>CP053130.2:12695000-14042500 GCA_022674325.2 Grapholita molesta | reverse complement strand
CGTCATCTACAAATAAACGGTCGAAGGTAATAATCGAAATAGAATATTGTACTTGAGTGTGTCGTAACGGACCATCTGCTTTGGCAGGTCGGATGAGCTAAAAGGGATTTGGAACGCACGAGAGAGGTTAGTCTAGCTCCAAAATACATTAATTTTATCACTGTTCTATCCCGTTTTATTGCTAACCTGATAGGTAGAATAGTTGAAATATCTGTTCTCATCAAAGGTTTTTGTTTATTGTACGCGCGAATAAAGTACGCGCTATGTTTATGTGATAGTCGGTATGGAATCAACACACCAGTATTATAATATTAACTTACGGGATGAGATCATGACGGTTTATTTTGAAGTTAAACAAAACGATTAATTTAATTATATTACGTAAGAGCATCCGAAAATATTTTTATTGTTTTAGCACTTATATGCAATTTCAGAGTCTTAAGACTTACAGGGAGTTATTTTTTATTACATCAAAATACCCGCCGCGAGCCTCAAGATACTCTTCAGAGTATTTAAGGCAACAGCTTTGTTACACAATTATCATATTTTTATTAAATTTAATTGAATTATAGTTCTAGTTTATTAATTGTCATACAGAAACTTTAAAGTAACCTAAGTATATTACGTAGTCTTTAGATGCCGTTAAGTCGATTCATTCGCTTTTAACAATATCTATATTATTATCGATAAGCTTAGCCAGTATTACCAGTGTTCGAATCTTTCATAAGAAGTAACTATAAAAAAATTGCATCGCGAAACAACGTGACCTAAATGATTGAACACATTTACTCTACCCTGAGTAAAGGTTATAAAGTAAAAATTTAAGTCAATTAAAAGTTGTAGGTACATTAATGTTTGGCCCTCCCATGACATGTTCAAATTATTGAGCATAGTTAAACTCCTGGTAACACTGGCTAACACTTCAGTTATGTTTCACTTCCGAGCAACCACGCGGGTTTATACACGTTTCTACATTTTATCCGCACCTATCCACATCCGGCACTAACAATCCATTTTATCCGTAATTTAGGAGTCCGAATACTCTACGCTGGCAACACTGAACACAATCACAATCCACAGTCCTCGGTTGGTAGCACTGTCACATTTTAATAAACTTACCCTCACTATCACTTGGTCCCAATCACTTGGTTTTGTACATACATCCAATTATACAGAAAGAATACTTTCTTTTTTTTATTAATGTAGGTACTATCGTGTAAGGTTAGCGCGCCCCATGAGGAGAGCGTCAGGAGTGCAGCGCGCCGGGCGCGGGAACAGATAGTCGCCCTCTTTTATAAGCTCTGTGGTGGGCAGCGGGCCGCTTGCCAGCTGAGACGCGACGGCTACTCCCCCGTCTGCCCCGCTCAACCCACAAACTCACCCCACCACTTTATTCCGTAAGTATAAAGCTCAAAATGCAATAACATGCAATTTTCTAACCATAAACTTAGTTGTTAAATCTCTGACAACGCTTGACGTTACCTTTAAATAATTTACAAAGAATTACAAGTAAAATGCACATTATTAACTGTTCATTTAAACATTAAACTCTATTCTTGAAGACAATTGAAGAAGAAATATTACTAATACATAATTATTCTAGTTTTAAGAAATTGATAAGAAATAAAGTCTGGTGAAAGCGATAAAATACCGGTAATCCGCAGTAGACACTGGTAGACCAGCCATATCAATTGGTAATTATAATAATTATTGTATTAACTTGTTTAAACAGTCGATACGTATGTACCACAATACACAGAACCAAACCAGAAATCATTTAAATTGAGTCATATCCGAAGTGAATATTAGTATTTTATATATAGTGTTTTTTAGTATCTCAGAAGTGTTAAAAAATAAGTTTTTTTCTCTCTGCGTCTTACATGCACTTAAATCATTACAGTCAAGTTAAATGCCTACTTATCTAATTATAGGTAATCACATCTTAAGATGGCGATTACATGGGAGAAATTAAACAAGCTACAAACAGAGGTTAAGGTTAACTAAATATTTATAAAGTCGATGTAGTTATTTAATGTAACGAAACAAGAGAGGTTAGATATCAATCAACTCAAGCTCAAAATTCTTGCTCATTTTTGAAGTAATACACATTCCTCATTCGTATTAACTATATTGAAGATATTAAAATACGTGCACTTTATACAGTACGAGGGAGTCTGATTATTGATTTGAGAATGTTTATCAAACAAACTCATTTTGCTTATACACTCGATTGGCCTACAAACAGCGTGTAGTTTAAGCGTGTAACTCATAGCGTGGAGTGGCAAACATCAATCACGGGCGATCGGAAGTGGTCGGCATTTCCGGTCTTCGTTACTCATGCGCATTTGCTTTAGATTCGACTACCTGTATCAAAGTTTTTAAGAAGTCAGTTCTGGGGGCTGATTTTTGAGAATCGTGTACTCGTATTCAAAAAGCTTTTAGGACGAAAATAATCGCATACAAAAGTTACTGACTAATTTATTATTTTTTTATTTATTGTTAATTTTTCCACAAAATGTACAGTTTCGGTACCTGTGTTTTTTTTTTCACATATCTATAATTATATTTCTTCGTTCCTGGCAGAGTTTAAAATGTCACGAGTACTCGACGCTCAAAAATGGGACCCCAGATGAGCAAAGAGGAAACTGGACTTTTCATTTATCAATACAAATGCTCTCGATTTGCTTCCAGGATGTATTTAATCGGTATCTGTTCCGCGTTGATGTATTTTGTTGCTTAAATGTTAAGAGTTCTTAAGCTTTAAAAAGCATAAGACAGAAGAGTATAACAGTTCGGCACAGAATAGTATCCTTATCCTGAGTCCAAAATTTAATTACGATTGGTTAAGGTTTGGAGGAGGTAACAAATTAACAATCGATTGCGGAACCTCGAGTTTAGAGATTTTTAAGGATTTTTCGTCTAAGCTGCAGTTCTCCTTACCGCATCGCCTTAGGCGCGATTGTCAGCGCGACAGTAACCTTACCATGAGTTGTGACTTTGGGTTTTCGATAACGAGATTAACCTCAATGTCACAACTCATGGTAATTCATCTAAAAATTTCAAATCTGAAAAAGGGTTCCAGTACAGACGTCTGCAGCAAAAGTCCGTTAGGCGGGTTGGCGACTGTAGTACCCTCCATCGCTTTAAGGGACGCTGCTACCGAGCCTCCAGTGGTTTCTAGTTGCAGTATATAGGGACTACATATGTTCGGGTCCACTCAATTAGATTCTCTTATATAATGAAAAAAGTGTAGGAACTATTTTCTTTTATAATAAAATTTTTGAAACAAACAAGAACAAAATACCATGTGATTTTTTTAGTAGAGTTTGGCCAGTGAAAAAAAATTGGTTTACTCACTTAAAGCATAGACGATTGAATCATACCGTCTCTTTCGTTCGCTTGCACTACGACCCCAAAAAAAGGGATGAGTATAGTTTATTTTTTCAACTTTAAGAGTAACAATCGAGTAATAATTGGTTAGCCAGACTCTAGTACTCGTCACATTTTTATAATCATACAGCCCGCCTGAGGGTAAGCAGTTACACATAACTTATTCATAAATTTAATATCGAATAATGAAGATTGATTTTTTTAATATTGCATGCTTTGTTTTTAAATTTGTATTCATACACTGTATATAGGTATATTAGGTAAGACTGTTTTGTATTTCTCTAAGCTAAGTGAATGTTATATTCTTTTTGGAGAAATAAATTCTTAAACCATAATATTTAAATCGACTATGTTGAAAATTTTCAGTAGAAATAACCTAAAACGAAAGGTTAAAAAACTTCAATGCAAAAGCTGTTTTTATCTCTTACCTACTACAGCTGGGCTGGGCTACTAAATAGTAAATATGTTTAAAATAATAATAAATCTATTGATACCTCGGCCATAGCAGTCGTGAATCGTCATTGTCATCACATCATTGTGTTAAATGGTATCTGTAGGATTCAGTCGGCTACAGTTTATTTACAAAATCTGGTTCATATTTCATATTCATATTCAGGTTAGTCAGGCGTCGAATAACAAATGAACACACATTTCAAGCTGCTGACCCAGATATTCAACACTTCATTTACTACCAAAATCAATACACACGCACGACAAATATATTTCCTTAGGTGTATAAATATCGAATGTGTTTAATAGTTTTCCTTGGGATCATCTAATAAAAGTCGCGGGAAAAAGAAATGCCATTTTTTATTTTATTTTTTTTATGACATAGGCGGCAAACGAGCAGACGGATTGCCTGGTGGTAAGCAATTACCGTCGCCCATGGGCACCCGTAACACCAGAGGAGTCACAAGCGCGTTGCCGGCCTTTAAGGGGGGTTGGAGCTCTGGGAACCTTACTCACCATCAGGAACACAGCACTACATACCTGAAAGGTAGCAGTGCTATTATGGCTGTGGTCTTCTGTAAGGAGGAGGTACTTCCCCAGTTGGGCTGCCCCAGATTCAAGCGTGATGGTCATCGCTGTGCCCTACCTCTCATTGTTGGACGTAGTTTAAGGACATACCCGGGTCCATTTTGGTTCAGTCTTGCCTAAGAAAAAACTGATGGCGGCGGGTCACGCCACTGGTATTTAATATGGATAGTGATAGTATAGTTAGTGATAATAACGAGACATTAACCTTGAGAATCTCACTCTACGTGGTTGGATCAAGGGTCAGATTCAGAAGCCGGTACCTAATCCTGGACACGACGCGCAAGCCCGGCGGTTCCTCTCTCTGCAGCAGTCCTGACCAGCTTCAGCTATTATTATTTTTTCGTTGTATTATACCTTATCACATATAAATAATGTAAATATAATCTACCCATTGATAAACATACTATCCTTAGTTCTCCAAGAATAAAAAGTTGAAAACCCGGTAGATTAAGGTAACAGTAAGCTCATAACGCAGTCAAACATGAACGAACCTATCATAATATGCGTATAAAATATTAGGAAGTTAAAATGTTATAATTTATGATACAGTTAATCAAATTCTAAAAGAGTGTCAACTATGTTACGGTCTTTTAGGTTATGTTACGGTTAAGAACTTTCATATTTATATAAACCTTTATCGTAGCTGCTACGCCGTAGGCCCGCTACGAAGTTCTACGAGAAGGTTTACATTAATGATACATAACATCAAATACTTGTAAATGTATAGTGATCAGGTGCATCACACATCACAAATTTCGAACGATTGTCTCTCTTACACTAATTATGCCTTAATTGGAAGAACAGAAAGATACCCGAAATTTTAGAACTTCGATATTGGCGGTAGGCCCACAGACACGCTATATTTACGTCATCAAATCGACAACATGGTAGCGGGCATACCCGGTTCCTAAAGGTTGAACCAATAATCGCTGACCACTTAAATGTAAATATTATGCATATTTACGTAGAAATATACTTTTACAAGTAGAATATTTATCATTAAAATATAGGTAGAAGCTAATGCGGTCACGTAGCTGCATCGGGAGCTCATACCACGGTGTGGATGGATGCTCAAATATGCCACGCATTCTGCCACGAGTAAATACCGGTATACCTTGGCGCTTTAATTATACGAATATAGCTTGAAAAACAACTGAAAAGACATAGTAATTAAAGACATTGCTAGTTCAATAAATATTAATTGTTTTGAAACGGGTAAGTCACATTTTACAAGATAGCTCGACATGTTTTGTTACCGTTGGCTGACCGAGGAAGACTCCGAAAGTATGTCGAGAAATATTCTACTTATAAAACGTGAGTTTGGGTCTCACCAAGTCAGTCGACGCGAATACGGTTAAAGCCGGCCGTAAAAACCTCCATGTCCATGCAATAAGAGCGAAACAAACGTTAGAAATATGTATATCTAATTTACAACAATTACACTATTATAATAACTAGTTACTTACTACATTAAGTCTAAAACAGGCCCTTGAGGCATTGTACCAAGGATGCTAGTTAAAGCAATTTCCTCGTTGTATCGTAATGCTGATACGTTTTGCGACGAAGCCGCCAGCTCTTCTGTTACCATTTACCATAGATTATAATTATGCATACCTAATTAAAAACTGTACACATGTACAAGTCAGTCTGAGCCAGACTGAAGGTTGCCCAGAAGCCTGGCGGAGTTGCCCCGCTGTATACAGCGATTCTAAATAATATGATACGCAAGGCAGAGTTATCCGGAGTGTAGGCAAGCCGTTTTTATGGTTTTGAAATATTGAGTGAGCCCCAAGACTCAGAGCCCAAGGATCCCCACCCTAAACGGCTCAAAACACCCCGCCCAGTTTCTTGTCGGTAATAACTAGTAAATATTCTTTCTCATAAATATTCGGTCTCGGTTTATTTTTTATTTTTTTATTTTATTTATTATGAGGAGATCCAACAGTTTTAAAACATCAGTAGGAAACATAATTACACACAGGAAGCCAATTAAAAGAACTCGCAGGTAATAACAGGATAATTAAGATTTAATTACTGCTAAGCAACCAACACACTTGCGAACAAAAGCAATGAAAGGTCCGGGAACCCAGATTTCTTTATACTAAAACTAAGTACAATACAAATTGTTATTTTAATATAGGTATAAGTTTAGTAGTACTTAGTTATTTTTACGTGCATAAGTGTATAATGTATCTAAATAAAAAAATAGATATATTTTTTAAAAGGTCTAGTTAATTTATGGCCGGGAATTAAATAGATAGACAGCGGTGCTGCATCGTTACATTCTAATCTGTGTCTGTTTCTATGGCTGAACGCCGAAGAATGTCGTTTGGCAATTAATTGAGACGTTTGGGTGTCTATAATGAAAATAATAGAATAGTTATTTATTTAATCTTTATTGCGTATTGTACAATACAATGAAAACAGATGGTATAAATGGCAGACTTATTGCATTAAGGCATTCTCTGCCAGTCAGCCAGCGGGGCAATTAGAATATCAGAAAAATGTTTTGTACTATTGTCAAATGGAAGTACGGTTAAATTATTTGTTAATATAGTACTTAAGTATTTTACGTCTTAATTACACCACAGCAAAATAACGTGGTTATACATTAACTGTATTATATTTTACAGTTGATTGGCACTTGTCTGCTACGGAAAGCGTAGCGCTACGCAATGGCTACGAGACCTCTACGCCGTCTGAGCCACGGCAGGATTATTAATATGTAGTATGACCTTAGAACGTTGCTTATATACGTATTAGAATGTTAATTAGTAATTAGTTATCCTAGTTGTGAGAAGCACCGCCTACAATCTTTTCTGTATTGCCCACAGATTAAGTGGCAGAGAACGCCTGATAATTATATGAGTAAATAAATGAACGTTGGAACATACGCTTTATTTTTATATAAAATATACATAATTTTCTTTTTAGGCCAACTTTTTATACAATCATTTTTATGACGTACCTGTTTTTATATTTTGAAATGACTAGTAAATTAATATTTATAAATTGCAATCTTGCATAAATCAATTTAATCATATGGTAAGGCCACTAAGGTTGTAAGTACAGCGCGTATCAATAGTACCGTATGAAACAATGCACCAAAAATATTTGCCATCCTGTGTATTTTCTTTACTAGTGAAATATTTTATACAGTAGATCTTTCAAACTTTATATTTCATTTCAATTAATAAACACGCAGAAATCTGTTTCTTTTGTGAAGCAATTAAAAAAAGGTTAATACATTTGGTGCGCTGTTTCTGGCTGAACTAGACACAGTGATACATATAATATATATTACTAAACTTCTATTTATTACGGAACAAATATTCGTTATAAGTAAATATAGAAATAAATTTCCTAGCTAGAATTTGTATCCAGGAACCCCTCCTTCTTAGGTAAGGTTTAGGTTAGGTTAAGGGCATTAGCTACCGATTAGGCTAGTTAGGCTACTTTCTATCTTCTAATCATTTATCTTTAGCTACAGGTAAATAAGTATTTACCTAATTTAACTAAAATATAATTATTAAAGCTAATGTTAACTCGCGTACAGGTGCAAACAACTGGGTCAAGATGCTGCCAGTGATTAGATGGCGGGTGTGCTGCTAAAATTGATTCTTCATACCTGCTGCTGGCAGGACGGCGCCCGCTGCTTCGATGCCAAAATATTCTATTGTCTATTTACTGTTTCTATACTTTATGCAAATTAAGGCGGCCATATAAATGCTTGCCAACTATCAATGTTCAATTTTATACCGATTAAATAATTATATTTATGTAGCATAAACTTCATTAATCCCGAACTCACGTACCAGAAATATGATTGTTGGAATTAAAAGTTAACAGCAGTGAGATTACAAGTATAGATCGGTACAAAACTGTCCACTGTTACAGTTAAAAAAAATAAAAAAAAAATATTTAAGCAGGTCCTGGGCTGAGTTTTTATAACTTTAGCCCACAAAGGTGTATTAATCTAGTGACAATGTTATTTTATATACACTCAATGATTTACAAGCGAATATAATAAATGTATGCTTAAACTTACTACTAGGTACTATTAGTCAGTTCAAAATTCAGAGAACTAGATATACCTATATCTAAGAACAAAATGGGACTCGTACCAAAACCAACTACCGAAAAGCGTGACGTCTTCACATGTATTCTGACGTAGAACTGCTAATACAAACAGACGTCAAATAAGATGGATTGAACTACGTTCAAAGTCCGTTCGAATATGATCGCAAAAAGCAATGTAATTATTTTCGATATGATTTATACTCAATCAGCGCTCATTTAGCGATCGCCGTGAATATCAGACCTTAATATAAAGAAGTGCAAACGTAACGTACAGCTGTAAATAATATGAAGCTTTTATCATTATACAGGGGTCGACAGGTGATTCCTGGAGGAATGCCAAGTTTCTCATCCCACGCCAAATGTACGTCTACCACCACTTAACTCGGTCAATTCTGAGCCGTCATTATCTGTATACAGAGTTGTGTTCTCTTTGTGTGTTGGTCAAATCTTGAAATTACAGTCCAAATCTCTAGGGGCCATCTGCCTTGAGCAATAAAGGTATTTTTATTTTGTCGTGTATCAAGTAATTTGTTGAACTTAGATGGCCACTAACCAGTCACGGACTTATAGCCACTGACTTATTACATTTTTGAACCTAAAAATAATTGCATCGCTTATATATTGCTTATTATTGAGGTATTCTATTTAACGTAGCATAAAGCGGGACTCTTTAATAATAAGATTTCTCTTTTTACAAATCAATGTAACATAATAATAGTTATTATAATTTGAATTTGATTAAATAAAATTCATATACGTAGATATTTTCATTTCCAGATTGAAAGTAAAGTCATGTTTAAAGAAAAAATAATTATGAACAATATTTAGTTTACATTATAAAAAACGTTTGAATGTCAGCCAAGAT
Organism: Grapholita molesta; assembly: GCA_022674325.2. Lineage (NCBI taxonomy): Eukaryota > Metazoa > Arthropoda > Insecta > Lepidoptera > Tortricidae > Grapholita > Grapholita molesta. The sequence continues at coordinate 14,033,127 of CP053130.2, read as the reverse complement.
GAAGCACGATTTTAACACGTGCCATACATCTTTCAGATACGTAACTAAAGGAATTCCTTTAGCCATTTATTTGTCTGTTTCGTGACGTTATTTTTCAAAATAAAACTATGGGTAAAAAATTGGTCCGAGTCGCCAAACAATGCAGTGTTGTCTTGAGTTACTAAATGGGTGAACTTAAAATAACATAATTTCAAAATAAATATTAGTTTATTACAGATGTACAGATATATATGTATTGTATCTAAAATATTTAAAATAATATTGGAAAAATATTATTATAGAAACAAATAAATTTTAGGACGTAAAATTCCTAATCTACTTACTATGGGCCGGCGTGGGAATAGCTCTCGTGTATTAGAGGCCTGTCAGCGGTGGGAGAGGTTTATTCAATAACGCACACTATACGAACTACGAGTACATAACAGGTATAGGTTGTGATACCTACTTATCAAAAACAAAAAAATGATAAGACACACATAAAACACTGAACCAATTGAAATTAGGTATGAAAAATGTGCGGCGTGATGCCGGCTGACTAGAATAGCACCACCCCATCTCCTCCCACGGGTGTCGTAAGAGGCGACAAAGAGTAAAATCCTACGGACGGGCAGCAGCGTCCGTTGTTTGTTGCAGGCCTATGTCCGGCAGTGGACTGCATACGGCTGTGGAAATCTATGTATTAGTTGAGTAAGATTACTTTTACTTTAATTAAACTACAATAATGTGCATCGTTGCACAATCATAATGATAATCTTAAACTAAAAAAAAAATGAGTTAAGGAAGACTCCTTGAGTGAGACTAGACAGTAAATAAGTAAGATATACAATTTTTTGATCCTACATAGGTATGCCTCAGGGAGGCGCCTAGCGACATCTAACCTAATTGTGTATAGGGAAAATATCCATAATTTATAAGCATTGATAACCAAGTGTTAAAAGAACTACCTGCTTATGACAATTGAATTTTCTAAATCAGGAGGGAAAAAGTTAATTCATTAGTTATTACTAATAAGAGAGTATCGAAAGTTTGCTATTAGGAACCAGGGACATCATGACCTAGATAAACCGGGCTAGTACACGACTTGAGAATTATTTGAATATAGTGTAACTCTGCCTGTGGCCACCACGCGCCGTCGGCCGTGTGACAGACAAGTTTCAATTTGAAACTCCTGTTTGTCTCGTCACCAAATAAACTAATCAGAACAGTCTACATGACACCACCGTGTTTATCATCATACGCAACATTAAATAACATTAATAAATCCAGATTATTCATAGCAGAGCTCATTTTGCTTCATGGATATGGAACTCATAAGCGGGCCTTTGATGTTACAAGTGCAGCGATTGAAATGAATATACGCAGTTTCATTATAGACTAACGTAAACTAACAAGTAGTATTAGAGTGAAATTATATTGGTTTAAGACTTTACACAAAACCCTCAGAATAAATAAAGGGGAAATTGTACCCGACCCTTTTTTTTTATTTGAGAAATCTGTCGATTATTTTATTTATAAAAGGCCAATTGCAGCTTCACGAAAAATCCAGTGTAATCTTAAAAATCGTGGATTCGCTAGCGACCGTTTCATTCTCCAAAACTAAGCAATCAATAGTAACGAAATAATAAGTAGGTTAGTTTGGTAACCGAATAATAAGTAAATATTTCCTAATTATGTGTCGAACTGTTCTATATTATATTTTATGTTATCATTTGAATGCTAGGTGAAAGTTTCGAGTGACCAGTTTTAATCAATGTTTAAATGTCAAATATAAACCGAATCAGTTCGACACGGCTATCAATAATATCAATCAAGTTGAGAGATTCACTGTTCTAGGGTTAATAACCACGGAGGAAACAGCCGAGAGCGTTTATATGGGATAATTACCAACCAAGATTCGTCTTTAAAAACAAGGCTATAGGTTAACGCGGTACATTTAATTAAACTATTAAAGTTAAACTCATCTCATAGAGTGTCCTCGACACAGGTAGTTATACGAGTATAAAATATAGGTAGGATACGAGTACAAAAAGTTACGGTGACGTTAAACATTTGTGGTGAGAAAAAGCTACGGGAAATAAATGCGAATAGTGCGGTCTCAGGGTCGAATCTGAAGTATTATTGGTGATGACACTGAGAGTAAAATTTAAATTATAAAATAAATATGCGACGGAGTAAAATTATATTATGAATCAAACGATAAACCACATAATTTGTAGTTTTGTGGATTTGCCAAATTTAAACGATTGTTTGATCTTATCGGCCCTGTTTTATATTGGTCTGTTTACAGTGTTACATCAAATTCAGACAGGAGGCCTTGTGCCATGCAGCCTGGATATACAACCGGGTTCAATTCTAAATAACACGATCTGTTGCCGTGATTGCCGTATAGCTAAGCAATAACTACTACATTGCTCTCTTTATCCCACCTCCCACAAGTAGCATATGTTTTTTACATTAATGATAAGAAAAACCAGTCCAGATTTCATTCGTACATATAACAGCGAAATATTACAAACCGATTAATATTTTTATGTCTTATAATAACTAAACACATTAAACATTTAAGAATCCATAAAATATATGAACACGCTTTTGTTTCGCCTTCTCTAAGATTAAGAGGGCAAATCAAACGGTTGTAAATTTTCAGGACCGAGAATAGCTCCCACTCGCGGCGGGAGTGCTGTTGTATTAGTAGGTATACTTTAGAGGCGCGTAAAATAATAATTAATATGAGAAGAAGAGAGCTGGCAGTTGTCCATCGAAAAATTCCGTGCGCCGGCGGCGGCGTTTGTACGCGCGGCAGCCACTTACAGAGCTTCATGCTTTCAAACACTCGTCTTCACGTCTAGTGAGAACTAATTGATTTTAACATTCTGTTACGTCTTGTAAGTATACTGGAGAACTGCAGCGAAAGAAAGATTTTGGTAAAATAGAATTTAACAGCACCGCTGGCAAGTTTTAAAAGGATTCCAATTAAGGGTTAGTTGGAATGTGGTCATTTTCTAGGATAATTGCATGGCCACAAAGTGTTTTAGCTACACTGTTATGACCTTGTACCTATAGTCTACTTCGTATAGACAGTTCAAAACCAAACATAAATAATGTTTTGGTGGCGATAGATCGAATTGAGCTAGGCGAAGTATTATAAATAGATCCAGGGTTCAACCGGTGGCCTTATTTTAAAATGATTAACGTGCGTTGGTTTTATAGTTATTCTCATCTCACGATATGTTTTTTACTAATTAATAATTTCCTGGGTAATGTTTGTTTAAACATACTGATTATTAATCAACGGGAAATATAAATCTTGGCGTATGTTGAGGAAACATCGTAAACGAAGTTAACAAATTGGTTTGTATTATTATAATAACAAACATCTCTTACGTAATATCGTGTTGCTACGTATCTTTAAGGATTATAGGCCGTGTCAACAACATAGCCATCCTGATGATTCTTAAGCAATAACTTCTCTAAAAGGTATTATTTTTGTACTACTTAGGTACAAGGACTTTAGGACAAACGGATAAACTCACGTGTATTGCACTAGGCGACATGTTTCGGGTAAGCTCTGGTACCCATTTTCAAGCCGAGTCAGTACACACTGCTCGGTTTGAGGGTGTATCGCTAGTGCGATATAATTACACGTGAGTTTATCCGTCTGTAACTAAGTAGTAGCAACATGGTACACAACAGTTTTAATTATATTGTGTTATTTTTTATTTTAAAAGAAAACTAATTATTTTGACTGGTCTGTAGACATATTGATATTGATGTTAGCCTGTGGCGGACTATTTAACCTGCATATTAAATTATTTTTAATGTAACCTTGACGTTTGACAATTTAATTTTTTTAATTCGAAATTAGTTTGCATAATGAATAATTTATACAGGCCAACGTCTATAGGGTAGTAATTAATAATCATAAATATTCGCTACGAGGTCATTAAAGCAGGTACGTTATTTAGTTACATGCTTTAATTATTGTATTTTTAAATTTACTATTTTATACTTTTACCATGTCCTACAAGATCACGCACGTCCTTTAGGTTATTCTTATTCGATTTCTTAAAAACCGTAATTAGTCCCTATTAAACTCTGACACAGATGTCGATATTGTCGATATCCGATGTAACTTTGCGATGTGTTCAAAAGTTTAATGAATTTATTACAGCCAATTGTTTACGTATCGGAAATAAAACCAAAACGGCCAATCCGGATTTGGGATTATGAGAAGCCACAACCGCGTAGTAGCCTCTACCTTGGCGAAGCCCGTAATCTCACAAATCCCTGGCCATCTATTATCATCACCTTAAGAGCGCAGGCGAACGTGCGCCCAAGTTGGACCAATGTAACTGCCACGACTGAACACTGTTAGCTTTAACGGATCTCGAATTGAAACTGACTGGTCTACCTAAACAGAATTCTCGCAAGCTCTCTGTGAGCTATGAGAATGACGGTTCTGGCTGCAGCCCTCACAGACAGAAATATCCAAATTATGCAGTTATTACATTATATACGGTTGCCTTGGGGTAATTTTAGATGTGTATATATTTACATGTGATACTCGCAGATCGTGGAAAATATTTATAACGAACACGAGGTATTTAGGTAGCTAGGATTTTCCAGACACTTCCCTGTTTTCACGAAAGGGAAGTAACATTGCTGCCAAAGTGCTCGTGTAATTGCTTAAAGTCATTTTTTTTTGTATTAGGTTTCACGGTAAGTACATTTGCTGCCGACTGTTCATAGATTGTACCTGAAGCGGGGTGAACCGTGTGAAGTATACTCGTGTCACTGTAAATAAAAAAAACTGTATTATTGGAGCTACATAGATTTAGCTTATAAAATATGTATCCAAAATTAATTATGTTATGGTTTTGTAATGTTATATCAATATACTTTACTTATTTTTTACCTAATGAGTAATGAATTATATATATTATAATATAATTATATATATAATTCATTAGTTTATATAATATATATAATAATATATTATACTTGAAAATCACGAAGTTGAAGGGATGAAGAGTGATATAGGCTACTTTTTCCAGCGGGAAAACTCAATATGTTACATTTTCCCCTAACCATGCGGGCGAAGCCGTGGGCATCATCTAGTTATATATAATACGACTAAAAGATAACTAGTTATGATAGAATCACTCGTCTCTGTCGTTGTCCGTGTCTGCCTGCCTGTCACACCGGTTGTCTCAAAAACAATATGATATGAGAATTTGAAACATGGCACAATCATGTTAACTTTCATAGGTGACAATATTAATTGAAGAAAAATAATATTTTATATTGTGTTGTACAACTCGAAATGAACAGTGTCATAGCTTAAAGTCCTAATAACAATAATTCCCAAAGTTTTTGTAAACAATTGACTATGCCAAATGATGAATTTTTGGCTAATGATGAATTATGTGAATCAAAATTATGCGAGCCAACATGTACCCGAGTGATGCGGTATCTCAGCAGTGCACACTTTACCGCTTACATATATACTACTAAATAGCATTTTGTATTTATCAGTAGCAGTTTCAAATAGTTCATACTAATATTATAAATTCAAAGTGTGTCTGTTTGTTTGTCCGTCTTTCACGGAAAAACGGAGCGAAGATTTGACGTGATTTTTGAAGTGGAGGTAGTTGAGGGATGAAGAGTGACATAGGCTACTTTTTCCAGCGGGAAAACATCGCATTCCCACGGGAAGAGTCAATTTATTACATTCTCCTCTAACCATGCGGACGAAGCCGCGGGCATCATCTAGTTATATATAAATTCGCCTCCTTCTTCATACCTACATACAAATTTTGTCAAATTTAATTGAATCTATTTTTGTTTTGTCCTATAAAGAATTCATATATACTTACATACATATCCAACCTAGTTTGGAAAATCATACAGTACGTTTACCATGAGTTGTGACATCGACGAATTCGCTAACCAGTAACGAGTTTACTATCTGTGCATCTCGCTTGTATTATTTTAGTGCGAACGAGATGCACAGATAGTAAACTCGATACTCGTTATCGAAAACCTCAATGTCACAACTCATGGTTGGGTACAGTTGTCGAGTCCGTTTCGGCGACAAACAAACGGAAAGTATTCTTCAAGTAATCCGAGTTAATGTCTAAGGTTAGAATTACTTACTTCGACTTTTATACTCCATTAGGCCAATTCCATTAAAAAAGCTGCACATAAAGAAGTTTAATGAGTGATGTTCCATATCAGAATGATATTTCATTATCATCCTTATTTATAATTAAAACAGTGTTCTGGCCCGGGCCACATTGCATCTACAATGTGTTTTATTGATACAGTTATAGTGCTTTGTATCAGAATCGACCATAATTTTAAACTAATGATGCTAGGTACTCCTGACAAAGTAATGACAAACGGACGTCGCACGTTTATTATCAACTGGCCGGCAAGTCTCACTTTGTTCTTCATATTCAGCTTAGGAATTTTCCTAAAGTAATTATTGGAACTAGTGGGAAGGCTATTTATGTAAACTGTGATTGCTAGGACTCTAATTTCATTTAATGGCTATTTACACGTGTAGTGTACATAACTGTCGCAAATGTACGAATTGTACATATGTACTCAACAAAAGCCTAGAGTTGACCAGTTTCAAATTGATGTTGCCTGAACTCTGAAACTTTGTTGACCAATGACAAACATAATATTTTTTGATAATTGCTTGCTTATACTATCTTTACTTATAATAATTTTCATTTATTAAATGTCGGTGACAGTGGGTGTGTCTAACCAGAATGCACAACACAGTATATTTTTGGTTATGATTGTCTCAATCCTTTCGGCCGCGTATGTAACCGAGTTTTGTACCCGGGTATAAAATAACAAAATTTGGTCTTTTCTCGTAACCAGTTAAAAACTAGAAAAAACATTTGAATAGACTTTAATCGCAAAACACCAGGTAGCATAAATTAGGTCATTTCAGATGCCCAGAGGGCAAATAAGCCGGAAAAAAGAGCCCGTCGAAATCGAAAAATAACAACTAAAATTGTTGCAACTGAGGTTCTGTAGTAGTAGTAATTAATAGACCATGCAATATACATTGGCACATCATATGTACCTTAAGATTTTGTACTGTGCAATAAAATTTAAATATTAAGTAACAAATAGCTCTAACAGCCAATGGTCTTCACCAAAGATCAACTAAAATAATTGTTTAAATTTAATTGTAAAAGGATCGTGTTTTCTCTTTCAGTCCGCAGGGAAAGCCGCCCGTACAAGTGTGAATGCGCGCGATAACTCATAAAACCACTCATTTATGCATTCCCAGCTAGTAACGATGTTAGTACCAAACGAACTCTGTTTAGCTACAGCCTGTTGATTGCTCCAAGATCGTCCGGCTCGGTAATGAAGGCAATAAATCGCCCATTGAGAGTGCACGCTGTATTAATAGCTAGGTGGCGGTCACCTAGGACCTTGGTGGCGGGTGCCAGGCCGGGAACTGCTTATACGCTACGGATACAAGACGATCACTATCTTTCAAAAAGGTATAAATAAAAAAAATATCACAGGACATTCTTACACAACTTGACTGAGCCCCGCGGTAAGCTCAAGAAGGATTATGTTGTGGGTTCTCAGGCAACGATATGTATAATATACAAATACTTGAATACATAGAAAACACCCATGACTCGACTAGAAATACTTGTGCACATCACACAAATAAATGCCCTTACTAGAATTGGAATCCAGGATCGTCGGTTTTATAGTAGGGTGACTACCCACTAGGCCAGACCTGTCTTCAAGGTATATATTATTAATTATTATATTGACAGTCACATACATATATTTGTAGGTTAAAGATTTCCACTGCTAGGTTTCCGCAATTCGACAGTCTTTTTATATCTATAAAATTTATTTCTATGAAAAAACTTATAATCCAGTAAGCAGGTATTTCTGCCGTGCAAAAGGTGGGGGTTAAAATGTTTCCATTGATATTGCTTAAGTACAAGCTATTTATGAAAAATGCAAGTTTTCAACCTTGAGGGGTTGGAGCGTTAGCCGCCATCTTTTTCATATAAAACTTCAAAAGTTGATTTTATGACTAAAGTGTCTATGGGAGGTATAAAGATAATAAAATTTCAAATTGAAAATGTACACATGTTTATTATGTCGGTCTTACAGATACAAAGATATACGAGGGAGAAAATTTAATATTACAAAAAACATCAATATTGTTATTCATTAATTTACTTATCCAATGTTAGTGTTAGTGACCACTACAGAAGCCAAACACAATAGAACATGTTAACCCCGCTTTTCTGCAGCAACATGCTCTAATGCATCCTTTTCTGCAGTTGCAGGATATTATATTTAATAGTGCCTATAGTGCCGCTTTTTCGGTTGTTCGTATAGGAGTAAGCCCATTTTCCACATCATACCTCTAGCCCCATTCCTCAGGATTGTTTTTAATTCCATACTATATGCTTGGACTTGATGGTATGTCTTAAAAACATGGTATGTTGCAGTGGCTTTGATTGGCGAAGTCTTTCCGCAGACTTGGTGTTTTACTTTCGTTCTCAGTTGGACATCCATCAAAAACAACGACTGAACTTGGACCATAATGGTTTCGTACATATTGAATACCTTGAACATCATCATACAACTGCATGGAGTTCTGCATATTTTTTTGATATTACGTTTTTTAACCGCTTCTAACTTTGTATCTATAAGACGCACAGAAACGCTATGTATACCTTTTTTATTCGAAATTTTATTATCTTTATACCTCTCATAGGCACTTTTGTCATAAAATCAACAGTTAAGGTTTTATTAAAAAAAGATCAAATTTCTTAACCCTAAACCTAACCTTTTGTACGGCAAAGCCCCTCTTTTGCCCCCAATGATTGGATTATTAAGTCATTAGACTCATTAGACTGCCTAGATATAATTTAATTTTCGTAGCAGAATAGTGTATTTACGAAGAAAATTAAATACTTGATATAACGATAAGCATGATCGCGCTTCATGCATTGTCGTTCGATACCGCATGGCCGAATTGCAAATAATAATGGTTTTCTGGCACTAGACCGCGGAGTTCATAAGTAGAACGATGAGAGAGAAAGAGAGTATGCAGTACCTGACTAAATCTATAGGTACATATAAACGTGAAAGTCCTGACTGACTGACTGATCAACGCCCAGCCCAAACCGCTTAATCTAGATAGCAGATTTTTTTGTATGGATCCTCTAAGAAGGGAGTTTTGGAAATTCCACCATTAAGGGGGTTGAAAGTTTGTACGGGGATTATGAAAATTTTAAAGCAAGAGACTTGAAATTTTGTTTTGTGAACACTCCTTATTTGAATACCTACCTACAAGAAAAGTGATTTCAGCGTTTTTTGAATTTCATCCCCTTTCTTTCATCCCCAAAAGGGGGTTAAAATTTTGTATGGAGATGGAGTCAAATGTCAACTGGGAGACTTTTTTAACTTTTTGCTACCGGTTGCGGGTATTCTTCTTCGCGTGCGAAGCCGTGGACCAGTAGTGTATTTTTGCCGTGCTAATAGCATGCCACTCAAAAATGTCGCGTATTATAAAAAGTTCGTGAATTAATGAGTGTGAATACTAGGACAACACGGCTGAGAGCTGCAGCTTACGACGTCCGCCGGCATTAATTACCTTCCACTACTTACACTCAATACATGGGGCTGGATCGTGGCGTGTTTGTGCCGTGTCGTCGAATGACTGCAACGGAAGACCAGCGCTGTCTTTGGCAGCATTAAAATGTTGAGTTGCAACCATTTCATGACAACGTGTTCTTTTCGTTATATGTATATATGTTTTCTAGTTCTATTTCTTTAAACCCATTCACATAAACACTCCTCTCTGATGTCCGCGATTTGTAACAAAGCCTATGGAAATTAAATAGTTAAGTAATGAATAAAATTGGAAAAACTTTAAAATAACATTCCAAATCCTCAGGTTAAAAAGGCAATGACAGGTAAAAATGAATTTCCTCGCCGATCAAAAACATGAATATACTATTATAGTATGGAATTGGTTTATCCCTCCTCAATGAAACTTTTTATATATTTTAGGGTTTTATGGCTGTGAGGCTAGTTTGGCAAGGAGTTTTGCTGTAGGGCGTCCTTAGTAAAATTCAGTTAATTAAAATATTTTCATTGATTCAAGATTTTTTATTACCCTTCTTGACTTCACGATAATTACGGTCCAAAATGCACACCGGATATTAAGTTTTTGGATGTGAGATAAGAGCGTGCAATCTATACCTAGGTATTCAAGATGTGCAGCTTATTTTTGTCCCCTCAACCTCGCTCAAAGCACGTAAGGCCGCTAATAGACACGCACTTCCCGGTACAAGTGGACAGTGGTGGGACTGAAATAAAACAATGTAAGCTTTCAGGAATAGTCTGGTGAAAATAGAGCTGCTGTGACGTGTCCTTGATGGTGGCGCGTCATTGCCAGAAATATGTCATTAGCGTCGAGTGCGGGCTGAGAGCGTGTACAGTGCGTGTACGCTGTGTGGATGGCGTAGTTGAAAAAAAAACTGTGCACATTTTGGTAGTTTTCCTTTAGCGAATTCTCGATGTTTCGTGTGAATGCAGAATTTGTGGAAACTGTTGCAGCTTCACAAATTACAGTCACTAAATAAAAACAAGATTATATTTTAAAAGTAAATCGCATTCGATGACTAAGTAATATGTGATCCAGATTTTTTCTCAGAATAATCAAGTTATTAAAAAAATAATATTTTATTACAATCATTTACAGAATAACTTCTAAATAACATTAACTGTACTAAAGTACTTAAATCTAAAAAAGGAAGAAAAAAAAAGTACTTTGGTCATATTGCTTCCGTGTATCTCCGATAATAATAGACTTCGGGCTTTATGGCTTTTTTTTATTTTCATATTACTTCAGTTTATGTAATGGTTAGATATTTAACGAAATTTATGTGTTTCTCTCAAATCCGTACAATCTTAAAACAAAATTTAAACAAGCGTAGCAAGAGTATATTTTGACTGTCTCACGATAAAGTTATTGCGGCCGATCGTGTTTTTGTTTTGACCTCATGGATTTACGTTTTGCATTCTAGGGCTCTGACGTCGCTCGGCATTGTCAACCGAGTGGTCAGCGGTATTTTTAATTTAGAATCAGACAAGATTGACTGTCGGTAGTCTATGATACATGTCGCATTGTCCCTGAATGTCCACATATGCACCTGGTGTCTATATTTCTCTAGCGTCTGAAGTTGTCGCAACGAAGACGTGATGTCGCGTAATGTGCTCTCATTGTTTGGCACTGGCGACACGGAACAGAGACCGCCATTAGGTACATGTGAATTGATAGGATTCGCTTTGATAGAGGGATTTGGCTGCTACTTCTGGCCTTCGGTGGAACGCCAGCATTGAGACAAGGGCCAGATTTAGACTTGGAGAAAATACGGAATATGCAGAATAGTCGCCAAGTACTCTTTTAAACAATGTCGGCACGAGTTTGCGGTGGGTTTTATTACCGCATTACTCGTAAATTCATTAAAATATGGATGTAGATAAAAGTATACAAAGGTATTGTATAATTTATACAATACCTTTGTATACTTTATTATAAATAATCTGTTAATTAACTGCGAGATCAGAAACAATCGCTATAAAAATTGGCGCAATCATACGTACGAAGAACATGAGTGTGGAATAATAAATTTCTTATGGTCATTTAGATCAAGAGATACATGAAAAAATACCTATTCTTAAATGTATGATTTCGATGTAGCTAAGTACATGATTTTATTTTTGAGGGCCCGGCGATATAGCGAATCGTTATTCGCTGTGGAGAATTCACTTAACTAGTAAGAAGATGCGCACGCGAGGCGATTTGGTGGCCTTAAATAGCCAGCCCGGCTTGTTATTCCCTATTCATATCCGCTGGACAGTTCAACAAGTATGGGTTTATCCATATAATTAGTGTTACCTTTATCAATTAGAAGGCTTATGCTGGTTTGTTGGATACTAAACATAGCCCGCAAAGTTATCGGGCACTACCTATCTAGCCTGAGGCTGCTATCCACAAATCTATTTTAACCCCTATACCCCAAGTGGTGAACAAACAGTATTTTGATCTCTGAGTAGAGAATATATCGTGAGTTATAGCAACGCCTGTGCTTGTCACTACTCGCGCATGCGTCATCGCATTTCTTATCACGCTTTTTCAGATCAATCGTTACGTATGCATTATGTAAACGGCTTTATGCAATGACGCGTGAGATGTTGTAAAACGATGTATCCTCATTTGATTTATGTATTTGAAGTATTGGAAAACATGGAGTTCTTTAACGAATACGTTTGTTTAATTACGCTGCGTTAAGTAGTAAGCACGTAGAAGTCATGAAAGACTTGGAAAATCCCAGTAGTAGTTCCACTTCATAAAGTTCCCCGATTTTACTGAGTAAATTTGTTCATTTGAAGACATATACTGTTAAGACTTCCCAAAGCCGAATGATGGAATAACTCTAAAATCACTAACAATGGTAACTAACCAAAAATCGTCACAGAGCTCAGAAGCTTAGTGACTGGAAACTGTAAACTTACATAGATTTTAAATCTTTTCAATACCTTCCGACGGGCCGCGATTGCGTACACATTCTATTTTACATGGCAAATGCCAATAAAACAATACGATATTGGACACTTACGATGGTAACTAAACAGAAATCGTCACAGAGCCCAGAAGCTTAGTGACTGGAAACCGTAAAGCTTTCATAGATTTTAAATCTTTTCAATACCTTCCGACGGGCCGCGATTGCGTACACATTCTATTTTACATGGCAAATGCCAATAAAACAATACGATATTGGTTCGTGCACGCAATAAAAATCAACGTCAGTCACCTGCTATCGGAGCGGACGGCCCACGCGGGGACGAAATGAAAATATACTTGACGGGGCAGCTGCCAAAGAAATTAAATAGAGTAGATTTTTCAGGCCGCGGACGTAACTAACTTATAGGTCTCGGTTACTAATGAAGGACGGCGAGTTTAGAGTGAACCACCCCTGCGTCGGCGCCGATCGGGCCGTGCCACATAAGTAGTACCTAATTGCAGTTAGCAATCAGATATGCACTTCAGCAGAAAGCATTTGTCGTAGAGAACACAAATCTGGCATACAATCGATAGCTGTTTACCAACGCGACGATATGATTACAAAGACGAGTTACGAGTAGCTTATAATTTTTGTTTATAACAATGGGCGAATCTCGCCTTTAAACGTCACAGTTTGGAGAGGTTTTATGCAATATTTATTTTACGCATACTATTCAATAAATGAATAAAAATATGAGGTTCTTACGTATTTGCGTGCAGGTACCGTAACACCTTTATATAGGCTGCTATTACAAATCAGAGTTCCTAATGTTCTGTCGGTAACTTTCTAATTAATGTAAAAAGCTAATAATCGTACATATACATGTGCTCGACTTCAAATGTGACAACTATTTTCAAACCAAGTCAGTTAAGGCATTTTATTTATATTAAGTATATTGTTTTGTATTTTATGATGAACATTCGCATAAGTGGACATCGTCAGATGAACTACAAACTGTTCTTAAGCATCTTGTCGTTATGGATACCATAATCTCGCCTATAACAAATACACACTACACATGTGGAATCAAACTGTTTTATGAGAATAAAAATATTTGTGGCTTTCGCTGAAGGAGCGTTTTCAGCTTATCGACGTTTAAGAGTCATTGCACTTCTATTCTTGTCATGCCTCATGGTGCACCAAAAAATATAACTACTCGTAACTCTTTAATGTTTATTTAAATAGTATTATTTATAAATTCTTTTAGACATAAATGTAATAAAGTAACTTATACTTTCAGGTTGTCAGCTCCGGTACATGTACTTCAATTAGTCATTCGTGCCAATGCAATTAGGCACATAGCTTTTAACGCGCCACTGTGAACCTAATAGAACCATTGTTCAGTCGAGGCGATAACTGAAAGAGCAGCTCAACACTTTCGTTTGAGAGCTATGCCAGTCATTAGCCAGTGCATAAGTGACCTGTTTTACTACTTACGCGTCTTTAAAAGCTAATAAATAAATGTAGCGATAGTATTTATTATTACATTACCTACGAGAGAGCGAAGTTAATCTGTCGTGCATATCTTGAGACTTGGGGCGACAGAATCTCACCTTTATAAAAGGCACCTTTAAGATCTCATACCTTTATTATAGTTTTCTTTAAGCTCTCATACCTTTATAAGTGGCTGTTGTTTATTTCCTAAATACGGGTTTAATTTATTTATACCATAGGTTAAGTGTCTAAAATTGAACAAGATTCGCATTTACCTAGAAAGAAACAAATTTTAAAGATAATCAAACTTCTCTCGCTCTTCTGTCTCTCAAACTCTATTAAACATATCAGAAGAATATAGAGACATGAATGAATGAAGAATGCGTAGTTAGATTAGCGCTACTAGTTATACCTATTCACGCGAATAGTTTGCAGTTTGTAGTCAGTTCACCTGATTTCCAGGTCACGGCCAGGGATCTGGGAAATTTCTATCGCGAGTTCCAACGTCCAAAACAGAATAGAAATAACTACACACGAAGCGCACATAACGTTACAACCTTTTACGCCTAAAACAATATAGTAAACTTTATGAAAATTGGTAGTTCGTTATCCATTATAAATTTATGTAGATTTAAACATACACATTGTTGCGAACTTGTGGTTCCACCAATTACATAGTTTTTAACGAGTCGTGAAAATTTATTAGCGAATATATTTCGGAAGTCGTTTGCCAAACTGGTGCCGCTGTATGCTGCAGTAACATTTATTTACGGCAAGGTATGGAGTCGTTTAGTTTTATCGCTTTATTTGCTACATCAAGTAACTCAACAGGCTAAAGCTTCTTGTAGAAAATCTGACCTAAACTTATCTAAACCTTAGTTTGATAAGGCTTATTAAGATAGAATGTTCAATAACGCTTATTTAAAACTCTTGTATTTGTCGAAATACAAACGTACATGTTTTTTATTATGAATATAATATCTATCAGCGGCGGTGAGTCTATACATTAATTTTCACAGTTCCTTGGGATCATGAAGAAAAGGCAAAGCCATATTAGCTCCGTCTTGCCTAACAAAAAAGTCGATCCCGCGTTAGTGTATTTATTTCTGAGCAGCAGGCCGTGCACAAGTGATCCACGGTTGAGCACGCAAGATATTCTAGATATCCTTTTATTAATAAACTGCAGGAAACGTCTTGTATTAATATAATTTAAACTATAGGTGAAAAACTTAGCTTAAGCACCTGGTCTATGTAGTAGTAACGTGTATGTACACGCATTTCGGCGTTCTATATTCAAATTTTGAAGTAAGTTCCATATTAATTCTCCGCACAACTACATCGACATGGTGACTTTCATAAGTTTTTCACCTATACCTATTGCGTTGAGCGGTTTGGACTGTGCGTTCATCAGTCAGTCAGTCAGGACATTCACGTTTATATATATAGATGTGCGGCCGAAAACCGAATTAAAAGCGAACTCGCGGTAACAACAGTTAAAGCAGATTTACGTGTATAGCGGGAATTAAACCCAAGCAAACATCAACCAACCCATTAAGGCCGGCGCCCACACACGCCGAGGAAATTCTGGAGACATACAATCACAAAAAAAAACATATTTAAGGCCAATGAGCTGAATTCCTATCGCGTTATTTACTGTTCCTCGGTGTAGATGTATACGATATATTCGAGTTAAAAACAATGGTGTCTTACAGCTATATGTATATTTAATGATTTCATAGCTCTTTGATCCAACCGTTGTCGCAATAAAAACACGAGAAGCCATCGAGTTTTAACGCCAGTTACGTTTTAATGGCAAAATGAGGAGTAAAGCTATAAAATACGTTTGTACGTACAATACGTATGTACGTATTGTACGCAGGTATAGTGCGATGATAACGTCTAATTGATTGAAGGCTTTAACTAGCAACACATGACGTAAACATTCGTACTCTTATCCGTATCTGTAAATTTTCTAATTAAAATTTTCATTGTGCATTTTTTTTAATGGCCAAAATAATATATATTTTCTTCTGTAATGGAGCATTGTTGGTTTATCAATAGGTAAAATTCGATGTAGATACCTATTATGAAACATATACTTTATCATAAATTCTTAGGTTTCTTTTAAATTTTTAGTAAGTCTGTAAATTCTAGGTAGAGGAGGTAGGGGTGCATTGGCAGAAGAGAGGCTTGGGCACCATATTAAAACGGTCTCGATATTCGCTATTTACGTTTATTTACTAGAGAATCTAGTAAATTGAGGATTTTGTCATAACTAATAACAAGGCCCTTAATTTATTAGATTGTCTCGCCCCCCCCATTTTTCAGAGGAAATATGTTAAGTACATTTTTCCTCTGAAACACGAGAGTTAAGTATATTATTCGACGTCTTCACAATTTAAAGTTATAAAGTAGTACATAAAATTGTAATACTGTTAAAATCCTAAAGAACTACATAAATTCTGGTCTTTAGTAGCAGTAGGGAGTTGCTCACGTATTTAAAGAGGGTACATGTGTGTTCGTGTTAAGCGAACTAGTAAAAACATATTTAAAAGAGTAACACGCTGGTTACCGCGAAAATCGATAATCGTAAATTTCATCCATTGTCTTTGTCACTCGCATGAGGCTTTAATTGGAGTAAAAGAGAAAGATGCTCGAAATATACGAACTTCGATGATCGAAGTATCGCAACTACTGGATATTCTTAATATATCACACATACTGAATCACGCGAGTCGAGAGCTCGTCTGTGCTCATTAAGCTATGAAATTACAGGCCCAGGAATAACGAACAAACATTTTGACACGCGTGAGTTATGAGAATTTACAACTGGCCGGTAACAAACATCACAATCCCTCATTTCCTGAAAAAGCGACAGCGTATGTAAACGAGATTTTTTCAAAAATAGATTCCACATTAAACATTACGTTGGGTTAGCTATGTTTCCACGATTTACTGCTATTGTTAGCTGTGATTGACAAGTCGAAAAAATATACCTAATAGCACAAAGAAAATTTGTGCGTGGAAAAATAACAATGGAATAGGTATCTTATTTCATTATTTAATTTGCAAATTCGTTCTACAATGCTAATCAAAAGCAAATATTGATAGTATAAAAAGTTGAAACAATGGATATATCCATTAGGTAATTGTTTGCTTGGCTATGTCATAATGACTACTGATGATCCAGTCGACTTTAAACGCCCTTATCGTTAAATCTGTGTATCTAATGGCAAGTAACTCGATATTGCTACTGAATAAGCCGCTGTACTTATCATCTCTATAATTCTGCATCGTATTTAATGGAAAAAATTGGTATTTTTAACCGACAAAAAAAAACCGGGGGCGTTATCAAGTCATTCAATATTCTTTATGGTCGCATCTTACGACACTCGCGAGATGGGGTGAAACCAAGTAACAATATCTTTAGGTGAAAAAACTTATTTTGTACTAGCTTTTGCCCCCGGCTTCGCACGCGCAGAAGAACCCTCTTTTTGACCTCTTCGGGGATGAATATCAAAAAACGCTGAAATTACTATTCTTGTGTTTGGATAAGGAGTGTTTACACAAAATTTCAAATTTCTAGCCTTAAATTTTACAGAATCCCCATACACACTTTCAACCCCTTTTTTACCCCCTTAGTGGTAGAATTTCCAAAAATCCCTTCTTAGTGGTTGCTTACGGTATATAAACTACCTATTGTGAAAAAATCAGCCATCTAAGTTAAGCGGTTTGGGCTGTGCGTTGATCAGTCAGTCAGTCAGGACTTTCGCGTTTATATATTTTGCATAAAAAAACTCTGACACATTATAAGTAAATATATTTAAAATGGTTACCGATTATTCCTCGACATTGCTTGCATTATAACGACTAGTCACAAAGCTTCTCGTGACGCACAGGGCAATAATAATCAAACAGTTTTAATATATTGAATAGGATATGAATTCTGCGTTTATGCGTATGGTTTCTATTGAAGTACTCGTAATCGCAAAACGGAAATCGCAATATTAGCTAGTTCAAACTCTTCAGTCATTAGATGAAACACTCGGATCATAACTCGATGAATGTTTAGTCTGTACGGGGAGTGCCGGCGTAATGGGAGTGGACTACAAACAAACATTGCTATTTTTCCATACTTACTAAATCGAGAATTGCTATAATCTTATTATAGGCGCTTTTAATTTTTTTAGCTGATGTCAGGGACTGCATAACCGAAAAATATAGGCACTGGTTTAAAAAGGTGCTTATCTCACCATCTGTTTTGGTATAATTTTCGTAGCGCAATTGATTTTTTTTTGTATTTTCGGTACTAATAGAGTGTATGACTAAACAATAGTGAGGGTACTGTCCATATTCAGTAAAAAAAACATAATTTATAACAAAATTTATTTAGCACTTTTCATTTCCTTAGTAACTAGTTAATAACGGAATAATATAATATTACATACATTGTGCTTCATTTACTTTTCCAAGCAAATCACATTTTTGGTCACGTAGTCAACAAGGAACCCTTGAAGTGAATCGTGAGAATGATAGGCAACTAAGGAGGCAAAGTGGCCATCATCCAGATAGATCATTAATAAACTCTGTAGCGACGATATAAGGTGGTTTTTCACCGACGAGGCGAGGAGCGACGAGTTTATGTATTTGTACACAAAATTAAATCTTGCTGACTTATCTTTAGAGCGTTTATTGCGAAGACACATTTTTTTTCGCGCGAGCTCGCTGTTTGCATAAAACAGAAAACCATCTTTTTCGCTCATTTCTGTTATTTTATATTAGCATTAAAAATACCCAATTTTTTTTCTATAGAGAAAATTTTCAACAATTGTTCTTAAAGATTAATAAAATATATAGCCAAACACATATATCCGAAAGTAAGCCATGTTCCTTTTCTCAGTAGGGCCCTGGAGCGCTTGAAAAAGCGGCCTTAAGGGTGTTGCTGTTTACACAAAGCGTGACCGGGCAAGCCCTTATTCCTGTTCTTACTATTTAATATTTATACATAACTAATTATCCCTTTACACTCTTGTGGAGTACATATAGCACCAGGCTGCCAGTGATGATGGCACTACTCCTGTAACAAAAGAACATCAAATCATACAGAAATATACACGAGTAAACGATTAATAAATAGACCACTATGTGTTAGAAGATCCTGCTACGGTTTAGCATAACTACTAAGGTAATGGCACCAATGATGGACACTTAGTTCTTATTTCAAAAATCATAAAGTTATAGATTGAATATGTATCAACAAATGCACAACACTTAACTCCTTTGAAATAAGCACTAATGTTCATGATTGGTTCCTTGTCCATTACTGGTGCCGTCACCTTAGTCCGTATGAGAATTTTTAATCAGCTGTCATTTAATGATATGAGTACACTATCATATATCATAATATCACTATAATTACCTACACGATTAATGGGATAACGATAACTGAGATGATTTTAGGCAAGTATTCATACCGCAAACATGTGGCTACTTAATGAAACGATAGTTACAGTATGTAGAAAATAACCTCTAGCCGCCCGGATATCTATGAAAAGGTAACACATCGAATGCCATTTTGTATTTTAATTATGACAAACCAATGTTGCATTTGGCCTGGCAATTTTTGATTTCTGGGCGGCTAGAGGTTAATAATACCATTTAAACCCAACAAATACAATAGCAACTATGTTATATCCTACTGTCAAGTTCTTATAATTCTTAAGTTTTATAAATAGTTAAAAATGCAAATTATAAGCCACTAATTTTAAGACGTAATTATATTTCAAAGTGTTGTAATAAATCAAAGTAGATACGATACGAACCAAAAACTTCCCAAAATATCTGATTCATTACTGTTTTTATATAATCTTATATAATGTCACATGTTCCGTGAAATCACATGAATCCAAGGAAACACTAATTAAACGAAAGGTGTTTTACATCTCGTCACAATATGTAGACATGTTAAAGAAGTCGTGAAATCTGATCTGATAAAAGTGGACTTCCTGGACAATCTAATTAGTTTTTAACATTTTTCGCATTCTGTTTAGCATTTAGACGTAAAACATATTTTGATTTAGGTACTTCATATAAAGTCGTATTAGTTACATTATTTATAACTCCACATACCGGTTTGACCGCTCTTAATGATATTGTTGTATTTTTCATCCCGAATGTACAAATAAATATAGCTTAACTAAGCTTAACTTTTCTTTCGATCCTGATAGGACAAAAGCTTTTTTTCTTCTATTCAGTTAACATTTGTCATATATTTCATTTGGCTGTAACCGAACGGAATTTCCAGTCATCGGAATTCTGCTAGCATTTTTGAGCTGTCATAGGGACTTCTCGTTTATCGACTACCGATTATACATATGTATATCGATAAATACAGAATACAATGTAAAATAATTATGATTTCAAGTAGAAGTAAACAAGAGGCGGTCTTATTGCTAATGAACGATCTCTTTTACATAACTTTTAAGTGGCTGAAAATGTAATTTTCGTAGCAATTTCTTCCGAAAAATGTTGTGGCCTCTTAACAATATTTGTTCAGCGACTTATGAAAATTGCCAGTATTTCGTTTTTAAATTACTTCTAATCTTGTAAGGTGATAAGCGATGCTAATTAAACTGATATTAACGATGCCAATTAGACTAAATTGTCTAAAGAGTTCATTTTATGGACAATATGATTTGCGAAATTCGCTTTCAAACTGCTGTCAGACACTGGTTTTACACAAAGAAAAGTGTATTTATTACTTATTCTGAGTCAAGACTTATAAATATAAATCACTTCTTTAAGCTTAGATGGAAGAAAATGAACATTTGGTCGTCTTTAAATACCAATTCTTCACATTTTTAGAATCAAGATTCTCTGGTAACACTCGAATTCAAACCATTAGTTCTGTCAATATGATAAAGTACTCACCACACGGCTACCCGCGATCCCTTAGAGTGTCTGTACACGTTGTACAACGTTATTCTGTACTCTCGGCTGTCACGGAATTGTCGGAGGATCTTATCAGCACTGAAAAAAAAAACCAATAACATGCTTTAACTTTGTAAACTTCATGACCGGAAACTCCCAGTATGTTCAAGTTATCTTATTTAATTATTTATTTAAGAGTACTAAATAACAAAAGGCTTCCGTCTTTTTCTGCAAGCATTGAAGGTTTCCTAGTGTACACACAAGAGCATTAATATGTAGCGAGTCATTTTGAATAGAAATCGCCATATAAAGTGACCCGTTTCTATTGCTCTTGAGAGACACAATTTTTCTCCTATCAGGCTCGAAAGAACTCACGATTATGAGTAGAAACCACACAAAAAGAATCCATATATAAAAAAAAAAGTTAATCAAGTTTAAATAAAATGGCCCATTTATGAAGCTGAAGGTGCCGAAATCGAATCCTGAGAAGAGAATTTATTTAAGGGCACAAATCTATTTTCTGGGTCATGGACGTTATCTAATGTAATTAAAGTATTTATAATAATATAAGTTTCCGAGTCTAAGTTTCCTAATGTAGAGATACCAAATAAATTGTAATTATCTATTATATGTCGTTACTTATCTAGGACCTACCTGCCACCAGTTGGTGTTAGTGTGTAGGTAGTATTATGAGTTTACTGTAGGACTAGGGCGATTTGGAAGTTAAGTTAAGTTTAGTTAAATACCTGCACCAAACGGTGATTCATATGTTTCGGTTTTTCGCCAACAGAGCGAAACCGCTCGCAGACTCGTCGGTGTGTAAATTGCCTAAAAAAAAAAAGGCTATTGAAACAGAATGCAACCTACGTGTACTGCGTGGCGACGGCAAGCAACGCGGAGCCGGTGCCATGGGGCTTCACGTCGACAGAGCCTAGCCCAGCCAGCAGCGAGGCCAACTGTAACAAGTACATCATGTATTATTGTATTTATAAATTGTTGATACTAAGCAGATACGTCCGCTAAAAAATGTAGAAGTCCTGGCTAAGTTAAATCAAAATATTGTCTTCGGTTGCCGCGATAATTACTCATGAAATAAAACAACTAAAACGGATGACATTTATAATCTATTTTAGTTGTTTTTTTTTTCAGAAGTTAAATCAAGCCCAAACTGTTGTTATAGTTTTTTATTCATGAACAATACAAGATGGTGTTTACAGATACATACAATACAGTGGCAAGTTACAACTATCCTACTAAATACTAACCAACCCTTTATACTCGTAGGTATAACAAAACATAAATTGCAAATAACAATAATAGAAAACTGAAATTCTTATAGTTGGCCGTTTATATAAAGTAGGCAATCACTAAGAAGCGATTTATAGAAATTCAAGTATATGTAAATACCTAATAAGAGGGTAGATGAGAGGTTAAAATCTTGTATGGCAGTATGAAGTTTCCTGGATTCACAAATTACAATATTATATATGTAATTGAAAGAAAATTGAGTAAGATTCTGCCTAAAATGTCATTTCTACATACGAGATTTTATAGCCGACTGCAGTTTTTTTCACAATTATCAACTCATGGCGAGGATTCTAACAAATCTAAACACCACGTGTTTATCTGGTGTATTTTAGGAGTTGCTACGGCTATCTTCTCACTCCAGCATAAGATCAGATCAGTCGTACCATAATATTGCCTTGTCAGTTGTCACCGAACTTACATTAGGGTGCTAAGTTTTAGCTCAATCGGAGAAAGAAGATTTCACCCGAACATGTTAGTTACATAAAACCTTATGATTGTATGTTTCGGAATACTGTTTCGTTCACTCTGACCAGCTGAGCTATCGACACTTACTAGGTCCTCGGTGAATCTTTACATTATTTCTTTCTTTGTTTGTAGGTATGCCTTTGGTAAATGCGTAGCGACATCCAAATTTCATATTATAAATTATAATGTACTTTCCCTTCCTAATATTGAAACAATATTTTATGAAAATAATTATTTTCGATACATTCTTAGACCTAACTTGAATCCGGTATCTTTCCTCCCCCGGGATGAGTCCCTATCTCGGGACCCATCTATCTCCAGTTTAGCAGTTAAAGCATGATAATATAATCGATATTTTCGTGTTTAAAATATTATTCCTACCTAAGGTGTTATAATAATCGATTTATGTTCCTTTCAAGTACCTATAGTACAAGCCTTGTTTTACCAAACAAGTGTACCTTCTGTGATTTTTGATAAAGTATACATCTATTTAATTATTTTTTATGTGTGTCGCAACAAAATCTCGGTATAAATAAGATAAATAACAATAAAATTAGGCCATACCATAGTAAATAATTTTGAAAGCTAAGTGTAACATTTATGCCTTATTTTATAAACAGTTTATTGAGAATTCCAATATGTATAGAAGGCGGCTATATTTCACGCGACATTCAGGAATTGTGTTGAGTGATCGGTATGTCCTTTGATTTTATATTGCGTTGGCTCTATGCATGAATTCCGCGCAGCGCAGCGGATCACTCACACGTATCTTGCTATGTCTGGCAATTTGTCCATGTCCAAAAATGACTGTCTCTAAAGGAAGCGCGTAATTAAGAGATCAAGACAGTAAAACTAACCTAGTATTTAGATAGTAATTCAGCTCACAACAGCTTGAAATAACAACTACAGCACTTTTTTGTTTTGATATTCCTAACAATTTTATCGATTACCGTATTACCAAAATAATTATCTCTTACTCGTATCTTGTTCCTTTGGGCATATCATGTAGTTATCAAGTCAAAACAAAGCGACATAAATAAAACGATTTTACAAAGTAACGTTTAACGGCTAGAAAGAGGTCTTGGTGTGATACCCATCGGTAATAATGTAGTAAAAATTACTTCGTAACAACATAGCAACTGTTGCAATAGCAACGGGCACAATAATGCCATTGTGATGTCTATCTATAGCCTGCTGTGACACATACAAGACTATCGTAATGATCTACGACGGTTGGCGATCGCTCTAGCATCTGTATTTATATCCTAACCTTAATTTAACCTTGCCAGTGGCATGAAAAATGACCATTCGTACATTTGAGAAATCAAACACCGTTGAGCTGATTTAAAAAAAATATACAGACTCTAAAATAAAGTTCAGTGACAGTTGGTAATTATCAATCAGTTTTAACATGCGGCCGGGGTGCACTGATGCATGTGTGGGTTGGTGTTTCTGTGTGCGTGAAATCTGTTGGCATAGGTCCCAACGGCACTTACCTGACTTTGTCACTAACACAGAGTATCTGTGTTCCCATCTTGTTCGAACAGGTGGGTTCGTGACTATTTAAACTTGAGCTAGACAGGTCTGGAAAATACTATTTTTAGAATAGGTATTATTCTTGGTTAGAACCTTGTGGACAGCGCACCTTCCACTACAGGATAGTTTTTTTTATGAAACTACTAGCTACGGTGTGCAAACAAGAAGGAAGACGAGTACATTAGTCGGATTTAGTCAGAGGTTTATTAGCTTAGTCGGTAAGAGTCAGTGGCCCACGGTAACTTAGCTTAGAGCGTGGAACGTTTATCCATGTAACTTTGATCTGAGTTTACACAAAGGATATTCAAAATCGGATTAGGTATACCTAACATTTAAAATATATACGCGACTACTTAAGAACCTCCTCCGTTTTAAAGTCCCTACACAAATATGGCGCCGCACACTAGTTGGTCCTATTCAAAAGATTTAGGTCTGAATTTACATAATACAATTAAACATAATATTAGCTAAGCGTCTATAGAAACGAGGCTAGATTTAAACGCACAAGGTTAGAGGCACCTTGAACATACGTGGTTCTTGACGTAAAGGCAAATATTACGTTGTCCACTAAAGGGTTAAGCTCATACGCAACGCGACGTCTATATTTGTCCGCTCGAGACAACGCGGATGGCGCGTTTACGGCCCGGACGGAAATAGCCGCTTGTTTAAAGCGTTATGCAATCCCGCGCAGGCTGATTTCTGCTTATACGATCTTGACAATTCAATGTTGTTTGCTTTGTTAGCAATTTTAAAACCGACATATAACAATGGACTGCCCTTTCTGCAGAGCTTGAAGAAAAATCCAAACAAGTATTGACGTGTCTGGTCCAGTGGGTAGTGGCCCTAGCTATGAAGACGGTTCTTGGTTTAAGTCCCAGTAAGAGCATTTATTTGTGTGATGACCACAGATATTTGTTCCTGAATCACGGGTGTTTCGATGCATTTAAGTATTTGTATATTATATACCTACATATTTCGTTGGCTGAGTACCCACAAGTCCCACAACATAAGCCTACTTGAGCTTATCGACGGGCTCAGAAAATTTGTGTAACGTCGTCCTGTAATATTTATATATTTAAGCATATTATAATTGTCACACCTGGTAGTAATGCTAAAAAAAGAGAAGTAACAATAAAAATATGTGTTCGCAACTCGCTCGAGGTAGTGAATTTCTCCTTTTTTTCTTTAATTACTAAAACAAAATTAATTTAGGCCAGGCAGTAGTAACCATAATACCAAGAGAGGCAACCTAAATAAAACGGTAAACTATCTAAGTCTAAACCAGAGTATATTAGTTAAAATAGTGCTACATTTTTCCATCCGTTTATACCCGGGAAATATTCAGTTCATTTTATTAGTGATGATTAGGGACTATAAATAAATAAATAATAAATAATTTTTTTGGGACAATCTTACACAAATCGACCTAGCCCTACGGTAAGCTCAGTAAGGCTTGTGTTGCAGGTACTAGACGACGAACTATAGATAGATTGATTTAGAAAAACATTTAATTTAGCTATTTCTAGTTAAAGTATGAGCATTACTAGTTGATGGGCTTGTAGCGTTTCGTCTTGATCGGGCTTGAGACTGAGACACACATTTGTTCTACCCTTCTACAACCTATAGTATACAATATAGTATATAAATTTTTCACCCAGGTACATATAGTACCTGGGTGAAAAATTTCAAATTCAAATTTCGTTTGCGCCTGTCCTATGGACTTGACCAAAGTTAAGGGATTTTAAACAAGTACCCTTTTTTTTTAATGGACTATACCCCACCATATAGTGTCTATACACTATTTCCTATTTTATCTTAATGAGCAACGCACACAGGGTGTAAACTATTGATCACAGGAGAGACAAAAACAAAGTAATACATTGCGTTTATCCACTTACCAATAT
Organism: Grapholita molesta; assembly: GCA_022674325.2. Classification (NCBI taxonomy): domain Eukaryota; kingdom Metazoa; phylum Arthropoda; class Insecta; order Lepidoptera; family Tortricidae; genus Grapholita; species Grapholita molesta. The sequence goes on along the minus strand of CP053130.2, from coordinate 14,006,909 downwards.
CTTCAATGGAATATGCACTAAAAGGATTGCAATTTGCCATTTCATATGGTTCCTTCAATTTTAGAACAAAAAAAAAATGTAGCTACTTTACTACACTTTTGAAAACAAATTGAACTAGCAATTTTCTAGCATCATACCTTGAAAAATATTAAGCTAATTATCTGACTAACAAACATACATAGACGAAACCAGACACTATAACTTAGGTAAGTATTCAACCATAGTTTTCCAAACGCGTAAACAAACAGTACCCTTACCATGAGTTGCGACATTGACGTTTTCGATAACGAGTATCGAGTTTACTATCTGTGTATCTCGCTTGTACTATTTTAGTGCGAACGAGATGCACAGATAGTAAACTCGATACTCGTGATCGAAAACGTCAATGTCACAACTCATGGTAAGGGTACAGTTGTAGCTCACATTACTGGATTACTTAATATGCTGTTATATTATACTTAATAAAACTCTCAAGGTATAAAAAACATTTTCTTTACAGCACGAACGAATAAATAAATAATAATAATAAATACATATTTAGGGACAATCTTACACAAAGCAACCTAGTCCTTCGGTAAGTTCAGTAAGGCTTGTGTTGTAGGTACTAGACGACAATATATAACATAGATACATATAAATACTTAAATACATAGATAACACCTATGATTCAGGACCAAATATCTATGATCATCACACAAATAAATGCCCTGACTGGGATTTGACTACCCACTAGGCCAGACCGGTCGTCAATTACTACGTCAATTACTTTAATAATGTTACCTTACTAAACATTTTCTATGAATGTGTTGTGACGTTTGCTTGAACAACTAAGAATGATAAGAACAAAATCACGTGGTTAACCTTTTCGACGTTCAGCACCCGCTCCTTCAGGGCTCTCACGTGCAGCCAGTCGGGCCTCTGGCGTGGCGGGTCGTCTCCTTCCAGATTCTAAAATAATGTACAAAACTACATCAGTATTTTTATAATTTGAAATAGATATCGTAAGGCGATTAACACACTGCCACGCACCACGCTGCATGATGCGCCGCAACTAAAGTGATCTGCATGAACGCGCGTGAGTGCATTTTCTCTGTGTTGGACTGTGCATGTTTTCTATACAAACGGAGATACTTGCAAGCAACGTTAGATCACGCATTCACGCACTACGCTGCTTGGTGTGTAGCAGTGTGATAATCGCCTAAATAAATAGTACAGGACATCCTTACACAAATTGACTGAGCCCCACGGTAAGCTCAAGATAGCTTCTGTTGTGGGTATTCAGACGATGATAATATAATAATATACAAATACTTAAATACATAGAAAACACCCATAACTTTGGAACAAGCACTACACAAAAAAGACCCTTACTGGTGGGATTTTAACCGAGAAACGTCGGTTTCATTATCATTGGCAAGGCCCCTACCAATTAGCCCATGGATAGGTATGACATATTATAATAAGCTTTTGTCAATTTTCGTACAAGCAAGTACAAGCTTTTATTACCGTTAACAATCATCAACTACTCATGGAGGATTTGGCTGTTTCGTCGTGGTTGCGATCTTAAATACATTGTGTGATATGTTTTAATTATATAAATGGTACATAAGTCATTACGGGGGTTATTAACCCTTTTAAAGTCAAGAACACCTGAAGTGTTGTATGCTGTCATACCTACCAAGCCACCCACACCTAAAGTTGTTATGGAAGTCGCTATCAAAGCAATTTTCCTGATGATGACAGATAAGGTTTATATTCGTTCTTTTTTCACTAGTCGAGACGTTAGCGTGTATGTCACATTTTGATGCAAGAGGAAAAGCGTTCAATAGGTTAATTAGTGTATCTATACAGATAAATATTCTAAAATGTTGCCTATAACTCCGTGTACAACTGTTAAGCAATGGATTAAGCTAATCAAGATCAAGATGTTCTTCTTTATATTAATCATTTTCCCGTCTTTAAGAAAGATAATAAAAAATCTCTCCGTTTTCACGTCGTTTAGGACTGATGCTTCAAGTTCCCACCTGTTAAATTTATGATAAAGCAGCATGTACAATTGTGCATCTATACGTACCATGTACAGAATAGCGCCCCGTATGACGTTCACCCTACTGCTGTACGGCGAGAGAGCCGCCAGCACCTCCGTGGGGCCCACGGGTCGGAATTTCCCAATATTTTCGCACGCCGCCCAGTGACCCAGGCGTATAAAGCAGTAGCCTGTGAAATCATAGAAAGCAATATTCAACTCTAATGCTGAGCAAAATGACTCAAGATCCAATGACGTTTTAAGTAAGAACTCAGATCTATTAATCGTCTACGAGGTACCTACTATGTGATTCGACTATTTTTTAACGGTCCTATAGGTATTGCCCCGACAACTTGACTAGAAGCCAACAGTAACATAGTCTAGTCAAAGAATAAAACAAATAAAAACTATTTATTTAAATAACAAATAATTTGTGAAATCTTAAACAGAGACGTCACGCCATACTCACGAAATATTATGATATGAATTATGATAAATTCATCTCTTGGTTACCCTATGTACCTAATTACGTCAATTTGATTTCAGAATTCAAGTTTTGTATTTATTATTAGTGCACGACGGGCCGGCGACGCGATCGGCGAACCGAACGGACACTCAGCATTTTTAGTGCTTGAAAATGGAGGCCTATGTTCTCCGAAACATGTCGCGCGAGTGAATAAATAAACGTGAGTAGAACCGTGTTAATCGTTAAATAGGATTCAAATTCTTTATTAAATGATGATGACAGCCATCAACTAATTAAAACTCTGTAGCAAAGTAGGGCATTCCCATATAAATGTTGTTAAAATAGTACCTACAATATAAAACGTACCTGAACAATAAGAGTCCCATCCCGCTTCATGGTAAGATTGTTGTACATCAAATGGCATACTCAGCTTTATTTGATTTACCCCACTTTGTAACTTCTTACATTTTGCTTCTGAGAAAAACTCATATAGGCTGAAAAGATAAAATGTTGATAGAGAATAGTTTGAATGCTAGAATGGTTCTAAACATTATCTTTGACAGCCACGGCAACACGCAAAAGTGAACCGTAGTAGAATGTCCGAAGGTTAATTTTAAATACTGTAAGCGTTGAAGGGAGCCGCCGGTTCAAACAGTCAAACAGTAAATCTTGTTGTCAAAAGTTCTGGTTTTATAATAAACATTTAGTTTTCACAAAAATATTTGCGTTTCTAACCGCATCTAGTGAAGGTGCCTTATGAACAGTGATCGGTTATTTGGATTCGCCCTCGCGGGATATCATTGATATCAAGTAGAAAAGTGAATATTGATACGACAGTTTCCCATGATACCGAACAAATAGTTCAAAAATAAAGCAAATTAAATGATCTGTAAGGCATTTGTTTAATCTTATATGGCAATGAGTTTAGAAAAAAACCGCGTCAAATCCAAATAACAAATCACTGCTTATGAACTTGAGCATGAATAATTCTTTTACTTTACGTCTCTAGGTGTTTTTTCACCTATCTCTTTCTAGAAATTAAGGTCGCTGTTTTAAAATATTTTCGATTTATATTTTAAACTTACTCTTGCAATGCATTTGATTTCCACACTTCATCGTACGACAATTTCTTCGCCATAACATAGGAAATGTATTTGGTATCAAATATGTTTGGAAACATATTGTGAATATTCTTTTTGAACATAGAATATTTCTTAGGTAATGGTCCTATAAATTGATTATGGAGGAGCACAGTGTCTATGAAGATGTTGTGTCCAATTATTGGTTTCTGGTATTGCTCAAGAAGTGAGATTATCTGGGAGAAACCTAGTAGATGGCTCATAAGATTGTCCTCCAGGATCGCCAATGGAGCGTTTGTAGCGCCTTCGACGTATTTATCTTTGTATATTAACACCTGCAACACAGTTATATGTATACCTAGATATTTTTCTAGCACGAACGATTTCTTGTAAGTGATTGACAAAATAAAAACATCGACAGTCCTGTTATCGATAAGTACCCCTTCAATTTCCATACAGGTAATACAAAGACAAATATGGGGTAATAGAGTTAAAAATAACTAACAATAATAAAAGTCAATATATATTTAAATACCTACTTCAGAAAACAATTTGGAACTATTCATTGCAAATTATAAACGTAAATTGGATCAAAAGTATACGGATTACGTTTAATTTGTTCAAGATCGGTGACACGCGGCGTCTAGGTAGGTAGCCGATATAAGACTGTGTGTACATCTTGAAGTTGAAGTAGTATGTACTTATCGATAGCAGGATTGTCGATATTTTTATTGTGGCAAGCACAAAACAAATGCCGTTCCTGCTAGAAAAATATCTAGGTATAGTTATATGTGAGTAGAGAAAGATTCTAAAGAGACTGCCGTCATTTGTGTGGTGGAGTGACAACAACAAGATGATACAAGTCTTATTTGCAGTGGATGTTTCAAGGCTGAAGTGATGATGATAATGACTAGGACCCGTGACGCTAAGGGAACGATTAAGTTAATTATTACATACACATACATACTTTTCAGCCGTATGCAGTCCACTGCTGGACATAGGCCTCCCACTAATATGACTTGTATCATCTTGGGGGTAGTTGCCATAGTCACCACGCTTGGCAGGCGGGTTGGCGACCGCAGTAGCTGTAGATTGGGTTTCGACGGACGCTGCTGCCCGTCCATAGGATTTTTCCCTTTGTCGCCTCTTACGCCACCCGCGGGATCACACATTTTCATTCCAATTTAGGTTGTAGTACGTTTTCGTGTAATCAATGGTACGGTACGCTACCGTTTCTTTCTAGCGTCTTTAGGTACATACATTCAAGAAATATTTTTTTTAAATCATACAACATCATTTATAAAGTTAGTTTAACTACTTGTATTCCATGAAACCATTTATTTCACAAACAGCCAGCAAAGTTATAATAATAAAAAAAATTGTGTAATAAATGATTGTGAATACAAACATCTAGATTACCTTGTTACTATTACCTAGGCTATCAGTGGTCAGGACCTCTGGGAAGCGCAGCCTGATCTCGTTGTGGAGAACATATCGGAGCACTGGACTCTCTACATCTATGTACATTGTGTCCTCTTCATTCTTGGTTCGCCACCTGTAACATATATGAATGAATGCTTAATTACCGCATATTCAAATGTTGATTTGTTATCTGTAGCAATTTCTATGTATGTCTTTGCTTTCCTTTCTGTTCAATAATTAAGTCTATAAATAAATAAACTGAGAAGTTAAAAATGGGTAATACTATTTTATGACACTATTTAACAAAATTAATAACATAATACGAGTCGTATTACTGGATACTATATGTGGACAACGTATACGCCCGTATGAAAAATACACACTGTATACAAACATACAGAGTAGAAGGATGCAGTCATGTATCTTAACTTTGTGCTGCACAATTGGTAATTGCATTGTGAATGTTATTAAACTTTTCCACATAACATAACACACAAGTTATATGGCCTTGTGGGTAGAGAGCCTGCCTATGAAGCTGATGGTCCTGAGTTCAAATCCCAGTATGGGCATTTGTGTGTGTCATGACCACAGATATTTGTTCCTGAGTCATGGGTGTTTTTTATATAGTTATATTTAAGTATATTACATATATTGTTGGCTCAGTACCCACAATACAAGGCTTCTTGAGTTTACTGTGTAAGGATGTCCAGTAATATTTATTTCCTTATTTTATATTTTAAGTGTCACTTTAGAGACTTCAAGTATTGCCGGCTAAAAGGCAAAACTAACAAATTTGGCCAAAATGCCAGTGTAAATTTTAGAAAATAATTGGTTTTGCCTTTGGTCCGGTGGTTTGACGCAGTGCTTACATAGAAACTTCAGAGCAATGGCTCTGTAGCAACTTTTCATCTTCCATTTCTAACATGCGCGCAAGGTTCTTGAACATCACATTATCAGCAAGGTGTTTCCGTACCTGGGCCTCCTCTGCCTTGCTGAGGTATGGGATGCCATCATATGTAAACTGGAATTATGATATAAGGCTTTAACTTAACATTTCATTTTAAAAATGCAGCTACTTATGGATACTCAACGGTGAAATAAATCTATAATTACTTATTAGGATGCTATTCTGAAGTTGTCAACAAATTATCAAACTTTTTCTTTAGATCTTAAAAAAACTACTATGTTGTGCTGAGGCAGATAGTTAACATAGCAATTAAGCACAATGTGTTAATTTATGCATTTTTATATTATGTTAATTTTTGACAACTGGTCTGGCCTAGTAGGTAGTGACCCTGCCTATGAAGCTGAAGGTCCTGGGTTCGATTCCCAGTCAGGGCATTTATTTGTGTAATGAGCACAGATATTTGTTCCTGAGTCATGGGTGTTTTCTATGTATTTAAGTATTTATATGTATCTATCTATTATATATATCATCATCTAGTACCTACAACACAAGCCTTACTGAGCTTACCGTAGAACTAGGTTGATTTGTGTAAGATTGTCCCAAAATATTTATTATTATTTATTTATTTATTATGCATCTCCTTTATGTAAACAGGATCTACAATTCTAAATACACACATCATTATTTTTTTTAGGTAAAAAGATAGCTAATACACATTTATCAGTGAAGTCAATTCATTGTTGACCCTAAGACTACTTTTTACATCAACATGAGGAAACACTATACGGCACTGGTGTGCAGGGTGTAGGATGTATGGTATATTCAGGTGTTTTGTGGTAAGTAAATTTGCTCAAGTCTGCTATTAGTTTGACACCATATTACTGTAGGATACAGAGATAAATTAATAACAGTATATTTCATCATCATCATCAGCCTATCGCAGTCCACTGCTGTAGATAGGCCTCCCCAATTTCACGCCATCATGTTCGATTTTCGGCTGTTCACATGCAGCTCCTGATAATAACAGTATATTTACCTTGTTAAAATTAAAATTGTGCCTACAAAGGAACTTGAGTGTAGAAGCCTGGAAAATGAATGACTGGTCCACATCTCCAAAGGCTTGTGGACAGAGATGGAAAGTGTATCCAGTGGCTACATAAGTGTTATGTTCCCGGTCATATTGGAACATTGTCAGGCCCACTTGCGTCATTATCATTCTACCCACTTCAGATTTTATTTTATCATAACGTTCTTCATTTGTATCAAACAACCTGTAACAGTACATTATTATTCACTAATGGTTATTTACATTGAGTATTTGTAGTACTCGTTATATGTCGCAAATTTAGTAGTAGAGGAATATATCATTATTTTTACCGATGTTTAAAGCATTCTCCAGATAATAATGCTGTAAACTCGGCATCGAAACCCACAAAGCAAGACTTCTTTAACGTTTTACTTATGTTGTCGAATTGCTCAGTAAAGTTCTTCCTTGTAATTTCCATTTTAATAGCAGTACATTTGATTTTTTAACTGTTACTTGATTATTGCGGATGGATTGGAGTCCGTCCGCAGAACCGGAATTAATGATAATGACACTAATGACAGTCGTGACACTTGTGCTGTCAACTTGACGTTGGGTTTCACATGCCACTGTCATTCAATTCTGATATTTGAGATACTGAAATAAGCACTGTAATTTATAAAATTTAAAGCAAAATATTGTGGGTAGAAAATGAGCCTGGTCTCACTTTCATATCTTAGAAACTTAGAAAGTATAGAAAACAAAATTTGAGAATTTTATATTGCTACAATTAAGCTGTCCTTGCATTTGTGTACCTACTAAAGTTTTGTAGCAATAAATTCCCATTAATATTTTCAACCGGTCTATCGAGAGTTAATTTTAAGTACCATAACCGGGATGATGATGGTTATTCGCGAGAATGACCGGTGCAACGCACGTCGAAACGTCAGTACTCATAGTCAAAGTAATTTAATTTAATTCGCGACTGACCCGTTTTTTAGTTTTTAGTAAATATTTGTAGAAACGCGAAAGTTTAAAGTGTTATGTTATTTACTTATATGTATTATTCAAGCTGCAGCCTACTAAGGCTGCAGCTTGCACTATACGGACACTTTACCTCAGCAGTATCCGTGGAAAGGTCATACATGGGCCATACTTATACGCCTCTCAAATGTCCGGAACACTATTGTTCAGTATACGGAAAAGACATAGGTACCTACAAAAATGAATAAAAACATTCTATTGGGGAAATAAACTTTTAGAATAACGAAGTTATAATAGGGTTTGAAAAAGTTAACTTCATTTCTAGAAAACGGCAAAAACGTACGTTTAACGGTTCCGTATGATTATAAGCTAACATGGTCGTTTTAACATCATATTTTCAGGCGAAAGCCGTCCACAACTGGACATAGGTCTCCCCCAAATATAACTTGTCTCATCTTTGTAGAGGTGCCATAGTCTGGTGACTTGGCAGGTGGGTTGGCGAACGTAGTAGGTAACTGTATAGTAGCTGATTGGGTTTCGTTTCGTCGGACGCTGCATGGTCGTTTGTATTAAAATTATTAAAAAACGGGATAATTATATATGTATATTTATATTTTGACGAGTTTCCGATATTTCGAACTGAATCCAAATCGATCGTGACTCCATCAATGTTGTTCCGTGAAGATAGCGCTTGCAAGTTGCAACAGTGTCGAAATATTGGAAACTCTAAATAAACGTAGGCGTACATGGTAATAAGTCACCCAAAGGGCAATGGAGAGTGCTATATTGGGAGTGTCTCTGCGTGATCCCATCAGGAATTATGTCATCCGCAGTAGAACCAAAGTTACCAATATAACCCTTCGGATCGCCAAACTTAAATGGCAGGGGGCGGGGCAAATTGGGCGCAGAACCGATGGCCGCACAGTGTTTTAAGAACCCTGTTTTTGTTCCACCTTCTTTTTTTTACAAAATACTATACATATTACTATTACAAATATCAGACTAGAACTCCTACCTTGTTAGAACACGTAGATTTTTTTTTTTAAATCATCAAAGTTTGCTCATATCCGGGTCGTGATATTTACGTTTTTTTTTATTTTCTAAAAACAGGTATACTTACAAAAAAAGTGATTATACCACGTGAATCAGGACATAATTCCCTATCTTTTGCATGTTTTAAAATAAAATTATCTTTAGAACTTTCGGTGGAAACATGTTTTTTAGACTTTTCAGTTATCATTTTTTTTCTCTGAAATTCCACCGTATTAGATGGAGATATTTTAGTACATGATAGCTCACGTGTCTCCTAATCATCAGTATTTTTATTTCCGTCTAATTCCGTGGAAAATAGAAGATACAAATTATTGAAAAAAATACACAGGGTTGCCACTGCGTATATCCGGGTACTATTTTCTTTCATTGGGATATACTAGAACGATTCATTGAATATAAATATATTTGCATAGGTACTCAAAGGGTGAAAACGGGACCCTATTACTAAGACTTCGCTATCCGTCCGTCTGTCTGTCACCAGACTACCTCACGAACCGTGATAGCTATATAAAGTCGAAACCATAATTAGGCGAACTAAACTGACACCTGAGTATGATACTAGGAATAGACAAAAAATATCTATCACTATTATAGGAATATGTCGATACAGAAATGTCTAAATATAAATAAGTTTGTACGGTCTAGAAAATGTATTAACATATCTTCCTCGCCATTGTCATAAAGACTATGTATCAAGAAGGTAACGTAATTTATTTCCTGTACTGTATATAGTACAGTAATCACTGTTTTCTTTTCATTATTCATCATCATACTTACAAATTTGCCATGTTTTTAATTAAATAAATACTTAATAAGATAAACAAAAACAAGTAACAAAAATGGTAACAAAACTTTAACACAACTCAAGAATGTAACCAAAAATTCTCACAAAATCTAGGTAGCTTAAAGCAGACCGATGACGGAAAGTCGAATCGAATAAATACTATATCACTCGATCGAACTGTCAACAAAACCAAATTTAATGGCGGGCAGCGTCGTTACCAATGTCCAAATCAATGTTCGATCATTTTATTCACAGACAATTTAAAATTATTATTTCGTAATAAAACTATTAGTTTCATTTCATACTCAATAATGCTACTCGACATTATCTACTCTAGTTTAGTGTGTAATATTTAAGGATTAAGTTTCTGGTTGAGGACTGAAAACCAGCGGTCTCGCTGAGTCTCGGCCATTTTACTACACAAATACCTTTCTGTTCTAACTGCTTTTTTGTTATTCTTTTAATGTACTCTGTTTGTGTTGGTAAATTAATATCTTTTTATTTATTTATTTATTTTTAAATGTGCATATTATCAAAATTAGTATACATTGAACTGTCAAGTTAGTTCGCCTAATTATGGTTTCGATTTTAGTCGAAATTTTCACAGAAGATATATTTTAGGTGACGCTATGACAACAAACACTAAAATTAGAATTTAATAAATATTTAAGGGCCGCTCCCATACAACAAAATTGATTTAACGTAATGTAATATGTACGTCATCATCACGAAATTATAAAATAATGTCCTATTAAATTAAGCGTAGTATAAAAACATTTTCAATGAAATGAAAGGATGCTGGTTGTCAGAAAAACAAGTTTAGTCCTCATTGGACAAAACTAAATTTTCATCATCTTGCATACCCGGGACTGAATAATCTGCATAATAAATCTTTTTTAATATATATTTTCTGCCAATTAGCTCAAAATCGGATATTACATGATCTGACGAAACGAGTGATTTGTGGAACAAATCGTACCTACATTGTCGCTTCACGGCTTGTTTTTCGACAAGTGCTCTCTGTCGGACCTCCGGTATTTATTAATCGTTTCTGCGCTCTGTTCAGAGAGCATCCGAATTGGCAAATATGGAACCCGGATAAGTTTTCATCCCAAGTGTCTGTGATATTGTTTTGACAACCCTAGCTACAATATAACCGGATATAACTTCAAAAATATATAACTTCTATTTTCCATTGAATTAGACGGAGATAAAAATACTGATGATTTGGAGACACGTGAGTTATCATGTACTAAAATATCTCCATCTAATACGGTGGAATTTCGGAGAAAAAAAATGAATCCTGAAAAGTCTAAAAACCATGTTTCCACCGAAAGTTCCAAAGGTAATTCTATTTTAAAACATGCAAACGATAGGGAATTATATCCTGATTCACGTGGTATAATCATTTTTTTGTAAGTATACCTGTTTTAAGAAAATAAAAAAAAACGTAAATATCACGACCCGGATATGAGCAAACTTTGATGATTTTTTGAAAAAAATCTACGTGTTCTAACAAGGTAGGAGTTCTAGTCTGATATTTGTAATAGTAATATGTATAGTATTTTGTAAAAAAAAGAAGGTGGAACAAAAACAGGGTTCTTAAAACACTGTGGGCCGATGGGGCGGAAAGTAAAGAATCTACTGGATGCCAGTGGTATAAAACCGGAAAGTGTTGTTCACTTTGGGGGAGGCCTATGTCCAGCAGTGGACGTCCTTCGGTTGATATCTTGATGATGATGATGGCATAAAAAAAGAAACATAATTTACCACATTAAATAAAAAAATAAAAAATTCGAAGGTGATTTTAACGCATGGTTAAGAAAAAATATTTAGGTACCTATTCAGAGATTTCTCTATCTCTTACGCTGTCATATAGAACGATAGACGAGACGCTATAATAATTGCAATTCAAATCCGTTCACTTCCGCCGCTGCCACGAACCCAATGACTAATTACACAACACATGTTACATCCGTCACGTATTTTGCAAAGTAACCGTCACACGTTTTGTGTAAAACAGCCTAAATAAATGTAGATTATTACCAGTGGCAGTGTGTCATTTTTTTAGGCAAAACGAAGCCAATTTGCTTTGCGTTTTCATCCCTAGCCCAAGGAAAACTGATGAACATTGTAACATATATGACTTGTTTTGGCACTTTTGGAGTTTCTTATGCAGTTTAGTCAGTGTCCATGCATCTTTGATTTGCAGCTTTGTCAGTTTTGTGACGATCTAATGAAATTATAAAGAAAGCTATTTTTTTAGTAGCTCCTTTAACTTGTGGACACGTAACTTAAAAAACTATGTAACTATCGTAAACAATAGTAGGTACACAATATTTCAGTAATTTCATACAATACGAGTACATCACACATTCCCCAAGTTTACTAGGTAACTACTAAAAATCTCAGCTTACCTGAAATGAATTAGGTCATTACAAACTGACAAAACTGCACATGAAAGTCAAAGAATGTGCGTAAACAACACATTATTTACAAGGAATGGCAAATCACTGGTTCAACATTTCTTTACCGATATTATTTACACTTTACTTACAAGTCGTAAGTAAAGTCTATTTACTTACTCTTTGTCAGCCAAGTTTGAAAACAACCCTAGTTAAGCAATATGCGATATAGGAACGAACCAAAGGAAGGAGGCTAATAAGGGTAAGTACGAGTAGTACTTGTTGTTACAGACGTTCAGTAGGTAAAATTAATAGAACGTGACAGTCGTTACTAATGCAGTCACCCTTATTCTGCCGTACAATTAAATAACGATTATATAACAAGTTACATAATAGCACAGTGAGAGTGTACTTTCGGTCGGCAATATACTTCCGAATTAGAACTGCAAGACAGCCCCAAAGGCCGAGGTGCTCATCTGTGATGCAAGCGCACGACTGGTTTCCAGTCACCACTGGCTGGTCGACTCGCGTGGTCGCGCGTTATGGCGGTTTGAGTTCCGAAACTCCCTTCACTTTCGTCTGATGCCGAAAATGTAAACAAGCCTGTAATTAAGGCAATTAAAATTTTGTAGCACATTTTTATTTATTGAAGAAGAAACCGACTTACCATGGAATCAGAAAAGAAATTGATTGACGCGTGCAGTGCGCCGATGGTGAAGCCTAACTACATGATCATGTCCTTGCAAAGGATATTTGTGTTGAGTGTTATTATAGCGTGTGTGATCTGTGTCGTGTACTATACGCCGATGCCAGGTGAGGGATTCGCACGAAAATATTACAGCGTTTCAAATGCAATGCAAACGATATTCCAATCTATTCCACATACTCCAAAAACAACTGGGTTGTTTACTTGTTCAGCGGGAGTTCATATCATATTCATTCATATTTGGCTATAGTTAACTACTTTTTGAAGGCACGAATAAGGTATAATGAAATCTTCATATTAAGTACATATTCTACATAAATAAATATTACAGGACATTCTTACTAAAATTGAATGAGCCCCACGGTAAACTCAAGATGGCTTGTGTTGTGGGTACTCAGATGTATATTATAGCTTTTTACGGGCAATACGTTTAGCTACATAATGATAATTGATCATGTAGTATTGTCTTGATTAATTGCAGCAAGTGACACAATAAGCTTTTCAGTAAATTGGATAAATGTAAATAAAATATTACCGGATTCTGAAACAAATTGACTGAACCCCACGGTAAGCTCAAGAAGGCTCGTGTTGTGTGGGTACTCAGCCAACGATATATATAATATAAAAATACTTACATACATATGTAAAACATTTATGACTCGGGAACAAATATGCTCATCACACAAATAAATGCCGGTACTGGGATTTGAACCCAGGGCCACTGGCTTCATAGGCAAGGTGGGTAGTGACCCTAGGCATTAGGCCAAACTAGTCGTAAAATGATGGTTTTGAGCAACGGTTTGCCGGTTACACATTTCCTTTGATTAGAAATTTAGTTCTTCAATAATATCAATATTTATTAGGCTTCAGGTATTTGAAGGAATTTAGAGACACCACACCAGAATGTAAACAGATCCATAGGTAACACGGAGGCTGTCTCAGAATATATACCTATGTATTTTGCTATTTGAATTCTTGTATCTGTTTATCATATAATATTTTCAAAAAGTTCACTTTATTAAGATCTATTTACATTATTGCTATTCGTATTTTTAATAGGCTATTTCCTTCATTAATTTTTAGTCTTAGGCTAGGTTTTTATAACATTTCTATAAAAGTAAAGTATAAAAATACATCTAAAACGTATCAAGTATTTTTTTTTTATAAAAACCTAACCTAGGGTGCCGCCCGCAACGAGGCAGGCCCAGGCTGATAGGCTATTATTATTGTAATTGTATAATTTTACCATTTCAGAGGAGTACTTCGAAAATTGCGATCGCGAATGTAACGAATTGGATTGGCCTATGATCTGCCGCGTAAAGCTTGTCATCGAAGTCTACAAGACTCTCAGCAAGTAAGTTTTAACTTAAGATCACGAGATGCTCAATCGTACCAATTCACTTGATACGTTGTAGGTAGTTGTTATTGCTAATGCATAAGTACAACTCGATGCCAACGAGTGCATACGTTTTTCGCAAACCAAGGCCTAAGCCTTTACATATTTTAATTATAATCCGTTTCAACTTACTTTAACGCGTTTATCTCACTGTTTTTACAGATCATGTGGCAGCTGTGTAGAAAAAAGTGGGGAAGAATGTCCCGCCTTGTGTATTTCTGCTGACGGCCGGGAAAGAGGAGTGCTCACAATAAATAGAGAACTGCCTGCACCACCTTTACATGTGTGCCACAACGACATACTCGTAGTGGATGTCGTGCACCGCGCGCCCGCGCACGCTCTGTCCATGCACTGGCGTGGTCAGCCTCAGAAGGAAACTCCCTTCATGGATGGAGCTCCCATGCTCACTCAATGCCCTCAACCGGCGTACACAACATTTCAGTACAAATTCCGAGCGTCAGAAATTGGAACGCACATGTATCATGCGCATTCTGCTGCTGATGCTGCTGACGGGCTCGCAGGAGCCTTCATCGTTCGCCAATCTCCAAAACTGGATCCTTTACGAAAATTGTATGATGTTGACGCTACCGAACATACCATATTTATAGCTGAATGGGGACACTCTATGGGACCGCTTGCTGAATTAAATTCAAAACATCCCAATGCGGAGTCTCTACTTATTAATGGAAAAGGGAAAACGGCTGATACACCTGACGTCCCCATTTCAAAATTCAACGTTGAATCTGGAAAAAAATACAGATTTCGTTTAGCTTATGGTGGCGGTTCAAAGAGCTGCTCTGTGAAATTATCGATCGACGAGCATCAAATGCGAGTAATCACATTGGACGGTCATAGAATTGAGCCCCAATATGTGGATTCAATAGAAATGGGAAGAGGGGAGCGAGCAGATTTCATTTTAAATGCAAATAAGGCGCCCGGCGTGTATAAAATCAAAGTTGTTGCTGACAAAGTTTGCCAAGAGAACTTGGAAGGTGTGGCGGAGTTGGTGTACGTGAATAAAGGGAACAAAGTGTTACATGAACATGACCAGCCCGTTTCCGAAGTGCGCGAGTTATCGACTGTGAGCAGTGCTCGGTGCTCCCTCGCGAGTGTGTTATGTTTGGATGAGCTGCGCGCCGCGGATAAACTTCCAGCGGAGTTAGCGGGAGTTGTGGAAAAGAACATTTATGTGCCTTTCAATTATTCTACTAGACGAATTTCAGCGAGACGAGTTGGTGAGTATAATTACAAAAAGTTTTTAATTAGCTTTCAAAACGTTATCCCAGACGAACACATGTAAAGTGAGATTTCTACTGGAATTTTAACTAGTTCATGTGCTAATACAGGCATTTGCAGTATTTTGCATCACAAATTCGTTGTAAACATAGGTAGCGCACGTATAATGGAAATTGTTCGTAATTTAACAACGCTTAACACATTCAAACAGCAGTTCGTTTGAAGTGGTCTCTTTACTCACTCAAAAATTATATTACGTCGTAACCGTGACCAAACGAGACATCTTAGAGGGCATTCACGCTTGCAAAACATCACAAAGAATTGTTGACACACTGACTTTTGTCATTCATTAGGTTATGTGGGTCGGTGCCTACCAAGGTCGTCTTTTTGTTTCGAAGCACAGTGCGCTATAAATAAACTAATTATTCTAAATGATACTATTTTTTTCTATAAAAGAAAAGGAAAGCGGTGAGAGCGCATGTGAATTTTACTTAATACTCGTAAAAAATTGAGGTCTTTAACAATGAATAACGTAAACGCATCATCGTTAAGCTTCTGTCTTCTACCCCATAAGATTTCTAAAAAGGTTTTAGTGTGTTGAGGGCATTTTACGTGGTTGATTAGTCATAGTCTTGTTTAACCAAAAAATGTCTCAAACCAGGCCAAGTTAGGTGATTTAGGCATTATAGGAAACAGTAATACCTGTCTGTAAAATATATAATTTAGCTACGTAATATGGTATTTTTTCTTAATTTTGTCGTCCCGCACGGTTAAAAATCAGTTAAAATCTGTTCCGAATTCGAACGCTAACGAATTCTGTCCGTTAGTTCCACCCTTTCAGCTTAACTGGGTCAATAACATTTTATGCCTTTGTTTTACCTTTTATGTCTCTGTTGTGGTCTATAATTAACACCTTGTGCGCATATAGGTTATGTTTATGAAACACTATCTATGCGGATTAAAATTCATAAAAAAAATGGATGGAATTCTTTAACTTTTGTCATGTCCAAAGAAAAGGCGGAACGAAATTCGATGCTTTGCTCTAGTGATCTCTGTTGACCCCTAGGTACTTCCATTAGAAATGGGTAATCTCTACTAGCTACTGTTTTTATCCGAGGTAGTATAGATAGCAAAACAAGTTATATAATACTAGCTGTCACGACGAACCGCCTGAAAGTCTATAAAAAAAATGTTTTTTTTTTTTTTTTCTTTTTAAAGCATACTATTAAAATCTTGGTCAAGACGATCACAACGAACCCAAAACCGTCCAAATCTGTTCAGCCGTTCTCGAATTATAAATGCCAGAACTAACACAACTTTCTTTTATTAAAGATAACATTGATTCCATGACGTAGTTTTGTCTTAAATATAAAATAAAAATGATATCTTGAAGAATAAGAATAATAATAAGAAAAAAGAAACACAATTACAATATAAACAAGACAGACATTAAAAATAAATGTCTTAAGTAGAAGACTCGAATGCCCCTTTTGATAAGTATAAGTAACTACATTCAACCAAACTTCTAACCCTAAACGCTACGTCATCATATCGTAGCTATTTACTAGTCGTTACATAACCCGGACTGTGTTACTAGGTCGGTGATTATGTTGAAACTTCCTCAGGTTTTGTTGTAGACTAAAAAAGGCATGTCAGAAAGGGAATAGTCAAAACAAAGTTCTAAAAATTCTAGGTTGACGGATGTCCGAATTAGTTTTTGTACACTACAAATCACTTAACATTAACGACAAAAAAAAATTTTTTGTTGAAATTATTCATGGCCCAGTTGATAAGGTACGTCTACTGCGGTGCGACTCTCTGTACCTACGGTTAAACCCGAGAGAATTGGATAAAACGTGCGTAACGCTTGCGTGCACCGCTTTATATTACTCTATTTTTTCTCTATATACTACGTATTAGGTATGTACCTAATCATTATCGAGAAAATACAGACAACCGCGGGCATCAGTCAACCTTTATTAAATCTGAAATAAGTAATGAAAATCCGTGCGTATTTCTGACATAGTTGTTCGCCAGCTTCAGTGTAATCGGCTTTGCTATGAGTATTGACATAAGATCATAATTGAGTATTATAATTATTCAAAGTGTTTGTTCTCAAAACGGCAAACGTGACTACAACTAAGTAGGCTATAAATCTTGTCGTTCAATCTTCCTTAACATCCGCCCCTCTAGATATTTAGACAAATTAAATTTTAAATTCAGGTGTCGTAGCCGAGATGACGATCGATGATTGGCGTTTCACACAAACAATTGTCACCTTGGCAACACCTAATCAGAAGTCAGACAAAAAAAAAACAGATAAAGGGTCTTTGACTATGGAGCTTTAAATCGAAGGTTTGATTCTTAATTTTATTATTATCATGTAAGTTAAATGTTATTCTCAATGTGGGTTAACTCCAACTCAGAATTGATAGTATGCTACTGATTCTTTTCACTTTTAAGAAACGTCAAATTTCAAAGTAGGTAATGTTGCCCTAATACCACGAGACCATTACCATTGCAATTTTGATACACTGACTTCACGATTAAACTTTACTAATAAGCAACTTTTCTAAAAGTAAGTAAGATTAAACTTTCCCAATAGTATATAGCTGGAGGCGCGCTGTAGATATTAAATATTCAAAGATGTATTAGGTAATAGCGTTTATGTAGATACATGAGTATAGGTACCTACAATAAATAGCTACACTGTATGTATTGGTAAAAAACGTATAAGTTTAGCAAACGCCTAGACAATGAGTATTAAAAATAAATGACTATGAAAAGCGCCGCCAGTGCATCAAATAATAAGGTCATTTATTCTTAAAAACGGCACAACTGTGCTTAATAGTTTACATAAGTAGACCTCAAGGCATGGAACATAGGAAGTTACATCACATTCGTTTTTATAATCTAAAAATCTAGCTCAACGCTTTAGAGTTTGCAGCTATTAAAAATAGAAAGCTGTTTGTGTCCGAATAATGAATTTAATGTGAAAACCGGCTTGAGTTGTATTAATCTTCAGACGTAGGTTCTTACGGAATATTGAGACTATTTCGATCAATCTTTCTTACTACGTAAATTATGGAGATGTATTTCAACTTAAAATTATGTAACCTTGCAGTGTATTGTATCAATTTTATTATATATAGGCGAAAGTAAGCTGCATCGAGGGGCACATTTAATCAATTTCAAAATTACGAAGTCATGAGAATTCATTCACAGACCAGGAACGGATCTATTAGTGTTGTAATATATTAATTTCAGGTCTGTTGGCGCATATTTACGCAATTAAGTTTAATTCGTATTGTACGTAAGTTTGATAAAACACACTTCTAGCCTATCTGGTATTTAAACTTATAAGAAGGCTCAAAGTCACCTAAACGGCAATAGAGAGGGCTATGCTGGAAGTGTCTCTGCGTGGCCGCATCAGAAATGATGTCATTCGCAATAGAACCAAAGTAACCGATATAGGCCCTCCGGATCGCTAAACTTAAGTGGTAGTGGGCGGGGAACATTGTACATGAACCGATGGCCGTTGGGGCGTAAAGGTTCATGAGTAGCGACTACGTATTGGAAGGCGCAGCGTGGGCAGACCCCCACAAGGTGGACCGAGAACATGGTAAAGATCGCGGGAATCCACAGGTTGCGTTTCCAGCAGTGGACGTCCTTCGGCTTATATGATGTAGATGAAGTTCTAGCTACCCACGAATCATAAATAGCCAAAATAATAGCAATTCTCATATTAATAGGAGGATAAAAAAAGTAATCCATTATAGGCCACCAGAATTATAAATGAGTACCTACATACTTATACTAATACTGAAACAAAATCATTCTACTTATTTGCACTCATGCAGATTTGACTTGCCCTTTCCAATAATTTTAATATTAAATTATATGCAAGCCAAGTCCCATAATTATGATGAAAGCGCAGCAATAAGCGGCGCAGATAATCGCGTCCGTGCTGGCCGCAAATAATGTGGCGTGATTGCGCTGGCGCGGCGCTCGTTGCGTATACGCATGCTTGTTGCAAAACTAGGGAGTGTTTCGACAATATGTAGGCTTATAACAACTTTTGTGAACTCTTGATGTACAGAGAAGGTACTTTTTTATGAAACTCTTCCTTGAATGTAACTAGGAACAAATAAAATTCTGATTTGCGTTGGTTTTTAAGTATTTACTATATATGAAATATACCTAATTGAAATATGAGTTGATCATCTTCCTTAATTTCTTTCTTATTGTCCAAACGGGGACACAGTCAAACAAGTACAAAGTGAAGTTTTATGGTACTTGTACCATTGTAAACTAGCGCCACAGATATGTGAAAAATTATCTTTAATGAGTTTTTGACTTATGAAAAATTCCAATTCAAGTATGGTACGGGATAAATAGTTTTGTAAGCGACAATAGGGTAATGACTGGGATAAAGAGAACTAAATTCTATTTGACTAAATGACCATTAGATTATCAACAAATGTTTGACAAGTATTTTTCTGTTGTCCCTAAAAAAACAAGAGGACGGGTAACCGGGATACAGGCGTGACATACCACAGACTGTGATAACGTCTATACGTTGTGACGTTTACACTTTTGCATCGTATTACAAAGGATTAAGGTGAAAAAGTCTACCTACTATTTCTATTAGACATTCTCATAAAATCATTAATGTTTTAAATGTTATCGCTACATACCTTGATAAGTATTCAGATTGATGTTTGTGCCAGTAATTAACTAAGTTTATAAGTTAGGTTAAAAAGTCTTCTGCATGGTAATTAATTACGTGGATCTATTTATAATGGCGATTTCGGGCGAATCTATTTATAATGGCAAACTGGGTGGAAAGATTTAGCGAAACTTCAAGGTTTACCAAGTTTCCTTGTCTCACGAAATTTAGTTTACCCATAACTTTCGTTTCCAGAACAATATGAATACAGTGTTAAGTATATATTTTACTAATATCTTATTGGGTTAAGTAGATGGAATGAGACTCTTGTTCTAGAGAAGGCCTTTCTTTGTTCTTTTTAGTATTAAAAAAATATAAACGACACAAAAATATATTATATTTTTTTCCTCTAGCTTGCGCTGTCGAGTCATCTATATATATAAATCTCAAAGTCCTGACTGACTGACTGACTGACTGACTGACTGACTGACTGACTGACTGACTGACTGACTCACTTAAATCAACGCACAGCCCAAACCGCTGGGTCTAAAGTTTCCAAACTCGGCACACAGGTTCCTTATAAGGTCTAGGGGTGCACTAAGAAAGGATTTTTAAAAATTCACCCTCTAAGGGGGTGAAATGGGGGTCCAAAGTTTGTATGGGGATTTATGATTAGTTACACCAATTAATTTGAAACTTCACAATAGTATTCCTAACGACAAATAAGTAAACACGTGTTTCAGCATTTTTGAGAATTCAACCCCTAATAGGAGAAAATGGGGTTTAAAAAGTCTGAAAAACGACATGTGTATGTTTCCTATGGTTAATCGGGTCGCTGTTGACAAAAACAACAACGGTTTTAAAATATGTGCACTAAAAAAGTATTTTTCAAAAAGAGGGTGAGTATATAAGAAAAGAATTACATTTCACACTCTTCACAGTAGTACTTAATAAGGAACAAGATGAGTAATTTCAGCGTCATTTGATATGAAATGAGATGAGCGTTTTTTAATCGCTTATGGGGTTGGAATGTAGGTACAGTCATACGCAAATGAAGGTGTCAAAAGTCCGTATTGCCTTTAAATAAAGATGTGCTACACTGCACAAATGTGCAGTCGTTTGTAGACGCTTCATATACTTAATAGGCATAAAAAAATTGGCTAAGTGCGAGTCAGACTCGCGCGCGAAGAGTTCCGTATCATTGGTAAATAAAACAGTTTTTTATGGTAACACTTTTCATAAGATATAGCCGTCAGACAGACAGACAGACCGACGTTTTAAGTCTAAGCAATAAACTAAGCCTCAAAGTAGGTGCTCCAGTAATGTTGCTACGAAATCTAAACCCTCCCAAGTTATGCAACGGGACCAGATTGCGCATAAAAGCGTTACATAGGAATGTGGTAGAGGCAACTATTATTACTGGTTGTGCTAGAGGTGAATCCATGTATATACCACGCATACCTCTTACTTATACCATCAGATTACCCATTTGAATTTAAAAGGTTGCAGTTCCCGCTTAAAGTCTGTTTCGCAATGACGATTAATAAATCTCAGGGTCAATCGTTGAAAATGGCAGGGATTGATCTAAGAGGGGACTGCTTCTCACACGGCCAGTTTTATGTGGCTTGTTCGAGAGTTAGTTCCCCGAGCAGATTGGTCATACTAGCACCTCAAGGGACAACCAAAAATGTAGTGTATAAGGAGGTACTATAGGTACAGGAGGATCAAGCCCACATAGCGGATGAATGTATTGTTATGTTGTGTGTGTGTGTATGTTATTTTAACTTGATATGCCTTTTCAAAGTAATTTTGGGATTTTGAAAAATCCTTTCAGTAGTGTGTGTGTGTAGCCCATTTATAGATAAAGGCTATATATCATAAGCGAAGACCAAAAGTAACTATTCTACGCGGACGAAGTCGCGGGCAGAAGCTAGTATAGTCATAGAGTCGGTACTTCGGTACCAGTATTTGACTAAATTTTGACAATAACATTGGCCAAATCGTATATACCTAGGTAAAGCATAAAATATTTCACAAACATAGGAGGCATTTAATCCAACTTTTACATGTATGCAGGGTAACATAGTATCGTCAATCTCTTTATGGTCCGCCAATAACCGCAATAGCAGTAAGCGGAGTACGTGATTACTTGATTGCATGCTACTCGCTGTAATCGATATTTAAACGACTGCGCCAACTATTCTTGCAATATACTGGTAACCTCTCCTACCTCTGGGAGTCATTATATTGATTGCAGTAGTACAAAGTCTGTCGATGCAGACCAAAATCTGCTTGAACTGTACAGATTCATTAATGAACTAGTAAAATAAGTAATAAATGGACCAATAATTATTTTCTTAGACATGTTTAAATTGAAATGACTCTGTCTTTCGTTAAGGCTTGGGCACATAAGCGCGTTTTGTGAGCGAGGCGCAGCGGGGCGCGACGCTGCCGTCCAAATGTGTGCCTTATTTCGTTACATTACCCACACCGGTGTCACGCTGCGCTACCGCCATGCTAACAAAACGCGCCTATGTGCCCAAGCCGTTAAACTACAGAAGAACCACAGAAATAGATATAGTACATTTCGATACTAGTGAAAACATTTTTTTTTCAACGAGGGTGAAAGTTGGAGCCCGAGTGAAACGAGGGTGACAATCACCCGAATCTTAAAGAAGTTTTTACACGTGTATCGAACCCAATTTTTCATAACAAGTGCCTTAAAAAGTGAAATTTACGCATGCGAAGCGTGCGCAAAGTGTACTTTTTACGCACTAGTTAGGAAAAAATATAAAAAATATTTCAACTGACGACTCTTTTTAAACAGGCTGTATTAAGATTTATGAACCCTGGGGAGAGCGTCTAAGACTGTTATTAAAAATAAAGGGGTTCTAAGGAATAAATGTTGGCTTGGAAACAATTTCAAAAATCTCGACGAATTGTAAATTAGAAACAATATCAAAGTATCAAAGATTTAAAGCCCTAATTTAGCTCACCTTTCTATACAGTTTAATTATGATGAAAAATGTTAAAATCATTAAAATTCTATGAAGGTACCTCTACGCGTAATGTGGTGGTCAAATCCCATCACACAGTCGTAGCAGGTGCGAGTCCTATATCGCACGTGTTTCATTTCAAGTGCGTACGCATAGGGAATATCATTGTAAATATGGCCTTGTCATTCACTTTGGTATAACCAACCAGCAAAAATTTACCGTCGTGAATTACATACATGCTATACATGCATGTAGGTACACACTGATATGTTCAGTGTACAGTGCAATAAGTAAGTATACCTATTGTAATGTGCCTAAATTGAAAAATAAGGATATTTTATATTACAGCAAATTTACAGGAAAAACCAAAGAAAACAAAAAGCAATTATCCAAATTTGAACTCTATATCACATACAATTATTATTTATACCGGCGAGACGTGACGATTTTTCAAGATCCACGTACCTATAATATGTTCGAGCATACACTGCAATAACTTCTTTTCTACTTACAGTCTTTTATGGTATTTCCAATAAAAATATTTACTAAGTTCCATAGTACCTTAACTAAATAAGTTTTGTGCTGTGTGCTGTAGCTCCATACATAATATATACATAAATAATAAGTAAAACAATAACAAAAGTACATAGAAAAAGTTCACAGACGAAGAACAAAAAATCGTAGTATAATTAATTCAAAAATAGATGCCATTGCTAGGAAAATGGCTGATAAATGTTATAATGTTAAAAGTTTAGATTCTATGAAGTGAGACGTAATATTATGTCATTACTGCCGCGATTATTTAAACGAGGGTACACTTCTAATTTAACGCCATTTTCAATAAGCAATTGATGACTTCACAAGTAACTTGATAAATATTGACGTCAAATATACGCCTACCAATTACACCTGACACGCAAAGTTTCTTTTTTTAATTTGAACTCCATTTATCAGAGTACAAAGACGTTATTCCGTTGGTACAATTTAATATGAGACTATGTTGTCAAACTATTTAACTTTAGATAATTTACCGCTCTTAATTAAATGACTTGGCCAATTTGATGAAAATAAAACAACGTAGACTTTATCTATTATGAATTATGATGCGTCTCATTTGAATCTCAATTACTTGTGCTTATTGTTAATCGTCTTTTATTCATAAGGTTTTTTACGATATTCATTTGAGATTGAAAAGTTTTTTTCTGTACCTAATTATTTTACGACGGTTTTATTGTGATGTAGAATGGCGATTAATATGTATGTGTACGTCGAGGCTTAAATTACTTTCCATAATATGTACATATATCTTTGTATGAATATACTAAGGATTGAGCAATTTGAGTCAAATTATTAAGCATTGTGTAAATATTTTGAATCTTTAAATGTTTATTTTTGTATAACTATTTATTTATGTAATCTTTATTACTCAATACAAGATGGTCCAAATAGCGGATTTAATGCTGATAATAACTATTGGGATTGTAAAGTAGACCATTTTTTTTAATGCTTGTAATGTCCAGTAGCATAGCAATGTGAAGTTGCATGATAAGTAATCCACCCATAGGTCAAGAGTGACAGAAGATCGACTCACGCTATAATACTCGTACTTGTGTGTCCTACTGAGTTGACCTGAGCCTATGTTTTCTGGGAAATTATCCTAGCATTAACATTTTGAGTTTGTGCTAATGCTATTTTATTAACTGCGAGTAGGTATAGAGACTAATATTCATAATGATAAATTTTATACTCTTCTAGCAAATAGAGATTGCAATAAGTTAGAAAGGGATAAACAATTATCATAGGCATGTTAGATTTGACAAGCATTTATGAATAAGTCATTAATAATAAATATTTATTTATCGAAAGGTTTCGGGATTGACACAATGAGGTCAATGAGTTTACACGCAAGGTAAAGCATTATAATATTATGAATTATAAGCTTAATCTGACACGCGGTCACCAGGCCATTTTCCTACTCTTCATTCATGTTGCTGTTTATTACTATAATTTCTATTTATATATGATATAGGTACTTATACTTATATAAACATGTATAAACGACATGACAATTTTACAACAACTAAAGGAAGATTCTACTGCAGAACGAGAAAGTTATTTTCCCAAAGGGAAGTTGTGAGGATTTTATAAAACAAAGATTTGTAGAAAGTTACGAAACTTTTCAACGGCGCATCAATATTTTTAAATCGAAACATAGGAAGTATGGACTATGTAACTGTCTCAATAGGAATCGAATAAATTTCATAGTCCATAGCTTTCCATAATTCATGTCTTTCTCACAACATTTATACCTAATATTAAAGATATTCAAATAAGAATTCTAGAGATGATAATAATTCTAAACGGATGATCTGATGGGGCTAGGGGGGTGGATTTGGCGAGGCTAAAATCGGTGTCTAGAGTCGAAGCGGGGGCGTGGTTACATGCTTTGCCTGCCCCACATTTGGGAACACTCCTGGACAGCGACTCTTTGCGGGTGGCAGTTGCTCTCCGCCTGGGCTGCGATGTTTGTGAACCACATTTATGCATCTGCGGCTCCATGGTGGAGGCCAATGGCCATCACGCGTTAAGTTGTTGTCGTTGTTCGGGTAGGTTTCCACGTCACCATGCCCTCAATGACATCGTGAGGAGAGCTCTAATATCCGCCAACATCCCTTGCGTCCTTGAGCCCCAGGGGCTGTGCCGCACCGATGGCAAAAGACCGGACGGCTTAACATTAGTGCCGTGGCAGAGGGGGAAGTGCCTACTCTGGGACGCTACGTGCGTAAGTACCTTTGCCGCCTCACATCTAAGCCGGACGGTGCGAACGGCTGGCGCCGCTGCAGATTTTGCCGCGCAAAAAAAGCGTAACAAATATGAGACCCTGAGCGGTAATTATTATTTTGTGCCCCTTGCTTTTGAGACGACTGGTTGCTGGGGGGCAGATGCCATTGATTTTATAAGGGAGGTGGGACGACGAATAAGGGAAAGGGGGTCTGACGCCCGCGCGGGTTCGTACCTGGTGCAAAGATTGTCCATCGCCATTCAACGCGGTAATGCGGCTAGCGTGATGGGCACTTTTGCACCGGGGACAGCTCGTGGGGGACTTTTTGACTAGTTGAGTGTATTTTGTTTGTGGTAAATTATGTTGTTTTATGCAAAATTCGAAATAAATATTTGATTCTAAACAGAATACATATTACTCGTTTGTAAAATAAGAATAACGTTATTATTTTAGAGGTAATAATATTTTATGGCATACTGTTCGTACAATTGTAATGTTCATGAATATATGAACAGTAAAGTTGCGGTGAAAGCACGTTATTATTGTCTAGGTCGTATTTTTAATATTACTTTTATATATTTTTGAAACCTAGGAGCGCTTTGTAATAAAAATTCAAAATAAAATCCACTCTTATTCTGAAAAATCATTAAATTTCTCGTCATAATATTTTAGGTAAGTAATACACGTGTTAGATATTACAAAATGTTTACGAAGGGATTTTAGTCTCATAAATCATAATCTACAGTAATATTATAAAGGCGAAAGTTTATGAGTGTGTACGTTTGTTACTTCTTCACGTCTAAAGGCTTGGGCAGATAGGCGCGTTTTGAGAGCGTGGCGCAGCGGGGCGT
Organism: Grapholita molesta; assembly: GCA_022674325.2. Classification (NCBI taxonomy): domain Eukaryota; kingdom Metazoa; phylum Arthropoda; class Insecta; order Lepidoptera; family Tortricidae; genus Grapholita; species Grapholita molesta. Next base: position 13,980,123 of record CP053130.2, on the reverse strand, counting down.
GACAGCGGTGTGGCTAATGTAACGAAATAAGGCACACATTCGGACGGCAGCGTCGCGCCCCGCTGCGCTACGCCACAAAACGCGCGCTATGTGACCAAGCCTTAAACGGCTGCAGCGATTTTAATAAAATTTGGAATGGAGTTAGCTGACACCCTGGATTAACACATAGGCTACATTTTCCTAAACTGCGGACCATAGCTAGTAATGCATAAAGATGACATGTCTGCCGGAATCCTGTGCTACCGATAATAAATAAAAGTCCAATCAACATAAATATAAGTTTATACGTTCCAAAACTAATCAGTATTTTACTTTTCACAGAGAGTTGGGGACAAACGGATGGGCATCGTTTCACATATCCCGCGTCTCCGCTTCTGACTCAGCCCGCGGACGTCAGGCCCGACGCACTTTGCAGGGAAGGCCCGGGCCAGGGCGACGAGTGCGTCCACGTCAAGAGCGTGCCTCTGCACTCCACTGTGGAGCTCGTCATGTTCGATCAGGGTAAGCCACACATCGACATTTTACTTTAAGAGACGGATTGAGGAGTCTATTCTGGATCGTTGCATTCAAAAATCGACCGCCTTCATCAAGCACAAATTGAAACGTGCGATGCTATTAGCATCCCTGGTTTGGCGCCCCTCGCCTCACTTTGCATTTATATAATTGTTAAGAACAAACACAGTTAGACCCAGCCATAATAGGCAAGACATAGAAGAGGACAAGAAATTGGCTGTAGGGATGACTAGGGAATTATAAATATGTGAGTCACAAAAGGTGGAAGGTTGTGGATATTTTAATGGAAGTAGGTATGAACAAATTGTAATTTTATTTCAACGTTATCAAAAATAAACATTTTTATTAATAAGTATGCGTATGGAAGATTCTTTTAAAATTTCGTGCGATAAAATATTTTAGTTACTTACTACCATTTAACATCTGGTACATAAGTAAAATAACTAAAATAAAATAAAACCATTTTATGGAGCCATTAGTCATTGCCGTTGCCGCCCGGAAGAAAAAGCAGTTTTTCAATTGCTAAAAAACTAACAATATATCCGTTAGGCCCCGTTAAGTTTATTTAGTTAGTTTAGTTATTGATGTTTTTACTCTAAAAACTTCACTAAACAGAATATGTAACATTTACCCTACATAAGACATCTCTCTGAAAATGGCAATTAAACTACTGTATTTTTTTAAATCAAGTCGAAGTCAATTTGTGACTTGACTTTATTTTTTAGTAAATATTGCTTCCTAGCCCGTAAAACTATTTTAAACTTATTTAAAATGATTAATACTTAAAACTAGAATTTAGTAATTAGTAGTCGTTTCTGGTGTAAAACTGCCCATAATACTCGCGCATGATTACAGACAGCCCACCCATATATAATTATATTCGTACGGCGTACGTACTTGAACACGAGCTTCGTTCTCACATTTATCTGTTATTTCATTGTAAACTAATTTTTGGGTTGGAACGCAATCTTGACTTTCTCTGCAGCAAACATAAGTACATGCACGCGTAACGTTATTTTAGACAAAAAATGCACTCTATAATTAAAGTAATTAGACGTGCTTGTGATTTGAAAGATGCTTATTTAAAATAATTAAAATTGAATTAAGACTAAATTATCTTTCTCCTTCATTAAGTGAAGTTCATTCAAAAGATTATTAAAAGATTAGTTCTATCGACGCATTTTACTTACAGCTACAGTATTAAATGACAATGACAGATGAAGAATGATCTTGAGTTTTTAAATTTGAGTTATATAGTCATATAGTCATGGGGCCTTAAAAGGCTTTAACGGCTTTCTTCGTGGAAAGCTTAAAACGTCACTTGCTCAACACCTCACTGTTAATATAAGCTAACGGATGTCTCCACATGTCAATATTCGCGATTACAATAGCATGTTATGTAAGATATGCAAACGTGTAAAGAAAATCTTACCTTTAACAGCCATTGAACCTCTTACTAGCTCAGCTATTTAAATAAATACGTGTGCTTCAACGTTATCTAAACACTCAGAAATATCGAATATAAAATTAATAAGCAACTTTCGTTTTTGTTGCATCGCGGACTGGCGTTAGGGAACTTGTTTTACCGACCTTTAATTTTAAGTATCCGAGACAAGTTACTTCCGGCCGCGTTGTGTGCCGATCATCATACCGTGAAGGCGATGATTTTTACAAGGAATAGGTTTTTCTTATAGGGTATATGGACATATCATAATATCTTATTAGCAAAGCTTTTTTACTCAAGTATAGAACACCACATGTGTCATAGTCGGACGTTAATGATACAATAAAACCTGGTCGCAACTTTCTCTTAATCGACCACTAACCGCATCTAGTTACCTACATCCTACAATGCTAAATTACAATATTATATATTTATGTCTTCTCTAGTCTAGATATTTCTAGATAAATTTTATAAACATCTGTGGGATCATTTATCGCGATGTCAGTTTTTTTTATAAAAGACGTTTATACGACGGAAATCGATTTATTCGTGTTATGAAGGCAATCCATGGTCCAAGAGAATAATTTTACTAATAATTGACGGATCGAATAAAAATATACAATTGACGACAGGTTTGGCCTAGTGGGTAGTGATCCTGCCTATGAAGCTGATGGTCCTGGGTTGAAATCTAAGTAAGGGCATTTATTTGTGTGACAAGCACAGATATTTGTTCCTGAGTCAGGTGTTTTATATTTGTATTTAAGTATTTGTATATTACAATTTATATATCGTTGCCTGAGCAGTCACAAAACAAGCCTTCTTTAGCTTACCGTGGGGCTCAGTTAATTTGTGCCAGAATGTCCAATAATATTTATTGATTTAGTTATTAGTAGGTACCTAATGAAATTCATGAAAGCCATTTTAGAGTTTCTGTTGTTTTCTACTTACTTTTTATATATTTACATGTCGGAGATGACACTGTTGTACAAGCAATTCAGTTACTGTCCTCCTCCTGTAAAAACATTGCTTCCAGTAACGCAACTAAGATTCATGTAGTTATTTCAACAATAGTACTTAGTACATTGATATGATTGTGGCCGCTCACAAGGGTAGGGTAGGTTTAGGTTTGCCAAGATGTTATGGACCCGGGTATGTCCTTAAGCTACGTCTAACAATGAGACGTAGGATAGAGCGAAGTGCCATCACGCTTGAGTCTGGAAAAGCCCAACTGGGGAAGTAACTCCTTACAGAAGATCACAGCCATAATAGCACGGCTACCTTTCAGGTATGAATTGTGGTGTTCCTGATGGTGAGTAAGGGTCCCAGAGCTTCAACGACTTATAGGGTAGGCAACGCGCATGTGAAGCCTCTTGACTTGCAAGCGTCCATAGGCTGCGGTAACTGCTTATCATCAGGCGGGCCGTATCTTGTTTGCCACCATCGTTGTATAAAAAAAAGTAGGCAGCAGAGACTTTGGAGTCCAAATGATTAATTAGTAGGTATGCACGAATAGGTAATAATCTGACAAAGGATACCAAATGCTAATTATCCGATTGCTTTCATAATAGCAATCATGAAATGTTAATTAGGTAATATAGCGATAGACAATACATAATAAGTATGTATATGTTTATAAATGCAGCTTATTTTATATCATTATCATCATCGCTTCATTTTAATTGCATAGATATGACATATGACTCACGTTTTATAAGTCGAATATTGCTCTATATGTTTCACTCCGTAACGAGGAGCATAAGCATGAGCCGTTCGCGTTGACTAACCGACGCAGACTCCATACACAGATTCTTCTATACAATTTTATTAATATGTTTAAATTTCATGATAGTTTTGTGTTTAAAATATTGCTAAATATGGTTGTGTCTCGCTATAGTTTTGAATCATCATTTTAGGGCCGTTACCGCGAAAAACGATGTTGGTAAATTTCGAACGATTATCCCTGTTACTCTCATGATGCCTTAATTGGAGTAAAAGAGATAGATGCTCGAAATATACGAACTTCGATGTTCACGATACGGGGCTAGATGTATTACGTCCAATGCTGGACATAGACCTCCCCAAGATATTAGTTATATCATCTTGGGAGGGAGTTGCCAGTCGCCACACTTGGCAGGCGGGTTGGCGACAGCACTAGCTGTTAATTCGGTACTTTATATGCGATTATTAAATTTAGATTATTTTCAAGCATGTGATGATGTAAATGTAGAGGTATAATATAAAATGGAATGCAGTGTATAAATCCTATTAGTTTACATTTCAGCCGTATGCAGTCCACTGTTGGACATAGGCCTCCCACAAATATGCCTTGTATCATCTTGGGGGTAGTTGCCATAGTCGCCACGCTTGGCCAGGCGGGTGGGCGACCGCAGTAGCTGTGGATTGGGTTTTGACGGGCGCTGCTGCCCGTCCGTAGGATTTTTCCCTTTGTCGCCTCTTACACCCGCGGGAGGAGATGGGGTGGTGCTATTTTAGTCAGCTGGCATCACACGGCAAACGGTACATCCTATTAGTTTAGTCACTAGTTACTGTATCCAAATTGCTGTTTACACTTAGGTAACTACTGACTCGTGTACGATGCATCACGTAATTAATACTAGTGAATTTACTGTAAACCCAATAACCAGGTAGGTATAGAATCACTTCAATGCTCTCTGCATACAAGTGTCGGGTTGGCCAGAAATATGATATTTTGCGTAATACGGCAATATACACAAATGGACTATTGAAGATTTGCATTTCACACAAGCTTGCAGGTTACTGAATAAATGGGGCAATAATGAATATTTCACTAGAAAAACTTATGGTTCGAGTCTCTAATAAGGACTTAGTTTGACTTATGTATGTTTATAAGTATACCTAGATATTTTTCTACCACGAACGGTTTCTTGTAAGTGATTGACAAAATAAAAACATCGACAGTCCTGTTATCGATAAGTACCACTTCAACGTCATACAGGTCAACAAGACTAATATTAGGTAATAGGGTTAAAAGTAAATAAAAATAACAAAACTATCTATTTATTTATATTTTACATACTTCAGAAAACAATTTTGAACTATTAATTGCAAATAAAAAAATAAGTTGGATCAAGTGTACGGATTACGTTCAATTTGTTCAAGATCGATGTCACGCGGCGTCTAGGTATGCAGAATGTGTGTACGTATTGTTGTTGAATTACTATGTACTTACTTATCGATAACAGGATTGTCGATATTTTGATTGTGGCAAGCACAAAGCAAATGTCGTTCCTGCTAGAAAAATATCTAGGTATATTTATAAGTTTTAATGTGTGCAAAACTCATGACATTGTTAAATATTTGTTTTTTACTGTGCCTAAACCTGTAGTGTTGCTATTCTATTCTATTAAGATTTTTTGTATTATGCAAATAAATGCTAACCAGCATGATTACTGATTACTGCATGCAACATAATATAATACATTATATCGTAATATTTACTGATATTAAAATCAAATATACGACCTTTTCGGGGTTTATTACATATTTTATACCTACATTAATTGCAAAAAAAAAACTGTCACAAAACTCGCATTTCACGTTCATTACAGTGCTTTGTCTGGACATACATATTTCGACTTTTTTTCAAAATGCCAACGCCAGATGCTCAGAAGTTACATTTATCAAATGATATGCCATGTTAGTAAAACTAAAAGCTGAGTTTCATTGCAATAAGGTTTCGAATGGTGTTGCTATTTGTGTCACAAGACTACGCCATTGCAATATTTATCTCGCACACAGCTGGATGTCACCGAACGTGTTTAGCCATGTCATTAAATAAAAGATCACGCGTCTTCTACACTAACGTATAAGCCGAACAGAAACTCATCAAACGGAATGCATGATTCAGAGTTGCGGCGCTACCGCGATCAACGATATTCGTAAATTTCGGAAGATTATCTCTGTCACTCTCATGACACCTTAATTGGAGTAAAAGAGAAAGATGCCCGAAATATACGTACTTCGATGTTCGAGGTACCGCTCCAGGCTTGATGGCGGACCGCAAGTGCCTGATTTATTTACGACTGGGCTTTGTAGAGACCTACATTGTACATTATAGTGTGACCGAAGGATTCATTTACGTCAAGGGCTCAGCCGCTTATCCCAGGTCCCAATATTTAACTTAGGAACAGGTGCGATACTAAAAAACTAGTAAGTACATGGATAACGCTCGGCCTTATTTTATGTATGAAGAAAGGCAAGCGATTTCTCTCCATGTGACTCAAAAAAATTATAATATTGATGATTATAATTTTGATGATTTCATATCAATATCAGAGCTCGGATTAATCGGCGTAGGTAAACGTGGGCTCAGTGGTAAAAATAATAAAATTATGACAAGCCCGTGCATACCTATTGACAAGGAAATTAACTTGAATACAGTGCGCGGTCGTAAATCTGATATATTTTTATTAAATATGTAGAAACTGGTATCAATAACTTTGCGATGAGAATTGTTAGCTATAACGTTTATACTACAAGCTACAAAAATTCAAAATAATACCCTAATAGGTCCATTGAAAACTAAGTCACGTAGGAATTACTTGTACCTATCGATTTCAAGATGAGAATGCTCAACAAAGCGTATTCCATTGCTTGATAGTTACGGGACCAAATTGGATACCTATCTAAAGTGCAGTGACTTTGTATTAAGTTAATGTATTAAAGGACAGGGCTGGCCTAGTGGGTAGCGACCCTGCCTATGAAGGAGGCGGTCCTGGGTTCAAATCCCAGTTAGGGTATTTATTTATTCCTGAGTCATAGGTGTGCTCTGTGTATTTAAGTATATCGTATGATGAGTACCCAGAACACACGCCTCCTTGAGCTTAACGCGGGGCTCAGTCCATTTGTTATTTTTTATTAAGGTATCTCTAACGCGTAACTTATTATGTTATATATATATAACAAGTGAAGAGTGTCAATGACGGATGGATGTCCTAATAGATACACTTGACCAAGTTACATAAGAATAATTTAGCATTTTCTTAATTATTTGGCATGATTCATGATATTTTATGTTCTGTATAAACTAACCGCTAATATTTTATTTGTCTCCAGGCGGTGAATCTGACCACATCTTCCACCTCCACGGCTACAGTTTCTACGTAGTCGGCATAAGGGAGTTCAACAGCAGTCTAGAAAAGGACACCATCATGAAAATGAACGAAGAAGACACTTTGTTTCCATCCAAAAACCTTGTTGACCCTATCATTAAAGACACTATAACAATTCCTAAGTTCGGAGTAGTAGCGCTCCGTTTCAAAGCTGATAACCCGGGGTACTGGTTGATGAGGGATGAAAGATCCACGCATTGGACTAGAGGACTAGATTTCATACTCAAAGTGGGAGAGGAAGGTGATTTCGTTCAAGCTCCTGCTGACTTCCCGAAGTGTGGCTCCTATGTAGGGCCAGAGTATTTTCTGATTTGAATAAGACTTGTAGATTTTAATTCAAAGTTACCAGTAAGACATAGGGTTGAGATAGTGCTTAAATTATTTATTAAACAGTATGTGATAATGGTGTTTGTGTATAGCAAAAATGTTTTTTATGTACTTATAAGTGATGTTTTGATGAAGTCGTTGGTTAAACCTGCCGCTAAAGAATTACGAAGCAAGTTGTAACTATTAAAGTTTCAAAATACGGTTGTTGTTATATTTTGCGTAACTGTACATATGTGGCGTATACCTTTGGTAAATATATTAACTTTTCCATTTTATTTTATTCTATCTTGTCCAATTCAATGAGTGTTTCCCTCGTTACGACAAAGTGCCCGAGTGGCAGAGAACGGCCTTTCATTTCTAGGTGAAAAAATAAAAACCTTCGACAGAGAGTCATCGGTTTTGGTAACTGTCCAACTAGTGAAAGCATCGGACCGTAGTTGCCGATATTGAAGGCAGCCAACAGGGTACAATCAATATAAGTTTTTTAGGAGCTCGCTAAAAGTGCTAATAGGTTATGATTATGAAACCTATCAATCCCAAAATTAACATGAGTTCATTGTGGGATTAGTCTGGCTATAGCAATTAATAACTGGTATATTGTCTACCTTTTCCTGCTCTACGTATCTATAGCGTTGCGTGTTTGATATATTGAATTGCAATCTAATAATGAGCGCAACATTGTTAGATCCGATCAGACAAAAGACTTAATAGTTCTGACAACACTGGTAACAGCTAAACGACACGCAAGCGACACCTACCCATTGAGTACCCACTATATTTGATTTAGATCATCTAACGCGTTAATAAAATAAAAAAACCTGAAATATTAAGAACCTTATCTGTTTTATTATATAAAAAAAAAACAAATCCTGCAGGAGGCAATGTCTGGATATGGTATGTGATTTGAATTTAATTTAATGTATTAATTAGCCTTTAGGTACATATACCAACGGTTCAAATAGGTACATAGGTGTACCTCTTTACGGTACACATTGCCAGTTATAAACGATAGACAGATTAGGTACGCTTTGGGAAACCTAGTGCATTTCTCCGTCGGTTTTTTTAATGATCTCACACTCAAACAATAGTAGTAATTAGGCATACGAGTAAATCTCTTTTTAAAAAAGTTCAAAGGCTGTTCGTAACGCGCAAGAGATTTAAATCTTCACAAATTTGAGGAAACTTTCTTGGCCTTAATGACTAGGCTAAAAAAGATTATTTCCGACAAAGGCGGCAACTGTTTATTTAATATGCACTATCTATCTTGGACGCGTATAATATTGTGGGTGTAAGTAGGCCCCATTGGGCATCGCCAAAACGGAACTTGTTCTGGCCATTCGTCTGGCTTTCACTTTTGACGTCGGATCAATAAAAACGCTGCTTGTCTTGATATTACGACTCGTTATATGATTGCATGGCGTGGGTGTCTGATTGGTTGATGTTATTATTCATGCCTTTTGTTCAATAGTTAAATTTTTTAACAGATGTCACTGTAGGCACCTGAATGTTTTGATCAGTGCCCGGAAAGAAGGTCATAAATATTAATTAATGTTCACTATAGTATCGTTATTATCGGATTCGCTAGAATTTTTGGAACGTTTTTTACAATAACAAACATACAGGTAACGTTTCTACAGAGCTGTCAATATACTCGTAAGATTCACGTATTAGTACCCAAAGGCTTCCGTCTAATACCTACTCCTAATGCTAGCTGCTAATAAAATAGTAAAAATTTCAAATATTACGGGATTAACAAAGTTCAGATAAACAAAGGTGTAGAATTAAACATTACTAGATTAAAATATATTAGAGGGTTTAAAAAATATATTTAGATAATTAGACTACAATGTTGCACTAATCAACCCTTCGTGTACTAAACATACATATACGTGTATGTGCGAAAAGTTTATACTGCAACCTAAAAAATCTTGACATAAAAACTTTAACATACGTAATTTTCGTTTTCAGATCCATACAAATAACTTAGTTCTTTACCAGTCCTTTAAAAACCGTTTTTTGTTTATCAATTTTGCTAATCTACACCTATTAACGTAAGATAAACTATATAGATATTAGCTAATTATTGCCCTCAAACGTGGGACACATTTTTAAGGACTTCAAAACTTAAACTACCCTGAGGGTGTCATATCGAACCCTGAGGGTGACTTAGAAAACGTATTACCTAGTCTTTCTTAGGATTCACTCTTACTAACTTACCTTTTAGCTTCGCCCCCGTAACCCCGGCTAAGCTCAATGACATCTTAGAAAGCAATAATAGGTATAAATATGGAAATTAATCACGCTAACAAAAAAAATATTTAAAGCAGTAACTAATCTCACCATACATTTTATCTACAACAAGAATTTTGTTGAAAACGTTAAAAATCTATAAAGTTCAAAATCCACGCGTGATACGGATAATACAACCGTAGTCGGATAATACACAATTTGCACTCCCTTTAAATGAAATTTACACTTTTCATAAAAGGAAATAAAGTAGCATTACTTTTGTTCCATTTATTTTTCTAACAAAAGAAATTCAACCCAATTCACTTCATAACAAGATTGATTTAAAAAAAAATCTTCTACCTTACGATATTTTTTCAGCTTTTTCGGTTTAACTAACGAAAGCAAATATGTACTGTCTTGAATTCTATACAGGTACACGCCGGGTACGGGTACGTATATTTGACTGGAGAAATGCCACCAGCAGCGTTGGTGATATGTCTTAAGGACCTTTATTTAAGGCAGAGTAAGTATTATACAGTTATTGTAATGATTAGCTTAACTTGTATATTATTTGTAAATAAGATATAATTTATTTAAAGGGACGAACAAAGAAAAACAATGACAATCACCCAAAGGGTCTGGCCGGACCGCCATAGCAAAATCGCCCCTGGCTGAATTTAAAATATTGTTATGCACGATTATTCGTTTTATTATTACATACACTTTTGGAGTATATTATGCGTTAAATAATTATCGTTTGCAAAAAAAAAAGATATTTCGTTTTTTCTTTCTTTAAAACCACGTATTCGATTGACTTGTTATTTGGATATTTTATAGATATATTAGGGATACATCAACACAGTACAGTTTTAGTACATACAGTTTTAAAATATATATTTTTTTACTATATATGAGTTAGCGACACATATAATTTCCAATAACCATGCGTTCGTTTTTAGCCTCATTTTGACACCTCCTACCCCTTGGTGATATTCGGTGATCTTAACACTAACGCGCCTCCCATCGGAAAATCACATCTATTTTTATACACTAAGTGAAAACGTGGCTCCGCTGCCCGAAGTTTTTTTTTATAGAACGACGGTGGCGAACTAGCATACTGCCCGCCTGATGGTAAGCAGTTACCGTAGCCTGGACGGCTGCAACTCCAGAGGATTCACATGCGCGCTGTCTACACTACAGTGAGATTGCCAAGTACAGTGAGATTCAAAATTGCATGGACAAATTATGAATGACTTCATTCACAAACTGTTACCACAATTTTGAATCTCACTGTACTGTACACATAATAAAATTTAAGTCGAGTTTTTATGCTTTTATGTTGGTGAAACGGATTTTTGAAATTGTTGTTGACAAAAAAGTAAACGTAACATTGTCTAGCACTCCCCCTCCCCCATTCTAATATTTTTTCTGCCCCCCTCCCTTCCTATGCACATGATTTCTGGACGTATGTGTACAGTAATTGCCGTCATTTGCTAATATTGGAAAGTGAAAAGCCACGTTCGTTAATGCAGATGGCAGACGTGCCCTCCAGCTGTTCTGTTGGGAAACGGCACTAAAGTATAAAGACTGTGTATCATTTTACCACCTTTCTCTTCTATGTGAGAGTTTAACTATTACTTATGGATTTCACGGTGTCTTGTCGGTGCAAACGAATTTTTTAATAGGCTGTTTTAATATCATTAACTATTTATACTTTACTTGTTTATTATATCACGAATAAAATTAGGAAAAACAGTTGAATAGCGTTAAATCGACATACCGTTACCGGTACTATATCGAATTTTTTCCTTTAATAATAAAATACCGGTTAATTTGTAGTAAAATAATACCGGTATCTGGTCCCTGCTTAAAATTGCTTGTATAATTATATACAATGTAGATATGCAATGTTCTTAAAAGATTCTATTTTACTATGTAAATTACGGTATTATTTATCGTAAACATAAATATTTAAATATGTTTAGAACAATCTTACACAAATTAACCATGGGCCGATTTTTGAGACTTGCACTCAAATTAAAAATCCTTGAGGACGAAAATAATCGCACCAAAAAGTTGCTCACCACTATTTTTGCACATTTTGTATTTAATTTTTATCATTCATGTTTCTAAAATACCATTTCTGTTTCTGACAGCGTTTAAAATATCACCAGTCGAGTACTCAAAATTGACCCCCTAGTCCTAGACTCCACTCACAGTAAGGGCTGATATAGACGGACTGCAACACAACTGAAATTCGTATAGAAACAGTTCCCAGCAGCAGCAGTTCCCATACAAATATGCAATCCGTGTGTATTCGTCGGCTAGTGTAGCAGGTACTAAATACACCATAACATATAAAATACAAAATTAAATGACCTAATTTAAAGTTAAATAAAGTGGTTCACAAATTTCTTAATGTGTCACCTACAGTGCCACTGGGAGCATGAAGCCGACAGCAATGAGTAATGTAAAGTGTAAAAGTAACAAAACCTGTCCGCAATCATAATCAGGAAATAAACATAAATTATACTTGGAAAGGAATAAACATTATAGATACGCAAATATAGTTATTATTATTTTTTTTATGACAAAGGTGGCAAACGTGCAGACGGATTGCCTGATGGTAAGCAATTACCGTCGCCCATAGGCACCCGTAACACCAGGGGAGTCACATGCGCGTTGCCGACCTTTAAGGGGGGTTGGAGCTCTGGGAACCTTACTCACCATCAGGAAGACAACACTACATACCTGAAAGGTAGCAGTGCTATTATGGCTGTGGTCTTCTGTAAGGAGGAGGTACGTCCAAAACACGGGTACAGTCGCCAATATATATATATAAATCGCAGCTTATTATATTATAACGCCTCTATAGTCAAGGCGATAAAATGCTATTTCAGATATTTTTGAATACCTTAGTCGCTCCGATATATTTGATCGGGACTATACAAACGTTCGTGATAAGTACTTGTGACTCCTCTGGTGTTGCGAGTGTCCATGGGCGGCGGTAGTTGCTTACCATCAGGCAATCCGTCTGCTCGTTTGCCTCCTATATCATAAAAAAAAAACATAAAATTATTATAACATTGTCAAGCTTCAAACACGGGACCATCTGCTGCGTGGGCAGGGTCAATACCGTCTAGACTAGGAGGTTGTTAAAAGAAATAAAGTGTTTTTTATCGATAAACTGAATTGTGGTCCTACTGCAGAACTTCGTGCACATAACGATTGTAGACTATATTAATTCACCATTGTCTTTCACCGTACAAATGATTACTTTTATGCTACTTATAGTTCCCTCTGTCACGCGATAGTAAACTGCTAACCAAGTACTGACAACCCCGTTACCATTCTTGGTATTATCGTAATTTGGGAGGTTTACAATTTAGGAACTTATTGCAGCACTTAACTTTCAGTCATACATGGGTAATGTAATAATATTCGATGCAACAACATCGAACCGGCTAATGGTACTTTAATATGGTCACTGAAGTTAAGTAGTGTGTATTAAGTTCATCCATTAACATAGTTCAGGGTAATTATGAAATGCAAAATCGATAATACCAGTTTTTTATACTAAATATAAACCGGTTGCATTCCTTAGACCTACTCGTAGCTAACAAATTACTACACTTATTGAGGTGACGTTATCTACTTAAAAGGATCTACTGAAATATGATGCTCGCTTTGTTACGTTTCTCCGTCATTGTCCCAAGCGCTTTTTTCTTAGAGGACCATTATGACTAATAATAAAGATAACCCCCCTTTTTCATGAACGTATAACAAAACTACATTAGTTAATTTATGTGTTGTCTTCGTCATTCAAAACAATTGACAAAAGTGACAGATAAGGACAAAACATATATTAACTAATATAGGTTTGATAATAGTTTATGAATGAGGGGGTAAGTATACTAAACTCTTCAAGTTTGAGGCGAACAAGTACCCTTACCATGAGTTGTGACATTACGGTTTTCGATAACGAGTATCGAGTTTACTATCTGTGCATCTCGTTCGCACTAAAAGAGTACAAGCGAGATGCACAGATAGTAAACTCGATACTCGTTATCGAAAACGTCAAAGTCACAACTCATGGTAAGGGTACTGATCTAGAGACGTCGCAACATAAGTCTTTACTACAGTTACATTGAACCTGCTCACACGAAATATGCAAATACTTACATTTTAGTACCTACCCCCAAATATTTTTTCAATATCCCGTGTTTCTAATTATGTTTCACTGCTAGTGATAAAAATAACTGGTTAAATAAAATACTGAAGACATTAATATTTATTGTTTGGTACTTCTTTAATATTGGTGTTATTTAAATAAATTAGACATTCATTTTGGACAATGTACACGTTGAAGTACCTATATAATAAATTACAACCTCAATAGTCCCATAATACTGATAAAATATATTTACATTTTGGCTTATTGGAACCACAAAAGAAACGAAATAAGAAAACATTACAAAGACAGTGTAAATTGTATCATTCCACAGAATTTAAAAACGTTAAGGAAAACGAGTACCACTTTTAAAATACAGGCAAGACTTTTCAGTATTTTTATATTTAATGAGTATTTTTTTACATTTAATGAATGCAATCTAAACGTAGGTAAACAATACTTACTGCATAAGCGTCCAAATTTCAGGCAAGTTCAAGGAAAAAAAATATCGCAGACAGGGAAAGCTTGCAAGTTACGACATGATCACCACGATTAATTTGACAAGAGTGTAATTTGCGTATTTACTTTATTTAATTGCTTGCGTATTTGACTATGCAGTTACTTAGTCGTATTTAATTTATATACTTCGCTTTCTGTAAGAAAAGAAAAAGTTGCTGCACTGTAGGGCAGAGTAATTTGTGCCGATAGCAGGCGTAAGGCGTTTGACGAGGGTATAGAATAGACAGAACTCGTATATCACACAAAGGGAGTGATTCCTGTCGTCTATTGTACACTTTCAACTTACTTTTTTCAAGGGAATGTCATAAGGACACGTAAAAAAATATTTTCGTTTCGTCCTTGCCAAAATGGGATTTTGCGGCTAATCGGTTGTCGAGGACTATAATAGAGCCAGAGCACCTAGTAAGTGGGTCAATTTCAACAGTACTAGTTTTTTGTGTCATTCCGGTGTAACTCTTTATTTACGTTTCTTCGATGTTTCTTTTAATGTCAATCGACACCTCAGACTGTTCTTTGATCAGCCTCTTACAGAGCACTTGATATCTTAAGCTTTTTGTGAATTACCGGAGAATAAAAAAAATTACTCGCACGTGAATGATAAGTATACACAGGAATGATATAATACTCCACCTGAATGACATTTTTCCCATCGGAATGAAAAAAATAAACACAGGAATGATATACTATATACACTAAAATGAGAAAAATGCTAAGAACTGCCTAAATCAGCCAAGTTCAATAATTAACCGATAATTTATTTCGAATGCCCACGGTCAATGTAGAAGTACTCCAATCTAGCATATCGAGTATTTCTTTAAAAAGTGCCACTTTTATCTCGCTCCTTTCCTTAATGAGTTTCCGAGTAAAGCTAGAGAGCCTTTTAGTTCTACTGCTCCGTTGGGCCTTGAAGAACTTAGACCCGGAGCTGTGGACAGCTTCTACAAACCCGTCGTTGAGTTCGTCCATCACGCTTCCTAGACAATTAAAATGGTTCCGGAGCTATAACTGACAGCTCTCGGGGTTTTGGATTTGGATTGGTGCTGGCCGGAGTGTAGACCTCATCAGTCGCGAACGTTCTAACTTAACACTTATATTCAATGTGCCCCTAACCAGACGGTGATCACTACCGGTCTTAACCGTATTGATCACAGAGCCATCATTGAATATATGTTTCTTCGTCGACATGATGAAGTCAATCTCGTTTTTTGTTGCACCATCGGGACTCATCCAGGTCCATCATGCTCACAATTCTTGAAGAAAGAGTTCACCATATAGAGTCCCTCTTTCTCCAAGAAACAAGATTGGCCTTTGAGATGTCCTCATACATAGCCTCCACCTCGTCGTCAGAGTGTGTCGAAGTCGGCGCGTATACCTGGATGACCTTCAACGAGTATCTCTTGGATACTCTGAGTATCAGGTACGCCACCCTGGACGACACACTCTCGAACTTCACCACGTTGTTTACGAGGGACTTGTGGACGATAAACCCGACACCTCCTTGGGACTGGTGGTCGCCCTCCCGGAAGTGGAGCAAGTTGCCGGCCTTCAGGGTTATGGTGTCCTCCCCCTCTCTTTGGACTTCAGATAACCCTATTATATCCCAATGCAACCTCCAGTTCCACTATCTTTTCTTCGGTCCGCAGCGTACGCGTGTTGTATGTTGCCAGGGCCAGGAGTCGTCAGTAGCAGGATCCCAGGGATTCTTAGCACCCCTGACCCCTTTTGTACCCTGGCCGCTACCGGCATAACCAGGGTACCGGGGGCCGTCGGGGACTCGGGACCATCGTTTTTGGGTGTTCATTTCATATGGGGGGTATATGCCATAATCGTCACGCTTGGCATGCGGGTTGGCGATCGCAGTGCTTCCACCGCACTCTAGGGATGCTGCTGCTCTGCCATCCCCCGGTGGTCTTGGCCGTAGTTTTAGGACATACCCGGGTACATTTTTTTATTCCTGGCATTCTAATAGCAAATAAATCTCACATCAAAGTTGGTCAAAATCGCGAAATTTCAACTACAAACTCTTAAAAAAATTATAATAATAAATGAAGTAACCGCCATGTGGGAAGTTGATTCGGCGATCATTGTACCGATAGTTGTTTCCGCGAACGGTCTCATAGCGAAGAGTCTCGACCAACATCTTGAGAGACTCTCGCTACGTGGTTGTGGTTGGATCAAGGGTCAGATTCAGAAGGCGGTAATCCTGGACACGACGCGCATAGTCCGACGGTTCCTCTCTCTGCAGCCCTAACCACTGGCAGCCTGGGCCCTGCTCCGTTGCCGGCGGCACTCTAGGTTAGGTTTTTTATAATGTTTTTATTGTTTTGATATGTTTTAGATGTATTTTTATATTTTATTTTTATAAAAATATTGTATAAAACCTAATCTAAGAAAGAAGATAAATAAAGAGAATAATAATGAAGTAACATTTGAAAAAAAAAAATGGTACTTACTATAAACATCACTGAAGTGTTTTTCGAAAAATAGTTTTGATTAATAATTAGTAATTACGTACTTGGAGTATTTTATCAAAATTTGATGTTATGGCCTATTTTGTAAGCACAAATTCAGAGGTCTAGCTTTACCCATCATAAAACGACATGAGGTTAATTGGCTTGTAGAAAAAATGGTACAGCCGGAATATTATTTTGTCGGACTTGGCGGGGGCATGGCAGTGCTCCCAAATAATACTTAAACACAAAAGTGAAGCTACTTTTGATATCATTTCGGTGTAATTTTCATTCTGGTGGGTGTTAAAGCTATTTTACTACACCGAAATCACCGGAATGAAATTGGTGGAATGATAAACCGAGGTGAAATAAAATTATAAAAAAATAACTAAATCCCACATTCTTTAACTATCGCAACATTTAAACTCACGAGTACAAAATACACGATGTGTAAATATTTGAAAAATAACAAATACGAAACAAAAAACATATAGCAAACTCCGGAATGATATTTTTTTTGTCCCCGTAACATCGAAATGACATTCTCACGTGGGTAGCGGATCTATTTGGCATCTTATCGACGTCTTATTGCGGTGAGAGCCGCGGCACAAGTGACTCTCAAAGTGCGCAAGAGGCAGGGGGGCGTACTAAGTCAAACTTAGCCAATAAACGTCGATTAAATTTGTCCGCGGTAATAAGGATTATTTTGCCGGACAAATTTCTTTACACATAATAAAGGGGTTTATTAAACAGTTGGTAAGCAAGTAATATTTTAAAGGGTTTTTATTGATACGGTATTATAATGAACTAAAAACAAATTTGATATCTTGTATAGTTTTAGAGTTATGCGGCATAGAACAAGAATAACTGGGTTCCGGACAACCCACCTGAATGAAAAATTGGGCCTTTATTATTTTTTTTCAATTATTAAATCATTTAATATTTTAATATTAGTTATTGCCCGAGGTCGATAGCTAAGAGATGTTTCCAAAAAAAATAGTGTATGACTATTTTGACTTTCTGCACCAGCGTTTTCAGTCTTGCCATCAAATTTTATTGCTTGGGATATTCACCCAAGTATAAAGAAACTAGTAACGGTAGCAGCAAATAAAGTTTTTCATTAACAGTGATTAACTTTACTGTTTTACGAGCGTTACTCTGTTTTATTTTTCGCAAATGTGTTGAAAAACATGTGCTTGGTCATAAAATACTTGGCTTTCTTATGCGCGGTTCGCTATCAAGCGATAG
This sequence comes from Grapholita molesta, assembly GCA_022674325.2. Lineage (NCBI taxonomy): Eukaryota > Metazoa > Arthropoda > Insecta > Lepidoptera > Tortricidae > Grapholita > Grapholita molesta. Next base: position 13,962,069 of record CP053130.2, on the reverse strand, counting down.
CGACACAATTTCCACCAACCTAGCACACATACATATATCATAATTCATAATGTACCTGCTATTAACATCTTACTAAACATAAATGGGGGAAGAAGGACTTCCCTTCAAAAATTGCTCCCAAAGTTTTTCGAAGTTCGAAACGCGCTTGTGACTCCCCTGGTGTTGCGAGTGCCCATGGGCGACGGTAATTGCTTAACACCAGGCAATCCGTCTGCTCGTTTGCCGCCTATGTCATAAAAAAAAAAAAAAACGTTAACTTGATAGTTCCTCGGTTCTCATGTATAAGATAATCCATATTTATCATAAGCGTTCTTTCAAACTGCAACAAGCTATTAATTATAACCATAGTTACGAGTACATCAGTTATTTAACGTTTGATGTATATTTTGACGTCTATTTTTTAATTTTCGTAGGTTAAGTGTGCTTGGCATACGACTCTTCTAGCTCCTAGCAATTCCGTAGAATATAATATTTTGAATGCATGAGGACAGCTTTAACTACATATATAATCTTAGAATAGCGAAGCAAATGCATGTGCCTACCTAAAAACTTTACGTCGAATTGCATAATAGGTAGCGTAAAACTGATGATGATGATAGTGATAATCCAGTTATATTTCCAGGAATCCCACAATTTTTTTTATGTCTACCGTTTCCGAACTACACTAAGTAAATCACGTTGGACAACTACTTGTAAGTGCAAAAATAAATACATATCTAAGTAGGAGCATGTACTTACTCTCCGAAGATTGTGCTTGTTTTTATTTACGTTATTACACTTATTACATTTCCTAAACGCTCATATTCACTCAGACAATTTCGTCGAGTTTGTGAAGTGGCGAAATCTCTTTAAAGGCGTAAATGAGTCAGGTGCAAAAATACTCTAAATTCTTTAAAGCGTGGGAAGTTTTCATTAGGATTTTAAACTTAATATCCGGGTTGAATTTTGAACGAGTTACTCATACTAGAGCTCGTTGGGCCACTCGTTTTTCTCCGGTAACGTTTGAAATAAATGAAATAAAGCAGGATGACATAGTGACGCCGTCAGAGCGCAGTGCCTGATAGAAAGATCTTAGCAAAAGCTATTTTTTTGCTGTGTACTGTATGTTTTATTTTAAGTAAATACTTTGATGTGCCGATGAAATATTTATAAATTGAGTTGTTCCAAAACTTTTAAAATGTCTTTGACAATACTTCATTCAGACATTTGTTTAGAAAAAGACAAAAAAATACGAAGGTTTACGATGGATCGAATGCACCAAGCCATTGATTAGATCACAATCATTATAAAAATAATAATAAATGTATAGAAACTGGCAGACAACGCATGGCTTAATTTGTTGAAGACGTAATCTTGGAAGTTATAACTTCGTCCGCAATTGCACAGGCAAAACCCTCGGTTTCTCCGAAGAGGTCCCCGAATCGTAGCCAGTTCACCGACGCGGGCAGGTCTACGTCTGGTCCCGTTAGGGCCCTGTAGAACCGCCCGTGTAGCTCCTTACTCTTCCATACGGCCTTGCGGTCCTCGGTGCTTAGTACCACTGGTTTGCGCCAGTTCTCGTTTGCCAAGGAGAGCGGTGTGAGGTTCCTGTCTACTGCCACCACATCACGATGCATCCCACACTCGTGGTTAAGGAAGTAATTCCTGAGATTGCACACCTCACTGTTATGGAGGCTTTTCTGTCTGATTTATATTTAAAAAAAATCAAGAGCTCCGGTTAAACAAGCGGGTGAAAGAGGAGCAGAAAGTCTATCGACTCAGGGTTAGTTGATTTACTCGGTGCTTTTTGTAATTACCAAACAACCTATTTGTGTTATTTCATCATAATGGGTATCCCGCGGTACTGGGTGGAACGATTCAGTGGCATTGTCCGGTCGCACGCAACTGCGTCGTTCGTTTCCACACTCACCAACTAGGTTAATCATCTAACCTTTCGCCCTTGCCACGATACGCGTCGGACACTTTCCGCCGATCACTATAAATTTGGAGTAATTTAGCGAAAAGGATTCATCCTAAAAAGATACATTGAAATTAATGAGATTCAGATAGATGGTTCAACAACAATGTTACTAAAGAGCTGCTTGGGCTCAAAAGACACAAAGCCTGTGCAGTTACGAGAATTCTAACCGGGCACTGCAAGTTGAACAAACTTATGTTTCTAATGGGTAAGAAACAAGATGCAACATGCAGGTTCTGTCAGGAATCAGAGGAAACTGTAATGCACATCCTCTGCTCCTGCGGGCCACTAATGCATAAAAGAAGTATCCAACTAGGCAGGCAGGTACTGAAACCGTATGAGGTACACAACATTACAGCCCAAAGAATCTGGAGCTTTCTGGACTCAACGGGAATCAGTAATGAACTATAAAAAGGGCTGCCACAATAGATCATACCTGGTCGATGCGGCGCTAAGAATAGCCCAAAAGCAAAATAATAATAATAATAATAAATGCCAAAAGCCTCCATAACAGTGAGGTGTGCAATCTCAGGAATTACTTCCTTAACCACGAGTGTGGGATGCATCGTGATGTGGTGGCAGTAGACAGGAACCTCACACCGCTCTCCTTGGCAAACGAGAACTGGCGCAAACCAGTGGTACTAAGCACCGAGGACCGCAAGGCCGTATGGAAGAGTAAGGAGCTACACGGGCGGTTCTACAGGGCCCTAACGGGACCAGACGTAGACCTGCCCGCGTCGGTGAACTGGCTACGATTCGGGGACCTCTTCGGAGAAACCGAGGGTTTTGCCTGTGCAATTGCGGACGAAGTTATCATGACGAATAACTACCGGAAGTATATCCTGAAGGACGGTACGGTCGACATTTGTCGGGCATGCCGCCGTCCCGGAGAGTCACTCAGGCATATCATTTCCGGTTGTTCTCATCTTGCTAACGGCGAGTACTTGCACAGACATAACCTTGTAGCCAGGATTATACACCAGCGGCTTGCTCTTATGTATGGTCTTGCGGACCACGAAGTGCCGTACTACAAGTACATACCTGCGCCAGTTCTCGAAAATGGTCGTGCCACGCTCTATTGGGATCGATCTGTTATCACGGACAGGACTATTGTAGCCAATAAGCCTGATATCGTGGTAATAGATCGTTCGCAGCGTCGCGCAATGCTCGTTGACATCACCGTCCCATGTGACGAGAACCTCGTGAAGGCCGAGAAGGACAAGTCCAGCAAGTACTTAGACTTGGCTCACGAGGTAACCGCCATGTGGGAAGTTGATTCGGCGATCATTGTACCGATAGTTGTTTCCGCGAACGGTCTCATAGCGAAGAGTCTCGACCAACATCTTGAGAGACTCTCGCTAAGTGGTTGTGGTTGGATCAAGGGTCAGATTCAGAAGGCGGTAATCCTGGACACGGCGCGCATAGTCCGGCGGTTCCTCTCTCTGCAGCCCTAACCACCGGCAGCCTGGGCCCTGCCCCGTTGCCGGCGGCACTCTAGGTTAGGTTTTTTATAATGTTTTTATTGTTTTGATACGTTTTAGATGTATTTTTATATTTTACTTTTATAAAAATGTTATAAAACCTAATCTAAGATGTAAAATGAATAAAGATGAATAATAATAATAGATGGTTAAAATTAAACAGCAAAACGGGGTGAGTAGGGACAAAACTGTCTTAGATTTTTGTATAAAATTAATTATATTAAATAAATTCCTACACTGATTTCATTCAACATAACATTTCCCTTTTACACAGAGTGAAGATAATATCTAATTTTTATCCATTGATTTAAATATGCACTAAACTTAATTTTTTTACCATTTAAACCTCGAAAATTTGTATTTTTATATTTTATGAAAACTTAATTTTATTAATCTTTCCGGACGTTTTTATTTTAGTCTTTTGTGATTATGATTTTAATAGCTCCATTTTATAAATTTAAAGATTATTAAAGAATGAAATGTCCCATACATTTCATGCAAAGCTGATCGGGGGAAATTGTTGTTTTTTTTTTTTATGATATAGGAGGCAAACGAGCAGACGGATTGCCGTAAGCAACTACCGCCGCCCATGGACACTCGCAACACCAGAGGAGTCACAAGTACGTTGCCGGCCTTTAAGATCCCTATACGCTCTTTTCTTGAAGGTTTGGATGTCATATCGGTCCGGAAATACTGCACACGACAATTTATTCCAGAGTTTTGTTGTATCCGGACTTTTATATTATATGATATATTACTATTATAGCTCCATTTGTAATAAATATATTATTCAGGTACTTGTAGCAGTAGCGTATACAAACCTTCTCATCTCCCTACTCTCCACATTTATAACCCAACTGCCCTCGTAATCCCTTCTCACCCCATTTTACGGAAAAATTAACATTTTACGGAATAGCCAATTGCATGTTCATTGCGTATGTTCCATGGCCACCGAGTACACCGAAGATTCTATTACTTATAGTCAACCCAACAAAAAAAAAGTTTTTTGGAATCATGGCGTAACTTATTTAAGATATTTTTGAACACAAGCAAGAGTCTTTTACTCTGGTTTAGAGACTACATTTATTTATTCATTATCTTAAATATAGTTAATATTATTAGAACATGGCACATAAAACACATAACAACCTATATAAAATACATAAACCACATCTAACCTACCTGTACCTAGGTAGCCAGTACCAAACTTGTAGAGTAACCTAGCTTAAATAATTATTTAAGCTACTTTAAACATTTTTATCAAAAAACATCTAAAAGTAGTTTTATTTAGTATGGCGCTGGTGGTAAGGGCCGCAGACAGACGACCAAAGGAATCTATTACAATTTTTATTCTTATACTTCTGCATACAGTGCGATTTTAAAGTTTGTTCATGTCATCCAGAGAAAAATAGATAGACCCATAAATTTTAAAAATTCCGCTATCTGCCATTAAATTACTTTATATGAAAATTATTTTAAACATTATCTGTGGATCGCTTTTTGCAGTTTTCCTTAAAAATTCTTTTCCTCCTTTTCCTAAAAAACCTGTAAGTATCTGAGGCTAAATAAAATACCGATGAAGTTACAGAACTACATTATGCGTAAACGTGCGTTGGTTCCACAGGTACTTTGCCAGTTAGTCTTATTAAATATGAATTACATTATTGAAAACTTTTTTTTTATGACAGGCGGCAAACGAGCAGACGGATTGCCTGATGGTAAGCAATTACCGTCGCCCATGGGCACCCGCAATACCAGAGGAGTCACAAGCGCGTTGCCGGCCTTTAAGGGGGGTTGAAGCTCTGGGAACCTTACTCACCATCAGGAACACAACACTACATACCTGAAAGGTAGCAGTGCTATTATGGCTGCGGTCTTCTGTAAGGAGGAGGTACTTCCCCAGTAGGGCTGCTCCAGATTCAAGCGTGATGGTCATCGCTGTGCCCTACCTCTCATTGTTGGACGTAGTTTAAGGACATACCCGGGTCCAAAAAACGTTAATTCTAAATTGATTTATAAAGTAAAAAATAATTTATAATAATTGAATCTCAGTTTCTCCTCATTAAATTCCATTGATCTAATAATTAGTGGAATATATTAATATGTGATCCAATCTCCTAAGTTAAGTGGTTTTAGTGTGACGACTGCTACATCCGCAGCGAGTGTTAGACTACTTTCATTATACCAAATTAGTCTAGATCAAATTTCCGGTACTTTAGCAACAATGTTTGCCTGTTTCTCTTTCTCGTCTACTTTGAACATACGTAAGAGGTTTCTATTGGTTTGTATATTAAACAGACTTCTAACAAATAAGAGGTCTTTAACAGCATATAATGTTTCTTTATATCTGCTGAGTAACGATTACGCCATTACTAATATTATTTATTTATTCAAAAGGATATACTTCTAGATTAAGCAAGCTTGCATTGAAATACAGTTTGTTTAATGAAATCCATAATTCAATATAGAAACTCATTAAAATCTTACAATCCTACATACAGTGGCATTTCACATTAAGCCAATAAGCTGTCTACATGCTGAATACTAATTTATACTCGTTCTTAACTTTAATTCCCAGACACATAAAATATTATTATTATAAAAGTCTTTATTTATCTAATTTATTTAATTTCGAGATCCAAGTTCTCCTGATGGAAAATTGCTTTTAACTTCATTTGTATTACGCTATTAAAACATTTTTCTTCTAGTTAATTAATACCAAAGCAAAATTATGTATCTAAATTTTAAATGCATTTTTACTTTACTTTCTTTCATCTCATTTTAATGTGTAGCACATATTTTTGCAGTATAAAAACGCAGATTTTGGGGTAAATCGAGTCGATGTCAAGTTTAGTCAACAGGCAGTCTTGCAACCTTTAAACAACTAGGCATTACAAAAAGATTATTTGGCGCGGCGCCAGAGTTGGCGATAAAGTCGCGGTGTTGTGTTCAGACCCCGTTTAAACGACTCTTATCTATTCAGCTCATCGCGGCGTCGGGGCCGCTTCTTGCACGATAGCTACCAGTGAGTCTATTCTCTTAATCTTCAATGATATATCGAAATTAAACACATGACAACTGTGACAGGAGCACTTACCTATAAACTGTTCACTCATGCACTCACTTACGAAACAAAATAGAAAAAGCGCAGCGAGTGTTCTCTCCCTATTTACCTATTCAATCCAAATTTAGAAACTTATTCAAATAGATAATTCAAATAAATAAGTTTTCAGGAAGGCTCAACTTTATATATATAATAAAAAGAAGTCATGGCCGTCTTTATGGGTCATTATTAATAGAGAGGCTGTCTATAGCGTGGCAACGCGGCAAGCGTGATGGGCACTTTTGGGTTTTGAAGGGCTCGCGACAAGTTCTATGACTAGTTTATATTTCATTGTATTCAAATCTAGGTTACATTTTATTTATTAATACTCACCTATGTGTAGGTATTGTGTGCTATAAATAACATACTCTTACTTCAAGAAATATGAAATGTAAACGTGCATTTTGTTTGTAGCTGCATCCGTTTGAACCAAGCAAACATTATGTTATGAGGCAGTATTATAGTACATTGTGCAACGAGGATGGTAAGTAAGGTATAGTAAACGCGAGTCTATTAGAAGCCCGACGACGAAGTCGGAGGGCTTTTAATGACTCAAGTTTGTTATACACTTACCACCCGTGGTACACACAATGTTTTTCATCACATTTGCGAGGAAATAAAATAAATTCGTTGGTAAAATATTAGTTAGTACTTATGTAGGCTTAAAATCAAAATACACTTTGAAAACTACAGTCAGACCTCATCCACTAAAAAAGATTGTCAACAATGTCAACTTTTTTCAATGTCTTTCACAGATAATGTTAACAACTGCGTTTTGTTTTCGAATTTGACAGATCATCCTGCCAAATAGTATCAATTATCAAAATCAAATATAAAACAATTATTTTTAATAAATACTAAACATTAAATTGCAGTCAAATTGAATATAAAGATATGTTTTATACATATTAAAAGTTGGTTGTAGCAAACTTTTGAAGATATGAAATACACCTTGGCTGTTTGGAAACATCCTCAGTCCGAAGTGAAGTATGAGTTCTATATATTTTTAAAACTAAACTTAACAGCCCGTGTGAACTAAATCGGCTATAACTGCTGTGTACTCTCGCAAGTAACAACGCCATTGACGAGCAAGTGTGATGAAAAACAAATAACTACACGGCTCTGAAAGCCTTACAAAACGAATAACTGAACTCAAAATTGAATTAGTGAACCTCGTAAGCCCCACGGGCCTTCCTGTAGTACTAAATACTTTAAAGAAATTTTAATTTTATAAAATTGGAACAGAGTTGAATTTCATTTGTTTCTGTCGATTTTGACACAAAATAAATTATACATTTATTTCCTACACTACAAAGAACGAATTTGAGTAGCATTTTACTTGTTTGGAGGACCTTAGGAGGTTAAGTACTGAACACTTCTTTAGAAAGATTATTAAAAAATATTCACGTAAGGAAGAAATGAGCATTTCTCAAAAAAAAAAATGTAAGATGTTCTTTCTTTTACTATCTTCCATAGGTATATCTTGTATAGCGGTAACAAAAGAGGAAATTTCATAAAGGTACGGAATTTGTATGGACATTTTTTTGTCTATTGGAATGGAAAGTGATTCTGAGTGGAAAAACATATTTTTTTTTGAAAATACATATTTGTTAAAAGTGGCAATTATTTTGAGAAATGCTCAAATATTTTATTAATTATCTTTTATTCATTTCATATCTTAGGCTAGGTTTTTATAACATTTTTATAAAAGTAAAATATAAAAATACATCTAAAACGTATCAAAACAATAAAAACATTATAAAAAACCTAACCTAGAGTGCCGCCGGCAACGGGGCAGGGCCCAGGCTGCCGGTGGTTAGGGCTGCAGAGAGAGGAACCGTCGGACTATGCGCGCCGTGTCCAGGATTACTGCCTTCTGAATCTGACCCTTGATCCAACCACAACCACGTAGCGAGAGTCTCTCAAGATGTTGGTCGAGACTCTTCGCTATGAGACCGTTCGCGGAAACAACTATCGGTACAATGATCGCCGAATCAACTTCCCACATGGCGGTTACCTCGTGAGCCAAGTCTAAATACTTGCTGGATTTGTCCTTCTCGGCCTTCACGAGGTTCTCGTCACATGGGACGGTGATATCGATGAGCATTGCCCGGCGCTGCGATTGATCTATCACCACGATATCAGGCTTAATGGCTACAATAGTCCTGTCCGTGATAACAGATCGATCCCAATAGAGCGTGGCACGACCATTTTCGAGAACTGGCGCAGGTGTGTACTTGTAGTACGGCACTTCGCGGTCCGCAAGTCCATACATAAGAGCAAGCTGCTGGTGTATAATCCTGGCTACAAGGTTATGTCTGTGCAAGTACTCGCCGTTAGCAAGATGAGAGCAACCGGAAATTATTATTATTATTATTAATTATTATTGTATAAGGTACTTGTAAATGGGCGCCTGATAAATTATATTAGCAATTTAAGTGAACCGCGTATTGTAGCTGTAATGGCTATTTATTTTTATTTCATTTTATATGTATTTGCTGTCCCCAGCCAAGAAGCTGATATTTTTCTTATAGTTTACTCGGGAAGAATGTTTTGACAAGCCCTAGTTGAAATATGGGCTTATTGATTAATCCTTGAGAGTCCCACGGCAAAAGGCGCTGAATATCTTCATATAAAAATGATTCTAATGTACGCACTTTCCAAAAATACTCATAATTCATCAAATCATCACATAAATAACTATTTATTTTTAGCATATCGGCTAAATCTCCAGTAATTAGCAACACTTCAATACCTGGCCTCCTTGTGCTAAAAATGAATTCTGGTCTCCTATAAACAGAGTTAATTTTTGAAAGAACGAGTCAGTTACTGACCACCCTCCAATATCTGACCACCTCATACTGAAATGAATTCTGATCATCTATAAACTGGCTAATTACTAGCGAATTACCCTACCCCTTACCCACAAATATATACTTGACTTGTGTTCTTACGTCACTGCGCTCTTCGCGTGACACAATTTTGATTCGTACGTTCGTTTCTGAACCATTAATAACTTCGAGCAACTTAGTTCAAATTAGACACCGCTGCACAAATTTGTAACTGTCAAGTTCTTAGGGATGAGTAAAAATATTTTGAAATACTAGAGATATTAAGATAAATATAGCATATATTTATATGTCGGTTTTCGTTTACTATAATTAGAGTCTAAGACTTCAATTAAACGTATTTATTCGATACAATGGGACTCTATAATTACAAAATGAATATTATGTTTTTAGATATTTAAGTATATTTTTTTTATAATTATCTTCAATTACAAACAAATTATTGATATTTTCATAGCACAAACTGTTCATTAGTTAGTTTAACATTAAATAATTAATACATTTCATTTTTATTTCTACCAGAAGGAATATCGTACTAATCGATTGTGATGTTGACCACAATTTTTATTACCCATCCCAAAGGACTTGACAGCTACTTACTAATTTCCACCACCGATAGCGGCGCGGTGTCTAGTTAAAAATGTTAAAATATATCAAACCAAAGAAAAATGCATAAGCGAACGAAGCAAAGTGACATAACATAAACATAAAATACTCTTTATGGCACACCTCAAAACAAGGAAACATATGTTACATGGCATTATAAAGAAGAGGCTAAACAATTGGCGGTCTTATCACTAAAGAGCGATCTCTTCCAGACAACCTTAGGGAAGCAAAACCATTGTAAATTATGTGAAAAAAAGTAGGTGTTACAAAAACAAATCAACTTAACGTTCATAGACTTAAATATATAAAATGTGTTTATTAATTTAATATTTCTGAAAAACAATTTATATATAATAAAACTATATTCTACATATATTATTTATCAAATATAGAATCTATTCTGTGTTTCATCCAAACGCCTATTCGAAATGTTTGAATGTCTAAAAAGAGAAAATATGGTCGCCACTTTTTGGAAATAAAAACAAATTTGCATGATAAAAGAATACATTTTAACAGTAACTACCCAATTAAATAGTTAAATAACATTGCATTTATCTAAGACAACCTTTTTTACGTGGTCGAATATAATAATTATTGCCAGAGCTGAGAAAAGTTTCATTAGTCTCATATGACAGGCGTATACCTTTTTGTTACATATGCGTTTTATCTGTATGCACAATTTATTTCATCAATAGTAGATTGTTTGACAAGGGGCTAAAGTAGGCCATAGTACCACGAGATGGTTATTTTCCCGAACGAAGTGAGGGAAAATTGTTCGAGGGGTAATATGGCGTTTAGACCCGTGTTATGCATACTAGTTTTCACTTCGATTGCGAGAAAATAAGTTAAAATAACATTGCAACAATTAACAAATACAATTTTATTCACCCGTAATGAATTGTGAGTCAAAAATGTTTAATTTGGCAGTCTTTGTATTTTTTTTACTGCTTTGATACAGATAGGATATACACGCCGTGAATAAATGCCATAGACAACGTATAATTGGGGTTTCAAAGAGTTTGCCAACGATTTAAACTTTTTTTAATGCTTGTGAAGTAGGAACTAAAAAGCACCTAATGCTTTGACAATTTGATTGCGTTTCCTCATTGGTCGCTTTTAATATTGTGGTATTGTCTGATTGGTTGATACTTTATACAAAGTTTTTTTTTAATGATTTCACATTTTTAAACAGTATTCGCACCAAAAAAGAATCTAGAGTTGCGATTAACTACGATATGTGTCGTGATTGGTGGATTTAATAAGATGAAGTGTTTTGGTTGGTCAATTTAAAACGTTTTGTATATCATAAATATGTATACATATTTTCCCAAGAGGCTAAATGTATTACTTTAGTCCGCCTTGGCAAGCATAATATGACACACTTTTAGAGCATGAGAACTGAAAAGTATATATTAGACTTCCTGGCAATCACATTTTATTAATGTGTTTATCAGTATTATTTGTTCTTAGTTATAAAACTTAAATACATAGATAATGACTATTATTTACATACTTAAGTTTTTAGCCTTATCTACCAATTGTATACACCTTTTGTTTGATTCGACATGGTAATATGGCTTATAGTTGAAGAGTATGTTTTTCCCGTACATGGAACAATGGTGTTCCGGACATTTAGGAGGCGTACCGCTTACTCGGAGCCGTATCGAGCCAATGCGCAGAGGCCCTTTCGACAATTTAATGAAATGTAAGGGGATGTTGCCCCTGTCCGTATCATGGAATCCGCCGTGGTGTAAGGACTATTAGTTTTAACGGAATCTAGAATGTACTAGGCTTTTGGGTGGAAAGGATGGATTAGCTACTGGGCTATTGGATATAAAACCGGACGCCAGCCTAATAAAATGGTATACAATTTTATTTCCAGCAGACGGTGACTCGCCCTATGCGAGATGAACCCCCACAAAAAGCGACATCAAAGATGGCTCAAGGGCAACACCGGTGCAAAGGGTTTAGGGCAGAGAGGTATCACTGGACTTTAAAAGTAAAGCCAACTCGTCGCTTAGGTTTTTACATCTACCCCCGAGAACGCGCGAGCTATGTTTAATATTTAATGTGGCATACAGTAAAATGTGTATACATTTCATTTGTGTTACAAGTTTTACAAGTACTTATTAGCCTTCCTCTAAATCCAACTATTCCTTTATTCTGTATTTGGCTGCGTTCCATTCGCCCTGCTAGGTAGAGGAATTAAATCAAGTCAAAGGTACTCAAGACTTTAGAATACAAATAGCAGGGCTACCTACATTCCAAATTCCGAGCTCATAGTACACGGCAAATAGAATCTTTATGGAACGTAAACATTAATGCAATTATTGGAACTTTTGGAAGCGAGTTAACCTGTTTCAGAACGCACGCGTCTAAGGTCACGCGCCACTTGTAGCGGTATTTTTTGGCGATTGCCGATTACATATAGGTTCTTCCTTTTACTGCTAAATATATTCTTCAGTATCAGATTATTGAAATATATGTGGCTCGAATAAAGGTTAAATGAAACTGTTGTGTATGAAAACTCTTTATGTTGTCTATTAGTTATTCATTGACATAAATGGCGTCATTTATAGTTGGCGTTAAATTACGGAAATCCGAAAAGGATTTTTTAATTGTAGGGTCTTATTTATTCGCATTATGGATAACTCATAACTATTAGTCGGATCTTGATTAAATTTAAAAAAAGTTGGTACGCCGAGGAAGAAGTTCTTCTAGTTACGTGTCACATAAAAACACCTTACCTACCTTTTAGATTCACCGGCTATACTATGTTACAATATCAAAACCGCAAAAATATCTCATAGCACCTTAAGTCAATGCTATAAGGTGCTGTCGGATATTTTGGCGGTGTTGATATCGTTAGATCGCCAGTGACTGAAAATAAATCGATTAATAATGTATATATATAAGACTTTCGATTGTGCAAGATCTTTATCGATGTTCAACTAAGCCAATGATTTTAAAACTTCAATTAGGTCCTGATCCGACAAATAGTATATACTCGTATCTATATAATATAAATTGTGAGAGTGGGCTGCTCAACAACCCTTGAGTCTAGTGTGTAGTCATTACAGTTTATTTTTGTCACACCTTTGCTATGCGCGGATACTTGAATAAAACACAAGCGAATTAAATGCAATTACTTTAGTGACGTTTTTATACTTACTCATAGTATGTACCACTAAGTTGCCAGTGGCTTAGTATTAGTGGTACGAGTGGTAGTACTGGACTAATATTTATAATTTATGCTACGCTTTCAATGGGGACTCACATGATCCTACAATGTTATTGGCGAGATGTGAAGTCAACTGTATAAACAGACCCAGGAAGGTAACGCTCTGTTTGCTCTACACTATTTATTTTCTTATCTGTATCTTTTTTATACTCATACCGTGTTATGCGTAATGAAATTTCGGTGCGTGTAAGGACATGGTTCCGTTAAACTTTCTCTATCATTTTAAAAATATTTTGTTTGTCTCTTCCGTACACGGAACAATGGTGTTCCGGACATTTGGGAGGCGTACGCGGAGTCAGATCGAGCCAACGCGCAGAGGCCCTTTCGACAATTTAATGAAATGTAAGGGGTACACTAAAAATATTATTATTATAATGCCGTAAATCTTATTATTTATATTTACACGTTTAATCTTATGCTTGGAACCACTGTTTGTGTGTAAAATGTTTTTCATTTGGTACCCAGCTGGTTATCATCAAATCTCTCTTAGAATTTGCCAAATAGAGATCTTTAAGTTCATCTCATCAAGGTGTATCCGTGTACATATAAATATTTGAAATGTAAAGTGTGTGCATGAGCATATAAAGCTAAAGTTCGCCTGGTTTTTATGCAGTACTTACTCCCTTTTGGCATCTTTACTTTCAAAATTAATATCTACAAAATCAGGTATTATAGCTACCAACTTACGGAATACAAAACTAAAGCAAGGTTTGTATAAAACTAAGGAATGGATTATTGATAAATATTTTGAGACGATCTTACACAAATCGACCTAATCCTACAGTAAGCTCAATTAGGTCTGTACGTAACGAAATTGATCTCTTAAGATTAGAGACTTACTCTCAATCCCATTATAACGAGTAGGGACGAACTTTTATAAGGTAGAATACAATACTCTTACCATATAATGTATAATGAGCTCCAACCGTAGGGCGACTTGTCTTTCGAAACGTTTATGCCGCTAGGAAGCCAGGCTACATAACTGGAAATACAAGCTCTCTCCTCCTCCCCTCGTATATTTTATGTTCTTATCCTTTTTAAGCGTATATGTCTTGGCATCCTTGTTTACGGGTGCGACATCAAAGTAACTACCTAAGGAGCCTAACCTACCTATTGCGTTGTGAGGGAAAAACAATATGTACTCTGTAGGTTAGGTTTGTTAGGTAGCTTTAGATGCCCGAAGGGCAAACTGTCTAGGAGTAAATAGGAGCTCAGCTCAGCGGGGCTCCGTTGAAACTACATCTGTTATCGTAACTGGTTTCGTACGCTTGATTTATTCAGTCACACACCAACTAGGTTGTTAATAACAGAAAAAAAAATACTAACTGTCCAACAAGGTGTTCAGACCGTTAGTGATAAACGATAGGAGATACCAATAGCAGAAGCTGCAAGCTGAAGGCTGAGCGGCTATCGCTTCCGGTGTTATGCTTCAAATTGGATTATACCTCGGTACTAACGCTAGTTCAGAAGCTGTCCGCAGATGATGAAATATAATATCCCCATTGCTTCCGGAACCTGCACCTGCATTAAGATTTATCAATAATAAAATGTGCACCCAATAAAGTAAGTATCTGTTTTACGTAACAATAACTGAAATGGGTCAATATGAAATATATTTTTAAAGCTTCATTATGTGTGAGTTGAATGAAATATCTTTTGGCTTGAGGTGATCATTTTTCACCACCTCCGCTCGGAATTTTTCTGTTTATTCCTTGAAAGCAGTGGGTGAAATCGCATTTTATATGAGTACAAAGCAATTTGATATAAGCTCTGACTTTATTGTTTACAGTATTCGAAAAAATAAGCTTAAGAGTCTATTTTTAATGTTTAATAGCTTGTGCTTTCAGTGGTGGCGAAGTAACAATAAAGGAATAGGTATTAAGTACTAAATTCGGCTGCCGTTTGATTACCTTTTGAAACGCTGCGATTATAATTCCTTTTGTAATCATTCGGTTCGCTCGAATGTCAATTTTGGACTTTCACCCACCCCAACTCTGGTTATAATCACGAGTCGTAAACAAGAACTTTGGCCCGAGTTTTATGTATGTGAAGTAAACAAGAAAATCTTTGCTAAATAGCTTGCGTAAACTTAAATAAAGCTGAGATTCCATTGACTAACCAAAGTTATAATGCACAGCATATTCTGTTACAGGTGATCCCACAGACGTTTGTTAAACGTAATTGTCTGTGCAAATAGCTCTTACGCGAACAAAGGTTTGAAATGTCACAAGGGTGCGAATTTCATACTGAAGGAGGTTTCGAGGGCGGGGGTGAAGTGGACAAGGGGCGCTAGGGGTGCGGGAGGGGCGACAGGCTCAGAGTCGAGCACGCGACAGCGGCGGGCGAACGCCGCTTTTCCTTCTCCGCGCCACACGAAAACTACCCACTGAAAAACCGATAATCTGTGAGAAAAACCTGTGTTAAAAAAATGCTCAAAAATTAACTGTGAGTGTCCCTGCGTCTTTGAAGCCTGTTGCGCCCGTTTCCCGCCTTTCCTACACTTGATTCAACTTCCAAGGCCGCGCCTTTGTGGCCTCATCGATAATTTTGGGTGAGTACTTTTGCTTTTATTCATATTTTTATTAGTACATATAGATCAGATAGGTTGGATTGTAAAAAAAAATCTTTGTTAAATTCCGACGCTTTTAGTGGTGGCGCCACTATTGAGACTTATTCGAAGTAAAAGTTAAGGAAGCGATATATATAGAAACCTTTTTTAACCCAATAAAGTGTTGAAAATTGTATCTTACCTTACGAACCCTACCATACGAAACGTTTCACAGGGAAATTTCAACTTTTATATATATTTCAGTTGAATTATTTTATTCAAAAATCAAGGAAATGTGTAGACTATGATTGTTTTTTATAGAAAAAAAAATGTGGTTGAAGTTGAGTGTAATGTAGTTGACTGGAGAGATTGGAAATGGGTTAAATATATTATTAGTTCTTGAGACAGGATCTTACGATTCAACAATTATACAATTCACAATACTTGCTAGTACTTTAGGTACTCGTACATGCTGTCCAATTAATTTTAATTGGTCCACATTTTATTATTATGGGTACTTAAGAATTCATTATTTGTATCAGATAAAAAGTTGGAATGGATAACATATACTAAAGAAAAAACGACGAGGACCTCCGGTGTTCGAGACGGGATTCGAACCCGCATCTCCAGCTATCGCGGCTGTTGTATTCTATTGTATCATATAATTAAAAAAATGATTACATATGGCTTAAGCAAAAGTAAGAAATGGATAATTTAAAGGACAATTCATGCGTAATTACGAATAATTTATAGGGCAATGGGCGGATGCGGTGGATTAGTTACATACGATTAAGTAGTACTTATTCTTAAAAGGCTTGAAAACCAAAATCACAAACAGCTAAAAATTGTTAGTTCTCGCTCATGCATTCTTTAGCCTCAGGCTCGCCGGCAATCTACCACATTCATTTTTCAAAAGACTTAATCTAGTTAGTTCATTGCCGAGCTCCCAAACCGCAAACGCAACGAGTAATGAGATTAAAAAAGAAAATTCGCAGAATAGAATCCTTTTAACTCAAGGTTTAAAATGAACGAAAACGTTTATTGGGAGTTAACTATCTAAATAAAACATCTATAAAATTCAACGATTGTTTGAAAGCCCTATCTCCAAATATTAGCGCAGATATCGCCAGATAATAATCAATTCTGCTAAGTGGTCGTCTGGTAAAGGCTACTATACAGATTTACCAGATGACCTACCAACTAAGGGTTAGGTCATTCAAGAGAATTGTATTACGAGACATAAACATCGTATTATTTGCTTGTTGTGATTTAAATTTCTTGTCACCCTATTTGGGAATAGCAAAATATATTTATACCTTTAGATGATCTTATCGAGTGAACTTTGGAATCTTTTCTTAACATTCAGCTTAGGGATTGGTGGTGGTGAAATTTCTGGAGTATTCTTGCCAGTTTTTTGTCTTCTATTCACAGCTTAGCCAGTTTCATAGGTAAAATCCTCAAGGGTCTTCCCCCAAACTAAGAGACTGCAGGCTTGGTGGAAGCCAAAACAGCTTCAGTAAGGATTTCCTAACCAATCCAAATTGCTAACGGAACTAGCATGATATTAAGTGTTGTGATGTGACAATTTTCAATGACCTAATTCGTAGCGCAGGTTGTAAATGGGCTAGACTACTGGCTTTCATGAGAGCGGCGAGAGGTATATCAGTCACCTTACAGGCGGGATTTTCCTTGCGCCAGATACTCTCCTCCTCGCAACCTGTTTGGGACACCTGCTCGCTGTTAGGAGCACGCATCTGTACTCCACACAGGTGCCCCTGCGGTAGAGAAATCTATGAACTGGCTATCTTGTCGAAAAAATTCTGGCTGCTATTCTAGATACGCCGCGATAAATGACATAATGCGCCGGTCTCTTGCAACAGTCAACGTACCAGCTCTATTCGAGCCAACTGGCATTGTATATACAAATCAAATTATTTTACGACTACATAGATTGACTTGAAGGTAGATTGAAATGTAGGGTACCCAAGGTGATAATCGGTATACATCAAATCCAATATTAGAGTAAGCTAAAATAACGTCTCAATGATAATTAGACGAGTTTTAAACTAGCATTTTTCCACACCATTTTAATTTTAGATCTTATCTTAATAGTACTTACTCGTTACAAACAAATGTTGAAATAAAAATTACTGTCTTACATTTTTATGATAAGTGATGCAGTAAATCAGTAATATTTAACCAATCTTTAGCTCATATGAAGTTTAAATGAATTCATGATTCTACTTGTACTTTCTGAAAAGAAAAAGAACATGCACTTTATATAGTGTAGCTTTTCGAATTTGTGAGGTACAAGTGATACAGTATATTTCTGGGGAACAGTATATGTTGACAACGCTACTGATAGAAGAAAAATAGAACCAATTGACGTCTTCAAAAAAACTTCATGCCTGTTGCTAATTGAGGGTTGTTGTCTCGAATACGCCCTAGTCCCAGAAAAAGAAATGTGTCATGCCACTGTGTATTTGTTCGTCCGAGCACTCGTTACGCAAAACATGACTCAACCCTCGTAGATACAAGTAACATAGACAGATCATTAAAATTCCTTTCATTAACTGAGAAAGGTGAGCTTTACGTGTCGGTTCCAATTTCACTTTAACTTGCTAGACATTCTACTAGAATATTGTTCCCATAATGAACGATCAGAGATTACTAAGTAAAACCGCTGGGATGCTGCTGCGACGTAGTTATCTCTACCTATCGTAGCTAGTTACCTAACAACTAACTAGCTATTTAAGATGGCGTTGTCATTTTTTACATTTATTTAAATTTTATGGAAGATCATTTCAATTGATCAGTTTGTAAGAGTAATTTATGAATTAATTTGATTTGTTTTAAATGATAGACCCCAATAAATTGTATGTTTCGATTTTGCTCCAAGAGGTTGCAAGGTATTTAAAATAACAAGCTGGCAAACATAATTATTATTTATTTTAGAATAAATACATTAAAAACTTTTTATTGGGTAAATTTTTTTTCTTCTATATATTTGAAGAAAAACAACATATATATTTTTATGACTAAGGTGGCAAACGGGCAGACGATTACCGTCGCCCATGGGCACCCCGCAATACGTTGGCGGCGTTTCACTTTATTTAATGTTATACTATAAAATATAAAATATACCACGAGCGATAAAAGTCAATAAGCAAATAATAGGCGACAAAACTGCACGAATCAATCGTTTTGCATAACAAGCTGTGTAAGCATTGTGTTTTCGAGTACGTGTAATATCAACGTGTAAATAATATTATTTTAGTAATTAAAACACATCAATTATGCACGATATTAGTTCTAAAATCGACATATGGCTCTTAATATACCTTTTTTTCCAATTTGTCGCTAATGATAGAATATAATTACATAAAATTTATTGAATATGAAAAATTAAGAGCCGGTTATCCATTTCAGAACTAAAATCGCAAACTATGAGTAACAAATATAGATAAGTTTGCAACACGAAATTATTAAAATTTTAATGTAACTCAAGTTAGTACAATGACATTAATCAGTGTTTGGAAAATCCTTGGTGCACGATACACAAGCTATTTTATGTAATGGTGTATTGAGATATCTCTAATGATTACGAAGGCTCATTTAAAATTCAAATTACCTCCGCGGCAACAATCGGTGGCAGCACAATGCTAATAGGAAGGAACGCTTTTAACTCCTGAATATTGCGTTGCGTAAAAAAACATTTCTCTTTCATTCTTAATTTAAACGGTTTGAGAGACTCGTATTTTAAAGTGTCATTAAGAGCTTAATGTATTATGTAACTATACTACTATAACTCTTAGGAAATAAAGAAAAATGGAAAAATCAACTGTCCCTGGCGAGACTCCAACTCGCGACTCGGGGGCTCATGCCCATCGCTCTACCAATGGAGTTACAGAGACTCGACAGATGGCATATATATTTATGACCCTTGACTGTACGTGCGGTACAGAGTAAAGTCATCTTAATACGCCGCTGCTGCTTCACCTATTCCGTCGTGCCGATATAATGGGTTTACCGGTCGATAGGTAAAAATGTTCTATATATCTATTATTTCATATACTTTGTAGACACAAAACGACCACTCTCAACGACGAATATATGGCAGCATACGTTTGAAATGACTGAAAAAATCGAGTCTATAGTCTTTCCTCAAAATTCACTAGCTAAGAAGCTTTACACGAGAGCCTTATTCATACATATAAAGTAGGTAGACTAAGCGCTTCGTCCATGTATGTATATTGATCTGACATACAAAAAGTATAACCCTACATTATTTATTTAATGAATTAATTCCGGAATAACAAGAAAACTATTCCAGGTTTGTGTGTGTAAATACATCGGAAACTATACGTGTGTCAATATTAGCAATTTCTTCTTAAAAAAAGGTACGTAAGGTTAAGTGAGAATACTGTACGAATTACGAGTACCTAGATAGCATAGATTGCAAACAATTTAGAAGTTTTCAGAAGTCAACATAAAACATCAAGGATTTATATTTTTATGATCTAATAAAGCAAAAGAGTAATTTTCTCTTCCGGCTTTCTAAATAATAAAAAGTAAAACGCTGGGGGTGTTAGGGGCGTTGGCAGCATTGTTCCTTTTTCTGAGCCGGGTATGCATGCTTATTTATAACATTCTTCTTAAGCTGTCAACATTATATACAGCACAATGTATATGCATATACATACATATGGCAGGGTCACTAAATACTAGGCACATAATAATACACAGTTCAATTCATATAGCACAAGTACATAACTTAGGGATTTGCAATAAATACACCGATGGTGTTCTGCCTTTCCTTTGACCGAATATCACTTGCCAACACACGTTTCGTAATGTAGTAATAATATATTATAGTAACAAGAAACATATAACTCAAACTAAAACTTTCTACTACTCAAAAAATAGTATTTTAAATTGTGACTTTTTGAAACACAGATGAAACGTACTTACAGTTGATAACTGTGAGGTTGCGAAATATTTTGATAAGTTGACACATAGCAATTCCGCGAAATAACATTATTCGAACAAACCAGCACAAAACAAACTGTGACTATGACAGAACTATGACTATGACAAATAAATACCCTTTCCTAAGTTACTAATGTAGAGCCGAGTAACGAGTAAACTGTTATTTGATAGATTTTAACAAAAACGTTTCCTTTTTAATGTAGTACTTATCAAAAATTACTCACACCCATGAAGGTTTCAATATAATCCCTACAGCTTTTCAAGATTAATCCTGACACATTTCCATCCAGCCCCATATCCACAATGTAATGTTTACGGACATGTAGAAAAGGCTTGCATCCCGCTCATCCGCTCACTCAGAGCATGTGAATATTTCACGAGGCCGCAGTCCCGTCGACTGGGACTTTTGACAGATCCTGGCCGTATATTTTTATTAGGTTCAAAGAGTCTTAGCTCACGAAAAAACCAGCCTTTTGTGATCTGGTATACCTCATAAACTACGAAGTACTCGGAGGACTACACAAATTAGTAATCCAAACCCTCCGACGCGCCTAAATTTGGTTAGCTATTGGAATAACAAAAGTACCAGCATGAAATGTACAAGTATGAACGAAAGTTAATAATTAATTTACTAATACAGAAAAGAACGAGGATTTGGACATGATGAGGATTCTCTTTTCACGTGGTTTTATGAATAACCCGATTATCTACAAATAAACAATGCACGGCAAAACTTCTGTCATTTTGATAACATAACCCTGTAACATTCGAGTCCTCCATATATATAAATGAAAATGTTGTTGCAGTTAAACTATATTGGAATCGATTGGAACTAAAAACTTTAAATAAATATGCAATAAGTGTAACAATGTAAATGAGTTCCCGAGGGTAGATGTACGTACAATTAAAGTTCATAACCATTTATTATCATTGTATACTAGAATCACTTTATATCGCGCCTTCACAGAACAACCAAATACATTAACAATGACCAATGGTGTTAGTTGGGTGTACAGCTTAGTCTGAGCTTTTCAATGCACCACTACGTACTGAGTCGACTACTAGGTACAGACAGCAACACTCTTAGCTGTACCTTATGGCTTATATAATAAGGTCCACCAATGTACATCTAAGGGTGTTGCTGTGTGTACTTAAACCTCTGTAACTAGCAAGTTAAATGTCACAGTGCTCGACGCTGTATCTAGTAGTGTCATTCTATTGTGGGAGCCAAAATGGCTAAAACAGAACTCTTATGTTTTTATAGTTACGTCATATCTGTCTGTTTGTCTTTGTGTAAGTTACAGTAAATGTACTTGAAAAAAAAAAATCTATCTGTACTCACATCCCCAAAACACGTGTGTTTTATATAGCATAAATAAGCAAAATATCGCAAGTAAATTAAATATTTTTTTGACATGTTGAGCCACTCGGGCGTTTGTTTAGTTTAGTAACATTATTTATGGATTCAAGCGTGTAGTTTACGTCAAATGTATATAAAAATATTATGGCAAATTTAAACGTTTTAGTAAAGTGACAAACGTTTTAGAAAATTAACATTTTAGTTTTTGTGTCAATAAAAAGTATAAATGTGTCAAAATAAGCCTGTGCTTAAGTATGCACTAAGATTGAGCACTGCAATTTTAACCTTTTTGTGTAATAAATAATAATTAAAAATTTATAATATAAATGAACACCATGGCGGGTGCTGTCTCTGTGCACGTCCCATGATACGGACAGGGGTAACATCCGCTTAGTGTACCCTTACATTTAATTAAATAGTCGAATGGGCCTCTCCGCGTTGGCTCGATCCGGCTCCGCGTACGCCTCCCAAATGCCTGGAACATAATTGTTCCGTGTACGGAAAAGACATATAAATCAAACACATTTTAACTATTATTTGACTATTGCATGAGAATTAAAAAGAATACCTCGGAACTTACGAGGATTAACTTGCCTGGAATGTGGCTATGGTGAAACTTTTGTTACATTAATGTGGTTCTTGCAGTTTGATTTACGGCGGCAAAGTGCACGGTGAATGTACTAGAAGTTGGTAGTTCTTGAAGTTAAATTAAAATAAAAGATTCAAATATTCATAGCGATTGGATAGAACAAAAAAAGTATGCAACGAATAAATGGTTTATTTACACAAATAAAATAGTATGTATGTGTGTTTTATTTACTCGAAAACCGATATTGATCAAAAATTTAAAACAAATATTGATTGTATTTAATGAACGAACAAGTTAACAGGCATTCATAGTACATTTAGGGACCCGTTAATTTGCTGCAAAAGCTAGTGGCGTGAACCCTTATTACTGTACAACGAAGTTTAATAACTGCCACGTCAGACGAGACGAGGGAAGGGTTATTGAAAGTATTCTGCCCTCCAGTCATATACATCATGTCTGTTACAAATTGACATGTTAAGGTTTAATTCGTAATAGTATTTTATCATCTACGTTTATAAGTTCTCCGTCGAATCCGATTTAGGCTAAATCCGTTAATCCTAAAGGATTTAGCATACACTAATAAAACTTGGCGTAGTGAAAATATGTGAATGCTAAATTGATAGTTCTAGTATTACTATTTTGTGTCAGCGGCACGTTCATTCTTTTTTACTTTATACATTTTTGGACCCGGGTATGTCCTTAAACTGCGTCCAGCAATGAGAGGTAGGGCACAGCGATTATCATCACGCTAGAACCTGAGCAGCCCGACTGGGGAAGTACCTCCTCCTTACAGAATAACTTAGCCATAATAACACTGCTATCCTTTTGGCTCGTAGTGTTGTGTTCCTAATGGTGAGTAAGGTTACCTGTGCTCACACTCTCTTTCCGCTCTAAATGTTGATGGCGCAGACCAATAATTTACCCCAGGAGGGTACCAGCTGCGTTAGCGCTGGAGAATCCCTCTCTGGACCTCCATGTTCAGGGCTTCTTGTACCTGAGCGTGGACGCCCAGACCGCCCCTCGTACTCTGGGGGGGGCAAATCTGCGCTCCGTCATCGAAAATCTGGCCGAGGCATAACGAGCAAATCGAATACGGCATCCCCTGCCACGCTTGCTGTGGATTTTTGCAACATCAGGGGCTTACATTCAAACCTTAATGCTGTCCACCAACACCTTGAGACAGCAAAGCCAGCCTTGCTCTTTTTGACCGAGACTCAGATATCATCTCCGGCGGACACATCTTACCTTTCCTATCCCGGGTACGGCCTGGAACACTCCTTTGTACCTAGGGCTGGGGTATGTGTGTACGTTAGAGATGATATCAGTTCTCGTCGTCTCACCCATCTTGAAGGTAGGGGCCTATCCATCTTATGGCTGCGGGTAGACAGCGATGACCATCCGCGCATCTACTCCTGCCTGTATAGGTCCCATAACGGTAATGCCGAAACTGACCGACTCATAGAGCACATTCAAACATCTGCTGACTCTGTGCAACAACAGATCCCCCCCGCTGAGATCGTGATACTTGGCGACTTTAACGCCCACAATGCCGAATGGCTCGGCTCTAACAAAACCGATCATGCGGGTAGATCTGTTTGTGACTTTGCTCTGGCAAATGGCTTGACACAACTGGTCACTGCGCCTACGCGAATCCCAGATGTGGAGAGTCAGGAACCTTCCCTGTTGGACCTTCTGCTGACTTCCCATCCGGACAGCTACCAAGTATCCGTTGTAGCTCCATTGGGCTCCTCGGACCATTGCCTGATCCGGAGTACGGTGCCAATCACGTGCCCGCCGCGTCGGCAAGTTGCCCATAGCCGCCGTGTGTGGCACTACAAGTCAGCAGATTGGGATGGAATGCGGTCCTTCTTTGCTTCCTACCCGTGGAAGCAGGTTTGCTTCACGCCGGTTGATCCCAACGTCGCTGCCGACTCTATTGCCGATGTGGTTCTGCAGGGAATGGAGCTTTTCATTCCATCTTCTGCAGTTCCCATTGGTGGTAAATCCCAACCTTGGTTTGGACTTTCCTGCAAAAGGGCATCTCGTCGAAAGCAGGAATGTTACCAAGCCTGGGTAAATGCAGCGGCGGCTAAGAATGCAAAACCAGTGCTTTAAAAAAGGAGTTTAACTCTGCTTCCCGGTCCTTTAAAAGAGTTATTGCCATCGCAAAGTCGTTGCACATTCGTAGAATTGGCGAGAAATTAGAGCGCCTCCCTTCGGGAACTCGTGCGTTCTGGTCTCTCGCCAAAGCTATCCAGGGGAATTTCTGCACGCAGTCTTTTCCACCTCTGCGCACGGAATATGACTCATTAGCTCATGACGCAAAAGACAAAGCCGATTTTCTGGGTAAGCTCTTTGCGTCTAACTCGACTTTGGATGATGGGGGAAACGCGCCGCCGACCATCCCGCGGTGCGAGAGCTGCATGCCGGATATACAGTTCCGGCACTGCTCTGTGCGTAAAGCTCTTGTTTCCCTTGACATCCGTAAGTCGAGTGGGCCTGATGGGATCCCCGCAATTGTTCTTAAGATGTGTGCTCCTGAGTTGGCACCAGTTTTAACGCGTCTTTTTCGGCTCTCCTACTCTTCTGGCGTAGTCCCGATCTCGTGGAAGTCAGCTTTGGTGCATCCGATCCTAAAAGGCGACCGCTCAAATCCCTCCAACTACAGGCCAATAGCTATCACCTCCTTGTTCTCGAAGATAATGGAATCCATTGTCAACTGCCAGCTCCTCCGGTACCTAGAGAACCACCAGCTGCTTAGTGACCGTCAATACGGCTTCCGTAGTGGTCGCTCGGCTGGTGATCTTCTAGTTTATCTGACACATCGTTGGGCACAGGCGATCGAGACGAAGGGTGAAGCATTGGCAGTTAGTCTGGATGTAGCGAAGGCCTTCGATCGTGTGTGGCACGGGGCTCTTCTTTCGAAACTACCATCCTATGGGCTTCCCGAGAAATTATGCGAATGGGTCAGCAGCTTTTTAGCAGACAGAAGCATTAAGGTCGTAGTCGACGGTGAATGCTCGGATTCCATGTCTGTGAATGCTGGTGTCCCTCAAGGCTGTGTGCTATCGCCCTCGTTATTTCTCCTGCATATCAATGACATGCTGCAGACCAGCGGTATTCATTGCTATGCGGATGACAGTACGGGTGATGCTTGCTATACCGGCCGTGCCAACATTTCTCGGGAAAGTGTCATCGAGAGCCGGAACAAGCTTGTGTCTGAAGTTGAGACTTCCCTTAAAGAAGTTTCAGAATGGGGCCGAATGAACTTTAGGAAATTTAGGAAGATAATTATTAGCATTGCAATCTAATAACTCGGCTTTGAGATTGATGGTGTTTCTTAAAGGCTAATACGTTTTATTCTGGTAGCTGCCGTAGCGTTACGGAAGCGACAAAAAGTTGATGTTTACATGGAATGCTCCTTCTGCGGTAGGGCTCCTTGCCGGCGGAGATCAAAAGAATCTAATGTAGGTTTATATAAGAGTGGCTTTGTTCATTAAAACTGAATACGGTGGAGGCGAGACTGGTTAATTGTAATTCGTTAGGAATAAAGGAATTCAGTCACAAATCGGCAGTGGCCGCCAGCATACACATTTACTAAATATTATTATATTTTAGTTTGCTGCGCTTCTGAATACACAACAATTTTACACTAAAAGAACAGGTGTGCAAATCAGATATAGGTTTTCATTTTTTTTATGTATGCGTAAGCAGTAGGTAAACAGCAAGGGTCGGACAAACGCCCGTCATTTTAAAAATATAACCCTGTTCCGTACAGCAGAGACTTCCTTATGCTAATAAAAAAATAGTATTTTATACATTTATTGACGAAAGTAAATTTCGGAATGTCAATCATAAATTATTTTGTCACTGGATATAAATTATGGTCCAATAAATGTATAGAATACTATTTTTTATTAACATAAGGAAGTCTCTGCTGTACAGTACGGTATACTCATAGTAATTCAGCGCAGGTGCTAGCATGTCTAATAGTAATACTAATATACTACCGTTTCCACGCTAAGCCGGGACGTGACAATTGTTGTGTATCGAATAATGTTAGCTTTAGCTCTACCATTTCGAATATTACCTAGTTAGTATTTAGTGGAACGTTGTATGACAAATTAGGATATTCCATTAGGCAGATGATGCGTGATAAAGATATTGTAACACATTGAAGCATACCGTTATGGTATTTGTGTTATGAGCGTTATCTTTGTATTAATAGTCTTTGAATTTTTATAATGTTGTCTTATTGTACTATACTATACCATAAATAAGGTCCCAAGGTTATGCTCAATCGGTTATTTGTTTAAAATATACTATTATGATATTTAGCAAGTTCCTAATTAAATAACTGCATTTTGTTGATCCTCTTGAATTATTTCAGAATATCTTGGTACTCTAAATATTTTTAAATGTCTCCTATTAGTTACCAATCCGATATAAACCCTAGCAAGTTGATCAAATATTCTCTCGCTCACGTTTTTAGAATAAACTTTGCCAGGTTACACTGATCCGCATATACTCGTAACCTAGATCGAAGCTAGAGTAGTAAAGAGGCTAGGAGCGCCATATGTACGAGATTGGTCGGAGGCGTTGGGCGAAAGTAAATTGGATGTCAGCGCCGCAATCCGGGCCCTCCTCGCATGACTGCTCTACTGGCGGGCCAAGCACAGCGCACATGTCGGTAAAAATGCGATACAAGTTTCATACACGTAGTATGGAACTTATACCATTTATCACTAGAACCCCATATATTCCAAGCCTCTTCATTCACAAACAAGTGATACTGTGACAACAGCCGTCCTAGGTGTAGCATCATAGCGTTCACTCGTTGCATTTAGCGATGCTCTGCAAAATTCATGCGCTGGGATTTAAATTCCCTAGACCGACCGACAGCTGCTGCTATGTAAGTAGTCTTTTACCGGAATTTACTGGCTATTTTCGTGCTCAATTGATGAATTTAACGACGTTCCATATTTTTTTACAAGCTTCCATTGCTTCTGTTTTTTATTGAGCGGGGGAAACTGGGTATGGACTGGACGGATGTAAGCAGTGACAAATGATCGGGATGACTCCCAAGCGTTCAAGACTAATCCATCAGATAATATATTTTTTATGTAGTTATATCGCGGGGTTTCGTCTTAGACATATTATTATTATTATTTGCTTTTGGGCTATTATTGGCGCCGCATCGACCAGTTATGATCTATTGTGGCAGCCCTTTATATAATTCATTACTGATTCCCGTTGAGTCCAGAAAGCTCCAGATTCTTTGGGCTGTTGTGTACCTCATAAGGTTTCAGTACCTGCCTGCCTAGGTGGATACTTCTTTTATGCATTAGTGGCCCGCAGGAGCAGAGGATGTGCATTGCAGTTTCCTCTATTCCTGGTAGAACCTGCATGTTGCATCTTATTTCTTACCCATTAGAAACATATGTTTGTTCAACTTGCAGTGCCCGGTTAGAATTCTCGTAGCTGCACAGGCTTTATGTCTTTTGAGCCCAAGCAGCTCTTTAGTGATATTGTTGTTGAACCCTTGAATTAGAGCTTTCGAGTGACATAAGTTCCGTGACCTTATTTTTTTGATATAATGTTAATGTTGTATCGAAAGTATGACCTTCAGAATTTTATATTAACTATTAAATTGTTCGATTTATGATACGAATTAATCAATAATTTATTCAAGCGGGTTTCCGAAAAGGCTATAGTACCATAGACCACATCCATACGCTGCGGCAAGTTATACAGAAGACCGAAGAGTATAACTTGCCATTATGCCTAGCGTTTGTGGACTATGAGAAAGCCTTCGATTCGGTGGAAACATGGGCGGTGCTTGAGTCTCTTCAGCGATCCCATTTTGACTATCGGTACATCGAAGTGTTGAAGTGTTTGTAGAGTAACGCCACCATGTCAGTCCGAGTACAGGAGCAGAGCACGAAGGCGATTCCATTGCGAAGAGGCGTAAGGCAGGGAGACGTGATCTCTCCAAAACTGTTTACTGCCGTAATGGAAGACGCCTTCAAGCTCCTGGAATGGCAAGGGCGTGGCATCAACATCAACGGCGAATACATCACTCACCTTCGATTTGCCGACGATATCGTAGTCATGGCAAAGTCGATGGAGGAACTCAGCATGATGCTCGATGACCTCAACCGAGTTTCACAACGGGTGGGCTTGAAAATGAACATGGACAAGACGAAAATAATGTCAAATGCCAATGTTGTGCCCACCCCAGTCTTTGTTGGGAACTCGGTACTCGAAGTTGTTGACTCGTATATCTACCTAGGACAAGTAGTCCAATTAGGTAGGTCCAACTTCGAGAAAGAGGTAAACTGCCGAATCCAACTCGGTTGGGCAGCGTTCGGGAAACTACGTAATGTCTTTTCGTCCGACATACCTCAGTGCCTCAAGACGAAAGTCTTTAACCAATGTGTGTTACCAGTGATGACTTACGGCTCCGAAACGTAGTCTTTCACTATCGGCCTCATCTCAAGGCTCAAAGTCGCTCAACGAGCTATGGAGAGAGCTATGCTCGGAGTTTCACTACGAGATCGACTCAGAAATGAGGAGATCCGTAGGCGAACTAAAGTCACCGACATAACCCACCGGGTTAGCAAGCTGAAGTGGCAATTGGCAGGCCACATTGCACGCAGAGAAGATGGCAGATGGGGTCGAAAAGTGCTCGAGTGGAGACCACTGACTAGCAAGCGCAGCGTAGGACGTCCACCCACAAGATGGGCAGACGACCTCATTAAAATCGCTGGAAGACGCTGGATGCAGGTTGCTTCCAACCGGTACTTGTGGAGATACAAGGGGGAGGCCTATGTTAAGCAGTGGACGTCTTATGGCTGAGATGATGAGGATTATATTACAAAAAAAAGTATTTTATATCATCCTATTTTTGACATTAAAATATGTAATATTTACAAACATTACATAAACTTCAGTATGTAAATACACTTAATTGATATGTATATCCAGGTTCAGACATGTTTCGGAGAACATACATAAGTCGTCATTTTCAAGCGTTAAGAGTGCCGAGAGTCCGTTCGCGCCGTCGATGCCAGCATCGCATCGCCCGCACTGCTTTGATGTAAGCTGTAATTTTTCATAAAATATTATACACATTTGTTATTATTTACTTTAGAATTTATGTATATAGAATAATATAACAAAGCATTTATTAAATAAAAGCGAATAAATTAAATAGCAACAAAGTCCAATTTTTTAAGTATTTCTAGGCTATACAAAAAGGATTATGCTCAGTACAGTACCTTTAATTTTGTATGAGACTGTGTTTTTCTGTGCAATTACATCGCGTTGCAGCTCCTAAGATTATAAGGAGTTATATTTCATGTGGATGGCGTGCCTCGGAGAATATAGGAGTCGTTAAGGTTTGAAACTTACCTGGGTTTCAATGGAATTATCTCAGTTTAAATTGTTTGTTTTTAATGACTCTGAAGGCTGAATGGGGAAGTAATGGTCTCTCCGAAGCGAGAGCATCATTAAATGAAACATTGAGACGATTTACCGTTTGTACTTTTAAAGATATGTTGTAAAACAAAATTGTTTCAATATTAAATATATAAAAGATTAACGATGATAAGTGAAGTTTCTGCAACAGTTAAGCGTACTACTTATAAATAACATAAAACTAAGTATATAAAAGGAACTATTTATTACGGATGCGGGCTGTGCTGTGTAGTTGAACAGGCTTGCAGCAAATTCTGAGTCCCGAGCTTTTTGTCGTAAGTTTTGTAATTACATGATTTATAAGCAAGAACAAATCAAATTATTTTTTATGAAATATTTTGATTTGCTTTGATTTTTAAGTAGTAATACTACTATATAAATTAAAAGTAGAAATAGATAACATATACTTATCTATTTCTACTTTTACATGATTTGTATTTCCTTTTATTTTTGTGTCATGTGTATTTTTTTAATTTATTTTCTGTTATTTGTGTCTGTCTTCTTATTCTTGTTTACAACAAATAAATGGTTTTTATTTGTCTTTATATTACGAAGCTGTTCTTATCAAAATTTAATAACGCTTTCGGTTGAACATTATACCCTGAAAAATATAGCGTAATACAAATTTAGTGATTAAAACATAACGTTCTTAACACCACTTTCGGACCCGGGTATGTCCTTAAACTACGTCCAACAATGAGAGGTAGGGCACAGCGATTACCATCACGCTTGAATCTGGGGCAGCCCAACTGGGGAAGTACCTCCTCCTTACAGAAGACCACAGCCACAATAGCACTGCCAACTTTCAGGTATGTATGTAGTGTTGTGTTCCTGATGGTGAGTAAGGTTCCCAGAGCTCCAACCCCCCTTAAAGGACGGCAACGCGCTTGTGACTCCCCTGGTGTTGCGGGTGCCCATGGGCGACAGTAATTGCTTAACACCAGGTAATCCGTCTGCCCGTTTGCCGCCTATGTTATAAAAAAAAAACACTTTTTAAAGGAATATTTACACTAAGCGACTCATATCCCAAGAACTTAAGTTTACGCGGTAGCTAATTACGATCCGATAAAGTTGACATTGTGACTCGGTTTTTACAAATAGAAACGCACAAAGCTTTGAGAAGGATTTAAACGTCACATATTACTATGTTCAAAAGTTTTACTGTAACTACAATTCTGATGCATTAACTTTGACATTATCGAAACGACGATCAAAAGATCATTTACTATTAAAGGTATGTGTAGATCATTGTATTTTAAGTAAAATTTCTTCAAAAAAAATTGAGAACAACTATAGGAAAAAAAGCCAAATTATTTTGATTTGCTTCGATTTTTAAGAACATAACACTAATATACAAATTGTAAATTTAAAAAAATGTGTAATGATGTATAGGTACTTATAAAAAGAGAGATTTAGAGATAGTAGTCTGTTCCAAAAACCGTTTATAGATTTACTTGAGAAATTTAAATGGGTTTAATTAGTCAGGGCGTGCCGTAAAAGCTGGGGATGCCGTTTCAAGTCTAGTGACTTTTTCGTAAGTACATATATATCAGAAATCACCTAAGAAAAATTTTAGGCTAAAAGATATTTCGGCGAGAATCAAGCCACAACGAGTGGTGGCTAGCACATAACTGACATTTGTGTGTGAAGGAAAGAAACAAATTAAGTTTACTCTTAATTTAAACAACGATGACACAATTTCCTAATTCATTTACGCATTTAAACTAATTCAACTTTAATCAAATTTCAACAGACAACGTCCAACTCCAAACCAGGGACGCATTTTTAAAACTACAAAATAAATATAGGGAGCCTTCTCTTTTTTAACAGTCATTTCGGTTTAAAAGAGAGGCAAACAGTGCGTAATTTATAGGTTTATTAAGTGCGACCCAGACCTAACAAAAACAACGAGAGTAAAGAGAGCAAAAGGCTGAATTCCGGCCTATCGCAGAATAAAATTAGTATCGACCGGCTTAATTAGAGGTCTGCTTACACTGGCTACATATGAAGCGTGTTGATGAGACATTTAATACACATGAAGCCTTTTCGGAAAACGTTCCGGCAGAGTTTCTTGTTAGGGAAAATGACAAGGTAAATCGGATTGAGCAGTTATAAGATTTATTTTCGAAATGTATAGATTTTTATAAAATTGTAATTACTGGCAATTGACTTGTAGATTGGGTACTTTATTAACTATGAAGTTGACCTAATAATTCCAATTTGATATTTATCACTCGCATTTCGGTGACGGATAATCAACGTAAGTATACCGGACTAGTCCGTATAGTTTACCCTCTGTGTTGTCGACGTCAAGGGACGTCATTTTCGCAAAAATTTGTGCCTACGACATATCCTAGAATTAGTTGCCATGCAAACCATAGGGTTCCACAAGCAGTGGCAAATTACGTTACAAATGACTGATAAAATCAGTGGTACTAAGCAAATCGCAATGCTTACTACCACGCAATGTTTTACATTAGTGATTTGCAATGTTTTACTATTTTACTTTTATTCCTAAATATGAATCAATTACAATTCAGCGCGGGAATGCTGCCTGCGTAATGGGCACCTTTCCAAAGGGCATAGGTTTGTTCTAGTATAGATATAATTTGTTACCTATTTTAATTCACTTGGTCTTAGGCGGCATCAAATTTGTTTTTTATTATTTATTTTATATTTGTTATACGAGTATCCACATGTTATATTTTTTTACATTTATTACTAATCCTATTTACTAAATATTAGAACATCTTAAAAAAATAAATGAATATGTTGCATAGAATACATTTTCAAATAAATTTAGGATATAATTATACATTATTTTTCATATGAATATATTAAGGAGTTGTGTAATTATCTTGTAAACATACAACAGAAATCAACATCTTGTTTCATCAGTATCATCATGTGTGCATGAGGTATGAAGAATATTTCAAATGTTTACAATCGAATATACGAGTACACGCGGTCTAGGAATGTTGATAGAACATTTCTACATTTACTGAGTTTTCTATATATAAATTTGTACCTCTCCTCTTTCCGGCAACAGGAAATAAAATATACGGCGCTTTAGTAATACTCCGAAAACGAATACAAGTCAATTTTCTGTTTACGGCATTCCTCAGGTCTAAATAACGAATAAATAATTTATGCAGTCACGTAAAGCTGTTTCCCCTGAAAACACCATAGTCCTTTACGACGGTTACGTAAACTTGGGTATCAAAACAAATCAATGGGTTAATGGTATATTTTATTCCCTCCGATACAACCTTCCCCTCTGACCTGGGCCATAGCGGTCGACCCTCGTTCGATCTAATATAATGAAATGATGAACCCAGCAATTAAACTCGCCTTCAAAAGTACATAGGTGACTACATACATAGGCGACTAGCTAATTTTTATGATTGTGTCCCAGATAGCTGAGCATGGATTGCACTCAATCCATCTATTAAGATTTTGAATAATATATGTGTCGCTGCCGAGTTTTAAATTGACAGCAAAATAGGTTCAAGGTTGAATACAGATTCATTAATTGATATTAATGTGTCGACTAGTTTATCTTTGACATACTTTTTACTATTTCATAATATAACTACTTAAGGAAATGCTTAAAAAAAGATAATCGCCTCGACTTTAAATATGACTCATAGTAAATTAATTTCAGGAATATAACGGTCTATTTTAAATAGTTGATAAGTATGATATATTTTTTTAATTGAGTGCCAAACTAACAAAAAACAAAGAAGTTTGAATGTACGTTCGAGAGGATTTATTTGTTACCTAATTAAGGTTCCCAGCCCTGTCAAACTGTATTGAAGTTCAAAGAAATTTTTGCGAAATGAGTTACAAGCTAACGCACGCGACTGTATCTGCAAGTGTGCGGTATTAATATTTAAAGAATATACTTTAGCGAAAGCTTAAGCTAAGTCCGGTTGTCCAAAAATGCAATGCTGTTAATCTTTTGAACGTATAGGATCGGCTGCTTACCGTTTTATCGCCTATCACTTCAAGAATAACTTTTTTGATATGTCAGATATTGTACAAACGACAAAAACCCGATTGTAGTCTAGACTACATAGCTGAGCGCTAAATTACATGAAATATTTTTCATTTATACGTTCACATATTTTATTTAGTAGTATCTTAATTTGTGTTTGTTCCCTGTTCGATCAGTATCTTAAAGGTATAACTATTTTGTAGCAGTACCCAAACGTTGTTAACTATATCGAAAGGTCGGTATCGATATATGAATAACTTCTTAGTTGCTACTAAATATTTTCTATTGACTGTACATGTTAAGGTATTTTAATTAAATGAGAGTTGCAAGCAAGTTCTGCCGTGGTAGGACACTACGCGCCATGATACGAGTATAAAGAGTTAAAGGTTGATGGAATCTATAAAACAGTTAGTACTTTATATACCTGCTGCACTCACGAACTACAAACTTAATTTCCCCTATTAATTAAAACCTAGAAAACGCCCCACACACTTAATGCTCAGCGGAGTTGCCACACATCGTTAAATGTTTGCGTTTCCCGTTCTCCGCGCGGACACTTCCTGGACGCCGGCGCTTTAATTGTTAGCGGCATCCGATATTCGTCGGACCCGCTGCGCACTGTAGCCGGCTCACAGAGGCAATTACTCTTTATTGACCCCCTGTGCAGCGCGAAGGGGCGTTATAACTCGAATCCTGCAATCTGCTTTTTGTTGTATGTGTTAAAGGATAATAACTAGCTATAATATTGGCAACACTGACAATTGTATTTTGGTATCCTTACGAGTATATCGAACGACTAACCTAGACTGTTACACGAAGCATGGGGGGCTTAGTGCATGGGGGTTGGCAGGCGGGTTGACGATTGCTATTTTCCACGGCTCTATGGACGTACAATTAAATATTTATCATCTGGGCTGTATGCCGTATGTTATACTCGTCATAAATACGAGGAGTATAATATATAATTAAGCCTGAGACAATAAACAAACTTTATTCATTCCATATAGTTGTCTATATAATTTTGAACCCGAGACTACGTACATTAATAATGTACATACTCATTAAGCTATTAATAAACGTCAACGTTTGAACTCTAACTAATCTGTACATTAAAATTAAAACAAACAGACGCCATTATAAATTAATAGAACATCTCATGTTATGTTAGCTGTTAGATTTAATCTTTATACCTATCTGTGTTATATAACATGTTATTATACCTATTACCTATACTATGAAGTATAGGTATCATCCTGAGAGTTGAGGTAAATGATTAAAAAGTAGTGAATGAATTATATGAATGAGTTAATATAATAAATATAAATAAAACAAGCTATATATTCCAGTGAATGCATTTTATTTTGTTATATGAAATACTGTACCACTTTCTTAAAGAAATATATGGATCTATTAATCAATTTTTGAATAATAGATAAGATATTTATTAACTTAGGTCTTTGTGTATAAAAGACGACACCTACATGACCTAAGCCCTCAAACTTGGCAAGGGTGAGTATTTAATTTTCTTCCGTAATTTTTCCCCTTTCACTCAAGTCACAATCGTCTTTACTATAATTAGTTTTTTCTTGATTGTTTATAGGAGTACAGTCTAATTTAACAATTTGTGCTGTACAATCTTTGTTTTACGTTTCAGTAGCACATTGTTCAAAGGGCTAATGTACTATAATTTCCTTAATAATTTGTAAGATATGTGTGTTATCATTTTGTACCGTTTGACGTAGAGACGATAGGTCCATGGGGTCCCAGCGCGCATAAACTTTTATGTTGATATAACTGGTGACCGAAGAGCTGGCAGCTTCCTTGTACAACGAAATGCCATCAGCATCCTTGTTATAATGCCTCAAGGGCCTTTTTTAGATTTAATAACTAGTTAAGTACTCGTATTTTAATGAATATAATTATTGTAAATTAGTACATTTCGATACTAGTGAAAAATAATTTTTTTTCGACGAGGGTGAACGTTGAAACCCGAGTGAAACGAGAGTGACAATCACCCGAGTCTTAAAGAAGTTTTTACACGAGTATCGAACCTAATTTTTCATAGCAAGTGCCTTAAAAAGTGAAATTTGCGTGCGAAAAGTGCGCTTTTTATGCACTAGTTAGGAAAAAAGATTTATCAGGTGTGTTAAGACAAGCAAAATAACATTTTAGGTATATTAAAATATAATCAATAATAATACAATTTCCGGTATTTATCGGTTATTCGACGCTTCTGATCAAAACATCGAAAATGGGGTAAAAATAGAGGTAAATAGAATTGTTACGGGAAAGAAAAAGATTTACAGGCTCATCTCATATTCAGTAGCGACCCAGTTGGGCCGCGAGCGCTGGCCCGCCCGATGGGTCCCTCGCGTCATTACTTCTATACCGACTTAGGCAAATCCGGAAAGGAAAGTTTATATGTTTACTTTGCTGCCCTTTTTATACAGTATAGCAGTAGTAGCAGGTTTGTACTCCGAACATAGCAACTTACTATCTGATTAATATTTAAATAGGGAAGCTGAGTACCGGTTTCATGTGAATAGCAAAGAGAAATTAATTAACATAGGAATAACAACTATCTAAGTAGATAATAATTATTAATGTAACAATTTATAACACTGAAATATATAATCCAGATAATAAATATTTCAAACGCTCCTAAAGTGAAGATTAGCCCCACAAAGATTATATTACGTATTCCATTTTTGTTTTCGTATTCAAGTTTCTGGAGCATTATTTGTTCATTCTGATGATTCATCATTAGTTCTATTCTGATGTATACCTATTACCTATTATATATTAATTATAGTCTCTTTCAGTATATGAGAAAACGTTGTTCCATTTCTTAATATTCATATTTCTTGCATATCTATTTGCAAGTCAGTACAGGCCTTCTCCAGCCTTCTCCACTCGTGTCTGTCCCTTGCTACTCTGTAACAAGTTATCCCTCCAACCTTACGGATATCATCTTCCCGTCTCTTAAATTGGTGTCCACTGTTCCTTGTGCACCCTATTGGTTTCCATTTGCTTACTCGCTTGCTCCACTTATCGCTTCCTCTTGCTAGATAGCCATTTTTGTCTGTTTATTTTCATTGTTATATCTTGGACAATGGTTTTGGCTCATATGGAGGTATTTCGCACCCAATCCGCTTTTCGAAGTCCGAGTATACTTCGTTCCATAGCGGGCTGGCAGCTTTCCTGTTTAGAGATTAGGTTAGGTTAGGTTTGTTGGTCTTCCATATATTAGGATTGGTAATATGCTGGTATTGAATAACTTTCCTTTCGTTCTTTCTTGAGTGTGTCGTTTGGTGATATGATTTGTCCTAAGTAGATGTACTCATTCATCATCATATTCATCATATTCGATAATGTTCTCTCCGAACTTCATTGTTTCTTTTCTTCTGTTTGTCATTAGCTTGGTTTTCCCTAAGTTCATAATCGCTTGTTAATCATAGCTTTTATGTCTCTTACGTCTATTCTGATATATATAGGTTCTTTATAGCTTCATAAATTAGAGATGTTTTTTGTGTTTCCATCAGCTTGGCCTTCGACAAAGGCATCCCAAGAGTTCTCCATAGTTTTCGATCCTCTGTATTCCCTCTTCATGTTGACCCAGAATCTTTCTAGTCTTTTTGGTCATTTTCCTTTTAGTTTCTAATTATGTCTACTGTAGCATTATAAGTATTTATATGTTAATGAAAAACGACCAGTTCATTACTTTGTCTAAGAACTTTCTTTCATCTTCCACTGAGTTTGATCACGATATACATGACTTATGTAACATAACAAAATACTAAGTATAAAATTTGCTATTGAAAATTTATTTAAGTTTAAAGATCTTTATTACTCATTAAGGACAAAAATTTACTTATATCGCGTTTAAACTACAACATCTACATAATATGTAGGTATTACATCCAGTAAGTCGCTATCGTTTAGTAAATTGGCATTGGCACTCTTTTACTTAACTATGTAAGTTATGGTACAAGCGTGCCTTCTCAAAATTGACTATTATAGTGTTATATA
Source organism: Grapholita molesta (assembly GCA_022674325.2). Classification (NCBI taxonomy): domain Eukaryota; kingdom Metazoa; phylum Arthropoda; class Insecta; order Lepidoptera; family Tortricidae; genus Grapholita; species Grapholita molesta. The sequence goes on along the minus strand of CP053130.2, from coordinate 13,923,841 downwards.
TGTCTAATAATTGGAAACGCTCTCCAGTTTCCCTTTCATACATCATAGATTCAATTTCATACAAGAGTTTCTTGGCATAGAATATGCAAAAGGAGTTGCCGATATTAATTCAAAGCTACCACAAAGTTAGCAACAAAGAGAACCTAATCGGTCTAAACTCATAACCACGGATTATCATGTGTTAAGTTAGACGTGTAGTATTAGGTACATTTACACTAGGTATTTATTCCCTCGTAAATATGTAGGCCCGCATTCGTTTTAAAATTGAATATTCGGCTTTCATTACTGCTTTTAGCTTTCATTCATTTCCGTAAAGGCAGAACGGTGTACTGAATACTTCGAAGACGTAGACATAGCCAATCTTAAAATTTGATAACTTAATATACTTTTAGCTGTAGGTATATCGATACGATACACGATATCATACGAGAGCTGTTCATTCTCGTATAACGACACTTACGCTGAGTATACATATACGCTGAGTGGGAAGATCGTATTGAGAGTGAATGGTATCTAAAAAATATAAGTCTGTTGGGTGAAAACGACTGCATTGGAATTGTAGATTAGGTATTGCCAATGATTTTTACCATTTTAAGTGATTTCATTAACAATCATGCATAATGTAGTTTTAGTTACATTTTGATAATATGTAATGTGCATGGTAGGGAAACGAATAGCTTAAGACCACACTGAAAGTAGCTTACATATTAGTTGGCATCAGTTTACCGCCAAATAACTGATGTCTCTAGTAGTCCTCATTTTACATTTAGATGAAAGATTGCAGTCCACAGTCGTTAAGTATAATACTAAATTATGTTTTAAAAGTATACTAGAAATTATTCAACATGATGCGACAAGAAAATTTTAGCTTTTGCAGTGCGCGACTGCGACACAAGTTTCGAAAAATTTCAGTTTGCAACTTTGCCCTTTTGTTTGAAACTTTCAATTCTGCCTTGCGCGGCGGCCATATTGATATTCATGGATAATAAATTCGCAATCACTTTGGTATTCTGTGAATATTGTCCGTACTTTATTTCATAGACGTTTGACAGTTACGTGTTCTATGAATATTACCTAAATAACTTTCAAGATCACGTTAAAATTCGACCGTAAATCATCTTGTACATAGTCGAGTTTTGAAGAACCTCCAAATTTGAAATTGGTCGCTTTTGAATAGGCCTCTAGTTCGGAGGGCGACGACGGCTGGTTCGTGATCTGCCTTCAAATGTCTCGGTGACCGGTTTAAGCTGGGCAGCAAAGTCCTAGTATTGATTATATTATAGGTATTATCATTAGTAGGTACTTGAGTTAGGTACGAAATTATTTACCTTGATTGAAACTGCTCAAAAGGTGTCAAAAGTTTTCGTTGTAATTAGGAGTTATATAGAGTGGTACAGACTAAAAGTTCATGACTTCAATTTACTTTTTAATGTCCTCAAAATAAATTATTGGAGTTTTTAACCTAGGGTAGGGTAAGTTAGGAATACTGATCGTGATCAATTGATCATCTTTTCAATATAGCTAATCTAATGTAAGAGTAAGGTAATAAAATGCAATATTTTTATGTAACTTATTCGGTCAAATGATTATATTGGCAATAATGTTATTGAGCGTTCCCGTGATTACAATAATTTTCTTTAATGATAGGTACTGTAACTTTAACAATTGACACTAAAGGTACGGTCAAGGATTAAGCCATTTAGGGATATGTTGCATTAGACATTTCTTAAAGTAAGTAAGTATTAAACAAAAACGATAGGTTGAACCGTACGCGGCTTAACAATTAATCTCCGAGAATGTACGTAAACAGTCATATATTATTAACGAAAAACAGATGTGACTTAGAATATATTTCAATCATCTGTGATTTATTGAATGAGAATATTATTTAAAACTCACCCATTTAAAATATAATTAGCATATGTTCAACGTATTCGGCATTTACATTACTTAAATTCTACTGTATAACAGAGTCAGCCAAAGACATGAAACTACTCCCCTGGTGTAAGAGACGCTCATAGTGTTAATAACCTCCTTTCTGTCCATTACCTTGTCACTACAGACTCAATGGCACAAAGTTTCTGGTTTTAGTAGTGAAGCATTTCATCGTGAGCTAGCCTCGAGTTTTCTCGGAGGAATAATAAACGAGTAAATTGTAAAGGGACGTAAGTAATAATTATGCTACAGCCAGCAAAAATAACATAATGTATTATAATTATTCATAGTTATTGCTAGTATAACCAATTCTGTATCACCCATGTGTATTACCTCAAAGTACAATGAAAACGTCTTAAACGACAAAAGGCACAAAAAATGTAACAGATAAAAGATCTACTTTAATATGTACCTCTCTATGGCCTTGCACGAGATAATACGAATATGTGAGCCGCACATTTAACGACTTCCTCGCGTTAATTAGGTTAGCTGTAACATAATAACATCACCATTATGTGGATCCAAATGTTTTCATTATGAGCGCTGAATGTCTGTGGTGTAGGTATTTTTTCATTAGGCACAATAGTAATATATTATACATATATGAATTCAATATACTGTGTGTAAGTCTAATACGGGCGAAGAATTAAACCAGACATAGGATTTACCGGTATAATCATTAACCAAAAGGTTTTTCTTTAATTATACCTATTATTCACATGTAATTATATTTTGTAAAATTTCTGAGCTGTAATGTACTGCGAACATTACGCGATATAAGCTTTTGAAACTAACTATCAACGAGTGTTTAACTCGAGTGTGTTGCATTACATTGCGGGCCGAATTTTTTTATATGGATAAAATTTTAATTGCACTTCTAAGTAAAAGTTATCTAAATATATTTCTTATGTCCTATTCTACCCTCTGTTAAGAGATTCGCCCGTATAAGACTTCCACACTGTATATACATTGGATACCATTTTATTAGGCAGACGTCCGGTTTTTTATCCAATAGCCTTGTAACTAGTCCATCCTTTCCACCCAAGAGCCTGGTACATTTTAGATTTCATTCAAACTCAATAGTCCTTACACCATGGCGGGTGCTGTCTCTGTGCGCGCCCCATTATACGAACAGGGGCAGCATCCTCTTAGTGTACCCCTTACATTTCATTAAAAAGGTTGCGCCCTCCCTCGCCCGCGCAAATTTTACTGCGCTATAGAGAAATAAGTAAGGGCGTATTTACACTTATTTGTAAAATCACTTTGTGACTCGTACATATATGAATTCTATATAATTTATTACTCCGGAATATATTACATATGTTTGGGAACGTGAGACACACTGAACATTGTAGATGACATTTCGGTTGTGCAACCATGTCCGGGCTTCTCTTTATGCAAAAATATTCTACTGCAAAGCCCGGCTTGTACGACTGTCCTTTTTGACATCTGCTTGTTAACATCCGCACTGCTATGTGATTTGTCCCATTTGATGCATTTGAGACATTTTTGCTAACAAACGTGGCTGGAATGTTGATTGTTCAGTGCAATATTTCTCTTCTTACATCTCTCGTATTTATAACGGGGTTTTATATTAAATCATCATAATCATATTAGCCGAAGGATTCACGTATGTTAAATAAAGGTATATACGTAAATAAAAGAAATTAATAATTACGTGCTCGTGATATGGAATCTTTAAGAAGTAAAAAATGTATCTAACTCCAGTTGGATACATAGTAACGGCAAGAGGTTTCCTATTTTTTTTTTATGACATAGGCGGCAAACGAGCAGACGGATTGCCTGGTGTTAAGCAGGGCTCCTGGTATCCGTGACGCCGACCCGTAGCTACGTGTTCTTAACACCGCCGGTACTAAGATCACGAATTTCACGAACACGGCCAGGTACGTGTCACGTACCTACGTTCGCATCCGGATTCACGTGACACGCCGTGACACGCTGTGACACGTAGCCCGTACCTGCGTCCGTGTGTGGAGCTTCGGGCTCGATTTCGTTGGATACTTATCGCACGTTTCGTAATTTCGCCACGCCCGGGAATATAACAAATAAGGACTAAGTTTTATTCTTAAGATACGTGAAGGCGTGATCACGCCTACACGGATCTACACGGATTCACGTACCCTAATTTCACGTAACCGAATGTCACGTGTGGAACGGACCAGAAAACCGTTACCGTGATTCACGAAACCGGGCGCACGGCTACGGGTTCACGAATCACGGACACGACCGCGAGCCCTAGTGTTAAGCAATTACCGTCGCCCATGGGCACACGCAACACCAGGGGAGTTACAAGCGCGTTACCGGCCTTTAAGGGGGGCTGGAGCTCTGGGAACCTTACTCACCATCAGGAACACAACACTACATACCTGAAAGGTGGCAGTGCTATTATGGCTGTGGTCTTCTGTAAGGAGGAGGTACTTCCCCAGTTGGGCTGCCCCAGATTCAAGCGTGATGGTCAACGCTGTGCCCTACCTCTCATTGTTGGACGTAGTTTAAGGACATACCAGGGCCCAAAAATCCGGGTCTATTTTAAAACCGAGAAAAAATAGCTCTGAATGAGATTAATCCTTAAAATTATTTACTTTGGAAGTTTACCTTCGCGATTGTGATAGTAAATAAGATTTCTATTGCAAGTAATTTCCATATTTATTGACCGCCGATGTAACTGAGATCTTATTAATATTGAAATTATTCACATATTATTTCTACTCATAGTAAAAAGTATTTATTTTAATTTCATGTTAGGACCCCAATATAAATTTTAGGTTATATTACAATTAACATAGAACATTTTTCTAACTTAATGGCAGGACACTCCCTTGTACAAGATCAATTAATTAATGTTTGCAAATTATTGGACGTTGATATTTTTTGCGTAATTTTATTAATATAAGGTTTATATATTTTATAAGGTATCATCCTATCATGTCCATTTGGGATGCCAGGGATTCTGATATATTTTAATATTTACCCATACTTACAAAACACTATGTCAATTACAGTAATTTACTCTCATTTTTTATTACATAAAATATGCAATTAATTTTTCGTAATACAGATGTTAGAAATATTTTTACCGTACTCAAGCACCATTATTTCTTTTGCAATGATGGAACTGTAACTCAATAAGCAAAGTCAAATAAATAGAACCAAACACTACTGAAACTGAGCTTTGAGCAAAGTAAGGTAAACATTGATTGATGATGATTGAGTACAAAGAAAATAAAATATTGTTAGTCAATACGATCACTTTATAAAAATACATATAGGTAAGGTAAGGCAAAATTTATTTACATGATAAAAAAACCTGTTAATGATTAGTTCCCAAAAGACGAAAGTGTTTCCAAAGTTTCCATCAATCGAACGTGCTTATTCGTTTAACACTTCTTTTCCTCCCTTAAGAGACTGGCCAACGTACGTGTTATGTCTGTAATCTCGACAGTTTGCCCCCGAGAAAAACAAAAACTTGTTTTTCACGTCTCAACAAAGCTGACAATGAAATGACTTTTTGTGCAAAATTCCAAGCCTGTTATTCCTAAAGTTACAAAAGTTGTATTCCCCCGCCAATAAGGACACTCGATCGTGACTTAACATGATCTTCATATTTTAAAATTCGTTCAGAAAAATTCCTTTTACTTTTTCGTATCAGTGTCTTGAATTACTTGGAAAAGGCTATAAGTATACATGGGGCTACCTTAACGTATTTGTTGAAAAAAAAAAAGTGGCAGAGTATATATTAAGCAAATAAGAACTCTTGTACAACTTACATTTACATACTATCAGACTGATAACATTTCCTCTGCCTGAAAATTGTTGATTAGTAGTAACTAACAGGTTTTTAATAAAATACAGATTAGTGTTATAATAAAAATATAAAAAAGGGCAATCAAGCAATTCGAAAATTGGTTTAATAGATCAAAGAAGACTGCATTGGCTTAATCTGTTTTGTTGATTTTACATGTTATAATTATAAGTAAATAAAAACGAATATATTTAGATAGAGAAACGGTAGGTATATAGAGCTTCAATTTTTTTACTCAATCGCGAGTCAATATCGAAATGTTAAACCTTGTACATTAAAATATTAAAATGAACACAAACAATATAATTCAACAGATAATGGAAAACGCCAATCTTGTTATATCTTCAGAAAATAATTCCAACGTACCTTTTTTAGATGAGCGTCTGTCAATTTTTGATGAATCATATTTCATATCAATTCCATTTCAAATTCATCGGCAATGAATCAGAATTCTATCAGTCTGGGGTCGAACGAAAACGAATTATTATATTCGAGCTCAGGCTCGAAGTAAGTTTTTTCTTGTGCTAATCGTTCAACTTATTAAAACTTAAGTAAGGTAACTTTCATGCTTTATGAAAAAGGCAAACTATAAATTCAGTTTGCTATTATGTATATATAAAAGATGGAAATGGCTTACGGTTAATGTAATAGGTTGGATGGTAACTAGTATAACGTACACAGTCGAGATTTGCGCGTTGGGAAACCTCTAACGACGTGGAAGCCTGTCTGGAGGTAGAAGCTCTTGCTACATGAGCCGTGATAACTTTAGATGTAAATGGCTGCCCCTTGCTACCCTCGAGTGCCCCGGGGAAACTATCATTCATTACATACCGCAAAAATTATACAAACTTATTACATTTTTAAAATAGAAGGTGTTAGTAAATTTAGTACTAAATGTGTCAAATTAACAAACTTTCTTTTCCAATAGCCAGCCGATTCCACCAAGAAGAAATCCTAACATAAGGTGTTTCTTTATTCGTCAATAAACCATGACGGTATTCCATTTTGAAAGCAAAGTCCAAGATCCACGGTTTTTATCGCCCAGTCCATAATTGGAAGATCAGTGTTGGTTTTAAATAAATAAATAATAAATATTACAGGTCGAGTTGAAATTTATTGAGCCCCACGGTAATCTCAAGAAGGCTTGTGTTGTCGGTAATCGACGAACGATAAATATAATATACAAGTACTTTAATACATGTATATGAAAACACCCATGAATCATATTTAAGGAACAAATATCTGTGCACACCACACAAATAAAGGGTGAACACTATTAAATTGTCGCAGGTCGAACATGCTACAGACGACAAAATAAAAATCCAAAGTGCTCAAAATTCTTTATATGACTAATTTTATACAGCGTAAAATCATTTTAAAAATATTAGGGCTATTTCATCGAACGACGAGAAAATTTCCGGACATTACTTTTGACGTGATTCATTGAATTTCACTTTTGGAATCATCGCTTAACAATTTTGTGCATTTAATCCATTTTCGTTGAAAATCTGGTAATGAAGTGGCAGGTTGGCAAGTTTTTCGCAGTTTAGTTTTTATATTAGCCCAATATTTTTCGATGGGGCGAAGTTCGGGACAGTTAGGTGGGTTACTCTCCTTAGGCACTACCTCGACTGAATTCGCCTTATACCATTCCAAAGTTCGAGACGAATAATGGCAACTTGCTAAATCTGGCCAAAACAATGTTGAGGAAGTGTGTTTCTTTATGAATGGTAACAGTTTCTTTTTCAAGCATTCTGATATATAAATATCGGTGTTAATTGTCCCGGTAGTGATAAATGGTGAGCTCCTCATGCCGCACTGGCATATAGCTTGCCAAACAAGGTATTTTTGCAAATTTTTCTACCGGGATCACCTTTTCCGATTCGTCAAGATTCGAGATGTCACGAGAGGAATAGTACTGGTGACCTGGTAAAGACTTGAAATCTGCCTTGACGTAGGTTTCATCGTCAATAATTAGGCAACATTTTTCTCAATCAACAAGGTATACAATAACCTAGAACGTCTAACCGCACGATTATATTGATCCACAGTTCTCTTGGGAGCCTTTTGCTTCTTATATGTTGTAATGTCGCATTCTTTTTAATTTTTGGACATTTGCTTGACTAGTGCCTACTTTTTCGCCACATCCCGGGAAGAGATACTCGGATTCTTATCAAATAGCTTGCACACCTTTGATTGTAACTTAACATTAGATTTTCTGGTGGGTTGACCTTCACGCCGCTTCCTATCTATAGTTTCACCTTGTTTAATTTTTTTTAGGGTTCGTTGAACCGTCCTCCGAGTTGTTTGACAAGATTTTGCCAGATCTAAAGTTGATAAATGAGGATTTTTACTGAATTCTTGCAAAATTAATTCGCGAACATTTTTTTCGTGTAACGCCATTTTCATAAATAAAAAACAAATGAACATTTTATGGTTGTCTAATATATTACGAGCCTTCTAAATTTAAAATTTTAAAAGAATATTCAAAAAAGGTTCGATGCAACACGCTAGCAAAGTAAAAATGTAGGCGACAATTTAATAGTGTTCACCCTTTAACCCCCTTACTGGGATTTGAACCCAGGACCATCAGCTTCATAGGCAGGTTTTGTCGTCAAAATAATTTAAATAATTGGTATAATCTCAAAATCAAGGGTTTTTATCAAGACTTTCCCAAATTTAACTTTGACAAAATTGTATATATAAGCGCTACTTTTTACTCCAAATCTTGCTCCAAAGAAACACATGTGTATATATATAATATCACACATGTGTTTATTTACGGGTCCGGAAAAAAGTACTTATAATTACTAGTGCGCGAAAAACAGATAATTTCATTGCAAAATTTTGTAAAAACGTAGTTCTCGGCGCCGAATACTGCTGTATCCCGTTTGGTGTCGTTAGGTTTGTGGGACCCGCTCTGAATCTTTTCAAAGACATTTCGAAGAGACTTGGAGACACAACAAGGGAACGAAGAGCTGGCAGTTACCTTGCTGAACGCATTAGTATCGCAGTGCAGTAGGGTAACGCCAGCATCTTCGGTACCATGGGCGCAGGGGACTTTCATGGTTTAGCATAGGTTGTTTTTAGTCTTAATTATTGTCTTTTGTAATTTCTTAGGTTAATGTTTATACTATACTATACTGTTTAATTCACCCCATCAAAAATAAATTTGGATTCCATTAAGGTAACGTAAAGGTATATTAAGTGTGCTATATTTATTATATTAAAATTGATAATAAGTAGTCAAATCTTTTATTATATCTTTAGGGGTGCCAAGTTCTTTATGGTTGTGAAATGTGATGACACAGCGATAGTAAATGACGTAATATCATAACTTCACGTGATATGTCTCGGGCTCGTAGCTTTAGACGCTGTCATTTATTTCTGTAATAGTAATAATGCCGTAAAGGTGGATTTCTCCTCTTATAACATTTTTCTGTTTTAATAATGAAATTCCAGAGCTAGATAATTTAAATTTGTCGCTGAAAGCCGAGGGGGCTAATATTTATGGCAGAAAAATTATCAATAAAAAAATATATTATTTAATATTATAACTTTATGTGAAATCTTCATACGGCATTTGTATTCCATTTGTAGGTATTTAAACTTATCTAAGCTATTACAACCGATTAATAAAAAACAATTTTAAAAAGTACCTCAACCATAAACCAATTTGCAAACGCAATTTTAGGAAAAACGTTGCGTATTTAATTCCTATAATTACATTAGAATTGAAACCCTTCGTATTAGGTTTAATCAGTTCAACAAACAGATAAATCTCAGTGATAAAAACAATTACGCTGCGGAGTTTGGAGAACGAGAGAATACCCTTAAGCGACTTAATTTACTTCGTTTTTTTCCCCCAACCTGTGGGAATCTCATTAAACACGAACGTCTGACGTAACAGTAGAAAAAAATGTTATCATCCTTTTTGGGTGATCCAGTATGTCAAACAAATTAGCTGGTCAAACTGTATCATGACCATGAGAACTAAAACTGCGTTGGTAAGAAATTCCTAATTGTGTAAAAAGCAGCTATTTTACGTATGGTTTCCCTTGTCACTTAGCAGAGGCTCTAGTGTAAGTTTCTTTTGACGTGAAAAAACGTTTACGAATGCGTAAGTGATAATATTATTTATATGGGAAACGCAAACGCGTTTGTGACGTAAAGTTACGTTAAAAAATTACACTCAGGGCTCAGTTCAATGATCCTCAAATAGTCATAGTACTGTGAGTTTCAAATAACACCAGTTAAAGCCGAATGAAAAATTAAGAGCACGAAATTGTGCAATTTTCTGGGACTATTTAAAATTTGTTTGACATCCGACAAGCAAAACTATGATGGAAGATTTACAGGACATTGTAGTATTCATATTCTAATGAAGTAAAAAACAAGGGACGGTCTGAGTGATCCATAATTTAATTTAAGAAAATATGTGCCAATAATTAAAGGAAAAACAATTGCTTTTTATTGAAAACTTATCTTATAAAAAAATATAATTACCAGACAGAGTGGCTATTTTTTTTTCCTGGACATGCCTTAGGAGACAATAAATATTAATTTGCTTGAAACATGGTAAATATAAAGGTAACTATATCATAATGTGTGACAAACATGCAAATTTTAATACAGAGAGTACTAACACGCTATTTCAATATGAAACTTAAAAAGTCTATATTTACTTTATTTACAATAGCGTTTATTTACATAAATAATTCGATAATACATAAATACGAGTAATCTACAGGAATTTGGGAACAGAATAAAGAAAAATCGTTCTAAAAGTTCATTTTTAAACTTACTTAGTATATGGCAATTGTGTTTATGCTCTAGAAGTATTTACTAATATTAAATGCTTACTAAAAGTACGTAGAGCCGCCATCAGATATATCGGAGCTGTGGAGGTGGTCACAAATGTCTGAACATACACTTTATGGCCTTGACAATAGAGGCGTTGTTCAGATATCTGTGACCGCCTAAACAGCTCCGATATATTTAATGGCGACTGTACAGGAACATCACTTTTGTACTTTGATCTGGCATGTCATTTTTAGTACATTTGGTCATTTGTGTGGAATAAGGCTGCGAAGTCTACATGTCCGGGCAGCATTATAATTCCCGCCACAGCGTTACTACCATCCATGAAACCGTAATTTGGCGTAGCGTTACTTCCCATATACCCAGGCCGTAACCAAGCTTTATGTCGGAAAATATTCCCATCCATATACTCTGCCATAACATACTTACTAAGTAAAAATAATACGGCGCAGGAAAATAAGGAAAATATCGCCTTCGGTTATTGCATCGTGTCAGAATATTACACGATACACGACACATTCGATACTCTCTGATACTTTCACTAGTGCGGAAAAGATTTGTTTTATGCAGTATTCAGATATGGGTATGTCAGACATACTTTAAAGGGAAGCCGTGATATAATAAGATGTAATACGAAAGTAGGGCTTTACGTAGAAGCTCAGGATATTAAATAAATAATGCCATAGGTACTTACCCATTAATTAAATTTTATATTGAAACTCTTTAGTTAACAGTTATTTGTTTTACAAGGTAGCAAAGGTAGTGCTTACTCTCTTGCATTGAAACACGAAATAGCGAAATATCTAAAATTCACTACTGCCGGGGAAACACAACGCTCAAACATTAAGATGTTATCCAAATTAGTGGTATCCAGCATTAAAAAATCCACCCAGACAGTTAACATAAACAAAAAAAAATTTTTTTCAACTTGTGTGAAATTACTTTGCACTCTTGTTAATAAAATGCAGTATTGGTACCTGTTTTAAAAGGATAAAAAAGAGCTTTTCGTGCTAGTGAGGTTAACAGTAATATTTACGACTATTTACCACAAGCGTAATTAAACAGACATGACTATTAAAATGAATGGTTGCTACCAGGGTAGACCAGGGCCTTGAATGAAAATCAATACATATGGTGGTTACAATTTACTCTAAAGTGATGATATAAAATAATGAATTAATGATTTTGAATGAATTAATGAATATAAGTACTGCAAAGTTTAAGATCTTTACAAAATTGAAATGAAAATATGTTCCGTCTCTGTCAAACGATGAACGTTGGTTTTTGATTCATTCTATGGAACCCAATCTAGACTGTCGGTCGAATGTATAGTTTTATTATATAAAAAGGAGTATACAGAATAAGTGTTATAATTACTATTGTGATCCACGCAGGTGCGTCCTCTTATCTCACAGTAAACTTATATAACCTAACTAAAAATAAAATTGTATTAAGCTATGCATGGCTCTATACTCAGAGTGATTGAAAACACGATGCTGTTATAATTGAAAAGAAGTTTCTATAGAAGATTATTCGGTTTCCTTGCTCTCTAGAGCAATAGGGTATTTGTTTCGATACAGGAATGAGAAGTTTTCTGGTTTGTTTATAGGTAGTTTGCGACGAACTTGATTATATTGCAGAGGCTATAGTAAGTAAAGGTTCGGTGAAATATAACCCATGAAACTTTTGCGTCGGAAACAATACCTTCGCGCGGCACAAGTTGGCGCACCGATCGTAAGAGCCCAACGTACCTACACGATTTATGTGATTGAAAATACTGGTTGAACCATGACTGAATTTGAGCCAACTCAATTGAGCTTCAAGATAAACAATATTGAGCAATTGTCGAACACATATCGAAACCGTCAATCGATCGACGTCGCTCGAAATGTTGTCAGCCAACGTCAATAAGTTGTAGTAGCTGACATGTTGTAGAGGTTGTCGGCATGCTTAATTGTCTGCGTCCTTGATTATGTTGTGGAGGGCATTAGGTAGTATGTACTACGCAGTCAATTAATAAATATATTGCCTTAATTTTGTTTTTCACTTAATATTATTAGTGAATGGGTTCGACGTTGATATAACGATTTCCGTTTATATGAAACATGCTCGATATAGCAGTCCAGAAATACTTTATTTTCCACCCACATTGGAGTAACGTGAAGTGAGTGTTTCCAATAAACTGCTCAATAATAAATAACCCATTAACGATACTGGAATTTATTGGCTCGAGGTGAAATTTACGCAAGCTCTATTAAAATTATAAAAAAGTAGTTTAAATGCTTTATCACTTTATATATATATAATAATTCATTGAATATTTTTTTCCTTTCCTTCTTAATACGTTCTGTGTGACTCTTCAAAACGCATGTAGAATTATACCTTATAAATTTAATACATCTACACATGTCATGTATGTATAATTGATACTATAACATTTATATTTGATATACCACTAATCAAAAGATTTATTAGAACATTTTCGGATATAATTATCTACAAGTACAGTGTACAAATATTTTTAATATAAATCTTTTCAGTCGTCATTTGTATCTTATTTTTTATTTAATGTTCAGAAAACAAACCACCATAGATAAAAAGATAGATTTAAATTACAAAAATATGTAATAACAAACCTGGAGGTTCATAAATATGAAACATTAAAAATATACGAAAGCGAATGGGTGAAGGAAAAAAAATTACATATTTTTATCATCAGGAATTTGGATCTCGTACGTTCTTTTAAGGTGTCTAGAGAGTGTATAAACGGATCAATGTCACTAAACTCTGATTATAGTTTTTGTAACTCGTTTGGAAAATTGAGTTACAAAGTTTTACCACATATTTTTAACCTGTTGGTATCAATTACGCGCTGTACGTCAATTATGCAGGTATAATTTCTGTATATACTGACATCCTGATGTATTACAACATGAAAGACTAAGTTAAACCAAATAAGGGTCAATGCAAAAAGTAACAAAAAGATCGGGATCGTTCGAATAGATAGTTAATCAGGGGTCCGGACCCGAAACGACGCGCTAAGCCAGGCTTAGCGTTTCGTTATTCGACAAGTTTCCCTTTCGACCCTGAGATGGGACAAAAATTAACTTTACTTCTACTTTAATAATGTATTTAGTGTACAGTTTTATAGAGGTTGATGAATATTTCAATTTTTTTTATAAAAATTTACAGATTTTAATAATATGTGAAATTAAGGCCGAAATTGTATATACTACATTTTATCAGTTTTACAGATTCTTACCTTTATGTTAAATTAGTCGTTTGACTATATGATGGCAACGGGAAATGGATCCCAAATAAATATAAATATATTTTTTACATGATCAAATAATTGATTGATATTGTTTGATTATTATTGTTTTATTGGATTGCATTGTTTGATTAATATATATATTTTTTATTTACTCAACTTATTTTAATGAACTAGGACATAAGATATGTTTGTTATGTGTTGCCTATGGACCTTGTAGTTGTCTGAAATAAAAGATTTTTATTTTATTTTTTATTTTTATTAAATGTTCAAAAATACAATACAATATACAGCATTAGTAGACGACAGTTACAGCAAAACATTATTTTCCCTCTTGTACATTATTTTTTTCTCCGCTTGGTATTGTTTTCCTTTTTTACAACAAAACGTGACCCGAATGAACTCATTACTCAGCCTCGCCTAGCGTTACACTAAACATTGTGTTCAAAAATTGACGTTTTTACGCGGTAACGTAAGGTGAAGGCGCAACATTTATGAGCAAGGGAAATTACCCATTACACACTGTGATGGGCTTCGTGCTACTGAACATTACTTCCACCTATTACCGACAATTATTTGTCCTTTTTAGACCGCCCTATTTCTTTGTCGTGACGGGAGCGACGGTGTCTATATTTAGGTCAGTAACAGAAGGAAGATCGCAATAGCTACGACGCAATATTATTCGATTGTATTTTTATTGTACAACAAGAAGTTATTAAACACAAGTAATAATAAGATTAATACTCATTTAATAATTGGTAATGTCTAAGGGACTTTAATAATTTACACGATTATGCCAGCCCATAGTACCCTACTCAATACTCCTACAAAAATGGTAAATAGAACAAAATTTATTGGTATTGGTTATATAAAGTAAGTAAGTATGTTTATTTGTAAATATAGGTTAAAACAATGATGATCAAATACTTACAGGTTCACTATATTTTACTCTTATATCTTAATTTTGTATTTAACAAACATAACTAGGTATATTAACATCTGGTAGAATGTTCATTCGATGCTCAACATCCACAACAGGTAATACAATTAATAAAAAAACACATATTTACTTATGTACTATACATAGGTACTTAAGTATGCTAGTGTTGTATTTATTATATGTTTATGTTATCCTTACAGCATTAAGTCCGCCTTTTATAACTGTGAATTTTAAATTGTAACATGGCAAACCTGCTTCGTGCAGTCGCACTGGCTGGTAATGAGAATAACGTTGTGGATGGCGAGCGTCTTTTGTTTATTGGTTATACATATGTATATGTTGATAAAGCCATCACTGCGAATATTTTATTGAAATTTTGTTATCAGTATTAAAATCTTACTTAAACTCGTTATAGGGCTGCCACTGACATGTAATATACTTTTCTCTATAAATACGAGCGAGTGATGTGAGTAATAAATAATACGAGTAGCTACGTATTTAATCATAGTCGATATTGAACCGAGATAGACATGCCGATAAATCATTATATGTCAATGCATCCGCCCCGGCGTCGTATCACTATCAGATTAAGCTAACTTTATTGTCTAGGGTAATACGATCAAGTTTTAGTATTTAAGTTAGTAAGCTCGTGTGTTTCAATGTAGCTACCTTACATACTAATATTAATAATTGCAACTAAATATCAAATCTGTCAGAATTTATAGAAAATTATTTAGTACAATACAAGGTTCTTCGCAGTCTTATTCGCTTTGCTGTTTGACATTTTATCGCCTTTCCCATGAACATTTACACACTACTACAAGACGTAGCTGGTTAATGTCTCCAGATATTCCGAGCCAATAGGTATATCTGGATTCATATCGTCGCTTTAAATTCAGGAATACCAACTTTTTATACCCGGACAAAGTATTCTTTGTTATTTGCCTCACTTTGTTTTTTTTTTTTAACTGTGTTGTTATAAATACGATTAAAAGTACGAGTGTGTTGTGCTGGATTAATAAAAAACATTACTTTTGTTACCAATAATTCTGTTTAATAGATATTTCAATATTATTTTAACATTCTATTTAGTTATTTAAATATTGTTTATTAAAATATATCTCCTTTTTACGTCTGAAATTATTTCCCTGGTAAATAACCGATTTCCTTTTACCGCCCAACACCAACAAAAGGAGCAAGCGAAAATACACATATTATTAATTATTCTTATTTGACTGAATTACTCGTAGATATATCAATATCGTTACATACTTCGAGCATATATACGAATACCTACGATAAATAATAATTATATTATACTACGAAATATATAAATATTAAACAAGCTTCTGTGTATAGGTAACTGCCTTCCTATTCTTATTATTATTGATTTACTTCGTGTTACTAACTTTAATGCTACTCAAATGATGCCACTTTGACACCCGCTATGTATTTTAAATTACCTATATATAGTGCAGGCTTTTTGCCCAGTAAATCTTACTACTACCAACTTTTTTTTTATAAGAGTCTGACCGTTCATGGACTCTAGTCACACCTAATGGAGAGTGAAGATAGAGCCTAGGCTGGAGTTCACCATTTCAGTAATAGTCAGTAATAATTCACTCTTCCTGTGAAGAGTAATGATCGGGGAATATACCTAGATCAAGAATTATGTAACGTTTAAATAGCTGAAATGGGTTGTTGACGTGCCAATATTGGATCGGAAATAAAGTGTACCTACTTGTCTGCACGCCCTAGCAGAACTGTGAAGGCGCGATACACTGCAAATCAGATTCGAATTGCATTCAATTCACATTGATAGCGCTGTTGCTAATGGTCTCGGATATACGAGTATTATAAAAACATAATTACTAAACATTTTTGTGTATCTCACGAGTAGTCGACTGTGTACACTCTGGTAACGTACATTTGGTAGTAACAAATGGTGTTGTCTATTGCGGTTGCCCGGATCTCCTTGCGACCCCACTTTATCCCCAAGGAAATATATATATGTTACGGGTAACTTGAACAGTCCGGTGTCTATTAATAATGTCCGGTCTTTTTACATATCGCGCGTATCAAATGGGCAATGTAGGTATAACTGAATGAATAAACTTTTCCTTGTCAGAAGCAACTTCTTAAAACTATGTTGAAAAAATATTTTGATTTTATAATGATGAGGATATATCGGAGTGATTTGGATATGTGTCTTGATGACTGGCATATACTCGTATTGCCCAGGGGAAGTTATTACTCAGAATTCGAAAATTTATAAGGCAATCAAGGTTTAATTGAATTGACTCCCATTGTGTTGCTGGTGCCCATGGGCGACGGTAATTGCTTACCATCACGCAATCCGTCTGCTCGTTTGCCACCTCTGTCATAAAAAAATACAACTTACAGCTAATTAATACTAACAAATCCTTTACCTACTTAGCCCATGGGTATTCTTATTGTGCCTCTCCAATGAGTGAATTAAGGCAATCAGTTCCGTATATTTTTCTCGAACTTTGGCAAGGTTGAGAAGCTCTGCGCAGTCCATTCCCGAATGTTTCCCAGCCACGACTTCTTCATGTGCCCGAAAGCTCTTCTTCCAGCCACTTTACCCGTGCTTCTGAATTGCAGAAGTACATATCTTGAGTGCCTCAACACATGAACACAGATAGGCAACATTTCTATTCTTGATGGCGTGCATCAGTTCCCCTTCTAACTCGATGCAGAACTTCAACACTCGGCCTGCCCAGCTACATAACTATGACTAACAAGCGTTTGTACGATTATGCCCACATTTCAAATTCTATACGTATTCTATTAAGACTGACTGTAGGACATTATACTGACTGTAGGACCTCTATATATATATTCATTGAACTCTGGTTATAACTAACCTAACCTAACCTATCCTATCATATTTGTATAAAATTAATCAGAGTCAAAATATAGCGCAAACTCTGTTAACCTAATCGTATTAAAAGAAAATGAAAAGAGATACTCGGACTCATTCTTCGACCTTCGGTGTAAGTAAGATAGTGTCATAAAATAGGTTAATAAATAATAAATAATAATAATAATAAATATTTAGGGACAATCTTACACAAATCGACCTAGTCCTACGGTAAGCTCAGTAAGGCTTGTGTTGTAGGTACTAGACGACGATATACATACTAGATAGATACATATAAATACTTAAATACATAGAAAACACCTATGACTGACTGGGAATCGAACCCAGGACCTACGGCTTCATAGGCAGGGTCACTACCCACTAGGCCAGACCGGTCGTCAAATCAGGTTTAAATATTGATTTCATGTTATCGATATTAGTTATCATTGGTATAGTATTATTTCAGATTTAGAATACGGCTCAAGATCGTATTAAACATACATACATACCTGGTTGAGTCATAAAAACTAAACTCAATATTAGTTTGTTATACCTACATTAAAAATTCATAAGGATTTATTATTTGGGCGCAGTTCCGCCGTATTATGATTTCCCAGCGGGTTATTCCTGATACCTGTATTTTATACGTACACAACTAATGTTAGCAAACTATAAATCTAAATAAAATTTAATTTGTTCATTTTGAAAGGAGTAGTTTCTAAACGACTAAGTTACAGGCAAAGTTTTAATCATGACTGCTTAGTTTTTTGTTAAAAAACCGTTTTTAATTTTTTTGTCCTTATTTTTTTTATTAATTAAATTAAATAAAGGTATTTTTCTGTAATTTCATGTAGACTTTTATATACAAGACAACCAAATTGTCTACGAGTATATGTTTAATTACATTTCTATGGTTTCGGAGCCCGAGGCCGCCCGCCCGGCTTGCGGTGGTTGCCCGCCCGGTGGCTGCGGGAGGAATAAGGAGGTGAGGTATTGTAGTAGAGATATACAGGGTGATCAATCCAAGTCAGTAGGGGGAAGTCAGAAACTATGAGAGATAGCGATATCTGTTCTTAGGAACCATGGCTTCAATTTTAGATTTAATAATAATGGCATTCAAACTTTTTTTAAATCTTACATACATAAAAGGGAATCAAACCTGGTCGAAATCTTGTAAACAATGTTAAGGTGTAAATCTGAAAGATTTTCATTATTATTAGTGATGGAAACATAAATTCGTGAGTCACAACGAGTATATTTTTAATATTGTTTAAGTAATTGACTAAGAAATCCAAAAAAATGATATTTATTTAATTTCTATAAATGTTCAAAATAAACCATTAACCTTTTCCTGGATGCAAAAACTAATTCTTCTTAAAAAGTTTGAATGTCATTATTATTAAATCTAAAATCGAAGCCATGGTTCCTAAGAACAGATTTCGCTATCTCTCATAGTTTCTGAGTTCCCCCTACTGACCCATTTGGTTTGATCAACCTGTATAGTAAACTATGCCTGCTATAAGTTAACTTAGCCCATCCAATTGAATACTGAGTGTATCCGGTAGCTAGCTGCGTGACGTTTATTTACAGGGGCCGTATTTCCTACGGGTCCCGTGCCAATCGATTGTAGAACCGCAATCGAAACTTAAAGAATGTATGGAAAAACAACGTGAAAAGTGTTAAACAGTTTCTTGCGCGGTCCGTACAATGTATCTACTATTTTGCGATGCGAGTAATGAATCCGTGCCAGTGGCGTAGCATTTCCGTAGTAATGGCAGGCAATTTCTGAAAACTACCAATAAAGTACCTCCGCTTAAAAAGGTTGCTCTATTGCCTCGTTGGGAGTTTGAGTCTTTTATATGAGTAAGTCGGAACTTCAGAACCTCATAATAAATGGATTCAAATGAACACAGACTCGCTCATAAATCACTGAGGGAAGGTTTTCAAACTCAAGTGCTCTTCTGCTTCAACTGAAAAGCTGTCGCAGTGAATAGTCATAAAGACTTGTGAAACGGTCCTAAAAAAAGTTAAGATTGAGATAAAGTTATTCAGGACTGTATTAAAGATAATTAGCCGTGATTTAAAGAATAAGATAAATATGTAAACACAACGTACATAATATGTACAATTACATATATTAATATTTCTATGTATTAGATGTACCTATAGTTGTGTATGCGTTCCGTAAATCAACTCCATAAATTGCGAACGCGTAAGTTGATATATTTATTTATTTATTTAATATTTATTGCACATAAGAAAACCTTAACGTACAAAAGGCGGACTTAATACCATGATGCATTCTATACCAGTCAACCTTAGGGCAAAACAGAAAAGATTGTAGGCGGTGCAACCAATATATGACTTAATTTTATTTCTAGTGGCCCTGCCTATGAAGCCGACGGATTTGGATTCAAATCTCAGTAAAGGCATTTATTCGTGTGATGAGTACTGATTTGTTTCTGAGTCATGAGAGTTCTATTTGGATTAGTATAATTATTATATTTAATTGGCCGAGTAACCACAACACCAGCCTTCTTGAGCTTATCGTGAGTCTCAGTCAATTTGTGCAAGGATGTCCTGTAATATATATTAACTATTTAGTAAATATATAAACGTCTTTGCAATCCGCTTGAAACCTTTTGCTTATTTATTGTAATGCGTGTAAAACGTTATGACCTGCACGTATGTTTTGTTCTGGAAAGTTCCCGCAATCCCTTCTCGAGTATACCGGGTATAATTAATTAGGTGCCAACTGTAGAAGAGCATAACCTTCAGTTTTACCTCAGCGTAACTCCCTACAAATTAAACGACTTTAGCAAAAAGGTGGAATACCACAAAATAACAAGTGAGATTGCTCGAATGATGAATTGTCTCTGCTTGGATGACGAATTGCCTACGAATACCCTTCAAGTAGCAATCAGGGTTTGCAATTCCGGACTTTCGTTATTATCCATACAAAAAAAGGGATTCGTGTTTTTGCAAGCCACAGTATTCATGTATAAGATACATTATGTGTTATTGTATTGCGAACAGGTTTTAACCTCCATGGAATTTGGTTATATACGAACTAGAAGTGTAAATGGCTGTTGATATTTTTCTTCAGTTAAAAATAAGTTCCTCTCAGCAGTGGAGAGATTCGTTTATTGAGACGACTTATTTGAAATAAAAACATCTTAATATCAATCAGTTTTATAACACAAAATTACATTTAGATCATTCACATTGACAACAAATAAATTTGATTCATAACTACGCCTGAAATAAGATGGACGATCGAATGGTTTAGTTGGATGATCATTCTATGCTAATACCTTCTCATTATACTTCCAATTATGAAATATTACACGCATTTACCGAGAATTTTAATGTATGCATGTTAAAAACAACCCTTGGTTCTTTCTTGTTATTTTATATGAGTGAGTGATGAAATAGGATCTGTGAACACATTTACTTTGAGCTGTTTTAGAAATTAAATTTTCCGTTTTTGCAAATGTCGTGTGCACGTCATGTAATGAGAGAGGAAAAGTACAAAAAGGGAAAATTGGTCGAGACATAAAGTTTTTACCCGCGTCACAGTTCGTTTGTGCGATTCCTTTATCACGCGAATCACTGGTGTGAGTGACAAGCGCCAAGTTGCCTTAAGTCGCAATTCAAATTATAAGAAGGTAAACTGTTACGAAGTATTAAACTGTTCTAGACTGGTTTATTAACCATTCTATGACGGAACTTTGGATCACCATTTACGTCTACATACCATATATAGATATATAAATATTTTTATTAAAAAGTAAATTTTGTGATATAGATTACGTTTTCACACCTACCGACCATCATTGATTACTCGATCATTACTTATTTGCATTATTTCCAGTACTTCAGATCAGTAAGTTATCGAGATGTTTTCAGCCCGAAATGTAGACAAATGACGCGCTGTATCTATAATCTTTAATTCCCATGTTTATTTTATTACATCACTGTAATTCTATCTCTTCAAGGAAAAAAATCTGAGAATTTTTTTTATTGTTCTAGACGTCCTTTTCAATGCAAATCCGTCATTTCATTTCCAATACAAATACATTTTGAATGAAATATTTCTGATAAAAATAACAGTTAAATGTACAAATTGTAGTATACAGTTCAAGTATTATTTATTAATCTAAGATGATTTGGCTAGTAACCGCTCAGCGCTCAGCTTCCAACCCAAACTTCATACGTTCCATCTCGCATAACTAATGGCTTATTACGAATTTTTCCCCGAGTTGCGAGTGTAGGAAATTGTTTGGTGTTCTTCGGTAACATGGCTGTCGTCGTACATTTAGAATCGTCAGGTATACGTCATAATCAATTCATCTAAACACTCAAGTCGTATTTCATTAACGCTGAAGCGGAATATGTCGCACGTTTGTTGAGATTTATTTCGCCATCACAAACATTATATGGTGTCTCTCAATAAATGCTCGTATTTTGCATACAGGACGAGTCTGTCCAGATCTAAAATCTTATATTAATATTATTGTTTTATATTTAATAAATATTTTTTAGTTTTGTTTTTTTCGACAGCTTTTTTAGATTGATTTGATTATGGGGTGTCTTTATAGCAACTCACTCTAAAAAATCGTTACCAAAATCGAATTCTTTTATTAATTGCAACGCTAAACTGTTTACTCATATGATGTTTAGAATTGTTTCAGTCAACATTCAAGCGCTTTAGCTTGAACTAAAGCTAAAACAAATAACTAATTGAATCAGCATTCGATTAGGGCTTAATTAAGATAAACTAAATGTATGATCAGAATAATATACAAGGGAAACACAAAGAACTACGGCAATTAGAATTCATTACACGCGCTGATTAGGGAGGCAAATGCTGAAGTATAGAAGCTAATCAATCTTTTAGCAAACATAACAACATAGCGGCTAAAACAAACAGAACGATTTGTTTACTTAAGAGATGGAGGAAACTAATCGTTTCTCTAGGTAAATATTCTCGGTAAATTGCAAATATTCTTTATTTTAAACTCTTATACAATGATGATATCATACACGATATACCTTTATAATAAAAGCAGCATGATTTAGATTCTTCGGATTATGTTTAAGCAAAGGAAACAATTACTTTTGTCTCAGTAAACGATGACAATGTATTTCTTTCCCGTTTACGAAAATATATTTCTGCGTACATTTAGGCGGTGTTGCGTAGAGGGCATTTAGATAATATACGTTTTGATCTAAATTAACGTTATAGTTCAAGTTTATCAACAAATTCAACACTATACATATGTTCAAGAGACGTTTATTTATTTTCATTGTTTATGTAAGTTATATAATTGTTTTCTTCATTTAGTGTCTATAAATAGATGAAAATATCAAAACACGTTTTGAATTAAGGTTCTCCTTAGACAGGTCTTAAGTACTGACTAAGTTCGTTCATTAAAGTATAAGTCTTGAACAACAAGAAACTTTCTCTTATTAAAATCACTACTTTATCAACTTATAATAAATGAACGTTGAATTACTATTATTGTTCCAATTATAAGTATTAAAACATTTTTAACAGTCTGGTATATAATTTATTTATTCGAGGTATTATTATTATAATTAATTTAAAAACATAATAAAGAAAATAAAAACCCTAACAACTTAAACTACTTAAACAAAATTAGAGATAAAAAACTTGGCCCAAATCGCTATCAACGGGCAAGGTGCCCAGAAGGCTGGCTGTATTCCCACGTTGGATAGCGATGGCTATTCGCTGTGCAAAATAGTAGCCAGCCCTTTGGTCACCCGAGGCCTCTATCAGGCGCGCCGACAGATCTTTATATAGTCGGCGCGCGTTTGGACCCCACGGCCCCAAAGTTTCGACGCCAAACGCCGCAAATATGTAGCTACTTCCCAGAGCGACATACTTGCGGCGTTTGAAGTCTTCTGCCGAGGTTGCCGCAGCACCAGCATTAATTTTAGTGCTTGGAATATGAGTCGGTGCCAGAGTATCAACGCAGGTAGCGTCCCAAACTAGCGGTCGGCCCATACTCCAAGGCACCAGCGTCATCCCATCGGGCCTCTTGCCGTCGTCTCTGGCCAAACCGCTGGGTTCCAAAACTGCCGGCAGTTTGGCGCTGACAAGGGCCCTTCGGATGACATCATTAATGCTGGCGTGGCGGGGGATCCTTCCAGCACTGCGGACACATGAGAGTCCGTGGTGGCCTAGACTGTCCACCATGACGCCGCATTGACAGCGATGTGGGTGGTTTGTTGGTGCCCCTAAACGTAAACTGGCTGCTAGGCGGAAGGTGGTATTATCCAAAAGAGTGCCAATATTAGGGGACGGTAATGCTGTGAGCCAAAGGCCTGACTCCCACTCTGCAGTAGCGAGGAGACGAGCGCGATCAGTCGAACTAGGTGACGTATCCAATAATTTTTCCGTACTAGTTGACAGAGCGGCTCGTCCCATCGCCTTTGCGAGCAGGGGTTGTCAGGAAGGTCAGTGCTTGGACAAGTTACGGACCAAACGTTCTCGGCCTCGGAGCAGTGTGCAGCCTCAATGGACCCGATGGAAGGGGCTAATATTTTTCCAATAAGGTTTCGAGCACTATGCACCGAGGACAAGAAAGCAGGTAGTGCCACACAGGAAATTTTACGAATACCGAGGCCGCCAAGCCTAATAGGTAGGCTAGCCTGGGTCCAGGTTCTATCATCAAAAGAAATATTGAAGATGGATGTGAGAGTTTCTACGACTAAAGAATCTAATTTTGAGACTAGGTCAGGGTATTTCCAAAGGTGGGATCCGCGAAGAATGTATGTGAATTTGGGGACGAAGAGGCAATGTTTTATGATGCAATAAGCAGAATGAAGGTTAATTTTGGTCAAACGATGTGTAGATGTTTTGAAATGTTGAAATTTGTTATCGACAAAGTTTTCAAAGGACTGGTCTAAGACAGGACACCCAAGGAGGTGAAGCGATTCTTTTGTAATAATTTTAATGCCTGGAGCGAGTTGTTTAAATAAGTTTATAGTGTTTTCTTTATTATGGCAGGAATCAGCAATGAAAAGTTCACATTGTTTAAAATTTATAGACAGACCAATTGTTTTCATAAGTGTGATAACATTTTAAAATCATTGAGAACAGAGATTGCTTCGCCGCCGAGGGTCCCGTCATCCAGATACCAAACGTTTAATTTAGCACTAAGTTCCTTGATGATGGGATGTATTGCGAGACTGAAAATAGCTGGGCCAAGAGGGTCACCTTGTTGACAACCTACAGATGAATCTAGAACATACGATTTATATAATAATTTGGTTGGGGAACTGTATCACTGCCAAAGGAATTTATAAATCAAGGGTATTTTTTCTTTTATTTCTGTCAACAAAACGCCCCTGTCTACAGAGTTAAAGGCGTTGCAAACATCCAGTTTCAGTAAGACCTCTCCTGCTTCGTGCTCGACAAATGTGCGCACGGCATGCACTGCGGCTTCGCACCCATTCTTAGAGCCGAAACCTAATTGCACAGGCTGAAGTTCCGGACCAAGCTGACTGAGGATGGAACGGCAGGCAATCTTGGCTGCGAGACGACGGAGCGTGGTGCCAACGGCAATAGGCCGAATGCCGCCGTCTTTTTTCGTCAAGGCACACAGGTTTGCTCCATATAGAACATGTTGGATCCCGTCTGGAACCTGACCGGCCAGCATGATGTTCACTAGGGCCGTCAGGTCCTTCAAAAGTGCTTCCCCCGTTTCTCCGCAGCCGCTGCACAGAAGGTCCTTTAGGTGCTGCGGTGTCAGGCCATCCAGGCCTCCTGCGGAGCCATTGGGGAAGGACATGACTGCTCCAAGGACATTTTGTGGGGTGGCACTAAGATTGGGGTCGGAGAGTTGCGGAGGGACAGGGAGGGTCAGGTTAGACGCTGGAGCTGGATGTTTGCTGTGAAGAGCTGTGAATGTGACAAAATTAGTAGGGGCTACTGCATCGTCAGAGAAAAGCAAACGAGCGGCACCTCTGATGTCACCATCAGCCACCTTGCTCTCAACTGTTTTAAATAAATTGTTATGAGTATTTCTAAAATTATCGGAAGTAGATTGGAGAGAAGTAACATTGCAACAATTGTCTTTAACTATTTTAGTTAGTGATTTTGAATTTGACTTTGAGTTTATATGTAATATTTTAAAGGTGAATGTTAGCAGGTGTTCCCAGTTTCTAGTTGAGTTGTCAGATAGGACTGATTTGATGGTTTCACTTAAAGATTTAGCAACAGATATACGGGCACCACGAGGGATTCGTTTTAATACCGGGCGTGAGTTTTTAAGGTCACTTAAAATTTGATGAAATGGTGCGTCTGATCTTGTATTATTTGACGACTGGGGTGAGGTGAGGGTGCCGGGGATTTGACTGAGATAGTGAGGATGGTGACTGTTGAGTTTGGCATAAACGGTGTTTTTTGGCTATGTGGATGTTAAGACCTCTAGGGCCTTTAAAAAAACGTGGTTCTGAGCATTCAGGGCAGCGGAGATGACTCTCCGACGATGCAGTACTTCGTGATGGACAAGAAAGGTTTACAAGGGGCATCAACAATACCTTTAAAAATAGTAAACCGTCTAAATTTAAGTTAAAATTAAAAAACCACAAAAAAACACAAATAAGTAATGCTAAAGCTTAAATATACAAATAAGTAATATTTGCTAAGGCTTGAATAAATTCGAATAAGAAAAATAGGGCGCTATTACCAGCACCTTCGCTCGAGCACGGTTTAGGTCGTCCGCAGTGCTCCAGTTAGCATGAGCTCCGTAGCTGCTGAATAAGCCGTAGGTATTTCTGATAATTGATGCACTCTTCTAGAAAGCACCGCAACAAGTCACACACAAGATTTTCCCAAAAGGCAGATGCGGACGGCGAGGAAAGATCGAAATTGCTATTAAATCTCTTGCGAATACGAGTAAACAATGTAGATGTTTTTCCAAAATGACATCCATGACATCCGTCGGGTGTAGTGTAGTGGCGCTCGCCCTACGCCCGCGGGCCGCGGCCTCCGCGGAGAAAAAACAGTACCCGTTATGTTTAAACACATGCACTATACTTGCTTTCTGGTATTTAAAGCAATTGACGAAATTTAAAATTATTTTTCCAAGAGATGATTTATTTTGCTGTTTGTTTAGCGGTTGCTAGGTGATTGTCCATTTAACAGTCTTATGTTGTACTTGATAATTGGACGTGGATCATTTTTGGAATTAAAAAAATATATAGTCTTATGTTCTACGATTCTTAGGTCGTAGACGGATCGGGGAAACCATTTTTTTGTTTAAAGGGTATTTTACTCCCTGTAGGTATATTGCCACTAATATGAATCTGACGATGTGATCCTGCAAAAATGGAAATTAAAAGGCTGCATAATATGCTTTGTCAGTATTGGGTCTGATACTCAAGTTGCTGACTTAGTGATGGAAGTCATAATTCGTAAACTATTAAGAGAAGGAAAAATATTATATTCTTTTATAGAATGGTACCTATGCTATTTTTTGTACCTACAGTATTCTTCATTGACGTAAACTCATGTGATGTGATGAAAGGTATGAAGGATACAAGTTAGAGGATAATTCTTCAAGGTAAATAGACAAAAAAGTTATTTGGTAAAATTTTTAGTATGAACTTTTGTAAGTTATAATACTAGTAGGTAATTAACTAACAGATTTATTTCAGTGCTATCTTCTTTTTCAGGTGTTTAATAAAGTGTAATTCTATTGTATTGTAATGTATTACCTCAGAATGGACCTTTGAATCTGATTAATAATTGGATTTTATTATTGTTATTAATACCACCCAATGCTTACAAACTCTGTAATCAATGTATGTAAAAAGAAGATTACTAATGCAGGTATCTGTTACTCCACGAGGATAATCTCGTCCCTTATAATGGCGGAAGAGGCCGTAATCCTTCCGAGGGATCTCTTCCGGCTCTAATCACCTCTGAGCCATCCTGGCCACTGAAGCCTGATAACTTTAACTAATACCACACAAACGGAATCATTCCCACATTTTGGTAACACTGTTTCTGCGTAGATTCATTTAAAAAACTATTTACGAATAAGAGTTATTATAAGAGTTTTTTTAGTTCATTTCCACCACCACAAGTTTTTCTTAATTCTCTAAGTATTTCTAGAGTACGATCTAAGATAATTTTGAACCGGAAATTATTATTTAAGAAGTGAAAAAGATGAAAGTTTGCATAGGAAATTTACGCAGACGAAGTCTTGAGATAAAGCTAGTAATATATTCTCAAGACATCATCCATCAAGTTCGAACAAGCCCCAGGGAATCCCGTTCGCCGTTGCTAGATTAAACTGTTACCGTTGTCAACATGAGAACATGTCGGTATCCAATATGCGTGATGTTTTGGTATTACTCGATCAACAGGGTGTGTTGGTACCTACATGTTTTATTGATATGTTCTAGCAGTTTACAAATTATTTGTTACAAGGAGTAAGCATAAGTACCTAAGCATTATGTGCTTGTGCCTCTCGTCAAAACAATATCGTGCGTTGCGTTGCGTTGGTTTTGTATTAAATACTGAATGTATTAGCACATTGTTTATATTTTTATATTAGCGGTGTGCTCTTTAGAGGGTTAAACAATGGTATCATTAACCGCTTTACCTACTACGCTATTAGTCGTCCTGCCATCTATGAGATCAGTTTACCTGAAGTTCTTTTTAATGTTGGTGTGTTTCTCCAGAAACTTTGCTTTGTTGCCATAAGTTGAATAGTGTCGTATAAAATTTTCGAACTTTATAAAATGAACATTTTCAAACCTTTCTTTTTAAAAATACGTTATTAGTTTATGAATGGTCTCGCTAAGGTTTTTATTTATATGAAGTAATCTGAAGTTTTATCAAATTTAATTAATATAAATGTTTACTTTTGGTGGAGAAGATACATCCGTGAGAGGTCGGCCTAACTAAATATCATTTAACAGTCTAATTGCCAACACCCGCCTCTTTGGTCTGTAGTATTATAAGTTTAGATATTGAGTAATCAAATACCGTACAGACGTTTTAGTTAAATATACTCATCTTTAACTAAAAGCTCTATATGGTGTGGGTGTATGTTTTTTAATAAATACGTGTTTAGTTCTTATTAAATATGGTTGTTAATGTCTTTCTCTGGGATGGAAGGTAAAGCAAAGCCTATACATAATTATTATCCGTTTAACTATAAGCTTTACTTTATCGTCTTTTAAAATTGCGACTTTAGACGCTCGCTTGCCGTCTGAGTCTCGGGATTTCATTTATCCATTCAAAGATTCTGAGCTACGCTACGTGACGATCTGTTTATTGGCTGCAAATAAAATTGTCCATGAAGCTCTTGGAAGGCACTCGCATGCCTCCGTGAACATTTCTTATTGGAATTCACTGCTATTCACTGTATTGGATGGCGATTATTCAGCCCTAAACGTCATTTTCGTTCAGTCGCGCTCAGCTCTCTCGTGGCTTACACGTCTGGTACTCAGTTTGCTTTAAAACCTCTCAGAGTTACCCTGAGAATTGATAGCAAGGAGTCAACTTACCGCAGCATTTTCCATATCATTTGCAGTTCGAGTGGCATTTTACTTTCAGAGCAGGTGAGTTTGCAGATAAAGTCTATCTTTAGTTGCACAATAGTGTAGAAATAATTAAATTTGCAATAATCTTGTCAACGATCGGCCGCAGCGGCGAGTGCTTGAATGGGGCATCGAAAACTATTAAAGCTGGAGAGAGCAGAACGGGCGCAGATAACAAGTTCGCAACTTTGTGCAACGGCGTCGATGCGCTCGCTCGCCCCACCTGATATTGGGATTTACAGAATTGCTTTTCAAACTTTGCTATCACAAGTTACTAGCTAAATAAATTTACTAACTACTGCTAACTACTACTCCTATATTATGCAATCAATTATGACTTCATTACCTACTAAGACAATTATTCTGATCTGCAAATTAAATATGGAAACATTGAAGTACTTGCACAGTAAATGTTTCTTTATTTAATTTATCTACGTACATGTCATAAGTGCTCTAAAATGCGTCCAGAAACCGTAGGCAATGACCAGCATTACCAACCATCAGAAAGATTTCAGTAGGTAATGTTAACATTACCTACTGAAATCAGTAGGTTATGAATTTAAATTTGGAACAGCTGTCAAATTCAAGTGGGGTGTCTAATCTGGTATCTATATATATTAAAACAGCCATTGATACGAAACGCTAATTCGTTATGTTTTTTTAATATAAATCGAACGACATTTGAACTCGAGTGACAGTAGAATATTCATTCGCTTGTCTATGGTTTTAAAAAAAAATTGACTGAGATACGAAATACGCAACGCCGCCGTTCCAAGCTGTCATTTGTTTTGTTCGTTGACTTTTTAATGTTTACAAGTAACCCTAGTAATAAGTCATTTCCCTACGGTTTCTGAACCCATCTTAAAACACTTAATGATATGTGTGTAGATAAAGTAGTGTATGTAACTATACATAATTAGGCATTACAACAATCGTGTGATATTATTATGAAACGAGCCGAAGGCGAGAGACTAATTCAAACCCACACTCTTGTTGTAATGCCCTTAATTATGCACAGATACATAAACTACTATTTCAATTCAGAATAATGCCGAGTATAATAAACGTTGTCTTCAGCTACCGAGATAATTATTAATGAAATGAAACAACTAAGAACTGCTTATAATATAGTAAGTATTACAATTAAATTACATCCCAGGACGAGCCGCTGATCATGAACGATACTGTACTTCGATACGGGGATAACATTAAAGTTGAGTTTACGCGATTCAGTTTTTAATTGTTTAATTGCATGAGTATGAAAAAGGTTTTATTGATTTATTGGATGGCATTTTTTTAAGTAGCAGCTTTATACTAAGACAACACTAAATGGCCAAATAACTTTAAAGTTAAAACAAATGATATCATTTCATCTAAAATTAATTCTAAAATATCAATACCGTCTGCACAATAATTGTTGTCCAATAAATCGTTTATTGGAGCCTGCAAATTAAATAAAATGTTTATTCTTTTACACTACCTTTGATTTTATAACCTCTCCTGTAATAAGCATCATATAAAACCCTGATTTTGTCCCGGCCATTTATTAAAGTCGTGAATATTTCTATGGTACGAGGCTTCGCATAATTGGATGACCCTCTAGAAAGAATATTTTCTTATCTCGCCGTCAAAAGGAAAGTTTCCTTGCCTTTGTTTTAATTTTACGAGTAAAATTGAACCAGCTACAGCTCCGCGACGTAAGTAAACTCTTTTCATATAGATACCATTTTCACACTATAACAGATAGGTAGATAGACTATGTAAACACATAATGATTTACTAATTCAAACAATTACTACTAAAAACGCTACAATGCTTATATTTACTGTACAAAAATATTTTATAAAACAAATAATCCATAATAGCACTGCTACCTTTCAGGTATGTAGTGTTGTGTTCCTGATGGTGAGTAAGGTTCCCAGAGCTCCAACCCCCCTTAAAGGCCGGCAACGCGCTTGTGACTCCCCTGGTGTTGCGGGTGCCCATGGGCGACGGTAATTGCTCAGGCAATCCGTCTGCTCGTTTGCCGCCTATGACATAAAAAAAAAAAATCTAAACTTGTAAGGTAGGTACTACAACAACAATAAATCATGAATTCTATGCCATTCGTGATTTGTAACTTAAGTTGGTATCTACTCATCTTATCCCGCATTTACTAGCTGTATTTTCAAAACGGCTCATTTGCATTGTGATATAACTTCTAAATTCAACCTTAAGTTCTCATTAACATTGTATACATTCACAAAACCACAGAAAGAAGTAAAAATGTTGTACGTCGTATATTATAAAAGCGGGAGCGTGGCATGATGCATGCGGCACTACTTATAAATAATTGTCGTGTGCCTCATTCCGTAAATAGACTTCGTTGAGAGCACGTGTTTTATTCACGACCTATTTTATGAGGCACATAATCATTATGGAGGATGTTTTTGCGAAAGTCTTGGTGTGTAGTAAGAAATTAGCTACTTTATTCTTTCTACGTTTACCTATTTATGATCGTATACAAGTTTAATGTCGATCAAGGGTGATATAAGGAGGGATTGAGAATGCCAATATAAAACCACGTTCCTGCAAACTGCTGGCTAAACCCATGTTTTGGTAGTAAGAGCATAAAGCGCCATCTGCCGAGTATCGCGTGGAGTTAATTTGCGGGTGTTTGCTCCGAACAAATTTGATGCAACTGAGATCTATTGATTACGGCACTAGATGGCACTGGTACCATAGCCAACAATGCGAGAACTAAATATTATATGAGCATTGCCAATCCAAGTCTTATATTTATCCATGATGTCGAGATACAAACATTGTTTATATTGAAATTTTTTGCTTAATGGAACAGTTTTGTCAATAATTTACTTGTAATTTAAACATTTTCTTTTAGCCCATGTTTTGTTATCGAAAAATCTAACATACATGTTTGAATACGAATTTTAATAAATTAAAATGATTTATTAAATACAACAGCTACTAACTCGCACGATACCTTGCACGATTACTAAC
The DNA here is from genome assembly GCA_022674325.2 of Grapholita molesta. NCBI lineage: Eukaryota > Metazoa > Arthropoda > Insecta > Lepidoptera > Tortricidae > Grapholita > Grapholita molesta. The sequence goes on along the minus strand of CP053130.2, from coordinate 13,891,581 downwards.
AAGTAGTGACACTTAGAACGACTTGCGAAAATGTTTATACACAGAATAATATATTAAATTTTCAAATTTTAACTGATTACTTAGGAATGATTAGGCGCATCCGAATAGTAGAACTGTAAAGCTTACAATTAGTATCTTCTGTGTAACATCAAAGGAAAACATGAACTTAAGAATATCATATACAGTAAACTGGGGTTACTTTGAATCACCGGGGTAACATTGGTCATAAATTTTGGAACTATAAAGAATGTGCTTTAACAGTGTTTGTTAACTATGACTATGACTATGACTTAAGCTCCTGTTAATAAACCAACAATTTCTAGTAAAAAAATAGGTGACAAGTGCTACCCCGCGAATCAAAGTAACTCCAGTTTACGGAACACGTGTAAGTCTCGTTTAATCGTAATAATCTGTAAAAACTCCAAGGTTTAAATAAAGTTTAATCAGAGTAAAAACAAGTCCTCATATAAATCAATTCAAGTCAAACGGTTTAGACGGAATCCACTCAACTCTCTATCATGATCGCTATCGTAGACGGTTGACTCCATAGTCCATAGGCTCTCGGCGTCGAGTAAGCTATCGCTTATCGACCGCCCCGGAATTGGTTTTCAGTCGGCGCCTCGAGATTCGAGATTATGTAAGTTCAAGAAAAACAAGATACATAATCGTTATTATTTGAGGAAAGTTAAAATTATAACAATGTTGTAACTAAAGTAGGTATCTGTGTTTGTTAACAGTCGCTACTATTATTGAATGATGGCATGTTGATTTGTTGGTATTCCTGAGTCGCATGAGGCTTTAGGGCATGCATGCAATAACGGTATGCTTCGGTGCTATTGAAGAAGCCTGTGTTTACACAGGTCCTTCTGTTTAGATAATAATAACAGCTCTGTATACTTAGTTCCAAAATTTGGTTTATCTTCTAAAATTAGCAGTACGTACAGTGTTAGAAATGGTCTTTAGTTCAACTTTTGTTTTCGTTAATCAAGATATTATCTGTTGCTTTAACATAATGAGAAAGATACTCGTAAAATGAACCTGCTTCATCATCAACATTTCAGCCGTAAGTCGTTCAATGCTGGACATATGACTTGTAACATGTTGGGGGGTAGTTGATATAGTTCCCACGCTTGGTAGGCGGTTTGGTGACTTACACAGTACACAGCTTACACAGTAGGTGTAAGTTGGGTTTCGAGGGACGCTGCTGGCCATCCGTCGGTTTTTTCCCTTTGTTGTGTCTTACGATACCCGGGAGGAGGAGATTGGGTGGTGGTATTCTAACCACACGGAATTTTATAGATTAATTAGGTAGACTCCAAAAAAATTGACAATCGAAATAGCCAAACAGTTACGGTGGCAGTGGAATACAATAATATAATTTCAAATTAATCATACATGTTTTTTTATCATTTAGTTATTATTAAGGCCCGGACAAACGCTCGACATTTTGAAAATATAACCCTGTTCTGCACAAAGGAGACGTCCTTGTGATGCTACTATATTATATTTTATGTTGTTTATTCATTAACACGTCTTTTTATTATCCGAGTTGGATTCATTTGCACCATCAATGATCGCAAAAATAAAAAGGTGAAAAAATCTTCAATCACGACATTTATAAATATTTATCATAATTTATAAGTATATGTACATTCAGCCACAATTAATCAATAATGGTGAGTGTGGTCCTACTATTATTGTGTGGTAATAATATTGTTTTTTTTTTTTTTTATAATAATAGTTTACAACGTAAGGAATTCTCCGTTGCACTGAATAGGGTTATGTTTTCAACATGACAGACGTTTTCCGAGCCTTGGTTATTATATAACTTTAATTTCATCTGGCAGATGAGGCGAGCAATAAAACGAGTGATGTTCAAACCGGATATAAAAGACGCTTCGCTTGCATCAAAGGGTATAATTAAAGCGCATTGAGAACAACACCTAATAATATTAAATATAAATTGGAGTTTTTAAAATACAAGTGAAGTGAGATATTACATACAAAAAATGATCTTGTTTAAAAATAACATTTATTGTAACGATTTTTATAACTTGGTTATTATTTCCATTTAAAACAACCAAGAAGTATTACCATGTCCTCAACTGTTATCAGTGATTGATAGAGTTTTACTAAAGGTTGGATTTTTAAGGAATGCTTAAATATAATTGCTTACCACCAGGCAATCCGTCTGCTCGTTTGCCGCCTATGTCATAAAAAAAAATATAGCATTATCATAATTCTTTACAGTTCGTCAAAAATCTCACAATAATAAAAGTATTTGTTTGATGAAAAAACGTTTATCTCATAGAATCTCGGTGATTTCAGTAATTCTGTAAACATGTATAGTTGAGTTTTACAGGTTATTGATTATGTGTTACTTAAACATTGTAATAATTATAATAGGACACAGAAAACAAAAGTACCACTTTATTATAAAATCTAATAAAAATCGAAAACTACTTCATATCCGCGAAATAGCAACTTATATTATAAACTGACAAACCAAAATCAGACAATCTATTTGGACATCATTTGTTACGTGAAGGTAGTCCGGACTTGCTACTTGTGGAAAAACCAAAACTTGTTTTTGGAGCATTTCGAAAGATGCAATGTCTAATAAAAAAAAACCCATGGTTTATAATTATTTCAATCATATGTGTTATTTATGAACTTAACGATTCAATTTATACATGTTATGTAAGTTTTCTTTTCAGTTTATAAAGTTTAGGTATTATACATACTTTACAGTATGTATAATACCTATAATAATGCTCATTCAGCATTATAAGCTTATGACTGTTGTGGTCAATTCTTATACCTCATATTATTTACACTTACTATGAATCTCACTCTTGCCTACAAGTCATACAAACTACTTTAAGACAAGTAGTTAAAGTAAAATTCGTAACTAAATACATTATACGGAGCATGCCAAAACTTTTTTCCACTGTTTTATAAGTCTCAAAGTGTAAAGCAATCTAAGCAACATTTGAGTCGGAATAAGGTCACGTCCTTAAAACAAAGTCTGTGAATACAATACTCGGAGGATGCTTGACTTGCATTGTTGTTTATCGCGGCAACTGCAAACCAACTTGATCATCCGGGGAAGTTGTGTTATCTCTCGGGCCCCTTGGCTATGTTATGGGCCCGTGGTGCGTCTGTTAATGGTTGCACTGTTTCGAAACACGGGTTACCCTTAGGAAATTAAGTTAGAAATACAATATTGCTGATACTGTATTGAGATACGTACGTTTATGTTAAGTATGTGTCGGGCTCTATTGCTACCTTCAAGTTTAATCGCTAACGCTAGCTAATTAACAGTTGAGGTTTAAATTAATGCCTAGTATGCACGTGTGAAAGTAAATTTAACTTTAATTTTATAACCGGTTATTATATGAGTATTATATTTTGATAAAAACTTAACCTCGTAAGGCCTAGTGTGCATTACAATGTACACTCCTTTTCAATGGAGTTGAAATCTTTTATAAAAGGAAATAGGGTAGAATTTCTTTTGTTTCATTAGTTATCGTACAAAATAAAATTCAACCCAATTCACTGTATAGTAAGGTTGGTTTTAACTATTAAATATTTTAGTACGGTGGGCGTTACGAGGTTGATGAGTCAAGTCGTAACTAGCTAGTCCTAACCAGCGCTTATTGATTCATGTCAGTATTTACGCCTACGGCATGAGACAAAAGACAGCAAAAATTTACATTTGTTTATTTCAGCTAAAGGAAGTTAAATGCCTCGACAAAATAAAAAAGCAAACATTTAGCAATATCCGCTGGCAAGAGCAATGCTTTTATTTATTATTCCATTAACAGCGTTTAATTTTCTACTTCGGAGAATATCCCACCAGTTATTGTTTGAGTGTACTTAAAGTGGGGGCAAGATGAAACATTTTCCACTTGCTACACCCATTCAACACTGTTTGCCGGCCCCATACGAGCTGATTGAACAGGCACACACTCGGCAAGTACGCTTTGTTCACGTTCGATATCGTTCGCTGCGCAAATGGTACTTCCGTATTGTAATAGAGCCCGATCCAGATGAGGCTGTTGGGGTTGTTTCACACAAGACTTGTTAGAAACAGTAGTTGGTCCATTTTAATTAAAGGTTTTATTATTTTAATTTCGATTTTTTTTATGTGTTTGCTACTCAAATTTACGAGCTCTTTCGATTCTCATACCAGAAAACAGTGTAATGATTTTTTATTCATAGACATTTTTTCAGTCCGTAACAATTATGATAAAATATCCCGCTTATCCTTGAGTGGTATTCTAACTACATGTAATATTTTTTTATATTGCATCTTGTTTTGTTTAGAAGTTATTTTGGTAAGATACATTTTGTGGACATTATTCAGTTGCAGGAAAAAACACAAAGGCTTAAAGCAACCAAGTATCGAAAAGGCAACTTAAAATACTCCAACAAGGGGGACCGACAATCTGATCAATATTTCAGGGAACGGGATCAAGACAGCGTTCCAACGAAAAAGTTTTAGCTGACACAGTTTGCTAAGTTTTATAAACAAGAGGGGTAAAGCTTCTACAGCAAAGTAGGTACTGCAAAAAGAACATTACACGCTACGGGTTGTATCGTAGTGTAAGAAAAACAATTGAGCAGGGCGTAAAAAAGATTAAATTTTTATGTGTAATAAAAATATACTTTATTTCCAAATAATATACTAGGTATCAAATATTTTAATGGCCTCCTAATCTAGTCGGTGTCACTACATAGCAGGATGTCTCGAAAAATGCGGTACAACATATCCTGGTAAGAAAGATTCTTTTGTGTCATGAAATGTTTTCTATATATTGTGATTGAATGCCTACAAATCCTACTTATTAATTGATTATTTACAAAAAAATGCACAATAATTAACCCCTATAAAATAAGCACTAATGTTTTTGGTTGGTTCCTTACCGGTATTACCTACATTATATAACATCGTAAAACATATAGACACATCCGACATTATCTCTTGATGAAATGTATGTAACATTTTGTTTAAATCCTTTTGTTAAAATAGAAGGGATAAAGTTCGTCATTGTGAGATTTATTTAGTGTATAGTATTTATATGCCACATAGGTCTTTTGTTTCTTAGTACAATCAATAGTTTCACTAATACTCAGTTGTTTTACAGTCTACGTTAAAGATTTGTTTATAATTTTGCACCTTAATACAAAGAAGGAAGGTGCAAAGTTGTAAGCATATCGTTAACCTTGTCAGTACTGCTATCTGAAGCTGTCAAGTTCTTGCTATAATGGCACGTGGAGTGCATGTAACTTTATACATACGTGGAAACTAATTTCCTTCCTTACATCCACGCGAATGACGTAACTTTATGTGAATATGTTCATAACTGGTCCATAAACATGCGCCACGTGTAAAGTTAGCAAAAGTTTTGTGAGAATAATAAAATGCTACAGCGGATATCGTAAATAAGATACTTAAGTGTTTGAAATTACTGGAAAATAAATGTAAAACTTTCCTATGATTATAAGGATACATATTCCTAAATAAATTAACGTATTGTGTATTATATCAGGAAATAAAAGTTATTCAAACCTAAGCGTAGTGCCGATATTTGTATGGACTAACTACTTTAAAATTTGGCTCCATAAATCATCAGGTAACAAAATAGACGAAGTAATATTATGGAGCTGATCCTCCATAATTAATATATATAAGAGCAAATAATTATGTATTTAATTGCTTAATGTTTTACCGACGTATTTAAGCAGCTTCGCAACAAACAAGTTTTTTCAAGCGTAAGTTATTAAAGATTCTATACATAGGTACTTTTCTTTTGCATATGATCATGAAAAGCTGAAACAGTTTATTTTCCTATTACTGGTTTTGACGGTGCAATAGTTTGTTGCGGAATATCAAGAAACAACTAAGAAGCGAATAAATAAATAATAAATGCTCTTAGAAAATTACTATTTTTGTGTACATACGAGACATAGTATATATTGTATGCTAATCCCCTTTAGTTATATATAGTCTATGTGCTTGTGTTGATAAGACTGCTGTCGAAACGTTTCGAGCCGAAGTTTATGCTTCCAGGTCCCTATGCTTTCTTTATCTGCCTTGGGCAGCTTTCCTTCTATAAGAGCGTATGTATGAGTGCGTACACTTATGTGATCATACACGCGTATGAACATTATTGAATTCTCAAACTCATTTTGCTAAAACAATATTATTACATAAGCAATTTAATGGGTAGGCCAAACGAGCAAAATTAAAGTTACTTTTTGTAGCTTGCATACTGTTCAATAACAGTATACTAGTGAAGGTGTAAGCATTGTGTTAGTGTCTAATTGCCATCACCCAGTTCTGAATAATAGGCTGTAGTTCGCCTGGACGACGCCACGATGTGCTGGATCGATTGGGGCCGGAAGCCGGGCCGTTACCCGCGGAAACTGTTCACTTAACATTATGCGGAATCAAATTTCTCGAGGATTGAGTTCATCAATAACGTAGGATAATTGAGTTATAAGTTGGTAAAGTAGGTAGTAGTAGGTTGGTAGTAGAGTTAGTAGTAGTAGGGTTGTCGCGATAACTATTATTGGAATCAAATAACTAATTAAAAACGCTTTATATCGAATCTGCTAAATAGGAATAACATACCATTTTTAGTCAGAGTTGAACTTGAATTTCAAAATTCAGCACATTTACTGAATTTTGAAATTTGTAATGAATATGCGTGAATTTTTCTACACGAAATATATTTAACTAAGAACCAATACTTAAAAAAAAAAAAATTCAACATTTTGGTTTGCTTTCATATTGAAGTAGTTATAGGTTTATATAATGATATTATTTCATGTTTGTTTTTCTGTTTAATACAAAAAAAAAAACCTAAATAAATGAATTTAATACTTAAGAAAACTGACCAAAGCCCTGAGTATAAGTTTTTAACGTAACTTTACGTCACGAACGCGTTTGTGTTTCCCATATAAATAACATTATCACTTACGCGTTCGTAAACGTTTTTTTTACGTCAAAAGAAACTTACACTAGTGCCTCAGGTCTTCCAGCGTCCGAGGCAGGATTTGAACCCGTATCTCCAGGTTTTGCGACTGATATCCTGACCAGCTGAGGCCGAATGAAATATTTTACAGAAAAAACACTAAGAGATAGTTCAATGTAAATACTCACATTCCAACACTTATACACGCGTCGTAAGGTCAACCCACCCCAACGGCCCTGTTACAAAAAAGGCATATTGATTTTCAACGTGACCCTTTCTAAAAGCACGCGGGCATCTTTGTTTGCTCGCAGCAGACGTGACCTCTCCTATCTAAAAACAGTTTCAGGCGACGTTGTTTATCCTTGCGAATCCCTTTGGAAGGGTTCCAAGGACCCTTGCTTCGGTTTGTCACGTTAACTGATATAAACGGATGGACCTTTTTCATTACGATAAAAATAATAGTATGCTTCCATTATGCTTCATATTTATTTTACCAAAATTGGTAGATTCCAAAATAACGCGCGTTGTTAAGAAACGTTAATTGATATCAGCTTAGTAACGAATCAAGCATGAAATCTGTATAGAAATGTTACCGGCGGTTTATTAGAGAAAAAACGTATTCTATGTGTTAATCCGGGGTGTCAGCTAACTCCATACCAAATTTTATTAAGATCGCTTCAGCCGTTTAGACGTGAAGAAGTAACAAACATACACACTCACAAACTTTCGCCTTCATATTATTATTATAGTTTATGAAATGAATACAAAATCTAAGTATTTATTGAAATATTATGCTTATTTTTGTCATAACAACGACATAATTTAAGTTTTGTTAACAACTCATGCTATTTGGGTACACTATTTTCTAGAAGCTTCCATATACATAAGGTGTAAAGTAACATTACCTTAAATATCTATTTCAATTTATAATAAATTGTGCATTCATAATATGTATATAAAAATATTCCTTACCCCAGTCCCCATAATCTTTTTGTTAAGTTTCATATATACCATTTACATATATCTAGGTATTCATATAAAGGCTGTTTTAACTTATTACAGCGTTATTCATCAAGTCTTTATTGCATTAGTCTCTACTCGACATATTGATATTTGTGTTTGTTAAAAAAATACAAAATATTAGTACCAGTTAGTCAGCCATTAGTTTTCAGGTCGAATCCCAGGAGTGGGCGCGCTTTAATAGCTTTTAGACGACCGGTCGTGTATTGTGAAAAAGTGGGGTTATTGTACAATATCTAGCAAAATGTGTTTCCTTTTGGCCAATTCAAGAGAATACATGATTGATTATGCTTATTGACTTTCAGCGCAATATGAATTTTTAATAACCATTATTTCTTTTTATTGACTCTTTACTTGACTTATTTATCATTAGGCTTCATTCGATAAAGTAGAATCATGTAGGTACTTTAATTGTCCTTACAAGGGCCGAGTACAGTTAGCGCGGTCGAACTTGGTGACTACAATTATTTTATGAAATAGCACAAAAAAGGTAAAAAGCGGTATATATTACGTATAGGTAACATTAACGTTTAACGGGTGTTTTTAAACTGCAGCATTCGTGGTCAACGTGGCAACCGAAGACAATACTAAATATTAGTTATATAAATGAATAGTGAAACTAAAAACAAATCAAATTATTTTTTTATGAAATATGTTGGTTTGCTTTGATTTTTAAGTAGTAATAAGGTGACGGCACCAGTAATGGACAAGGAACCAATCATGAACATTAGTGCTTATTTCAAAGGAGTTAAGTGTTGTTTGTGCATTTGTTGGGACATATTCAATTTATAACTTTATGATTTTTTGGAATAAGAACTAAGTGTCCATCATTGGTACCTGTCAGCTAAAAGTGTCCAACATTGGATTAAAAAATTGAAATAGATGACATATACTTAAGATGCGCGTTCAAATCCCGCCTCGAACGCCGGAGGTCGTCGCTTTTTTTTAAGTATATTATGTCATCTATTTTTAATTTTTAAGTGCATTAAGCGTTTTATTAAAAACATTTTCAAATTAACTAATAAGTAAGTCAATTAAGATATTATCACATTTATGTTACAAAAATTTTTGTTATTACTACCGTTAGTAAATACTGTCACAAAAAATTCTTATGTCGTCATAAAAACCTTATAAAACGACGCACTACGCGATTAACAACAGTTAACATTTTTTTATTTTCTTTTCCAGGTACGCAGTCATAATCAACATTTAACCAAAACATAACATTCCAAAGCTCGCAGATATAAGAGGTATTTATGGGACGGAATATTTAACAATATTCTGACTACTAGTGATTCTACGTGGAGGAAAAATATAAAACCAATGTTGGTTTATGCAAACAGGTCTCTCTGAAACACGCAGCTGAAGGTATACTAAAATTGTTTATTTTGATATGCTATCGTTAGAAAATACACTATTAAGTTAAAATTGCTTACTACAGAATAAGCCCTTACCTGATACTAAATTTGGTGAAAATCATATACAAAACATTGGCGTCGAGTCTACTAGAGCAATGACAATTTCGGGGGTGCGCCAAAGTTCATATAAAATTGCGGATTCGATTATTGAAACTCCGAAAATGTATCTCATACAATTTTACATCCTAATGATCATTATACATTTTCATTTTAAACAATACTCATTGGAACTTCGAATTTATTATATCCATAATGTCATTCTACATAAATATCTCTATTACTAAAATTTATGCATATATCATTACTCGAAATATCGATTTTAAGCAATAATATTTGGGTAAATAATATAAAGGTTATTTTTTACGTAGGTCATACACAAACATTAAAACTGCAATTGCGACGAGCGAAGCGAGGAGGAGTGTTAGGTATCTTGCGATCACAACACACCCGACTCGCTGTCAAAAACGAAATACAGTGCCAGAGTCACCGATAGGTACGACGACGAGCGAAGCGAGGAGGAGTGTTAGGTATCTTGCGATCACAACACACCCGACTCGCTGTCAAAAACGAAATACAGTGCCAGAGTCACCGATAGGTACGACGACGAGCGAAGCGAGGAGGAGTGTTAGGTATCTTGCGATCACAACACACCCGACTCGCTATCAAATATGAAATACAGTGCCAGAGTCACCGATAGGTACGACGACGAGCGAAGCGAGGAGGAGTGTTAGGTATCTTGCGATCACAACACACCCGACTCGCTGTCAAAAACTAAATACAGTGCCAGAGTCACCGATAGCTACGACGACGAGCGAAGCGAGGAGGAGTGTTAGGTATCTTGCGATCACAACACACCCGACTCGCTGTCAAAAACGAAATACAGTGCCAGAGTCACCGATAGGTACGACGACGAGTGAAGCGAGGAGGAGTGTTAGGTATCTTGCGATCACAACACACCCGACTCGCTGTCAAAAAAGAAATACAGTTCCAGAGGCACCGTTAGGTACGACGACGAAAACATAAATAAAACATGTAATATAACTCTTCTGATCATATGAGTACAAATGATTGTATGAAATAAGTTTATAAATATAGAAATTCTTACAGATAACATTATGGGCACAGATACATTCTCAGTGATAACATTATTAGTAAAAAAAAAAAACGGAATATGAATCGTTATGAATAATGAAGGTAGTAGTACAAATAACGATGAGAAAAATATATGAGAAACAATTTTCGGAGAAATGATGATTATAACTACAAAGCGGTATTATTATAAATATTCGAACAATAAATTGTATATGAGCCAATACGGACCCCAATTTCGGATATAATGAATATTTATGAGTTACGACTACGTAATAGAGTTTAAATATGCGCATACTACATTCACTAACTGCTTTTGGGTATAAATAGAAAGTAATGGTTATTATTCCTTATTAACAATGTTCGAGAAATGGGGAAATCGGTAGCTAGTCCATTATACGATATTAAAAGAAAATGTAAAATTGTGCAAGGTACTATCGAACAAAGTGATTCATAAGCCACCTAGCCGACAAACGGTTTGAAAGTGTCATTAAATTGATTTGACACTTTCAACCGCTTTCGATCTAGGTGGGTCATGAATCACTTTGTTCGATAGTAAGTTAGGGCAAGTTTTAATTATTTTTTATAAATGATAAGATGAAACCTCCGTATGCCGAAGCATAACAGAAGACTTTTCATGTTACCCCTTGTAAAAATAAATCGATCTCCCCCCACTTTACATAACCTAAAACGTTCAAATGCATATTGCCCTTTTACCTGAAATAATATTTATCTTTCACAACGATGTAAGTAAAAATACCTAACTCAATTTTGTTTTTAATAAATTCACGCAGCGTGTCTGTAAATAATTTGGGTAATCGGTTAGAATGAGCTAACCTTCTAAATAGCTATTTACTCGTAACTTTGGAATGCAAACAATACAATAAAATATAACATTTTCCCGTTTGGTTTTTCATAATATTTAATTCCCATTTACATTCTATTCAGGTACTTAAGGTAAAAAAAAAACGACGTGTAATTTGTGGCATTATTAAATTAATTTACCTGTCATAATTGACATTTGTGATATTAGGCATCGATTTATTATCATGTACCTACAGAATGTTATACATATGTGGACAATATGTACATAATTGATTACATACAGTCTAACTAAGCTTCATTGTTCTCAACACCACGTCATGTTATCCCACGAGCACAAGATTTACAGCGACCGGATTAATATTAATAACAAACGGATTAGGTGGGGCGTAAACATAGTAATAGTGTTACAAAATTGTTATACTGTGCCCTGGGGCAGTCTGCTATCCAGCCGGGGTTAGGCGTTGCCATTCGACGTTATAGGTTTACTTCAACTATAACGGTCTTCTAACCTAGTCGAAAGTAACGCTATCTATTAATACGAAGATGGAGTTTTGGGGTTCGTTACTTTTTTTCACGATGGGAAAATCCTTTATTGGCACCTCGATATAATGGCCCAGCGATGGGCTGCCGAGATGGACAAGCAATGGTTGAAACGCCCCAACACGATTGTGACATTCAGTTGTGATCTAGTCAACCATCTCCATCCCGCCAAGCCATTAGCTATCCACCATCCATTTTACTGTCGTAGTCAGAGTCACACCGACTAAAAACCCACCGACAGCCCACTTCAACGGAGTTTTGACGTTTAATCTCCTAAGGAACGCGCACCACACATTTGTCACGAATAAACTGTTATTTTGGTCGTTCTCAATTATATATATACTAATATATTTATCTGACGACCGGTCTGGCCTAGTGGGTAGTGACCCTGCCTATGAAGCCGAAGGTCCTGGGTTCCATACCCAGTCATTACATGTTTTTGTGTGATGAGCACAGATATTTGTTCCTGAGTCATGGATGTTTTCTATGTTTTTAAGTATTTATATGTATCTATCTATTATATATATCGTCGCCTAGTACCTACAACACAAGCCTTACTGAGCTTACCGTAGGTCTAGGTCGATTTGTGTAAGATTGTCCCGAAATATTTATTTATTATCTCCTTCAACGCATACACGCCATCTGTATGCTTTTCAAATAAAAAGTGGACACCAAATAGTTTACATCATGGACCTAATCATTATTAATCCTAGATCCATAAACTTTGATTAGGGTAATATAAGTGAACCGTCTTCTTCCTCCTTGCCCAGTCGGTGTCTAAAAACGTCGGTCTTTCTAAATATATATATATGTCAGTCAGCCAGCGACTCAGTCAGTGTGTTCTTTACTGGTAAACTTGGAACTGTATAACCTTGCAGTTATCTCATCTCATGAGTAATGAAAATGAGTTGCTTTGTATAAACATTATAAAATAAGTGATTACTTTTATTAATTTTTGAGTAGGTAACCGATGAATAAATGTGATACTGGTAATCGAAAACTTAGGAATGAAATGTGAGTCGTTAACCAATAACAACAACCAATTAGATAATAAAATTTGATTATGGACTCGGGAATAATAAATTGGACCATAACTTCCTAACTTTTGTAAAAGCATAACCTCATGCCCACTTAATGTTCCGACAAATTGATTATTAACTACCATTTAACTTCAATAATTTCTTATTCAGATAAAAAGTCCAGGTTATTTTTGTTAAGATTATGCATTTGTTAATTTAATGTTGTTTTTTATTTTATTTGTAGCTATTTAATATGTTTGTTTTGTGTGCGTGACTATGTACTTGCTTACAATACGCAATTTTATCCTCGTCGGAATTTTATCCTTGGCGCAATATAATGTAACATCAAAAAGAGTATTGATACTGTAGACTTGTCATTGAAAAGTAAAAAAATAATAATGGTGAGTCAAAAGTTCTAATATGTGAATAGTTATTTGTTTTACAAGGGAGCAAAGGTAGTGTTTACCCTCTTGTGCTAATATTGAGACCAGAGCTAGCGAAAGATTCCGAAATTGAACCAATAACACAGCGAGTGGTTCAAATACTGGAATCTTGAGCACTGGGAGGGTTTCAAGGCACGAGATAGGAACACACTTTGCTGCGGAGCGAAACACACCAAACTTTTCATCTCACTACGAAATAAATAAAAAAAAAACTTTAAAACATTATTAATGTAATCAATATTAATGGTGTCCATCATTATGCAGTCAAAATAAAAGACATCCAGACCGCTAAGGTCAAAAACACGATTAGTAATTAAACAATTATTATGAACCTACTTTGCACTCTTGTGAATAAAATGCAACTTTGCTGTCTGTTTTAAAACAATAAAACAGTTCTTTCCGAGCTAGTGAGGTGAAAACTCCAAAATGTAATGTAAAAAAGATAAACATAACTGTTCATAAAATGACCTCAGTAATAAAATCTACGAGCAGAGTTAAAATTGTGTATTGTTCTGCACCAGTGCACCCCTGATACATGTAAGTGTAAACGAGCAAATACCCTGTTATCAAAGGGCCAATATCAATGACAATTTTCACATAACATGCTACTTGTAATGCAGAGATAGGTCTCGGCATCCCGTTCGTATAATCTTTAAGCGTCTCGGATTTTACGAGTACAAACATTCATTACAGTGAATTATTATTAGAAGTAAAAGATGAAATAGATAACACATACTTAAGAAAAAAACGACGAGAACCTCCGGTGTTCGAGACGGGATTCGAACCCGCATCTCCAGCTATCGCGAGTACTACTACTACTAGTATTACTACTTTACAAAAATCAAAGCAAATCAAAATATTTCATACAAAATAATTTGATTTGTTCTTAGTTTTATTATTAGAAGTCTTAAGCAAAATATTCAATGTACGAGGAGTATATTGATGATTTTGATTCCTCAAGGTAGAAAAACACAGTAGGAACACAAAGGTTGATTGCCTACTGGCCGCTTTCCGCAAGACGGTTTGACTTTGACGTTTTGACGTAAGATGTATAATAATTACGTTTCCTTTTAATGTAATGTTTAACAATCATTTTGGTTTAATATGTTATGCTACGCTTAAAATTCGTTGTCATTAAAGTTGTTGCATGCACGTTTCGTTATATTTCGACTGTGAATCCACACACTAGTATGTGACGTTTGATAGGTAGTCGATTTAATAATGGAACGCTATATGTACTTATTTCTGCAAAATCATAACACCCTGTCAAACTTATCGATAACATTTTTTAATACAAAAAATGTACCAAATGTACCACAAAATTTGTCAATTGAACGGTACAAATTATTTGACTCCTACGCAACGAGACAGCTCAAACACCCAACAAAAACATACTTATTGTGGTTATTTTTACTCATTTTTTTTTGACGACCGGTCTGGCCTAGTGGGTAGTGACCCTGCCTATGAAACCGATGGTCCTGGGTTCGATTCCCAGTCAGGGCATTTATTTGTGTGATGATCACAGATATTTGTTCCTGAGTCATGGGTGTTTTCTATGTATTTAAGTATTTATACGTATCTATCTATTATATATATCGTCGTCTAGTACCTACAACACAAGCCTTACTGTGCTTACCGTAGGACTAGGTCGATTTGTGTAAGATTGTCCCGAAATATTTTTTTTTTTTTTTTTTTTCATCATTATTTGCATTTTTTAAATTTCTTATTTTCTAAACCAATTCAAAAATAAATGATGTTTGTTAACTAAGAAACAATCCAACATAAACATCAGCTGTTTCGCGTTCAGCGGTTTATAACTCTCGGGTGTCCCTGAAACGTTTTTTACTTCCCGAAGGCTATAAAACGGGCTACAAAATACCCAAGTCATTACAGTTCCACGAAACTTGCAGTGGGAAATGGTTAAAGGCGAACAGCTGTGAGGGTTAATATCCCAGCTGAGGCAACCGGGTGATAGCAGACAATTGTCCCGGCCACAGTTCTGTTTGTACTACGTGCTAATTCCGCCGCTTTCAGTAGCCTTTTCAAAATTATGCAACGTATTGTTAGTTATTGTGCCATTAAATAGAGTACTCCGATTTGTACTACTGCTGAATTCTACTAATCTGACAAAACGGTGTTCTGTTATGAAGCTATTTAACATAACAGGTAATTTAAATCAATAAATCCTTCACGAATTTGTGTTAAAGCGTGTATTAGAAGAGAGTGTCTTGTTTGTTTAAATAGTCAAATGTAGTGAATACGAGTATACCATGTACTTGTAAGCCAACATATTACAATGTAATTAAGAATCCATTCATATGAATTAGCCTAAAAAATATAAGTTGAAATGACAAATATGCTTTTAACGAGTTCAGATCTGTTTTTATATAATAATCTGTTTTGAGTAAAAATCACTTAAGGCTTATTAAAAAACTGGTAAAATTAATTATATCTCTCTCAGTTTTCAACATTATAATCAAAGGGGATTTAACATTCATCTGATTGTTATTTAAACGATGATTTTTATTGACATTAATTACATAATCAAGTTTTAACACAGTAAAGGTCACGTTTTCAATAGGTAGACCATCAAAGGTCAAACCCGTCCATGCAAATAAAGGTCAGGGAGGCATGACTCGTCATAAACATAACACCCGATAAACTTAATCAAGACAGCAAGACCATTAGTTCCACCACGTAACACAGAATCTCGCTTTCCCCTCCCCTTAAAAACCTAATAAATGTCTAGCCTTGCTATTGATGGCGTTAAAAAAAAGTAAATTAAAAACATTCGGTACACATAATATGTAAACACCTTACCAGCTTAAGCCTTTACTTAATTAAGCTTACGTACATACTTATTATGTATACTTTTTAAGTAGGGTTGATAAAACAATTCGTAGTACAGGTGGCTGTCACTATACATTTCCTTGGATATAAGAGAAAGAAGAACTACAAGGAATACAAGTTAGTACAAAGCAGAGTTAAATCAGCTAAAGGCTTACGCTCTGTGCGGGGTTTCAATTTATTGCGCCAAAGGCCGCTTGAGCTAACACCTTTTCGCTGTTGTTTGAGAGCAAACCGGGCATGTGTGCACAATGGAGTGCAGCGGGACAGGCAAGCTTAACGCGACAGTCCCGGCTCTAGTGATGCCTGGGAACTAATAATACATGTATATTATATGCATCGAAGCATTTGCTTATGCCTGAAACGTGGTGAGCGTTGTGGCAGTTGGATTAACGAGCAACTTCATAAAACGCTCTTCCCTGGCTTGACACAATCATATACAAAAATTCACGACTGTGACTGCTTCAAAAAGATCCCGAGGAGATAACAAGGGAAAGATATATATTAATCTACAAGTAGTTTCAAATAGAGATTTACATACGACTATTGGCACCGGCTCCGCATATGCTTTCCAAATGTGCGGAATGTTCTGTGTACGGGAAAATCAATAGCTATACTGACCTCAGAGAAATCAACAATTTTTTTTTTATTGTGCCACTCAAGATTTACAAAAATGGTTAACTTTTTATGAAACTTCAAATCTGTAACTCACTTTTTAAAGTAGTGTAGTGTTTTAATATGCTAACCAAAATATTATTCAGGTAATAGAAACAGAATGACAGAGCAATCTTCTGTTAACAAAGGACAGGCATAACTTATGCAAGATTGTTTGAAACATTATTTTGTATTCAAAATGATATCATATTCTTGATTCAACTCTTAACTACTATTCTCAACTTTCAACAATTCTATACCATCTACTATAATTTACAACTATATAAACAATACATTGTTTTAATGTTTTTAACTTACTTGTTATATGTTTAATGAACTAAATTCAAAACGTTGAGTACGTCGAGATTTAAGTTATTTAAAGAGAATAAATGAATTAGACTCTCGTATTATTACAGCCATTACATTCCGCGGCGTTGTTCAACTCACCTTAATTTATTTATCCAAGATTTAATCAACATTTATTGCAGCCATTTACGAAACGCAAAGTTTTATTATTCACAATTACTGGAGCGTCGAGCAATATTCGTCTTAATCCAGCCTGTACGAAATGTGGCGGCTATGAAGAAATCTTCATCTGAATGAAAGTGTTCTCTTCCATTATGTGGCTCGCATCTCCAGCATTACAGCGAGATCGAGCCGCGAGCACAATGAAACGACGTGCTTCGTGAAAAATGAGCGGCCTTTACCTGTTGCTCCTGGCAAGCCGCCCTCTGATACCATTGAACATTGTATCTGTTAACTGGATTTACTACCTACACAAAAAATATATCCAACGAAATGTTTTCGCAGATTCTAAACCTTCCTTTTGAATTGGAAAATCGAGATTGGATTGAGTGACCCGGCAAATATGACTGCTAAGGAACGGAATAAAATGTGGACAGATGAATAATTCTAGTAGCTACTCGCAAACAGTTTCTCCCTATGGAATTGTACGCCACCGTTTCAATAGTTACACGTAGGTTAGTAAACATATCTTATAAAACGTATTACGTACGTTAATATTTTTCGATAACGAGTTTGGTAGCCGGTGTAACGATTTATTTACAAAACTTGTTTGTAAGAGTTGTACAAATTACATGTCTAAAGAGAGGTCCGCTAAACATTTATGTACGGATATAAAGTCGGAAATCTACGTAAATAAACTGAGTTCTGTTTGTTCTTGCTTGAATTGCAAAAGTTTTATAGAAAACCGGAACGCTGCACGTTGCATGCTCGTACATGACGATACTAGAAAATAAACCGGCTAGTGTAATGGTTGGAGACATTGGACGTGTAGGGTGCGGTGATAAGTTGAGCCACATAGGCAGGCTCGAGCCAACGGAGCGTCGAGTGATTGCCTATTGTGCTCGAGTTCAGGTCGACGCCATTCGGCTCGTGTTATGCCACCCATTGTATACTTATTCATCTTGCTTTCAAGTGACAGTCAACCGGCAATCTAAAGCTACTGGAATTGTATTCCAGAAATATTTGTGAATACAATAGGTAATTTTTAATACCGAAAATAAGCCGACATGGTGCCAACTTCAAAGACATTAATTTGCTGTACGGAATATTTGATTAATTATATAAATGAGATTTGTCAGAGAATATTAAGATTTAAAATTGTTTAATTTCCGTCGGAAGGGATTTTCACGGGCCTTCTTAATCCATGCTAAGCAAAAGGGTTTTATTTCCTTTATAATAATTATTTAAAATTGTTGCTCAAATTCTAGTGTAGTTTGCGTTTTGTCTATTGATCTGTTGAGTTATGGATTAACCGAATTGAAAAACACCAAAACTTACTGTTAGGCTATATAGTCAAAAGAAACAACAAAAATTTAGTTACAAACATATATCATTACTATAATGATAGGATTGATAGGTAACTACTTCCATTCATATCAGATCAGATTATTTTGAAGTACAGTCATAAATTCAGATTTATTACGTGCCCTTATAAATGGTAAAACTAGTTAACCAACAACAAACGTGTTTTCTGTTTTCCTTTATTTAGTTTTTACGCAAAAGTGCATTAAATACCGGTATTAAACTACTGTTAACCATCATAGTTCAATTAGGTTGTGACGCTAAATTAACGTCCTTTTATGCAGATACGACGGCGGGCGCGTTGTTTGCCTTCAATTAAAACTTGACGCGGAATGCCGTAGAACAAAACAAAGTCCGCTTTTTCACCTAAAGGCATTAAGGCGACGCGGAAGCGATTTTAAATACAATGCATGTTTTTGTCCAGAATCTGAAATAATCCTTTGAGGATCCAATGCTTTTTGTTGTTATGTAAGTCATGTGGATGTTAAACTAGTATAATGAATAATATGTGATATCAACAAAAGACGTTTAATGACATAAAAAAATAGCGACTGGATACAAATTGCAACAGACCGGGCTCTGTGGCGTACCTCGGGAAAGTTCTTAGTCCAGCAGTGGACTGCAATGGGCTGATGTATGTGTGCGTATGTAAATAACAGTACGATCTTATCTTATAAACTGTGCAATTTTAGAAACTGTGTATGAGTGTCTAGCGTCCATCACACTTAGTGCCCTAACTTAATGCATACATATACGTTTGTTGCCTGACTGACAGATCGCGTGTCTAACTGCCAGGCTTTTCTCTACATTGTTGAATACACACAGGTGATTAATTAAAATATGTAAGATGTTAGATATGGACTGTTCGTGACTCTTGTAGATTTATAGTTGTACGGTTTTAACATGCCGAATATAAAAGTTTTAATATTAACTCAGAAGTGCATTACGTGTTTGATTTAAAAAAGTTATCAGATACCAGAAAAAGCCAATCCCCATAAGTTCAAACATCAAAGTTTAGACTGGTGTAAAAAGTATGGCTTGGCCTTTTAATAAATCTATGTACGAGTAGAACACCGCTGGAACAAGTGTATAGAGCTGGAAGGTGACTATGTAGAAAAATAAATATACACATATACAAACTTATGTTTTTTTTTTCTAAACACGGGTATTTATCAAACAGCCCTCGTAATATATTGTAAGATCGATGACGCATTTTTCTACGCCAAACTGACACATCTATAAATAATAAAGGTAAATATAAAGGTAGTTTTTAACCATAATATCCGATAATCCAGACCACAGCTAATCGATTTTATAACGTCAGAAAACAAATTAGCAAATATATGCTCTTGTGAATTACAATCAGTTCAATTGTACAATCAGTTTGCAGCCACCTGTGAAATATATAAATACACCCAATGGAACAAATCTTTATATTCAAATAACATACAGCTAAGCTAGGCATTACACTAACTACTTACTCTAGATTCAGTCTAAAAAAGGCCCTTGAAATTGGTAAGTACACCTTTTAAGTAAGTACTTATACAATTTCCCAGAAAGTTGACAACGTAGAAATATATTTCTAAAATATCCCATCTGGTTTGTAACGATGGTGGGCTTGTTGAAAAATGTTATTTCCCGCGTGTAATGGCAAGGAATTTATCCCGCCCCGGACGTAAAAGGGAACGGTCTAGTTTGATTTCTTCGCGGAGGTGGAATTGTGCTCGATTTTCCTTCGTATTTTTTTAAATAAAGAAATGAAAGTTAAATTGTACTTGAAACATTTTAATCCTACTCGATTACGGTATTCATTTAACTTTGAGTTAATTGCGTAAAGTACAGTTCAGTTTGTACTAAATATATGCACCAATTTCTCGTGTAGTATGAAATTGAAAACAAGGCCTCACATTGTCTTTTACTATGATTTAAAATCGCAACACACAAATAATATCGAAGCGTTTGAGAAATTAATATATTGAGTTAGGTAATGCCAAATACTTTTTTTAATCCTTCGGAATCAAATTATTTATACTCGTATGTCTGGGCTGGAAGCATTCGATTATCGATCGAAGTGTTCAAGGTCAAAATACTGCTTTAAGGCCCTACATTGATTTGCGATAACCACACCCACCTGTTCGAGACACATTTATGCCTCTCGTGCACGAAAGAATGAGATGCATGGCCCTAAAGTTAATCAGTAATGTTTTTATGCATTTCGCTTAATACCATCTCTGAGACTCATTCCTGTTGCTCCTGTCATTGTCGTTGTTGTTGATTCCTGTCATTGCTTGGTGAACGTAAGCTAAGGAAAATAATACAATAAAAAAATAAGACATAATTCCAGATATTTTTTTCGAGATCATTTTACAGTAAGTAAGTCAAAAAATATACATCCGAAAAAAGTCATGTTCCTTTTCCTATTCGGATGTCAACACTAAACAAAGTTAAAGAACAAAGAACAAAATAATATATTCTTAAGACATCTACGCCACTTTAAGGCTCAACCGGAAGTCCGAGACTGTATTTAAAAAGTTCCAAACATTTATTTAAAGACAGCTAAAAGATTGCTTTCCATAAGCTAAAGTAAATGAGACTTGAATATTTAAATATGAGATGAAATGAAAAAGAAGTTGACGTTACCTTTTTCACTGTTTTTGTGTTTACTGAATCGAAAATTTCTTTTATCTTAGACAGTCGTGCTCAAGGCCAATACAGGAATGGAAAGTCGATGTGATGATGATGATTGTGAATTGTATCTACCTTTTGTCTCGTGCGCGGTTGTTTTTAACCTTTTCGATGACATTGACTTCATTTGAAGTCAGAATATTTCGTGCCCCATACGCCACGACTTGATATCAAGTCGAGGTTTATTTGCTCTTGCTAGCAAAAACCTTTGGCGTGTGACGCACGTCAAAGATTTTTTGACGTGGCGGCGAAAAGGTTAAGATTACAAGAAGAGAAAAACCAGAGTAATATAAATGTGGCTTCTTTAGACATCACTCTGTCAATTGACACCATGTTTTTTTTACTTACATATATTACTGATTATTTATATCATATAACTGAATTATATGTCAACAACACGTCTTTGCACTTTCAAATATCAGTGAACGAACGAAAATTTTCTATAAAACAATAATGTAGCGCAATAAGAAATAAATAATAATAAAAATCGCAAAATCATACAGTAACACAGATCTGCTGCTGCTGAAGTACGTTGCGATATACCACTACTACTATTCCATGAAATCGGTTAATACCCAGTAATAGATTGTAAAGAAAATAGTGTTCAATAAAATACGCTACGGCGCGCCGTAGTAAGGCTACGCCGAAAAGTGTTTGTTTCCTTTCAGCGTCAATATTATTTTGTTACCTTTTAACACCATCAGTACATATATATTTGTACACCCATACGCCACTTTGATGGCATTTTGTTTTTGATGAGATTTAATATTACAAAGCTGTAATCCGGGCGTCGGGCGCGGCGGCGCGCCGTCCCGGGGCGGCATCGGGAAAACTTTCATTTTATCACATTCGTTACCCGGACCCTGAATTAATTTCATGTTACCTCCGGACTTAATTAGACAACGCAAAATATTCCGCTCGCGTTTACTGCTTTTGTAATAAAAATTACGAATTTTTTACATTATCTAAATAGGGTGATTCACTGAAATAATTACCAAGGTGCAAAAATAACGTCTTACTTTAATTAAATTATAATTAAAAAGAATGCTTTTAGGGTATTGTGATTTTAAGGTGGTATACATTAAAGTTTGTTGAGGAAGTTATATAATATAACAAACTTGATATTTTTTTAATCGACCCATCTTTATATTATAGTGTAACTGTAGCAATGCCACTGAGTTATAATATTGATATTTGCACTCCCATGCGGTTTTGAAAATCTTGCTCATTAAAAGTAGCAAAGAACCGAAAGAATATTTTAGATTTACTTAATTAATTTCATACTAAATCAGCTAAAATTGGAATGTCATAAAATCAGCTTATATTTAAGTTCACGTTTTGTGTACGTTCTAGTTCAGGCTCGTATATTAAATCTTTGACATTTGGTCCACTGGGCGTCGTTACGGAACATATGAATATTTATTAGGCAACGTCTGAAAGCTTCAGCTAATTATACATTCGTATCCAGAAACTAACAATGAAAACAAATGCCAGTAGGTGGAGCTTGTTCCTACTTCTCAATGTTTTTTTTCTATTTCCTATCGTACTAGGGTCGTCACTAACCAGTTTAGGTACATTTGGCTCCCGCGCCACCTGGGCACTTTCGGCTCAATAGGGATGTTGACACATATTAATATTACATTTTTAGCAAACATAAGTAACATCGGTAAATAATAACGAACATAATCAAGAAAAGAAAATATCATTCAATTACAAAACTTATAAAAAACTCTAAGTTGCGAAATTTCAAAAAACCTTGGTACTATTCGACTTCACTCGTTTCTTGGTCACGCTATAACTTGAGAACGGCTTTACCGATTTGGCTAATTTTGGTCTCGAAATATTTGTAGTAGCTCATGGAAGGTTTAAACGGTAAAAAAGTATGAAAAAAATGAAGTAATAAATGGAGACTATACTAAAATTGAGTAAATTACCATTGGAGAGATATTTTCGATTTTTAGTATAGTCTCCAATACAAACTTTATCAACTCGAAAAAACAGTAAGCGCCGCAGGATTGCATACATCTTACGCGTTTTTGGTAAAATGGTCTTTGCTTTCGCTCGAGAAAGACGGAAGCGCCGCAGGATTTCATACATCTTACGCTTTTTTTGCGAGCAAAATTGGTACTTTATATTATTCCACAACTAAAGTCGTTAAGGCGATAGTTTCTTACAAATTGTTAATCAATTATCCCTTATTCCCTAAGATATGGCTGTCAAAATCTCTATTGAATGACAAGACAAACTTCATGACTTTAGGCCCGGTACCACGAACATCGACGTTCGTATATTTAGAGCATCTCTCTTTTACTCCAATTAAGGCTAAAGACAGAGACAATCGTCCGAAATTTACGAATTCGCGGTAGCGCCGCCATTTCATGTATAATTTTATGACATTGACAGAACTATGAGTGTCGGAACAGGGTTGTCAACTTGTCACTATACTTGAGAAGTATTTGTACCTATACTTACTTGATTTATTACTTTTATGTTAAATAAATAAGAATTATACTAAACGTTGGTTCTTTAAACATCTCTGATTCCCACGAAAGTATATATACCTAAAAATGCTACAGCCGTATTTCTTTGAAAATGTTTTGGTTAGTTCCTAATTTCGTTTCTGGGCAACCAATAAATAAGGTATTTTATTTATTTTACCCATTACCAGGTAAGGACTTCGGGAAATAAAGATGTTAATTCTGCTTCCTTGCTATTGAGTCCGAGAGATTTTGTGTTTATATTATATAGTTGCATTGCATTTTATTTTTCAGTAAAACGAGAAAAATCGAATGGTACCAAGGTTATACATATACAATCTGAATTTTATACTTTTTAAATTGTGACCTCTGAATCACGTCAACATATATTTTTAATTATTTTTACGCGTCTGCCTTGATTATGTTTGTAATTATTTGTCCATTTTACTTAATTTTGTTGTAAATTAAATATGTGTCAACTCAGCCAAGTCTATTCAGCCAAGGAAATGTATGTATCATAGTATTTTTTATTACTATTACTAAGTACTACAAATATTTTTTTCAATTTTGTTTTGAATAGGATAAATCTATATTTGTTTTAATTGGGCTTAGGTTCGCCACCCCTATGAGTCCCGCTGACAATGTGCATGGCTGCCTGAAGTGTCAACTATATACTGTATAAGTAAATTAGTTTGTCATACGACTCGAGTATATTGACACTGACGGCTATTACCGGTAATAGTTTTTAGGGGTAAAGTGCTAAATAGAGGTATTGCTGTCAATTGGCAAAACCGCTAATATATTTGAATATCGGTTTTGATTATACCGCTAATCTAAGTTTTATCGATATAAAAAGCGAAATGCAACTATAACCGGTTATACCCAATTTTTAAGCGGTATTAAGAATACCGGTAACGATCCCTGCTTTAAAGAGCGCAGTTAAGAATGAGTGCCGGTCGCGGAGACCTGCGGCCCGCCATCTGCGTCGGTTAGCCAACGTGGATGACTCATAATTATGCTTCTCGTTACGGAGTGACACATGTCGAACAATATTCGACTTATTAAACGTGAGTTACCCGCTTCTATGCAATTGATATGTATGAGTCTCACGATAGTCTTGTGTTTGAAATCACAATAAAATTGTTCGTTAATTACCGAAAATATGTTTTAACAATCTTGGCTTTGGACTAACTTAGAACTTGATGCAAACGTTCATCGGAGAGATTGTGTAATCCTATGCTTATGCTTTGTATGTTATATGATCAATTAGTTAATAGTTTGTGTCACATACCTACATGTAACTTTATGTCATCCATTGTAATATCATTAACAGAAAAACATGTCTGATGCCGATCAAAGTCCATTCAAAAGATTAGGACTGAATGATTTAACTTTGGTCATGTCGACAAGAGCCAACTTTTGGTTTCAACCCGAAAGGCAAAGGCCAACGGCATAGGGCTTGTTATAAATTTTATACCACTAACCGCCGTAGTCTGTACTAAAAACGGGTTCGTTGAAACGTTGATGGTTGGCTGAAAATGTTGCTATGAAATTGGTTAATTATTTAACAGGTAGTTCCAACTCCCCACATTTTAGGCGGCTGATGTATTAAAACATGAATCCATTCAAGGACTCTACGGGTCATACAGACTGATTAAAACAAGAATCCACTTACCCTGTGGTAACTTAACTGCTTATGCGCGTACTGTACCTATTTTTTGTCGCATAGTGTTATATATAAAATAAGTAGCCATTTACGTTGATATTAATAAATGGAATCAAATATAAGGCCCTATATTCCTTAATTTCACAATGTCCGATAATACGCTAATTGTCTGTAGAGAACATATGAAATGCTTAACGATTATTACTTTTTGTTTATGGTCATGAATTGTTTTTTAATTTAGTACAAATTTTGGGAGGCCTCATACAGAACCAAAGGCAATACAAACATTTGGCATGAAAAACATAAATTGCTGATACGAGACATGTTATCTGAAATTCACGTGGATGCGAGTGGGAATGGCTGGGACATCGTTATCTGCGCTGCGGGACAGTCGACACGAATCATACAATACGAGTAGTTTACCCGGTGGACGGATTGACTACGCCGAGAGGTGAGCTTACGAATAAATGAAATGATTATTTATGAATTGCAAAAGGGGAATATTATCAACATTGCGTATTTGATAATATCAAACAAAGATCCGAAGAAAGCCCGAAGCCAAATCCATTGTTTTATGAATTAAGTGTCTGCATTGTAATACTCACTTATACTGTCTTATGCGTGACTGAGAATTCTTTAAAGTAATTACGATTTAAAAATAACGTATAGCATTCCGGATCCTTTATTACTCGATGCATAATCAATATTTAAGAATTAATACGACAAATCATCTTAAACTTATTATCTTTTTCCGTCCTGATACATTTGCCTGTTCTGGTTCCTCATTCTCTTCATTGCCGAACACTGCTATTTGTATAACATTTATTTTATATGTGCATGTATGTTTAAGTAGATATATTTATTTTACTGTATGATTACTTATTGCTTTTACTTTTTTAACGCCTATTGCTATCTTTCATTTAATAATTCTCCTCTACCTTAAGGTTATCTGGAATAGATCGCTATCTAGCGATAAGATCACCTGTTCTTTACCTTATCATTTGTATTTTTTTTGTTTTTATTGAGATGTACAATAAAGTGTATTTAATAATAATCAATTTTACATACTGTAAACACCTAAGGTACAGTCGCCATTAGATATATCGGAGCAGATTAACGTTTTAACAATAGAGGCGTTTTTCAGATATTCGTAACCACCTCCGATATATATCTGATGGCGACTGTATGTGCAAATTATTATTTACCCAATATGAGTATGCAAATTTAATTCAGGCAATTACCTAATTGTGCTATGACTAAATAATAATATCACTGGAGGCACAGGATTGGGCTTAGCGACGTGAGTAGGGCGTATAATACCGGTATTTATGTTATCTGATACCGGTATACTGGAATCATGAATACAAAAAATACCGGTATTGCAAGCCCAAGTCTTGAAATAGTGTCAATGACAATGTCTGTCTCTTTTAATTGTTCGATGGTAAAACGAGTACAAAGTGTTTATACCTATTGTCGCAGTTTGATTAGAACCGGACTTCAGGATGTCCTTAATGATAGGACATAATAGTAGCTATATATTCCCTTCGCTAAAACAAGCAAATAATAATTTATTTCACGAAAAGAGTAAAATACAATGGTACTGTAAAATTAAACTGTAACAGTATAAGAATATTCTCTAATTCACAAAACTGAAATAGTAAGAACTCAAAAAATATGAAACTATTCAGTATTCAGATCTTAAAAGGAATTTTCAAAGAGACTAAAAACTTCCTTCTCATTCATTCCGTTTCTCAAATTGGGTCGCTCATGACAAAGAGGCTTGGGTTGAGCTCATTTTGTGGCCGTTTGACACTTGTTTGAGAATAAGCTTTGAATGTGCATAGCAGAATATTCGAATATTTCATATCTTTACAGAAATCTTGAAAGTTCCGGCTTGGGGGAAGTTCATTATCCTATTACATACATTCATCTGGAGTTCTGGTATAGACTTCTTTTAAACGATTTTTTTTTAATTCTACAACTTAACTAATGATACCTGTGTTTGAACTACGTATACTGTGTGTGTACATTCAGACAGATAACCGGTCTGTCCTAATAAGTAGAGACTCTGCCTATGAAGCCAATGGGTTAAATTCCTGAGTATTGCCTATGTATTTAAGTATTTGTGTATTATACGAGTATATAATATATCTTTGTCTGAGTACAACACAAGCTGTCTAGAACTTATTTTGGGGCTCAAGAAGGCTTATGCTCTCAACCAAAAATATATACGGTGAAATTTAATTGCCAATCAGGTGTTGAAAAGTATTCATTATTAACCTAAATAAAATTCAATACGCGAGATCTCATGGAATTTACTACCTAATTAAATTTACTAACTAAAATAATAACCACTGGATACATGGACACTCTACTTAATTTTATTAATGTGAATTAGTGTACGTGAAGTGCAATCGTGTTGACAAATTGACAGCTTTTTTCTTATTTGTCTTTATTTTTTATAGATATGACTTAAAGAGGTTTTAAACTATTTCGTCTACGCCTCTAGTAGGGGACAATAATTCACCTCATAATTAGGCATGATAAAAAAGAGTTAGTTCAGTGTAAGTGCTACATAAATGTGATCGCCATCGATTACTGAATTAGAAGAATTGGTTCCTGATTATCGATTAAATTTCACCGTGTATAATAATATACAAATCCACGCCACGGAGGTTTCCACGCCACCATACCGTAAAAGATATTAGTGAGGAGGGTAATCTTGTCAGAAAGTGCCCAGCATATTGGAACCTCCGGGATTAAACCGCTTCGATGGAAAGAGACCTGACGGACTGACACTTGTAGCGTGGGGAAGGGGTGTCTTCTCTCGGATGCCATCTGTGTCAACACTTTCGCCGCCCAGCACTATAAGGACATAAATACTTGAACACATAGAAAACAGCCTTATAATGTTTATTCATTCATTTACGTACATGACGCGGTTTTTCAATAATTTCACATTTTTCATCCAAAAGATAAAGTCCCAAAGAAATAATGTTATAAATAAATGACAAACGAAAATAAATTAGTAAAAAATAATTAATATACGTTTAAATGATAAAATAAAAAATGTGTTCCCAAAAAACGATTGTGCCTATGTTTTGTACTTAGGTATTTTATTATAATAATATTTGAAACCATAAAAGGCTGTAATAAAGAAGATACGTACGGCCCCTCTCGCCCTGTGGTTGTTAAATTCGCATTCTCCTCATATCGCCAACCTTTCAATGAATACAAATGCTACCCTTTCTTTTACGGCTTTAGTCGGGATGACTTCATGTAATAATGTTTAGTGGATTTTACTGCGAAAATTGTCCTATGTTACACTTTTAGTAGTATCTATTTATTTATCATCATAGGTCTACATATGTTAAATTATTATTTTATCAACATCATAGGGCCCCATAGATATATGGAGGGTTTTCTGCTTTAATTTTAATTGATTATAAGTTTTATTTTGATATAGATTGCGCACTAAATAATTGTGTTATATGAAATGCTTTTAGTACATATATTTAGTATACAGGAATATACAGTATGTATCAAGACGAGAAGCCAAGCTTGGAACCCGTTAATGGCCATGACGAATGTAATACTATTTCGCACTTTCTGTTAGTGTTTACCGATATTTATTGATTCATCATTTTATTTATAATTGAAAAGTTGTACCTTTTCTAAGTCGGTTAACACTTCCCAAATCAACCTGTGTAATGTTATGTTATTCTTATATCAAAAAACACATCTCGATAAAACTGTAAACACAACGCATATTAATGCATTTCATTAAGTGCAACTTGTCATTTTTAAAACTAGATAATTTAACAGAAGTACCAGCAGAATTATGTGGATTTGTGGAAATTATCGTAAAAACAGTGCCCACTAATACATTATCAATATTTTAGATGTCACGTGTCAATGTGTCATGTCAATTTATTTTTCTTAATAACATTTACAAACAAGGTTGGCTTACCGTTTTCATTGACAAACTTTCTTCAACTGACATTTCGTTTTGATCTTAACCTTGACTTGTCAAATTTTAAGATTGTAAATATTGAATACAGGATGCTTCACAATCAAAATGGATTTATCATTATCTGAAGCAAAAAAATAATACGAGCTTGTATTTGAATAATATATCTACCAAAACCTTATTTCTTACTTACACTTTTACGGGTTTAAAGCTTGGCCTCTCGTCTTGATACATACTGTATACCTATATTTTTATAATTCCTACAAACGTATAGGTAAAAAAAAAAAATCGTTTTATTACTTAACTTTGGAATCATTTTCTATCTAGCCGAATTTTTCCCATTTTATATCAAATAGAGTAACGGGATTTAAATCTAATATTACGAGTAATACGTAGTTTTGTCTTTATCACACGTGGATATAACTGTTTAAAAACACACTATGCAACGTAATATTTTTAAACAAATTAAAATTTTAAATTTCTAGTTTGATCGGATGTTAACATTGTTAGTAACTAATAACTAAGAACAAATCAAATTATTTTTAATTAAATTAATTATTAAATATTCTGATGTACTTTGATTTTTAAGTAGTAACATTATAAATTGAAAATTGATATAATACTTAAGAAAAGGCGATGAGGAAATTCCGCTACAACCTCCGGAGGTCCTCGTCGGTTTTTTTAAGTACCTATATGTCGTCTATTTTCAATTTAGTAACTACTTAATACTCAAGTGAGCCGGATTTGGCTTTCAACAAAACAAACTCAAGTCAGAAAATTCGAGTTACACCTTCCAACTTAGTTGTTACGAGGCTTAGTGAAGTTTTTTACTAGTACGTGCTACCCATGGGACACCTCAAAGCGTCGAGTCAATAAAACTTGAGTATAGATTGACTCAAACTTGATATATATTCAGTGTAGGGTTCGGTCGGTAACTCAAAAACGGTCTAATCAAATCAAAATAATTTAGTACTCCTATATGTGATGTGGGTAGTTTTTTTCAGTTCAACCCTAAGGGTGGGGTGGCATTAGATATTTAGAAAGAATAGGGGTTTGCCGTCAATATTCATATTATCAAAGTAAACATTTTCGAAAATAATCTCTATGGGAGTTTAATATATGTGATCCCACCTAACTTTAAATCACAACATTGGACTGTTACGGAGACGTAAGACCAATTTTATTATATCACAGTTTTTTCCCGAAAAAACGTTTTATTCGAGTGAGCAATTGTCATAAAGGTCTATTATGTAATGAATGTTTTACGAAAAATAGCTTTGAAATCGTTGATATAAAACAATATGATGTTACTAATAAGTACTTGTACAAAGCATTCAGATGTAGTACATATAACCTTTTTTACATGTAGTATGTCGAGTAGCCTCTTGCCGTTATAGGATTTTTTTTTTTTTTTTTTGATAAGCCTACAGAGTGTCCCACTGCTGGGCAAAGGCCTCCCCTCTTGATTTCCACTCTTCCCTGTCATGTGCAATCTTATAGGAATTACCGGTATATTATCATTTCAGATCGTGTATTGTATCTTGTCATTAGTATAATAATATGTAATTTGGTGTATTGTGCAATAAACATTCTGGACAAGGGTCGTTCAGTTGTTGTGTTCGAGTTGCGCCGGCAACAAAGGTCTGAGTTATGACGTCAGCCTTTACGATACGACCCAGCCCTAATAAGAATGGGGTAACCGCTTTTGTTGCTTTTAGCTAAATTATATTCACTAAGTAAAAATAGGTAGTTTATTGAACGTAATGCTAAAATAAGTCAAATTTGAAGATTTAGATATTTGTTATTATGAAAAACTTATCCCGTTAAGGAAAAATATGAGACCTGAATGTCGAATTCTCAGCGTTTTTATTTATTTATGAGTTATAGTTTATCATGGTTTTAGCTTTTACTATATTTTTACGAATTACTTTTTTACCTACATTAGAATAATGTATATTATGCTTAGTTAAGTTCATAAATACGAGTAAGGGGCATTTAATAAATCTTCGCATACTCTGCGAATATTTGGTTGGATATGTGGATACATTATGCAAATCTATTTTATATTGCAAATATATATTATGTATTACATAAAAAATGATAAATGTTATTCTTTAAATTCCCTTTAATTTTAGAAATATCTGATTGGCATATTTAGTCACAATGCAATAAGCAATAAATTATATGTAAATAAGTTTGTTTTTTCTTAATTTTGGTTTGATTACAATTCGTATTTTAGATTCAGATTCAGATTCATTGATTGTTATAAACTGTGTACAAACAGGTCACATACATAATATTAGGGACAACAGTCTGCCCATTCCCGGCGTACAATATTAGAAAAATAACAAAAAAACAAAAACACATATTACATTCAACATCTATTAGTAATTACATCTTATTAACCATCCTTACATCTAAAGTATTCATTTAAATTATAGAAACTTTTTTCTATTAGCCATTTCTTGAGCATTATTTTAAATCGGTTACCGTCTTGCGACTTTATATGTTCCGGAAAATTATTGAAAATATGAATTCCTGAGACATATGTACTCTTGCTTAAAATGTAACTAGAAGTTCGTACCGTGCACACGTCATATTTATATTGTAATCTTATATTATTTTTATTCTCGCTTTTCTTGATAAAGATGTCGCCTCGCTCTTTAACAAATACACTAATTTCTAGTATGTAGATACACGTCAGAGTCAATATTGCGTTATCTTTAAAGACACTTCTCAATGATTCCATATCTTTCAGTTTAAATATAGTTTGAAGACATTTCTTTTGGGAAAGAAATGCGGATTCAACATTAACCGAATTTCCCCAAAAAATAATGCCGTAGGTTAGGAGGGGATAAACATTACCATAGTATGCCTTCAGTCCCACTTCTATTGGAGTTATGTTTGTCAATACGGATAGTGCATAATATGATTTCATTAGTTTTTTATTTACTATGTTGACGTGTGATTTCCAATTAAGGTTACTGTCTATCGTAACCCCTAAAAAAGTTTGTGCTATGGACTTGTTCAACTTGCTTAGCATCTATTACTACATTTAAACTTTTTGGTTCCTGCTTATAATTAACAAATTGCACAATTTTTGTCTTATTTAGATTTACACTTAGATTTTAATGTACTATGTAATTCGTTAGCCATATCTGCCTCATCTGTTCGGATACAAAAATAGTGGCATCATCGGCAAACATGACACACAAATGGTTCATTATAAGTGGGAACTCATTAACATACACTAAAAATAATAGTGGCCCCAAGACACTGCCTTGAGGTACGCCTTGGCGATTTACGTCACACTTTGATTGTATTTTTATGATCGTTTTGGTTACTTATTTTTACTTAACGTCAGTTAAAATCTAGTTAATTAATCACGTGAACTCATGTACTTTAATCAGAATTAGAATAATAACAGTACTAGGAATGTTTAATACAAAGAATTTAGTAAATCTATAGCTCGTTAAAATCGCTACGTTTATAAATTTTACATATTAGTTGAGGTTCATGCGGTTATGAAAGAGGCTGCGGCTTGAATTTAGTTTTAGATAAACAATGACGTATGTTATAGTAAATTGTGTAGGGACCTGGACATTTCGTTGTATAATATGATTTTGTATTCAGACCGCACATTTTTAGTATACCTTAATTAAATTCACTGGCTCTTGCCCGCTGTATTTCATTCTTAGTTTGTGCATTTCAAATTGTTGAAATTTTAAGTACCATTCTGTAGCAGCAACTGCTGTGCAGCAATCATGAAATTTTGAAACTAGTCCTGTTGCATAGGATCATTGATATAAAACTGCAGAAAATCTAAAATAAATTGTAAAAGTAGGTAGTGTATTAGTAATTATTTTAAACACTCAATAAAAATATAAAAGGTCACGCTTTATATAAACTTTATTATCAAGATACACTTCAGCCAATTATAAGCCCTCTTCATCTTATCGCATTAATTGTCAAATATAAAAAAGACCGTCCAGTCTGGGTTTTCTTCCACATGGAAAATTATATTAACATCGTACAAAAACCCTCGATACAGTAATAGTGAAACATCCAATGCCCCGTGACTCGTGAATGTACGAGACGTCCCATTTGAGCCTAAGAGCCCACTGAGTTGTTTCATGTTGTTAAATTACGTATGACGTATAGTGAAAAAGGCAATTCCCTAGCAACCCGTTGTACGGATAGGGGAGGCAGGGCAAATTAGATCAGTTGGGGCTTCTAAATGAAATGGTACAGTTGCCACGTCAACAGAATCGAAATTATCGATTCTGTACACATAAACATTAGGGTTTTAACGTGATCCTATGAAGAGAGCATTATTTACGTTTAATACTCGTACTTGTTACAAAAATTCAGACAACCAGAGGTTTATTCGTTTTTTTCTTATACATTAATGAGAAATAATATATTTGAGGCTACAGAAAATTCTCGTAGAGCCTCGAGGTACTATAGCTACGCAATTAAATGGCCTCGGCTTTCTTCAATCACGCTAAATTCTACTTTGAATAATAACAATTACTACAACAACATTTATTTATTATTGAGATAAAAAGTTCTTAACGTAATCAAAAGCGCCAAAGTACGAGTAGGTACTCGGACTCATATTAATGAAATATACATGTTAAGTAATTCCGGTACGCAAACAATTTAAAGGTTCGACCGACGCGTGTAGGTTGGGGGAGGGGGGAGCAAAAGAGTCAATTGAAGAACGAGATCATTTGTTTTGGGAAAGTCAAAGAGCCGTCACATTGAGAGGTCGAATTGTTATCTTATTGGGTGACATAAAGAGCCGTAACTTGATACTCTAATACCGAAGGCATTTCAGCAAACTCTTTCAGAAGCTTCACGAGGAAACTAAAAAATGTACCATTAACTATATGAACTAGACTCGTTACAGCGTTCGACATCGACTACTACTACTACTATTACTATTACTAATACAGCATGTAGGGCAGGTAGTCTGGGGGGTTCAATGCCATAATCGCCACGCTTGTCAGACGGGTTGGCGATCACAATATGTTCCACAATTCTAAAGGACGCTGCTGCCCGTTCTTCGGTGCTATCTGGTCGCACTAAAAAAACAGTATCCGGATACAGTTTTCAGTTTAGTTTAGTTCAACTAACCAACTATTAAATGGCGTCGGAACAAGCCGAATAATTATGTAGGTAATTTAACAAAATTTTGTGTTCATAAATAAGGTTTCAATAGGATGATTTAGAGATGTGACATACATTTGTACTGCAAACTATTAGAGAAACACACAAGAAAAATCTATAATACATCAGATATTGAAATAAAAAATCCCAATGTATCCGACATTAATAATTTATGTTTATACGTACCAAACGGCCCCATATTTTACATCCATGTACTCGTTATGTTTTTAAAAATAAATAGTTTTCGATATTTTTATTTCATTTTCATTGTCGTTAATTCACAAAATGTATTATCAAGCCGTGATCAGAAATAAATAAATTCACATAATACACTTACGTCAAAATCAATATGAATTGACTGCTATCTTAATCCGTTTTTAATTGCGGTTCAGGAATACTACTGAAGTGTTCGAGGATACAGACAAAGTTTCACACAAAAGTATGAAGTCTGTTTCAAGACGTGTGGGCTAATCAATTAAATGAACATTACAGTTAGAACCACAGATGTTTTGAGTTTGGCTTAGCTAGAATATCATTGAAGTTCCGCGAACTTTACTTATCTGGGCGAAGAGAAATACAATAATGAATATTTATTTGAAAATGTTATTGTGTTTGATATAATATAAACTGATAATAACGTTTGCATAATCAAGTCACAGCAGTTTTTATACTAATAATAATTATAATCTATATTTACATTAACATTATATTTATATTATACGTACTACACGCACATGTAGTTGGTAGCATCCAAAGTCCTAGTAGCACTGACTGTACTAAACAGTTCGTATACTAGTAGATTAACTATCTTATGTAGATGTATTTTGAGTAATCATGATTTTTTTCTTTATTCTTTCGTGATATTTACGCCCGTTACACGTTTGTATCATGTAATATAAAGTTTAGTATTCATCGCATCAAATAAATGTATTTATCGGTGTACTCTCAACGTTGTTAGCAATACTCGTCCTGTATATCGAAAATAGGATTCAATCAGTCATACCAAAGAGTATTTGTGTTATTTTTCCTATTAACATCTAAACTATTTAGTTATAACCATAAACTTAGTTACAACGCAAACGATACGATAAAATGTTATGTTTTATAAACTGAAAATAAATTCTTATAAAATAAATAAAAAAATGTTTTTAATCTCCGCTTGAATGGATTAACGCTAAACTAACTGTCGGTCGGTTGCATCGGTTGATTTGATTGCTTCCAGTTTTATTTGTAACGAAATTTTTAAAGTTGGCAAGTTAAACAACGAGTTTTCATCACATATATGAACCTAGGTCACTGATCAAGTCATTCGTTTAGTGTGCATAAATAAACCGTGGTCGATAGTTATCGCTACATATTTTTTACTACACGCGCTCAAATTATATCATTAAGTCATACGAACCACGAAGTTTATACTCGTAATAAACACAATACTTTTTTCATTTGCAATATGAGATACAATACCTGTATATCAGTGTTAACACAATGTCAATACATTAGCTTAGTTTCACTTGTTTATTCTTAGTGAATTCTTTCTCACTGCTATGAATATTGTATCTAAAAAAAGACGCTGAATTCGGCAGTCTATAAGTATCTGACATGAAACGTTACCCGACCTTGTTTTGCTTATGACGATCATAAGGAATAATCAATATCTGAAGGACGTACTTCAATTTTACTGTAACGTATATGTTTCAAGTTCACCTAATCGTGAGTTGGTGTCATTAGATTTTTTCTTGTATCTTTGGTCTATATAGATAAAGGCAGTTCGATACGTTTGTCTGGTTCACAATGTCCATTGAGTCTATATATTAGGTTTCAAGGATTAGACGGCACGTGACCCCACGTAGTGACTACGCGACGATCGATACCGCTGCTCTTCTAAATTTATCCGGCACTCAGTGAGTGCTACATCCAATATTAACTGATTTCTGATGCGATTTTTGCGATGCAAAATGGTAAGGTTTTCTTATGAATATATTTAAATAACCCCTTATTTATATTTTTTATGGCTTCCTTAGTTGGGAGTGAATGCCTACGAAGCTAGAGGTATCGGGTTTGAATCCTAGCAAGGGTTGTTATTGGTGCGTCAATGAATATTCAATTCATTATATATATCTGCAGTTTTGTACCTGCAACAAAAGCCTTTTACTTGAGCTTAGTGTCGGACTAAGCAGTCTATTTGTGTAAGATTGTTCACTAATATACAGTATGTATCAATACGAGTGGCAAAGCAATTAACCCGTGAATGGTTTTCTGTTAGTGTTTACCGATTATCTTTTGATTCTTCATTTTATTTATAATTTACAAGTTGTACCTTTTTTAAGTAGGTTAACACTTCCTATATCATCCTGAAATGTTAAGTTATTGTTATAACAAAAAAACACATCTATAAATAAATTATGAATACAAAATGCTTAACAATTAAAATAGATTTATCATTATCTGAAGCAAAAAAATATTATGAGATATGAAATCCAATTTAAATAATGCATCTACCAATCCTTATTTAAATTCCCTATTTCTTACTTACACTTTTTGGGGTTTACAGCTTTGCCTCTCGTTTTGATACATACTGTATATACTTTTTAATTATAATTCACTCAATAAATGTTTTCATTAATGATTATATAGCGTTACAATTTTATTTTCAGCCATTCACTCATTTTAAACAATATTAAATATCTAGTCAACCGTAAACAAATAAAGTTCAGCAAAAAAAACATATCCTAATTTTCCGAAATTGTTGATTAAATTAATAGAGTCAATTTCGTGTACAATCGGTGTATCCGGAACAATGTTAGCTTTGTGGTTAGAATTTGATTCAAATCCTTCCATTTCATCGCATAATCACAAATACGCAGAAACATCAGCGATTACCGCAGATTAACACAGTGTTAATTGCATGCCAAAATTGCGAACTATGAATATTTCGGTATAATAAAAGCTTAGCAATGCTAATGATTTTGTGAGGAGTGAACAGTATTGAGATATTGCAATAGGCATTATATTATACGTATATTTGGGTAATTTAACGCTTAAGTTGCAGCTACATACATACATGTTTACGTTAATTAATTACATCTTTAAGTGATTTATTTTAATCTTGTTTGTAAACCGTATAGACAAAGGGTTTATAAGTTTTTGATACATATAATGCTTCTATCTACTGTAAAACAAGTCTTTTAATATTTAAAATGTCATTACGATATAAGCTGTATCCATATGATTGGATCAATCGTTATGCCGGGTTCAGCGACTTAATGTCCGAGTGGTCACCGCCGGCACCCATTCATATCATAAATGGTACGCACCCGCACACTGACAGGGCCTAAACGGAGGTGGCCCATCAAACGATAATGGATCATCCACCGAAGGGGCCTGGACAGTCGCGCGGCGATCTGCGCACAACAACTCTAATAATTCCTGCGCACAAAATATTAACTTTAAAAATCTGTATCCAAGGACGTTTTAGAATGGAGTTAAGTGCATTTGACTATAAAAAATAATGGTCGGTTCTTCCATCGTACCGAATAAAAGTGCTCTCAAAGGAAAAGTGTTGCGTAATATTTGTCCTGCCCTATTTGTTCGAGATATGAGAAACATAGAAACTGAGTGGGTTTAACGGTGCTCTACAAAGACTGGTAGTGTTCTAAAGGGCAGGTTGTTCAAAGAGATTGTGGAATACAAGTGTGTCTATACTTGCAGGTAAAGTAATAGAATTCTCTCATGTTAATTGCTTTCTCCTAATTCTTTACTGAGGTACCATCTTAGCTTTGAGATAGCTACTTAGTGTTCCCTTGATTAATTGATTACAATTGCTTTAAAATACTGAGTGTACCTCTTGCTAGATATATTTAACTATACTTGAATCAAAATAAAATTTATTGAAATAAAATTTTCTTCTAAAGATTTATATATATGAAATGAAATATTAATTGAAAATACATCAACATTATAATAAAATAGAAAGTGTATAATTGGGTAATCGTATATTGTGTAGATCTGAACGCGCCCAAGAACATGTCGGGCCATCCTCAATCTAGGGTTCCGTAGTTTTTGATCCGTAGCTCAAAAAAGTTTCAACCGATCAAATTCAAAATAATGTTCCTTGATAATATTTACCTGTACTTTCATGATAATATTGATAATTTTCATTTTGTTTTGGATTTGGAGTTCAAAAGTTAGACGGCATTTTTTTTTAAACTTCCAGAGCTCTTTATACTCTTTTTCAAATAACAATCTAACGATACCGCACTCTTTAGGGTTGAAAATAAAGTCACCCTCCACTTCACATGTAGGGGAGGGGGTACCTACCTTAAAATATATATATTTTTTGTTTTTATTTGACTGCGTGATTCATACCAAATTACAACTTTCCTAAAACAGACATGGCGAAGTGGGTTGGGTAAGAAGGGAATAAATAATACAGTCTTTCGTCTTTCCACGCCGAATCTATACTTCCATACTAATATTATAAATGCAAAGGTAACTGTCTATCTGTTTGTTATTTACACCGCTGAACCAATTGAGATGAAATCTGGTATGGATAGAGTTTGAGCCACGAGAAAGGACATAGGATATATTTTATCCCGCAGCCGTACTTTAAAGACGGGCATGACTGGCTGAAGTAGCAGGGAAAAGCTAGTTAGTAAGAAATATTGTGCACTCAGTTTGATGACTTATTTAATAAATTGCACTTTTGTCATGTATCGTGGGTATTGATTAGCAAACTTTATCTGTAGTTACATAAATACAAATTTATATTCACAAAATAAGTGTTATGAACACATACATATATACCATATTATACGATAAGCAATTATGCATTATGTATGTAGTCACACAAAGCGGATTCGGCCATGATGTAAATTGAAAACTCGTTGTGTGTTTGTTTAGGCATAAGCGTATTATTGACATGTCTCTCCGAGCCGGGTGATACAGCGGAACAATAATAGATGGGGAGTCGGTACATTTGTTTACCCTATATACCCTAACAATTACCAAATTGATTACAAATTTAAACTTACACAATATTTCAATTTGTAATTCATCATAAAAGTCATTTCAGCAGTAAGACATTCAATGCTGGATATAGGCCTCCCCCAAATAACTCGTGGCGACCGCAGAGGCCATTCATTTGACGTTGGTTTCGATGGAGACTGCTGTCCAGACGTTGGTTTATTTCCTTAGTCATTTGTAACAGAGTAACAAATAGCCTGAAACTTCTTGAACAAATAGCCTCAAAGTTCTTTTTTGCTCCTAAATATTTACCAAATGTTCTATATGTATATAAACATAGGTTCTTAATAGGTTTGCAAAGTCCTTAAATTTAAATGACGGATATCAAAAACATTTACAATTAAATTTATATAATCTTCACAATATATATGGTACGGGCAACATAATACATAAATAGGTACTCAAATAGTTGTGTTTGTGCCAACTTAGTTATTCCGCGCATTTATATACATCGCCACGCGCATCGCACAACCACTCACAGTAATGCTTTTAGACGAGAATCACTTAAATTATTATAATATTTACTTAGGCACTTCAAATTAATTATTTGCATATTATGTTTATAAATGTAGCCTGTCATTGTTGTACTTATTACACTCAAAAATATTTTTATTTATTGTTCAAATTGAGATTTAGCAGTCTACCTAATTTGAGAATGTTAAAACTCCCACGTTTTTTTTAGGATTAGAATAATCGTGTGATTGTGGTGAGATTTTTAGGAAAATAATTTAAAAGCTGTCATATTTGCCTTTTATTTTCTTCACCATAACGTTAACAATGGAATCTTATTACGACATTACTGAAATATTTGATAAAACGTAGTCAAATCCACCATTATTTTTCTAATCTTATGCAAAAAGCAATATGAGATAAATAAATTCCGCAGCGCTTTTTTTAAATCTTTATACATATTAAGACTTTCTATTTAAGAAACCATTTAGACTTAAAGAACATTAATGTCTAGCGTCAGTAAACTAACTCTGAATTTACAAGTATTACTTAAAATGGGATGATAACTACCATGTAGGCATGTTAATTCTAATGAGGTATTGTTACGACGAGGAATAAATTATTCCGCGAGGATGACGCTGGATTCTGGAATTTGCAACAATGCTGAAATATTGGAAACTTAGAATTAACATATAAGTACCTACATGGTAAATGTATGCTAATAACTCTGATTTATTTGGTACAATCATCATCATATATGTAGTTATTAGCATTCTAAGTGATCAATTATATCGTAACACGTCCTTACTGCCATACAAATAAAGATCTGTACCGACCGATATATATGGATACTTTGCTTACTATTTACTACTTGACGATGACTGTTATCATATGTTTTGTTATGAAATACAGAATAATTATAACTTATATATTTAAACTAAATTAGCCGTTTCCAATTTTTTTAAACCTATTAAAATGGTAGGCGTTAAAATTCCTAGTTATAAATAATTGCAATAAATAATATTACAGTTCTAGCATCTGACATCTTCCTCGCGTTGTCCCGGCATTTTGCCACGGCTCAAGGGAGTTTGGGGTCCGCTTGACAATTAATTCTAGGATTTGACGTAGACACTAGTATTACGAAAGTGACAGTTATCTGACCTTCCAACCCAGAGGATAAACTAGGCCTTAGTCCGGACCCTCACAATGTTTTCCTTCACCGAAGCGACTAGTAAATATCAAATAATATTTCGTACATGAGTTCCGAAAAACTCAATGGTACGTGCAGGGGTTTAAACCTAACCTCTGGATTGCAAGTTGCACGCTCTTACCATTAGGCCACCAGCGCATCTTCTAAAGTTGTAAACTGGTATCTAAATTCCTAGTAGCCCCACCTTGTTTTCTAATTAAAAATTACAATTAACTAGTAGGTTCAAATTTACTAAGTTAAGTATTTCCTGGTCATTCTTTATTTCACAGTTTTCTATTTCTCATGGCATCAATTGAATAGATGTGATCTATATTTACTGTTTAATAACATTAGACATACTTTTGAAGTACTCATGATTTAAAACATATATTCACGTAAATGTATATAACTGAATAGATAACTATGTAATCTGCATAATATGCAGTAAGTAGGCACCTAGATAAAATCATATAAAATGAACATTCGGTATAATAATAGAACTGCCCACATAATCTAAATAATACAGTAGAAGCAATAACAAAGTAATGAAAACGTACAAAATATCTACTCAAAATTTAATTAAACAGTCTTTTATAAAATTTGGTGTAGATAAATCATGTTAAAGCTGTAAAAACAAAAAAGTCTGTAAAAGCATATCAATTACGTTTAGTATCTAAAATTACAAAACGTATAAAAACACTCGTAAAAAACAGGGCGCCTATTTTATTTGCCAGCGTTTCACAGTGTAATTTTTACGTAATATATACATGAATGTTTCATATATTATGATAGTGTGTGTGTATAAGTGTTGTAGGATATTCGTGAGTTTCGGTGTGTGTCACAGTGTCTCTGTCACTCTCTTGACGCCTTAATTTAAGTAAAAGAGAAAGATCCTAGCAATATGCGAACTTCTATGTTCGCGGTACCGGGCCAGACGTCACCCGTTTAAAATGATAATGTCGAGCGTAAGTCTCATGGTAGGTACATAAATCTTAGCAAGCATTGTACTTCATTTTATACAGGTTGTAATAATTAATCGCAAATTTATTAGCGTAACGCAAATGTATAAATATCAAAAAACATTAACTGATTTTGAAAGTAATATTACTGAATAATTCAAAAGAGATTAATACATTTCTTGAAACAAAAACAGTAATATACAATTTATTAAATTTACATGCATCAATAAATGTATATTGCCTTGGGATATGCCTAGTTTTATAAAACTTGTATGTAATGTGATTTTACTCATTGGGTTCCTTACATTCTATATATGTATTCTGATATC
The DNA here is from genome assembly GCA_022674325.2 of Grapholita molesta. Classification (NCBI taxonomy): domain Eukaryota; kingdom Metazoa; phylum Arthropoda; class Insecta; order Lepidoptera; family Tortricidae; genus Grapholita; species Grapholita molesta. The sequence continues at coordinate 13,848,997 of CP053130.2, read as the reverse complement.
AGCTAAGTAGCCTAATATGGTCGGGTTTTTATTATTTCTCCCAATATGTGTCACGCTTCAACAAGTATGTGAATGCGAAAGAGATGGATATCGCGATAGACGATAAAATGGCAACCATGCTATACGTTTTCTCCTATACATACACGAATAATCGCCTGGCTACACTTAACGATTACACATTATTTATGTAGGAAAAGGGATATTATTAAGCATAATAATCTTCGCTTTTTTTAACGCATTCACTGCCACCCTCTTTTCCTTGCCATTCGCCAGATGCCGCACTTTGCTGGGTGCCTCTAACGCATATGTGAGTTAAACGGAATATTACCCAGTGCCTCCGCCGCACATATGAGTTCATACTAATTTGACAGTGGTTTGTTCGCATTGGTACTAGATAATTATTTTAACTCTAGGAAACATTGTTTTGAATGAAACACGGTAATTAATATTTTATATTCTTTAATCACATTGAACCAACCGATTGTAATTGTGCTTCATATATAACTAAAATTTAACTAAATCGAATACAACTGAATCGACTAACAGAATACTATAGAAATATAAGTTCAAGTGCGTACCTATAGTCTTTTCATCAGCATTATATTTTACTTACTTATAATTTCTACTACCATTTATATCTGATCCAACAAGCAACATTTTAGACGTAAGAGGAACATTTCAAAATTTACAACTCACATATGCGTCGAAGGCACTGGGTGAAAGTCACTTAATACTATGAACGCGTCTGTGCGTCGAAGGCACTGCGTGAAAGTCACGGTGACGCATATATGCGGCGGTGGCAGTGAATGCGTTAAGATCGTCAAGCATTTAGAAGAAAAAACGGTAGTGTAACAAGTAACAAAAAGCTGATTAATAATTATTTTTGTTTTAAGATTTATTGCATATTAGTCTGACAATTTTCTATTTTTAGTTCTGCGTTTAAAGCAACCAGTTCATCAGAAACTGGTGGAAGTTTTCTGTAGTTTCTACGGGTGCAAATTTCTTGTAAACTAGCAGGATAAGAAAATTAATTCAAACTAGGAAGTACCTACTATTCATATTCCTCGCTGTGAGGGAAAATAATGCTATAGCGTACAGACCTACATACAGTTCATTTGAGCCGACTTATAGTGGTCACGTACCTATTTAAAGTTAAAAGTTAATTACAAGTGGCCTCGACGAAACTAAATATTTGATGAGTTTTCTGAGCGTGGATGGAGTAAATTTGAACAGGTAATGAAACGAGTAGGTAATATTTGATGGCTCTAAATACTTGATGACAAATATTCACAAGAGATTTGCTGTATCCGAACAATTATGTTGAGTTAGTCCTATTTACAAGGAACACAGTAACAGCTTATTTGGTCTGTATTTATTCAAATCAATAATAATAAACTGACTTGAAAATGGTTTGATAGACGTCACGCATTGTTACCGTTTTAGAGCGTTTCTCTAAATTTTTGCCACTTTTCTCGACCAAAATTTTTTTGGTAAGTTTTATGTTTTTTTCTGGTCAGAATCACCAGCTGATTCGATTTATGCAGTAAAAAAATATGTCCCATAAAATTCCATACATTTTTTGAATTTCCTATTATGTTACCTCCATAGAAAATATATAGAAAAAGGTAACACAATAGGAAAAAAATCTTTGGGACACATTTTTTTCTTGCGTAAATCGAATCACCTCGCGATTTTGACAAGAAAAAACATAAAATTTACCAAAATATTTGAAGTCGAGAAAAGTGGCAAAAATTTTAAGAAACGCTCTTTAAAGCTGTAGTGTTACTTCATTTTCTAGTGTTATTCTCTTTTCGGTAATCTTGTGACCCTTTGAGATGCCGTTTGAGGAGGTATTAAAAAAAGTGCGTAACATGAAAAAAGTAAATTTATGACAGTTTCGTGAAGATAATTATAATTAAGCATATACAGTCAACCAATTTGATTTATGGGCCACTTCGCTCCTTGTCACAGTGAAAATCTATAAGAAAGACGCAAAAGATCTCTTATTAACGTCACTGTGACAAGGTTCGAAGTGGCCTAGAAATCAAATTGGTTGACTATATAGAAATATTTTTGCTTCTTTGCATTTAATTACTGCGTAAAGTTTATGAATTGATCATATAACCTAAGTATTTATAAAAAAAAAACATGTTTTCTTCAAGTCACGTTAATCTGGGACATTTTTTTCTGAAAATTCCCTTTAAAATGATTTTTAAAATATCATGTAATATAGGAAAGAATGAAGTAAGTAATTGATCTTCATATTGTTTTTATATTTTGTAAATACAATTGAAATCGTGCATGTAAGCAGCAAATATACTACGGTATAGATATTATACGTTAATGTTATTATGATACGACTGAGTTTTACTCGGCTACAAAACTAAAATATGATTTTACTTTTACTCTGTCATTTATGTTTTAAACTCTGGTTCTAATGGACGACTTTAAGCGAAACATGAATGCGTGGTAAACTTTTACAGTGTTATGTATTTATTAATTGTTTGTACTTGTCCGCAGGGTGGTTTGGGGAGGACTGTGAATATGACCTAGCGCCCCATGACTGCGACCAACCCCACTCCGCCACGCCACACGCGCTCGCCAACCTGACACATTCTGAAACAGTCGTAAGTAACATTTATATGTGACAACCAAAATTAAAAATTAATAAATGATCACGGATGGTGGGAGGTTATACATGTATAGCATGCTTTTGGCTACGTGGGGTAAGACTAACAAAGTGACACCATGAAGAAATGAATCTGAAAAACGACATAATAGTTGCATACTAGTAGTAGTAGTATGAAATTCGTTTTTCACTAGGGCCACATAAATCAATTTTGGTTTTATTACATATCACTACATTATGACAATGTTGATCAGATAGAGTTACAAAAAAGGTTCTGTCCATACATGTAGCAATAATAATTAAATTAATGTTAATGATCTGGTCTATGCATTAGCGGATTTGTCTATGAAGTTCCCGGGTTTGAAGGTAAGGGTATCATATGTGATTCATAATAAATACTAGCTTTTCCTAGCGACTTCGTCGGCCATCCATGCCGTCTTTAAAGTATGGTTGCGGGATAAAAATTGTACTATGTCCTTTCTCGTGGCTTACGCTCTCGGCTTTAAGCGTGAAGAGGTAACAGACAGAGAGAGTTACTTTCGCATTTATAATATTAGTATGGATTGCTTACTATTGAGAGTTGTGACTATTGGTTATGTAACATTTAATGAATGGGCCGAGGAGGCCAAGGAATTTGTGAGAGACTTGGGCCGGTTGAGGGACAGGGCTGGTGATCCCCGGTCCGGATCGTATCTGGTGCAAAAGATCTCGCTGGCCATTGAACGTGGTAACGCTGTCAGTGTTATGGGAACTTTTGGGCCAGGTATGATTCCAAACCCTCTAGCTGATTCCTGTTAGTTAATAGATTTGACGAAGCCGCGGTTTGTATGAGACGAAGCCTGTTACATAAATACAATTGACCTATAAATTTAATGAATTGAACATGAACATTTGTTAAGGTAATCCAGTATGGTTTGGCGTTGGCTGCTGGTATGCTGCGTGGTGCTGTGCGCGCGGCCGGCGTACCCGCAGGGCGCCCAGCAGTGCCCGGCGGCCAACACCATGACCCCTTGCACGTGTACCGTCAAGAAAAATGGCCTGGATATACTTTGCGAGTTCACTGAGCAGCAGCATATACAAAAGGTACATATATATAACAAGAGCATTATCAGTTATTTACAATGAAATCATAAATTAACAACTGGAGAAAATATGAATACATTTTATACTGCTAAACTATGCTATGATAATGCTTACCGGTGCAAGCAAAGATACACGTTTTTAGACACAAGACGATCACACAGTTTCATTTTTTTATAATAATAACATACTCACACGATTTAACTGAGCCCCGAGATAAGCCCAAGAAAGCTTGTATCGTAATATTATTTAAGTTATGGCGTAGACTGTATATTATCACCCGATATAGATAGTATATTTGAAAACCGACGGAGAAACGGACCACAAAAAAAAGCGTGTAAACTACACACGCGTACGTAGCATCAAACATAAATTTAACTCATGTTAAACCAACTCAACATCTCGCCACAGACAGACTGCCGGATTTTATAGGTAGTCTAAGTATGCAAATGATGCTGTCGTTGCAGTGAGCGAAATGAACAATATTTGGTTGGTAAAAAGGCGCATAAATTATTTATAACCACTCAGAATAAGTACGTCAGGTTTACAATCACTTTTATAGACCAGTCTGTGTTTGCGAGTCAGAATAAACGTTTTTTTATACATTGTAGTCAAGGCTGTATGTGTATATAAACGGGCCGTTATAGTATGTTTGAGAAAAGGGACCATAATATGCTGTACTTGGAACCAAACATAAATTAATTTTATATTTCACCAACGAAACATCCAGCCAGTGAAAGTCTGCAGAACGTAGGTACTGCGTAATAAATTCACATTATAAAATGTCGTCCCATGCAAATTATGTTGGCGCTGCAATGGGCTAAGTCAACAAGGACATTTTTATTTATTTATTTTGTATATATTCAGATTATAATATAGCGACATCTGATATAGCGTGTTTTATATTTTATTTTAGCTTTCAATCAGCTAACTATCTAAAAGCAAATATACTCGGAGCATCATTTGAATTGCCACCCTTTCAGTCTTAGAGTGAGCCAGATGAAATAAATATTTATTGTACATAAATTAAAGGGCCTATACATTTAACCGGTAAAAATCATGCTTATAAAGCGAGAGGTCCTGGACAATGTAGGTATAGAATTACCAGGTGATAAGGAATTGAATTGCGCTTATCGCGAATATTATTCCTGACGATGTGTGTATGTTATATTTACATATCGTAGTCTAGTACTTCCTGAGGAACTTGGAGGACTTGTGTAAGGTTTTGTCAAAATATCACTTTATTTATTTGAATTAATACAATTATTTGAATAATGCCGTTTAATGTAAAAGGAGTATTGAAAGCCGAAATCAAAACGGTTTATAAAATAATCAAATACAGATACAATTAATACAGATACAATTAAGACCTGTGTAGTTTAAAACTATGTGTAAGTATGTCAATACTTGAATGTACACAGAATATAATATTAAGATCTTAGACATTTTCGTGACTCCATGAAAAGATCGTTATATTCATTAGGTAAGTATTCACTTAAATTTTAAAAGGTACCGTAATTTTTTCTAGCTAAAATTGTGTCTGAACTTAAATGAGGTAAATTGATGGAGTCAAATCCAAAGGCGGGTAAATTATGTAGAAGCAATAAAGGTGCTCTAAAACGTGACAAGAATAAAAAAAACCTACTGCCAAGTTATTATGCTAGAGAAAATATGTTTTCATTAGATAATGAAGACACATCAAAGGAAGCTTTGCGCTGGTTCAGTGAAATATAAAATGTGGTTACTAAATGGAAACAAAATATCTTCATTGCTTGCGACAGAAACGATGTTTTATTTTAGATTGGCTATTTGAATGTTTTGTAGGCCATTTTATTTTAAGTTTTCTGTAGAATTACTTTTTTATTTGCAACTTTCTATATATGATGAGCTGATTTGATCTTAATCTTTTATACTAAGATAGACTAAAATATTGTAACTGAGCATTTCTCTAAATTTTTGCCACTTTTCTCGACCAAACATTTTTTGGTAAGTTTTATGTTTTTTCTGGTCAGAATCACCAGCTGATTCGATTTATGCAATAAAAAAATATGTCCCATAAAATTGCATACATTTTTGAATTTCCTATTATGTTACCTTCATAGAAAATATATAGAAAAAGTTAACACAATAGGAAAACAATCTTTGGACACATTTTTTTCTTGCATAAATCGAATCAGCCCGCGATGTTGACAAGAAAAAAAACATAAATTTTATCAAAATATTTGAAGTCGAGAAAAGTGGCAAAAAATTTAAGAAACGCTCACATACTTGTAACTAAATTTATGGGCATCCAGCCTGAAATAAAGAAATATTTAATTTAGTTTAATTTAATTTAATAGAAGAAAATTAAGGTTACAAAAGTTTTCATTTGTGTGTTATCATTTTTTTGCACAATACAAGAAGGTACAAATGGTGAATTTAATGCCATATAGCCATTCTCTACCAGTCAACTAAAGAGCTAAACGGAAAGATTCAATAGATGCAGGGTCTTTTAAATTCAACGGCGATACATAAATATTTAAAATATAAGGCTATACTGATAAATGATAAAAATAAATATATGTTACGATGTAGAAAGCTATGTCATTGTATACGTAGTATGCGTATACCAGTTCATATAACTACGTTTGACAAAGTAGGTCGATGGCGAAGGAGAAAAATACGTAGTAGATTAGATAGCTACTAAATATAATATAATTATTATAAAAAATGAATACTAACCTTTTTCCATTTTCAGGCAATGAACACGCTTCGCTCCAAGCCGATGATCATCTTCTACCTAAAATTGAGGCACAATAACCTGGCGAAGCTCCCGTCTTACATATTCCTGGGCTTGGACATCCGTCACTTGACAGTGCACAACAGCAGTTTGGCTGTCATAGAGGACTCCTCGTTAAGTTCAATTGGTGAGTTTTTATAAAAGAGCATCGAAGAGGTACTCCGTATAAGTGTGCATGGAAGTTTCCATAGGAATAAGTTCCTTTCACGGACTAATAAGATAACTGTTGCTTTCATTGTTTTGAAGTGCATTGTTACAGTTTAAACAAGACATAACCGCGTTAAAATTACTTCTGACGATTCTATTTATACCAGATGTAATCAAAATGATAAAAAAAAAAATATTTTTTCTGGATCTATTCGTGAATACTTTTACTATCCATCCGAAAAATAAGTTAAATAAAGTGACCTTCCCATACTACCCGTAGCTGCTAGCTGGCTGTACTTGTTAATATGGGCATAACATATTTTTAAACTGATTTTTCAGTCATGGCTCCATAGTAAAAGCTGATCATAATCATTATAGATTCAGAAAATATAACTTTGTATCACCATTTTCAATTCACCCAGTATAAAGACATAGTATTCGTGGTTCCGTAGATATATTCCAATAAGATTTTTTTTTAATTGACGCTTATATTTTCTAAAACTAAACGAAGGTCATTTTAAATTATTATTTTTATGCCTTTGTTTGTTTTAATTATAATAATTTGTAAAAACCTTGAAAGTTAAGTCTGTAAGTCCGTTGAGTGTAATTAAGTAGTGCGTGATAGAAACGGAAATTTGATTTTGGTGCGGCATTTAAAACTCGTACTTTCTAGTGGGCTTTAAAAAAAAAACAAGGAGAAATACGGTAGATATTCGTGGATATAAATGAAGAATGAGTATGTTTACTAATTCTTCCATATCTTGTGTCGACGGGTGTGGGAGACCCTTATTGAGATGGTTGGTAAAGATATTCCGCAGTTATATTTGTAAGTACATTTGGAACAGAAACCGTTTAAGTAAAACAAATACGATTTATACAGATAAAATCTACACTAGTAAGTAGTTTACCATAATAACTATTTACCAACCTCATCAGGTCTAAAAGCTACGTGTTAACTTTGCAATACCGAGAAAGGTGTAGATATATATTAATAAAACCTTTCTCATGATTCATGATAAGTTATCATTTCAAATGTAAGAATACATCTGAATCACATCTATCCTTTTAACTGTAATTTGAATGCCTGCTGATAATGTTGATTGAGATACAATATGCTAATAATGTATAAGACTAGCTTTTGACCCCTCAGGGGATGAATTTCAAAAACCGCTGAAATTACAAGTCTGTCGCTTTAAATTTTACACAATCCCCATACAAACTTTCAACCCTCTTTTTACCCCTATATTGGTGGAATTTCTAAAATCCCTTCTTAGTCCTTACGATACATAAACTACCTATTGTGAAAAAATCAGCTATCTAGGTTAAGCGTTTTGGGTTGGGCGTTGATCAGTCAGTCAGGACTTTTACTATATAGATAACTTTTATTTTATCTAACTACCAATTTAGTTTAATTATGCAAAGATGAAAGATACCTACTTATTACCCACCTACGTAAGTTATTTTCAAACACGTTTATTTTACGAGATCCACTTATATAAGTTTCAAAAACTTTATCTAAGGAAATTTTGTTTTAGGTAACAAGCTAACACAGTTGGACGTGTCACAGAACAGCCTCGCAACTATACCAACATCATCATTTGCGCATCTGAACCATCTGCTCATTCTGAATATGAACCACAATAAGGTATACTACATACTAACCATATATACTATGATGTGATAAGTACTTTTACTTATCTAAACTCGTTAATTTTTTAGTTTTACAATGTATTCATCACATATCGTCGCTACTTTGATAAAACCTCTTAACTCATTCTGGTAATCAAAAGAAAAATGACGTAACTATGCATGGGATTAGTGCAGACTTACTGCGTTTCAACTTACGAGATTTTTTCAAAGTAGCTACGATATCCATCTTCTCTTCGTCGTTCCCTCAGAACCATATAACCGAATATATGGTTTTGGTTATTTTTTCTTTGACACATGACATCTGTTTCAATTAATGTAAGGTCAATGTGGGTAAGACCGGCATACTATATTTCTAAGGTAAGTCCGTCATATGACACTAAACACCTATATAAGTCTTTCCAGATAGACGGTCTTAACCACATTGACCTTATTATATAACCACTTTAAAACCAACATAAATAAAAATATTGTAATTTGCTGTTTCGCATAATTTCTTTGCTCATATTTTTCATAGCAACATTCGTTTTGTAGGTGACAGCGGTCCACAATAGAGCCTTCGTGGGCCTGGATACGCTGGAGATCTTGACGCTGTACGAGAACAGGATATCTGTTGTTGACGGCGAGGCGTTCAAAGGCCTCGAGAAGTAAGTAAAATATAAATACGCTTTGCAAACAATCGAAGAACTATCATGAAAAATTCAAATATTGCCCTTTTAGTATACTAAGTATGAGAACTTAACTTATAATTAAATACTTGTTCGATAGGCCTGAGGCGTATTTTAGGTTTAAATAATTATTGTTATATTTCGTTGGTTCAAATGCAAGTATATAATAATCGAATAAATATGCCTGTAAACAAAATATATACATATAAATATCTATATTCTGACAGACTTTGATACATATATTTATCAAGAAAATTTATTAAGGTGGTTTTAAAAATGCATTTAATATAAACTTTAATCAAAATATATTTACTTCTACGTATGTAATAATAAATAATTACGATCTCAGTATGGCTACAATATTAATCGAATTAAAGATGAACAATGACATTTTCGTTAATTGAAATAGTAATGGAGCTTTTAATTCATATTGAATGAAATATTTAAATGTAAATAAGCATGGAAATGAATTTAACACGGCTTTACGGTACATGGAAACTTTATTTAATATCGTTTTGATAATAACATTTTGTTAATACGTAGATAATCTCTTTTTATCTGTTATTTCTGTCTCGAAGTATTTACTTTAATTGTAAAGTCTACAGTTTGTTGTTTTAAAACATGGTGTATAATAATATGTTAATCTAAAGGATTTTTCTAATCTTTGCCTTTTCTGTAAACTGATCTGCTGTATATTCTGATCGAGTATAATTTGTTGGAGTTCTAGCCAAAAATACTCACAATGATATCTTGAGAAATAAATCAGAGCGCAGACAGCCGTCAGCCCGAATTAGTTATGTAACACATCCTCTGATAGATCTACTTACCCATATATTTCTAGGTCGTGCGATGTAAACGAGTAAGTCTAAATATTTTAACACTGTATTCCTAATGATATTATGAGACTAAAATTAATGTAAGCTTTTGACAGAATTTCAGAGTTATTACAAAAAAAAAAACTATTTTTCACCTCACTCGCTCGGAAAACCTTAGTTTATAGCGCGAAATCTGCGTGGAAAAGCCTATTTTATCCGCTAGCGTGCAAAAGTCATTTGAATTTCGAAGCCGATGATTGTAATTCTCTGTGGTGCATGTAACTTTTTTTTAAGTATAAAACTCCTTCAACTGGCGCGCTACCGCGAAAAACGATATTCGTGAATTTCGGACGATTGTCTCTGTCACTTTCATTGGAGTAAAAGAGAAAGATGCTTGCAATATACGAACTTCGATGTTCGCAGTACCGCGGTGAGTTCATAATAACCAACAAAACATATTTTTGATTACAGATTTTTAACTTTTTTATTTTTACCTACACTTTATTTTATGTCAAATAGATTTTATTATACAGTATACATAGGTGCCTATTTGTAATCTTATTTAATTTTTTTTAAGGTTAGGTTTTTGTTAGTATTTCAGTTTAATTAACATATTTTAACTAATTCATCCATTAAATAAAACACGATTTCAATGTTTATTTTATAAAGAAATTTAAATATAGGTTTACATACTATTGTAATTTCTGAACGCAACCGAAAACATTTTTTTTTTAACTTTTAAGTTATCAAAATCACGCGATAAGTTTTGTCTTGTTTTTCTTGCCGCTCGAATTTTCCTCGCTGTAGTGAGGTGAAAAATTGTGTGTTCCGCATGACTGCAAAATTATTTGGCGTCTCGTGTCTTGAAACCCTCGCTACGCTCAGGAATCTATCTTTGAACCATTCGCTTCGCTCATGGCTCAATCTTAGCTTCCTTCGCTTGCTCAGCTTTCAATTTCAACACTAGCGCCAAATAACCACTTTGCAGCCTTGCATAACAAATAACTATTTTGTGTCTTATTAAGTGTCAGTAAATCCTTTTTCATTGAATTTACGTCACTGTATGATCACGACATAATTATTGACGGACCTTAAACTAAAATTGAATATTTTAAATAAACTACTTTTTGTGAAAGCAATGTACGCATTTCTGATTAATTTTAAAGCGATAGTTTTCAAAAAGAATTAACATATGTATACATAAATATTCAATACCTATTTACAATTACAACCAAGAAAGACTTTTGGTCACAGAATTTTTTACTTTAAATCTTTTCTCGTTAAACCTTCCTTAAAATGAACTTATTATGGTTTGATATAAGAGTTTGTACTTCTAAGCATAATATTAAGAGAGTTTTACAGCGCCAACGGGAAAGTATTTATTTAATTTAAATATAAAATAAAAAATGTAGATTGAATAAATAAATTAAGTAACCGCCACCTTGACAATACAATTTATAACAAACAAGTGCGGTTTCGTTAAGCCTCGGAGCAGTTAGGGTCGGAAATTATCGTAGCGACTGCTACCAAGTTTGGTGAATAAATTACAGAGTCCACGGAGCGCCCATGAAAATTACCGCGCGTTGCGCCAGTCTCCACGGCTTTATATGTTTCATGGGAAATATTTTTGTTCCTTTATTTAAAGCTGCTTGTGCCGTAAAATTACAATTTAGGTTTTTTTTAGCTTTTATAAGAAGCTGTTAGATCTAATAAAGATAGTAATTTATTCATATAATATAAGTATTACTATAATTATAAGAATATGTATGTGTAACAATCTTGTGATATTATTATGAAACGAGCCGAAGGCGAGCCCCGGACCCACACTCTTGTTGTAATGTCCTACATTATGCACAGATACATAAACTACTATTATGTGACAACATTTTACGGGCGAACTTGATATATTACTTTTTCACCTCACTCGCTCGGAAAACCTTAGTTTATAGCGCGAAATCTGCGTGGAAAAGCTTATTTTATCCGCTAGCGTGGAAAAGTCATTCGAATTTCGAAGCCGATTGTTGTAATTCTCTGTGGTGCAAATAACTTTTTTTTAAATATAAGACTCCTTCAACGCGTGACTGACGCCGCTACCGCGAAAAACGATATTCGTAAATTTCGGACAATTGTCTCTGTCACTCTCATCGGAGTAAAAGAGAAAGATGCTCGCAATATACGAACTTCGATATTCGCGGTACCGAGCCTGAGTTCATATTAACCATAGATAATAACCAATCAGAAACCTGATTTGATTACAGATTTTTTACTTCTTTATTTTTACCTACACTTTATTTTATGTCAAATAGGTTTCATTATAAATACAAATATTTTATGTCAAATTGGTTTTATTGTAAATACTAATAGTATTTCTGTTATAGTATTTATGTAATTTACATATTTTGGCTAATTAATCCATTAAATAAAACACAATTATATTGTTTATTTGATAAAAAAATTGACATGTACTTAATATTGTAATATCTGAACGCAACCGAAAAAAAAGAAAAATTATAAAAGTTTTAAGTTATTACAATTCACGTAATCGCAAATTTGTCGGATTTGTCCTGTGCTAAGCTCTTTGAACTCAATGTTTGAACTATAAAAATGTGTCATTCTAGCAGCGATGCCGATATGATTTCCCTGAAAAATCGCGCGATATGTTTATTTTATTGTTTTTCTTCCCGCTCGAATTTTCCTCGCTGTAGTAAGGTGAAAAGATGTGTGTTCCGCATGGCTGCAAAATTATTTGGCGTCTCGTGTCTTGAAAGCCTCGTTACGCTCAGGAATCTATCTCATGGTTCAATCATAGCTTCCTTCGCTTGCTCTGCTTTCAATTTCAACACTAACGCCAAATAACCACTTTGCAGCCTTGCATAACAAATAACTATTAAAAACAAATACGAAAACTGGTAATATAGCATTCAAAATGTATTGGTAATATTACACTAAAATTAAAATAAAGCACTGTGTGATTCAAATCAAAATATTGCTTTGTGTAACAAAATGTTACAGACTAACTTGATAAATTACATTTCAAAACAATTACGATTTTACGAAAATAGATATGATAAAGCATTAACCATTATATTTAACGTCAAGTTGATCTGTATAATATTATTGACAGATAGGTAGACTAGTTGACACTTTGTGTAGGTGTCACAAAATTAGTGTTTCTAATTGTGTCGCTTAACTTCAAACTTAGATAAATCCATCCGACCCTATTACCTTTTCATAATACCAAAATCGTATGACCTGACAGATGGATTTACCTGAGTTTGAATTTAAGCGACTCAATTTACGTAATTGACCCTGGTACGCCACAGTAAAGTTTTTCCACATGATAAGAAGCAAAATGAAAATAGTCAAAAATATAATATAATTCACGATTCCGTATTTTGGCAGGAAGCTAAAGAGATTGAACCTCGGCGGGAACGAGTTAACGGCGGTGCCCCAAAAGGCGCTCGCGCTCCTTGAGAACATGAAGAAATTGGAAATGCAGGAAAACCGCATCACTTCCATCTCGGAAGGAGATTTTGCAGGTATTACATACACACTCCGGCAAATTGTAGCGTTGGATGTTAGAGTATGATACATGTTTCTAAAAAAACGGCTTGTATTTAAACTTTCTTGAATCATTCTAATATTTTATTTACAAGTCACACGTTCTACACGTGTTCTCACGTTTTATTCGCGCGAAATATTTTTTATTTTATCTCTGTTTCAAGTATGTACTAAATGTTCCGAGCCCCGTTCGTGTTACAGACATGTCGCGTGTACGACTTCACGACCGGGAGTGAATTGTTTTTAATACAATACTTCTTCACTTTTTTTAAGATAAGGTTTTTACTATAAGGAAATAGACATAAGAATAATAGACTTTATTCGTGGTAAAGTTGAATCCGTTCGATAAATTAGTCAAGTACATTTTTAACCAATGCTAAAAAAAAACTTGAAAATATAAATGCTGTATACTGTGTGTGTCTCTCATAACGACACTAATTTTAAGGGCTGAAAGTATAAATTCTAATGAACTGAAATTAGCATAAATATTTAGTTGAAAAATAAAAAAAATCATACAAATAAATTGGACACGCAATGTATCAGTAATAATTTAACAAATTAAACTTAACAATTGACATGTGATTTCAAATGTTTGCAATACATTGCTGCTCGAGATATTTTTCTATTAATTATTCTTAATTATGAAAGGTAATCGTTATATTCTTTTGATATAACTGTTAATAGCACTTTAAACTATCGTTACTTAAAACCAATGTTGTTATGAAAGACTCGGAAAAGCAACCTTTAATACAAAAAAGGCTTCATTGACATTGTCGCCTCCAGGCATGCGGAACCTGGACTCGCTGGGGCTGGCGCACAACCAGCTACGAGAAGTGCCAGCACAGGTGTTCTCTCACCTCTCGCTGCTCAACTCTCTAGAGCTCGAGGGCAACTTGATCCAGAGAATTGACGAGAAAGCCTTTGCGGGGCTTGAAGGTACGTCCGCTTGACATTATTATTCGTTACATTGCTTCCCGCTAACTACAACAATGTTGCTTTCCTTTGTTAGTAATGCTTCGATTCAATTCGATTTTTTTAAATAAAAAATACACTCCTTAATGCCACAGGGCATTACGCTCAAGACATTTTAATTTATTCGCATATCTTTTTCATGTTTTTATTGAAGGATTAATTTTGTATCTATAAGTACAAAATGTTTTATATTAATATAAAACAAAGTAATGCCATGTAAAATCCCACAAAAAAAAATACTAAAGAACTAACCATTTTTAATGATAGAACTATAAAACCGAAACTAATTATAAAGTCATCCTATAATTGATGCATATACTTATAAAGCCTTGCCCCTAAAAGAACAATTATTAACGTATTACATTTAATTATACAGGAAGCATTTTTTAGTAATATCCATACTGACCTGAGTCACCAATCATTAAGAAAATTACTACGTAAAGTACTGTTGTCACGCTAGTCAAAGTAACCCAACGACTCGGGTCACTTTACTCACTTGATTATGTGATAACCCGATAACGATTTAATAGGCGAGACGAATTTAACTTTTTTATTTATGGTATCAATCGATTTGTTTCGTTTTGAGGATCAAATATCGCTTGGGATCAATTATGTAAAACCTAAACAAAAGTCAAAAATAGGAGATAGTCTGAATAAGAAAAGTCTTAGACAATGATACTTAATTATGAAGTTTTGCCTAGATATTGCAATTGTTATTTTAATCGTAAAGTAATGCGTTTATGTATATAGTTACCCTACATTTTATTTTTCTGAAAAATGTATAGATTCACATGAAAAACAATATTAATTTCGTATTTTTTTTAACCTTTAAAGCTTTTTATTTTAGGGCCAATTGTTATTGAAACATCCAATAAATTATATATAACATATATATTGCTCATATGCTATCTTTTTAACTTAATTTTGTTACACACAAAATAAACGTAGTACGTATACGAAGAAACGACCTTACGTCTTGATTTAAGATTGTTTTTAATGAAGTTTAATTTAATAAGTCTGATGATTTATTTAACGTAAAACACAAATATTATATTCTTAAATATTTTATAAATTATATTTTTTTCTGTCTTTTGTGTTAATACTTTACTGTAAAAAAGATGTCGGAAGATCTTTAAATTGATAAGTATTAAAGTCAAGTCGGTGTTCCTCCTAGCAAATATTGACATTAACGTATGCGGAGTGAAATTTGGACAAAGTTTGAATATATAAAATGTAAAAAACAAAAATCTAAAAAAAATATGTGTGTATGTCAATATCAAGTCTATATATCTGTCAATCAATCTGGTAAGTTTCATAAGGATTGGATGTTTGATTTTGTAATTATGTTAAATAACCAAGAACGCCGTCGTAAAACTGTATGTAATTTCTACAGTATACATCCCCTATGGCCGACATCGAAGGTGGTGGAACATTTTGTACAAATGGGTGAGAGTCGAAGCACCATTTATAATATTTTAGCGTCTTTTACCTTAATAAACAACCACTGCTAGAAAGCCTGGTTCTGGAAATTATCCCAGCTTGAGCAAGTTTTCTGAGAGAGCTCGACTAAAGAAAATTACCGCCGGCCGTGTTGCTAAATCTTACAGAGAGCTCGGAAGAAAATTTAAATGTGACGGAAAAATTGTCATAAAATATCTTGAAGACATGGGCATCGATAAGCGGTGTAGAAAATTTAAATCCACCGTCACGGAAAATCAAAAATCCACTCAGTAAATACGGCTGCGTAAATTGGTCAAAGAAATATTTTACGCCAAAAACAATGTGAGTTGCGTCATGGATGACGAGTCATATTTCACGTTAGATGGAAACGAGTGGCAAGGCAATTACTATTTTGAGAAGACCAATGGTCCAACTGATGAGAACGTGAAATATATTGAGCATACCAAGTTTCCTAAAAAAGTTTTGCTATGGCTTGCCATCAGGAACGCGGAATGTCCAAGGCGGTGTTCTTTGAATCAGGTTTAGCTGTGAACGCCGATCGCTACATAGAGCGTTGTTTGCCATTAGTGCGAGATTTCATAAATACGAGTCATAGAGGAGAAAATGCTGTGTTTTGGCCAGACTTAGCCTCAAGCTATTATTCCAAAAAAACACTTAGCAAAATGGCGGAGCTAAACACCCCATACGTACCGAAGACATCAAATCCACCTAATGTTCCGCAACTTCGCCCTATTGAAGATTTTTGGGCAAATCTGAAGAGGCGAGTATATTGCGATAATTTTCGGTCCAAAAATGTGCAAAGCTTGATTCGTAAAATTAAATTGGAGTTGTATAAAATGCCCACATCTATGTTTTCGACAGGGATGGACAAAGTTCCTCAGAACTACCGTAAAGCATCTCGCATGGGAGTAAACTTTTTTTACATTATTCATTATTAGGTACTTTATTATAAAAACATAACTATTTAAAAAAATAATGGTGTTTTTTTTATTTAAAACAACATTGCACTTTTTCCAAATTTCACTCCGCATACGTTACTTTCGTAGTAGATTTGTAAAAACGTGCTAACGTTTACATAGTGCTGTAGATAACTGTTTGCCAAACTGATTCGAACGAGCACATATCAAAAGCGGACCCGCATATGTTTAAGCGTTTTACTTATTTATACATTACTATTTTAAATAGCACATTAATTATTATTAAAAAAGCGTGAACTATAAACTCTGATGTGTTTCCGTGTCATCAATACCTATACTCGGACATAGCGAAAATTAAGGTTTCTATAGCTGAGAGCACCGATCGCTGGCGCTGGGGTTCTATCATGTTCATGTAACTAACGTAGCCAATTATTCTAGTAATTGTTTAGAAATATTCACTGCAAGTCAGCACCCCTCCGAAATAATGATATCAAATACTTTTTCGTATACAGTTTGTCTGGCCTTTAGCTAGTCGAGCTCTATGCAACGCAGCGTCTTCTTCAATCTTGCTTGCACACTTGTCTATAAAAATGTATTTCTATTTTCTTTTTAACACAAAAGATATTAAGGTTGTCATAACATTCTTAAACATCTGCCTGAATTTATAAAACTTTGTACCAGAAAACTTGCAATACCTCCGATTGGGAGACAATCGCCTGCATGAAATCCCGTCCGAGGCACTGCGGCCGCTGCACCGACTGCGCCACTTGGATCTGCGCTCCAACAACATCACATACATTGGCGAGGACGCCTTCACTGGTTATGGGGACTCCATCACGTTCCTCAATTTACAGAAAAATATGTAAGTATATTCTTTTTTTTAATATCAAAACCTAAAGATGCCGAGTGTTGTCGTTCCAACCACGTTAGTGACACATACAAGTGTTATGACGGGCGCTGTCAAAGTACTGTTCTACTGGTGACGAGAAGAAAGTAGTCTGTACTGCATATATGTATAATAAACGTAGATTCACAATCAGCCCCAAAAAAGAGTCTAAAAACAGCCGCTCGAACATCTTGGGCGGCACATTTAGAAAGTCTTCTTTGAACCGCTGTCAGTGCAAGTGTCAACAATGACTAAACACTTATTACTTTATCAATAGTGAAGTTTGATACTTAATAATTAGAACACTGAGCTCTTTTTTGTTTGTTTATATTGTCTAAAAGAAGATTATAAATTAGCATTATTAGCATATACTGGAAGGTCATAGAAATTTCATTTATGTGCCATATTTTTGTACATAATTTGTTCGCGTGTAGGAGTCTACTTCTTTATGTCAGTACTGTACTGTGATGGAAAAACAATGATTTTTATTGCAAGTAGTAATTACGTTCACATAAGTGGCCACTACAACACACTTAGTTATGTGAACAATCACTGTTTTACCTATAGTAGCCAAACGCCTTATTTTCGCGACGAGCAAATTCCGTTGATGTAGTGGGTAAATTACAAATTTATAAATGGGAAAAGTATGTTATTAATATTTATAAATGGGACATTTTAAGTATTCCTTAAGAGTGTCGCTCGTGTTACAAATTCACTAATTAAAATGCTAAGTGAGCAATTTCTTCAAAAGCATTAAAATTCACGCTACATAAGCAACTATATGTTCCGCCCAAAAATAAATATTTAAAGTAATAATTAATTGTATGTTTAACAACATTTAATCATGCAAAGGAAATAGGATTTTACAAATAAATAATGTAGGTATACCTACAACGGGGTTTCGTATTATAAACATTAAATATTTTTTCATAACGTTTTTAGCCAATAATCACAAAGCTTTGTTATAATAAGTATTTCTAACAGAGAACTCTTTATTATTTTCACGTCTAAAAAAGCCGGTAGTTATATCGGTACAACATCGATGTGGTGCAAAGTTATTGACAAAAGGGGTGAAATGTTCCATAAAACAGTTTTAGTTCAGGCATTATTCACTGATGTTGTTTTTGCTGCTGTTCACATCAAAACATTATTGTGTTGTTATGCAACGGTAGCAAAATTACATTATAATCACATTAATACGCATAGTAATATACAAAATGCTAGAACTTAAAATACCTAGATTGTGGGCGAAAGCAAATCTCACCCACGTGCGCTCTCACCTATATACAGAATAAAACGTTTTAATCGAGTTTCACCTCATGGCAGTAAGCTGAGATATCTTTTCAAATATCAGATATCAAGATAACACAAGCTAGGCTCCGTACTTAACCTCCTGTTTTTCTCTCGCTCGCTCTATGTTAAGATTAGTAACATAATCTAATGCTAATTTATACAGTAAATACGAGTAAGAACTTAAAAAAAAAAGGGTATCCATTATTCATCGCTCAAGTCAATAATTTATTCTGTTTTTTAACTCGATTGCCTTTTTCGCGTCAAAGTAAAGAGAGTATTTAAACAGTGTGGCATTTCAGGCAGACCCTCGAGGGTGAGGACGTCGAAGAAACACAAACATTAATGTAAACATTCCTCGCCATGTTTCCTTCCTGGAATGATGGCGCTAAAATAAGGAAAATAACTCGAGTTTTCACGCCCACTAAATCTTGGGACGGTTCAGTGGTCACAGTAACTCGCCTTTTTGTATACAGTTCCCAAAATACTGTAATTTCAACATTATTTTACATTAAGGATTGCTGTCTTGAGAAAGTACAAATAGTGATGATCAAAGTCCTATATGTAAATTATGATTTTAAATAATTATATTTTCAAAAATTAATATTTCATATAGCGGTGGCCTTGGCTTGATTAATAAAATATATTTCTCGTTTCGCGTGGTTTTGATTAATTTCTAGAGTGGCGTTGTTTGCTCAACTCTACAGACTACAATCTCATAAAGGATCTTGATTAATTAGACAAAAGTTTGCTATAGGTACTGTGAGGTTTTACGAGCCGACAAGGTTATGAGGCACGTGGATTGTACTTTGAAACATTATCTACTTTGAGTTTGAATTTAAAACAGCGTAAGTTTAAATTTATTACTATTAGTAGCAATGCACTAGCTACTAGACTACCGCAGTATTTTGTATATTATTTTCTGGCGTGAAAGGTAACTTATTTATTTTAATTCATCATTTTTCTCACGATGTCCCGGTATTTTGCCAAGGCTCATGGGGGCCTGGGGTCCGCTTGGCAACTAATCTCAGGATTTGACTTAGGCACTAGTTTTACGAGATTGGTTCGGTTTTATCACGATTTTTTCTATCCACCGAAAAGCGACTAGTAAATATCAAATGCTATTTCTTACATAAGTTCCGAAAAATTCATTGGTACAAGCTGAGGCAACTTACGACCTCCGGATTGCAAGTCGCACGCTATTACCGCTATGCCATCAGCGCTCTCAGCCTATCTACACTAATATTATAAAGGCGAAAGTTTGTGAGTGTGTATGTTTGTTACTTCTTCACGTCTAAACGGCTGGAGCGATTTTAATTAAATTTGGTATGGAGTTAGCTGACACCCTAGATTAACATATAGGCTACGTTTTTTCCCTAATAAATCGCGGGACGTGGCTTATTAATTTTAATTCAGAAGTAGTAATAAAGTCCGTATAAATCAGTGTAACAACATTAATATTGGTGAACGAGAAATACAAATGTGACATAATGTAATGTACCAGTTTTTATTGAGAAATATTTGTTGTCATCAGGGTTCACCAGCTGCCAACCATGGGTTTCGACAACCTAAACTCGCTGGAGACGCTTAACCTGCAGAACAACAAGTTGCAGCACATCCCCGAGGAGATCATGGAGCCCATTTTGGACACGCTGCGGGTTGTCGACATTATGGGTAAGTAACACGTTATTAATACGTGTCTGAAAGTAGATAATTGTGACTATCGGATAAATCAGGCAAACAATTTTTTAATTACAAACATTTTTGTTCAAATATATTGAATAGTTAAAAATCTAAGTTCAGGCTAAAATTTCAGAACTTTTTTTTGTAGATTGGTACAAGTATAGTGTCTTATGCGAACCAAAATTTATATTCCTAACAACAAGTTCATTGAGAAATAAATTAAATTTCTCAGTCGTATGCCGTATTTAAATATCTTGCCGTTACCCACTAAAAGGTTAATCATTTTCTTTGCCTCAATTTTCAAATAACTATTTTTTACGTAACTATTTGGATTACGGGACTTTAGGATTTGCGGGATACCCATTTGGAATGCCCGGAAAAAGGGTAAATATATAGCAATATCATAAAATTAAATAGCTTCCTTTTGTCTTATATATTATAATATTTAAAACCCGACCAAATGCGTGTCGCGCCATGCATTTAGAAGGGTAGGGTACATAACGGCTTATACTATAATGTGAATGTATATTTAAAGATATATTATATTGGATGATGTATTTAATTTACAAAGACATTTTATCAATTTGTAATATTCAAGCTTTGATTTTGATCTTGTCTATTTTTTATTTCACCTTGTCTATGAAACCGACGGTTTTGGATTCAAATTGGGAAGGTATTTTATTTATTTGTGTATTGGGGTGTTTTGAATTTCTATGTGTTTAAGATTTGTATATTATATAATTATACATCGTTAGCTGAGTACCTACAACACATGCCTTCTTGAGCTAAACGTGGGGCTCAGTCAATTTGTGGAAGGATGTCCTGTAACGATAATAAAAAAAAAATCATGTCAATATTACTAATTAACTAGCTTTATATTTCGATCAGTTAATTCAGGCTAAGTGCTGTCCTTGGTCACACTGTGCGATACTGTCGTCAACTTTCATTAACATATTATAATAACTCGGAGCGTAATGGAACTTTGCATGTTCACGGTAGGTTATATCATGGTTCACGCGTTGAAGTATTCAAACAAAATTAATAACCATAAATTATAAATTATGAGCTTGGGACACGCCATTTTTTTCCATAATATTAATGTTACGTATTTGTCTAATAAACGACATAAATATTTCTTTATTTCTTAAAAGCTACAGGTATTATAATTTATAGTTGGTAATTATTTAATGAAAGTGATCAGAATGAGGTATAATGATGACAAATGTCAAGACGCCTTTGACCAGCAATTGTATAAACAAAAACTTATTTTCTATATTTACTGACATTTAATATCTCATCTTCACCTTCCTCGGCTTTCGTTATTATCTAAAAAGCAAATTCTCGCTATTAAAAAAGTTTAAAAAATTTAAATTTCATATGTCAAACTTCATGCGCGGTTGAAGGACTTCGACCACTTCAACTTTTAGACTGCGCTTTTATGGATTATTCAGACTTCATTGTCTTTGACAGACTAGGACGGTCCTTATAGGTAGGATGATTATTTACGGAGATTATTTGTTGTTGACAAGTAGGTACCCGTAACCAAAAAGCAGACAGATTAACAGGGCGATGAATTGTTTTAGACAACCCGCTGATCTGCGACTGCGAGCTGGCCTGGTACGAGGCATGGCTAGCGGGGCTGCGCGACCGCGACGACGAGATGATGCAGAAGAAACGCACGGTTTGCACCATGGTCAGCGAGCACCGGGAGTACAGCGTCGCTAAGATGCCCCTCGAGAAGATGAACTGCAAGAGGAAACCTGCCTACGATCGCCCCAACAGTGCCCTTCGCTGCGGCGCCTCCCTCACCAACCTGCTTCTCGCAATCGTCACCAGGTGGCTCTACTAATCGTTAATATACACGTTTAAGTTAAACCCTTTTAAGTTTCAGCCAAGGCTGTCTTCTTGCTAACTGTGGCCGGATAGCTCGAAGTCACCCTTCGCTTTATACTTGGTTCGATATTTAGTAACGTGATGAATTTGTGCGAAAACTCGATACATATCAATTTGGGCTGATAAATTAGTATTTTGGAGCGGTAGCTTGTGATAGTAAAGGTTTTAAAGAGTTAAAAGTAAGTGTGATACTGTGAGTATTTTTACATATTAGAAGACCTCTTACGGCATGCCTTACTAATGAGTAATGTAACAACCAAAGAGTAAGTAGTATATTATCAACTACAGTTCGGCATTATATTAGTATCACTGAAGACGTGCTTCATTCTTAAAGAGAGATACGCACGGACCTTCGTGCGGTCCGTTTATGTGATTACAGCAAAGAGCTATACAACTTAGGCACAATTATTATTTGAACTTTACAAAACCTTACATTATGAATTGAAAAATTCTCATATTTTCATAGTTAACCCATACGATTTCAAATGCAATCTGACAAATACTTATTAGGAAGCTTTTGCGCATTTACGATGTTGACTATAAAATAATATTACTGTATTCTTATCTTATATCCTGTGAGAGGGATAAGGCTCGAGTCTCAAGTGTTAATTCTATTTTCTTATATATTTGCATTTTCTGTGATTCTGAATTTATTTCTTCCAGTTATCTACCTCTATTTTGCTGTTTGGTATAGGTTTACAATTTTGAAAATTGAATTTAGACACAATTATTTTCTATAAATCATTATATTTTAAAGTTACAAATAGAGCCCCTAATCGTTCTATTTTACGTAGAAATAGGCGTAGTTTAATAAGTGTTAGGTAATTCTTTTCTAAGTAAAATAATTATACGCTGTTAATGTGTTACATTTTATCCTTGACTGTTGTTGGCTAAAGTTTCATTTAAGAAGTTACAATCATAATAAAAACCACTGTTTAAATATTTGGCAAGTATGAAAACTAATGAATACCTACCAGAGAGAGGTCATAAATTCATAAGAACAGCTTTG
Source organism: Grapholita molesta (assembly GCA_022674325.2). Lineage (NCBI taxonomy): Eukaryota > Metazoa > Arthropoda > Insecta > Lepidoptera > Tortricidae > Grapholita > Grapholita molesta. The sequence continues at coordinate 13,825,560 of CP053130.2, read as the reverse complement.
AAATAAAAGGGTTATTTAATAATCCAAATTTTCGTCAATGGTCTTCTCTCTCATTTCAGTTACTCACTAACTTCTATTTCGTAGCTTTTAATCATATTATAATGCTTAGGTAATTTTGCTGTAAAAGTTTTATCGATATTAGGTAGCGAGTTGTAATAAATGTGACTTTAAGCGTTGCTGAACTATTTTTGCAACCAAGTTTCATTAAAATACTATCAATTTTATATTCTAATTCAGTTTAATTCAAATTAGGTACCTACAGGCCTAAGTTCAAAAGTTTCAAACCTTTTCCATGCGGCGTGCGGACTAACATTCGATTTTAGTAATCGCAATTATAAACGCCGCAACGAAAGGGTCAAAATAAATTGAATTTTGTAAACGATTCCTATAAATACGAGTTTTCAAATATGCACTTTCGAGCTTCATATATTAAAAAAAAATTGTAATCTAAATAAAATAATCTATTTTGGCCAATTTATAATATTAAAATAATATTTGTCACTACATTTATAAACAAGGGTAATCTTGAAAACTAAAAACATATCCTTTAGTGGTCTGAATTATATGTAGGAAAAATATACAAATGTGTGAAACATGAACATTAGAGTTATATTTGACATCTTGGAATGTCTTTACTTGTCTGAGACAGGTTTTAATCACGGTCCGGAGTGACTAACACTCATCACATTAACGAGTAATCATTTATGATTCGTAAGGATCTAAACAAATTCTCATGCAACACTAGACTTGTGCTTATCAGGCAAGGTACATATTGTATCTAAAGCCCCATTTAGACCAGGCAAGAACGTGTATACGATTTTCATTACATTGCGGGTTATCGACGTACAGCGAATTCGGTCGCTTTATGTAACCACGCAATGTAATGAAAATCGTATACAAGTTCCTGCATGGTCTAAATGGGGCTTAACGGGGAAAGTAGACAGACAGATTATAAATAGTGTCCATATTTATGTAACGAGTACGATAAGTAAGAAATGAAAATATTTGACGAATGCATGACGCGAGATTGAATAGGTATAACCTATCAGTGTGCATTCGTTGCTGTATTTTCTACCCTAAACATGTTAGGAAATATTTTTAAGGAAACAATTACAAATATATACAGGTAGAATGCACATTTTATTTAACCTAGATTTAATTAATTTATGTTATATTTAATCGATGTCTTAGTCAACACCTGGCTCGTACATTTTTTTGATAGCACAATTTTTATTTTATTTTTGACTTTACGTATTCCTCATTACATGTTTAGTAAATAATGTATTTAGTAAAAAAAATCGGCAACCACGATGTTAGCACCAAATTAAGTTGACTGCACGTAAATATTAAATAAAAATATAAATTTAAGGTATTCTAATTAATGTGATGTAGTTGATTGTAAGCACAAAATATTATACTCTATACACTTTACAATATTGCACCTTTATGTCACGATTGTATACTTATTATATATTAATAATAATCAGAGTCGAAAAACCTGATAAATTAAGAAATTACATACCATTTCATATACTTGTTCTATGTACCTACATGTTTGTAGATTATATTAAAAGTATAACCATTTTCTCATTGTATTGACGTCGTCTCAAGATAACATTTTAATGTCGTGTTTTATTCAAGTTATTACGTAGGTATTATATATTATCTTCGAGTCTTACTAAATTATAGACGATCTGATGCAAGTTATACTTTATTCTAAAAGCACTAAAAGTAGCTGTTTAAAAAAATGTTATTTACCATAATTAACACAAATGTTTACAATATATACACCTACTTCATATTTATGATATATTATAGATAAGGTGACCCAAAAGCCATTGCCGTGTAGACCTATAACGTACAGGAAATAGCTATCGGTATTTGAGAAAAAACAGTTACTACCCGTCGGTGGAAATTGGGGTCGATATTAATAATGGACAAAAGAACCAGCTGAAACATATCGGGACGGTGGCGTGAATCAAAATGTAGCGCCTCTGGTCTATGATCGTACATATCATTTAGAATAAGCCACAGTATTTAGCGAATATATCATTGTTGTGTGTTGTTGGTATAACTTATATTTACTGTTAATCATACATTGTTGGATTGAAAGCTTGACGTAAATTAGTCATTTTAAATTCGATTGTAGTCTAGTGAATAAGATCGATATGGATCTCCTGATGAAAGTATGTCATCACTCATCAATGACTTTGACTTATAGTCATGTCATAATGCAAAAAAGACCTCTTTTGATTCGGTTATGAATGAAATAAGACTAAAACAAAACATTTATGACTAGTAGCATTATTCATACCCTTTCAGATCTAATGAACACATAAAGAAAATAGTCGGTTTAACGGTATGTTGATAAAGTCGGTAAATTATTGGAAACTTTAGGGCCTTCAGTATACTAGAATGTGCCAGTAATAAATTTGAGGATAAGTATCTCCACTAATCTTAAATATCTTAACAGTCTACAAATTAAGGCCGTTGTTCGAATCCGATTTAAACTAATTAATGATGAGCTTCTATGCGTTGGTCGGGCGATTCATAAAGTTTAATCGTTATTCTTGTAATAAATGGTTGTATCTGTAGATGTTTTCAGCAATAAAACGATTTCGTGTTATTATCAATACTCTAATCGGCAATATTTTAACTCGTATTAGAATTGTTCTTTTAGTAGGAAATTACCAAGATGTCTACGTTAAGAGCAAGTTTATAGTCACATTTATTATTGTTTAACTCGTAAAGTAAGTAATGTAATTCTAATATTGATATTTTACTCTTAAGGGTGTATTTATTTTATTCGGTTAAATAAAAAATAAATCGGATAATTTGTGTTTTATTTTAAAATAACATTGATTAACATCCTTCACTTTGTCAAGTACTGGCGTACGGTCCGTACGAATAGATGTCGTAAGTTCAGAGGATTTGCACTAGATAATATTTCGACCACGTAAAGTATTCGCGGAAGTTTAAAAAAAAAGCGCCCCTAATGAACGTGCCATAAAAAAAAAGTTAAATTATGTAATTTTTGTAACGGATTTATTAATTAAGCACGGAATTATGAACGTTATTTTTTGCATTGAATTACTGCTTAAAGTTTATGATACGATCACCAAATTTATACATGTATTTATAATAATTTAATGCGTTTATTGTGACAAAGCTGACATAGGTAATTTTTTTGGGCGCCCTTCGCATACTCTAAAATTGTATGGTCGAAAATGTTTGGTATAATATTGAATGGCATACTTATTTTTTAGTAGAAAGAATATTTTACATATATAAATATGTCCGAAAGTTTTTTTGGTCTACAATTTAGAAACCTAAAATATTAATTACTACAAGTTAAATTCCATAACATTGTCAGATCTAATGTATGTATGTATATCACTTTATTGCACATAAACAAATGAAACAACAAATAATTTGTTCAAATTCTAATTGTTATTTAGCTTGACTTACAATGTTCTAAAGGTATGTTACGTCCTCAACACACCCGACTTACTATCAAGTAAGAAAAATACATACATTCCCGAAGTCACCGTTAGGTACGACGACGAGCGAATCGAGGAGGAGTGTTAGGTATCTTGCATCCCCAACACACCCGACTCGCTATCGAAACGGAAATATAGTCCCAGAGTCACCGTTAGGTATGATGAGTAATTAAGTGCTAACAGTTTGCATATAAATGTTATTTTACGACCAAATAGGTTTATGCCAAACAATTTCGACCAAACAATTTTCGACATTTTAATAGTTCGACCAAACGTTGGTATATCAAAGAATATGTCCACGAAAAGAAAATATACTAAAAAAAATTCGACAGGTCGAATAGATTAGATCCAATTTTTTTACAAGTCACGTTTGGGGACATTTTTTTCTGAAAACCCACGTAAAGTAAAGCACGGAAAGTTATATTCGGACGACTTGAGAACCTCTTCCGTTTTCTCGTTAGTTAAAAATACCCTGTTGAAGTTACCACCAAATTGATAAATCCTATTTAGTTTGTTTTATGAGAGTTTTTAGATTATAGCGTGAGTTGTTAAAAAAATGTCAGTTTTGTGATGATAATTATAAATAAATATATATTACAGGACATTCTTACACAGATTGACTGAGCCCCACAGCAAGTTCAAAAAGGATGGGTTGTGGGTACTCAACCAACAATATATATATATTATACAATAATAAATAAATACATGTTTCGGGACAATCTTACACAAAGCTACCTGGTTCTACGGTAATACTTAAACACATAAAACACCCATGACTCAGGAACAAAAATCTGTGCTCATCACACAATTATATGCCCTTACTGGGATTTAAACCCAGGACCACAGGCTTCATACCCACAAGACCAAACTTGTCGTCAAATTAAACATAATATCTATAAAGAAGTACGAGTATACTTATGATTTTTATAAATAGACATTCAATCTCGCTAACTTTTATATAAACTCTAGAGGTTTACAATAATGGCACGCTTGAACATCATGAGTTAACATTTAAAGTGAATAAAAAAAAAAATCTAAGCTCCTAGTTTACCAGTTTTGTCTTTTTAAGTACACATAATTAATGAACAATCAATTACTCCTCGCAACGAGTTGCTGCAATTTAAAAATTCAGTACATAATCTGTATCGAGAAGGAATCGATTTTGCTGCTAACTTTAATGAGAAAGTGACCCAATTGGATAAATTTGGGTTGAACGGGAATTCGGTACGTACAAATTTATTAAATCAAGAAAACAGGGTGACCGTGATAAATTTTATTTAGTTCAGTGGAGTTACACGTGTTATACTGAAATATGCTCACATGGCACATCACATTTTTTATAAACATTACATACATTTCAGCCATATGCAGTCCACTGCTGGACATAGGCCATGACTTGCATCATCTTGGGGGCAGTTGCCATAGTCGCCACGCTTGCAGGCGGGTTGGCGACCGCAGTAGCTGTAGATTGGGTTTCGACGGACGCTGCTGCCCGTCCGTAGGACTTTTCCCTTTGTCGCCTCTTATGACACCCGCGGGAGGAGATGGGGTGGTGCTATTCTAGTCAGCCGGCATCACACGGTAAGCTTGATAAATAATCTTTAAACATTTTTTATAAACATTACGAGTATTATTCCTTTAACGATATACATAGTTGTGTTCCGTGTGTTATTATTGAATACAAGTGTGCTGGATACTTGTAATGCTAAAGCGGTAAATCGGTATTTCTAAAGCAATAAAATTTGACCCGGGTATGTCATTAAGCTACGTCCAACAATGAGAGGTAGGCACACAGATGACCATCACGCTTAAATTTGAAGCAGCCCAACTGGAGAAGTGCCTCCTCCTTAATAGCACTGCTACCTTTCAGGTATGTAGTGTTGTGTTCCTGAGGGTGAGTAAGGTTCCCAGAGCTCCAACCCCCCTTAAAGGCAACGCGCTTGTAACTCCCCTTGTGTTGCTGGTGCCCATGGGCGATGGTAATTGCTTACCACCAGGGTATGCTCGTTTGCGGCTTATGTCATAAAAAAAATGATTAAATGTAGTGAGAGATTAAATGTGTATTATACCTGTAGATTTCCTCATATAACTTATTCATTTCAAACTCTCTGTTAACAATAAATAGTTACAAAATTAACCAGCTTTCTACGTTTATACAGGCTATTGCTATTAATTATGACTCATTAGTATAGGCTGCGGTGACAACCCATTAAGTCCACCGGATATGCTATTAGAGGTGGCTGTTGCATGAAATAACAGTATAGTGTTACCTGTATTGTAATAATCAAGTCTAATTATTTTTACTATTCTGAAAATATTGTCATATCGAACACTGTATAATTCTGTATTACACTGTACATTATTATTTTTTGGTAGGCGCTTTGGTGATGTGCTCGCGCCCACGTTATATAATATTGCCGTTAAACACCCAAGTGAATTGATGTTGGTACAGGTACAGGGGTTAAAAGCTTACTTTTTAAGTGGCTATTGTCGCTTGATTATCATGAGACTAAGAAATTACTCCAAAGAATTCGACAATCTTAACCCTAAATAAAATAGTGCTTTAAGCAGGTTTAGGTGGGCTATATTTATTATTTTCACTATTAGCCATTCTTTAGCATTATCTAATTGTGATTTAAGTACATTAAAATTTGTTTTTCTAGTTTTTTCTCCTGTAATGTCACACATGACGTAAAAATTGTAAACCTGGTCACCCGCGATACAGACGTAGCTTAGTGTGGGTACTTCTGGAATCTCGGTAATGTAGTTAGATATGCACAACACTGTACGTAATTATGTTATCTCATTTTGTTTTCTGTAGTATTATTGGTGTTATAAACATATTTTTATCTTATCTTTCAAACAATAGATATTGTTCTATTACTCTGTGTATATTGTTGTTATATAAAAATGAAGTCTCACAGAGGCGAACGACATGATTTAATACGGCTGCAACGAAAGACTTGCAACGTGCGAGAGAAAAGTACAACAAAGTAGGTGAATGTGTCTTACTGACAGTCCATTTATTGCATTTCCACGTTAACCCGCCTGAGACTGTGGTGGGATATAATAAGTTTCGTGGTCTAAGCCACGACATTTTACACGTAACAAACAAAGGGGATTAGTGTCGTTTAGATTATTGTTCTTAGAATGCATTCTAATCCGACACAGTTTTTCAGACTAGAGTAACCATGAAGCCCAGAGTTCTTTATAATATAATGTCTCCGATTTCCGAGACTCAGTCATAAATTGAGAAATATTCCGCAGAAACTTTTTGATGTGCTAAATTTCTGGGGCAGACATAAAATAAATTATATTCGCTGATGGATACGATTCATTTGAAATTTTATTTAAAAATAGACTTAATTGAACTGAAATTAATTACTGAGTCTTTGTTGTAGGTCTGTATTGTTTTGAGTAGTATAAGGCTTAAATTAAACCTCAATATTATACGTGCGTACTAGACGCGTAGTGGAAAATTGAAATCAGAAAACAGAAATAATAAAACAGGCTTGTTACAATTGATTATTTTTATAATTGATATAATTAAATATTATATTTTTAAAAGTATGTACAAAATAATTTTATTATTAAATAAATATACAAAAATTACAAAATTTAATAACTACTTACCACCTTTAATCTAAAAAAGGCCATTAAAGTATTGTACCGACGATGATGGCGGCATTTCATCGTGGTATCGCAACGCGTTTACGCTTACGGCAAAAAATATATATTTTTATATTGATACTATGTTCGGTATTAATAGTAGATTGTTTGACAAGGGGCTAAAGTAGGCCATTCCACCACTAGATGGTTTTGGTACCGAACGAAGTGAGGGAAAATAGTTCGAGGGGCAATATGGCGTTTAGATCCGAGTTATGCACTCTACTTTTCACTTCGATTGCGAGAAAAAAAATCATTTTAACAATTAACAAATACAATTTTATTCGCCCGCAATGAATTCTGAATCAAAAATCTATTTCATAGTCGATGACCTGTAGCCGAATGATATTGTTATGAATATTGTTACTTTATTTATGAGATTTAAAATTTAACGTGAAAAATGTTTGTAATATTTTTCCTGTGATTGTTTGCGGAAGCAGTTGATTGATACACATAGCATTCACATCTAACCAAAGGGTAGTAATAGAAACCAAAACTTTTAGTGATTATGTTTCTAATAAGAAGTTTACACCATTATACGGCAGTTAATGAGTTATATAAATGTCAGATATTTATTGTTTATGTCTCATGTTCAAAAAGAAAACCGCTGTTCATTTTACATTATTACTTTTTTTTGTTTAAGCAGAAATGTCTGCTACGACACCATAATTCTTACAAACAAACGAAAATTTAATTTAGGCGAATTTAATTGAAAGAGGAGGAATTTGCAGCCTTTGGGCAAGCTCGGTAGCTCAATTGACAGACCGATGGGCATGTATTCGAGAGTCGCGAGTTCGAGGTGCGCTCTGGGCAGTTGTGTTTTTCCATTTGTCCTTTATTTTTAAAAATTATCATTACATTTGCCGTGTGACTGACTTTGCCGTCTGATGCGGGCTGACTAGAATAGCACCACCCCATCTCCTCCCGCGGGTGTCGTAAGAGGCGACAAAGGGAAAAATCCTAAGGACGGCCAGCGGCGTCCGTTGAAACCTAATCTACAGCTACTGCGGTCGCCAACCCGCCTGCCAAGTGTGGCGATTATGGCAACTACCCCCAAGATATCACAAGTCATTAAGAAACAAGTCATATTTGTGGAAGGCCTATGTCCAGCAGTGGACTGCATACGGCTGAAATGTATGTATGTATTACATTTTTATTTAAATCCTAACCACAAACACAGAAGAGGCAATCCGATACATAAGAGAACCCACGTTGAATGGTTGAACTAGTTCGATGTTACGTGTATATCGTATTGGTGCATCGTAAAAATAAGTGCGGTAAAGCGGGACTGGGGGGCGAGCTGAGCGAGAGACGTTCTCGTGTGCGGAATTGGCATAATCACGAGATAATGATTCCTTCAGTTGCATCACTTAAATGGTTCCTACGGAAAACCAGCGCTGGTTACTAATTCAGCTTCATCCTGAGTAGGGGCCATTTCGTGACATATAATCTTTTAATTGATGTATCTTCCTGTCTTTTGTTATTCCTGTGTATATCTCGAATAAATGGTTTCTATTTTATACTATTGTACTCTTAACAAATTTTTGGGTTTGATTTCTAAATGCCTTCTTCTTGTTCCGATCGGCTAGTGTTGCTTATGTTTTTTTTAACACAAAAATATGTACAAAATTATATTCCGCCAAATTGAGCCGAATAAAGCGCTCTTTTTAGCAATATCTGTTACATAACAGTACGTCAAAACAACAAATAACTACAATATATAATATTATCTTCGGTTGCCGCGATAATTACTCATGAAATAAAACAACTAAAACGGATTAAATCGCGTATACTAATTTAAACTTCATCCCGACGTTTCGAACCCTTTAGCAGCGTTCGCGGTCATCGGGTGTCCACCCGATGACCGCGAACGGGGATTTAATCCGTTTTAGTTGTTTTATTTCATAACTACAATATAGTCAAAAAAGTATTAGCATCGCTGCCCACCCACGACATGACAGTCTACTTTTGAAAGTTAATTACCGTTTAGAGATCGCATACCAGAATATTGATATTGTCAACGACTGAGAAAGGTTAATTATCAATAACTTATATTTACAATTATAAAACAAAATTAATTATTGAGTGTTTCAGGAGGATATAAGTATACTTATTATCTTAAATAAATTGCTTAATATTATATCAGTTCCAAATATATTACTTTTTATACTAAAATGGTGGCAAACAAGCATACGGTCCTCCTGATGGTAAGTAGTCGCCGTAGATGCGAGCAATTCAAGAGGATTTACATGCGCGTTACCTACCCTAAAATGGCCGGATGAACATAAATGTGAGTAGCTGTAGTAATAAAGCAAGAATATATTAATAATACAGATTAATTCTTATCTTTCATGCCTTGCATGTTACCCCTTTTATACTTTTTATTTTTACGGCAAAACGTGATAAATCAACAATTTAACAAAAGGCGTAGTAGATTAAAAAAAAAGTTATGCATAAAAACTAAAACTCATTTTTTCGTTCAACAAGCCCATATCGTATGCCAGAATCCAGAATATTGCAATCACACATGCCAAGCCGGGTACCAAATTCCTATATTGTAAAAAAAAAAACAAACAATACGTTGTTACTTGTTTTGTAGCGTTAAGAGAAAAAAACAATGATTCCGTGAAAATAATAAACTGAAGAGTAAAAAAAATATATTCTTTGCTGCGTTACCAAATATGGCGGCATGTGTGATGAACTATTTACGCACTGTATTCTACTGTCTGGAAGGAAATTATATACATGGATTATTGTAACATACAGTAGTCGCCACTTCATACCTACTCAGCGACATTAATATGAGATCTCTAATGGCTTTCATAATTATTTTCATTATGATAGGTTGATATAGATTTTTACTGGTGTGCCGATTGTGATATTCGGAATTCATTTATTCGTATACTAAGGATTTGGGTTATCTTTACTGCTCAGAATGGATAAACCCGTAAATCCTTAAGCAATCTTTTCAGGCTTCCATACCACTAAATAAAATATGGCTCTTATAGTTCGGCAATGTTTTTATATCCTTTGATTCACAGATGTCTGTCTTAATCTATTTCTACCTGGGAGTTCCTGCGAATGGCAAAATTATTTAGTTCTTTATTATGTTTTTGAAGAAGTTGATATCAAAAGAAAAAAAAAACCTATTAAAAATATACGGAGATATTTTTATTGTTATTTTTTAATAGTTTGTTTTTCAGTACTTAAAAAACTTCTCTCCAAAACAACCCACTTTGGAGAGAAGTTTTTTTATATAGTCACTGCAAGTGTTTAGTTTCCCGTACAATAAATTTTTATATTTTGTGTTGTAAAATACTAACTTGTTTAGGTACGTAGGTATAAAATAGTGTTTTATATAGAGGTTGAATAATAAAGGAAAGGTTCATGTTTAATCATGTTCATTACGACACGCGCAGTGCTAGACGCTGATTTATTTAGCTCCGGTCACCCTCACTTCACCTAAAGGCTATTACGTTCGTGGAAAATAAGAGAAAAATAACAAAAACGTTGCCTGTTCATTACTGTGAGTTTCCAATTTACACAATAAAATAATCACTCAAAAGGTTTTATCGTAAGAACTTAAGAAGATTGTAATTTTTAAAATTTGTATTTTATATGCATTTATGCAATTAAAATGTCTGTTGAATTAATGTATTTTTTTATACAACGACGGTGCCGAACAGGCATACGGCCTACCTGATGGTAGGCAGTTGCCGTAGCCTATGGACGCCTGCAACTTATACGAACCTATACACTCATTTTTTGAAGACCCATAAAATATACCACATATTAAAAATTGTGTCAGTATTACAAAATGTAGGTACTAATAAAACTATAATACTATACTGAACAAAACAGTCTGTACATGTATAAATAGATGTAGTTATAATTAAGTGCCATCACTTTAGTATTTAAAAATAGTGTGGTGCGGAAGAGATTTTCTTTTGTTTTGTTTTAAATAATTTTATAGAATCACACCCTAATTTTTGGTACTCACTTGCTTGAAGATTCGGCCTTGACACTTGACTGTAAGGTACGTTAATTGAAAATTGAATACAGGTTATATTACTACGCAAAGCCTCGGAATTCGTTGCAATCAAAAATGTTTAACTTTTATTTTAAAACAGAGTTTTTTCATGTTGCTGTTGCTTAATATTTAGAATAAAAAAGTCGCATCAAATTAGCTAAGATTGATTTTATTAAGTATAAGAAATACTTATAGAGAAGTGTCCAGAACAATATAGGTATGGTTGGCAGTCCTCAACTGTGCGTTTTTCTAGAAACTTCCTGCCTCGCAAAGCAAAACTCTGGAATAAATTGTCGTGTGCAGTATTTCCGGACCGATATGACATCCAAACCTTCAAGAAAAGAGCGTATAGGGATCTTAAAGGCCGGCAACGTACTTGTGACTCCTCTGGTGTTGCGAGTGTCCATGGGCGGCGGTAGTTGCTTACCATCAGGCAATCCGTCTGCTTGTTTGCCTCCTATATCATAAAAAAAATGTAACATGATAATACATATATAATACATGTAAATATAATATGATAAGAAAATTCTTGTAAAGATTAAGCGTTGAAAAAATAAACAAAAGTGAAGTAAAATATGGAAAATGTAATTTTCATCACTTGTATAAAATATTAACAGACCAGGATTGCACACAAAACTTGAAACGGTTGAAGTTTCACTCAATTAAGTACGGTCAAGTTGAGGTCAAGAAGGAGTGAAACAATAAGAAGTGAGACTCTAAAAGAAGGAGAGAAAATAAACTTTACTTATTTAACTAGAACTTAGAGTTAATTACTGAAATATTCTTCATACAACATCAAAAGGAACATTTAATTACAAAATAAATACGTCCAAATTAATTGACTCGAAATTTATCTTTATAATTTTTTTCTAAGTTTTCTAAGTGTTAAACAAATAATTGAAGAACATATAATAGTTATTTGATTTACAAGGAAGGAAAGTGAGTTTTTATCTTCTCGCGCTAATATTGGTCTCAATATTCCAAAATTCAAAGTGGCGTCTTGAGCGTTGGGAGGGTTTTAAGATACGAGAAGGAACCGAAACTTTGGTGCCGAGTGAAACACAAAATTTATCACCTCACTACCGCGAAGATAATACTTACTTTTTTACATTAGGATATTACTTATTTTAATTTTAGTCCTAATTATTATTATCCATGATTAATCATTCAATATCATTATTTAAAATTACATTCAACCCAGCTAACGGCCAATAACACTAAAAATTTATTTTTCTATCTGATATGAAGAATTAAAAACAGGCTTTCCGAGCTAGTGAGGTGAAAATATATATGTATTGGGTCATAGGTAATATCATATAGTTATAACAACTGTAAAAGATGGCGAAGGTGTTAGAACTTTCGAGTAAGACACTTTTAAAAGTCTGTGTTTTATTATAATTATTATAACATTAGCTACGTAGCTTAAAACTGCTCCATCCAGATGTACATAAATTTATATAAATTTATAATATGAACGTGCTATTCTCTGTCCGACAACCAGATTTTATAATTACTTACAAAATCCAAAAACTACTAGAATAAAATACAAATATAGAGACTCCGTATTCATGACCTCGTAGTAGTAGAGGACGACCATTCCTGCTTAGCCGCAGGGTCCAACCTACGCCCGGGATCGTGCACAAAGGCGAACTTCGCTGATACCTTGAGTTTGATCTCAGATACTGTACAAAGCTGTTTCGGATCTTTTGAACTTGATATCCCCTTATACGGTCTACTCCCTGGGCCAGAAAGTTACGAACGAATGAACTTAGATTTATAATGCTTTGGGTTGACTTGACTTATTTTATAAACATTAATACTATATACATACTTTTTACATAACTAATCCTTTATATGAACATATCGTTTGTTGTGGTGTATTTCGCCGCTATTGATCTAATATAAATCTCTACATTTATTGTCACCATGCCACGCCATGTCATCATATCGAGACGAAGTTTTACATCCAAACTGGAGTAATTTATATTACTTAACTGAAAATCGTATAGTTTATCTTTGATTGTTTAAATCCGGAATCCATTACAGTTTTCAAATTTTGACATTTGTTATTCATTAACATTATGGCGAAAAAGTTTACGGGTAGTCCAGCCTGTATACGAAGGCGTTGTAACACACAAAACATAAACTTGTAACACTGGTAACAATACACAATAAAGAGACGATTCTGCTTTCAATATATATATTTAAACATAAAGTTTAGTATTCCATGATCTCTTGTAAATATTGCCGTTCAATCACTTTATTGTTTGTCGTTCTAATCCCTACATGATCACTAATGGGCTGATATAACTTTATTGGACACTCTTATCTGGACACGTATAGCAATGTCAAATAACAAACCAGTGTGATCAAACTTTGCGGTCAGTGCTCTTCATTGGTTTAACCTTTTATTTCAAATCAATATAGAATCTAAATTATTAATGGTATTGCGAGTGTAGAATGCAAGTAGGAGGCATTAATATTCTTGCAAAAACTGGAAGAGATATCACAGCCGGTATAAGGTGAGACAACAGTGTAGTTGTTTGAGGGAGTCAAATGTGTTAACTTAGTAATTTGATGCCTATAAATTCAATAATATAATAATATTCTGTCACATTCAATGTAATTCAGTATAAATTGAATTCCCTTCCAATCCCTACGCTTAAGTTTTCAAAACGATGCAACGGATATTGATTGATACAGAAGGATTCAAGGTGAAGTTATACGTGTAACCGTGCAAAGCCAGGCCGGGTCGCTATTTTTCAATAAACTGATAGACAGATGCTGCATATAGCATTAACTGTTAAAGTTCGGACTTTTGAATATACAATACATATTTTAGAGATGTTAAAATTGTTTTGATGAAAATGGGGTTGAAAATTATCATCGACTTAAAATCTAGATGATTGAAGAGTGGGTAAAAGCGGTAACACGTACTAATTTCAATCCGAAACTACGGAATCTTTTTCGGCTCGCACCATATTTTTTTTATAATATCTTGAAGTACGAAGTAATTACTTTGCACCAGGATTTAATCTAATCCGGATAAGGCCTATTTTCCTGCATGGGTTACAGGATGTCCAATATTAAACTGTTGCTGCCAAATATTTTGAGTCATGGCAAAATACAGGGTCAAGCGCCAGCCCCATCCTGAATAATAACAGGGTTCAACTCAATAGCAGATTCAGATTTGAGCTTTAAAATCATTAATTCTAGTTTACGGTCGAAACTAATTTCAACTGTTTAGAGCTTAACATGTAACTGGTAGTTTACCTTTGACATGCCACAAGCAGCAAACTAGTATTCAACTGAATCGAAAGGAAAACGTAACGGAGATCATATTACTGCTCGTTTGTTCAACAACAAGTGACCCGCTAAATACGGTAGGAAATAGCATTGCTTTGCTGTCTAGTTGAGTTAAAATCAAAAGAATTTTATATTTTTGTGTATTGTGGTTTTGTTGCATAGTTGAAATAGCTTTCATCATTAGGAAGTATTATAAAATGTCAATGAAACAAATCTATTAACTATTGTTTAAAAGACTATGTTTGTGGTATTTAGCTTACATATTTATTTTATTTCTTAGTTATTGTTGATTTTCCTTTTAAGTTGTTTTTAGTTGAAGTATTAATAGTATTTAAGTAGTTATACGAGTATCTGTCGCACAATACAAAATTTGTTACATAATGTTTAACTTATTTAAATTACATTATGTAATTCTACGCTGTTGGCCAAACCATTTACATAATTATACCTACTAAAGCCCACGGGGTATACCTGCAGTACCAATCGCTTCAATAAATTTCATCTTTTTCAGCTTTTTATCCAGTTTTCAAGCAAAAGTAATAGTACTTTTTTCTAAACTAATGGAATTCATCTGGTTTTTTATTTTATGTTAAATTTAAAAATACTTAAGTCTTAATAATTTTATTATGATTATAATTATTTTTTTATAGGAGCGCATCATGCAATCGCGGCTGGCTCCAATTTTTCACTCATATAGTGTGCGGGATCTTTACTGTTACCAGCTTCATTATGATCTTAGTGCTGACCTTGAATATCTCCAAAAAAGGATCAAACATCGATGAGTCACGGTGTCAAGTCTCTGGTTGCCGCGTCATCTGCCGTGAGGCGCCATTTTATGAGGAGTTTGAGGATGACATTGTATTGGCTGTTATGGTATGGTCTACTTTTGAATTCATTCATTAGTTTAAAAGTTTATAATTTAATTTATTGGTAACATTAATCATATCGGCAACAAAAAAAGTCCGTTACTAAAGCCTAAGAACAAAAAAGCTACAGGCAACGCATTTGTAAACACTGCATTGATTATCAAAAGAGTAAAATTAGAGATTTCGATTTAATTCTTTAGGTGGTTAAGTGTTTTTGAATTTAATTTACTTACTTGTTGTATAAGAAAAATAATAGGTGTAAAATATAAATTTATGTTTCGAAATATACATTTACAATTATCACATGTCATGTTTTACTGTTTGCAGATTGCAGAGGAAAATTGTAAGAATATATTTTTGACCTTACACGAGCCGCTGTTCACTAATGAATCATTACCCCAAAACTGGCTTTCAAGACTACGGCCGGTGGTGGTTGAGCTCAGCATCAAAGGCGGAAACCTTCATCATATTCCACAAAATGCTTTTGCAGCCACTTTTGCGAGAAGTGTGAAACTAGTGATTTTTGAAAAAATAACTATAGCATCTTGGACTCAACACGCATTGCTTGGGTTTGTCAATTTGGAAAACATTTCTATAAAAAAATGCAATATTTTTGGTATCCAAGAAAATTTTCTCTCTGCAGTAAGCCACACTTTAACAACGTTAACTGTAGCGGAAAGTGGCTATTGGAATCCAGAAAATCTTACAGGATCGCCACAATTAGTCAGCCTTCCTACCTTGACCTCGGTGGATTTAACCGGTAACGATTTCGGTGGTATTTTAGGAAAAGCGAGCTTTACAAGATTGGGGTTTTGCAAGTCACTATATCTTGGTTCTAATAGAATTACTTATATAGAACCAGGAGCGTTTAATAACCTAGTAAACTTAGAATATTTAAACTTAAATAATAATTTACTAATGCGTATTGAACCGAATCTATTTCATGTCCTGACGTCATCTTCCACGCCAAGGGTAAGGTTAAATTTAATAAACAACTTGTGGCACTGTAATTGTTCGGACAGGGAATTAAGACGATTAAGTAGACTATCTGTACTACTAGTAGACCCGACATGCAATTCTCCCAAAAGTGTGCAAGGAAAAACATTTAATGAATTTAGTAACGATTGCAGAAACAATGAACCAAAACAAATAGTTACTGTTGATATGCAGCGTAATGCTGTAGAAAATGAAGTCTCAAGTATTCGAAACCTTGAATGCGTCTCAAACATGTCTCCTGAATTCACACCAAAAGTGGTTTCACCTTTTCATAACTATCCATGTTCTGTGGATCTTCTTAACTATTCATCCTCCCAGCATTCTGCCTCGATCGCAGATTTTTACACCGCAAACGATAATCTTTGGGTTAAGCCAGTAGTAATCTTTATGGGAGGAAATTTTACAATGATTGAATTAAGTTTGTCACGAGCTGAAGGCTATGGGCTCATTTGGTATCGTAATTCATGTATCAATGAAGTATTTTGTGTGAACATTTTGCCAGATACAATTCGACTGTATAATATAGATTTTTATAACGAGTATACATTTTGTCCTGTAGTACTGACATCGGGTTCAGTAGATAGTACTAAATGTATTGATGTTACGTCAAGAAATACAGGTGGGTCTTCTTCTATAACAAAACTGATATTTTTTCCTTTAGTTGCAGTGGGTTGTCTTTTATTTGGGGCTCTCACTCTTTACATGCTTATCCGAAAATATCCCTTTCTTTTGAAAGGAAGCAAAAGACTATTGTTCGTGAAGCATAAAACTGTAGATGCTTTGGTGTTGCCACCGAAGGTGCCCCTGCGTGAAGTTCAAAGCGATGCTTCTTTAGATGAATCCAAAGAAATACTTAACATATCGGCTTGCTTGCGTCACGATTTTAAACGTTCTGGTTCCGTGAGAAGTTCTCATAGTTTCGCCCCAAGCTACATTTCCGCATTACACCCGACAGACGAACAATTAGCGGATTGGCGTTTGAGACATGCTAATGAAAGGTTTGACAATCATTATGCATCGGTATCAACAATTAGTATCAATACACCGGTTTCATTTTCAAGTGATAGCGATCACTTATATTTTTCAATTGAGGATAACTCACCAATTATGAGTTTCAGTGAGCCATTCAGTCATAGTTTGGAAATTGAACCTCGCAACTTTTCCTAATTATTTACTAGAGAGAATAAAATAAGTAAATATAACTAGACAACCTTCCGACAGAACGGTAACAGAAATCGATTTGAACTCGGATCTTCAGCGTAAAGATATTAAAATTTATTAATAATCATAATGATGGTAACAAAATCAAATTTATTTGAAGAAGAATGCTATGCACAGATGTTCCGCAGATGAGTCGATGCAAGCGTCGCGTCGTGAATCAATCGTGCACAGCTGATTTTGACATGTATTTAAATTCAATGCAAACAATTTATTGTGCTAGCAATTGGACAGAGCAAGTCGCCAGTTATTGTGATTCCAAGGAGGATTCCATGTGGCCAGGAGGAGCCCTGATCTGATCTGGTCTAAAAAGAATGATGTTTGATTGTTATATTACATACTTCATAATCAATCCGGTGTCAGAGGTCTAATAACATTTACACTGATCTCTTCTCTTCGTTGAATCTAAAGTTGCTTTCACCCAAAAATACGTAGCTATATACATGCTGACAGGTTATTTCGTGACTATTTTGTGTTATAAATTATAATTGTTATGAATAAAGATTTATCCATATCTATTTTTAATTTGGTTTAATTATTGACGTAAAAATTATAATGCGTAAATAATTACACAATAATAAAAAAAAAAAATGCTTTTACCAAAAAATGGGTTTCTTGCTAGATAATCTTGTATATAATTGAAAATTAATTATAACGAAAGTGAAAACAAAAGACAAAAGTGAAAAAGTTAATACAATAATACAGGAAATGCTTACAATGAGACTATTACAATCGTTTATCAATGGTTGCTAAAAATAAATATTCTTAACAAGTACAATGACGCCAAAAGTACTCTGAAATCAGCTGTAAATATAATTGGCTACCCTACCCTTCCGGCGAGGCTAAAACAATGCACTTGGCAGTGACATTGCTAGGGTTGGCAGATAAAACAATGCTAATGTTTATCTATATCGCTAATGAGAAATGCGTGTACAACGCGATTACGTGGACACGTGATAATTTAGTCGCATATATTGACAATGAATTATGCAAGGATTTTGGTAGAGTAAAGGATTTAGTATATATTTATTGATGTTTTTACATTTGTTTTAGGTACTTACTAGTCATACCGGGTGCGGCCTGTAATAAGAGCAAAAAATTTAGGGATCGCTTCTACACCACGAACGTAACAACATTTATTCTACAACTTTAAATAATTGCGTAATATATTAATTATGACTTTTTCTAACAAAGTAAATAGTATTTTCAATGAACAGCATCCAATAGTCAAGTTGACGTTTACTGTCAGCCTACAAACTTCATAGTTTTTGCAATACATTGCTTGCTTGGAAAATCTTTTTTTATGAATATTTTGTAAACTATAAGTTATTTTCAAAAGTCGTAGAACAAATGTTGCTACGTTTTTGGTGTAGAAACGATGCCTAAAGTTAAAGCTCCTATTACAGGCTACACCCGGTATATATTTATATTGTTATTGATTTTAGTTAATTCAGATTACCAAAATGTTAATTTTAACCAAGTTGGTTAAATCTTGTATATATTTAAAATATGTATAACAGGAAAAACTGCTGAGAATACACGTTATATATTTTCTGCCTGTTTGTATGTAAGGGAATTAACCAGACCATGCTCTGAAGATTTAGTTATAGTTTTTTGTACATGTACATATTTATAATTTTATTAATAAATTAATAAGACGTAAACATAACTATTAAATTACTTATTTGCTAAGAATACTAATAATGTATTTTTAATCCTCGAATAAACAAACCAAAAAATATATATTCTTTTATTTTCAAACGCCGATTAATAATCATATTATATAAACAACCTAAGAGTGCAATAATAAATGTCTATATATTTTTGCATCGTATACATTATGAAACATTATATTTTAGGTATTTTTTTTATGGAAACATGTGTATCTATCACTGCTGTTACATATTTTTTTCATGAATATAAAGGATTTGGAGAAACATTCTTACTCCCTGTACAATACTTTCACGAACCATTCTAAAAGTAACTTCTAACACAACAAAACAGAAAATGTTAAAGCTAATATTTTAGATTTAGATTTTGGATTGTCCTAAAGTTGTGTATATTTCATATTTTTATTGTTTTGTGTACCTCCGTAGCAATCTATTTCGCAATGACAACAATTTCGGTTCCGGGTAAGTAATACATCACTGATATAGCTTCTACCGTGTCCCCTTAATCGTTATCATTTGGAATGGATGATCTAACGTCAAAATGATTAAGTACTTCAGGCAAACAATGGATAAATTATTAACATGTCTTCTATATTTCTAAATAAACAGTATTCGTATTTTACATTAAATAGGTTGGGAATAAAGTAAAACATTGCGATAAAATAAAGGGAAGCGATTCCGATTAAGAAGTAGGATACACCAGTTTATATTATAAAAGGAATTATTTTCATAAAAAAATGTTGTTTATTTATTTTATTAAAGATAACTTGAGTTTTATACTATTAAATAGGGTTTTCTAGTAAAGGTAAAATTTTATTTTCTAGATCGAATGCCTAACACATCATACCTACATTTCAGCCGTATGCAGTCCACTGCTGCACATAGGCCTCCCACAAATATGAATTGTAAATATGTAATTATATATTATGGCAACTACCCCCCTAGATCGAATGCCTTACATTACATAAAATCGAAAATTGTACGATATAGCCGCTGTCAATTAGAATGAACAAATTCACATTAGAATGAACAATCTGTTTAAACAGTTCTATTTTACTGAATTCTTTCTACTCCATTTCGTCAAAAAAAAAGTGAGGCCCATAACGACAACGTCACGTTTATGTATAAACTCTTATTTTTTAATGTTTATATTAAAAGGTTTTTTATTAGCACTGTATGCTATGATTAGTACCGTATATGAGTCAAATTTTGAAGTAAAGGCGCAGTTACAATATTTTTTTTATTACAGTACATGTCGTTATCATCACAATCAACTTTAATACTGATTTAAACTTTCACGGTTTTTAATACACATTATTACACGGAGGTAATTTTTAAAGTTTTGCATATTAACTTCAATTTAATTAGCGAAAATATTGCCCAATAGAGTACATAGGTTGTGACTGAAAGTTTTAGGTTAGAAAACATTGCGTATTTCATCGCAATAACCTAGACCATTCGATTGTACACATATTTACGCTCATTTAAATAATTAGACGTTCTATTAATTGCGGAACACCTGTACAAGTGACTGGGACGCAGGCGCCTGAGACATTAATTGCATATGGCGCGTCTTGCGTGCACGCATGCCAAGAGCCAACGCGCGCTTGCGCATTGAAGCGTTACTTCTGCAGTCGATATCAAATCTAACCTTTAATAATTTATTTAGCAAAAACATTAACTGTCCCTTTCCCGCAAACGCAAACAAAAAGAGAAGACTATCCTAGTTCTTAAGATAGAATGCGTATATTAGTTTTGGACAAACTGCATGTCATATTAAATTTTCGCCGTGCTAAAATTATTCGCGTGTTGATGTAATCATTTAGATCAGCCGCTCTAATAGTTCATTTTGATAATTATGTTAGAAACGAATGGTTTGTTGAGTTACCAATTCTAGCTACTTGCACAGCTGTAGACTTATGATCAAGATTATCTAAGACATACATTATTTGTCTCGCAATAAAAAAAGGGCCACGATGTTATTGTTACACCTATTCGCCACCATACGAGTATAAAAGTATCACCATACTTTATTACATTATATAAATAATAATAATGTACATATAGGAGACAATCTTATAAACAAGAAGTTCTGAGATTATGTTTATGTAACAATACCTATACAGAAGGATTTCTAGGTGGTGACCCAGAATATTTTTTTCTAATTCTTTTACTGGTCAAAATCTTATGGTTTTATTTGATCAAAACCAAATTAATTATCTTTTCTACTTTTTTCAATTACAATAATCTTAAACTAACCAAATAATGGTCACACTATACCTTTTGACCTACGACGTATGGAAAGCGATAACTTGATAAGTCATCGACATTGAGTAGGGTAGAAATTGTAAGAAAATATTTTTTTTTTCTTGTTTCCGTGTAAAAACTTATCATTATTTTTGATGATAATAAATGAATGTTTACCATAATTAGCTTCATTTATGAATTCTATGTCATGGCTAGTTTTCTTCCTCCACGACCTCCAAATCATCCTGTATAGACAAATATTGCTCATAACCCTGGAATTAAATTTCGTGATAAACCCCCGACCTCCAGCAGGGTTTGATTAGGGCAAATTCGTCAAAAATAAGCACACAGACATAAAATCCTGAATTTAATGCAATACACAGTTTAATAAGTCCGAGAAAATAACTTAGAATGCAAAGTTGTCTCATGTTTTAATTGTTCTTCAGTTTATTTTTTCAGTAAAAATATATCAAAACAAAACCGTTTTAATGCCATAATCAAGTTACAAAGGAAAATTTAGGTAATGGCCTAAAGTAAAAGCATCTGTACTAACTACAAAACCAGACTCTCTAAAGAAACGACGAGTATTTAATACCTTTAAGTAAAGTACTTATTTTAAATTCTTAACGCTAATCAAATAACGGTTGTTAAATAATTATGTACATCTAGTTTACTTTGGAGTAAATTTTCACTTATTACATTGAGAAAAACAATATAAACGTTACATAAGCTTAGTCTTACTAGGGTCGCCATCAATTGAGGCGAGGGATAAGTCACAAAAAGGTTAAGAAGTAGGCACATGCAATGATACAATTCTGCTATGCTATAATGTGGAAATAAGCGACTTTTTATGATACGACATGATATGATACTTTGATACGTGTTTAAATAATCTGGGCAGTGAAACTACAAATTAAAAAAATTGAGATGGGATAAGTACCTGGTTAAATCAATGCTATGACGACAGATTTGGCCTAGTGGGTAGTGACCCTGCTTATGAAGCCGATGGTCCTGGGTACAAATCCAAAGTAAGGGCGATTATTTGTCTGATGAGCACATATATTTGTTCCTGAGTCATGGGTGTTTTATATATGTATTTAAGTATTTGTATATTATATATATATCGTTGGCTGAGTACCCGAAACACAAGCCTTCTTAAGCTTTCTAGACCATGGGGCTCAGTCAATTTGTGTAAGAGTGTGTACACAAAACGAATGATTTGCTTAAATTCCAATTGCTATTTAATATGCTGATTTAATACAAAATACTTTGGAGCTAAATAAGTAAGCAATACAAAGGTCAATTGATTTTAACTATCAATTTTTACACGTGATTAAAATACATTACAAAAATTATCTCCTATGTTTTCTTAACGACTGCTTTATGTAGTAGAAAAAACTAGATGAAGACATCAATAACTTCAAGCCGCGCGAGTTTGTCGAACTACCCGCACTTTATCTTGTTTGTTAACTTCCACTTTAAGATCCCTAGTGGATGTCGCTTGTTATAGTTATGCAGCTCAATTTGATCCAGACTCCAACAAGTGTTCGGCCATGTCAGATTTACTCACCTGGTAATTTCATACAGCTGTGTTATACTCTATTTGACGACCGGTCTGGCCTAGTGGGTAGTGACCCTGCCTATGAAGCTGAAGGTCCTGGGTTCGATTCCCAGTCAGGGCATTTATTTGTGTGATGAGCACAGATATTTGTTCCTGAGTCATGGGTGTTTTCTATGTATTTAAGTATTTATATGTATCTATTTATTATATATATCGTCGTCTAGTACCTGCAACGCAAGCCTTATTGAGCTTACCGTGGGACTAGGTCGATTTGTGTAAGAATGTCCGAAATATTTCTCTTTCTGCTACCGTGAGTTTTATTAGGCCATTGCAGGAACTTCCACAAACTGAAACGAATAATTTGTAATGCGATTCGCTCCCTTCGTCTGTATTCCCGGAAAGATATAATTTGGGTCTTTTTAAGGCAAGAGTGAGAGGCTGTTACTGAACTGGCGTGCTGCACCCTCGACCCCGTCGACACTTACTATCAGGTAAACGAGGTCAGTCTTGTATATAAAAAACCGGAATGGATACCTTAAGGTAAAAATACCATTAGTTTTAACGCTATAAGGCCCGTTTAATTAGTAACTATGATTATGATTATATACTTACTGTTTAATGTTAATACAGCTAGGGCGTTCCAAAATATATCGTCTGGTCCGGCAAAAGTTCTTGTATTCCGACAGTTTTCGATACAAGATAACTCAACTTCCGTTTAAATGGTTTAAAAATACAACTTCATTAGAACACTAAATACGTTTGACTTCACGCAAATCGGATTTCAGTGCAGCCGAGTAAAACGAAACCTTTCTGGCAGCTATGTCGGACGTTACAATTGTTTGCGGTGACAATCGCTTATAAACGCTATATTATGAGATGAGAATAAAAGAGGAAAACACTACAATGTATTGTATATTATATTATACTCGTAAATGTAAAAGTAATTGTCCCTGTCTGTCAGTTACCTCTTCACACTTAATCCGCTGAATCAATTAGGATGGAATTTGGTATGGAGAGAGTTTGAGTCACAAGAAAGGACAAAGAATAATTTTTATCCCGCAACCATACTTTAAAGACGGACATAGCTGGCCGGCGAAGTCGGGAGGAAAAGCTAGTAGTGACATATGTCTAACATCACCTGTAAAGGGACGCCTCGCTTGTGACATAAAAAAGTAATAACCCTATATCAAAATGTAGGTCCGAAATAATTTATTGCTAGCTGCTCGATGACTGTGTGCGGGCCTGCGAGAGCCGGCTGAAATATGTTTAGGTGAAATTGAAACGTGAAATTTGATTTTTGGATCATAAAGTAAATTTATTATGAAATGTGTTTATGAAGTAAATTCTAACTAACTCCCTTTTTTACCTGTCTTTTTTATTAACATGAAATGTAAAACTGACGAATTGGGTGAAAATATTTACTATATAATTTTAGTTGTGATAGGGACTTCTCGTTTATCGACTTTATATACATATTTTTTTTGACACAATGAAGAACACAACATAACGTATCAAATAAGATTAAGTAAATATTCATGGTCAGTACCTAAGAGTACATAATATGCAATTATGTCATAATTACATAATTAGGCTCGATAGCAATTTCCATTGCAAATTCTTTCGAAATATGTTTAAAGGTACAAGAAATCCACAAATAATTTATAGGAAACAATAAAATGTTTTTATTTTTATTCATAATTTTCTAAAAGTTAGTATCCAAAAAATATGTGGAAGAAATCACTCATTCGCGATAAGACTGCATGTTATTTACTACATTTATCGATGTAATTATTATATATTATAAATGAGAATTCCGGGGTTCTGGTTGAGAATAAAATTTATGGATTAACGAACTTTTTCATTATAATTCGGATGTAAGTATAAAAAAAATAATGAAACACATTGTTTATAAAATTATTTACCTACATCAAGATTAGATTTTGATTAGATTAATTTAAATATTTTTGTAAATTTCAGGACCCAGAAACAGGCTCCGCATGCTAGATTAGAGAACCTGTTCTATTTATATATTCATTTTTCAGTTATTTTTTTTATTGATATCTGATGACGATATTTGGTATTATCTAATAAATAAATAAATAAAAAATGTTTATACTGTACTTAGCATTGCGATGGATTGATGAATTTGATTTGATTATATTTGACAAAAAAATATTTTACTTTCTTGTTCGTTCTTATTTATTTTTGTGAAACGGATTTCATGGTTGCTGAACAACAATATATTTTTTGTATTAAACTATCAACGAAAACTGTTTGTCAAAATATTTATGTATAACTCTCGAAGGGCACAATTAATAATGTTACGAGAATTAGGTTATTCAGAAAAAATTGTTGTACTTAAAAGCAAGCGTGGTTAACGCTTCATTCATGTCATCGCAAGATAAATGATCTTGTTATTAAAGAATAATAACACATTACTCCAGAGGCCGGGAAGTAAGGGGCTGCCGGCCGTGTATATGTAGACGAATAGTTACAAGGCCGACAACCCCTTATCTGAATGAACCAGCAAATGTGACTTATTTTTTTTAATGGCCAATCCCCATGATCTTGTGTCACAAATTTATGTGGACCTTGTCGTCTAGCCAATGTTGTCCTTAACGTCCTCTCGTCTAGGCATGAGAACTTGCAACAAGATAATTCACAGCCTATTCTAAGGAGCATTAATGTCGACGTTAACATTGTAGTGCATGTTTGTGAAAAAAACATTATATGAAAAGGATTGTACAAGAATATTACAAATTCTAGGATTCAATTTAATACCTCGAAAATTAGTGACAGAAGGTAATCTAGGTTTATAAAAGGAATGACACGCATGTCGCATCTATCTACTAGCCTCTGACGTCCTTAGCTGGACATAGGCTTCCCCCATAGTAACATAGAAGCTTGTCGCTTGGCAGGCAAGTTGGCGATTTCAGTATGTTCCACGGCCCTAAAGTGATGCTGCTGCCCGTCCTTCGGTCATTTCTGGTCGCAGTGCAGTGAATGTATTAAATATTTAAAATTGACAACACCTTCCAATGTAGGTCTTTTGACTTCAGCTTGATATTAGCATTACCCATCTTACTAAAATTTACAGTTAATTCTACAATAAAGATGAAAAGTCTATTAATTACTACGCAGTGGGTAAGCTACAATAAAAATGAAAAGGAAAAGATATTTTGAACATTGTCATAATTCCCATTAAATACTATTCAATCCCGCGCCATTAACTTTTGCTGCATTCAAGTGCAGTTGGCAACCGTCGGCGCCAGTGGAAAGCGTAGATCGCAACAAATATGTCACTGTCCGTGATCGGGAACACCTGCCTCCCCCCTGCCTCCCCTGCCCCCTATTGCCTCAGCCCTCATTTAGAACTCTGCATTTATTCAATATTATTATGTGTACGTTTTGATGGCAGTACTCATCAGCATCATCATCATCATCATCTCAGCCATAAGACGTCCACTGCTGAACATAGGCCTTGGCTCTTGGAACTCCACATGTTACGGTTGGAAGCTACCTGCATCCAGCGTCTTCCGGCAACCTTAATGAGGTCGTCTGTCCATAAGAGTAGGCAGACGTCCTACGCTGAGCTTGCTAGTCCGTGGTCCGTCCACTCGAGCACTTTTCGATTCCATCGGCCATCTTCTCTGCGTGCAATGTGGCCTACCCATTGCCACTTCAGCTTGTTAACCCAGTGGGCTATGTCGGTGAATTTAGTTCGCTTATTGATCTCCTTATTTCTGATTTACTCACGTACAGAAACTCAGAGCATAACCCGCTCTATAGCTCGTTGAGCGACTTTGAGTTTTGATATGAGGTCGATAATGAAACACCACGTTTTGGAGCCGTAAGTCATCACTGGGAACACACATTTATTGAAGACTTTCGTCTTAAGGTACTAGACATGTCAGAGGGCAGTACTAACTATGTCAAATATAATTTTAGTTATGATTACTTTTAAATACGGTTCATCTGAAGCTGAACAAACTGGTTTCTTTTCACAATGAACATACAAAGCAACTTATTTATTACATTTTGAGTTTAGTCACTGAATACAAAAAATACATTTTACATGCAATTTGATCTCCCTATTCAATTCAACATACATCTTGTTGTTTCATATAATAGCGTGGGTATGCTATGGGCAACATTAAGTTTAAGTTTAAAGTGACGATGGTTAAGCATGAAATCTGTGTTTTGAAATGAAATTTCTGCCTTTCTTGCATCATAATATTGCTTAATGCTTATAGTTTATAAAACGAACACCAAATCTAAGTATTTATAGAAATTTAATCCTTAATTATCAAATATCAAATCAAACACAATTAAATTTTCTATAAATCACGCTATTTGGGTACACATTTTTCTAAAAACTTCGGAATTATATTGGTAAATAATATTCGTCTCTATACAAATTGGCCAATATAAAACACATTTATTGAGTTGTTGTACCTCTTTTTACTATCTAAGTAGTAATAATTTATTAAATCGTCAAACAAATATATTCCAAGTAATGCAGAATATATCAATAATTACAAACACACAAAACAAAATTATTCTGCCTGATTTATTCCCTCTACATAGGTAATAAAATAAAAAGTACTCCCAAATACAAAAAATATATATAATAGGAAAGACAACCCGCTAGACTAACGTATACTTTCCCAGCGATCATCCGGCAACAGTGCATAATGTATGATGACCTCAACAATAACAGTTAAAAGCGATCGCCGAAGCCAAGTCGCAGTAAATCGTGGGCAGAAAGGGGCAGTACCTAGTCCCTAGACCAGAGGCAACCTGGGTCACATCGCCGCGCGTCTTCGAGTAGTAGCTCAGTCTATTCAGATCAAAGGACTTGTGTTCCTCATTCTTTGGTTCGGCATTGCGTACCATATTATTCAATTCCTTTAAATAAAAATGGTGAGGAGCTTTTAGACTTTATTTAAATAAAATTTAGTGTTGATTTTTTTTTAATTCAGTAATAGTGTATTTTATTTTTAAAATAAATATTCTAGTTGGATAGTGTCGTGTTTTCAATTTCAATTTTTTTTTCGTGTATCGGTTAATGTTTTGGAGTTTATTGAGAAATAATAAGGTGCTAACGTGCAGTTAATTTTTACAGGATGACCTAAACAAGGACCAGGTGGCAAGTGAGTATTAGCAAATGAGATTAGTATGGGACTGTAAAACCGACATAATAACCTCATGTAGTCTATAAACCGATTTATATTATAATACTATCATTATTGACTATTGCTTTATTTGAAGTAGCAGTTTTTTATACCATAGGGAACCGAATTTTAAAAACGCAGTAGTTTCATTATTCGTTGTTAGTATCAGTTCTAATTTCTAATTTTCGACTCCATTTTGAAATGGATTTGTTTCAGAATATCTGTTACGAAATAATTATTACGTAAAGATTGAAAGTATTCGTTTTATCATGTATTTTTATGGTATTATTTTAAGTGATAGAGGATTTATTTAGTTTTTTAAACATGATACGCATTATGTCGTCCATATAACGTCTCGTGCGAATTGGGACGATAAAACGCTGACCGTAATAATGCATTTTGAAAATATTTACAAACCTCCGATAAAACCACTATTATAACATGTAAAACTTGCGAGTTTTATGCTAATATTAATTAGAAATACAACGAGTCTATCGTTAATTCGTTATGTTCTATAGTTTATTCCAATTCGAACTTATCCCTTGAGAAATCTTCTCCAGCAAACTTTATTAAATAACCGATTTACACGTATATTTGTATAACATATAACTTTTTATTACTAAGAATTCATAACTAATTTTCTTATACATGAAAGTTCGGTCTTTTCTGTGGAACAATATTCAAGCATCAGCTCCGTTTTCACAAATTCGCTCTTTTATGCCGATAATATAGTTGGTTTTATATTTTTTTAAAGTGAACATAATAACTTAAATGGTGCAAGATAAAGTGAGTTAATTGCGTCATTTGATCCGCTCTGCTTCAGCTAGTGTGATTGCAGCTAAGCATTACCTGCTCTGGAGTGTAATAATCATTTAATTTAATTAGCCAAGGAATGAGGAAGTAATTTTCTGCCTATTTCTGAGAATTCTCACGACTTTGACACTCAAGTCTATGATAGACGAACAATTTTGAGTAGAGGAATGCTGTGTAAAATATCACATTAAGAAGTGTTAGAAGTTATGTTTATCAATATTATATAGGCCACAGGACGTGTCGGTCAAATCGAAACTATAATATTTTCATTGTACTTGTACTTGTTAATTCTTTGATATATTGTCGCTAGCAACACTATGTATGTAATTTCTAATTTAAAAAAGGAATAACTTTTTTTAATTGTCAGATAGGCGGAAGTTAGATCCCTAATTTGATCCCTAAGAATTTTTTTATGGTAAAATTTCAATTAAGGTCAGAATATAATATTGCTTCGCAATTCTACCAAAATGTGACTTCCTGGGTAACTAATAGAGTATTTAAATAAACATAGGATAGGATATGAATACGTGCTGCATGTTTTAATGTGATAGCGCTTCATAATATTAGGTCAGTACCTAGTTACTTACTTAAAAAAAAGCGGCAAGATCTGACGCTCCGTAAATAGATTTGTCATAGTTACCGGGCAGTTGTAATACTTATTTGCTTTTTATTATTATCATCATATATTTTTTATAATACAGAAACTCATTGCTTTTAAACCAAATTGTTAATATAATATATATGTTATATAATAATAACATAGTTTTGTGTTCAAATTGTTAATGTTTTGATGTGCCTTAATGTGCATAAATTAGAATGTATTGATGTGTTTTTTAAATTATGCTATAAATAAAAACAATAGTTCAACTAAATTAAATTTTAAACTTTTTATATTATCGGCATATATATCATGCTAGTACAATTTTATATTTGCATGAGACAGTACCGTATTCTACTAATTAGCATCAGGATAGTAAAAACAACAGAAACCGACCCATAGACGGTAAGATTTTCTAACGAAACTTATTTTTTCTTGTGTTTATTCAATTTGGGCTTCCAATACAGTTCTTTTTTGTATGGATAATTACAAATTGCGGTGTTTTCCATACAGAAAATACCACGTACATATTTCGTATTGGAAGCTTTAATTTGAATACAAATATATGACTTTTTATCTCACTATTTCAGTCCTTAAGAAGGCGTTTGAGGCCTTCGACCACGAGAAGAAGGGTTGTATCGGCACCGTCATGGTGGGGACCATATTTGGCATGCTGGGACTTGGCGTCACCGATGAGACCTTAAAGGAGATCATTGAAGAGGTGGATGAAGATGGTCAGTATTAACAATGTCCTATTTTTTATTAACAAACAAATGATGATGATGAATATTTTGATTAATAGACTGGGTTCAACTACCAAAGTTGTCACACATAATTACAAATTAAACACTGAATCGCGTTAAAGGTTAGTTGCCAAAAAAGGAAAATAATACCTTAAATCAAAAATAGGTAGTATATACTTAAGAAAAAGTGAGGAGGTCCTCGTCCTAGATCAAAATTAAAGAATATCAAAATATAGAAAAAAAAAAATATTTGTTCTTAGTTGAATAAGGTAAAATTGTTCATAATCATCATTTTTCAACATTTATAGTTTCGCCATATTCATCTGCCGTTCTATACATCGGGTTAACTTAGTGTCCGTTAGCACTAGAAACCTGACTTTTCAAACGAAAACTATATTCGTATTTGAGTTAATCGAAGTTCCAAATATTTATGTGAATAATGGATAGTAAATAATGGGAACCGCACAATGAGGATAACGAGAAGTTCTTAGCAGAAACAAAATTAAATTCTAAGGAAGCTTCAATATTTAAATAATACAATGTAACTAATGAATTCTTCACAAATATTTCAAGATAAAACTCAAAAAATAAATTATTATTAATACGTATTTTTATATATGGCGTGAAATAAAATAAATCTTACAATTTTCAAGGATTAGATCTTTTGTCACTCAATAACAGCGTCAATAATATTCTGCTTATTCGGAAACAACGCAGCCTCTGAAGCATCATCAATTCTAATAACACAATAAGCACAGTTATGTCTTTGATAATGGCACTGTAATAAGCACAGTCTTTGTTAAGGAATCAACGGGACGCCCCAAGCGTTGAAAACAACAAAGGACCCCTTTTAAGGCGACTAGAGTCCTTAGCGAACTTGACTTTGAAATAAGTCGCTTAAATACGAGATTCTTCGAAAATGTTTACAAATGAACCAGTCCAATGCAAGACACGTTTAAAATTTGAAGCCGGCAGATTTCAAAATGAACCTATTTATACATCTATTTATATATCGTATAATTTAGAATTCTTAAATAAATTGATTTCAGCCTCAATATCGAATAACTGTAATTATATATATTATATGTATTGAAGTATTATTTAACCTAAAATAATAAAATATAGACGAAACATTGTTACAAGTTAATATTTTATATTTTGGGTCGGTTAAGAGCTTTAGCCACAGATGAATTTTCATAGAATTTGTCGCCTTAAGGGTAGAAGTGACCTTAAATTTTGGTTATCTACTGAAAGCAAGCTTCAAGGCATTTCAAGCTAGGCAAGAAAATTATATGGAGGATGATAAGGACCTTACATTTCGTTATGAAGATTGTGTTTTATTTTTGTAGACTCAAACTTATTTATGTAGTTTATACGGTAAGATAAAATAGGACACAGTTTTTTGTCGTCAGCCTTCCACAATTTATCTGTAGATCAAGTATGAACTGCTCAAAGTATAATAAAACCTACTTGTTAATATAACTACTTTGTAGACTTTATGAATTAATGGGATTACATAATAATACTCCCTCAGGAAAATAAAGGTATGAAAATTCAGAAAAGGATAATCTAACAAACTGCGTTGAACGCAAATTGGGTCAACAGAACGTAATTAAGAAGTTGATATTTATTACACTGCCGAGATTCACTAAACGTTTTAGTGCTTATTTTTGACATGCTTCAAATTTGTACTGCAATTGATAACAAATACTAATTTAAAAAATGCATATTGCATATCGTTAAATTTCTACGTGAAAAAATCATGTCTTCTTGCTTTTCACTTGAAAATAGTTTCCTTTTATAAATACCACTTTTTTAAAGGTTTCATGAAACATTTCGTTGTCTAGTTCTCTTGAATGCCGAATATCACCCTGCGTGTTTAAAATTATTTGTTATTTATGAATTCATTTAGGAAAACGAAAAGCTTTTCTAATTAATGTAAACCAATTACCAGGATTAAACAAACGGCTAAAGAGAAATGAAGAAAGGTTTTCATATATAATTATTATATCTGCTTTCCATGTTACTATACAATTAACGCTGGGCGCTGCTTTTGCTTTTCAATTATATTCAGTTTGGTTATCCATATTCTTTATCTGATATTCATGCGCTTACGTCAATATCTATTAAACGATTCTCCCCGATCCGCCACTAATTTTCTGAGTGCTCTTGCCGGAGATACGCAAATACTCTTTCACTCTGCTGCTTTTCAGAATATAAAAGTCCAAAGTTACTTTAGCTTTGAAACCACATCAGACTATTCTGTTCCAGGTGATTGCGATACTGTTTCGATAAAAAGTCTCCCCTTGCGTATTAGAGATTAAACTTCAGCAATATTTCTGAACTGAAGTTATTTTAGTTGCGTAAACGGTTTCGCTGTTTGGACTGTTAAAGTTGTGTGAAATATGAGCGTAAAGTGCGACAGCTATTTTATTTGCTAGTTTGCACTTGACGTGAACAGTTGTGTTGATAATGTTTAGCAGGGTATTAATGTACGGCTTTTGGGTAGGTATATACAAAAGTAATAATTAATCACATGAATAATTTTGCTACTACAATTCAATATTTTTTGGCACAATGATACAACCATGATCAAGACATAAGAAACAGGGTCATAATCACAAACAAATCACTCCCTTAATAACAACGTGTATGTGGCGATTAACTGTATAAGTAGAATAATTCTCCCCTATTATCAGGAACACGTGTCATAAAAGGAACAGGTATGACAATATTTACACAAAGTCGCGTTCCTTCGAAGTTCAAGCTATTCCATTGTTTACGGTTTTAGATGGCGCCGCGAGATGTCTTCGTCGACAACTTTAATTATTTATTTAGAGGCTCTTGTTCGTTTGCCTGGATTTTATATAAGGGAATATAAAATATCTATATGAAATATGAAATATCTAGAGAAAAAGAAGTGACGTTAGAATATTTAATATGACCTCTTATTCTGTTGTTCTCTTCCACTGAGCAATATTGTACTAATTATCTACAACAGTTTTTGTTTTTTAAGATGCGCAATGTGTTATTGTATTATATTTATATTAACGATTGCAACAGGATCTGGAGAGCTGGAGTTTGAAGAATTCGTAACCTTGGCGTCGAGATTCATGGTTGAAGAGGACGCTGAAGCTATGCAACAAGAACTTAAAGAGGCATTCCGGTTGTACGATAAAGAAGGTAAATAAATACTCAGAAGTTCGAAAGGATGATCGACAACTATATAAATTCCCCACATAAAATCGTGGCACTATAGGCATCTACAAGTTGCCGCACGCCTAGTATACATACGTTGCGGATGTAAACACAAGATATGATAATGAAAATATAGAATAGGATCCCCGATCCGGATCGTATCTAATGCAAACTATCTCGGTGGCGGTTCAACATGGTGAGGGCCAGGATGATTTCAGACACTTTAGTTAATAACTTTTAGTTAATAAATTTGACGAAACCTGCTGCGGATTTCATAATTGGTTTGTATGAGACGAATCTTGTTGCGGATTTGCATTTGGAGCCTGATGAAGCCTGTGTTGCGGATATTAAATAAATTATTTTATGACATTTAAAATTGAATAATACAATAAATTTTGCAAAGAAGGTAAGTTTTAAAAACGTTTATTCCAAAGTTTTCCAAGGGATTATTATTGAATAGATAACATAGTGAGTTTAAGGCCCTTCTCTCATAGGGCGATTCCCAAGCGATTTGTGTTTCATAGGCGTATCGTAAAACTACGCGTTGCTCCTTGTGAGTCGCCGCCATATTTATTAGCTCCCGCTATCGTGGTTTGCGTCTTGTAGTGCGTATATATGGCGCCTATATTTAGGCGCTATAACTTCGTGAAAGAAGGGCCTGAAACGCTTAGAAATTATTAATCATGAAAGTTTTACGGATTCTTTGTAAATTTATTTCTTTTTCATTAAAATGAAAAAATTGAAATATAATTATGAATGAACGACGAATTAATCGTTTTTATTTTTAAACATAACAAGACTTCATACACAGCCAAATTCTCCATAGCAATGCTTTAATGTACGGGCTACATATTTAAATTAGACAAAACCATAGGTCAGCCTAAACTTATTCGTTAAGGCTTTCGTTCTGTTGACGGGGAGTTAGACCACGTAAAACGTTATTATCATTAAACATCCTAATAAATACTCTCCGAGGCTAATGTGTCTAGCTGGAAATTTTAATCTTCGCTAGAAAAATCTAGATATTTCTCTAACCCCCCGGAGGCTTGAACCTTGTTAGTTATTTAACGTGTTCTATTTAGAAGAACGTTTTCCAAATTGTTTTGTTTTCGATATTAAAGAAAATGATTGTAGATTTTTTTACATACGTGCTCTATACATTTTTATTTGCCTTGGTAACATAGCCGAATTGTATTCGTTTTATTTTACGATAAGCCAATCAGAGTAATAAATACTGGTCTTGGCTTAAAACGCTAACGCATGGTCAAGCTTGAAGCTTTATTTCTAATTGATATATTATTCGATTAAATGAACATATTGCCGTCGCTAAAACGTAAATTTTAATATTTTAATTTTTCAATACTAAAGTCACATAAGACAAGATTGATAAGAATTAAGTATTTGATACATATTTGATGATTAGGAACTTAGAAGTTAAAGTGAATTTACAATTACATTTTAAACCTTCAAAGGCCCATAATTATAGGTGAAAAACTTAAACGATCTTACGAATATTTACGAAGTTTCAATATAGAACGCCGACATGCGTGTGCAAACACGTTACTACTACATAGGCCACGTGCCTAAGCTTAGTTTTTCACTTACACTTGTTTTGTTTAGGAAATTGTTAGACAAAACAATTGCAAAGATGGTGATGATTATTATTTATGGTAAAAATGCGTATGTCAGTCATTAAATTACTAATTGCCATAAGCCCATTGTACAGTCACTACGTCAAATTGTCAGTAGGTATCACTGTAGCCAAATATATCGGTGCAGACGATTACGTTGGGCTACTTTGGTGTTACGATACACTTGGCCGCTTTAACTCCGGCAACTATATGATACTGACTGTTCAACAACAAAAACCACGGCAAGCAATATAGCATATATACTCGTAATATGGTATGATGGAGTTGCTAATATTTTATGATGTTAACATTTCTAGGTAACGGCTACATAACGACGGCAGTTCTACGGGAGATCCTGAGAGAGCTGGACGACAAGATCAGTGCAGAGGAGCTCGACATGATGATTGAAGAAATTGACTCCGACGGCTCTGGTACTGTTGATTTTGATGGTATGTATCACCGTTTGCATTATTACCTCACGCAACAAGTCACAAGACTTCATGTGATTAACAAGAGACGCTCTGTCTTCATATATATCATCAATTATTTCATTATTATTTTTATATTGTTTTTAATTGATGTTATTATACTTTTCCTAATCCAGTATAATATTATAGTGTGTCGTGTTATTTCTCCTCTTTCTTTAAGGGGCTAAATCATTTAGTGTCTCATCATGTACATATAGTTGCCATCAGATATATTTGAGCTCGCATACATCGCCGCTATTGTTAAGGCGATAAAGTGAATGTTCAGCTATTTGTGACCACTTCCATACCTCCGATATATCTAATGGTGACTGTGTGTCCATCTAGAAGTATCCATTCACAACTCTAATTACTCCGATTCCTATCAGCGTTTCCACCTGTCAATCCCATGTTTGTTTATTGTCAAAATAATAACATAAAAAAATAATAGGTAGATAATCAAAGTAATATTATTTTATTTCAGATAGTACCGAATTTCTATATTAGGATACTCGAAAATGACTTTGTCTTAGAAATAAAATGTTTCTTTAGGCCAAAAACTAAATTCTTTTTCCAAACAACTATTGAATGAGAAGAACAAGTCGGTTATTATTTAACATGTACGTTTGAACCTATTAGTAAAATTCTTATCACGATCAAAGATTTTTAATACTTCATTTTTTTCAAACCGTTAGTCATTATCTACCGTCAGACATTATCTGAAACTTGTTTCAAGATTTTTGTTCGGTGTAGATTACTTAATAATAAACATCCAAATATGGCTACAAATGTTCTGTATTACAAAAATAATGTATTATTAATATTAACTTTATTATCTTTACACTAAACAGTCTGAGCTAGTGAATCTGAATTTCATATCGTAATTATTGTGACGATACGTGCGCTTTACTGAAATTCTCCGTTTTCTGGCACAGAATAGAACTACAAGCACTATATCATTGTTAACTAAATTGAATGTGACATAGACTATAATAATTTAGAATTTATAATACCTCGTACGATCGAATAACGTGCCAAACCTAAGTTTTGCTTTGACTATATTGGATTGAAATGTAATATTGTTACTATTCACTAGCATCTATTTTCAAGTATTTTTTTCTTGGGCTTTATTTTATGTTGATGTCATATGCATAAACTCATCATCATCATCATATCTGCCGAAAGACGTCCACTGCTGGACCTAGACCCAGAGCGACTTACAATGAAAACCCGAAACTAAACTGAGAAATACGTAAAATTATAATGAAACTACAAAGGAAAACGATTACCACGAGAAGAGAAACAATATTGCGGCAACGACAAACCAGATATTTCTATCTACAAGCACTAATAGCAAAGCAACGGCTTTTAAAAATAGTTTTTCGTTTTGTAGCTCATTTAAAATCGGACTGCCTAGCTCATACATTTATTACTAAATAATACATACCTGAAAACCTAATTACGATAATTTATAATGTGCTGTTAAAGCATACCCGAACGTACTTTAATGGTATATAAAGGCGTAAAGGTTAAATGGCAGAGTCGCACGCATATTGATATCATTCTTAATTTGTAATATAAAATAAACGATATAATAGTACTAAATGTGGTAAGTTAGAATAACAAAACTAAACTAACGTTTCTGCTATATTCTCTTATATGCAGCGATGGGAATTAAATTGATTATATTTTCATTCTACGCCATTTCATTTACATTATTATCATTTAAAAAAAAACAGCACAACGTTATTATGTAGGCCATTTTATTTAAACTTGTATACAAAAAAAAAATATTTGGATTTTTTTTTTGTGTGGGGTCTAACCTGATAGGAGAAAAAATGTTTCCTAAGATTTTCATACATTTTTAATACTTCCGTTCCGTTATCGCCATAAGAAATGTATGGAAAATAGTAACGGAATGGAATAAAAAACCTTGAGAAAATGGCCCATTTCTGCTATGCATAACCTGTTAATTCCGTGCAAATGATTGACGTGTTAAAACATTGACATCTTTTCAGTACATTCTATTTTATGCAATGATCCGTGTCATTTATAAGAAAAGCATTAATCATCGCCTTTATTCTGCTACTATTATTTACATTTAGTAATCCATAGAATAAAGACACTACAATATATTACAAAAACTCATATACGAATAAAATACATATTAGAATAAAATAGTACCAACTAACAAGCGATGGAGATACAAGTATTATGCTTATTAAAAAAAATACTCATAAAGTATATATTAGATACAAACTTTACCTAACCAAAAATATTAACTGTTAATTATATCCATGGATTATTAAATTATGTCCAGACTATGTTCTGTCTTTATCGAATTAGTAATTTAAAACGTGAAAGCTACGTGCTATGATTATTTACATAATTCATTATCCGGCCTCGAGCTTCGGTCACTGATGTCATACTCACAAAGTATATGACGTCTTTTTAAATTTATTATTATTTCAGTAAATAATTTGTAATTACCGTTGAAAAAAGTTTTTATTGAGAACCAATTTAGTTATAACTTTAATTGATTTTTTTAACATTTTATTGTGGTTAGTTGCCCTATAATAGCTATTACGACTATGGCAATTCCCCCCCAAGATTATGCAAGTCGTATTTGTGGGAGGCCTATGTCTAGCAGTGGGTGTCTTATGGCTAAAATGATGAATCCGTTTTACATCCCTAACAATATACGTGTATAGGACATATTTAAAAGGATATAACTATACCAATCTTATTAATAAAGATAAAAATAAGAAAATAAAGTAAGAAGTTTACCTCCTACATACAGATAAATCGGAATTTTCCAAGACCGTCAAATTACGGAAAGTTTGTGATATCCGTTGAATAATTCAGGACATTTGACTTGACGTAATTGTGACTGAAATGGTGGACTTTCCAGAATTTCCTTAGATCATTTTGTTTATGAAAGTTTTATGCCATCTTGTTAACACTGCAGGAATTCTTTAGGATTTGCGCTTATGAAAGTTTTGTTAAATTTCAGAATTCATGGAAGTTATGACCGGAGGCGACGACTGAACAATCGCTTGGCCAAGATTATGGTATAATGATAATAAACTTATTTACACCTTCACAACATCAGTTTATCTACACATCAGAAGACCGATTTGATATTACCAAAAAAACTTTAATGTATTAATTTAACTATTTGTAAGATATTTTATAAGAATAAATCAGTATCCTAAGAGCAATTTTATTTTTGTTTTATTACTAAGCTCACCTTCTGAGTCCCGTTGAGAATGGAGGATAGACGTTAAACAAACTGCATTGATAACAGAAGTAGACCAGAATGTCTACCACGGTTGACATTTAATCGTCTATCGCGCTATCCGTCACTTTCGCACTCACATACTTGTTAGAGCGTGACAGCTATTGTGACAAGTGATAAAAGCCAGACCATATTAGGCTAGCAGGTAATTTTGTTTCCGTAGATATTATTACCGTGCACTTTATTCTTTCTGGAAAGTGTGAATAGGCTGTGTTTACTAAACCTTTGCCCACTATCTTTCGTGGATCAATTTTGTCCAATACTAAATGATTCGTCAAAATAGAAATACTCAATCTTATAATTAGAGTAAGATTGGTTAACAAGAGTTTTATCAACATTCGCGTGATGTTGACAACGCAGAATAAAATTACAAAATTAGAGAAACAACAAATACATACACACATAGTCAAGGCAATCATAATAGAGGTATTAATTTTTAGTTTAAACTTGGTCAAAATGAAAACTCGAAAAATAACACTTCTTTTCTTTTGAAGAATAGTCATCAGTACATGATGAGATAAGAAAGTTCTAATCTCCACAGAAGCAATGGAATTAGCAGTAAATATTAGGCTAGAATCCACAAAGCAACATGATGCAATTTCGTTACTAACAAAATATTTATAGGTCACGGTGCCGTTGACAGCTAATCGCTTTAGCACGCAAATAACGACATCATTAATAACAGTCACCCACATTTTACACCACGAGAGTTAATATGCATGTGTCGAGTACGTTTACATTGCACATTATTAATATAAAAAATGCTACACCGCTACAATGCCGCTGTCTCTACATGAAACAGAAAATCAGTAAGGGACAACGTTATTTCTGACGTTGTGGCAATTATGAAACTGAAGCTGTTTGCTTCTCTGGCTTACTGAAGCAATTATAATGGGTGTGCAAATGGACTATAAATATTACTAGAGTTGTCTGTCGACGGGCGGCAGCCGCCTTAGATTACAGAGGAGTTATTCCTATAGCTTACATACAGTATCTCCTTAGGAGAATCAATATGTATGTTACCGATTTGACACAACTGTCACGAATAAGAACGTTGTCGTGAAAGCGTGGTAACAATTGGGCCGTGTAAAGCGCGCTCGTTCATCTATATCAATAATAATACAGCACACTATAAATCTTATACTCAATGTAGTGAAAAAATGCCCTTAAAAAGTGGAAGTATAGTAGAGAACTAAAACTTACAAATTTAGAGTTTTTAGAATAAGTCGATGATTTTTGTTGATTAAGACTATACACACTCTCATTCCTCATTCTCATTAACATTAATTTTGACAGCAATCAGCGATCCCAGGCCTACCATCCTATCAGGAAGTATTGGGATACGCAAATTTTCAATATATATTCTATTTGCATCATCTTTACGAAACTTTTATCAGCCATTTGGGGCATTCGTCGGCTTGCTAGTTGCAAATGATAGCCCATAGTAAGTCGTACCGTACATAAATTTGACTTCAGTTTTATATGTTGAAGAATATACATCCTTACTAGTAACAGTTACGGTTACAGTACTGACTTACGATTGTTTTAACTTTTTTATTAGTGTATCGTTTTCCGGGATGTAAGCGATTTGTAGAAAATTTTGAAATGTATTGTTCTTTATATTTAGATTTGCATCGAGACCTTATAAAAACGAATAGCAGGTGTTATTAAAAAAAAAGGATAATATTAAACTTTTTTTATGTGGCTAAGAAGTAGTGACGCCTCTAATTTTGTTCAATATGTCAAAAGTTTCCAGGCGCTACTTCCTCAAAAAAATCAGAAAAATGTGTGTATTCAAGTTATGTATTCAACTGGCGTGTCTCAATGAAGTATATACGAATTCTTCGATTTTGTTTGAGTTTGCTTATCAGTTTGTCATATTAAAGAGTAAAATGCTAATGACTGTATATATATTTATTTATTTACATGATGATGGTATGTATGTAAGTGTCACGTCAGCAAGGAATTATGGCTATACATATGCAAGTAATTAGATTTATATTTAATAATTCATTTTGTATCAAGGGTATCAAAACCGAGAACCACATTGTCGCCCTGTAGTCGAAGTCTTGGAGAAAGACCGGCTTTAGTCAGCTGTGCTGGATTTTAGAACTACCCTTAGGTACATGGTCTTCTTTATCTTTATTTAAAAAAACTTTAAAAAGTAAAATAAACACAAGTAATTAGTGGTTAGGCATTGCCTAATAGGTACCAGTCTTAGCCTTTGTCCTAAATTATTGCTAGTGTCCTAAATTATAAACAGTGATCGGTTTTTTGGATTCACCCTCGCGGGATATCATGTAGAAAAGTTAATATAGATACGACAGTTTCCCGCGATACCGAACAGATTAATCAAAAATAAAACAATTTAAATTGTGTGAAAGAGATTTTTTACTTACTCGTCGAACTTTTGTACAAACGGTACAAAATATGCCGATTTGGTGGCAGCAAATGAGCTGTCAGTGTGAAAACTTGTGCTCATTGGTTCAATTTGGATAAAATAACGGCGAGTAAGTCGCTTGTATATCAGCTATTTAGATGTTTTAATGTATAATAAAATAAATACAATGTATTTTTTTTGTCTTTTCTAACAACATAAAGCCCGGATTCCCGGGGCATTTCCATACTAACATAATGTTTGAGGTCGTTCACCCCATGTCCAATCCAAAAAACCGATCACTGATTATAAACAATATAATTTGCAATGTATTTCAATAAGAAACTGAATTTATCCAATAAAGCTAAATAAAGACTTTCATAGTTGATTTCCAAGTCTTATTTTATTTTGAAAGACTACAATGTTAATGGTTACTAATAAATATACATCAGTATCAACCAGGTATAAAGCTGATGAATAATGAATGAATGATGAATGAATGAAGCTTCCGTAACATCTTATCATTGCACTTGTAACTGAAACTTAAAAGACAAATGTAAATTGTGCAACTTCTTCTTGAAATAAATTTGTTCCTTAACGAGTAATTATAATAAAGTTCAATTTTGATTAAAAGCTGTATTACCAAACATAACCCATATGATTCAGCGTTACCTCTTTCAAAGTAACCTATAGGCAACTCCTACTTTATAAGAAAAAAAAAAGGATTAAGTCCAATATTTTGTGATTAGTTTTGTATTTAAAAATTATTATTCATAAGGTACATTGTTCACATAAATGAATGCAGTCTATATTATTTTTCTGCACTAGGAATATGCTTTTCAAAAGAGAAACTTCGAATTAGCCATGTAAAATAAATTCCATTCCAGACCTAATTGACATGTGTTAAGTTTGCAATTCGAATGGACTAATTGATCGAATTAGTGCTCACTGGGCCTGAGAGATTGACAAGCGGTTGGCGGCATTAATAGAGACACTAAATTTGTCGTTGATAGCAATTAATGGACTTGAAAGTGTTAAGATTCCGTCCAGAGGCACCCAACAATTTTTAGACTCCTTGGTTAAGAGTCGGATTAAATAAAACGAAAAACACGAGTAAATATAATGTTACATTGATTATAATATGCATGTCACGCTCTTCAACGAATAACT
The DNA here is from genome assembly GCA_022674325.2 of Grapholita molesta. Taxonomy (NCBI): domain Eukaryota; kingdom Metazoa; phylum Arthropoda; class Insecta; order Lepidoptera; family Tortricidae; genus Grapholita; species Grapholita molesta. Next base: position 13,783,034 of record CP053130.2, on the reverse strand, counting down.
ATGCTCTAAAAGTAACAACAAAACGCACGGAACTTTAATGCTATAGTTTATTTAATTCACAAAAACACATTTTTGTATTTACAGACACATATGTGAATGAATGTAAATAAAAGAGTTAGTCCAAAAGTAAACAAAATTTAGGCTTACGTTTAAGGTAACGATGTTTCTTTAAAAATTATATTGAATAAAAATATATCATATTCTATTATATAAATACATACTCGTAAATGAATAGGTAATATCCATAAGCCAGGTACAAATAAATGCCTTTGCCAGTTTTCGAATCTGCGGCGTTCTCTGGGTGACCACCGAAAAAGCCTTCTATATAAGTTTATTAATATATTTATAAAACGTTACAATAATAAACGAAATAATATATAACAAGCAATTGGTTTGAGTTGACTGAATAAAATATATTAGTAGTTATACACAACTTCCCGGTTACTGGCAGTTCCTATTGACGCGACGAACGTTCCGTGGAGGGTAATATTTCATGTTTCCGGGTATCCGCACGAGCTGGGATGGCACCCAACTGTTGCATAGGCTTTTCAATTTCATAGGGCATTTCATCGACGAATATGATAGTAAGTATATATCATTAATTATTGCTCTTGTATAGTTCATTGTTCATTTGTTTTGAACTGAAGAAAAAAAAACAGTATAGGTGGCTTAATTTCTTTATAATTAAATATAACACAATTCATATTATTGGTTCCCAGAGCTCCAACCCCCCTTAAAGGCCGGCAACGCGCTTGTGACTCCCCTGGTGTTGCGGGTGCCCATGGGCGATGGTAATTGCTTACCACCAGGCAATCCACCTGCTTGTTTGCCGCCAATGGCATAAAAAAAAAAAAATAGGAACTACATTCTAAGATTTTTGTAAATTAGCAACATAAAACAGCTTCTTTGAAACAGTGATTATTTATAAAGCTGAAGGTTCTGGGTTATAATCCGGTTATTTATTTAATGATCTAATGCATGTTTAAAGTATTGAGGTAAATGGTTATAATTTTGTGTCAGTTGAATCCAACACATTTACTCTTATAATAATAATGAAGCAAGTCCAACCTTATATTTAATAAAACTTTTATATGTTCTCAACGTAACAGTATACGAGTGGTTTAGTTTGCACTGTATCAAACGCTTCTGTATTCGTTACTTAATTAGTGTTTTTTTTATCGGTACAAATTGCTTACATAGCAATTGTATGAAGATTTAACAATTTTAACGAAAAATAAGAGGACTCATGGAGAGCAATTTATTTAAGTGCAATCCAATACAGTTGAGCACCCCTGAACTATTCCGTTTAAGTGGAATACGTCAATCGTACGATATAAGCTCCCTGCCTTTTCAGAGTCAGGATCACATTGAGAGTCAGAGCCAGCTTGGGATAATCAGCTGCAGCGTATTTACTCTTGTACTTCAATTAAAATGGTGCGTCTTAGTCGGAAGTGGTTAGTGATTAAGTTGCCAAAATGTGCGAGAAGATTTTATTAATTTTGTTTTTCTTTTATTCTATGTGCTGTGTACAGGAAGAACTTGACAAGAATCAGCTGACCCGTAAGTAACATTTTTTTACATGTAATAAGAGAAAGACAGAACTTCATTAAAGTTGGAAGCTTCGGTTGTATTTCGTCTGTTGAGATCTTGTATATATATATGTATGTCTATACAAAATATTATTGTCCTTTAAACGTCAGTTTCCCTCAGAATATGTTTAAAAAATTGGGTTCAAAGTTATATATTGCATACACTCGCAAATTGAATCTCAATCCTACTCGATCTCTATCAAAATTGAAATTCTGACAAAATTGGGACATTAACGTTCATTTGACTCCTTGATTTGATTCCCCCGTGAGTTCGGATTTGCCTTACAATCGGCAAACATAATTATGTATAGCTACACACTCGTACAATGTACTGAATCCAACACCATCTGAATTTTGAATTGTTTGAACCTTTAGAAGCTTGTTTTCGATAATACTGATATTCGCTTTATAATTAGGACTTAGAACATTTTAAGTACATTTTCATAATCATTAATACTAGATCTTTTATATAAGGAGGTACATATAATTTTATTTTATTATAGTGTCAGATGTTTTGAAACGAGTTTGTGCCGAAAGTGAAATCAACGGGTAAAATTGTTTTGGTTAGGGGTACTTAAAATAACATCAGAAATTGGAATCGTACTTTAGGTAAAGCACTTCCAACTGTCTGACATACACGCCCACAACGTACAAATAGATAGTCTGACTTCTGCTTCTGTATTCGATCTGAAGGCGGTAATAAATAAATTATTATAATTTAAAATATATTTAGAGGCTTATATACAGAAGTATGTGTCTTGTGGTGCCGGCTGACTAGAATAGCACCACCCCATCTCTTCCCGTGGGTGTCGTAAGAGGCGATATAGGGAATAAAAATACTAAATCAAACGCAATCTACAGCTACTGCGGTCGCCAACCATCCTGTCAAGCGTGGTAACTATGGAAACTACCACCGAGATGATACAAGTCACATTTGGGGCGAGGTCCATGTCCAGCAGTGGGCGACTCACGACTGAAATGATGAATGATGATATAAGAGGATTTACATGAAAAACTTTAAAATAGGGTGGTGGGAATATACGTTAAACAATGACGATTAGCAGAAAAGAAGTAGCTTTTGATCAGAAGTAGAACGCAAATTTGTCTATTACACATTTTGATATTAAGTAAAATATAAATATTTGAGTGTGATATTATCAATTATCATTTTTATTTTTATTTATTTATTTTAGGGGTAACAAACAACTTTAACTTCATAAGATACGTACTATTACGGTCTGTATTAAAATGCTGCATAACGACTAACAAACACTTCATTCAAAATAACGCAATTTTTTTATCTTGTATACAACCGGGCAATAAAAAAATATATATTTTCGTTTTAATGATTAACTTTAGACAAGTTCGTGCAAGATTTAATGGCGAAAAATTAACATCTCAGCACAAAGAAAGTTCCGGTAACTATTTGAAAGAGACACAATATAATGGACAGAAACTTGGTCGTTTTAATGACACTTAAGAACTCGAGAAAGTGCCCATTGCCACCAGGGCGCGTGATAATTATAATTGTCTTGCCGTTCGTGGGTAAAGTTTGTCTTTCAATGCGAACGATAGGGAAGTAATTTCCCAAGCTAATATTTCCATTTTGTTACGTAACGATAGTCAAACGAACATCATTTTTTTATCACTTTAAATTTCAATTAACAACCTGAAAGTGAGCTTATAATAAATTTTCTATTATATATTTAACCTTTTTTAAAGCGCGACTGGCGACTTAATAATGTAGAAAACTTCAATATAATGTACTCATCATTTTAACAAAAGATTAATTAATATTTATTATAAGACCCATACAAGTATGAAGAAATAAGCGCTGTTGGCCTAGAGGCAAGAGCGTGCGACTAGCAATCCGTAGGTCGCAGATTAAAACCCCGGTTTGTACCAATGAGTCTTTCGGAAAATAGGAATATAGGAAATATCATTTGATATCTACCAGTCGCTTTTCGGTGAAGGAAAATATTGTGAACTGGACTAATCCCAATAAAACCTATCTTGGGTGTTGCAAGGTCAGATGGCAGTGACTTTGGTAAACCAAGTATTTACGTCAAATCCTGGGATTAGTAAAAAACATTACCAAACTTAACATGGGCCGGGGTAAAATGCCGGGACAACACGAGGAAGATATTTAATATTTTATTATTTTTGTACGTATATGCGCAACCCCTTGAGCCTACAGAAGTTTTAAGTACTGAATGTAATTAAAACATTGATAATGTGCAAAAAATATGAATATATTTATTAGTTCTAGAATCTAACGGTCTAACAATCCATCATTAGGTATACCACTTTTTAAACTTAGGTCATTTCGTTTTATAGAACAGACTAATATTGTGACAGTAGTGACCTCTAGTGAAAAATGTTATCAATTGCAGTGTGCCCACCGCCGACCTGTAAGCACTACACATAAGTTGCTAAAACAAATATTAAACTAATATTTTTGTAAAGTCCGGACCGATGCTGCAACAAAACATTTTAAGACACGTTATTTTTGCTCTGATCATATTTAATTTTTGTCCCCAGTTTTGAAGAATGCCTTCGACGCTTTTGACCACGAGAAGAAAGGAGTCATCAGCACAGACATGATTGGCACAATTCTGGAGATGTTAGGGCACGAGATTGATGACGACTCCTTGAAAGAAATCATAGCAGAAGTTGACGAGGATGGTAGGTTTTTTTCAGTTATGTTAGAAGTGTGAAGTCAAATGGGTAGATGGCGCTAATAGCGGGAGGTGTAAGTACTAAATGTATTAGTTCAGTATTATTAATGTAGATGGCGCTATTATCAAATCATACGTAATAAATTCAGAATGAAAAATGTAATAACATTTTTAAATAGTAATAATATTTTGTATTTTGATACTTAAATAATTATTTCATAAAATGCCATAGATGTATATAACTACAAGTCAAATAAATGGGTAAATAATAAATGCCTATGTAACAGTTAATTGTAGACTATAATGGTTATACAAATTAAAACCTTACTTCATATTATTTTTTAATAAATTAGAAATTGTGATGCGTTATAATTAAAATAACATATTATAATAAAATGCGTAATAATATATTGTATAATAAAAAGAAAAAAAGGAGGAAATAAAAAAACATCAGTATGAAATAATTTTTAAAATATCCGTACTCAAAAAAAATAAAAAACGCCCAACATAAAAACAAAAAAAAACACCTCTCGGTGACAATGCTATTGCATTGCCGTGACCAGGATTCGAACCTGGGTTACTACGGCCACAACGTAGGGTCCTAACCACTAGACGATCACGGCTATCGAGGCTTGAGAGAGGCGGGCGAATTTAACAATCTTGTCCTGTAAGCGTTCTCCCACACATTCATATCGTACATTGGATGTGAATGTGTAATGATAGTTAAACACTTCTATAGACCGTTGTATACAAAAACTTTTGCTATAGTCCGCTAACCTAATATAGTCAGGTTTTTATCATTTGTCACAATATTTGTCTCGATCCAACAAGTATAAAGATTGCTAAAGTGACGGATAGCGCGATAGACAATAAAATGGCAACCATGGTACAGTCGGCTGCGAAAGTGGCTAAGCGTTTGAAGTGTTCAAAATGACCTACACGCGCTCTTATTCCCTAGACAATAGAGAAGTGTTCACCTCATTTTGAACACCTCAAACGCGCAGCCACTTCTGCTGCTGACTGTGCCTGTTCTGAACGAAGGAAAGATTATATCAATAAAACCAAAATTTAGAATGTTGAATCTAAAAAAAAAAACAATAGACTAATACCTATTTTAAATTTTTTTCCGGTTTCCGGTACAAGGGAGTAAAGTAGCGAACGATTCCAAAATTGTGGAATCTTGAGGGTTTTAAAGCACGAGAGGGGAACACACTTTGCTACCGAGTGAAACACATAATTTTTCACCTCACTACCGCGAGGAATTAATTAACTCTAAAAGTTTAAAAATCTTTTCAAAATTATTGGCATCCATCATTTATAATACAAAAACAATATATAAAAGAACATCTAAGCCGCTAACATCAAAAAACACTCTATTAGCAATAAAACAATACAACTGTGCTATCTGTTTTTAAAGAACAAAACAGTTATTTCCGAACTAGTGAGGTGAAAAATATTTAAATCTCTTGATAATAAGGGCTTGAAGCCATAACTTGTAAGTTCTTTACTACTCGAGTTATTGTTTTATTAGGTTCGGGAGAGCTGGAGTTCAATGAGTTCTGCAAGCTTGCGGCGCAGTTCCTGACAGAAGAGGAGGAGCCCGACAGTGAAGCAATGACAGCTGAGCTCAGGGAGGCCTTCAGATTATACGATAAAGAAGGTATACAGTTAAAAACTACAGCCCTTTTGTTAAAATCTACAGTCCTTTTGTTAAAGACTACAGCCATTTTGTTAAAGACTACAGTTCGACTTAACTTACGCTCATTTATTCACTCGCGTGTTACGTTTCGGGGATCCGAGATCTCCATTTTCAAGGATAAAAAGTGAATGAAACCATCGTGCTTTATAAAATGTCCAATTTACCCCAATTAATATTATAGCGATTTATATCTTTAATACAGTTTTCTACAAGTTTATTCTTGAATACACTGCGTATTGAACTTTGAATCTTAAAAAGGTTGTCCTGACTTTAATAGAAAGAAGAATTCAATATGAATTCCATTTTTACATTCCATTTAGACCCCCATTTAATTTATATTAAATGTGTTTAGACACGTTCATGTATGAAAGTAGTAAGTTATTAACGCGCAGAGGCCCTTTTGACAAATTAATTATTACATAATGTATGTCTCTTCCGTACACGGGGCAGACGGTGCCTCGCCCTATGCTAGATGGCCCCCACAAAAAACGCCATCAAAGATGGTTCAAGGGCAACACCGGTGCATAAGGCTAAGAGTGGAGAGATGTCACTGGACTTTAAACATATAGCCAACTCGCCACTTACCTAATGTTATTATTATGGAATTTATAAATAATCTACCCGGCTCCGAATAGCATCACACATCTTTTTCGCCACCCTTCCTTGGTCTCCATAAATTTAACCACCCAGCCCCAAAATTTTAAGGTATAAATTTAAGGCAACCCGAAACATAACTTGATCTTATTTCCAGGCAACGGCTACATCACGACAGACGTGCTGCGTGAGATCTTCATGGAACTGGACAGCTCTATTCCGAAGGATGACCTGGATGCCATGATTGAGGACATCGACTCTGACGGCTCAGGGACTGTTGACTTTGAGGGTAAACACTTAACTACAACTATCATATTCAAAGTCCGGAGTTTACGCGGCGGTGGCGCTATTACTTACCTATCTAAGGACGTCCACTGCTGGACATAGACCCCCACAGAGAGTTATGACCATGATGGTTGACGATTTCAGTATACTCCACCGCTCTAGTGTGACGCTGCTGCCCATTCATTGGTGATTTTTCTGTTCGGAGTTAAAGGATAATATTTTTGCCCTACTAAGCATAAGTAGAGTAACTCCGTTTAATTTTTTATTTCAATGTGTACCTTACGGGAAAATAAGTACTTAATTGCACGAGATTTCAAGATTAGTTACTGCCCTTTTGCTTAGTAGGGGAGATTTCTTATTAACTAATGGTGTTGTGTGCGTTTGAGCAGTTATTTAGAACGGATCACTCTAGCTATAAGATCGTTATTGACGTCTTTTTTATATTTTATTCTTATTTGTATCGTTAATAATTCACTTTGATAATTGAAAACTGAGACGTAGTATAAGGATGCTTTTCATACAATTTACACGGAACTTTACTGTTTGGTCAAGTAAGATGTAGTAGTCAATTAATTTTAAATATTAATGGGTCTGTGACGACTTTTGAACTAAGTAAATATAGTATGGCGATAACACATGTTGCAGCGTCGTTCAGAAGTAAAATTAGATTTGGTACTTTAGGGAAACTCATCTCGTGGCGGAGTTTTATTTTAGTTTATATATAATTTGTTTCGTTGTATTAAAATTGTGTTTATTTTTTATTATTACAGAATTCCTTGAGGTCATGACTGGTGAATAAGCTTCGTTTTATTTTAAGTCCTTACATATAAGTATAGGTATATAATACTAGTATTATTTATTCTTTAAATTAATGTTAACGCTAAGAAAGGTGATATTTAGTTTAAGTTTCGACCAAAATTTAATTTTGATGAGTCTGTAATAAAGATAATATCAAGTTGAATTTTGATGAAATTGATTATAATATTTTACAAAAAAATCTTACTTATTTTTGTGTACATACGAGGTTACTGCTCGCAGGCAATTTGTAAATAAATAAATAATAAATAATAAGTATTATTGTGTTTAATTTATTTAAAATTTGTGAAGTCTTGCTCTTGCTCTCGCAAAAAAAAATAAAGCAAGATAATAATACAATAGAACCTACCTGAATCCTAAAATCAGATTAAATTGAAAACAATAGTTGATCGAAACTATGAGAGATACTCGTAGCGAAATCGAACCATGGCTTCAAATAATGGCATTTAAACTTTTTAAGAAGAATTAATTTTTGCATCCAGGAAAATGGTTACTATTTTGAAAATAAATAAAATAATTAGGTATGTTTTTTTGGGTTTCTTAGTCAATTACCTACTTGAACAATATTAAAAATGTACTCGTTGTGACTCAGTTTGAATGTCAGCCATTATTATTAAATCTAAAATCGAAGCCATGATTCCTAACAACAGATTTCGCTATCTCTCATAGTTTCTGACTTCCCCCTACTGACCCATTTGGATTGATCATCCTGTATACATTACACTTTCCCACTATATAGCATAGTCTTAGGGTGCAAAAGTGTGTAATACATATCTGAACTCGTGGTGATTATGTTATTAACTCACGTAAAATTACATGATTCCTAAATTTGTTACTAAACTCTAACATGAATTACCAAAGCTACGTAATCAGATTGGAACTTACTTCGAAATGTACGTGTATAATTTACGCAAGTATCTTTTGCCGGTGACGTGTAATCGGACATCTTAATGAGGGTTAGTAATTTGGCGAACAGAAAGTCGCCAGGAAAAACATTATCCCGAAAGTCTGGATTACATTATAATATATTTAATGGAGACGGTAAATAAAGTAGACGAGGGAGATTAATTAGTTACATCTGACTTATATAACTGCCGTTTTGCTAGGGTTCGGGTAGACTTCATATAGTTAAACAGTAAGTTCGTAATACGTATATTAATCTAGTATACCTATGTCACAAGTGTACATATAAATAACAATAAAATGATTAAGTTGTATTCGGCTAATTCCGTAACTGTAAAAATGGCGGATAATTCATAAAATATACTCTTATCATAATGGGGCACGGTTGATAATTGACAAATATTTTTTCCTCGAATACACCTACATCTTTTTAATTATTTACCATTTATTGAATAATGATACCTAAGTACTCGTAATTATATCTCGTAAAAATAAGTTACTTTTTGTAGGTTACGTACTAGGTTAATATGTAATTAGCCAGGTTGTCTGTGGGTCAAGTTTCATTGTTATTTTTATTCCATGACGTTGTTTAGAAAGTGTTTCTATGAATTTGATATACCTATTACTTATACCTAATCAAGTATAATTGTGAATTTGTGCATGGATTCAGTAGGTTCACCTTCTCGGCTAATATACCTATCATACTTAGGCCCAGAGATTGTTAGGGAGACCCGAACCGAGATTAAACATTAGATTTTAAAACACGCATATTTTGACGAAGCTTGATGTTGATTTGTTATTTTATTTTTAGATGAAGCTTGTGGTGGATAAATAAGAACCTACTATATCTGTATGTGACCAAAATGACAAGACCTGTGCTGTGAATATGATATTTGTGGATTATGAAATGATGAACATTTAATCAAGTGTATTTAACTGAAACGTGTTAGTAATAAAACAAATGGACGCAAAATTTTCAGTACAGTCAGCAGCAGAAGTGCAAAATGAGGTCAACACATCTCTATTGGCAAGAGAATAAGAGCGCGTGCAGGTCATTTTGAATACTTCAAACGCTTACCCCCTTTTGCTGCTGACTGTACTTAACATGAACCGAATGTCGGCGCCTTTACTTTGTATCATGTCAGTTTACTTCACCTACATGCACTTGCACCTGTACAAATTAGGTAGTACGGATAAGCATTACAAGCGATTTAATCTTAGTGCTCGTAAAAACACTTTCAACTTTTCCCCTTTATCTTTCAACGATTAATTAAAAATATATCAACAACCAATGTATCCCGTCAATCGCCATTATGATATATTTGTTGTATGTAAACAAATACTGTAACGTGTCAATATAAATAATAAACTCAGCTTATAACGTGTTAGATTATTTTAACTCTCAAACACATGTTAAAAATAAAAATCAGAGCATGAGCAAACAGCTTACATTCAGAAAATGACACTGCTAATTCTTTCCCAAACGGAACTCTAATGAATAATGAACCATCTTATCTTAAGGAGGATCGTATCTTACCTGGGCAGAATTTGGAGTCAAGCTCAATTACCTTAAAACATAATAAATATTCAAATTAGGGGATCCTTACCCCAATGTATGTTAATCTGAATGTTCAATGTAAATCGGTATATATAGGCAAGTATATGCCTACTATATTTACCCGTAATTTGGCGAGTCTCCTAAGCAATTATTGCGGTTTTCTTCTAATCAGGTGTCTCAGAATAACAAGTTGTTTAAAAAAAAAACTTCCGGAAAACTCTTTATATAAATGCGATGCTTTGAAAAAATAATGTCTTATGTGCATTTTAATGACAAAGAGTTTCAAATTTCAGTCATTAAAAAATAAGGTTTATTCTTCTTTAAAAAAATAAACCTTCAATTATCATTATACCCCTGTGCCATGACTCGACCGCTCAGAACCATAAAGAACTATCGGCACTTTTAGTTACATTGAATTTTGAACTTAAATGACATACATTAGGTTTGCTTTCGAAACGAATTCATTAGACGAGTTACTTCATTTTAGTTTAAATTCGATGATATGCATTTAGTTGTTATATACGTAGTTGCGGCACTAAATTCGGCCCCGTCGATAGCAATGGACTAGTCGGTGACGGTAATGGGATTCCAAGCGGTCCTCAGAAGTGCTCAACTAGTAGTTGCAGCTTATACAAAATAATAATAATCATTGCTATTGATTTCCACTTCATTGTTTTTACGGTATTTTCATTCTTAGTTGGCTAAATTCGTAAACTATACTTTACGTCAAATTCGTAGAAAATGTAATGTCGAACATTCTTGAAATATTTCGTTCGTCACTCTGGTGATTGAATATAACACATTATTTGGAATGGCATTTTATACTATACTTTGAGTATAGTCTTGTTAAGTGATAATTATTGTGTCAATAATAAAAATATAAACAACAAAAAAATCTGTGAATGTTTTTTCAAACCTATATCGCTTCAGATTATTTATGATAGACTTACCATGTTCTTTATATTTGGTTCCCTAATTGGTATCGCCATTAGTCCTGATGATTTTTTCCACCATCTAGTAAAAATAAAGCTGTTTGAAATTAAAATGAATAATAATCTAGTAAAAAGATAAAAGTTTGATGAAAGCAACAAAATTTGCAATTTTAATATATTCATTGTTCAATAGGGTCAAAGAAAATGAACCAAGACTATGTAAGAAAAACTTCTTTAACAAACACTTTAAGGTATTTGCAAAATAAGTACTGTGTATAAGATGTGCTAATCACCATACTAAAGGCACCGTATGATTATGCTCCATGTATGATCGTGAAATATGTCGAGCAATATTCGACTTATAAAACGTGAGTTACACGCTTCTTTACAATTTATATGTTTGAATCTCACAATAGTTTTGTGTTTAAAAAAGGCATCATAGTTTATTATAAAACAGTTGCTCACCCCTGAAAAATTCAACCCAGGCAGAACGCGTCAATCTAGTAATACATATAATATAAACTCACATCTACAAAATCGAGATCGTATTGACAGTACTTGCTTGACAGTGAACTCATCTACTGTGATTATCTAAATAAAAAATGGTGCGTACGTTCACTGATAATTGTATTGTTGTTGAATTAAAATGTTGTGGAGATTTTTATTAATTTTGTATTTTTGTTTTATGTGCTGTGCGCAGGAGGAGCTTGATAAAACTCAATTGACTCGTAAGTTAATTTATAATGCATATTTAAATAAATAAAAAATACTGACTAATATGTTTTTATAACCATATTATTTGCGCTATTCTATTCGGACGATTGAAATACAAATTATCTTTGCTGGCCTAGTAAAATTAAAGTAAAAGTACATCGGTTAACCACAATAATTTATAAAAGCTATCTCATGAATACTGAGAAAGTTTAAATAATAAGCCATAATAATAATAAAACGAGTTTTTATCAGCATACAAAATAATAAAATGTCTTGTTAAGAATCCAGTAGGAGTTGATAGAAGAAGCAACGTTGGTACCGTCGTAGTCAAAGTTATGTTTACACTTTTGCACCTTATTAGAATGGAGTAAGATAAAAAAGTGTAAGCATATCTTTGACGTCAACCTTACCTACTATTACTTTTCATGTTTAATGAGAATGACTATATTTTTGTTCTTAGTTCTGAAGAATGCCTTTGATGCCTTCGACCATGAGAAAAAGGGAATCATTAGCACAGACATGATTGGCACAATCCTCGAAATGTTGGGACATGAAATTGATGATGACTCCTTGAAATCCATCATAGAAGAAGTTGACGAAGACGGTAACTATTGTTTTAGTAGTTTCACATAAGACGTGTAGATGGCGCTGTTTTCAATAACATTTGTAGACTGGCTTCCAAAGAGGTACATAGTGTTTTCGCGTAAAGATAGATGGCGTTGTTATACGATTCTATTTTGTATCTATTCTCAATTCTCTAAGGAGTGAAGTTTAGGGGCTATTTTTGTATGTGTATACACAATTTCAAAAATAACTCTACTCTTTTTGAAAAGTGGTTTTGTTATCTTTTACGAGAACTGTGTACATTATTCACGTGTGTATACGAACACTTTTGCACCAGTGTAACTATTATTATATCCCATCAACCATATTTTGACTGCAAGTAAGCTTGATTGTAAGTAAAATGATTTGTCTATACAAAACTTTTAAAAAATCCTTAGGTTCCGGGGAGTTGGAGTTTAGCGAGTTCTGTAAGCTGGCAGCTCAGTTCCTCACAGAAGATGAAGAGCCTGACAGTGAGGCTATGACGGCCGAACTCAGGGAAGCCTTTAGGTTATATGACAAAGAAGGTATGTAACCTATTGGTATTTTTTGAATACCCATTTTGGCATTTAAATAGTTTGTGGATACTTTTTATTTACTAAAGGTGTTTCTGTGGTGTTTCTAGACATAGTTTCATCATTTTAACCGGTAGTTGGGATTTAAAGATAATACTGCAGTTTTATTTATATTTACAGTTTTAACATTCAACTTCTAATTTAAAATCTAACTTCCACCATATTAAAAGTGTATCTATTTGTTGTATTATTAGTTTCGACCATGACGAGGATAAATTATGTCCTAAAAACAAAACTAGACCGAAAATGGAAGTCAGGCGGTCTGACTCAGGCATTCCAAGTGGATCCAATCACTGCCCGATTGAAGTTTTTCAATAATTTTACTATTTTATAAAACTGCCAATGGCAATACACCCAGAAAGCTCTCTTAAAACGCTTATCATAAGTTTTTAAGAAATATTCTGTATTGATCTTGAGATTGAGTTGATGACTTAGTATCTAAACACTTACGTTGAAATCAAGACAAACTCTCCGCGGGTAAATAATCCAGTGCAGGGATTGTCTGGTATTTCACATCCCTGGTTGACCTAACCACCACCACATAACCACCATCTCGTGTGATCAGGTAACGGATACATCACGACCGACGTGTTACGCGAGATTTTCAAGGAGTTGGACGCTTCGATTCCCAAGGACGACTTGGACGCCATGATTGAGGACATTGACTCTGACGGCTCGGGAACTGTTGACTTTGAGGGTAAGTTGCGCTCTCCTTTTTAAATTACACTCCTTGGAAACCATGTGGGCCAACGATTAACCAATTTCTTTCTATCTGTTGTTTGTAACAAACCTGACTTCTGGCCTAATAAGTGCGCAAATTTCAGTTATAAATACCAACGTAAACAGAGTATTTTTTTGACAGAACGCAATATGACTAATAAATTCTTGGTATCTAGGTAGCATAAACTGCCATAAATATGAAACAGAAAAGGCGCATCAAGAAATAAAGCTGTATCTACACTAAAAGTTATTCTAAAAAAATATTTCATTTTTTTCCAGCAACCGCAATGTAGCAATGTACAACAACAGCTAAACACTAAAAGATGTATTTTAAATTATAACGTAGTGTTTTTAATAGTAAATTGGGCATAATATTGCGAATAACGAATTTTTACTTTTTATTTGAGGCAATTTTATAAAATTGTACTTTCTATTGTTTCAGAGTTCCTTGAGGTCATGACTGGTGAATAAACTTCCATCGGAATTAGGGTCTTTCTAATTTTATTAGTTTATTTATATATTTAATTTTTAATAATTATATTATGAAGTAACCAAAGTGATATCTAGATTAAGTAACGACCAAAGTTCAGACTCGCTACGCCTTAGTCTCTAAGGCATTGGGAGGTTGAATTTTGATGACATCTCTTAATGTATTAATTTTAGGTAATTTAAACATGTAATAATAACTAAAAACCTGCGAGCAGTAAAAAATATTTTTAATAAAATGTCGTTAAAATATGTATTTCTGTTTTTTTTTTTCTTACTAACACAGAGACACAAAGGAAAAAAAACTATGTAATAGTCCGCTTTTTTATTATCGTACAGTCAAGTGCAAAAATATGTACCGAAAGAATCCTTTCATAAATACGTCCTACAACCTTATTTACTCCAGTAAAATAGAGTTGCTCCTTACATATTTTTGAGACTTAAGCAGTGAATGAATTTTTACACTCGACTGTACGTAGTTTTTCTCTTAGCGGTTATACTAGCTAAAGAGAACTATAACCTCCTTAAATATCTTGCAAGCTAAAATGCCGCTACTTTTCAAAGTTTCCAAGCAGTTTTCGCCTAAATATAGTCTACAATCTAAATATAGTACAATTTTTTTTTTACATCATGAATCCAACCTTCGCATTGTAACAATGATGACTTTTTGCTGCAACAATCTCGCCTTGGACTTGGCAGAGTTTGCATGCCTTGACGAATGACGAGACTGATTACACGCCACCTGAAGCGTTGGACTTGCGCCAGTTCTATGACAGACTGCGGCCATGCCAGATTAACATACCTCAACTGGGTTGCGACATGTATCTAGGACATACACTTGACAGCAATTTATTACTGTATTTTTGATTACGAAAAACTACTTTTTTTTGTCATGAAATAGAAAGCGCTTAACACTAGTATTCTAGCAGAACGCGATGATAAAAATGATGTCATTGAAGCTGTTCCTCTATTTCGGTATTATACATCCATCTACCATCTTTTGAACTAAAGTAAACAGCAGCAGTGTCAAATCGCCGAACAAAATGTATAGATCGTATATTTTTATACGGGTACGTATATTGTAGTGGCGATTAGTATTCGACCTCGGGACAATTTATATTTATTATGTTAATAAATTAGGTTCTTTTTTCATACATAATAATTAAGCACGCAATGTATTGCATCCATAAGAATTAACGTACCGATGCTTCATGTCATGTCAGTATTACTTGTTATGTCAAAATAAATTGGATCCTGCTCAGGCTTAAAAAAATCGTTACAACTGTATTCTAATGTTATTAAAAAAAAACTAATACGAGTCATATTACTGGATGCTATATGTGGACAACATATACGCCCGTTTGCAAAATACACACTGTATAATAGAACTGACAGCTGCTGCGTTTAAGATGCGATACTGCCATAAAATAATGTATGTTGTTACATTTGTACGAACTTTTTACTCGTATGTCACTAATTATTTCCGATTTGTTCTTGTGCAGTTGTACATTTGTCAATTATAGACATTAGTAATTTGTGGACTGTTATTATCATTAATTCATTAATCAAGTTATAAATTTATATTTTACTGTGATGTGTGTGTTCGTTTTTTATAATTATGATCTTCCCAGTTATTCCGTGAAATAAAACATAAAACTGTGCTTCAATATCGGAAACTCAAAAATGCAAAGAAACTTGGAAAATAACCCGTAAATATTTGACCGTAGTTGTAGAAAATAGAATCTTTTTAGGAGTCTTATTAAATAGTTCAAGCCTATTTAATAAAAGTAGTTTAGGATTTAGAACACAAAAAAATGTACAACTTATTTGGTTGCCTATTGTCTATCTATTCTATCCACATTCTAATCACAAATATATAAAATACACGTCCTAATTCATGTCGTTTCTATTGACACAGGATTAAAGAGTTGAAATATTATATGTCCTGCTGTTTTAAAAGAATAATACAATGTATATATAATAATTCGTTATTTGTTTTGGCAACAAGTTAACGATTACGAACATGCGCATCTCTTTTTGTATCAAATCAAACTTCGTATATAATTAGCTCCTTAATTTAAACGTTTCCATAATGAGTAGTAGTAGTAGTAAAAATCGTAGCTGTAACAGTTTGGTCAATTTGACATTATTAATATATTTTTCACAACAGAAGAAACTTGCAAGCTAGGTTATGAAATAAGATATTTGCATACTTGTGCTTGCCCTCAATCACGTCGTTAGACAATTTCTAAGTACGCGAGTAAATTATTATAAGTATCCATAATCTGCTTACAAAAACTAACTTGAAAGAGGTACAAAAATAATATGTAATAGAAAAGAAGTACCTATTATTAATGAGAATGATTATAGTATGAATCGAGTCTAATCTACAGAGCGATGATAATCCGAAAATTGTGAAAAATAGACATATTTTCAGACCATTTTGTAATGATTAGTAGCAAAATTTAACAACTCCCTTTAATAAGTAAGTTTAGTAATCTCTAGTTTAGTTTAGTTGTCTCTGACACTAATTATGACACGATCATTTTCATACATGCACTAAAATACTAAAAACAAATTTTTTGTTCCAATTCACTTAATGAGTCGATAACACCATGCTGGTTGGTGGTCGTCGAAACCACGAAAGTACAAATTTCATTTCCTTAGATGTTATGGTGTTATTACGCAGAATTTGTGGTCACCAACTTTCTTGGCTGATTCGAAACTAGGCGGAAGATGGCGTGATTGAAATTACATACTCGATTTACTTAAGGCTCATTTGGCTTGCTACCGCGTGGAATGTTAAGTAGTTTTACTTTCATCTAATATAGCTTAACGTTAGTTTTAGCATAATATTTACTTTTACAAGTAGACGTAGTAATCCTAAAAACTTATGTTCAGAGTTTTTTGTAGTACCGAATCCGTAAGTAAGAGGCCGAATTTGAAACGACAAACTGATGCCAGGATTTAGTGTAAGACTTAAGTTGGATTTTACGTTAATTATAATGCTCCTGTACTCGTAAAAATCACTTCTTAGACCTCCGTCAGGATTGCGTACAATTGGGATGATGACACATGTTGAAATTTGCTACGATTTCTAATTAAATGGATAGTAAATGTGCAATGTATCTTAATACAGTGAAAATTGGTAAAATCGATTCAAATGATCCAAAGATACGAGAGCTCAAGATTTCAAAATTTTTAGATTTTTCTATATGCAAAATTAAAAAAAATAAAGGTACCATTTAATTTCTTACATTATACTTAAACAAAAATTGTAAGTCAACTATATACATAAAAGCAATATTTCACGGTCAAAATAGCAAAAACATTACTTTTCCATACTTTTAAGAGGGCGACAACGTAGCCGTGACGTCACCATTAAGTATCATTTTGTAGGGAGCGTTTCGAGCGGGTAGTGCAAATGTAAGACTTTGACTCTCATTTCTGACTTTTGGATAGCTTTTACGCCATAGGTCCCATACAGATATTTGATCCCCACAACGAAACGAATCGATTCATACCATAATTAAAAATCATTCATCTCGCCTATTATAGATGTCACTTGCTGTCCCCCGAACCTAACCTAACCTAACCTATACCTAAAGGACATTCCTTAAAAAATATTTAGCAACCTAACAAAATGTTCAGTCTAATTATATTTGTAACGCATGTTTACCCCGAGCGTGCTTAATGGGGACACGGCAATGCCTCACATTCCACCAGGTTATGACATTCGAATTATTTCTAAGGCTCTTATTCTTATACCCAAGCCGAGTAACGCTAAAGCAAATAAGTATATATGTGCTGCCTGATTAAACATTTCAACGTTAGTAGTCTTGGACTTAGTAATACTGGTCCTTCTAACTCAATTGTTTGGTAAGCGATGGGAGCATACAGCCAGATGTGATCCAAGATCGCGTGTCAGCTGGGCGCACGCGCCTCTGTCACGAACTTCGTAGTCTCCTGTCTAAAATGATTACGGGAAAATACACTATACATGTTAACTGTTCATTTTAAGATGGGTTGTTTGTACCGGTGCGTAAGGACGTTAATGACCAGAATGCTGTAGTAGATTAGGCTGCTTTAGTAATTAAGTGATAAGTAATTATTTTCCCCCCATTTGTTTACGAAAAGAATTTTTGGTCTATTGTATAGAAAATTATTACCCATAAAAAATTGTTCAAGGATTTTTCGTATGCAAGAGTGGTTTTGCCCTGAGCGGAAGGCATGTTGGAAGGAAAAATCATTAGTTTTCTAAACCTGTACGATAACCTATTATTACGGCGAAGCGATGGAGCGTGCTACGTTGATATGTTATTAGTTTTCTTGCAGAATTATGCCTTGCATCTGCAAAATGACAATATTTACCTGTTGCAAATTTGGTTGTTGGATTTGTGTTAAATTGAGTACGACGGCAATACTCGTAATAAACAAATAATCGTATATTTACACACAATTTGTAACCTTCTTATTCATAAAACTTAGCAAACGATACATTCTGTCTCTTTCGGATAAACACAATGGGAAAAACACAACGGGACTTTAAAAAAAAAAAAACAGAACGAGACAATCGATCATCAACGATAAGTGCTTATGAATGAATAACGCCAATATTTATCATTTTGATCACATATTAATATCATCATCATTTCAGGCGAAATAAGTCAAGAAGCGCTACCGTAAAAAACGATATTCGTACATTTCAGAAAATTGTTTTTGTCACTCTCATAACGCCTTAATTGGAGTAGGTAAAAGAGAAAGATGCTCGAAATATACGAACTTCGATGTTCGCGGTACCGCCTCAGTGCTGGCTATAGGCCTTCCCCTATTCCCTGCGCCACTGGCATACGACGACGTTCACCAAATCATCAGTCATTCGAGAACCTGACCACAGCAACGGTCATCAGTTCTCCGAGCAACGTACCCTGCCGAGTGCCACTTAAATTTAGCGTTTCGACGGGCTACGTTGATTATTTTGGTTCTGCTGTGATCTGTTTCGTTTCTGGTACAGTCGCCATCAGATATATCGGAGCTGTGGAGGTGGTCACAAATATCTGAACATGCACTTTATCGCCCTGACAATAGAGGCGTTGTTCAGATGTTTATGACCACTTCCACAGCTCTGATATATCTGATGGCGACTGTACTATCACGCAAAGGAACTCCTAACATAGCCCTCTCCATTGCTCTTTGGATGACTTTCCGCTTTTTTATAAGAGCCGTTGTGAGTCAGAGGCATAGGTCATCACGAGCGACACACACTAGTCAAAAACGTGTCTTAAGACACTGCGGAATATTAGACAAAAACGCGAATGTCATATATGTCACAAATAACGAATTTAAGCCTTTACATGCAAGCATATGTACATATAATTACACTTTTCAAGACTTACAACACAACATAGCGTGCACATGCCCGCATTCTTGACCACATTAATAAGTAGCTCCAAGCTTTCTTAAGGTCAGACGACGAAGGTCACTTCCACACGACTCCTTCGCGGACAAGGCCGAACCGGATCTAGACACCGCCCTTATTACAAACAGCCTAAGGCTGATTATTAGATGATCTATGACCTGTCAAATGTAGCATTTGAGACATGTTGATTATAGACCGGACGGCGCAGGGAGTCATTGTTATCGGTAATGAAATCATTATTAGCGGACGTTGATTTTGATTTAATGTGATACGACGTTAAGTTCAGGTAATGCGTATTATAATTTTATGTCTTTTTTTTATTAAAGACCCTATAAGGTCTCCGCCTGCTGGGCAAATGCTTCTCCCTTCAATTCCCACTCTTCCCAGTTCTGAGGTATCTGGCCAATCGTTAAAAAATGAGTCGAGGTCATCTCAACATCTCCGTCTAGTAGTATTTTTGACGACCAGTCTGGCATATGAAGCCGATGGTCCTGGGACATTTATTTGTGTGATGAGCACAGATATTTGTTCCTGAGTCATGGGTGTTTACATAGAATTTAAGTATTTATATGTAGGTATCTATCTATTATATATATCGTCGTCGTCTAGTACCTACAACACAACCCTTACTGAGCTTACCGTAGGACCAGGTCGATTTGTGTAAGATTGTCCCAAAATATTAAGTAATTTATTATTTATTCGGCTCAATCAACTATTCTTTGTCTCTCGTTGCCATGGTTACCTTTCCCTAGGGCACTCTTCAAACCAAAGTTTAATTGAATTTAAATACACCTACCAAGCGCATCAGTAGTACGCGGGGCACATTTCTAGTAACAAACTATGCTTCATGTCCTTTGGCTGATGGGACAGAATAACAACAACAAATAGTAAACTAGATTATCTAATTTATTCGCTTAAAATCAAAATATAAGCCTTTAGGAAGACGATGTAGTCATTAACAAACTTTGAAAAATTAGCGTACTTTCTAAAATGTGAAAAGTACATGTTTTAGAAATTGTGATAAAATTAAAATAATTTTCCTTAAAAACCAAAATTTTAGTATTACAACTTTTATGATTTTTTCATATTTTTTGGACTTGAAAATTATGTGGACACCCCACGTTGTTTGTATTGTTTATTCAAATGTTGTAGGGAAGTCCCAATTATTTTTTAAATACCTATCTAACGGCACCCCAAAAATATTTGTAAAAGTTTTTTATTAACTACTTTTTTCGCGTAATTCATTTACATCATACAATAAAACTCGTCAAATATGAATGGAATATTATGACTCTTTGTTCACACTCGTGTCAAACATTATGTACGCTATGGTTTTCCCCACACCGTTTAGAACAGTGAGAGCTATAAGTAGAAACATTATCTCTGAGTCTCTAGTATTGAGTTGAATGGGCCATTTCATTTAAAGTTGTATACGCAACTTATTTTATTTTATTTGGAATTTTTTACGTGGCTTCTACTCAGAATCATGAGCTGTTTCGAGCCTGATAGGAAAAAAAGAATGTCGCAAGCTTTTCATTTTTTTTTATGACATAGGCGGCAAACGAGCAGACGGATTGCCTGATGGTAAGCAATTACCGTCGCCCATGGGCACCCGCAACACCAGGGGAGTCACAAGCGCGTTGCCGGCCTTTAAGGGGGGGTTGGAGCTCTGGGAATTTTCATACATTATATTACTTCCGTTCTGTTACCGCCATATGGAAGATATGAAAAATAGTAACGGAATGGAATGAAAAAGCTTGGGACACATTTTTTCTCTTATCAGGCTCATCATTCTAAGTAGAAACCACACAAAACAATTCAAATAAAATAAAAAAAGTTGAGTATACCACGTAGAATAAACAGATTGAGTAAAACACATATCCGCAATAATATTATTATATGTATAAAAAAAACTGAAAAAATATTATATCTATAAAAAAATATATTCTAGGTATCCCCACGGAGTTCTGGACATGGTGTAATATCCATTTATAATTCTATCGGTGGATCCCTAATCAATTGATACTTTTTTTACAAAAACTGCTATGCTGGACACTTCAATTCAGTATTAAAATTACATTAGCTTTCATTTTTATAATTATCTCCTGAAATTTGTATAATAGCAATCGCCACGTTGATACACATTTTGTAACAGGTAAGTAGTCAGTACTAATAGAAACAATTAACCTATATAATTTTAAACTATTTTCTTATGATATGAATTTCATACTTCAATGTAAAAAAGTCTAGTTTATTATAATTATATTTATAATTATTAATATATTTGATGTATGTAGTGTGCCGCGTACGTTTTGGCATGGCGCTGTTAAAAATCCATTGACGCCTTGCTCAACATAATAGGTATTCAGTCATTATTATGAACTTGCTGTGCACGCTATCTAATGTTTTGCAATACCATTTAACTGGCGCAATAAACAAACAACGTGTGTTTAATTTTGATATAAGATAAAGATAGATATCAGTTTTCTTAAAAGTGTAACACTGCCAATGAATTCAGTGCTTTTATAAGCTGTATTAATGAAATTGCTTAAAACAGTTGATAAAAATAAAACTTTTGCTATTCACCCAAGCATCACTTGACCCCGTGGACGATCAGATCTCCCCAACAAAAGGTTACTAAACTAAGCCTCACTTGCCAATGACCCGCGCAAGGCAAAGTGGCGAAACCACACAATGAAAACAGTCCGAATCCCCAGATGACAATGGACAATTCGCTATGCTTTTTATTGTCAATTATAAAGGGTTTTGTTATTTATGAAATGGGGGCTTTGAGACCATTTGAGACCCTGCAACAGTTTACATGCTTCACTAAACAATGACGTTAGGAAAAAAATAATTAAATCTTATTAAATTTTATAAGTACCTACTTACATTACGAATTGAAAAGTCTAGTTTACATTATTTTTTTTATTATATAGTTGCTTACCTAATAAATATACGTAGGAAAAGATTATATCACCAGCGTTTCAATAAAAATAACCTACTTAATCTGCTTTGAAATTTCCACGTTAGATTTTTATTTTGAAAAATAAGAATTATCTTTAGGGTACCATAAAAAGTAATAAGCAAGAACCCGCGATTTTACAATAAATATTCCTAACTCCTAACGCTTGAAGTTTGTATTCGTCTTCAAAATTGAATTTAAAAATCTTTAGTAAAGTTCAAGAGGTTGGAATAATACCTATATGTTCCAAATTTAAAGTTTCTATATGTTTACGTTGTGTGTTGTCTACCACTAAATTACACATTCCCTAAGATGTGGCTGCGCTCTCACCCACATGTATTTTAGTAAAATTTAGCTCTTTTTCTTTAGCCATATACGATTTGCAACTAAACTGAAGTTAGTTGCAAATCTCTCTCTGCATGTCAAATAAAAAAGTATTTTACCCGTGATAACTGATGCGAACTACAATATGCTATACAAGCTGGCCCTAAAAACTCTGTCTCTCCGATAACTGAATCTGCTGCAGGATAATAGAGATCCGATACAACTCCTATATTATCTTGAGAAATCGTATCGAATTCACTTCGACCCTATTACGAGTACACCTGTTTAAATATTCCCATATGTAGGATTATGGAAAGTGCCCCGACATTCTTTGTATATTAATAACCTGCTCCGAAGGATTTTTTTTCTGAGTCTAGCGAGGGTCCGATGTAACTCCAAGTTCCGTCTGGAACAGCAGGACAGCAGTAATGATGTCTGAAATCTTAATGTAGGCGGATGTGTCATATAATGTGTATGTATGTAACCTTTTTCTATTGCAGGAGAATGAATGTCTGACCTCTGTTTCGTTATATGTAATAACGATTGATGTATAGCACATTGATTACCAGATAGCTAGAATACTTTGTATATTAAAAATGTGCAATAAACATCGGGTCGTAAACCGAATCTAGTCCGTCGTTAAGACAGCTCTAATTAAGTATTTTTTTGCTTTCACATCAGATAATTAAGTAAATTCTAATTGATGATTATAAACCCACTCGCATAAAAATGATTTTTGAAAACTAGTGTTTCCTAGGTTATTTTATAATGTAATTAATGTTGAGTCTGTGCTAAGCTAAAAAGTTAAGATGGACCCGGGTATGTCCTTAAACTACGTCCAACAATGAGAGGTAGGACACAGCGTTGACTATCACGCTTGAATCTGGGGCAGCCTAATTGGGAAAGTACTTCCTCCTTACAGAAGACCACAGCCATAATAGCACTGCCACCTTTCAGGTATGTAGTGTTGTGTTCCCGATGGTGAGTAAGGTTCCCAGAGCTCCAACCCCCCTTAAAGGCCGGCAACGCGCTTGTGACTCCCCTGGTGTTGCGGGTGCCCATGGGCGACGGTAATTGCTTAACACCAGGCAATCCGTCTGCTCGTTTGCCGCCTATGTAATAAAAAAAAAAGTTATTGACGGTTATAAATAGCTTGTTTCCCAAAATTTCGCCATAGCCGCATGTCAGAGTCGAGGTTCACAATTTGCTACCAATTAACGTGTTACGTAATCAGAATTCTCACACGCGACTTAAAACCCGCATCCCACATTAATTAAAACATGTTACAGAAACATACATTTTTCTTTCTAGTGTCCGATCTACGCATAACATTAGTTAACGAGTATATTGATTATATGAATGCCCTCGAATAAACCAAACAACATTTAGATATGAATTTCAATAGTAATATATTTTCGTACCTATTTAGAATAATTGTTTTATTTTTAATTCTATTTTAGGGAACAGAAGACTATAATTAATAATATTTATACCTTATTATACATGAAGAGGACTTAACCACAAAATAGACAGATACAGAAATCAATCTCCATACAAAGCGCGCTCGATCAACGCACACATAGACACTGCTCACAGACACGATATCTCGGACCAGTTCGGACCACTGCAAGCGTGAGTGCCATCCGAAAGAAAAACGAAGATATTTTTCTCCCATACAATCTTTATCAACTCGAAAAAACAATAAGCGCCGCAGGATTTCTTACATCTTACGCGTTTTGGTAAAATGGTCTCTGCTATCATCGTTCGAGAAAGGCGGAAGCGCCGCAGGATTTCATACATCTTTCGCTTCTTTGCGAGTATTTTATATTATTCCAGCACTAAAGTTGTTAAGGCGATAGTTTCTTACAAATTGTTAATAAATTAGCCCTTATTCCCTAAGATATGGCTGTCAAAATCTCTATTGAATGACAAGAGACACTTCATCTCTTCAGGAGCGGTACCGCGGTACCGCGAACATCGAAGTTCGTATATGTGACATTATCTATGAAAAAGGACGTTATTGTCGATGGCGCTTATGACGTTGTTAGAGATGACGCGATACAAACATAACGCGGTTCGACGTAAGTGCCATCGACCATAAGGTCCCTCTTCATAGATAATGCCACATATTTCGGGCATCTTTCTCTTTTCTCCAATTATAACTGCGGCGCTACCGCGAACAACGATATTCGTAAATTTCGGACGATTGTCTCGGTCACTCTCATGACGTCTTAATTGGGGTAAAAGAGAAAGATGCCCGCAAATTACGAATATCGTTTTGGGCGGTAGCGCCTACGACATCCGTTTCTTGGTTACGTTATTTAATGCGAACTTAATTACACTTTAAAATATAATAATCGTGCTTTTTGCCAATGTCGAAATCGTCGCAAGATATTTGCTGTGACAAATTTGTAATATAATAATAACATTAAAATAAAAATATTCTAGTTATTATTAATTCTTCGTCTGCATAAAATCAAGGTGATGATGATGATGATGATGATTGACAAAAACTATCCTATGTCCTTTCTCGCGACTCGGACACTCTCCATACCAAATTTTATTTAAATCGGTTCAATATTATTAAAAATAGCGTGAAAGCGACACAGACATACAGACAGAGTTACTTTCGTATTTATAATATTAGTTAGGATAGTTATATAGTCAGGATTCCTTCCGTTTCATTCTCGACAATTAATCACAAACAACTAGATAGGAGCGCCAGTACCACGATAGTTTTTCGTGCATAAGCATAGTTGGCAACCCTAGAGCGACCGCCGGGAGTAGGTATGAAAAATGAAGTACATACATTTGATTGACTTCTGTACCTGTCTATTTTGTGACTTAACCGCGTATATTAACTTTAAAATTTACCTCCGACATTTATTTATTTTGTCACATTGCCTTGATTTTGTACTGACATCCATTACCTTAAATAAATTGCTCAAGCAACATTAATAATGTTAATATCATCTTATTAAAACCCACGAAGCATTGTGCGAGGTCTGTTATCAATTTAATACGGTAATGGACGAGAAAGTTCTCACTGATAATACCTTTGAAGTCAATGTGCATTTCTTAGCGAAAAACGTATTATCTACCTATGAATCTCGTAGCCCGTAAGAACCTTTCATTCCGAGTATTCAGGTACATCTATACTGTTATTGTCGTGACTTAAACAATAGTGTAGCTTCCGATGATATAATAGCATTAGGAAAATACTATCCGGCTTATGATAAACTAGTTGTAGTCAATGAAAGTTAATTCCCTATAAACTAGAAAGTTTTTAATGTGATCCAATGAAGGTTACTTAAAAATAATTCAGCGTCAATTGAAGGCTCTCAGGCTCTAGTGTAAGTTTCTTTTGACGTAAAAAAACATTTACGAACGCGTAAGTGATAATGTTATTTATATGGGAAACGCAAATGCGTTCGTGACGTAAAGTTACGTTCAGGGCTCTGAAGAGGTGTCCTAGTAGGTATGATGAAGACTTGTGTTTTTATACAGTTGTACGAATGATGCCCACGTTTTAATTTACGTCATTGGATTTGGATTGTAGAGAATAAATTTGTAATAGGTTTGACCAAGAAAATTATATTATAACATGATCATGCGTCCACTTACATTTAAAAGTATGCTATACGAATGCAATGATGTGTAACGAAAAACCGCACCCAAAATTCCAAAGAATAATATAAAAATCTTTCATAGACCGTAAACAAAATATTTAGGAATACTAAGCAATATCTAAATATAGTATGTGATCTATGTATACAATTATCTTCCGCGTATATTTTTATGTAATTTATATTTGTATACCTATAGCCTTAATAGATGATGAATTACGAAGAAAAAACTTTACACAGCTTTTCAATACTGTATTGGTTACTCGGCATGAGTCGGCAGTGCCAATTGATGTTAACAATCATTCCCTTATCAATCACTCGTGACACAAACAACATTATTATCCAACTATTTCGTAATGTATTTTGATGCAGATAAATGTAACACGATTGTCTTCAGTAAAACGGAAGCAATAGCGTTATGAAAACTGTGATATAATGCAATTCTGTCAGGACTCCAAACGCCGAGTGCCCGAGCGCGCGGTGTCGCAAGCTAGCCTGATTCGTGACAATACACGAATGCCCGGAAGCTAATGGCCTAGATCCGACCCACTTTTCGTGGCCAAATTGATGATTTCTTTATATTGTTGTACGCATTTATTGTTTTCGGATATTTAATATGACATTTTTATATACGAGCACCTTTAAATTTATGGCGGTCGTGACTGGTACTCATAATTTTATAATATCATGTTTGACCATGGACGCTAGTATATTATTTGTTTTAATTTTAAAGGCCAGTAGTTAAAAAATAATTAATAAGGCAACATAAAGCGTATACCATGACTGTAACTACATTGGGTAAATCACCAGTAACTAACAACCTCTCAATAACCGGCTACCTAAAACTATATAAATGAACTATAATGTTTACCTATATATATTTATAGGTAAACATTATAGTTCATTTCCAGTATAACGTGGCCAGTTATCGGAAGGTGGCCAATTACTGGCTATTTAATTTATATGCATTCAGTAGTTTTAGGATTTTAGCCAAAGAACAAATACGAGTACAGTGTCTAAATTATCGATCAAGGAATACTAATATTATTTTCAAGAGCATAAGATTGTGCAGATTCCCCCTTTGTTAACGTATAATGAATACATTGTAACCTAGAATGTCCTCTATGTAAGTATGCTACCCACTAAAATTGTCTTTTCTTTAATAGGCATTTCGTGAGTTCATGAACTTTTGACAAAAATATGTATAGAAAGGAAAATGTTTTTTCTCTATTTTTTAATTTAAGTAGGCCTTAAGAAATCGTGCAGCGGTGTAACGGGCAACTCCCGTGTATGGATACTTCGAGTAATTTGAATTTGATATGTATCCCTTATTCATTTGGTATTAGTAGTATTAGGTACGTACCAAGTTTACCAATTTGATAATTCCTACAACAGTAACAATAATTGGTCATAGACGTTTTTGTCTTAAAAAATCTACTTAAAAATACCTACCGAAAATCAATTAAATATAAGAATCGTAATCCAATCGCGTTTTTATAGTACGCCCATGTTTGAACAAAGTATTGAGCAAAGAGTTCTTGACATGATTACACGGTTTGATTACAAATTTAATTGTTATACTGAATAAGAAATTCTTAGCGACATAATAACACCATATCATATAATATTATTAATTCACGTTTTAAATACAGCTATAATAGAGGACACCCAGGTTACCTTCATTGCTAAGGATTTAAGTTTGAAGACCGTATCCTAATAGTTAGTGTTAAACAAGTCAGATAATATAAAAGAAATAAAATCTTGTATAATATTTAATTAAGGTAAACGCCCGGGTACCCGACAGCGTCCCAATAGATGCCACTTTCACTGTTAAGTGATACAATGGTGTCATCTATTGGGCAAATGGGCATCAGCGAGTCGAGCACTGCTATACTCAAATTAAGGCTTCATGAGAGTGACAGAGACAATCGTCGGAAACTTATCATTTTTCGCGGTAGCGCCGCTGGTACGTTTACCGTACTAGAACGTAAAACGCTCTAATTAAGCTACCGTATGCAGGCCTGGCAGACATCGAAGTTCGTATATTTCGAGCATATTTCTCCTTTACTCCAATGAAGGCGACATGAGAGTGACAGGGATAATCATCCGAAATTTACAAATATCGTTTTTCGCGGTTGCGCGGCAGGTTACTGCGAGTAAACACGAGGGACGTATGCACACATAGATAGTCTTTTGGCTTCACTTTTATACATATTATATTAGCTATGTGCTCTGTATGAGAGCAGTAGGTATGTGTGATTTGAAAATGTATGATATGAAAGTTAATTCCGATGCTACATTATTGTTATGACTAATAGTATTGAATTACAAAATGTAGTCATTATTTATCCATAGTGTATTCTGGGCCACGTAAGCATAAAAGGCTGCAAACATAGTTTTATCTTAAAATATTTGAATTTGAACGATCAAAATAACTGACAGAATAAAGATTATATGAGGGTGAATAATGCATACATATTCAACATTTGCAAAAAGTAAGCGAACAATTCATTCAATTAATTATTTAGGTACCGATAAATTATTCGTGAATAATTTAGAGACGAATTATTGCTTTTTTTTCATATCAAAATCATTCTTCATACATGGAGTGAGAAACTCTATAGTGGTCAACCTACTTTCTGTACAGTTGCTCTAAATCAAGCCATATACAGCCAGTAACATCATTAATAAGTAGTAAAGCAATCTTTCGTAATATTTATTTCATGAATTAATCTTACTAAGTTATATTTTACCCATTAGGTTGCATCAAACAAACTGTCACATTAAAGTGAATGTGGTTCATACAGAGGTGTTTTGATTCTATTACCCAATGAAATTTACTCATAGTTGTGCATAAATTAAGGGCATTCTTCAGTAACTTATTTCGTTAAAAAGTATGTGTCTTAGTAAGGGGGCGTTTTCACAAAAAAATGTACTCAATTAGCGTGACTTGTCAGTTTTGTGACGATATCTAAGCATTAATTTTCTATAAATATAGTTTGTACTCGTATAAGTACTATTACGATGCAAAATAAGACAAAAATATTACGAGTACGTACTTAACTATTTACTACATTACATCTAAAAAAGGCCCTTTACCTTGTACCAAGGATACGTTGTGCGAGAAGCCGCCAGTTCTTCAGTCACCAGTGACGTATTAGCTAAATAGGCACTGGTCACAGAAAAAAACTGTAAGTAAGTTATACTTACTGGTCGCTGAACGTTGTAATTACACTATACTGTCAAGGTCAAATATATCGATACGATGGAAGTGCCAATATATGTATTGGTACACACCATTGTCTTAATATTAAGGTACTACGATACATATTTCGGCACTTGCCGTATCGATATTTTTTCCTTGACCGTGCATTAACTTGTTGTCATAAGAAATACGACGGTTGAATTGGACATTATAAATTCCTTTCTCTTTTAGATCAGGCCTAAATATCTGGAGGCCTACTGCGGGGATTGTTGACCCAGCTGCCAATGTTCATGATTAAGCCGTGTAATGATTAAACGATGTTACCGGATATTATGTCACGTCGTAAGTTACGAACAAAGTTAGCTACGAACATTGGGAAGTGTCTCATCTATCACTGTACGGGACTGTATACAGTGTGTAAATCTTATACGGACGAATCTCTCAGCGGACATAAGAAATATATTTAGATAACATTTGCTTAGAAGTACAATTAAAAGTTTATCCATATAATAAAATTCGGCCCGCAATGTAACCCAACACACTCGAGTTAAACACTCGTTGACAGTTAGTTTCAAAAGCTCATATCGCGTAATGTTCGCAGTACGTTACTGCTCAGAAATTTTACAAAAATTAATTATATATATGTATAAATGTATATGTTAAAGAAAAACCTTTTGGTTAATGATTACACTAGCAAATCCTATGTCTGGTTTAATTCTTCGCCCGTATTAGACTTACACACATTCCTACTACCACTACACATTTAGGTTGTATAAGTTTAAAAAAAAAAACTCATATTAAAAGTTTTGCGATACAACGTAGAACTGCCGCCAATAATCTTGGTACAATGCTTCAAGGGCCTTTTTCAGATTTAGTGCAATAACTAGGTGAGTTTTCATAATATTGTAATTATTGTAAATAAAGATTTAAAAACTAAGTAATAGGCCTAGGCCGGCAATGTAGTTTTTTTTAATTGCAATTCCACATAAATTTGTGACACAACATAATGGTCATTAAAACAATGACTCGGCTTGAAGATGAGTACCAGAGCTTACCCGAAACATGTCGCCTAGTGCGATATAATTAGATGTGAGTTTTTCCGTTTGTAACTAAATAATGGTGTTCATTTTAAAATATTGATCACATTTGCTGGTTGGTTTGATGACATTCTGCTACTACCTACGCCTATTAAAAACTATAATAATTTCTTGGTAAATCTTATATTTTTTATTGGGCAAGTTTATTTTTAGTTTTTCTATAAATGAATCTTTTATTGTTGTGCATGTTATAGAAAAGCAATATATTGTCCCCAAAATATCTATTGACTTATATTTATTTTGTTTTATGATTCATTATACTGAACTAAGTATACGTAAACGTGTTTTTCTCTGTTACCCAATTTAATGCCGGAAATTATAGAATTATGAAGTAGCTACCTAGGTATAAACTTTACAAAAGAATGGCCGCTTCAACGAATTTTGTTACTTCAATTACCAATATCTATTGTCTAACATTTGTCAATCGTTACAGACCAAAATCCAGCAATTCAGGCCATAGATTGAAAGAGAAGATGTAATGTTACACGCTCGAACAGTTTCACCAAAAGTGTCGCAGTTTTTTTTAATCATCTAGACTGTCTACCTAACGCTGTGTCGTCATTTTTTGTCTCTTACTATTGTTTAGGGGCCAGTATAGTGTAATGTCAGGTAAACGAAGTTGATTATCACCCGTCTTTTCAACAAAAATGGACGCTTCGTTTGATTGACTGCCAAGTACAAACTTACGTTAGTCGATAATATACACGTATATTACATTGATATAATTGATATTAGTAACAACTAATATTAGTAATTTTTTTTCAAACTTATGATAAGTAAACTGTCAAATCCGACGTTTTACTGAATTTTATGCAGTGCTTAAGGCTTGCGTTCATTTGAAATTATACTGTACAAGAAATAGTTTTTATGCATATAGGTATTACATGTATATGAAAATCCAGTTTCAAGCATATAATGTATCAAAAGAATGAAATCATTAAACTTAATTAAAATAATTATATTTTATAAAAGCATTAATGATTTGTGAAGTATTGAGTCAGTTTATATTATTTTTACGTCGGCTACTCGATCATAATATAGTAAAATAGCCGGAAAGCCTTTTTATATTTATAAGGTGCGACCACACCGCTGCTATAAAACGGCGCAGTGACGCATCGTATGCGTACCGATTATACCGCACGCTCCCCACACCGCTGCTCAAAGTACGCAGACGATACGGAATCGCAATGACGTGTAGTAAACGTTTCTACACTAAGCTAAAAATATGCAAGTGTACCGTAAATTGAGCTCCTTCAAAAAGCTTTCGTATGGGGCACGTTACGGCGTACACGTTGCCTCGGCTTATTTTGAGCAGCGGCGTGGAGAGCATGCTTTAAATTTATACATTTACGGCAAGTCACTGTAATTCCGTAACGCCAGCGTATTTTGAGCAGCGGTGTGGGGAGCATGTGGTAAGAACGCTAAGGATACGATGCGTCACTGCGATTCCGTACCGTCGCCGTTTTTTAAGTGGCAGTGTGGTTGCACCTTTAAACATCCGATTATCACGAATGATTGGATAAAACTGAACTTTCAAATAAATTAAGCGGAACCACTTAATTTTAATTGCTTTCAGGCGTATCATTTCATTTGTTACTTCAATTTCACAATTGGGTCAGCCGGAGGTCGTTTGAACAGTTGATGTGGCTGTGTCTAATGTCGGTTGATGGTGAACTGTTAATACAGGCAGGCCGGAAGCCGCTGACCGCAATTTGAATATAGAATGCAAGGTGTTTTGCGATATTGGTTTATCTAACGATATTGATATAATGCGTACAAGACATGAATTCAAATGACATGATTATTTTAACAGTTTGATAATTTGATCTAGAATTTGCTACACTCATATTAATATTATGTTACTTGCGTATGCGAATTTTCAGAATAAAGTGCACCCAATTCAGAATGACTTGTAGAAAAGTTAAATTTTGTTAGTTTTGTGACAATAATAAGCATTAAATGTCAACAAAGACTTAGATTTGGTGCTCATCTCATTACCTTTTTTTTATTGAATAAATTTTACAGCATAACAGTATAAACTAAATCACTGTGAAGTTAAGAATACAATTTTTTATACACAATAAACATATAACCTAAAGAAAATTACCATTTCAAATTTAACATTTAACAGAAGAAGGTCGTGCATCCATCATCTCGCAGAACCTCAAGCAGTCATCGCAAACATCTTTCCATCTACTCGCAAACACATCAAAGCATGGTGCTGATGGTGGTGCAATGATGGTGCATACCTAAAAGTCAACTATAACTAAAATTTTAATTTCCATACAGATTTAATGCTTAATTATTGTCACAATCTGACATGACTTAATTTTTCTATAAGTCACGCTACATGGGTACAATTTTTTTAAAACTCAAGCTGAATATAAAACAATATCGAAAACATAAGAGTCAAAATTTGGATTTTCACAGTTTTAACTCGTTTTACGAGGACTTACGTATTACTAACTACATAATTTATTTGCGTATTATTAATTCCACAGAAAATATCCTTCTTGTGAAAAAGTTTCTTTAAAAAAATACAAAATGTTCGTAAAATAATTATTAGACATAAATCAAATGAACTGCTTACAATAAATCGCTATTTAAAAAATCGTTTTGTAATGGTCGCTATATTAAACCATACTAAAATTATTATGAAATGTACAATAATGCAACACTCGTAAGTACCTCATCTGGCCTTATTTCGCACTCCCCATATATTCAGCTCATTCCTCGCGATCCTCGCAACTTAAATATTTCCAACATGCAATTTAGCTCCAGTTTAGGACCATTAGTGTCTCCACAAACGGACACAGATGTTATCACAATCGATTTGTGCTCCGGCGGTCCAATGGTATGACCAACCATGGCTATATCTATACGATTATTCTATTAAGGGTTTTACTGTTTTATCCAAAAGGATACATTTGCTTTTGTATAATTATGTCTTCTTCGTCTGTATTACCGGAAAGATATAATGTGGGTCTTATCAAGGCAAGAGTGAATAGGGTTACTGAACCATCGTGCTACACCCTCGACACCTTGACACTTACCATCAGGTTTGACTGAGGTCAAATGTTAGTCAGTCTTGTATAAAAAAAAAACATGTCCATGTGTACGTCCACTGCTGGACATATACCTCCCCCAAATATGACTTGTATCATCTTGGGAGTTTCCATAGTCGCCACGCTTGGCACGTGGGCTGGCAGTAGCTGTTTATTCGATTTTGACGGACGCTGCATCCTATTCATCAATCAATTAATTGATGACCATCATTTCACAGTAAATAGATATTACAAGACACTATACAAATACAAATAAATGCTCCCCGGGCCGATAGATCCGTTCTGCGCCAACTTCGTCGGGAGGGTCACTACTTACAGACTAAGAGCTTAGGCACATTGGCGTTTCTGTCCCCCGTTTTATAGATGTTCCCATTTTAAATTGCACTCTGCGGATTCACGCGGCGTGCTGATTACTATGGAATCGCTGGGAAAACGTCGAGTAGCCGCTGTTAGTGTGCCCGGGCCCTTAGGAAGAATGCCGATATTTAAAATCGTCAACCCTGAACGCTGTGTAATTTTATCATGCATCTTCCAATAAAATTCATCGCTAATTGAGTAATTGGCTACCAATGATGCAGCTTAATTTTAAAAACGTTAATATTGATAAATGTTATATTTTTTAATTCAAAGTGACGTGAGGTCCATCGGCATCCGAGGTAGGATATGAACCCGTATAAAAAGTAGTGGGATAGCTGGAGAGCTATCCCACTATTTTTTATTATAAGCAACACGTAATCATTTATTTTATTTTAACCTTAAATCGCAAGCAGACTGAGTAAATATATTTGTTGAATAATATCAAATAGCAATTATAATATCACAGACGATTTGTTTTACCTTCCTTTTGAAGTCAGTGATGGTGGCTTGGAATTACAATTATTTTAAACTAATTTATCTTAGTCTCTCTTAATACTGTTATGCCTATATTTTACTGTACAGTGGCCATCATATATATCGGAGCTGTCTCTGGTCACAAATATTTCGCCTCAACGCCTCTATTGTCAGGGCGGTAAAATGCATGTTCAGATATTTATGACCATCTCCACAGCTCCCATATATCTGACTGCCGACTGTACAAGTACATAAAATAATAATTGTGTTATTTCCTGAACTTGTATTTACTAAAAGTAGATATAAGTTTAATGGTTTAAAAATATGAATTGTAATCTCATAACGTTAAATGTAAAGGGAGAGTGCCTACTATGCCGGTAACGTAAGATATTTAATATGAAATTTGTAGGTAACATATAAAATATTAAAGGGCTTGACAGGCGATTGCGTAAACCGGTAAGATCTTTGACTTAAAAACTTGATATCACCTGTCAGCTTAACCAACTTTGCATAACAAGTAAATCAGTAAAATAGTGATAACTTTCAATAAAGCAGGTGACATGGATAAATCCAAAGTTTCTAATGTGATAGCTTCTCTCGACCATGTTTGGTTTCAAAAGTTGCATAATATTATTAGAAGTGCTCGGACAAATCATCACAAAACAATCGCAACACGGCAATAGAACAAGATTTATAGAATCGCATTATAAATAAAAATAAATAAATAAATTTGCTTTATTGCAGACAGTTAATATTATTTAAATATATTTTTCAATGACATTTATTACTGCAACCCAAAATTCACCATACGTGTGTGAAGGTATTACCGTTAACATTTTTTTAATGGTTGCATCGTATTTATTTCCACCATATTTAAAATATTTAGATATAACCATAATTAAGCAAATAATTGTATCCATTTAAATTGTCACCACAAAACTGTTTTAAGCATGCCACTTTCACAAATCCAAGACAGATAAGCGACAAATGTTAAATTAGGATAATATCCGCTTTTGATAATAATAATTTAAGTCTCACTCTATCGTTTCTGCGATGACTTGTCCGAGCACTGATTATTAGTTATTTAATCAGAAAAACATTTAGCCAGCAAAATTGACAAATTGATTAAGCTCTTCAAAACTACTGCGATGATAATCAGTTGTTTAGAAAATAAAATCTAGTTATAGTAGGTTTTCAAGGTTGCTCAAAAAACCCAATAAAATGTAACGTCATGGATCCGTGATGCATCCGCCATGTTTGCGGAGGCGCGCACAGACGGCTTCCACGCCATCATGCGCGAGCGCGCGGCGTCGCTGACGCGGCGTGTGCGCGGCAGCGCCAGCAGCCTCCTAGCAACAGTCGCGGGTAGGGTGGATGGGCCCTTCTGGCACGCCTGGAATAGCCTACATATGTAAAAAAATAAAAAATAAAATACTGAAATAAATATTTTTATTGATGTCTTATATTATGTGGATTTAATTGTGTGTTTATATGTGTATTCTGGATGTAAATACCTATCTGAAATAAAATGATTGAATTGAATTGAATAGATTATGGCGCTTTATTTATTTAATTAAAGTAAAATCTGCTCGTTTATGGGAATAAAATACATAACACATAAGTTGAGAAAACTACTTAAACATTTAATAGTACAGGAGTCAATAACATGATGATAAAAAAATGCTGTTAACAAAACTTTATAAATGAATAATAAATAACACCTTTCAAGCTCAGCAACAACTTTCAAGTTTTTCTAAATGAACTGTCTCTCATAAAACCTAGACAGGGGTACAAGTGACCTTACGTTACTCAATGACAGTTAAAAATAAATATTAATGCAATATGCAATTTATTTCATATACGGTTTTGAGGTTAATATAAGCATGATAATTAAATTTACACGCAATTTATTCAATTATTATTAAATCGGATTGAAAAATCTATCGTCATACAAAACTTTTCTTCAATAAGGTAAAAGATACATGAGTGTTATTTCTGTGACATATATCCTTATATGAGCACAATATTCGTGTCTATACAGATTTATGGCACTGCTCACACCGCGAGCTAGTAAGCTATGAGCTATCAGTACCCTTACCTCGAGTTGTGACATTGACGTTTTCGATAACGAGTATCGAGGTTACTATCTGTGCATCTCGCTTGTACTATTTTAGTGCGAACGAGATGCACAGATAGTAAACTCGTTACTCTTTATCGAAAACGTCAATGTCACAACTCATGGTAAGGGTACAGCTATTTCGAGTAAATAACATAGAGAGATATATATTCGGCGATGAACTACAATCACCCGGCTGTGACATATATGTCTCTTTTATTTACACGGGATCGATTATATTTTGTCCCTTGATACAGTTGATAGCTCATAGCATAGCTTACTAGCTCGCGGTGGGACCAGTGCCTATAAGTATGACTGGTCTACAAGTCGTCAGGTCGGTGGTTCGCGGTTGGCAATTATTATACGTTTTACATTCAGTTTGTAAGCTTTAAATGTACATAAATGCTCGTAAATCATGCTTAATAAACTTGACTGCTATACAATTTTCATTATCTATGTCAATAATATTTAGCCTTTGATTTTCAGATTTATTGCAACTGGATATGAATTGGGTATGTAATTAAATAATTATTGTCCTTTTAGAGACAATTATCTGTCTTTTACATTAAGTACAGTGAGATTTTTTTTTAATCCATTTGTCAGAAACAATTAATTAATCTTTTTTTCAAATAATGTTTAAAATAATCAGGACGACACTTTCTGCTCTATATTTCATACACAATTGTATAATTATACAACGCTATGGGTAATGGGTAAAAAGGTACTATGCAACGATATACATCTTAATACATAGTTACTACACATCCTCTCGTCTTAAATAAATAAATTTTCATTTCGGTTATGTTGGAATATAGATGTAAGATATAAGAAGTCTTTGTTATACACGCGCAATATGCTGTCCCGCCTGCCTCGCTGGCTCCACAGAATACCAGCGCCGTTGACTACGCTAAGCTCTGCCAACTGCAATGCCGAGTGGAGACCATATTTCAGCCTCACATCTTGATCACATTGTTTTGAATTGTCCTTCTTTACACATTATTGTTAATTTGTCTGTTAACTTGTCTGTATAACGATGTGCTGCCTGAATAAATGCTATTCTATTCTATTATGTTTTGACCACCGCAACTTTTTCTTCTGACTGTACAACAAAATGGTCTTATCTCAGCGAGCTATATATGTATTGAAATTACATCAACTTTAATGCTTAAAGCTAATCAGATACTCACATGATTGATTTTAATGAGCGCTCCCATTTAAATTAGTAAATTATCGATTGAATTTGTAGTTTAGAATGATTTATGGCTTATGGCTGCTGGCCGTTGTGAGCGGGTCAGTGACATTGACACTGTTAGCGCGACCTAACCAGCTGGGCCACATGGACCGCTAGGAGGTCACACACGAGGACTGGTAATGCCAGAGGGCTAAGTTGACTTGAGAAGGTGACAAATTGTCTTGCCACTACCGACGTGAAACGAACCGACGTTGGATTGACGGTTGAACCTCAAAATGGCGAAGTCGTCTTGAAAATATATTTTTTGTTTCTTGTTCAAACGTAGTTTAGTGTGTAATATTTATAGCTTATTATGCAGCGATCTAACGCAGAATTGTGCAGTTAATGAAGAATTGATTTCAAAACGCGTTTCCCCACTATTTTGGTTATCACCCGGCAGTCCCGGGGTCACGGCCGCCTCTTAGCGTTCTGTAAAGTCCAGCTACCACTTTACAAAACGCAAGGCCTACTACCGAACAACGTCATGCTCTAAGGGCAAACTGTATGTTACTTATTTGTCATTTTATTTGACGATATCATCGATTGATTTATTGATGGAAGCCATATTTTTTTAAAAGAAGATTAACCGACGTTGTCAAGTACGGAAAGTTTACTGTTCCAAAAATATTAGACAGCATTTTGACACTGCAATATTATTTGAACACATTTTGTTAGAACTGATTAGGTTTGTCAGTTTTGCGATTAGTCAATCTCATACAATGCCACAGAGTAGTTAAGTGGGGGTAAATTTAATTTCAATTTTTTTCTACTAATTAGATACAACTCAAGATGCCCCAATCTGAATCGAATGTTCTCAATCCATACAACAGTCACTTTCATATAAAAAGAGTACCTAATATAGACCTGTAAATTACTTTCGCTTCATTGCCATCCATCCCGAAACAAGCCATGACATGCATGTCACTTTCTAAA
The DNA here is from genome assembly GCA_022674325.2 of Grapholita molesta. Taxonomy (NCBI): domain Eukaryota; kingdom Metazoa; phylum Arthropoda; class Insecta; order Lepidoptera; family Tortricidae; genus Grapholita; species Grapholita molesta. Next base: position 13,744,070 of record CP053130.2, on the reverse strand, counting down.
TTCAAGTTTAACTGGCACTTCTGTGGAAATTAATTCAAAGGTAGGAAAAAGTGATAAAAGTTGCAATAGATGTCATATACTTAAGAAACTTCGAGACGGGATTCGAACCCGAATCTCCAGCTATCGTGGCTGACGTGTTAACGCCGGAAGTCCTCGTTGCTTTTTCTTAAGTATATGTCATCTATTTCAACTTTTAATTTATATAGTAGTATTACTATTTAAAAATATTAGCAAATCAAAATGTTAAAATAATTTGATTTGTTCTTACTTTTAAAAGTGATAAACTTATGACTCCATTGTCATGACATTTTTGCATAACCGTAATTATGTCGAAATTTTGAAATCAATGTATCGGCCAATAATGACTAAAGTACCGATTAATGGGTTAAGCTCACGAAGAGCTGTAGCCGTAGGCGTGCGCGGGCGCAAGCTGCCGCCCTTACAATTATCGATTTGGCAACGAGTTGATAATGTTATTTTTTGTAATTGCCAAGTGCTTTATAAACATTTATTAGCTAATTTGGTTGTAAATATGAATTCGCTCAGTTGCTTTTTAATAAAGAATGATTGCTTCCGAGAATCTAATGCAGGGCCTATTTACCTATAGGTATACGTTATTATTTTGTGGAATGCATTTTATGAATTATATTATTGCGTATTCTAATTCAAATTTCACCCAGGCGTATCGAACCATTCAGCAAAGTTACGCTGTCACGTTTCAGTTGTTTTTTACATATATTTAAGAACGAAAAATCGAATAACACTATTTGATATGTATGTACAGTCAGCAGCAAAAGTTGCTAAGCGTTTGAAGTGTTCAAAATGACCTACACGCGCTCTTGACAATAGGGACGTGTTGACCTCATTTTGAACACCTCCAATGCTTAGCTACTTCTGCTGCTGACTGTACTATATACTGTTACTCTTAGGTTATAATTGCAAGCATCCAAACATAATATGTATGTTAAAAAAAACTTATCAGTAATATAGACTGTAATGATTCATTGCATTACACTCACTTACTATACCGGAACCAAGATTATTAGCAACTGCCATGCGCTACCTTGAATTTTATTGTAATTAATTAGTACTAATTAAGTGACTATTATATCTATCGTCATGTCATGTGTGGTGTATACTGTAAGTGATATTGTAATTAAAAAATATTAACGATTAGATTCAACATTAGCAAAGCATAAATCAGAAGCTATTTATGATTTACCAGATTCACATGCATGTCAACTTCAGCGACATAAGTAGGTTGTCCCGGAACTGCGCACTACAAAATAAATCTGCTTAAGGCACTGTTCCCACCGCGAGCTAGTAACCTATGAGCTATCAGCTATTTCAAAGGACAAAAGATAATTTTTAAAGATAATTATCTTTTGTCCCTTGAAATAGCTCATAGCTTACTAGCTAGCGGTGGGGCCAGAGCCCTGAGTGTACGTTTTTAACGTAATATTACTTTACCATCGCGTTAGTGCTACCGCATATAAATAACACTTACGCGTTCGAGACGTTTTTTTTACGTCAAAAGAAACTTACCCTCAGACCTCAGTGCTTAAGCCAGAAATCCGCAAGCTGCAGGCACCTAAAGTACAGCCTACTATATTTGTTATGTCGATCGTGTTATTGTTATTAATGCTTCATAATTCGAGGGTTGGGTGGTCAAACCCGATAATTCGATATAATATTTTATTGAAGTAACAATCTTACGTAATTCACGTATAGGTAGTTCTAAATTCAAAATCCCATTTACTCGACTTAACGGGTTTGACCACCGAACCCTCGATATATAGATACGACAAGTCTGTCCTAGTGGGTAGCGTCCAGGACTGTGGGCTCTTTGGCAAGGTCCTATGAAGCCGACAGGCCTGGGTCCAAATCCTAGTAAGGGCATTTATTTGTGTGATGAGCTTTGGTATTTGTTCCTGAGTCATGGGTGTATTCTATGTATTTAAGTATTTCTACATTACATAGATCGTGCTTAAGTACTTGGTGAGTCAATTTATGTAAGGATGTCCTGTAATATTTATTTATTTATAAAGGTTAAAATTATGACAAAAAGATCAGGCATGTATAAGTATTGTCTGTATCAGCATGTTGGCATTATATATGAGACGTAGACAAAAAATTGATGTAAAAGAGCTTTAGGTTTCAGTGTCTGAAGGTCAAACCTCGACGTCGAGTTTTAAAACATAATATTAACTACTTATATCTTCTTTTCTGTCTGGAAATTCGGATGTATAAGAATTATAAAACTGTGTCTGAAATAATTAATTTTGGAGGCTTTTAATACGTCCATGAAAACTAACTTATTTCTTGATTATTGTTGAAATAATTTACGATGTTGTTTGTATAAGTTACATTTTCCAGAGTAATCCATAAGAACAAAACCGTGAGTTAAGGCTTTGGCATGTGGCTTACACTTCCTTCCTTATCAGACTCACTAACCGGACGCAGTCATTTCGAGGCCTTGAAATTGTTTATAATTAACCTCGGTGATATTTTAAGCAATTTATACACAAAGAAAGGTAATATCTATGATATCATACATTGTTTCTTTGTGAATGTACCTACACATACGGTCACTGATGGATTTCGAATTCCCCATGCAACTCAGGAATATTATATCAAATTTTTTTATCATCATTTGTACCCCTAGCGCAGTCTAGTGTTGGGGGCTATATGCATCTAAGTGACGTGCCACTAAGCTCAGAACTCTTATAAACGCATCCTGCTCACTGAAAACAACCAACTTTCGCATGTACAGACAGCAACACTCTTACCTATACATCGGTGGATCTTATGCCTTATATAATAAGGGCCACCAATGTACAGCTAAGAGTGTTGCTGTGTGTACATACTTGTTAAAACGTGAAAACAAACAGCTATGGTGATCGATAACAAAAACCCGACCATCATAGGATAACTGAACGGATAGCATGGTTGCCATTTCACCGTCTATCGCGCTATCCGTCACTTTCGCACTCACATACTTGTTGGAGCGTGACAGATATCATGATAAATGATAAAAATCCGACCGTAATAGGCATGCATGACACTCTTACATTATTATATATGACATATGTGGCTAGCCCATTGCCACTTCAACCTGCTAGCTTTAACTAATTGCTTATTTTATTATACAGGTAAGTACACTAATACATTTTAAAATATTGTTTTCCTTTTGTAAGCATTAAGTACGGAAGCCCTTTAAAAAATATTTCAGGCTAAATAGCTATGTTTATTTCAAAACGATTGCCACTGTTGCAAGAGTGACCGAACACGCATATGTCAGTCATGTAGCAATAAACGGTACCTTTAATGTTGGTTTATTCGGTAAAAGTAAACGGCCGTGACAAATATAAAACTCGTTATTCCATTTATAATTTCGTTCAATCGGAAATAGGCACAGTACACTAAAATGTATCTTAAAAAAAAAAAGTTTTCTTTTTTAATTATTGTTTGACATATGAAACCCTACGTAATCCATTTTGAAGATCAATACGAGCATCATCATTACCATACCAGCATTTCCATACAAGCATATTGTCAACCATACCAGCATATCATAAATATGTGCATATTATATTATACTAGATATTATTTATTGCACACTCATTCGTTGTGTTCTGTGACCCGGTTAAAAACTCAATATTCGCTATAGGTATAGTTTCAGCATCCTACAATCCTAAATATTTTTTTATAAAAAAAATATTAAAATATTAATCATTTTCACAAAAAACATTTATTTTCTTTTATTAAAATTTGAAACTAAACAAATTCACCCTACTTGAACACTATAAATATTGATTAAAATTTCACAGCCGATTCTTCCTACGTATATGTGACATTATCTATGACAAGGAGCCTTTTTATCGATGGCGCTTATGTCGTTGTTCAAGACGATACAGTAGGTACAAACGCAACACGATTCGACGTAAGTGCCATCGACAATAAGGTCCCTTTTCCTAGATAATGACACATATAGGTAATTATAGCCGATAAAGGTAATACGATATATTTTAAAAACGTTTATTTTGAAACACTAATAGTAGATTGTTTGACAAGGGGCTAAAGTAGGCCATAGTACCACGAGATGGTTATTTTCCTGAACGAAGTGAGTGAATCGAAGTGTTTTCACTTCGATTGCGAGAAAATAAGATAAAATAACATGTCAACAATTAACAAATACAATTTTATTCACCCGCAATGAATTCTGAGTCAAAAATGTTAAATTTGGCAGTCTTTGTATTTTTTTCACTGCTTTGATACAGGTAGGATATATACGCCGTGAATAAATGCCATAGACAACGTATAATTGGGGCTTCAAAGAGTTTGCCAACGATTTAAACTTTTTTTTAATGCTTGTGAAGTAGGAACTAAAAAGCACCTAATGCTTTGACAATTTGATTGCGTTTCCTCATTGGCCGATTTTAATATTGTGGGATTGTCTGATTGGTTGATACTTTATTCAAAGTTTTTTTTAATGATTTCACATTTTTAAACAGTATTCGCACCAAAAAAGAATCTAGAGTTGCGATTAACTTCGATATCTGTCGTGATTGGTGGATTTAATACGATGAAGTGTTCTGGTTGGTCAATTTAAAACGTTTTGTATATCATAAATATGTATACATATTTTCCCAAGAGGCTAAATGTATTACTTTAGTCCGCCTTGACAAGCGTAATAAGACACACTTTTAGAGCATGAGAAGTGAAAACATATTTTAATGTGCTTGAACACCTATGTTAGAACCACAGCCACGTAAAGTACTCCGAATTTTACGATCAAGTCACCTCCATACCTACGTTTTATTCCAAACATTTCAACCTCATTGAATTGCACTCCTTTAATGTCTTATAGCGCCACTTTTTTCACCATTTCGTTCACTTAGTGAATTCACAATTATCTGTTTTTTCGTTCGCACATGTGTATGAGTAAAACAACTAGAAAATAACACACAAATGCTCACGCAACCACTGGGAAATGTGGTTAAAAATACTTTTATATTGTTTATTGTCCAAACAAATTGTATAACATAATTGGTCAGCTAGAGAAACCCAGGTGTATTATGCCCTTATTTATCATTTCTGTCGTAAGACGTCCACTGTTGCACATAGGGCTCTCCCAAATATAACGTATCACTTTGGGCGATAGTGGCCATAGTTGCCATCGCCACGCTTGATTTTATTGTAATTATTACTGAAAATGCTTCATCATATACCGAGAATCATTACCATTGATTACCTTAGCAGTAATGCAATATAGAAGAAATAATTAAATACTCGTGACCGAGACAATCACCAGATGTACCAAAAGCGGGACACCCACATGTCGTTACCTAACCTAGACTACATTAATTTAAGTGGGCATCTATGTCAAATTGATTAAAGAGAAGCTGATGTTAGTCGCTAGGCCGATGTACAGTCAAGGTCAGAGATATCGATACGAACAAAGTGCCAAAATATGTATACATGCACCTTACTTATTGCCTCAATGTTAAAGCACATGAATACATTATTTGGAATATTTTCCAACTGTCTTACTACAATTCAATTAATTTGGCACAAACGTTTTGATTGGTTTAGGATCATAGCGCCTGGTTATCAAATAACTAGTAACTTTCGTGGTTAAAATGCTTGATTTTTTATTTAATATTATCTCGATTAATTATTATACTCATTCAAAAATAAATATAATGCGCAACGTCTAAAGTTATAAATGTATCATCATCATCATCTCAGCCATAAGACGTCCACTGCTGAACATAGGCCTTCCCCTTGGACCTCCACATGTACCGGCTGGAAGCGACCTACATCCATCTCCTTCCGGCGACTTTAATGAGGTCGTATGTCCATCTTGTGGGTGGACTTCCCAAGCTGCGCTTGCTAGTCCGTGGTCTCCACTTGAGCACTTTTCGACCCCATCTGCCATCTGCTCTGCGTGCAATGTGGCCTGCCCATTGCCACTTCAGCTTGCTAACCTGGTGGGCTATGTCGGTGACTTTAGTTCGCCTAAGGATCTCTTCATTTCTGAGTCAAAGACGTAGAAATGAATAAACTGTAAAAATCGAACTAAAATTACGAGCTCAGTTACATTACTATCGAGGCATGTTGAGCATATCTGGTCACTTTATTATTAATATATTGATAAAAAATTAGTCTATTAATAATACGCTGTGCAAAAAACAGATTAAATAAGGCATGATATTCCTAATGCCTTAATGCAAATTAACAGGAAATCAGAAGGTGATAAATACAAAATTGTTGAATGTGCCCTTCTTTATCCTACAGTATGAGTAAATTATAATACTAAAAACCAAAGATAAACTTATAATTTTGTTTAAAATTGGAAATGATTACTATCGTATTTTATAAAGTTTTGTGTACTTTAGCGATAAAACAATATAACATGTAACAAATTAAACATTAACACGGCTCTACTCACGTTTATTTAGTCACTCGCGCGACATGGGCCGGCGACGCGATCGCCGAATAGAACGGACACTCAGCACTCTTAGTGCTTGATAATGGAGGCCTATGTTCTCCGAAACATGTCGCGCGAGTGACTAAATAAACGTGAGTAGAGCCGTGTTAATGTTTAATTTATCAGATATGTCTCACGTAAGTTTAAATACAAATAACATGTAACATACAAAATTGTAAGAATGCGTACTAAATAATATCTATTTGTCATGGTTTCATAACAAAAAACCTCATTTACTGCAGTCACGAATTTTATGATATAAATCTCAAGAGAATATTCTTTCTGCTTATAAAAATGATTTATAGCTTAGATAAAACTAATTAGTTAGCCGTTACATTTTTGCACCTACTGACTATTTGGTAAATGCGATATGATATAACAATTATTATGGTATACACACATCATTTGCACATTATATTACTTTCCGTATTTGTAACACATGGTAGATAAGCGATAACTTTATATTATAAAATCGTTACAGTATAATATTAAAAATACGAAAGTAATTTATAACTTATATCATACTTATTATGCAGTGAAGAGATAACTAGTTAGAATGACTGTACGATTTTTGAGATCTTTGCAGGAAAGCATAATTTTTATTTAATTCTTTCTCAGTTTTGGATAATTTTGAGAGTTTTCGGTTAAATAAAGAAGCAAAGGGATTACTCTTTATTTATAATTTGAATAGATAAAATAAAATTATCTACTCGTAGGAATACTAATTGGTTTAGGTGACTTTGTAACTGGTGACCGAAGAGCTGGCGGCTTCCTCGCACAACGTATCAGCATTGCGATACAACGAGGAAATGCCGCCAGCGAATACAACGATTGTAATTTCTGTAAATAAATGTATTTTTATTGGTTTAGTAATAAAATATATTTATCCAATAAATTCCGCTATTTAACATATGCAAAATTTGGTTAGCTTTGAACATGATACTAAAGTGAATAAAACATTTTTTTTTATTCTAAACGGAAAATATATCAAAAGTAAATTGTTTAAGGCTAAAACGATACGTCCAATAATTTAGAGAAATTGGTTGGCAGATTATTTTTTGAATGACATACTACAAAATTAAAGGCGTAGTGTAAAGCCTAAGCGGACGCTCCGAGTGGAGCGGTTGGCGGGGCGTGGAGCGTAGCGTTGAGCGTCCAAGGTGCGCAGCAAAGCAGTGTGCACGTCTGCCTCTCTCATATGTTTTACTTTTTTTACTTATTTGCGTGCCGCGTGCCCCGCTGCACACACTAAAGCGTGCATTCAAGCTTTACACTAACCTCTTTTAGCGTGTTACTAACACTGACATTATTTATTTGGTAACAACTAACACTTTTAATTTTGCAATAGCGAGTTTTCAGAAAAAAATGCCCCCAATTAGGGTGACTTTAAAAAAAGTTTATTGTGTCAGTTTTGTGACTATAATTAAGTATTAACTTTCTATAAATACTATGATCTGATGCCTGTTTCATAAACTTTAAGCAGTATAACATTATGAAAAAAGGCAAAAAAATAATAATTTTCATACAGACTTCGTGCTTAATTATAAGTAAATTATGTTAATGGTACAAAATACAAATTATGAGAACTCTTTCTCTATATTAAAAAAAATGTATCGACTTGACCTTAAATACAAATGGAATTTGGGTTTCGATTCGATGCTTTCAGTTTTACTATTACGTATAAGTATAACAAGCTAAGTTGTGTCATGTGATAATGACAATCCGTGTTTTAAGCCTCTATAATTGTTACGATACAAAATAATACAAAAAGGTTTTAATAGAACGCCGTTAGCTTTTAAAATACAGAGTTTACATCATTATTACTAGTTTTCCATGTAAGTTAATAATTATCTTGTTATATTGAAATAAAAACAAACTATAAGGTAAGGTGGAAGAAGATTGAAGGCGTTTTAATGAGGGATAAAATTGAAAGTCGCTTATAATGCTACGGTATGCGGAAAATATTTCATTATACTTACTAATTTATATTATTTGAAGTAAGTTGCATTATAAATAAAGTAAAAATTTTGGTAATAACAGCTCAAAATAAATATAGTAAAGTGATAATTACTTACATGTCATAATTAAGAGAAAGTGACCAAACTTTCCGAGGCGAGAGTTGAACCGGGGCTTTGTTACTGACGTCCTTACTACTAAACCATCCGGTCACGATGGAATCCATCAATATTTATCAAGTATATACATTCTCGTTACAGCGTTACACACACAATTTTCAGGTCGTGGATTAAATTTATAATAATAAAAAAATATTTTTACTTACTAGTCATAGGAAGGTTCGTAATCATTCATTATGTGAAGTCCGTCACGGATTTATCCGATTTTCTCAATAAGTACTATTATCTAATATTATAAGTAGTTTAAGCTAGGGTTGCCAGGCCCTTAAAGTCAAGAAATGGGTCCGCGATATTAAACCTTATATGCTTCCTCCGCTGTGATATTTTGACATATCTTTATGCGTTTAGTTACAAAACAATTTATCTAATATACCAGCTGTCTTTTTTGATAACATACTGATCAGTGATGGACTCTAGTCATACCTGATGGAAAAAGAAGACAGCCTAGGACGGAGTACACCGGTACAGTAATAGCCTATTCTATCATTCTTTGAAGATACGGAGAAGAGCGGGAGTGCATTCCATTCCATGGCTGTCTGAAACATTTTATAAAAATCCAACAAAAGTTGGACTGCTAAAATCCGGATGCCTGGCAACCCTATTCGAAACGATAAGTTGCGTTGTGGTCCATTTCTCTAACGATCCGAAAGTAAACATTGCGAACTTGTTTTAATAATGCTATTCATAAATCATTTTAGCCGGTCTATCAATTCGCTATGGTCATTAAAATACCTGCGATCGTTATTTAGTTGAATAATCCCAATATTACGTGATCCACACTTGGTCCACATTTTGCAATTAAATTACTCCACTATGGTCAATAAATTGTTTTGCATTAATTTGTTGACAGACGTCTTGGCTGCAGACAGTATGAATATATTTCATTCATTGGGATGTTATCAAGAAGTGTTAAATTCGTTAATTTACATATATATCTTAAACTTATACATTAAATATTTTTCTAAATAAAGTTGTGTTTGGTTATTTGCAAAAGATTTGGTAAGTAATTTTATTATAAGTTGTGTTTGGTTATTTGCAAAAGATTTGGTAAGTAATTTTATTATTGAACTCGACCAGAAAGACAACCGATTTTAGTTCCAGGGAGTTTTATTTGACTCTAATGCAATTTTTTTTTGACGACCGGTCTGGCCTAGTGGGTAGTGACTCTGCCTATGAAGCCGAAGGTCCTGGGTTCGATTCCCAGTCAGGGCATTTATTTGTGTGATGAGCACAGATATTTGTTCCTGAGTCATGGGTGTTTTATATGTATTTAAGTATTTATATGTATCTATCTATTATATACATCGTCGTCTAGTACCTACAACACAAGCCTTACTGAGCTTACCGTAGGACTAGGTCGATTTGTGTAAGATTGTCCCGAAATATTTATTTATTTATTTATTTCGTTTGCATTATGTCGCCTTTTGTGCAATGTACCTGTGGACTCGTATATGTGCTGTGTTAATGTTATGCCATAATTAGAAATTATATACCTAAATAATAAGTAAGTAGGATGTAATTTTGTCTTTTAAGACAAAAATAAATATTTACCAAATTTTATTTCGCGCGAATGCTTTGAGTAAAATTTTGTATACTTACTTTGCTGTCCGATAGGTATATTATATAGATATCTTTATACTATTATATTACTAGATTTTAGAATTTATCAAATTTAATGCCACCATCTCCGTACCACCATCGGACATCCGCTCCCCTCGCGAGTGGTTTCATTCTTACGTTTTGAATATTCCATTAATTCGCATGAAGCGATTAGCTTCTACCATTCCTGAGCAGGCATCAAATTCGCTCCTTTCGTCTGTATTCCCGGAAAGATATAATTTGGGTCTTTTCAGGGCAAGAGTGAATAGACTATTGCTGAGCCAACGTGCTACACCATCGACATCGTCGACACTTACCATTTGGTAGATAGGGGTGAGTCTTGTATTTAAAAAAATCAAGCCACGTCAATAATGCCAAGACCAACGCTAGAAAGATGATTACTATAATTATTGAAGTTTATTGTAATGAAACATAAAAGTTCTGCTATCCACGCATATTACATGCTTTCTTTTAACTTCTAATTATAGCGACATCAAAAAAAAATAGGTTAGTTGCAATTTTTTTACATATTTCTTAATGACATGGTCATCGCATCGATGTTTATCTTAACGAATCTGAGTTAATCGCGCAGGGCACGCGCTGCTACGCACGATCTGAGCCCGGTGTGCACGTAAACTCAGTAATCAGTGTTGCAAGTCTATGCCAATAAGCGCATTTATTTACTGTTGGGGCTTTACCTACATTGGTAATTACTTGCTTTTGAAATAAAAATTATTTGGACGGTCGTATTACCTATCGATATTCACTAAACGCAATCCTTCGCAGAACTGAGTGATATGATAATATTGATGATACATTTTCAACACAACTTACAATGGAGGCAATATGATGACAAATAGCATTAGATGGATAAGACTTTTATTACTTATTAGATATCAAATAATATTCACGGATGTAGTTTTTCACTTCATTTCATTTCATTTATTCAAATAAGTTAATATGACTTAACAGTAAAACCAATGCGTCATATAACTAAGATATATACATAATATAACATAAAAAATCAAGTATAATAACACTATCTACATTTTGGCAACGCAGCAGTGGGGCTTTGTTGCACAGATAGCACTGGAGTAGGATTCGGCAGGTTGCCCCGGAACCTCCGAAGCACTACCCCCTTCGGCCAGAAGTCCGCGCTTCCAATGGTGTCCAGCAGCGACCGCGGCACGCGCACCACAAACGAGCTGAAGTGCACGTAATGGCGGGCCCGCAGCTGTTGCACCGTCATCGTCAGCGTGAAGCCAGTCCTCCGGCGGCGAGTTTTTGTTATAAATATATCAGTAAGTACAAAGCACCTAAATCATCCACAGAACATAATTACGATATTAAGAAATTACTGGTCACTTAGCTTAGAATCAATACAAACGTCAAACACTGGTTTACGCTTGGTTTTACAATATTTATATTTAAAATACTTATGACAAATAAAATCACAATTCGTAAATGGATCCTTGATATACCGTATCTAATTACGATAATTCTAAGGTCTCGATCTTTTGTGTTCCCTTCGATATATATTAGGGTGTTTCATTTTATTATATATATATATATATATATACAGCTTACCGTGGGGCTCAGTTAATCAACATGTATATCATTTTACATGATTTGGATGTATATTGCATCCGACGTCCTCCCATTACTAATTATAGCCAGGGGACCGACCTTAGTCGCGTGATAATTCGACTACAACGCTCCAGCGAGCTATACCTAGACAGTCGGCATCGGCAGTCTCTATGGAGCACCGTATAGATCAGTGCCCCAAGTCTGCCTGTCCTTTTCACAGGGGGTGACCCCCTAAACCTCACTTGAGTCTGACCCTAAATTTAACAAAACCTGACTAACAAAACCAACACAAAAAATGTTCCTCGTTCGATTGATGCTTAATATATTTAAATAGGGCCATTATAAAATAGCAACGAAAGGATCAATAAATAAAATTGCAATAGCTTAGGCTGAGAATGCAGACACATTGCACGAACCAAAGATAAATAAATTATACAGGCATAATATTCATCTAACACTTACGCCATCTGTATTTATTTAATTAAATAATTTATAAACAAAATCTGACTCTACAGATACCGTCCAAAGTAATTAAGGTCTGGCCTAGTGGGTAGTGACCCTGTCTATGAAGCCGAGGGTTCTCGGGTCAAATCCCAGTAAGGGCAGTTATTTGTGTAATGAGCACAAGTATTTATTCCTGAGTCATAGATGTTTTCTATGTATTTAAGTATGTGTATAAATATTATGGTTATACCGGGTGTGGCCTGTAATAGGAGCTTTAACTTTAGGCATCGTTTCTACACCAAAAACGTAGCAACATTTGTTTTACGACTTTTGAAAATAGCTTATAGTTTAATAAATATTAATCAAAAAAGATTTCCCAAGCAAGCAATGTATTGCAAAAACTATGAAGTTTGTAGGCTGACAGTAAACGTCAACTAGACTATTGGATGCTGTTCATTGAAAATACTATTTACTTTGTTCGAAAAAATCACAAGTAATAAATTACCCAATTATTTAAAGTTGTAGAACAAATGTTGTTACGTTCGTGGTGCAAAAGCGATCCCTAAAATTTTTGCTCCTATTACAGGCCGCACCCGGTATAAATCATTGACTGAGTATACCCACAACACAAGCCTTCTTGAGCTTACCGTGAGGTTCAGTCATTTGTGTATGACGTCCTGTAATATTTATTTAATTTTTTCTCTGTCCATTTTTACATAAGTATATTCAACGCTTTCTGCCTTTAACGTGAGCACCTGTGGTGTATGTAAGTTCCGATCATGCTTCAGTAAGTTACAATGTCTATAAAATTAAGTATACAGCGATTCTTTGACTGTCAGTCTTCACGTTTATTTGTCTCTGCATGAACTAATTAAGTTGGGTAACGCGTAGCTGCAGTAATGAGGATGATAGCATCTCGATGCCTGGACGGCGGGCTTCGTCTTGCGTCAGGCAGTCCATTTTATTGATAAATTTTAACAGCGATTGTAAAATAATAGTTAGAACAGCTATTGTATATACTTGTATATTTTTGTCACCTATTGGCCAGAGATCTGGCAATTATTTCAATCTGAGAATCAGTATTGTTAACATTTCTTTGTTTTTTGTTCTGTGATGTTTGTGTCAAAAAAAAATGTTTATAATATTTTAATTAGCTTTATATAAAAAATGATTGGTTACTAACCGCTTGTAAAGTTATCAAGGGTTGTTGTTGTCAGTGTTAATGACCAGTAATTGGAATAAGTACAATGTAGGCACATTGCCCAATTGCGGCCTTAGCGCGGAAACTGGATTCCATAATCTTAACCTTAGCTATTAATAATAACATAATACATTAAAGTTGTGCAAACAATTTAACGCATGTTTTAATTTTCTTTACACATGCGTTATATTTAAATGACTCAATGTGACATATAAAATACCCGCAACTTCGACTACTCTTAAGCAACTTAAAACTTTCAACCCTTTTTTCATCCCTTCAAATAATTACTTTCTTAGTGGAGCTTAGTGATTTTTAAGGAGTATAATATATAATAGTATATATTTAGCTAACGAAACTACAAAAAAATATGCATATAAATTAATATTATCAAACATCATCTTACTCGCGTTATCACATTCGCTGCCACCCCCTCCAAAAATGTATGGAAATGAACGCACATGTGCGTTGGTGGCAGTCAATGCCATAACGCATTTTTGCCATAGGGTGGCTCATTAGGCAATTCATATGCTAATATAATATTTATTATAAAACATATACTTCACCATACACAGAGAAAATACGTAATGTACGTGTCTGGAACAAACTCGTACTTTGTTGTAGACATCAAAGATAAAATTAAATATATTAATCACGAAAGCTGAATCCCACTCAGCTAAGGTATTATTTGAACAGCGACTAAAACCTGCTCAAGCAAATTCAAATATTCAATCTAATGAGAATGATGGCAGACTGGTCATTTATCATTTAGTGTTAAGCAGACTCAGTGGTAAGTAATTTCTGTTATTTGTCTTGTTTCATTACTCAAGATAGCAATTTCAAAGCTTTCAATGACTTGAGTTTTGTTCACCACAATAAAGGATTATGTGCAGTCGCTAATATTGCCTTTAAGACGTTTTAGATATGTTAAACGATTGGTCGGTGTAGGAAATGAGCTACAAGTATTAAGACTCAAATAAATTATGTTGTGGTTAATGAAACTGTTTTGTGAGTAAGAGAACAATTTATTTATGACAATAATGATATCCTGGACACCGAGCAAAACTCGTACTCGAGATTGATACTACCTGTCTCTTATTAACAGTAATTTTTATATAAAGACGGGTAGCCTTTGTCGCATGTTCGGTTTATGTATCATTGGCCAACTTCGGCTATATCTGTAGTAGCTAGATAACTCATCCAAGATCAAATGAGACCAAAAATGTATCTGCTTTACCTAAAGGTAACGACGGTAAAGAATGATTTATAGCATGTTTGAGCTTTGAACCACTTATGCCTCTTTTAAGATATTTTTTATTAATATAGTTGTATTTATATAATTTCATAAATATAAATACCTAGTCTATGTTACACAATTTTGATAACTGTACACTGATTAAAGTTAAAGATTTAACTTCGTATTCATTTTTGATACTGTAGGTATCAACGCATTGTTCCAATATTGCCTTCCCGCGGTCAGAGAGACGATACGTAAAGACATTCATTCCCCACACCGACAACAAAAAAAAAAGATCTGGTCCCTTTATAGAATATAATATTTCATATTACACAACATGCAGTGCAGGCTAAAGATTACAGATTATATCCATTAAATAGAAATTAATATACCCTGAAATTGTAATAGGAATATTTGTAGGAGAAGTTAATTATGCAATGAATTTCCTTGATGTAAGTATACTTAATGTTACATGAAATGAATAAACTGTATAACGCAATATTGCCTCCTATACTGTAATAGAACGTGTTTAATAATAGTTTAATAGGCAAGATATAACAATAGTTTTATAGGCCGTTGGCCCGGTAGTCCATCTGTTCCTCCCTTTATCTATGTAAAGATATAGTGAGAAATTATTTTCCTTCGGAAAAATTCGGATCTTTATCCGAATACGACGACACCCGAACTGTCAATGAATGATCGTATGAAACGAGTGACATTTTCATATCCATTAATATATTATATTTTATTGATTAGTGTCAAACGTCAAACTAAAAAATGATATTTGACATTAAACAATAAAGTTACATATTAATGAATATGAAAATCTAACTCATTTAATACAATAATTAATGTAAATTCGGGTTCCGTCGGTTTTCGATCGAGATACAAGTTTTCCCAATGGAAAATAGTTGAGCACTACATCTGTACACTTTAGCTCATTGTGACTACTCTTTCTGCTTTGTTTATGTGTAATTGTGTTGAGATTAAACATGGAGTTTACGTCTAAATATTACGTAAATCTTCGTAGGTGGCTCTACTAGTAGGACAAGTGGACTGCTATGATGCATTATGTCATACCTATATTAATATGTAGTACGAAAGACCCGAAAGAAATTAAAGAGCATAATAAATATGTAATTTACAATCAAGAACGTTGAGAAGCTTATATAGACACATTACTATACAGGTTAATTTCCAATTTTGAGGCAAGAAAACAAGGCTTCACATAGAATTCATAGGTGAAGCTAATTGTGTTAAACATTTTTTTTTCACCAATAATGATAATTATTTTTCATACGGTAAGTACATTAAAAAAATAATTGCTTACAATTTGGTCATCTTACTCAGTGACATTTTGTCGCTTCCTATACTTCGTATGTCAAAAGGCATCTTAAGTTGACCATGATTTGGTTACTTTAACATTATTTTAATTCAAAAATAAGTAATGATTATTAACGTTCCCAGAGCTCCAACCCCCCTTAAAGGTCGGCAACGCGCTTGTGACTCCCCTGGTGTTGCGGGTGCCCATGGGCGACGGTAATTGCTTACCATCAGGCAATCCGTCTGCTCGTTTGCCACCTTATGTAATAAAAAAAAAAAAAAACGTTATTTTGATCAAATACTTCCATAAATAAAATTGGCCAGTTACTGAGTTAGATAAATTGTTTGTGGGTGTAAAGACAGACCTCCATACGAACTACTAAGTTTATGGTTATGTAAGGTTGCTTGGTAACGTTTGTTTTTGGACATATCTGTCTTGTTACTTAATTTCAAACTTCACATGGTAGCAGAGCAAAAAACGAACAATGAAGATTGTAAAATTATAAAAGAAAGCGGAAATTCAATAATAAAACGGTATGTCAACAATACGTATTAAAGTAGGCTTAGAAGCCTTAGATAAAGAAAACTATGATACATGGCGCATACATGCCAAGGCATATATGATTAAAAACAAATTATGGAAATATGTGAAAGAATATCCGAAAGTAGATGCTACGCAAGCAACTCTTGACGACGATGAACTGGCGAAGTCAGAACTTATGCTACTAATAGCACCATCTGAACTTAGGCAAATAAAAAACTGCAAATTTGCGAAAGATGTCTGGACCACACTCGAGTCAATATACGCAAGCAGGGGCCCCGCCAGAAAGGCAACTCTTTTAAAACAATTGATTTTAGCAAAACTGGAAGAAGAGGATGATGTACGAGAACACTTGAATAAAATTATGAATACAGTCGATAAACTGAAAGAGATGGACATCGACATCAACAGTGACTTGCTCTCAATTATGATGCTCTACAGCCTCTCTTCCGAATATGAAAATTTTAGAACTGCAATTGAATCTCAAGATTCGTTACCAGATCCTGAAAAGCTAAAAATCAAAATAATTGAAGAGAGTGATGCTCGTCGACGTGATATACCAAGTACTAGTAATTCCAACAGCACTGAAGAAACTTTTTACGCTTTTTGCAAGATCTGTAAAAGGAAAGGCCACAATTCATCAAAATGCCGGTCGAAAAATAAAAATTACAGCCCGAAAAATAAAAAACCTAATAGTTCATGCAAAGTTAATAAAAGTGAATTCAACCTCTACAGTTGCTTCTTAGTTAATGAAAAAGCAAAGACAAGTTGGATTTTGGATAGTGGCTGCACATCACACATGACTTTTTCGGAAAAACCCTTTGTTGACATGAAAAATACTTCAAAAATTTTACGACTAGCCTCAGAAGATCAAACTGCAGAGATCAAAGGATCAGGACCTGCATTCATTGAAATTAAAGAGGGAAAAATTGGTATCTCTGATGCACTTTATGTACCAAATCTGTGCGCTAATCTTCTTTCCGTTGGAAAAATTACCAATAAAGGTTTAACTGTCTTATTCACGAAGAAGAAAGCAATAATTAAAGACCGCAGACATAAAATACAAATGCAGGCCATCAGAGATGATGATGGCCTGTACTACTTAAAGACTGAAAATAATAATGTTAGCAGACACAGAGCCAATGCTGCAGAGTGCAGTAATAGTGATCAAAAACAAGATAAGCCTACAGATATTAAACAATGGCACTGCAAAATGGGACATATGAATGAAAAGGACTTGAAGCTAGCCTTAAAAAATGAAAGCCTTATTGGACTACAGTTTGATAAAAATAGTTCCTTGGGAGAATGCGAAATATGTATCCAAGGAAAACTGACATGAGTTCCTAGCAAGGCGAGTGATAAAACCCTATCACGTTCGACTCAACGTCTTGAAATTGTCCACAGTGATGTCTGTGGTCCCTTTAAACAACCTTCGCTGAATGGCAATAAATATATTGTAACGTTTATCGATGACTACAGTAGATACTGCAGAGTATATTTCATTAAACATAAAAATGAAGTGTTGCAGAAATTTCAAGAATATAAGTCAGAAGTTGAGAACTACACAGGTAACAAAATAAAATGTTTACAGAGCGATAATGGTACCGAATATCGAAACCAAAAATTCGAATCATTTTTGAAGAATCACGGAATAGCAAGAAGGTTATCAGCTCCATATACTGCACACCAAAATGGGCTCGCTGAAAGAAAAAACAGAACCCTTATCGAAAAAGCTAGATGCATGATGTTAGAGTCTAAAGCACCTATGTATCTGTGGGCAGAAGCAGTATATACTGCAAATTACTTGTCAAACAGGAGCATTAACCAAAATATAGATAACCAAACACCGTTTGAAAGATGGGTAGGAAGAAAACCCTGCGTAAATCATCTATATATCTTTGGTGCTAAAGCATTTGTCCTAAAGAAAGGAAAACGTGAAAGCAAATTTTCTTCTAAGGCATTACCTGGAATGTTCGCTGGCTACTCGGAAGTTTCTAAAGCATTTAGAATCTATATCCCATCAAAAAAGAACACAATAATATCTAAGGATGTTCGTATTCTTAAAAAAATGTTCTACGAAGATGGACAAAATTCTCCGAACTACTTACATAATCACGGACCAAACAAACAACAGTTATTCTACGACTTTGTCGAAGATAATGTATATCATGATGAAACTGATAACATTGAAAATCACGAGGATCCTATTGTAGACGAACCTTTCTATGATTCGGTTGAAATCGAAGATAATGACGAAGATTTGAATGAAATAGTTGGGAGTCATGAGGTACAACCTGTTGATGGTTCTGCGGAGTCCGTTGAGACCATCGATGCTCCAGAAGAAGTAGTGGAACGGAGGACATACAACCTCCGTGATAGATCCCGCATAGAAACACCAAAAGTTTTAAAAGACTATGTTTTGGCAGCGATGAATTCTAGCGATGAAGAAGAACCTCTTACATTTCAAGCAGCCATAAACAGCAAAGATAAAACGAAATGGGAGGATGCAATGAAAAGAGAAATTCAATCGCTAAACGAAATGAAAACTTGGGAACTAGTTGACCTGCCCAAGAATCGTAAACCTTTGTCGTGTAAATGGGTGTACAAAATCAAGAAGAACCCGGATGGTACTATTGAACGGTACAAGGCAAGACTGGTAGTAAAAGGTTTTTCACAAAAACCTGGTATTGATTATGAGAAAACTTTCAGTCCAGTTGCTCGCCTTAGTACGATAAGAGCAGTTCTGGGCATAGCCGCTCTAGAAAACATGGTACTTCAGCAATTTGATGTATCAACTGCATTCCTGAATGGTGCTGTCAAAGAGACAATATTCATGAAGCAGCCAGAAGGATTCAATGACGGTACCAGCAGAGTTTGCAAACTACAAAGAAGTCTTTATGGACTAAAGCAAGCTCCATTATGCTGGAACCAGTGTATATCGGATTATCTGATAAACTCAGGTTTTAAGCAAAGCACAAAGGATCCCTGTCTCTACCTACGCGATCAAGTTTTGATTGCACTTTATGTAGATGATGGTTTAGTTGCTTCAGCCAACGAAAAATTTGGAAGAGAATTTATTGAGGAGTTAAGAAATAGATTTAAAATAACTTCTAAACCAGCTTCATATTTTCTCGGACTAGAAATAAATAGAACAAGTGAAGGCAATATTACATTAAGCCAAAAGTCATACACTGAGAAGATACTGGAGAAGTTTGGCATGGCTAACTGCAAACCCACTCCAACTCCGGCAGTGAGAATTGACAAAGATGAAGAAGTAAATACCGACTTGAATTCTTCTTTTCCTTATCGACAAGCTGTTGGAGCATTAGCATATCTCATGGTCGCTTCAAGACCAGATATAAGCTTCTCTGTGGGCGTCGCATCAAGGAACCTAGAGAAACCTACTAGTCTTGATGTGATGAGAGTTAAACGAATTTTTAGGTACCTTAAGGGTACAATAAATAAAGGACTTATCTTCATAAAAAGCCATGACAAAAAGCTAATTTGCTTCAGTGATGCTGATTTCGGCGGCGACTCGTGTACGGGACATTCCACGTCTGGAATGGTATTCCTATTTTCTGGTCCCATTATGTGGAAAAGCCAGAAGCAACCAACTGTTGCTATCTCATCTACAGAGGCGGAACTAGTAGCCCTAACTGAAACTGCGAGAGAAGCGTTATGGCTAAAAGAACTCATGGAGGAGTTAGTGGGCGTGATTGAAAAACCGACCATTTACGTTGATAATGAGTCTACACTTAAGCTTGCTGAAAATCCGCCTTATGAGTTTCATAAAAGAACGAAGCATATCAAAATTAAACACTTCTTCATTCGAGAGTGCATACAGAACGGCGACTTCACTCTGAAGCAGGTTTCCACTGATCTCCAATTAGCAGATATGTTTACCAAACCGTTGTTTGGACCAAGACTAACTAAGCTAAGCCTAAGAATTGGACTTCAAGATCTGTCCAAATTCTAAAAAAAAAAAGTATTGTGGATGTAAAGACAGACCTCCATACGAACTACTAAGTTTATGGTTATGTAAGGTTGCTTGGTAACGTTTGTTTTTGGACATATCTGTCTTGTTACTTAATTTCAAACTTCACAGTGGGTCAGCTACTGCCAAGCGTGACGACTATGGCAACTACCCCCAAGATGATACGAGTCATATTTGTGGGAGACCTATGTCCAGAGGTATGGGCACCGCGAATGTCAACATCCATATTCATACATTGCTGTTGCCTGTATAAACATGCGCTTGTAGTAACAAACTATTAATTATCTATCTAATACATGCGTGTATGATCTTGTAAACATGTTAATTGCATGCTATTTAACATTTTTATAATCTGTTGCAGATTAACGCCGTTCATTTTACAAGTTATATTGTTGCTACATGATCTTTTTATGACTTCCCCGGAGGAACTTACCACCAGTTTCATCATACATGTTTCATGTGTTGTTTTTACGACGACTAATACACCTACCAAATATTGAAGTATCTAAACTACTATTGAATTAAATGTATTAATTATTGTTTTCGATTATTTAGTTTTTTAAAAAGGGAAGGATGAAGGAAAATATCGCGGGAGAACCCGTGTTTTCCATGGGTTCAGAAGTTCAGATGACACCCCCTTTTGTAAAATATAGTGACTACGCCAATTCCTGGAATTAGTTGCCAAGCGGGCCCGAGGTTCCCATAGCTATGGCAATATGGGAATAACGTGTGGAGGAAGTTGTTGTACGTACTCAGCCAATTATATATATATATATATATATAATTGGCTGAGTACGTACAACAACTTCCTCACACACACACAAATACTTAAATACATAGAAAAAACCAATGACTCAGGAAAAAGTACCTGTTCTTCACACACAGATAAATACCCTTACTGGCCTAATGTACCTAATTGTTATTTGTCTATTCCAGTCCTTGTTGTCCTTTATAACAATCAGGTCAAAAGTTCTCATATTGATCATTGACCACTATTAAAATCATAGCAATAAGAACATAAATGTACTAGTATAATAAACATTTATTGCTCGCTCATTAACCAAAACTGTATTAGGTGTCATTTCAAAGGTAAATGGGCGTAACAGTCAACTTGTGAAATAATGTTTTATGCCTTTTTGTTAGGCACACAGACATGGGCGTGGTCTCAACCTTGGTCAACTAACATAGTGACAAGTGTGACACAACTATGTGGATAATGACCAGTCCACTAATGTGGGGTTTGCAAAAAATGCACTTCAGACGGCAAGGTTAATGTAGATAAAATTAAATGGATTGGCAATGCCGTAACGAGAGAAATGGAAAGTATATATTTAATTACCGTTGAGAACAGACGCACACATGTCGTCTACTTAGTTTTAAATTCACTTACTATAATGTCTGAATATATATTTTTAATCGGTCATACACTATGCGGTTTCATTGTAAAATAAACATTATAAAACGATATAAATAAATTATCAAAAAATATTAAATAATAAAACTATTCGATATTTAAATAAATCGTCATATATAGGTTTTATGAACATTGTTTAATCATGATTTTATTTTCTCGCATGTTAAACTTCATCCAGATGCCTGCAGCATTCACTCTCGAACCAACCTAAGTCAAAACCATCCACTTAAACCATAATTATAAAAAAGCATGCCTGATCTGTGTACCATACACACTTATCTCAGTTGTTTTAATTCCAGTAAAGTCTAAATTTATGCAAGTAAATTATAACAATATTATATGGTTATTATCTTTTTGTTTTCTTTCACTTCCTTCAGTGATAACGTCTATAAATACTGAAACACACATATATAAATAATGTAAAAATTAAATAAGTTAATTGTTAAGAAAAAAAAATGTAAACTAAAGTAGTACTATTACAGAACACTCTATTGAATCATTATAAAATTACAGTAAACGTGTTAGTGGGCGTTATGATCAATAACGTTACTTTCGAAAGTGATTACCTACAACCAACGGATCAATTATGATAATGCAGCATGTCCTCGCCAACGGAAAACTCCAAATGTGGATCAATGCCTCACGTTAAAATAGTTCATTTTCAATTCATATTTGTTGCGCACTGGATTTTATTTGTGACGTTTCTAGACCAGTACCTAGAAAGCGGGCACAATAATAAATTTTCATAAATTAATTGGGTAAGAAAACTGTAAATTAGTAATTACCATTTAACCTACCTACCCATGAGTTATACTCATTGTATGTCCGAAATGGGTTACTGTTGTCACGTATTTATATTTTGTGACATATCATCTTACACGGTAAACACCAAACGAATTCTGATTTCTTATTAAGATAAATGGTATGCTCAATTGTAAGGAGAAATGATTTGAATACTTATTTATTTGTATTAAATAGATTCTGAAATTACTAGACCGATTTGAAGAAATGTTTTACTATCAGAATCGTACATTATCCCTCATAAAAAGCAATAGAAATTTGCAAAAAAGTTAGCAATCCCTGTTTAAACTTACATAATGTAAAATAAGATGTTTTATGTAAAATACATTATTAGATGTAAAATACATAGATACCCACGCGAAGTCGCCCACTATTAATATTAAAGAAGGATGAAAAAAAATTTTTTAGGCCACTGTTTGTAGACAATTTACTAATAACTTCAATTGATATTTTACAAGTGATAACATTCGGTCTATGTTGGTCACGAGTTTCAATTATAACGTTTCGAAAACATATAGATATGATGATTAGATACCTAAGTATGTCAAACAGTTTTATAATCACAATAAAATTTCAACCACGTGACTGAATAAAGTGCCTAGCTGCCGTAAGAGCACTAAATCAGTATATTAAATTCAAATATTCCAAGGTTTATTCCTCATATATTAAAATTCCCCTATTGGTGGTTCATATAGCAAGTTATGCTACCAGATCTATGCATCAATATTCTATTTCTGCGCTATATAATATAATTGATATCACAACTCTCTGTACATTATCTTACTTCAACATATCTGTAAATACATAATTTATGTTAGTACCGAATCGTGACCACAAAATGTTCAGAAACAGAAGGTCCACTGTGTATTCTATATATTCTTATGGCATCCAATTGGCTTAGTGTGCGTACAGATATAGTGCAAAACGATTTTTCATCGGGAAAACTCGGATCTCGATCGAAATACGGCGTACAGATGTAGTGAATAATCCTTTCCTATCGGCAAAACTCGGAACAACAATAACACCCGAATGTTGACCCGAATGGTGCCGATGTGTCTATGAATTACTGTATTATTAAATTACGTGTAGGTATCAAATAAATCGCATACTTTATTTATCAATGTCAAATGTCAAACTGCCCGTTTGACGTATATTACACTGAGATGTTAAAACCACCACGATTCTATAATATAAAGAATTCGTTAGGTAAATAAAAATATAACTAGTTACCGAGGATGTTTTATTTCAATAAAACGCACTGATAAAAACCAAATTCCGGTTGGGATGATCTAATGATTCTATAAGGATTGGAACCCCAAAAGTCTAACTATAAGTCAAAACTACAGTAGGATTTTGCAGACTTTTTTTGTAATTAATTAAAAATACTATGACATAACAAAAAAGACACCTCAACATAAAACAAAACAAACCAGCAGAGAAATTAATATAAATAAATATGGTTTTCTGATTGGATGAACGACTTCGATTATGACAGCGGGATAAGAGAAGGAGGAGCGGGGTGGACAGTGTGATGCGAAACAATACTTCCAACTTCCATATCACAGTCAGAATCAGAACTATTTTCTGGTGTATCATCAGAGTTTTCATTAACGGTGATTACAAAACTAGTCATATAATTTTCCAACTCAGGTTCGTGTTTTCGGTACTCGTTTTCGCATTTGATGGCGTGGTCACATACAAAAATGACAGACAAGAGTGACATGTAAAAAGTCTATCAAAATATAGGTGGCCTGCATTAATACACGAGTCCATGAATTTTATCACAAAATCTAACATAAATATCAACAAAATATTTCTGTGGTATTAACTACTCTATATAGATACTTCCTCTTGGAATGCGACCGTTTTCTTCGTTGTCTCGATGGGTACTGAGTGCGAGTGAAGTAGTAAGACAAAAACGAACATTTCCGAGAAAATACGAAAGGAAAGGATTATTCACTACATCTGTACTGACAATGTAAAACAATGAAGTTCCACATTAATGGATATGAAAATGTAGCTCATTTAATACAATCTTTGATTGATGGTTCGGGTGCTGTCGTATTTCGATCAAGATCCAAGATTTCTCGATGGTAACTCGTTTTGCACTTCATATGTACCTACCAAAACTTGACTATTCTTTACGGCAGTAGACCTGTACGGTCTCACTTCTTTTATTAGGGAAAGTATAATGGGAGTCTTTATCATACGTGTAACATAGCATATTTTTTTATGTCATATTGCTTATATAGTTTATAAAAGGAATTCATCAAACAAACAAAAGTTAATGTTTGTATAATAAAATATTATGAAAATATTATGGTGGTTTCATTACCAAGCGATTTTATTTTAATAAAAAGCTAATGCTTAGATTTAAATATTCCTCGTATTTGAATTATTTTTCTTAGATAAATTATAACTCTCTATTGTTTGTTTTATTAACCAATTTATATATATTTTTTATATTTTTCATGTAATACTTCTTTGGGTTCTCTATTTCTAAGGCATTATATTTAATTTGTTTAGTCATTGTTATAGTAATCAAACATTGCAAGTTATTATTGTTGTGCAAAATATAGCACTCAAATTGATTATAATATTTATAATATTTATAATAATTAATTGATCAATAAGATTATAAATGTGTCTGTTACTGTGTAACTAATTTAGGTCATTCCAATACTGTTATTTTTAATGATTTTAAAACTTAATTGAATAACAACTAAATAATTACAGTAATAAAATTCAACTAAAACTGATATAAATAATATTAAGACTTAATTGTTGGAGTATCGTGAATGATATAAAAGGCACTAATAGAAGTATGTCAGACATTGACCAATCGAATAATGAAGAAGTACAAAGTCTAACAATAGACTAAGAAACGCCACCGGTTATTTAGTGAGATTGTGATATTGGCATAGAATAAAACAATGCAATTAAAGCTTGCTTCCCTTTCAGTCGTGCCCTAACACGGATTTGTTTAGGGCGCCTTTGTTGCACAACTGGCCAACGTAAACGTGTTTGGACCATGGATAAGGGGCCTGTGAACCGGTACTATGAGTCTTAAAATAAACATTAATAATTTAATATGTATATACTTACTTACACGCTGACTAAAACCAAACCCTTTCCTGTGTATAATAATTAATTAATTAACTACATTGTGTTTTTGGTACATTTTCATCACTAAAAGGTACAAAATGAAGTATTATTTATGCACATACTCGCGAGGATGCTATAAATTTATTTTTTTCTCTAACATGCACCAAATTATTAATAAGTTTAAATGTAACATAAACATCTAATAGGCCAGGAATACGAATTTAAAAACCAAACCAAATTATCTTCTTGATATTCAAGTACATACAAGTTTTTAAAAATCAAGATGGTTATAGAACTGGGCGTTTTTTTCTCTGATCTACGTTGATATTTATAATGAATGCTTAAAATTGCTTAAAACTTAGTAAGTAAAAATTATATACTAATAAATTAACATATTTATAAAAAATATATAAATACTGGCAAAGAAAGTAAAAATCGATGCGCCTAAAAATTAGACACAAAAAATCATGTAAATATACATATGTACTTAGTACCACATACCTTTGCCCTTGTGGCTCAATACGCATAGAAGTCAATACGCTAATGAAATTGCGAGTTTTCCGGCGTAAAGAAACAGTTGGTAGGCGCTATGCCGCCGCGGCGATAAAATGCATTACGCAAGCGTTCATGGCTCGCTTCGTATGAATTAAGTATAAATAAGTATCACAACAGTCCGACAGGTGCCACTTTCGTGCACGTTTATCTCTCAGATGTTTTTTTCTTTTCATTCTCTATTTCAATACACGTAATAATTATTTACAAAGCTTCACATAGTTGTTATAAGTGTATCTCTTTATTCCTGTATGCTTGTATCAAAAGTTATGACAACAAACCCAAAAAAAAACACTGCAGTGGACTTCAAAGATATGTATACACTTTTGCACCTTATTACAAAGGATTAAGGTGAAAAAGTGTATGCATATCTTTGACGTCGACTTTACGTTTGAATACTTTTACGTCGGAATGGGACATTTTACGAAACTTGGCACTCGAAACAAATGAGTAACCTATGTTACAGCAATATGTCAATGCAATTTTGCAACCGCCGGAACAAATGCCAAATGATACAATAATGCTACGAATAAGTTGACCAGTCGCGTACCTTAGAAAACAAAGATGCTTCATATTGGTATTATTTTTTAATATAGAAACATATAGAAACAAATATTTAATTCAAAACATACTGAATTTATGAAACCAGTAGGTATTAAAGATTACATAAGAAATTCATATAAAATTCACAGATGAAAAAATTCAACCATAGATTTTGTTATGAATAACACCAAAAATTACCACAGAGTATTATAAATGTCATGAGTGCTGTATAAGTTTCTAAGGGGACTTTGCAAAAGTTCGTAGATTGCATCACGTAGCACTGAAAACAGAAGAATAGCCTTAATTTTGAAAGTTCAAAACCATCTCCTTATTATATGAGAACCGGGCCCAAACGTTCCAAAAATACCTCGGGTTCGTGTGTCCGGCAGCGTCCCAATGGATGCCACTTGCAATGTTAAGTCAGTGTTAATAGAGGTGAACAAAGCATGTTCCCATCCATCCATCGAGTACTAGTACTCGACACGCGAGTGCCTAGTGCATGGCGTTTACATTACCACTTGAATAGTTGCACTGAATTTAATCAACGATTATAAGTTAAACCAAGCACGAAAAAAACACAACAGTCGCAACCCCTATCGCGTGGCACATTGCTAGTCTGGTAAAAAATATTCAATTTTGAAAAACATAATTCAAATGCTTCAATCAGCTGCATTAAGAACATAGTTTGAAATTCATATATTTATTTCTTAAATTCGTATATTATTTGCATATTTAAGTATTATACGAATTCAAGCTGTTGAAAAAAATGTTTATAGTTTGTACTGTACGGGAACAAGATATCGAATGGACTCTTTTGGAATCTATTCTAACTGATTCTAATTAAGCTATGCAAAGGAACAATAGTAAAGGCAACGCCGACAAACCATATCTTGTAATTTATTGTTGCTATTTTCTATAATAAACACCGTTGACAGATATGTTCCTGCGCAAATTGTTCAAGGAAAATGGATAAATAATGAGACTAGTGAAAGGTTTTTTGGCTATATAAACTAGAATATTGATTACTCAAATTAACAGTAAATAAGATAATTTCTGCTAACAAGATAATCATTTTTTGAATAATTTTATTTTGATTGTAAATAATAAATAAGTAGCTGCTGTGGGCACGATTCAAATGTAGGTTAATACAGGTTAAGTAATAAACCTTGAGTGTCGAGAATATATCTATCGTGGTCTACAGATAGTTGTGTTGTATCTATGTATTCTATGGCGCCTACGCAGTTTACCGTATTTGCCCATATTTTCGTCCTTTATTTGTAGGCTATACCTAGAGATCCAATACCGAGAGACGCGAGATTTAAGAAACTTTAGGTTTAAGTAAAGTAATGTGATTTTAAAACAAGTACCTTACGAAAATTATATCTTTTACTAAATATTTACTAGAAAATAATTTTAAGTAATAATTTCCTAGTCATTTCAAACTATTGATTCCATTTTCGTGGCATACCGATGATTATTGTCTATTAACTTGTTATTTTACTCAATTATTGTCACGATGTTGCTGTCTGTACGTTTGTCGTTACCTGGACGACGATTGGACTGACTTGGTAGCTTTGTCCAATTGTGTAACAATTCTCAAGTTATTATAGAGGCACGACTACCAATGCCTAGAACTATTAATCCATTCTTACGTAAAAATTGACATTACAAAACCTTTAACCCTTCGGGCCCATAATAAAAGTCTTCGATCGGATCGACATGACTTCAGAGTATATCCATAGAGAAATAAGTAAGCTTAAATAGGGGTTCCCTTCATTTGGCATGATAATGTTTGTCCGAATCTAAATACGCATACCAAGTTTCGTATAATGTATTTACGCTGAATGTTATTGTTACCGAATTTTCAATTAGCATAATTCTTTATTAGCCGAAAACTTACGTTTCTGCTTATACATGATTATGCCAATGCCAATGGCATGGTATGCGATTTATAATTATTACAAAACAAATTATGCGTAAACTGTACCCTTAAAGAGCTCACTATATCATTAAGAACTATACATAATGCGTTTCAAACTGCAAAAACCATGCCATACCATTTTATACTAAGACTGAGCATGACAAGCATAAATGTCACTTCAAAGTATACGTCATGTACCTAAAGAAGTTCATTGAACGCTTTCTAAAATAAACCATAATATTTATGTATTATTTAGATATAAAACAAATAAGAACGGCCAAACACAAAGCTGTGCCTCGGACAATAGCTTCCAGTCACACACTCACAGCACAACAGCAGCAGGGGCATCAAGTTCCTCCAAACGATATCAACAGTCTAGACTTGGATGATCTTGCCGCTTTGAAGCAATCTGTGCGAGTGCTGCGCCACATACCTAAAGGTGCTCGGAACCTGGCTGCGGGCAAATTGTGTGACGTGATCCACAAATGTGTAAATGACAATGGCACCACTGAGTGGTTTGCTTTACTTTCATTTGCCTACTCTGCACTAAAGGCTCCTGACAAAACAGGAGCTGGTAATTTGACAACAAAAGTAAAACGGAATATCGATTCATCTAATGTGATTAATTCTCTTTTCGTTGAAGCCGATGCAGCAGCTTTAAGGCCACCTTCGGTTCTTAAGACTATTGAGTCTAAAGTTTTGAGGGTGATCTTAGAGGGCGGTTCGGGTTCTTATGTCGGATGATTGCGTAGCACCGTCCAACCCCGAAACTCTTGTCAATCTAATGTTGAAGCACCCTGCCCCATCCAGGCCACTGAGGTTCCCGCCTGAACCAGACAGATCTTGCATCCCCTTTCCGTCAAGCCAGTTGACGTTGCTCAAGCTCTTAGCTCATTCAATAATAGCTCTGCTGCAGGTTTGGATGGTATCCGTCCATCACACCTGAAGGAGCTTACTTCTGGCTCTGCCGGTGATAACGGACCGCGATTGCTAGATTGTTTAACAAAATTATGTAACTTTCTCCTTAGTGGCCAGCTGAACCCCGCGGTTTGTCCATACATGTACGGTGCATCCTTATGCGCGCTTTCAAAAAGACGGTGGCTTGAGACCAATTGCTATTGGAAGCGTGTTTCGGCGTTTGACTGCTAAAGTCGGATGCCAATCAGTGCGGGATGAAATGGCGTCCTATTTACAGCCCTGTCAACTTGGTTTCGGGACCAAACTAGGCTGCGAATCTGCCATTCACGCGACCAGAGCTTTTGCACTCGACCCGAGTAACGCAGACTGTGTGGTAATCAAACTAGATATTAAGAATGCATTTAATTCTTTAGAGCGCGATGTTTTACTAACACAAGTCTTAGAAAAGTGCCAACACTATATCCTTTTTGTTCCAAGCTTATTCGACCCCTTCTAAACTGTTTTTTAACGAATCCCTTATAGTTTCTCAGGTAGGCGCGCAACAGGGAGACCCGCTTGGCCCGCTTATTTTTAGCCTCGCCATTCAGAAAGCCATTACAGTCCCTGATTCCCCGCTGAACGTGTGGTATTTAGATGACGGTACCCTGGGTGGCAAGCCAGAACAAGTTCAACAGGACCTAGTCACGCTCTTGCCTCTTTTCCGGGAGCTCGGTCTCGAAGTCAACTCCAGTAAATGTGAGTTTTTCCTTGCAGCGCAAATTCTCTTTCGTCATTTCCCTCATTCAGCGCCGTACTCCCAGGACTAAAACACCTTTCGCCTCAAAACTTTAATCTTCTAGGCTCCCTATTTTTCCCGAAGCTATTCCCGAAGCCTTTAAGGTAAGAGAAGAGCTTCTTCTTTTTGCTAAGGAAAGGTTAAAAAACCTTTCTGCACACGTCGCACTCACTCTGCTACGATTCTGTTTTGCCATTCCTAGGGTTACCTATTTCCTCCGTACTGTACCAGTCTGGCTATTCCCTGAGCACATTGACTCCTTCGATCGTGCACTGAAGGAGGTAACGGAGTGCCTACTAAATGTATCCCTCAACTCAGACCAATGGGACTTGGCTTCTCTACCCATCCGGAACGGTGGTCTGGGTCTACGACGTGCTCGGGATATTAGTCTCCCAGCCTTCTTGTCGTCTTCGGCGGGGTGATAGAACTTGTCTCTAAAATATTATCCTTCGATGGAGACAAGGCTTCTATCCCTTCGCCGCGGACGCCCAGTCGGCCTGGGTGACACTCAATCCGACTTCGCCGCTCCCCGAAAACCAAATAATCAGCGGTCTTGGGACGACGCAGGTGTGAAGCGAGTTTTTAACCACTTGCTGGCAAACGCTGTTGGGGTAGACAGAGCCAGGTTAAATGCGGCTGCGAGTCCTGACAGTGGTGCTTGGCTTCACGCCCTTCCATGTCCCAACATTGGCACACTACTCGACAACGACTCACTGCGGGTGGCCGTTGCTCTCCGTCTGGGCTGCGATGTGTGCGAACCTCATTTATGCATCTGCGGTTCCACGGTGGAGAGCAATGGTCACCACGCGCTGAGTTGTTGCCGATGTGTTGGGAGGTTCCCACGACACCACGCACTAAATGACATCATCCGCAGGGCGCTAGTCTCGGCTAACGTCCCCTGCATGTTAGAACCACCGGGCCTCAGCCGATCTGATGGCAAAAGGCCCGATGGCTTGACACTGGTGCCGTGGGAAAGGGGGAAGTGCCTACTGTGGGACGCCACGTGCGTAAGCACGTTTGCCGCTTCGCACCTGAGTCACACAATACGAGCGGCGGGCGCAGCCGCAGAGCTAGCGGCCCTACACAAGAGGGCCAAATATTCGGCACTCAGCGGATATTTGTTCGTTCCGCTGGCCGTCGAAACTTCTGGTGTGTGGTGTGGGGAAGCCAAGGTTTTCCTTAAGGAGATGGGACGCCGCCTACGAGATAAGGGCCTCGACCCCCGCTCCGGGTCTTTCCTCTTACAAAGGTTGTCCATTGCTGTTCAACGTGGCAACGCAGCGAGTGTAATGGGCACCTTTGTACCTGGAACGACGCGGGGTGGGCTATTTTAATAGTTTAGTTTATTATTATTTTTACTTTATTTTTTCTTGAATAATTCGTGTAATTTTAGTAAACTTGTTTTTAATAAATAAATATTACAATAAGATATCCCTGGTAAGTATAGTATGCTTATCAACGGTGACTTATTCTAGAATAGGAAGAAAGTCTGTCGTCATTACACGTATCAGGAAAATTGTTACGATACTTCGTGTGATGCAAGCCTTTTTATTTGCTTAGTGCAATGCATATTTAGTGCATTTTGCAAGCACGTCTGTGCATATGCAACTAAATAATTAGTTTGTGAGTTATGACATTTTTATAGCCTAACGTGTACTTTCCAATGCTATTAATTCGATCGGCTAGAAAGCAGTGTCCGACTAACTACTGAAGTTGCGGGTTGGGTTTCGGCTGGTTTCGGGCAAAGGGCATAAACATTGTGCTGCCGATTAAATTCGGGTACATTTAAAATAACTGCATTCTACAGTATTATAATTATAAAATATAACTTCGTAACAAATATTATTGATAATAACGAACAAAGTCTATTCTAAGTTTTCGTTAATAATAAATATTGCATATAATAACCCCACCTATTTTATTACGTCTATAAAAGTCTCGGTTTCGGTTATGACCCAAACTAGAGACGAAGCGAGCCTCCGGTTTCGGTTTCGGCATAAAAAGTTTCGGTCGGATACTACTGAAACGTTTCTACATTATAGAAGCAATATTACACATAACAAAACAGAATCATGACGTTTCAAAAATACCACGCAATATGTCTAATTTTGCAGTTCATTATTGTCAGCTATAATAAGGTTCATGCTATATTAGCCCAATTGCATCAGCATGCAATATCGATCAAACTAACTTAAGTAACTAAGTAAACAATTTTTATACTTAGGAGTTGTAATAAAACTTTTAGTAAAAACTATCAACATAAAAAAAAACAGATATATGTGTCAAACTATGTCATAATTCCTCGATCTGTTTAAAATGTGGCAAAAACAGGTACGTATTTGACTCACAGCCGTATAAGCTAAATCGAAGCAAAAAGTAACTAATATCGGAGATCGGAGATACGCTTAGATCGCAACGATCTATCACTTCCTGCAATTTGCTGTGTTACATTCCACTATGGGAATGCAGTTTCGAGACCGAATGTCGCAAGTATGCAAAATAAAAGAAATGATCGGGTTAAGGCCTGCCCAAAAAAAGAACATAATATAAATAGAATTGTTGATCCAGTCTCTTCTCTCTACTTTTGTGTATATAGCTATGTGCCCCCAAGTGTGTGAATGTGTAAGTTTTATGTGTAAATTATATCAGATAAGATATTGCGACATCAACGGCTAACTAATGGCTATGTAATTATTCGAAAATGGAGGAAGATAAAAATGTAATTAATTTGTTTGTGTAACTTTCGAATGTTGTCGTTAATTTGATAAAAATGGCGAAGTATACAATAATTTATTGAACTATATCTATTGTCAATATAAAATAAATGCTAGTATATATATTTAGTCCAACTACTTAGAATAATTAAGCTTAGAGTACTCACGTCTTATGTAAGCTCACTGCTCACACTTATGTATTAAGTTACAGCCGTAAAAAATATTACAAATTATTCATAAGTGCGTAAAACTTACAACTTTTTTTTTAATTATTATAATACTTCATGTAAGTTAAGAACGTAAACCTTAAATGAGTATATTTAAAAAAATATAGACAAATTGAACAAGCTACTGTTATACTAAATACTTTACTCTCCAAATATAAATGTAATCTCAGCACATCGCTTGCCCATACGCATGTATTTAGATGTCACCGCGGTTCACTATTTGCATGCTATTCCGTCCACATTCCTACGCATGTTCCGGCAGATCCGTTACTACGAGTATACTTTCGTTTGCTATCCATTGCTGTATTCTTATTAAGCTCGTATCTTAACCTTCCTTGCCAGGGCGAAAGTGATTTTATTCAACATTAAAAAGAGTGTATTTTCAATTTATTTCGTTGAATTCTTTATGAGAAATTAAAATAATTTAGTATGATATCTTTATTTAGAGCACGCTTGCGTTTCTTGATTAGAAATTGCCACTTTGATGCTGACGTGTGCTGATGTCACCTGTCAGAGTTCCGATCATGCATGATATTAGTCAGTAATATATTATTATTCTCATTTAGAAAGGAAAATCTATAACATATGCCCTCCCACGTTGAGCATTATATCTAAGTATTTATTTAGGAAATTCATTTTCACAATCGGGAATTAAAAAAAAAAATTAAACATGTGACGAATTTTAAATACAATATAAAATTGCTAGTAACACAAACCCTAGATAAGAATTATCTGAAAAATCACAAGAAGTGGTTTACTGTGCATTTAGTATCATGATGTTGCCACATCTATGATGTCTCATAATGGAAACATGAACCCCTGAAGAATGTCCTGTCAGGGCGTCATGTGGACAGGAACTTGTTACAATCTAATTTTTTGTAGGTCTACGCATATTGAATTCCAGCCTTTTTATGCTTTGACAGTGGTAGATTCGTACGTTTTACCATTTTTAACTAACTGCTTTTTTAAAATGACGATTACTACTTGATTTTCCACTTATCTTATTCCAGTTTCCAAGCTACGTTAATGTTTTCCCCAAAAAGTAGGAAATGTACGAATGCGCCCACGACGATGGTTGATTTTGTATACTATCTTCCCTTTTTTTTTGTCGAATGCTGTCAGGGTATGAGGGTTTTTATAATATAATTTATAATAACCAACTTTATTACTTATTAACAAAGCCTGGATGACGGTACAAATTATGTGGTGACGTCTCGTTCAATTGTTCATATGAATGTCGGGCTTTGCTTATTAATTATATTTATTGAGAAGTAGAACTAAGAATTTTATACATATAACAAAATTAGAATTAAATTATAAATACAACTAATAAACCATAAAATGATTCTCAAATATTTGAAAATGCGATCCTCGAAAGACCTAGTGTACATTACTTAAATCTTTTATAAAATTAAATAAAGAAGAATTTCTGTAGTTGCATTATATTTCGAACCAAAGAAAATTCAACCCAATTAATTGTATGATAAGATTGATTTTAGCTATTAAATATGTTTGCATGGTGGCCCTTACGAGGCTATAGGAATCCAAGTACGAGCAAATTACAACGTAGCTTAATAAATTTAATAAACCGTATTAGAGCAAACTGTTTCAAGTATTTTATCTAGAATAACAGTCTATTTAAAGGCAAGCGATAAAATCTCACTGCCATCGCCTTTCGAAGCAAATGTGAAGAAATTGCTGACCGATGAAATACTTACTGTAGTCCTTTCGATATTGTGGTTACTGATACAGTTGTTGTCAGATATATCGGAGCTGTGGAAGTCACATATATCTGAACAACGCCTCTAATATTGTCAAGGCAAGAAAGTGCATGTTCAGATATTTGTGACCATCTCCACAGCTATACATAGCCACCGCGGTATTTCAGTATTTGTAAATTGATTGGGGACTTGACACATGTAAAATTTTATAACAACACTTACTCGTACATTTATAGTTATAAATAAAACATATAATTATATCGTAAAAAATAGAGATTAAAAAGGTATAATTACGTAAATGTACAGGACGTAAAACATTTTTTTATTGTATATATTTTTAAAAATCTCAGATTCAAACAATGATACCATTTGATTACATTATATTACCTTCCATTTTAATTAAAAATATATTGTATAAGAACTAAACATAAACTTAATACTTCACGTTAAAAAAAAAAATATTCTTGATTTTCCATACATAAGGGCGGGTGACCATCGTATTGTGGGGTCATTTATAAATTATCCCTGGAGGCGTTTTGATCGTTGGACGGGAACGACAAAATTTGACTCATGTATCTGGCCTTTTTTATATTACTTTTATGTAATTGGTCCGATACAGACATTTGATCCTCACAGTAAACAATAACGATTGACATGAAACAGCTTATTGGGAGCGTTAGGTAAAGTCAAACTTAGAATACTATGAGTTCAGCAGGCATAAATGTTAAGGAGATAATAACGAAATAAAGCAGTAAAACTTTATTAAAGACGTTTCAATTTAATACTGGAGTAAATCGAAGGGTTTTAAAATATATTTGTGATAAACCGTAAACTGATAGTTTTACTTGAAACAATGTTTCTAATAAATTAAGTCGTTAAAACGATACGCATACGTAAGTTTTCAAAACATAATATAAAAACAAGTAAAGCATGCAACACGTAATAACAACTAAAATCTTACTATCTGTCAGCCACAGATCTCTAGAGACTACTGGATAAAACAATTTCTAAAATTATTATTTTCGACTAAACATTCAAACAGTTTACATGTCACAGGATTTTTATTTGGATTAAATTCATTTAATTTTCAACAAATTTCAAAGTTACCAAGTAGAATAATATAAAATAGGTATCAGAATTGCGGTAGTATATCCATAGTATACTGCATAAAACGGGTTGGCTGGCCCGATCTTAATGTTGCTTGCTACACTTTCAAATTTTACGTAGTTCCGGGCCCTGGCAGTCGATTTTGTCATTGGTGTAATAATTTACATATCAGACCTTAAGATTTATTTATGTTATGTCTAAAAAACTACATAGCACATACTTATCTATGGAGATTAATTATGCAAGTAGGTACATACATTTCATGTATAGACACACTTGCAGTTATATGGGTTCAATTTATAATTCATCAACATACACGACATAATACGACAACTTGGTACTTATATAAGTGGCCACCGAATACAATCAAAAATATAAAGTCGGAACCGGATAAGAATAAATGTATCACATTATTATTCCACCCAAATAATTCATAGATAGGTCACAGAAATACGTTTTGTATCTACGCTTGCTTGTACGTTTATCGCATTTATCGTGTAACGTATATACCTTATTCATTTGCATTTCAAAAAACTCTGTTCAGTTTATTATCTTCAATCATTATGACTGTTCTAAACGCGAATGAGCAGGGAATACCATAGTTTTCACTTACCTGATGGAAACGCATTGTGTGACGAACTTAGATGTAATACCTGCTATGGTTTGTATATTGTTGTACAGAACCCTAAGACAGTTCTGTTAAGCCAACTTCCTATTTGGTGATTATAATCTATTTAGGCTACACAAGGAAAAGTAATCAAGGCCGCTAATGCAATATTATCTGTTCTAAGGCAAGACACGTAGTCGCTTATAAAATTATACGAGAATAATATTACACAATTTTAATGAGACTAGTAAACTTCAAAAAAGTATTATAAACTCACAGCGTTTATAGCGACTTGTTACCTTAATCTAATAAGAGAAGGACGTTTCCACAGAACCGTGGGTCAGAGATTCCGGCGCCAATTCGATCCTTAGCAGTGCTGGTGCTAATGTTACATAAATAAACTAATGTCTTCCGGAGGAAATCACTCGCCATTTACATTATTATATAGGCCTATTAGAGAAATTATCGCAAACTTGATTGAGTTGTGCGATTTTATTTGTTGTACTACTTAAATACAGGTAGAAGAAACTAAAAGCGCCTTACAGCCAATAATCAATAGTCACTTTAGGTATAATTACAAAAAATCTGTGTAGTCAAACTCTATTACTTATGTTACAAAAGTTTCAGTAAGATCGATTAGCACGGCATCCAAAAACTGTTCGAAAGCTACAAACGAAACACATGCACGTTACTATTAGCTACTGACGGATAGAATATTTACATTAGGACATTCTCACAATAATTTACCTACTTAATAAGGCTGATTTCGGGGCCGTGGAACAAGTAAACAAGGCATCATATATAAATTCATAGGTGCTAATTATGTTAAACATTTAGTTTTTATCACCAAAAATTATAATCATCTTTCAGATGGTGACTAGAAAAAAAAATTGGTTGCAATTTGGTCACCTTACCCAATCTGATGTCAAAAGGTAATAACTTAATCATCTGACAGGTGATATGACATATAACTTACTTAGCAGTTTATTTACCAGTTAAGCTTATTTGATATTTATTGTGAAAAGAAAACGATGACGTTATTTGCCAGATAAGTGGTAAGTAGCTTATTTCGGACTTTACTTGAACATTGTGAAACAGGCCCTAACTATAATATAATTTAGACAAGAAAATAATTTTAATTTATATTTCTTTATTCACGGGTAACCGCATTTGCAATAATACTAAACTAGTTTTTTTTTTTAAGTTTATTATGACTAAAACGTGTCGTGTTGCGTATACATTTAAAGCAATCGCAAAAGCACTGCCTAGCTTAGATCGGGCTTTGATAATTGTATCAAGGTTAAAGTCGTTGAAAGTGGAAGCGAAGCCTAGAATACCAATAACCTGTTAATAATTTGTGAATAGGTATAATGACTATTTAATATATGTTATACGAAGCATAATCATTTACGAAAACACTGGTTATACAAATAATGTGATATAATTGTAGTATTTGTTTTAGACGTCTAATAGATGACTATTTATAAACATCATTTGAAATAACGTTTTTTGGTAAATTAACAAATTACCTGAGGCCTATTGTGTAACAACTTGTGACTTGTAATGTAAGCGAGTTCCCTTTCCAATTCCTTTTATTAGCAAGAGAGTTCAGCTAATGTTATTAGTTGTATATTGTTATGCAACAGGCCCTGGCCTATGTAGTAGGAGCGTGTTTTTTTTTTTACGACATAGGCGGCAAACGAGCAGACGGATTGCCTGGTGTTAAGCAATTACCGTCGCCCATGGGCACCCGCAACACCAGGGGAGTCACAAGCGTGTTGCCGGCCTTTAAGGGGGGTTGGAGCTCTGGGAACCTTACTCACCAACAGGAACATAATACTACATACCTGAAAGGTGGCAGTGCTATTATGGCTGTGGTCTTCTGTAAGGAGGAGATACTTCCCCAGTTGGGCTGCCCCAGATTCAAGCGTGATGGTCAACGCTGTGCCCTACCTCTCATTGTTGGACGTAGTTTAAGGACATTCCCGGGTGTTTTTATGGGTGTTAGCGTTCTTTATTCCAATTTTCATGCAAGTTCCATATTGATTTACAATGACTTAGATCACATTTAGTTAAGTTGTTCAGTGCTTTTAAGATGAAATACAACCACGTCGGATTAAAAAAATATATGTTTCAAATTTAATTAATTTATTATTTATTGAAATAAGGCGTTTTATAAAATATTCTGATTCTGATCTATGAAATAAGACAACTGAAAGAGGATTATATCGCGTATGCTACGTTAAATTGCATTAGCATTGAACAAAATTTTTAATTAATTTATATGTGGGTAGATTTGTTTATTGTAATTTCTGGATAAATTAAGTCCACTCGATGAACACGAACCATAGTTAGTATTAAACACAGACGTGCCATGGTAATAATAATACCAAGTTCAAACGGGATAGTTTTATTAAACTTTTAATAGGTATGACAGGGAAGACGTTATCGTTCGTCGTAGTCAGTCTCACAAATGGAGATTATTGCTTACTATTAAAAGGTCAAAAGTACAATATAAACATTTCGCACCCTCCACCGCGTATTGATGGGCAACAGATAAATAATTATATTCTGACCTTTAATATAAAAATAATTAAAAAATAAGGATTTCATACGATTAATCTGTCTTAGTGCTCGAAGTTACTTAACTTCACGTTTTAATTAACTATTTCCACCTAGTTTGCGCCGAATAAATTAACGCATATTTTGTAATTCATTCGTACATAGAACCACTTTTACGACCCTTTTAAACGTGCCCCTGATACCATTACAAATTGTGCAATTTGATTAATTAAATAAATATAATTGTTACGCAGGTTTGACGTGTCTACGAGGTTTTTGAGATAATAATCATGTTACTTTAACGTTTTGCGTATAAACTTTAACTCAATTATGATTTCACGCGTGTGTAACTATACAACATTTTTATTATTTTACGTGTCGTAACTCGTCAATATAAATACACGATTTAACACAACTTTTATCTTTGCCTGCTAGCCTTATATGGTCGGGTTTTTATTATTTGTCTCAATATCTGTCACGCTCCAACAAGTATGTTAGAGCGAAAGTGACGGTTAACGCGATAGACGATAAAATACCAATCATGCTATCCGTTCTGGTTATACGTAAGAATTTTATTTTTAATAAAAATAACATGTATGGCCCTCCGGATCGTGGGCCGTGGCACATTAAACCGATCAATCGCCGTTGGAACGTAAAGGTTCTCGAGTGGCGACCACACGATAGATCAGATATTTAAATCGAATCCAGTGGTTGTGGGTTCGAGTCCCGCTGCGAGTCAAGAATTTTTCTATTTTTCTTTCATTTATATATATATTTTTTTTTATGACATAGCCGGCAAACGAGCAGACGGATTGCCTGGTGGTAAGCAATTACCGTCGCCCATGGGCACCCGCAACACCAGGGGAGTCACAAGCGCGTTGCCGGCCTTTAAGGGGGGTTGGAGCTCTGGGAACCTTACTCACCATCAGGAATACAACACTACAGACCTGAAAGGTAGCAGTGCTATTATGGCTGTGGTCTTCTGTAAGGAGGAGGTACTTCCCCAGTTGGGCTGCTCCAGATTCAAGCGTGATGGTCATCGCTGTGCCCTACCTCTCATTGTTGGACGTAGTTTAAGGACATACCCGGGTTATATATAAATAATTTGTAATTGCATAACATCCTGTATTTTTTAAACAATCAAGAAACTTCACTTTGAAAATTAATTTTGTCATCTGATTTTTAACCTAACATTTTTGTTAAAAATGATGAATTAATAAAAATAAAGTTACATCATAAATTACATAAATGGTATGAATTGCTGCTGTATACGTGATAAATTGAAAATAATTTAGTTATAAATTTTATGTTTTATAATATAACTCCTGTGTGAAATAGTCGTTATTCTAATGAGTCGTATTAAGAATGAATTTACGTTCATCTATCACGATGTAAACATTGCATCACAGAGGTTTTACTCTTTGAGTTAACCGACTGCCAAAAAGGTAAGATGTGATAATTATAAATATCGCACAAATAGTTACTAACATAAAATGTGTTTTTAGTAGGTTTGCATAATGTATAGAGGCAATTTTATTAATTACATGTATAATAACTTATAGAGCGTCCTACATCTATCATGTGGGTAAATTAAGCAGACTGTCAACATGTCATTAACTCAGTAAGAGGCAATAACTACTACTCGTATTCACATGATAAAGTATTTAAGCTCTTAAGTACGGTTCAGTAATCATAATTCCAATACCAGTTTTTGTACCTAGGTATTAAATATTTAGTCCGAGTACCTACTGAACAGCTAAGATTCTAACAATCTTTACATGTCTTAAATTTACTACTTAAACATTTCTTAAATTCTTTCTTAGTTTGTTATTCGTATTTTTTCTTAAAAAATTGGTAAATCTTAACTTGCTTTTGAAATAAGACAACTGAAACGAATTATATGACAAATACTAATTCAAACTTAACTCCGACGTTCCAAACTCTTAGTAGCATTCGTAGTCAATGTGGAAAAAAAAATTGTTTGGCGAAGTATGTGATCACTGCCTGCCATATTATACTTATCATTCTTCGGAGCTATTTTCCCGCCCGTACGAATACGGTCTTCGTCTCGATACCTGTTAAGGATATTCAAATAACACCGAGAGCGCGTGGCTTATTCCACAGGTCGACCACATAGCCGAATTTTAACAATTTTTTTTTTCCCCAGTTCACCCAATCACCACAAACGCTGCTAAAGGGTTCAAAACATTAGATGAAGTTTAAATTAGTATACGCAATTTAATCCGTTCCAGTTGTTTTATTTCATGAATAATAATTTATCACGGCAATCTAAGACGATCTTAGCTTGCTTACTTCAATCAATTTTTTTACTGGGTATACGAATTTCGGAATCTTGATTTATGAATAATTATGGTACTTGCGCTACTAATAACTTATTTCTCGCGTCATCCCGGCATTTCTCCATGGCTCTTGCGAGCCTGAGGTCCGCTTGACAACTAATATCAGGAATTGGAGTAGGCATTTGTTTTTCCGAAAGCGGCTGCCATCTGATCTTCCAACTTAGAGGGTAAACTAAGCCTGATTTAGATTAGTCCAGTTTAGCGGATCGACGGGTAAATAAGTTTTGAAAACATGTGCTAAACTGTACGTGCCGGGGTTTCAATTCGTGACCTCGGGATTAAAAGTCGCACGCTCTTGCTTAGTCACCAGAGTTTCAAAAACTACGTTAGAAAATACAATTAAAAAATAACAACGATGGAAAATGACACAAGGAAACCGGTTCCATTGTGTATGTTACAATTTATAGAAAGCGAAAATAATGTCACTCGACATTTCCGCAACAGCCCACTTCTTTGATTACCATCTTCACAGCAAATTTGTGATGACATAAGTGAAATAAACTACATGTGTTCGTTTCGTGCAAATTTTTGATTTAGTAATACGACATTTTGCCTCCGCCTAACGCATGGATAATTTAACATTCGCGGTTATATTTTTACGCATGAAAGAAATATAGATATATAAGGCAATGTTAATATATTATACCTAAAGTCATTTGAGTAAGCGTAAGACCTCGATCACACCCTTCACTAAAATATGAAATAAATTACCATATTAATAAATTCATTAAAATAGTTGCCTGTAAAAAAACCGGAATTCACTTTTGATATAAAAAACCCTTCAGAGTAAATATCTTTATGAGACTTTGCGTAATAGTACCGTACGATTTTATGTATGTCCTATTGGTTTGACTTTCTTTCTGGTGCCGCAACTAAAACTCGAGCATAAAAATTATTACCAGAATATAAAAAAAAATATATTGTTGTTTGTTTTTGGGGTTGTACCAATAATTCAGGCTTATTGCACTCATACTAGCGACCAAGCATGATATATTTAAAGAGGGATTGACAGTGCATACAAAAATCGCGTTCCTCCGATTTACTGGCTAAACGTATACTTGGTACTAAGTGCAGAAAGCGCCATCTATCGATTATCGTGTGTAACTTTGCGAGCGTTTGCAACTTTTGCAAGCGAACAAATTCTATGCAACTAAACTTTATATCATTCTTGCTAGCAACAACATGGCGTTAAACTTACGCTAGCATACTCGTAGACTGTAAGGTAGCATACCGCATTCTCTAAAGTTTGAATAGACACCGGTGGTATGACTTAAGTTCAATAAGGAGGTCGCATGCTAAAATAAATATTTTAGCAAGTAAAGCCGATGCCGCATACGAATTTGAATACAATGATCGTAAATACGGCCGGAACGCGACTACAAGCTTGGTCGGTGCTTATAGATTGCCAAGGTAGACTTTGCTTAGATCTTAGAAGGTTCTGTAACTTCTAAGCACTTACTTTTAGTGTCACTTAGTGTATAAGTGGAAAACTTCTCCAAATTATCTGGCACATGTAGTAGTAATGCGTTTGTAAACGCATGTTAGCGTTTTGTATTCGAATTGTTAACATGGTAATTAAGTTATTTTTCTCACCTAAATAGTATAATATTTATGTATTGGCAATTTCAATTTATGTGCTATGGTATCAGTGATAAATAATAAGTTTCAAGTACCTTAGAAAACGATGCTTTTTTATTTATACATTACTTATGTAGAGTTATTGTCATTAAGCAGAAGGATTTTTGATGTTAAAAATATAATGTTAGCAAAATCACTCCAGTCGTTCACGCGTGATGCCGTGACCAAGATAATTACCTATATATAAATTTAGTTAGATAAATTTATAGTTAGATGTAGTTAAATCATGTTCTTCCTTTTTTTTCAACCAAGCAACAGTATTATTATCACTACTCGT
The DNA here is from genome assembly GCA_022674325.2 of Grapholita molesta. Classification (NCBI taxonomy): domain Eukaryota; kingdom Metazoa; phylum Arthropoda; class Insecta; order Lepidoptera; family Tortricidae; genus Grapholita; species Grapholita molesta. Next base: position 13,700,277 of record CP053130.2, on the reverse strand, counting down.
GGCCGTTGCACATATTATAAGATACGTTTATCGCGGAACCCCAAATACGTCATAGATAACATCGCTTACATGACTTATGTATTATTTACACACAATGCAGCCATGGTTCTAATGTGCAAATAAAGAGAGTAGAATACGTTTTGACATTCCGTGGGAATTGCGTGAGGACGGGGCCCTGCATTCTTTGGCTTTGTTTCTAAAACGTTATACAATGACATGGCATGTCAATTGTTACAACATCCTGCGGACACGTTTTTCGCTATCACATGTAGAAAAATATCTGATAAACAAGTCGTAATGATCTGTCATAGAATTAAGTCAAATTTGGTGGAAACGCTATAGCTGATATGATTCACTTTTCCTCTTTTTAGTCATTGGCCTATCGCTAGCTAGGAGTCCCAGGCTCGATTCATAGTAAGATTATTTGAGCTTATTTATATAAGTATGTAGTTAGCAGTAAAAATATTATTTACTAGGATGAGCTGTGTAACATTGTTTTTGTTTTGTAACCTATTTCATATATTACAATTAAAACCGTTGTGAGCTATGTTACTACTACTTAGTTACAAACGGATAAACTCACTTGTAATTATATCGCACTAGGCGACATGTTTCGGGTAAACTCTGGACACGATCGCGTTGAGGTCGGTGTATCCTGACTCGGCTTGAAGATGGGTACCAGAGCTTACCCGAAACATGTCGCCTAGTGCGATTTAATTACACGTGAGTTTATCCGTTTGTAACTAAGTAGTATTTCATATTTCCTTTCAATTTTATATAATTTGCTTGGTGGTAGCTATTAATTAGTATTTAAGCAAGTTAACAATAGTTATATTGTAGTTCAGTGCAATAACTAGTTTGTCACGTGACCAATCGATACTGCAATATTTGCATACCAACGAGCTAACAATATGGGTGTCAATGGCGAACTCATTGCACACTAAAACGCTGCTAGTGTAATTATTTTTATTACCTGTAATTTCTTGGTCTACCCTTACTCAATGACATTGGACAGCTGTATATTTAAACTCATTCCTACTTTTATCTACTTTTATGAAGTCTGGTAGTTAATTTAGTATGTATTAAGAAAACTTATGTACTTTTTACGCTGAATTAAGTTTGTATAAAATTACTTTCGTTTAGTGTATAGTTACTATTCGACTAAACAGAAAATACTTTTACTATACTTGCTTACTAGGTATATGTATAAAGGTTTACGTTATATAGTTTTACAGCGTAGAAGTTTCATATCTTTAAATTATTTTTTAATAAAATATTCGGTTCTTGTGACATGTCTTAATTAAATGCTCGAGCTAGATCTCTTAGTTACTTTTAAGAATATTATTTTCTGTAGAATTGTATCACAGCATACATCGTTATATTCTCATATCACATTATACATAATTTAGTCTGATTAAATTAACGAACCGTGAATTCCAAAAGCATAAATTAAACGGCACGGATTCATAATTCATAAACGCATACAAATTAGCATGTCGACAATCTACATTCCTAGAAATATTTTGTTTTTAATACTTAAGAGTCTTTACCAATTTAACACATTCGCTGCCACCCCCTCCAAAAATGTATGGAAATGAACACACATGTGCGTTGGTGGCAGTGAATGATGACTGACAAAATTACCCACAATAAAAATAAAATAAAAACATTTTAAATCTAAATAAAAATTTAAGTGAAATTTTAAAATATGTTACCGTTCTTCACCAGGACCTCATAAAAATATAGCTAACACTCCAATCCATTGCAGCATGCACTCACTAGATCGTTAATTAATTCCTTTTTAAACTTTTCCTCTTCCAATAAACATATGTTAACTTTGCTCAGTCGTGCTCGACCATTTAAGATTGAGGTATGATTAGCCAAAATATTTAACCTAATTATAAAGCTGAGTTGGCATACAAAATAATATAGAGCAGAAGTTCAACTATCAATTAATGTCAAAAGTTGACTGCCGCCTTCCGGCAATGTCAGTTTTAATACATAAGCTTCAATTCATATATAAGTTGCGCAAGGCGGTGACGTTTGATACTAGATCCTTGTAGTCAAACTACTGCATTACGGCATTGTGTTGCATGTATTATTTAACATACTAATACATGTGTAAGGACACCATATCAATCACAGCGTACGTTAATAATGTATTATTAATTATGAGTGCAAGCCGGAGCTGTGGACAGCATGATCTATGACCCACGTCACAAGCTTTGTCTTGTCCGGTTCCGACATAAAAAATACACCTACTAAACTTTTGACTAATCTTGATGTCACTATAGTCGCTTTTCAATTCTTAAGAATCGTAAGGATAGCAAAAGATTTTTGTTATAACTATTTTTAAGTAGCAATATAAGTAACAAGGCACAAATTAAATTTTTGATATGAATGCCCTTGCAAACCTTTATCAAGTCCGGTTACTTAAAGAAAAGACAACATACGTTCGTATTATAAAATACAATTAATCAATACAACATACTGCCTACATCATTACACAAGGATATAGGTATAATAATTGTTGTAAATTGGTCTGCGGCCAGTCAAAACATTAAAAAAAAACGCAAGTAGAGTGGACAGAGCAAATCTGGTCGACCTCCAGGCAACCTTGTCACTTTCTACCACTAACCAACGAAACTACTGTTGGAATTTATACTTGTGTGACCTCTTGTAGTAGTTCTCGGCTGAATATCCGTGAATTTGATTAAATCGCGCCTTACCATTTCATTTTAATAAACAGTTCCATTTCATTATTGTGAAGTTTTCAGAAAAAGTGTACCCAATTAGCTTATTATGATGGAGTTAAGATAAACTTAGACAATATTTCCAATATAATAAGTTATGGTATAGTTTCACTTTCTTTCCACAGCCTTCTATTCCATCCTTTTCACCCAAATAGCTCAGTCCATTTCAGATTCCGTTAAATCTCAATAGTCTTTACACCATGGCGGGTGCTGTCTCTGTGCGCGACCCATGACACGAACAGGGGCAACATCCGCTTACTTCCTATCAAATTCGATATTTAAATCGAAAGAAAAATAGAAAAAATTTTTTCCTATCAAATTGTCAAAAGGGACTCTGAACGTTCTCTCCGGCTCCGCATTCGCCTCCCACATGTCTGGAACACCATTCTTCTGTGTATTTAAAGTGACTATTTCCTTTTCACAGATAACAAGATGAAACCCATCTAAATGTTATTTTATTAAGGCATAGTTGAGCACTAACTTCTTATTCCTAACTATTCCCTTCAAGAGACTGTTCAATTTGATCCGTATTATGTTTAGTAACAACGCCACGAACGTTAGCCAAAACTAAAATTGTCTACTCATAATTCAGCAAACATGGCAGGCGCACTGCAGAACCGTGGTAAGTAATGTCAAAATCGAGTATTTTACATGGCTAACAGTGCCGTAACACCTTCGCTGCTGCAGTTGGGTAACATCGCAGTAAACCACACTTATTGGAGGGTCGATCGACCTATGACGCAGCGAACGTGAAAAGCGTTTTTGTACGCAGCACTGTAAGTGCTTATGCCCTTATGCCCGACGCGACGATTGGATTTTTTTCTCTCTATCAAGGAGCTGTACTAACAAGGATATTTATATATTTTTGCTATTGCAGTCGCTATCATCTATATCAGAGCTGTGGAGGTGGACACAAATATCTTATCTCTGATATTTTCATATATCTGGTGGCAACTGTACATGATACCCACAGAGGGTCGTTCGGTACAGTCAGCAACAGAAGTGGATACGCGTTTGAGGTGAACAGATCTCTATTGTCAAGAGAATAAGAGCGCGTGTAGGTCATTTTGAACACTTCAAACGCTTAGCCACTTTTGCTGCTGATTGTACTTATAGAAGCTGAAATCGAATTGTGCAAAGATACCAGCCTAGAAATTGCCGCTGACTTATCATTGCAAAATCTTTTCAACTGCTTCCGGTTCCGGCATCTGAAATGGAAAATGCTCTCTTATAATAAGTCTTATTACTTATGAGTAACATTTACAAATGATTCAATGTGTGGCTCAGATACAGGCGTGCATAACCAGTGTTACTTGATCCTGAAGAATTGTTACTACTCAGGGCAATTCAAGACCAGTCTCATACTGTGGCCTACTATGTCACACTCGATATACTTTAGGAATTGCAGTGTACACTGAACAGAAAACACGCATCGACGCACGTCAGCGTCACGGTCTCTTATTCAATCACATTCTATTTGACAGCTTTGTAATTTAGATGCAAAATGACCAAAGTTGATTTTATTTGTACGCAAATGTACTACTTATTACTGTAATTTTAAGCCATATTATATAGCAAATCTTTGGGTACGGAAATTCCTTGCTCTCAGATACTGAATTTGCTGAATAGTAGGTATATAAAAAACATTGAATAGCAATACATTGTCAAAAGCCTTCCACAGAAATAAGTATTCGGTCAAGTGCGTTGCAACAATTCGGTAAAAGGACTTAAATTCAATTCATTTTACTTTTTATCTCGGAACACAAAGTAGTGTCCCCACCAAGACAAATAAAAAGATCGAAAGAAGAGTCGGATCTATTAAATGTAGTTAACATTTTACAAATCTTTGCCATCGTTTCGAAATTGTTGTAGCCACCGTGGTCACGGCTGGATTTATTATATTTTATATCTTAATCATACCTGGGATAACTCGGGGCATCTATAAGTGCGTGACCAAATATTTTATCGATAATAAAATATATCGATGTTAATGACAACATATAAATTTTATTACACATATGGAAATTTTCTTTTAGTCATTTTGTAAAAAAAAAAAATTAAAAAGGATATTTACATATTTATTTTAAAATAGTTTAGTTTAGTAATAGTCATAATATACAATGAATTTTTTTTTTCATGTTCGTCGGTATTAATGATTATGCCCTGAGTTATACCAGGTATGGCTTACTACAGTTATTACTATTTACTGATTTTAAACTCTAGTAATATAAATTAGTGACATATCGAGTAGTAATATATATCGACATTTTTTATCGATTTCAAATCCCGTTAACTTGCCCCGAGTTGTCCCAGGTCTGATCTTAATAAAAAAACAAATATATTATTTACAAAAAAAGAAAAATATTATAAATATTATTTTGTAATTAATAACATTTCGCTGTCAGGAGATTACTGCACTTTAATACAATCCTAAACCACCTGAAATCTAGAGAATCATACTGACGTGCATACATAGTGAAATTGTCCAGCGAGATTATTAATATTTACAACTTCAATTGAGCAACCTGCCACATTACGCACTCTTAGAAATCTGTAACCGGCATTTATTATCATAGAATTACGTGGACATGGGGCAATTCGCAAATTATGTCTTGCTCTATACTGATATAAATGTAGATTGAACGACAGCATCCGGCAGAACAGAATAAGTTGTCTAATCTTAATAGGTAGGTACATAAAAGGTAATTAGGTATTGCTTACTTAAAAGACTGATACAAATAACTAAGCCAACATGACAAATTCATATCGAAAATGCGATAACAAAATTAATAAATATGTATTTATATGTAAATGTACTTTAAGAAAAATACTTTTTGGACCCGGGTATGTCCTTAAACTACGACCAACAACCCCAACTGGAGAAGTATACCTCTTCCTTAAAGAAGACAACAGCCATAATAACACTGCTAACTTTCAGGTATGTAGTGTTGTGTTCTTAATGATGTTTAAGGTTCCCAGAGCTCCAACCCCCCTTAAAGGCCGGCAACGCGCTAGTAACTCCCTTGGTGTTATGGGTGCCCGTGGGCGACGGTAATTGCTTACCATCAGGCAATCCGTTTGCTCGTTTGCCACCTTTGTCATAAAAAACTCGAAAAGTTAATTAAAATGTTGATGTAATCTGTAACTCAAATATCAATTGTAAGGATGTTTACAAAAACTACTTACCGACCTATGTTACATTTTTGCCAGGTTAAAATTATTGGTATTATTAGTTCCTAGTGTTTTTTTACTACATTGTCCAAATATCACCTCATACTACTTCAGTCACAGATGTCCACTGCTGGACATATTCCTGCCCCATGGACTGCGATAAGCAAAATGTTGGATATAATGCCATAATCACCACGCCGGGCAGGCGGGTTGGCGACCGCAGCAGCAGCAGCAGCAGCAGCAGCGTCCTTTTGGATTCCTGAAAAAACATACCCAATGTAGTTTTTGTAAACATGGCTTCAAAAGTTTCATTTATTTTTGCGAAACATGTTCAAAATACAAGCATGTTTATTTTAATATGGGTAGCTGCAGCGCTAGGATGTAACTGACCTAGTGCAATCGAAAACCCGATGCTTCCGACCGTTTCAACGTTACGTCATAAGAATTCTTAAGTCTAAATATTTTAGTTATATTTTAGTTACCTTTGCTTGAACCAATAACCCATTAAAATTGTTTATCGGCAGTAACATACATTACATACATGTAGGTATATACATTTCAGCCGTATGCAGTCAAATGCTGGTCATAGGCCTCCCACAAATATGACTTGTATCATCTTGGGGGTATTTGCCATAGTCGCCACGCTTGGCAGGCGGGTTGGCGACCGCAGTAGCTGTAGATTGGGTTTCGATGGACGCTGCTGCCCGTCTGTAGGATTTTTCCCTTTGTCGCCTCTTACGACACCCGCGGGAGGAGATGGGGTGGTGCTATTCTAGTCAGCCGGCATCACACGCCAAAGCCGGCAACACATGGCAAATCGGCAGTAAAAGGGTTCAAACAGCATTAGAGAAGTTCTAATCGATAAACCAATGAATTGGTACCTATTTAGGCTATTTACTTGACGGTTTTGTTTTTCTATCGAAAATTAAGAAATAATAAAATCGGAATAACAATTGTTCCATACCATCTATCTATCTATCTATCCCTAGAGATACAGTTATTCAAATCGAATAGAATTACACAGTCATGGAGCAATTTGCGAATTACACATTCAATGTAAAATCGTTTCTCTAATTTAACCCACATCTGACAAAACCAAACCCACTCTTCCGTTGTTACACTTTATAATGATTCACGTTTAATTTTAGGTTATTAAAACCCCGACGTCTCTACTGTTAAGTTAATTGTAGCAATCATTTAGATTGTCTGTGGGCTACGTATAGGGCAGGGTATCTAATTACGATCAGGAAGCGTGTGAAAATAGGAATACATATGGAAACTATCCTGGTTGTGCCATTTGCATACACTGACTGTGAAATAATCGTTAGTATTTATACCAAAACTCGTATCAGATATAACATTTTTGATATGCTTTCATATCTTCCGCAATCATTCACTCCTCTGGCTAAATTTTAATTTCAAACCTTTTATAAAACACTTAATAAGTGTACTCTTTCACTTATCTAACTCTTGCGGTACTTCACCACATCCTTCTATGAACGCCGGCCTTTATTCTCCTTGTGCAAAACCAATTAAATCTGAAAGGTGAGCAGTTTTATTATTCTCTGATTATATCGCGAACGAGAACTCGATCAAGTACTTGACGTTTGAACTTTGAAATGACCGCAGTTTAAAGACTACAACTCAAAAATATCAATCCAATAATAGCTGCTACCGCACTACAGTATGGAAACGGCTATAGAACAGCAATGGTTCTTAGTTTACTCGCGAGCAATATAAAGATTGTATTTCTATAGTCAAGGCATTCCCCCGTATAATCTGTGGAATTGGTAATTCGACGTTTGTTGAGTAGTACGAATAATATTGCCGGTTTGGTAATGAAATGATTATCTATCTGATCATGCCTTGTCCTAGTCGTTATAATTTAATGAGGCAAACACACCAACTTATGTTTGGCCTCGTAATTTCCGCATTAAAGCAATATTTCCCTTTGATAATAATTTACCGAAAATATTGACCTTTCATCATTTATTTCTCGTAATACACTTGCTGGTCGATCAAACTCAAGACACGCCAATGATTCGTTTTCAATACGGGGAAGTTGTCATAGGTCGTGTAGTTGTCTTTGTTCAAATATTAATGACATTTGTCAAATGTCATTTTGCGGAACAATACGTTCAAGGTAGGTATTTTTTGTGTTATAAATGATTTGATACGTACGACGAGTATCAATTATTGTTGCTGAATATATATCAAAAACATATTACCTGAATTCAAATGAGCGTAAAGATATGACGAATATGAAGGTAAATAAATGGCAAAACTAATCTAGTGACATCAAGACTTAAAATATGACTCAAAGAGGAAGACAATTTTTGCAATGGATTCCAGAAGACAATTCCAAGTCCTTTTTTACTTTGCGCAACTTCTCTGAACCTATGAAATTTCATATATAGCGATTTCGAGCAGTAACCATTTCGATTACAGTCCTGGATAGGTTTAGGAATAAATTTGCCATGTTTCATTCATATGAGTCAATATATTTTCTTCATGAATATAAGCCACTTATGTAAAGAATAAACAAACGATAAATTCATCAACAACTTTTTGTTTCCAAAATGGTACTTATCCAACTTTAGAGGAAATATCAACTTATATAACATTGTAGTTTAAGCCAAGACATATATAAGCTTTACCACGTAGTCAGTCCACCTTGTGGAGATCTGTCTACGCTGCGCCTTCCGGTACATAGTCGCCATTTGAAAACCTTTACGCCCCAACGACCAAACGTTCACAACCGGTCATTATGGGTCGCTTTGTGCGGGTGAGACCCATATCCAGCAGTGGGCATATCCTTCGGCTAGCATGACGATGACGCTGATGATGATGATATTAAAACTTAATATTTTGAATGTGTTTACAATCATTAGAGAACATCGGTGAATTAATTTTCTTCATCAGGCAGATTGAGCAAATTCTATCATTGAAGAACTTAGAACAGTTTGTGATTCTATTTTACGAATAATATTATAACCTAACCTCATTTTCTAGGCCCACCCACTGAAACATAAGTTTACCTACTATTTCTAGTAGGTAACTAAATTTGTTGACGAAATTACGAGTAAACGTGGCTAGACAAATCTTCAAACTACAAAAATCGCCAGGACAGCATTAAGAAGATGATTGAAAATAATATGTGTAATTTTAAGTTGTAATTCTTTGTTGATTGGGTATTATCTTTTTTTGTTTTCACGCAAATACTGAGAAAAAGAAAACGAAGAATTGGTAGGTATATAACTTGGGCTCCAGAAATCAATTTATTCAAAGGATAGATCGCTTTCGCTAAACACACTATCGTCACGCTCGACGAACAGTTTAATGCTGTCTAATCGGCCACTTCAGTGACCAGCCATTTGTTCACGGTTCTTGGATTACCTACGACGTGTGCGTTTTGTAACGCCCGATATGTTTACAAGCATGTTCTATGCATGTTATGCACTAGTAGCAACATTTTTTCTGGTATTTGTTTCGAACATAATCGAAAACAACTGTAGGTATTCTTCTTCAGGGTTATAACTCTTTAAGCCTGTTAGGTGATGAAAAAGAATTTATCCCAAAAATATTCGCTTAAAGGACATGGGACTATAAAATCCAAAAATATTTGCTATAAGGACGCTACAGATCCATGGGAATTGTAGTCGCTTTTCAGTCAAAGGCATTCCAATAAATTTCATTACGGAACCAACTTATTGAACCGTAAAAATGGAGGCGTAGGTTAGTTACTGAACTAAATCAGTCATAAAAGCAATTCAAATGAAATGAAAAGACTAGCCAGACCTTTGTTAAATATCGCGATAAATCACTTCAAGAACCTAGGGAGACTTCCGATTGCGCATTCGACCCATTTTAATAGAAACTGATTTTCACAAGCCGTTTCACAAGCATGACTAAAAGGGAGCTATTTCACAGAAGTTTTAAATGTTATTACAAGTCGCTCTACATCGCTAGTTTCGTCAAATATCATTTCGCGCTCAGTGTCGCATACTTTCGTGTAGCATTGACACAAAGCGTATCAAGGCCGATATAATAAAGGCGGAATCGACTTAAAAAAATGTAGTAATCGTTACGTAAAGTCGGCGAGAAAGTTGCGTGTGAGCTTGAGAAGTGATTATGATGTGATGTCGGTCGGAACAATACAAGACTCATATTTTTTTTTATTAAATAACTGTTGCTCAGGACAGTCAGCGATATATCACGTTTATCCTTTTCCCAAAAAGCTTATTTATACAGTAGACGTCATAATGTCTAGAATCCAACATTTAATTCATTTCTTTTCGGAGTTACAACCATTACAAAAAAAAATAGATTATAACTCGGCAACGTTCGCTTTCTTAAGGGCGATTTTACCACAATTGAACTCATTGTTTGTTTTCAGACATACCTGGTTTTTTCAATATTTTTTTTATGTCAAAAAAATATGAAAAACGGAAAAAAAAAATTTTTTTTTGCCGGACTTGACCAAAAGTTGTATGATATTTTTTACTTCTTCTGGCCTCAGGAATACGCAGTTAAAATTATTCGGTGCCTCATATTACACAGTGTATAATGCTGATATATTATTATTACCGGAACACAAATTAAATGTAATAATTATCTAATGTAGTCAAATGTATTGATCCGTAAATACATATTATCAATCAAAACTATGATTACGTAATAGACACCTTATTGTGATTTCTTGTTCCGGTTCGGGTGTCCGCATATTATTAAGTAAAGTTAACAATACTCGAATATTAATTCACTTACAAGGTTGGCTATAATTTATTAATTCCTTACTCTCAAAATCTAGGTACCTACACCCTTTTGACTTTATAGATTAAACCGACATAATCAATCAATGATACATGTCGACACGTCGAAATGACCATGGGAATATTTTACCGTTCAAGTAATTACTATAGAAATGAATTAGTTACCCATACTCTGTACAGCAACAAGGGTTCCCACGCTTAATACCAAATACGTGCAGAAATTGATTTTGGGAACTCAATTGAACACGGTACCTCTCTCGAATACAGAATGAGGATCGAACACAATTTTGAGAATGAGCAGTCGCATACTTTGTGAATATTTATTGTGTGCTTGAAATGTTCCAATGTAATAAAGTTAAAGAATCTTGTTTATTTGATTAGGTACAAAGGGAAAGTACTCGTAGCATTTTTCACATACGTATTTTTATTAAAAATGATTTGATTTTATGATGTTTCACTTACACAACATGTTTCGGAGAGCACAGATTGTGCCGTTCGCGTCGCCAGCCCATAAGCGTCGTTTACACTTGCAAGTTTTCTTGCAGCAAGTAGGGACGCAGCTATAAGGAAGAATGAGAGATAAATATCGCTATTTCATTTTTGCATATAGCTGCGTCCCTACTTGCTGCAAAAAAAGTATAAACTTCGCTATATGTCGCGCGAGTGACTAAATAAACGTGAAAGAAGCCTAATTTTTCATAAATATGCTATAATGACTCGCAAAAGTTCGAATACATACGTATGCCTAGTATTAGTAATATTTTTCAACTAAATCCTTAATTAATGGGTACTAATATATGTATATTAGGTATCTATTATGCTATTTTAGCCATGGATGACCACAGCTAAACATAGGCCTCTCCCATAGACTGCCATAAATAATCGCTACGCTTGGCAGGCAGGATGGCGATCGCAATATGTTCCACCGCTCTAAGGTACGCAGTTGTCCGTCCTCCAGTGGTTCCGGGCTGCAGCTTAGGGACAACAGGGACTACAGGGGTCCAATTAACTTTTATTCGGTAGCTTCAATTATTTTGTAATCGGTTTTACACAATTTATCCGGGAGTGACTAGTGGAATTTATTTTCGTCATTCATGATATGATATACGTAAGTTACAGATTTTTTAAACTTTTATATTTATTTATAACACAAATACTCTTTTTTTTACATAATACATGTTGTACACATACTCGTACATGCCCGTCGCTCTGCCAACTGAACTGCTGAAGACTGCTGATTCGTTAGTTGGCGCCTAGCGACATCTACCGTAAATGTGTTAACACTTAGCTGGCATCGGAGTTTCAAGTCATATGGATATTGGGTATTGATGCACTTTCCCATCACTACGTTGTTTTTTATATTAATCAGAAACATCTATTTCAAAATTATTCGTTTTAGAAAAATAAACTGCCTCGGGAGAGACAATTCTAAAAACATTTTTTATTTCATGGTCGAATTTTCAATTTGATTTCAAGCTTGTATCATAGTTTAGGCGTGCTTTGTAAATTTAGCAAAAAAAATCGTGTTTGTCAATAGCACCACCCCATCTTTTCCCACGGGTCCCGTAAGAGACGACAAAGGGTAAAAACAGTCGCCAACCTGCCTGCCAAGCGTGGTTACTATTTCAACTCATGATACAAGTCATATTTGGGGGAGGCCTGTGTCCAACAGTGGACGTCTTACTGCTGAAATTATGAAACCTTTATAATATTTATTTGTGTGTCTAAATTACGTTCGTTTATATTATGAGATTATGTGAAATCAATTTATGTTAGGCCTGAAACACTTAGTAATTTCATGTTGTAATCTCAACAAGGTGAAATAATTACGCGCGCACTTACTGATTACTCAATAAGTGGGCGATACTTTCTTACGGGCAAATTAAACCAATTAGACTCGACTGAGCTGCGTAAGTCTTCTTTAACCTAATAATTATCCAACTTCAATTTTTTTTTTATATATCGGAAACTAATTCTTCCAATTATATCAGTTTGTGCGTTGGGTCTCCTGACTGACAACACAGCCTGAACCATTTAAGGAATTATTATTTATTACAGATATTTTCACAAATATCTGAACATGCACTTTATCGCCATGACAATAGAGGCGTTGTTTAGATATTTTTGATCACCTCTACAGCTCTATATATCTGATGACAACTGCATGTTCATATGTTATGGAATTTTGATATCTAAGAGCTGTCTCTTTATATAAATAATATCATCTTAATTTTAAGTGATGTAGGCCTTTCTTGTGACTGGAGGTAAAGAATTGTATTTGTGTCAATGACATTGCTTGGTTGAATATATTTTCCCGGAGACCATCGGGTGATAATGAATACTGCTACGAGTGGAGGTTTTGAAACGTTGCGATAAAGTTTAAAGTAGTTTACGCGACATAATCCGTTTTCATTTATTATATTTCATGAATATATTTTTTTGTCTACGCTTATGTGTTCTATCTACGCGGGTTAGAATCCATTACAAAAAGTAGTGCTGGAATCCCATAACTCTAAGACGAAAATAAAATAAGGTTCACCTTTAAGCATATCAAGTGTTTAATAAAGTGTCTTATTATAGACTGCGAAGTATCTCTTTGCAAGTTTGGCTACACGATAGATAAAACAGATCGTTAAGTTTAACATTGCTGGCCTAGGCCGGCAAGGTCCTCTTTTTAATTGTCATTTCACATTAGGGGCAAGAATGGTACTCCATTGAAAATCAATTATTCTATCACAATCGTGCAAAATTGACGCATGTATAGTAAAAACATAATTTCGATGAATATTTACTACTACTAAGTTAATCAACTGAGAATGGTTGATTAACTTAATAGCGTTTATTGTATTGTTGTTTCTAAATTGCAATTTATGAGTTATTGAATTAACACGTATGTACATAAATTAATAGTGCATATAAATTCATTACCCATATTGAAAACTTGTACTAATATTTTATTATAAAATAATAAATATATGATTGTGATTGTTGCAAGACAGGTTGCTTTTATAGCCAAAACCTTGTGTACGTTGAGATGCCGCTGATATAACACTTGCATAACTAATGATATTGTTATCGTTTTATCAGTCCATTAAGTACTGCTTGGGTTTTGTGTTATCACTTGATTGGTTGTTCATATAATAATATATTTTATGAGAGTATAGGTGAGCTATTATTTACAAAAAAAATGTAGATATCATCGGCATAAAAATTGAGTCGCCTTGTAGTTTTTTTTTTTTGCAATATACGGGAATCTTTATTATTATTATTTAATTATTTATTTTTATAAGAAAAGGTACATTTTTTACAATAACATGTGTCCCACAAAACGGTTTGCACTGTTTGACTGTGGGATCAGAGTTTCTTTGCTAGTATCTAAGAATAAAAAAATAAAATATAACAACTATAATTCTATATACTATCAATTAAAAATTGAAAAAGTCTTCTTTTGAATTGTGACCTATTAGCCTCCGACCTAATATCTGCAGGCAGACGGTTTAAAATGTAGGGTAGATGTTTCGTTAGGCACTATCGCCATAATAATAAGTCACCCTTGTGACATATCGTACTTGCCCGCAGATACCGACCTGGTGCCATAAGTATTACTTACAAGCGATAAACCATGCTTTTGAATTAATAAATAGTAGTTAGTATACTTCTTTTTCCGAATTTACATATATTATAGTTTACGTGATACGGTCACCGCGGTATGTAACAATACAAGCAAGGGGTAATTTAACACGACGCCGCAATGAAGGTGGGACGTATTTAGTATTTTCCAAAAGTCTGAATTTAAATCCTGATTAGGTCAAAAAATATTGTATCGAAAAAAACGCGCACGTTACCATATTTTTTATAGTATTTTAAATAAAATACCATTCATGTGTTAAAATAAATGTTTAATCGCGTATCCTCAAGCGTTTTAACAAAATAACAGCCTGAATTCATAAATATGCCCAAAAAAGTCGAAAAAACAGTTTTGGTGCTTAGCTTAAAAGCATCAACTTTAAAGTTAAAACGAAAGTTACAGTGGAAAAATATAGGCACTAAACCTATGTCATTGTATTTTGAAACGTATTTCAGCCCGGACCCGGGTATGTCCTTAAACTACGTCCAACAATGAGAGGTAGGGCACAGCGTTGACCATCACGCTTGAATCTGGGGCAGCCCAACTGGGGAAGTACCTCCTCCTTACAGAAGACCACAGCCATAATAGCACTGCCACCTTTCAGGTATGTAGTGTTGTGTTCCTGATGGTGAGTAAGGTTCCCAGAGCTCCAACCCCCCTTAAAGGCCGGCAACGCGCTTGTGACTCCCCTGGTGTTGCGGGTGCCCATGGGCGACGGTAATTGCTTAACACCAGGCAATCCGTCTGCTCGTTTGCCGCCTATGTCATAAAAAAAAAAGCATAAAGATGTTTGTATTTCACCTGGATAAGATCAATGAATACTACGGACTTTGTAACTCGTTACTTATTAGTTTAAAATATTTTAGTTAAGTGCTGATTGTAACACGAGCGTGTGGCATGCGATCTGCTCCCACAACACAACAATGTCCATTGTTTTGATAATTAGACATTACAATAATTAAAACTTTGGTCCAGTCTAATTCGTTGAGAAATTTGCACTTTCTTTGTTTCAGGTTTTTCTTGTATTGTGTTACCGGGGTGAAAGCGCGGTGTGACTGACAGAATGATAGTATTCATAATTTAATGGCGTTTTTCTCAGCAAAATATAATTCTTTTATTATTTTCATAATATACTTTGTTTGTATTATCACTATACTGTAGTAATTAGATACTACTTAAAAGCAAATATAATGTGAGATTTAAAATTTAAGATGTGAACGACCAAAAGACATCTTTAAGTTGAACGTGTGAAAAATTGCATCTGACAAACAAGAATAAATACGTTTCTATATGAAATGAAAAGGCACAAGTTGCTATCACACGATAAATTGCCAACAAAACCAGTGATCACAGACAGCAACAACCCAATTGTTACACTTTAGTACGAAAGTGGTCTCGTAATATGTTGTTCACGCTCAAAAAGCTGGGAATCCCTTTGACGTACCTGGTTTATACCCCGTTTTAGAATTGTACGGCGAAGTGGCTCAGTGAACGTAGGTACCCCGTAGCGTCGGTGATACCATCGTAACAGGCTCTGTAGGTGGTCTCTACCACTTATCGAGTGAATTTACATGAAGCACCGAATTTATACGCCATTAGTGTGAAAGGGACCTAAACCTTTCTGCTTAACTCTTAAAATAACAATCTTGTGTGTCAGCATTCGTTTTTTTACGTAAATCAGCTTCTAAATATGAAATAAGTAAACATTTTCTAGGTAAAGATAATAGGGTGGAGTGCTAATAGTAACCGATTGTTCCAGGGTTTTGAAACTTTAAATTCATTGAGCCATCTGAAGATTTCGAATTAAAATACTTTGAATTAGCTTTGACGCTATTGCATTGTGATGATGAGGAAATAGTTATTTGTTATACAAGGGTGCAAAATTGTATTTTAACTGCGAGTGTGGGATTGAAACTCGAGCAAGCGAATGGATTCTATAGTTTAACCACGAGCAAAGCGAGTGGTTTAAAAATAGAATCTTGAGCGTAGCGAGTGTTTCAATACACGAGAATTAAATTACAATTGCACCCGTGTGTAACACAAATCTTTTCCCCTCACTACAGCGAGGAAAGTGAAACATGCAAAAAAACGTTTTGAAATCGCATTGACTTCTTCTTTGCGTTTAGATACATTCAACATTTTTACAAAAGGTGCCTTTAGCTTGGTTAGCTTGTGGTGGCCAGTACGATTTTCGAATGTTCTAATTCGATTTTCTACTCGGTGCGTGTGCGAGTTACCGCCGCCGCGGCGGGGGCAAGTGAATTGTACTTTGCGAATTTAGACTTTAAAACCATAGCAATAAGAGCTATGAGAAGTCAACTTACTTTAATCACTAGTGGATAAAATGCGTTTTTACCCTCTCGTATTAAAGGATATACAAGCGCTTAACGAGCTAGTGAGGGGAAAATAATTTTAATGCTCCACCATAAGAAGTTGTTCCTTATTATGCCATCTTGCAATGTCTTGGACCTTAGTTGTATTCTTACGGACTAACTATGCGTTATCAGTTTCATAAATCCAAAACATCGATGGTAGTATGAGTATGAAAAGTTTATATTTAATTTAACAAACTTGAAAATAATAAAGTTACACAATGCAAGCATTTTTTAATCCATTCATTTAAACCCAAATCAAACAATTACAATATTACACTTATTAAATATATTGACTTAGGAAATCCCCTACACAAATAACTCTTTTAATAACAGCACGGAAGTAAAGAAAATAATCACATTGCATGTATAATTAATTAATCACATAATATTTTAATTATACCTTGCAATTCAATAACACGTAGGCATAATACTGTCCGCTAATAATAATAATGTCCGCACATAAGAAATAAAGAAAAATAGTTCTATTTTAAATTTATGACTCGAAAACACTAAATAATTACATGACTTTTCGAATAGAAATATCCATTGGTGTCGCATAAGATTTCCGTACAACTGGTGAGTCACAAGTTAACAAAACACTATCACGAATATGTTTTAAGGAAGTTGTTCACAATAGCTAAACACAATTAATCTTTACAATGGTCTACCTTTGGATAAACACGTAATGTTACGGGTGTAACAAAGGTAATAGCATAATGTGATAAGGGGCCAGTGAACAGCGTAAAATGTCAAAGCCTGACCCATAATTGACTCTTGTATGCGGTTGCGCAGTCGACAGCGGTACGAGTTGTTTTAGAATCCTGGTTTTAAATGCGCCAAATTTTGTTTTTAGTCTATTAGTATACCACCGATTACATGGCAATAGCATTATTACAGGACATAAAACAGTTGTAGTACCTAACTAACGAACGTTTACACAATTTAAAATTAAGGGACATACGACCATTGGGTTTTAAAGTAACGTATTGTTCTCCAGCTTGTATTTCATAGACGCTGTCAAACAACATATTGAGTGGTAACCTTCTAACCTTATCCAAATTAAGAGCACGACAATCGACTAACCGGCGATAGGTGATTGTCTCCATAGACACACGATACGGAAACTGTTTCGTGTTGTCAGTGAAACTCGGACTCCTTTTTTCAGTCTAGTAATTAATTCAACATTATCCCACAAGAGACAAAACCGAAAAATATTTTAAGAAACTAATCAGGACGTTTTGCAGCAATAACTTTTTTTTTATATTTAAACACCTAAGTTTTACAGCTCATTTTTCAATATAAGTAGCAAGTATGTTTATTAACGGGTCTACCACGAATTGAAATATATTTACCTCGAGTACCGACATTTATATACGTGTTATATAGCAAATATACTTTAAGGAACCTTACTGAAGAGCCGAAATAATACATCAGCATCATTTACTGCATATATAATATTACGGGTCACATTAAAAACCTTTAACCGCTGTCTGTTCAACTTTAAACTTTAAAAGTGACCTGAAATTTATGCAGCACAATAACTAAGTAACTAGGTATTAGTATTACAACTGTACAGGTAAGTGAAGATGCTATAATTAACAAGGAGCGGAAAAGCCATAGCAAAAACTAGAGGTCGAACAAATGACTATTATTTCTATCGACTATCGATAAGGTAATTTTGTGTAGATAATAAATAAAGTCTTATAAACAAGGAGCGGAATTTGCCATAGCATAAATCACTAACTGTTTTATCGACTTATCGAGAAATATTTGTTAATTTTTTTCCATGGAATATTGCATGAAACTAAAAATATGATTAAATCTATATAGAAAGTGTCTGAACTCGTACTTTTTGAGTGACTCGTACTCACTAAGTGACTTTCAACACAATGTTTCTTCAGCTGATGTAAATGAACGTCACATTTAGAGCAATATATTGTGGAAGAATCTTCTTTGTAACTAAGAGCAGCATCTTTCTGTATCCATTTGTTTATGGTTTTTCTTTTCGGATTAACCATTTTAGTAACACGGCACGAAAATCACGCATGAAAACTTAAGTGACATAAATGACATATGTGACGTTGACATGCTTTACTTTAATATGGAGATGCAAGTTGCTTATCAAAGAGGTCAAATGTTACAGAATAATCTTTTAAGCTGATTATGAATACCTAATGCGATAATATTCCGTAATATCGATAAGTCGATAGAAATAATGGTCATTTGTTCGACCTCTAGTTTTTGCTATGGCTTTTCCGCTCCTTGATAATTAAGTACCTTAAATTGAGATATTAAAAAACTTTGCATAATTTTCATACCTTATATTATGCATCCTAGTTGCTATATGAACTCGTATCAAATAGAAAAAAAATGTAAAGACTTCTTTTATTTCCATTTGGCACAGCGAATTTATCGGTAAAGTTATTTATTATACTTAAGTCGAAATTGATATCAATTCCTAATAGAAGTGAAATAATAGAATACAATAAAAACTGATTATATCAAAACTACTTTCACATGCATGGCCTAATAGAAAGTTAGTGCGAAAAAAAATAACGGAAACGAACCAAAAGATTCGTGGTTTATCTATGGCGTGAGATCAATTAGGCGGCTATTTGCCTTGAAAATGTAATGGCTACCCGGGGCACGGCGGCGACTGTCGGTACTAATTAACTGCGATATGCTTCATATCGGGCAGTTCGAGCGTCAAATTTGTAACATTAATAACTGATTTTAAGCATTAAAGCCAACGTTAAAACAACGCATACCAAGACTTGATTGTCTTAAACAAATAAACACTTACGAAATGTAAGATCTAAAGGAATAAAGCAATATCTCTTAATATCTAAATATATCAAACAACGAAGAAAGGAAATATCTAATGGGCATAAAGATGGAGCTGTGTTTTTAAAATTGTATGGATGAGTATTAGAGGAAAGATAGGATACAGTCGATGGTAATCGCTTGTACCAAAAATAAAAATAAATATCAGATACTAATTGATAACACAAGTCATTTGTCGAAATTTTGTGACAACAAATAATGCTTTCATACAGATATGAAAGCATTATTGGGGTAAACGTCCACCGATCTTCGCAGTCAGACGATCAGACCTATACACCATACCATACACAGAATATTCTTTATTTATTTCTATTAAGGGAAGAAAACTGTCACTTTGTCACAGACAAACTCATCTTCAACAGTAGGATTAAAAAATCTCTTATCCAAATTTGTAATCTGAACAGTAATTTTAAGTAATTTGGCATGTATTTGTAATATATATCTATTAAACGATACATCAAGTAATATAATATATCTTAATGGAACCATTGAAAACATAGTTGAAAACATAGTTTATCGATAACTCTGCAATGATAATGAAATCTGCATTATAGAACACCTGCAACACCAACACAACACTAATTGACATACTCAGATCTATGGATAACTGAGGCCGTCAAATAAACAATAAGCTTAAATGATTTCCCTAGACTTGCCTCCCACGAGATAAATACTTTATAGGTAACTTAATTGATTACCCTGCATCGCTTGCTTAATTAACAGTAATGATAATTTTTGACTAGAAAATTCATTACGTGGGTGAGGTTTCGACTTTGGGTCCAGTGCTTATTAATGACTGTGCCAAGGTTTTATGCCGATTTTTAAGACCCCCGTCTAGATTTCATCACTTTATTTTTTGCAGAGCCTTTAAGTTAAACTTAAAGCACTGTTAAAAGGTGAATAAGGTCTTATAACTATAGCGGTGACGTATAGATCAACTATCTTATGCCTAAACTAACTTCAATTTCATATAGGGTTTGTGGAAAACAAGACAAAAATTCGTCTTAGTTTTTGTAGGCAACGCAATGTAATCTTGCTAACTTAATAGAAAATTGTTTTAAGCTCAAGAAGGCTTGTGTTGTGGGTACTAAGCCAACGATATATATAACATACAAATACTTACATATATACACAGATACCCATGACTCAGGAACAAATACCCGTGCTCATTACACAATAGTAATTGGTGGTAAATTAATATTTTCCTCATTCCACTCGATGACCAAAAACGCTGCTAAAGGGTTCGAAATTTCGGGATAAATTTTAAATTAGTATGCGCGATATAATCCGTTTAGAATTTTTCGAATAATAATTTATCGCGGCAACCGAAGACAATAAATAATAATTGAAAATGTATTTTACAGTGAATGCCTGTTACTTTTCTCTTCACTCACTCAAGACCACAACCAAACGTGCTTTTTATTCATTAAAATATATTTTTAGAGGTTCAAAATAACTTCATTCAGGTTTTGGTTGTCTTCACCGCGCTAGCTAATAAATTATTTACAGATTTCGTTAATAAAAGAAGTAAGACCTAACTAAAGACCAAGTTCGTCTGCAATGCTTCTTAGACAACTCTTATCATGCATAATGTATTTCAATAAGGAATATTACGCAAAACTCTTCGTAGAAAACTGCACTAGCACACACAGACCGCTATGACGTATATATGACGTTATACTTTATTATTATTCCGTCAAGAGGGACGCTACTCCGAAAGAAACTGTATTCAAATGAAAAAATACGGACTTATGAATCGAGGACATGATTATATTGGCAAAAATCGCATTTTCGCGTATTTTGTGTTCAAAAGTGTTAATTTAATGGAAAATGTTGTCTTCTCTATTAAATTTGTTGGTTGACAGCGACAGGTGCTCGAGGTGCGTTCGGATACTATGTTTAAGTTAGTGTAAATCAGTAAAATATTTCAGTATATCTCGTTACAGGCTTAAACCAAAGAGAAAATAAAACTTTCTTCAAGAGCGTAAACTTACTTCTTTCAGTGCTAGTGTTGCGCTCTGACAGCAGAGCATTGCATTAATACTCCCTATTAAATGAATAATATTTTGAGCCATTTTTACACAAACCAACTAGTCTTACAGTAAGCTCAATAAGGTTTTTGATGTAGGTATAAATGTAATTATAGTACGTCTACATCCCGTCTATATACATGACAATAATAAGTATATTCTTGGTAAAAGCACCAGGACTTGAAGCCTGTTATGTTATTTTCTATTTCTTAACGCGACTATAAGTACTACGTACTTTTGGACAACGAACTATCCTGGAAACCGCACATTAGCAAGATATGTTCAAAAATCTCATCATTGCGAGGCTGCCTGTATAATACTGCATACTGTCTTCCCCAACATGTTAGATATACAGTATATAACTCGCTCGTAAAATCACACTTAAACTACCTCATAGAGATATGGGGTAGTGCAAATAAAACCACACTTAAACATCTACAAGTTGCTTAAAACAAAATAATAAAAACACTTTTTCGATATAATTTACTTACATCAACTAACAAAATATATCATGAAACAAAAATTCTAAGCCTTAACCAACTTTATTATAATAACACATGCATTCTTATAAGAAAAATAATAGAAAATAAAACACACTCAACACTGACTTTTCAAACAAAATCCGAATTAGGAATACGTCCTTTACGTAGTGCTAATAACTTGTCTCTGAAACCAGCGCGAACACAATTTGGTAGAAAAAACATAACTTTTGAAGGGGCACAGTTTTATAATAAACTACCAAAATCTATAAAAGAATCTGAAAGTATCATTGTATTCAAATATAAGTTAAAAGAATATGTGATTAAAAATATTTTAACTTATTAAGTCCGGCCCTGGAAACTTGGGATCTTTGATTTTACAATTTGAGTACTTCGATTATGTGTGTGATCTAGTACTATTTTAAATACAAAAAACTACACGTAAACAAATGTAAGAGCTCATCTAAATGTTTTATACAAGCGTGTCGTAGTAAACATTACAGTAGTTAACATTTTTTGCTAGTTCTTGCTTTTATCTTAAACTACCCACTAAAATTTTAAATGGTGTTTATTACTTTTTAGCTAATGCTCACTGTTTACTTTAAGGATAATGTATAAATATGTATATTTTCTCGCTTTAAGTGAAATGTAAATTTCTTTAGAGGAAATAAATTTCTTTAACCACAAGTACTATATACTATATATAGCCGGAGTGACGTATTTTACTTTGTAAATACTGGCTGGCACCCCCTTGTGTCTAAAAAACTGTTCTTTACTAAACAGCCATGAAGTTACAAGTATCTAGACATAGGGCAGTTGTCTCGTAACATAAAACAATTACTGGTCGTCTCTGTAAATCCCCTTCACCAAAATGAAAATCATTCAGCAATTATGTTTTAATTTTCCTGCTACAATTAGAACAAGTTCTCTAGTGGGGCGTGGCGCAATGATAACGCAACATCACGCCTGAAGGCCTGCTGATCGACAGGGTTCTATCATAACTGAAAACTTCTTATAAATATCTATTACGAACATTTTATTGTAACATTTCTTAATAGGTCGCTTATCGGAATCATTAAGTGTCAATGTAAGCGAGAGATAGGCGTATAATATTTTTAAAACAATGTTAAAAAAATACATATAATACCCTACCTTTTAATCTTTAACCTTTTTAAGGCCTTTACTCACTTCACGTATAACCTTTGCAGTTGTAGATAAAACGAGTTTTGACGATGAATGAACAGTGCTGCAAATCTACGTAGTAATTGCATCAGCTAGAAAATTCATTCATGTGATGTTAACTTCCGAGTGAACATAAAGTCATCAATGAAATTGACAAATACTGCTCTAGTACAAGTAGCCAGTCAAACGAGTAAATATTTGGGCAGTTCGTGTTGTGATTGGGATATATGTATGGATGTCGCATACCAGCATTAAATTAGGGAATGGGTCCAAACCAACTTTTGTACTGCTTCAACTTGAAAGAAAACTTCATAAATTGATATAATATGTATTAATTAGTTTTAACTAAATTTGATCATAGTACAGCTGTAATGCGGCTAAAGTACTTGCGGTTAAAGTACTTACTGCAAGCCACTAGTTTGTACTGGGCATTATACACAGGCAAAATAATGTTTATGTTATAAATGTTAAACTTTTATATATGCTTAAGAATTATGCAATCTATTGAAAATGTTTAAATTGTCTACAATTAAAGACACCCCTATTTAAGAGGTAAAACGCGTTCGCACTTCCCCCGGTTACCCAACACCGCCGGATCACCGCGCACGCCACGTTGCGTGCGTGCGCGCCGCTATTCCTCAAATTATCGCTAATCGCGCGTTATGACATTTGATGCAACACGTATTATTGAATCTGCATGGAGTAATATGTAACGGAGAAATGTAACGTAATTTGCATATGACTTTGTATTATAGGTATATAATATAGTAAATTATTATTACACACAGTAAACACTATGTATTATGATGTTGCGCCTTCGATATTAGTCATGTGCGCAGATGAGGATCGTCGAAAAATATCTAATTTGATATTTGATTTGAGTTAAATATACATTTTGAAAACCTTTGGGAAACATCATCCTGTCAGTCATAAGACAATTACCTACGAAATAATATAATTATTTATAAGTTATAAGTATGGATTTTCGTTGTTTTCTACGGGCCAGTAAATTATACGTTTATAGGGATTGGTATCTATGTTATGGAACACTTACTTCTAATAAAATACCTACGAAATTCAACTAAATAAAAGAATAAGATAGTCACCGAATAACTTAACCAGCGTAAAAGAAAAATAGGTATTTATTAATTTTATAACTTATTTCCTTAACTCTTTCAGGCCGCACCAAGCCAATTAGTGTTTTCATAATTTATCAATAACAATGGTTTCGTTATTTATATTAAATCAAGTAACTTGTAGATGTAGATGTAGTGTAGGGACGCCCGGCCGGACTCAGTAACTTACTGTGATAGTCTAATGAATTAGTTAATATTTTAGTATTTCGTTGTATCTGATTTAAATTAATGCTGCGTACATAGCATGACCTTAGTTATATAGTATATATTATATATGATGACGAAGTCTGCATAATGACCCCACAGAGACTCGTCCTTTCTGGACTTTCTAGGAGAATCGAAAATATATTCCATCAACCTTACTAAGGCTTATAACTTTGATGAACCGATGGCAACTTGTTCTCTACTAGTGGCAATTTGCTTATTAGATATCATCTAAAAGCGAGAAGGGGGTAAGGGGATAACAGTCAGTAGAATATTGGGGTCATTTTAGGGAAACCATTGGGCCATTTTGTACTGGAAACGAAGTCTTTATATGTACGTAAGTCGTTAGCTATATAAGCTTTTGCTTCGATAAAATAAAATCAAAGCACAAAAGTAAATTACTACTTAGCTACCTTACAGGGTGTAAGCAATAGTTTGCGAAATTGTACGGGATGCCCCGACGCCGATTAGGGTGTGGCAACTGCAAAATACAGGTTTTTAAATTATGTTCGGTTAGGCCTAGTGAGTAACTCGGTTAATATTTTTTTGTGATAAATTAACAAAGTACAGCAAATGAAGGATAAAATCCAAAACAATTAAATAGATGCAGTTTTGTACTCAATTAAATACAACTTCTTTTAACAAGACTGACCAGCGTTTGACCTCAGTCGGACCTGATGGTAAGTGTCGACGAGGTCGAGGGTGTGTGTAGTACGCTGGTTCAGTAACAGCCTATTCACTCTTGCCTTGAAGAGACCCAAATTATATCTTTCAGGGAATACAAATGAAGGGAGCGAATTTCAATCCTTAGCAATCCGCATTAGGAAGGTAAAAGCGAATAGATAGTGTTATTTACACTACTTATCAGTTGCAGCAATTTTTATGGTTATAAGTATTGTTTTTCACATTTTATTCCGTAGCTTATATTGTGTCCCACTCATTGGGGATCATAAATATTAAATATAAAAACATCTATGATGATCAATATTTTTTATTTAAATTGAAATACTTGGGGTAAAAACCAAAAAAACTAAATTAATTATATACTTTACTTTTTGTATTATCACCTCATTTGTTTAGTGACACTTTGTGGTTTTAGAGCGTTTGTTACCGGTATTACTAAAAATCTAAATAGTTCTGACAATTTCTAAAAAAATGTATTTAGGTAATGTAACTACTTTATCTGATAAACTATATAATTTGTATGAAAAAGTACCGCTATTCGATCCATGGATTTTTATTGAAAATTTACAAGTTCCTAATTAATTACACCAGAACATACAGTTGCAGTAGAGCAAAATTAGTACATGATACAAATCTGTTACTGTACACAAACTGGTGTGTTGAACATGACATCTTTTGTCCTTTTAGTATCATATTCACACTAATTCCATAGAAACATGATATCGTGATTAATGAAATGTTTAATTAACCATAGATAATCCCACGAAAACCCATAAAATATCAAGAGCAAACTATTTCACAACATGTTTAGGCACGGATTTTCGCAATATCATTGTCTTTTATCTTTTTAATTGCGATTTTTTGACAGAAATAAGCCGTAGTCAGTTACATTATGTTTCACAACGTTCCTCTTAATTCGCCGGTAAAATCTGGTGCAGTTGTATAATGATTTTAAGGGTCGTGTGGCGTAAAACTGCCTCGACAACATTCACTTGTTCGTACAGTTCACACAGCGTTATCATTAAGATATTTATTGCGCACTCATTGACATTGGACTGTCGTTGATTTGGAGTTTCGTACCGGGGTTCTAATGCCGCGGACATGCAGGGGGTATCATTGCGTCAGGTGCCATCTTTAATCCATCAAATTAGATTATCTGGTAATTCAGATCTTATGATCAAAGTTGTGTATCAACGACCGCCGTTGGGTTAAAAAAATATGTCTAATATGGTCACACAATAATTTAACCTTTAGAATCTCACTTAAATACGAGTAAAGGAAAAAATATATTAAAGAATCTTATTTCAAGCAAGAGGGGGCATGGACGTATTAGGAAGAATAATGTAAAAAACCTAACTTGAATTCAAAGAAATATAACTTACTTACTTACTTGGTAAAATATTATGAAAAGAACTTACGATACAAAGGGACCTTTATAACATGCAAAACAGAAATTATCAGCAGAAGAAAATTGATAGATGACTGGTTTGTGAGGCCACATAAACGCGGTGACTAAGTGGCAAGCAGATGCCCGCCATTTTCTACAATTGCAACCTTCTCTAACAACTAGGCCTAAGCAGGAACATTATTCCTGAATATTTTTCTGTTGAGCGAACACGTACTTAAACCTGAACCTACTGCATCACAAATAAAATGAAGAAAAGTAAAAAGGATTCTTTGAAATATAAATCTTTTAACGATACTTTTAAGCTTTGCTCTTTTGCACTAGCTTTAGGCCTAATCTATCCGAACAGAAGTAACGTGTGTATAAGAGCAAGCCTTTTTTTCCTCGTACTACTATTTAATTTTGGTACCTTGTTTTGGTTCATCTGGTATACTTTAAAATGTTTATGGCTATTAGACATTTATAATTCGACAAGGAATATAACAGTTGGAGTTATAATTTTGCTATTTATTTTCAAGACTATTTACGCCCATTTTAAAACTGATATGTTTGCAACTTTATTAGAGCAAATAACAAAAGATTTATTGGAAGGAAATGATTTAGAAGAGGACTACCAAGAGATTTATGACTACTATATAAAACAAGGCCTGTTTGGTCAGAAATGTTACTTATGGATTCCAATTATTTTGACGTCGATCTTCCCAACATATGCGGGTATAGCCATGACCTACGGAAGTATGAGATCAGATAACTTCAAAAAAGTTATGTTGCACGAAATGGATCTAAAATTTATAGAGGATAAGCAATACGATTTTCCCTATTTTGAATTGGTATTTGCATACTACTTTTTGGGGATTTATACTCTCGTTCCCAATTTTGCTGGTTTCGATGGATCATTTTGTATTGCGACTAGTCATCTACGTATGAAAATTAAACTGATGACTCATAGCATCCAGAGAGCTTTTACGGATTCGAAGGATATTGTAGGGTTGAAATCCAGATTGAAAACTTGTGTTAAAAAACATCAAGAAGCGCTTGAGTTTTATGCTCTGATTCAAAAACTGTACGGCGGCTGGCTGTTCGCTGTGTTTATGCTGACTTCGTTTCTGATCTCCTGTAACCTTTACCAAATATACCTTACCGGTATTGATCCCAGGTATACTATGTTTGCTGCCACTGGAGTATTTCACATGTATACGCCATGTTACTTTGCAAGCTGTTTGATAGAGGTAATTCATTTAAAATTTAAAGTTTTTATCTTTACTTTTTTTTAATATTCACAAAACTTAAAAAAGTAACTGCATTCCAATTAACGAATAGATGAAGGTTGTTTTAATCGACCTTAAACAAATAGAATTATTTTATTGCATTATACGATCATACCATAATAACGATATAGCTTAGTCTTGTCTTGGTAATTTTTTCTTCAGTAGGTAGTATGACATGTCATCTACCTTAGGCGTTTTGGATCATTACATAACTCCGCGTTTATCATTAATATAAGCATGGCAGACCCCCACAAGGTGGACCGACGATCTAGTAAAGATTGCGGGAATTTACTGGACGCGGGTGGCACAAAACCGATCATTGCAGGTCGCTTTGGGGGAAGCCTATATTCAGCAATGGATGCCCTTCGGCTGATATGATAATGTTAAAAAGTTACAATACGATTGTAAAACACCTTGTTTAAAGTTATCAGAACAATGACGTAGATACTCATTTTCATCTTTTGTTTTAGTTAGGAGAACAGTCATGCACAGATATCTATTGTGCCAACTGGGAGAGATGGGCTGACCCTGCCGTCACCAAGTTTCTGGTATTCATCATGGCCCGAGCCCAGAAGAGACTGTTGCTGGACGGCTTGGGTATCGTCACTTTCAACATGGAAAGCTTCGTCTCTTTAATGCAAACGTCTTATTCTTTCTTCACTTTAATCACTAGTAAATGAATATTACAAACCAATATTGAAAAGTATGTATAGAACAATTGTTTTTAGTTCGATACTTCACAGAATATGCTGCAATGTTTTAAAGTTTCTTGATCTTACCGTGGGATCGGTCAATCTGTGTAACGATGATTAGTTAAATTTATTTCTTTATTTTATTAATTATTCGAATAATGCCTAGCAATGTACAAATTGCAGAAGATTCCCAAAAATCGGAAACGTTCTCGGGAATGTTCGCAGAACATTCCTGCAACATGAAACTTATTGTTCAAACAAGAGAATATACCTGGAATAATGTTTAAATAGGCATAACTTAAAACTACATGTTATTATGCATATATTATTGTCTATTACAGTCAGCTATTTGGTTGATAAGTGATAAGTTACCAATAAGTTCCTTAAATTCTCATTGTATTTTAGAGAACATTTCTACTTTCGGACTTCACAATTATAGCCTTGGGCCGTTACCGCGAACATCGAAGTTCGTATATTGCGAACATCTTTTTCTTTTACTCCAATAAAGGCGTCATGAGAGTGAGAGAGACTATCGTCCGAAATTTACGAATATCGTTTTTCGCGGTAGCGCCGCAGATTTAAACTAATTTACTGAACTATTTCTTGATGCTTGTCTTTGGTCGTGTCAAATTGACGCGTTGACTTGTGTCAACGAGTGAGCAAGGAGTTTTAATATATGCTGAAAGAAGTTTTTTGCATAATGAAAATAAGTAAAATGTGCTTTATAAAGATCACATTTAGGTTAACTTTCGCTAGCCGAACATGAAGAAAAAAAACAAGCTGAGTGGGACGGCTAGTACACAGACCTCTGTCTCTTTCTGAATGTTCTGAATTAATCTGAAGATCATTGCAATAAGTAATTTCTTACCATGCTGTGTACAAAAACCAATGTGTTTTTTTTTTATTCATTTATATCTACACTAAAATGTTATAAACGACCGAGCGAGGTGATTGTTGTGGTACCTTATTTATAGAACAATGCCAATAACTATAATTACTTCGATACACATGCATTTTACTGTCCGTTGATAAGATGATAATTCATAACTGGAGTAAAATGGAGTGCAAACCCGTAAAATATTTATATTATAATCATTATATCTAAACTATGGTGAATGTTAATGGCAAAAACCACGAAGTTATTAAGTAATTCGATAAATTCTCGTTCTCGAGAACATTCTCAGAAGTTACTGAGAAATTCTCATGTGGAAAGTTTCGGAACTTTGGAAACTTCTCTTACGTGCATTGCTAATTAATGCCTCGTTCCTTTAAATTGACTCACTTGTTTTTGAAATCATGAACTTAATTTTACCGGCGTAAAATACTTACACTAAAAAAATTGCTCCCATCAAGCACGTATATATTTCTGGATGATATTCTTTAAGGGAGGTGGGGGATGGATTTCGAGATGGTATTTAAAAGTACCATACAGCGAACCATGGCCTTCAAAAAGTTTGAAGAAGTTAAGTCTGTATATCTAACTTCAAAAGTTAATACGATTGTAATTTCTGTAAATACACTTTGAATTAAAATGTAAAAAAAAAAACTTCAAAAGACTATCGCGAAAATCGATATTCGCAGATATCAACAGACTGTTTCTGTCACTCTAATTACGAATTAAATAGAGCAAAAGAGAAAGATACCCGAAATGTTCAAAATTCGATTTATGCGATAGGCCTTTAGTATATATTCTTAAATATGCACAAAATTATATTATAAAGCATGTTCTTATATAATTGATTAAAGAGTCAAATTTAATACGACCTACATAAAGACAACCTTCATACTAAATGAAAATCTAGTTACTCTATCAAGCATATTACAACCAAGAAAGAAACAGCGATTTGAAATATTAAATGACTGTTTCTGTCACTCTAATTACGAATTAAATAGAGCAAAAGAGAAAGATACCCGAAATGTTCAAAATTCGATTTATGCGATAGGCCTTTAATATATATTCTTAAATATGCACAAAATTATATTATAAAGCATGTTCTTATATAATTGATTAAAGAGTCAAATTTAATACGACCTACATAAAGACAACCTACATACTAAATGAAAATCTAGTTACTCTATCAAGCATATTACAACCAAGAAAGAAACAGCGATTTGAAATATTAAATGCGTTGTTATCAGTCATTAAGTATAAACTAGTACGAAATCTTACCTAGTCTTATCACAGTTTATAAGTTAACTATAGGAAATGTAGCTTTTACTCTTACACAAAGTTGCATTAAACGTTGTACTTAATTACACCATAGACACATTAACTTGTAATAATATTTAATCTTACTGTAGATGTAGATACTCACTTGCACAAGTAGTATTTATGAACTAGCCTCTATCTGTGACTACGTTCGCTTAAATGTCGTTTACGCTTTCATATTCCTACGTTTAGGGACTTAATTTTTTTTAACAGAACTATAAGTAATCAATATTGTCCAAAGGGTGCATGACTACAGGTATCAAATTATCGATAAATAGGAAATCAATGTGAGAGTTGTGGCATGTAGTGTAGTGACGTGTAATTTTAAAAACTTTTAGATACAGTTTCGGAAATTAAATATTATATTAAAGTAAAAATACGATACTTACCCAATGTAAAATGTTTAACTTTAGGTAAGTATCGTACCTGGCCTGCCATTCGCCTTTGTAGCAAAACAATCTTAGTTTTAGTTTATTTTTGGCGAATATCGATTAAACATAATATTAATAAATAAGAACGTTTAAATAAAGAAACGTATTGATAATAAAGTTTTCTTTGAAAATGTTTTTTTTTATTTATTTAAAATCTATAATCCAAAAAAAGTACTAAGATATAACATCCTATTTAATTGCTTGTAAACTTATATTAGGTTATTTTATAATATGATAATATACAAGCAACATACAAATAACTTATAATCATGACGTGAATTGACGGCAGTGATTAATAAAAAAAAATATAATTTCTTGTTTACTATAAAATATATCATTCAAACATTTATTAATTAATAATTACCTAATTTATAAGAACCAGAACCCTACAGTGATAGTTTAAAAATATAATGTAAAAAACATCATGTACAATTTACATAGCTTTATGTATATTGTAACGTTTTTGTAAGTTAAAATATATGTATTTTTTATACATTAGGCGCTGAGATAAATTACACATTTTTGTCATTAATTACCCTAATGTATCTATCCATTATGCCACTGGGATTTCTGTTCAATAAGAGCCTGTACAATAAGAGTTTTTCCCAATATCGTGCGTCATTTCGCGATTAATGGTAAATTGATGTTAATAGCCGTAACAGCGAACGCGATTATTCATTCATAAGTCGCGTTCAGATCATGCAATAGCCCCGAAAACCGGAGCACAACATCAAAGCCAGTGCAAGCAGCTATTGTACTCCATCGATAGCAAAAGTGTCTGTCGACCCTGGTCCCCCCCACGGTAGGGGGGGCTCCCGACTCCCTTCACCTTCGGCGCGCGCGCACCAATGACCGCCCGCCCCGAGCCGGCGAAAGGTTTTATATACAAGTGGAATTCGCACTGCCAAATTGCTATAAGTCAAAATATAGGGTAGTCGGACGGTTCACTCGTTCGGCGTGCTCTAACCCGCGTGCGTCGATCGTGTTTTTTTTTATTTGTGCACACGATTTTTTGGATTTGACGCGACTATCTGTGCCAGGCAAATGCTACGTGCAGTGCCACAGTAATTAAGTGATATTTCCTAGGACTTTGTGTGATTATCATGGGGTGCAGTGCGAGATACTGTTTACTGACTGTTGCCTTGTGGCTAGTGCTGGAACACGCAGCGGGTGTGAGAGTGGTGCCCAAGCGGAAGAAAGGTAATTAATATTTTTTATGAAACACACGTTTTTTTACAAATGTATTTTAAATTGGAGCACGTTATGCTCCAAAAAATATTTGGTACTAACTTCACGTGACTTAAAGTAAACGGGGTCATCTGTTAAATTGTAAGTCAAATGGTTTTTTGAGTTGTAAATGAGTGTTAAGGTAGAATGTTACTTTACAGCTGTAAGAACACTTTTACAGTTGTTAAAACTTTAATTATTTATTTATATTAAGAAATGTCTGCTAGCATATAAAACTTTAAATTTAGATTTTAAGATATTTGTCATGTCATTAAATATTACGTAAATTTATAACATTTCTAGCATCAAAATCGAAATTATTTCTGGAAAAAAAAATTGAGTGATACTATTTATAACCCATTATAATTAATACAAAACAAAACCTAACCATAAAGTTGTTGTCTATCTAACTGTCTTATTCACCGCGAGGTAGCCTAATTCGTTGATTTAAGATGACGACCATTACAATTTACCGTTAGATGATTTTAAAGCAAAATGGTACTATAGCATGACTATGAGTATGCGCATTTAATGTGAAGTGAAATTTGCAGAAACAAACCTGTTGCTACACCGTTATATGCATTAAAAACTCGATGAAACTATCCAAAAGAAAAGTTTGTCTACTTTTATAATAAGGACACGAGAGCACTTCAGTCACGATTTGGCGAACAAATGACTACCGACATTATGTATCCGGAGATACGCATTGATTTCAAGGAAATTGCACGAAAATCGTGTCTTGTAACCGAATTAAGTCCAAGAAACGATAACAGTGAAATAAAACGAGCCTGTCCTTAAATAGCCCTGTTCTAGTACCCGCCGTATTTGGCGATTATGCCTATTGGAGTAGTTTTCGCGCCTTATTTCGCCTCACTGAACTCTAAGAAAATATGTACGTATGTGTGCTTGAGAAATGTCGTAATGTAATCAGAGTCAAGTTTCATAGTTCCCAGACATCCTGTCAGACATCGAGAAAACGTAATTAGTAAGATTTTTCTAAATCTTTAACATACGCCAAAAAAATTAAATACCGGATTAAATACCGGATGCATTGTTTATAGTTAAACTACAAGCTAACAGTAAGTGTAAAATAAAATAAAATAAATTTACATTATTTAATTTCTTCCTCAACTGCTGTCAATGTGTCAAATAAATATAAAAAAATAATAATTTACTGATTTCGTTCTTAATAAACCGTTTTTATTGCGGTATATTTTTATACGAAAAATAATTGGATACAATATTATTCCCAAATATTTCATTACTTCGTAACTAATTAACGGAGTTATATTGCGTTCATTAGTCTAGTAAAGCTTAATAAATTGGTGTTCTGAACACGTTTTCTTTGAAATCCGTTAACAACTTCATCAGCAAAATGAGAGAATTTATTTCTTACATTATGGCCAACAGCTTTTATAGCGGTGCGAGTAGATTTTTTCGATATAATAAGCGGTTCGCCGGCGACATCCGGACAGCGTCTAATCGTCGACCGGTCTGATGAAAAGTGAAGCCAAAGCGAGAGTCCAACCGGTCCCGGGCAACGCTCGCATGCCTGGTTTCCCGACAGGTTTTCCAAATAATTAGTCTCAATTGCATCTTCTCATAATACTTAGAAACTGGCAAATTATCTGTCTACGTGTGCTCGTATCGGTTTCAATATAAACATCTAGGCACGAATCCTGGCGGTTTCTCTGCTCGAATGGTTTTATGATGTAATGCTTTAAAATCGATGTCATTTCAGTTCAGTTCTTTGTGAAAGTACCGAAACGTAATTTTGGTCTATTTAATAAAGTTATTCACGTGTAAAGTTACTACTACAAGTGTAATTACTATTACAAACCCAAATTACTGGATACGAAGGTCGGTTTCCGGAAAAGCGACGTAAGCATAAAACTGCTCTATTAACAGAGCGTTATCTTTTAACAAATTGTGTTCACTGAATGTAATTCAGAGTATAATTTATTTGCCATGGAACTGTACATTTCACGACCTGTTAATTATGAACTTAACGGTACATCATTATAAATCGGTGCGCCTAAACTAAATGTAAAAATTATGATAATGATATAGTTGGCGGCTGGCGTGTGCTTCATTTAGATAATGCTATCATTGTCTACATTGCGGCTTAACTAACCATAAAGCACTTATAGGTTAAATATAAGGCTTACTTACCCTAGTTTAAAATCTTTTTATATATGTAAGTACATACATATAAGTAAATTTTTTATTTGTTTGTAATGTGATTTACTTTTATGTTCAATTGATTACGATTATTTATTTAGTCTTCCGCCGTCTTATATTAAGGTTTAAATTACTTTATTTCGGCATTATACCTACAGTTATCTTTTTTTTTACTAAATGAAAATTAGTTGAGCAGTAAGTGACAAACTTTTAATTAGAACTAATGGATATGGCCGTTCGCGAGGAGCTCTAGAAAATTAGTAGTCTAGCCACTACTAACCGTTAATTTT
The DNA here is from genome assembly GCA_022674325.2 of Grapholita molesta. Lineage (NCBI taxonomy): Eukaryota > Metazoa > Arthropoda > Insecta > Lepidoptera > Tortricidae > Grapholita > Grapholita molesta. The sequence goes on along the minus strand of CP053130.2, from coordinate 13,665,316 downwards.
ATATTTAATTAGGTGCATTACACCATATTTAGTCAGATCCTGCCCAGCAAGAGTATTTAATCTAATTTTTAACCATGATTACACTATTCCGTTTATGGTCAAATATATACTTTTTTTGTCACATATATATTTAAAGAGTAATTAAAATAACGTGAGTCATGGAAATGAAAATGTAAGGCTGATTAATAAATATTGAAGATTTTTTTCCTTTACTCTTGTTATTAGAAATAGAAATAATGAACTCATTCCACCATCTTCATTTAAATATTATGGGACGAGGCGTGCGTTGAGATTCCATCCCTATGTTGTGGATATTCCTTCAACCAGAACAAAGCGCTTTGCTTCTACTTTTCTGATTCGCACAGCTAGGGAGTGGAATTCTCTTCCAGCTGATCTTTTCCCGGAGCAATACAACCTGGGTATCTTCAAGTCGAGAGTGAATAAGCACTTGCTAGGTAAGCATGCTCCATCGTCGGCCTCATCGTCACTTACCATCAGGTGAGATTGGGCCAAATGCTAACCTATCATTTATAAAAAAAATAAAAATAGAATAGAATAGAAATAGAAATTATTTTATTCGTTAAACACATACTATTTACACAAAACATGGAACAGACGATATGATACATTACAAGAAGTGCCACGAAATGGCCCCATTTCAGCATATTGCTAGCATGTTGCCAGCGCTGGTCTTCCGATGAGGGCATTATTAAGGTACAGGGCATAACCCAATGATCGACTAGAAAAGGTATGCATGACGGGTTAAGTATGTGATGTTTAAATAAATAATAATTTATGAGCCGTCTAAATTTCAGGTCACATATCATAATTCCAATTCGTAACGTTCAAACTAACTCTCAGAATTACTTTTGATATTCACATCACAGATTTTGCCGTTTGTGACCATCGTGCATAATTCATACTTAGATCCAGCATAAGTAGATAAGGTGTAAGAAGAAGTGTTCAGCTAACACGTAATTACGAATTATACATTCGAATAATTATAAATCAATTATTTTTTATAGATTTAATTTGCCCGTAGTTACAGAATGTAAAATGCTCTAATATAAGATATTTTTAAATTAATGTGCGTTTAATTCGATGCTACTACAAATGCAATGTAATATATATTCACTTTGATTATTTATTTATGACATGCGGTTTAAAGTCTGTTACTTAGTCTAAAGCCTTGTTTAATTAATTTAACTAAGTCATTAATCAAACCGGCCGTTAGTGTCTATAAATGGGTTGATTGTAATTATATGATTATACAGTAATTGCAAGATACTTGTAGGAAACTGTTGTGTCGACAAAACATATTTTTGCTTAAATAAATATTAAGTTAATTACACATAGTTTTTTTGTTGAAAAAAATCTGACATCCAACATAATAATGCCTTATAAATTGTGATAAAAAAAAACGTTTTGGTGGCTAAAGACCAAAAATTTAAATCATATAATTTATTTTACTACACCCTTTTTGCGGAAACCTATATCTTATGCCAATACAATGGCACTAATCCCTTCGGTACCTGATTATTCTATAAAGTTATTAAGGTATCTGATATGTATCACAACTTGGCATGTATACTAATTATTTTCAAAATGTATCATTGTAACATGGGATTGCTTGCGTTTGCATGTGCACGTTATTATGTATTTAACTTATATTTTAGAACTTATGTCGAGCAAATAAGGTTTGAAATTGATCATCAGGACTTGACCATACTCAAGTCAAAACTAGCGCGAGGTTTTGACAAAGCTCCCGGCCATTAACCCAAAAACATTGCAAGTCTTGCAACTTTTTACGACCAACAAAATGACCTCTAAGTACCTCGCTTCGCATTATTAGTGCATAATGTGTGTCGATTTCCCGTTCTTATTGTTTATTTAGATTCGACATCCTCAAGAGAGGTTACAACAACGTTCAAAATTTACCGAGTATTGGGACCATTGCGGTTTTGTTAACGTCTGTTTATATTAAAATCAAACGAGTAAGAAAATGTATCTATTACACAATTGTAATAATCATTTCTGCTCATTGCAGTCGAGTATAGAAATATGTATCGATTTAATCCGATTTATTTCTCTGACATAACATCAATGTACATACATACTTTTGTACGTTGTATACACGCATATTACTCGTGCGTCACGTCATTTGATGCAAAGACGCAAGAAGTCGAATGATACTTATAGTACTTTTTAACTTATTATGAGACGATAGAAATAAAAAAATCCCGATGTTGTAAACATTGAGCTATATTTACTACATAAAAATGTTTATAGCGGTGAGAAACGAATGAAACATCACTACACTCACAGACAAGTAAGAAAAAATAAGGGAAGCAGGGGAAGCTATTGCTCCGTACTGGGACATCAAAATAGGTTATTTTTAGTCTTGAAATTTTCTTAATGAAATAAAGACATTCATGATAATTGTTATTTAAACTTTCGTGAGTCATTGTTATATTTTATGACGGCTTTACTCACGTTCATGTAGTCACTCGCAAGTCGGAACATTCATGGTATTATATTTATTCTACTAAGTGATTTTGTTTGATACCGTAAATATACTCAAAAACCAATAAATAAAAAATCTAGACATTCCGATTTAATGTGTTTTGAGTGTAGTGTATTATACCTACTCTTTTATCAGTTTCTGCATTATTTTACTAAACGTTCGGGTTTTTAGAATTCAGTGTTATCGCAAAGCTATATCTTATTCAATTGTCAGTATTTTCCATTGACTGACTCGATGAGTACTTAGATCATCGGTACGAACAAATAATATAACTGATCGATGTAACAACACGCCCACCTCATTATCCATTACGTGAGATCGCATAACTGACGAGGTATTTAAATTCATTGAATTAACAATGTATGAAATTATTTCTTTCTGATTCATACCCTCTTTTTACTATTGGTTTTAACAGTTCATGGACACTATTACACGTAGTGGGTTTTGAAACATTTAATTTGAACAGTGGAAGAAAATATGAAAGTGTTAAAGCTTTTCTTAGTTTACTAATAGGTATGTCTCGAAAAATATGTCATCTTCCTCGCGTGGTCCCGGCATTTTGCCTCTATTCATGGAAGCCTGGGGTCTGCTTGGAAACTAATCGGAAGAATTGGCATAGGCACTAAATATTTTTGCGAAAGCGACTGCCATTTGACCTTCCAACCTAGATGGTAGACTAGGCCTTAGGATTATTCCTGTTTCCTCGCGATATATTCCTTCACCAAAAAGTGACTGGTAAACATGAAATTATATTTCATACACAAGTTCCAAAAAACTCTTATTGCTAGGCCACAGCGCGTACTTCAAAAAGTATGGAGCTCAGAAAATATTATGTCAGAGTATGTCTTGTTTCAAGATTTCACTTAAAATAAAAATGATGGCAAATGCCACTACTAAATAGTAATATTTTAAAAATGGTGACCAAACTCCGAGTTCTTCTAGTATAGTGTTAGAAAGAGCTGAGAGGCAGCTACGAACTTTTTCTCTTTGATACTTTGTATTCGATCCCGATAAACACTCGATTAGGTTTCACCGTTTATAAACAACTACCGATATTCTAAATGCATTTTAAAGTAGGCAGTTTTCACGAAAAAAACATAAATAAGCTCTCTAAACCATGTTAACGCATTATAAGTGTTGTTTCTTCATTAATATTCCGTTTCCGTATTGATTTAGGCGTTAAACAAGGTTGTATTTAAATTCTCATTTTGTGTAAATTCTGTTTGCTTGCTTTCGGGTCTTGTACTGAATTTATCCTACTTAATGTTAGTTTTAAGTTTAGTACTTAATATATATATTAACAACGTAAGAATACTGCACGACTGGCCTGGATTGAGTAAACTTTGCGGTCACAATGCTTTATCATATCGTGTCTCATGCTTTGACCCGACGACGACGTTTATAAGACTGTTATAAAACAAATATGTAACATTGAGCTGATTACTTCAGACCATTCGACTCAAGATCGATCAACGTCAAATCGCCGGATGTCGGTCAGTGTGGGTATAGTATGATTTATGATTCAAATTTACACCCTCTTACAAAGAAAGAAGACGAAAGGCTTGGCTTAGTTGATATTTGTATTTTTGTCTTATTGCTTTTTCAACATATAAAAACAAAAGTACTTTAGGCAACACGTTGTTTTACATGCGAAAATATTAACCAGCTTATCGTAAGATTATTTAGAAACAGTCAGTAAAAATGTATTAGTATTACTTCAATATATATTTGCCTAAGGCCTATATTTACACTCACCTAAACCATTAGCCAATTACAATATCGAGACTATGATTGACAAGTGAAATGCCATTAATTAATCACCAACAGATTCTGTCTGTTTCAACATTGTGACAGCTATAGACTTCATGTGCCTACCGTCTAAATATTCATTATGAAAAGGCTCGTTTAATGATTACGCAATCCTCTGCCGGTTGGATGCCTAATTAACATTACAGATTTCGATTATGTACATGACATAACTGTAATATTATTAGGCCTGATATGAAAGTTTCGGAATGTTTAAATTTCGAAAGCATGACAGCATACCATTTAAGAAAAACGTGAATTCTATATAAATAATTTGGTTATTTTGCATTTTTTTATGTTATGTTTATAACTTCTAAATATAACGTGAGTTACCTATATTTGTAACTTGGAATCAAAATTTATTTTATTATAGGTAATAAATGACTATTTATATCTGCATTATTTTGTTTTAAAAATTATTCAACTTTGGAAAAGGAAACGGCAAGACCTCATTTTTTGCAGTCACTATTCCTCCTTTCATGATATCAGAGCGACGTTGCAGTCGGGAAATAAGCCATTTCCTGACGAAAATATTGCCCCGACAATGGTTTCCGACCGACATCCAGCGAATCGTTTATTTGTTAATCATAGCCCAGCAGATTCTTTAACATTTAACGTGCTTTCCAACTTTCGTAACTATTGTATTAAATTTACTTTGTGCTAATAAAATTACTAATATTATATTGGATGCATAAAACACTTCTAGTTTATTACTAGACGGTTTGTACTTTCTACTTACTTTTACTAACAATGCCTTTGAGTATATATTATGAACCCAGGTGATATATTACATTTCCTAGTCAAAAGTACCTACACAGTTGAAGATAAAAATCAAAATTCTATTTACGTACAATTCTCTACCTTTTTTGTAAAATCCAAGAAGCTGTTTTTGTGTACTCATCAGGAAGGCAAACCATTTAATGAGTGAGCAAGTTGACTCGTAAAGTGGACCTTTTAAACGTTTATGTTTTTCCGGTCAAGGCACATCCACCTTGTCCTAAAGTTTCTAGTTTCGCTTTCCGTGAGCATGCAATCAGTGAGATTTTAACGGTCAAAGGCGCAATAAACAACAAGTACTATTAGAAACGGGTATTTATCAAGTGTAATTATTTGTTTTTATTAGTCTCCGATATTTTGGTTCAGTTGCATGCGCCATCATCACATACATTTTTAGTAGTTGAAGTTGTAGGGTGTCTTAACTGTACTATGTCTTAACGATCTACCAATTTTGCGTTCACTTTTTGTGTCGGTTATCACTGCTGCCACTACCGGGAAAAGGAATTCAATCCCGAGACCTCTAGCGTTGTGGGTAAGATCACTAGAGGCTTAATGGATAATCGTGTACTTAAATTTTAGTTTATAGCAGAATCACTAAGAATAGGTAGGTTTTTTTTCTAAAATTATAAATGATCTTTAAATACTCTGTGTATTTCATAAGCCGTATTAAGTTTACAAAAAATATATAAATATAAAATAAACTTGCGAAGTTTAGCAGGAGCTCATCTGTAACACATTACCAATGAGAGTAATTAATTGCCTTTACACTTACGATCATTATATAATAATGCACACTAATAGAAGCAGTTTTATCCGTTTGTTTTTAAATTAACTTTGAGTAGTCTCCCTCGATATGGCATATGTTAACGAAAGTCAATTTTTGAGAAAGCGACGTGAAAGGTGACAGAGCAACACCAAATGTTACCTTGAGTGACGCAAGCGCATATTGAGGGATTTTAAAATGTGAAGCAAACATGCACCTCAGAGTTTGACCCCGATTTTAAATCGTAGCTTAATCCTTAAACAAAACAAGGATTAGCAATTAGTTCACAAACGCCTTTTACGGCTTATAATGGAGCAATAATTTCAACATTACATGCACGATGTTAATGAATGAGTAGTAATTTAATAGTTTATAGGTATGTCCTATTTGAAATTATAGTTCTATTCAAGATAAGTAGTGTAGAACCAAAACATTCATAATTTATTTACGACAATTTAGCAATTCATAGACCAATACAATTTTGTTCTATTTGCGCAGTTTAGAAAGCAACTACATCTTTAGAAAACCAATGGCAATCGATTTGAGGAGTGGCTAATCGATTAATCGTAGTCTATGTTTTCGAAGATGCATCGACGCGTAGCGTAGGTCAAGATCGTTGCTTGGCCATGGCATCGAAACTCCGGTCTGAGCTCGCCTGTCATCGAACTTTGCATAACGAAATTATTGCTATAAAAATATTGTATAAGGCGATTAGCGTTCGATTAAATAAATAAATCGTTAAGCTATGACTCTTAACTTATAAATACAAAAAGTATAGGTATCTGTGTTGTACATTGTATTTAATAAATGTGTCGATTGGAGCTATCTAATAGGCATCAAATCACTAACACGGCGAAGAATCTGTACAATTAATTTTTAATAAAGTTGGAAGCTATTTCTTAATCGTTGCGCAATCGGCGTCCACGCAAAAGGTAAAATATATACATTACAATTCGGGAATGCAATAAGGTATTTATTGACCGCTCTAGTTCCAGTTACAATAACGCGAACAGCTGGCCAGAGCGCTGTTCCCATGCGGCCGCGCCGAGTGAGTTAGTGTAGTGTACTCAGTAGATTACTCCCTCTTCGTACTGTTCACTGACGTTGGCATATTACCGATACGCATTGAACGCTTCGTTTAACGTAACACACGATTACCAAACATGGTCTGCTTAAATAGGGCTGTATGCAGTAAGCGTCAAGCACAATTTATAGGTAATCTAACTTTGTCTAAGACACTGTGATTATTACTTTCACTGTTGTGCTGTATTACGTAACGATTCCGTATCTTACAGCTAAAAGCTATCAATTTATAAGAAACGTGGTATTACGAGACCTATCTGTTATTTAAATCAAATCAATCGCTGACATTTTAATTGGCCATATCAACTATCTAGAACTACTTTTATTTCATTAATTGTGTGAACCATTATTAATTTACTTGCACCCGTTAGTTAAGGTCATGTATTATGTTATGTAAGGCTAAGTACTGTAGTAAAATATAAATAAAAAATAAAAAACAGTTCTATACAATACATAGATAAATATTACAGTACATCCTTACACCAATTGGCTGAACCCCATGTAAGCTCAAGAAGATTTGTGTTGTGGGTACTCAATCAACGATATATGTATATAATAGATATACAGATAAATACTTAAATACATATAGCAAAACCCATGACGCAGGAACAAAGACCTGTGATCGTTGCACAAATAAATGCCCTTACTGGGATTTGAACCCAGAACTGTCGGCATCATAAGCAGAGTCAGACCTGTCGTCGAATAGAAGAAGTACTTACATACTTAAATATGTTTTTCATAAATTGCAGTTTTACCGTTAATATTCTCATCCAAAATAATCTGTGTTACTTGTAAAACATGTAAGCTGATCTTTTTTTATTAGAAGTAAGAAACTATGTAATGATATTTATGTAAAATAAATGTATCAGTTATATCATATCAATAAAGCATATTTTCGTAGTGTGTAGTTTTCTGGCAAGAGCCCAATCTAATCTAATCCAATAGTCCAATTAAGAGTTCTTGGAATTCATCAACATCATCTCCAGAGACGATATCCAGTCTACATAATAATTAAGTAATATATATTATATATATAGAATACATGTTAACAATAATCATTTCGAATAATTATTTACGTAATAGTGCTCCTTAGGTCTTTATATGACTAAGAACTCAAAGAATCGAATACTGATATCGCTTAGTTAGGCGTGGAAAAGAGTTACACAATTTGAATGCCCTCTAAATCTGATAATAACTTATTTCCACCTATATTTACCTGTAACACGCGGGGAAAATGATTACAAACTTGCGTAAGTACGTCCGATACTAAGATTTTCAAGCTGCCTAATATTCACATTTGCAAATTCTTTAGCATGTTTGAGAACCTAACATGTTATTTACATTTACGTTTATTAATTATCAAATGTTTCCGAATTATCAAATACCTAAATTAGTCTGTAGTGACCCTGCTTGTCAAACTGGACTTCCCGGATTCGTTCCCCGGCAAGGGTATTCATTAGTAGTTCTTGGGTTATGATTATGATTGTTAGATATATGTTCAGTAATTATCCCTGTACCTACTACAGAAGCCTTATTGAGCTAGCTGTAGGATTAGGTCCATTTGTGTAAGAGAGTTCCATAATATAGAATTATTGTTTTATACATTATTTATTTAAGAACTAAGAATATAAAAGATCTAATTGTATAAAAGATCAACATAGTTAAGAAAAATATTGTACTCACCGATCAATTTCACTAGGAACTACGTTATGGTAATTAATAATAATCTCTTTTTACAGGGTATCGATGTCTTGTTTCCAATAAACATTAAAAGTATTACAAGGACGTTTCGTTTCCCTAATTAAACGGTTAAGATAAAATTTTCTCTTGAGGAATGGTCGCGGCTTTCTACCGCCTTAATCGACTCGGTGGGAACGACATTTTTACGTAGCGTCTCTGTAAATCAATCAACTCGATCACTTGACGCTGTTGATGTGTGAAAATGAGTCTCACGAAAAGTGCTGTGATGATAAATTTTATTTTACACGTGAAAAATAGAGGAGTTTAAACCACTTTATTATGAAAATATATTTGACCATGTTTCAGTTTCATAATAAAATATATCATTTGTTGATTTAACTAACGATTATGCGTAGTTTAAAAACTTAAATGATCAAATTTATAATAGCTCGTTATAAAGACAATGCAATCTCATAAAAGGGACACAAAAGTATCTACAAAATATCGTGTCACCCATCTCAATGTTACTCATAAGGAAGAAATAAAACGGTGTCGTAACCTCTTGTATTTTGAGTTTTTGCGCTCAAGGTTTAGTGTTTTTTCATTCACTTTCGCATGCGTAGAACACGTAAAGACGTAGAAGTCGTAAAAGGCTGTGTAAAGAGAATAATATTTGACAACCTTACATTAAATATCTGTGTAAAGCTGGCGCTTCGAACGTAGCAAACAATAAAGTTATCAAATAATGTAGCAATGTAGCATTGGCGCCTATTATTAATGTATACTCAATCAACATAAGTTTGACGACCGGTCTGGCCTAGTGGTTAGTGACCCTGCCTATGAAGCCGAAGGTCCTGGGTTCGATTCCCAGTCAGGGCATTTATTTGTGTGATGAGCACAGATATTTGTTCCTGAGTCATGGGTGTTCTCTATGTATTTAAGTATTTATATGTATCTATATATTATATATATCGTCGTCTAGTACCTGCAACACAAGCCTTATTGAGCTTACCGTAGGACTAGGTTGATTTGTGTAAGAATGTCCGAAATATTTATTTATTTATTTATTTAAGTATGCTTGAATACTGGTCATACAAAGAGTTACTGTTAAACCGGAAACTAACTCAACCGCGTAGCATTAATTTTATCTTTTCTACTTAAATGACACAGTTCAGGTAAGTAAATTTCGTGTAGTCAAAGTAAATATATATATTGTTATTTTGAAATTTAATGTATAAATTAAAAAAAAATAGGTTTCTAATATTGCCATCGGTTGCCGCGGTAGTTACTCATGAAATAAAACAACTAAAACGGATTATATCGCGTATACTAATTTAAACTTCAGCCCGACGTTTCGAACCCTTTGGCAGCGTTGGTGGTAATCGTGTGGATGGGTCCGATATAATCCATTTTAGTTGTTTTATTTCAAGTCTAGCTGATTTCTATTTCTTGCCAGTTAATGAACCAGCTTAGAGGTGTAGGATAAGAACCGGTAGTAGATTTATTTTGACGATCATAAGTGCATTTTAGTGTGCCGAAATCGAAAAATAACGAATCACGCATAAATACCCCTTATATCTCACTTATTTTATATCTCCACCAGTTTTATTTTATGTTACATGTTTATGTGGAAAATAACTAATCCTGTTACATTAATCAAGTACTCTTTTTGAAGGCATATGCTAGAAAACAATTCCGCTCTCGCTGTAAACCCGCTTAAAACATGGCGCCATCTCACGTTCATTTCACTTTCGCCAAACTGGTGCACGGCGGGTCCCCTCTGGACCACTGGCGCAAGGTTGCGAAACAACTGCTCCAGATCTCGTCTTACGCACTTGTCCTTATTAACTTGCTTTATGTCTGCGTTTACGATTTATTCACACGGTTTCCAAAGTCTTCCATCGGACATAGAACTCAGAAATCTAACAGTACCCTAAAACTGAAACGTAGCTGGAATATTAAAATATGGACTTCAGTAGAAATAAGTTACAATTCATTTCATAGTTTGGCTTCTATAATTGAGCGCTCAAGATAGCCGATTATACAATAAAATATAAATTAAATAAATATTTTAGGACAATCTTACACAAATCGACCTAGTCCTACGGTAAGCTCAGTAAGGCTTGTATTGTAGGTACTAGACGACGATATATATAATAGATAGATACATGTAAATATTAAATACATAGAAAACACCCATGACTCAGGAACAAATATCTGTGCTTATCACACAAATTAATGCCCTGTCTGGGATTCGAACCCAGGACCATCGGCTTCATAGGCAGGGTCACTACCCACTAGGCCAGACCGGTCGTCAAGTTATTTACATTATAAACAGTCGCACCAAAACTGTTACAGTTTTCTCAATTCCGTCCCAAAGCGCTTAATGTATTTTTAAGTAGGTACGCACATAGATAATGGTACAAAACATTCTAATTTGCGCGAAACCGCAATTGTAATTATACTTGACCAAATCTGCACAATCCAACAAAAGCTTTATAATTTCCGGACCATTAAAGGTACACCTCATTGCCTGCAAGGCCACGGTGTGAATGTGCCGCACGACAATTGCATTCCATATAATTCTGCGAGCTAAATCGACAATTCAATTTAACATCTCTTCCTTAGGTATTTAAGTATAGATTACCTGGTCAATTGCCGGTATGAAGTAGGTATCTGATTGATTTGAAGTCGGCGTCAAACATCGAGGCGGATGTTGGGAACGCCCTTGTCATGGAATCCACTATGAACAAGTGACTGTCGCGAACAATTATTCATTTCATTCTGACGGTAGCATTTCTGTTTCTAATCTATACATATATACACAATCATTCTGACGGTACCATTTTGGTACCACAGAAGAGCTTACACGTGTACTGATTGTCCGAATCAATGAGAATTTAACTAATTTGTTATCCAATTGTTAATAAGTACCTTTGCATCTACAACGCCATAAATACACCTGTTTGAGGACCGTGGGAAGAACTCAGCACGATCTCTAGGATATAAATGAAGTCAGTTTGAAATCGTTTTTGCCAGAACAAGGATATCAATTAACATGAAAACCGGAGACTGTATGATAATTATAAATGCATTATGTAAACGGATTCGGAACACTGAATAGCTAACTTGAACATGACTGGAAGAAACCTTAGCCCACATAACTATCTGGACAACGTTGAATTGCAATTGAATAGTGACAATAATGTGACAAAGTAAACAAAAACAAAGTTAACAGATCTAATGATAGCAATCATAAGTGCCGTTACACTAGTAGCCGACCTTGTCCTAATAGTAGCAGTATAGATGCAATTTTGTCATTGTGCATTTGATCGCGTGTCTAATTGCATAATATATTTATAACTAATATGCAGCAATTATGTCTAATAAACCTTTAGGTGTTTGTATGTACACTCTTGCGCTTGAAATAGGTTATTCACTTGTTACTGAAAAACTTTTTATATTAATAAATATGAATTACAAAAGTATTCTAAATGTTCGTTTCGTATGTTACTTTGAAGTATGGATGATAATGAGCTAAACCGTGATATGTACTGTTTCACTAACCGCCTCAGAATTAGCATTCATATATCGCAACACCTATTATCCACTCAATACGATAGATTCAACAATAACCATTGTGCCAGTACCTAGCGCATCTTATTACAAAATGGTTTGTTTGAGCTCGTCTGCGTTACTATCATGACATTCTGATGGCATTCAGCGAGACAGGTGTATCGCCAAAATAACGCTCGTGTCTAGATGTGAACTGTCACTGCAACAATGTGACATGCCCACTTTCTACGCAATTTGGTAATGTTGAAATTTCTTCAAATAGGCATTGCGACACTTGTGAAATTATTTCAAGGCAACATTATAAATAATACCTTCACCGTACACAAAAAAAAATACAAAAATGTTTATTTAGTTTCACAAGCATCATCTTAAACTTAGTGATTGATACCTCCTTTTAAGCTTAATACAGCCTGTATCAGGAAGCACCGCGTATCATACGTTTGAATTCAAAAATCCAACCAGCAAATGCGCGAAATATCTACTCTAAACTTGTCACTAACTGACCAACTTACTATTTTGTTTTTTATCATAGTTACTGTCATAACAACTACTCAAAAGTTTCATATTTTAAGTGTAATAAGTCTTTAAGTAGATTGTTTTCAAGTATTCCATTAATTTTATGTTCCAAATGAAACTGAACTTTCCAATGGACATACGTAGTAAAATGTGATTCAATTTATTTAAACCTATATTGGTTTAAAAACTGCATGGATGGATTAAGTATGTGTTTTTCAACAAGGAACTAAAATGAACGATTTAAATTAATCATTAAGTTAATCTCGGTAATTGGTGTCTCAGTCAGTAATATATGACAGCTTAAACCGTATCGTTTTCCACTCTATTGGCCCGGCTCGCGAGCTTTAGCTTCCGCAAAAGTAATTATTATTATCGGTTACACGAAGGCTATGTACATTTAGTGCAAGCACCTTACTTGTAATATGAGACGTAAATTGTACTTTATTGACACCACTAGATACATAGCTTTATGTTGGATGTGAGATACCATTGCTAACAAACTCTAATTATGACGCGAGTACTCGACTCTTTAAGTAACTATATGTGTTTATTAGGCAATTTGTGTAGGGATGTTCTTATTACTTATTTATTTTTAACTTTATGCTAGTTCCTCACCCAGGGTTGACTACCGAATAATCAAGTTAAGACCTCAACTTTTTAATCTGACAAGCCCAACCATTTGCCAATTCTTACCGCTTCATGTCATTAAAGCTGACAGCTGTCATTTCTTAGCAACATTCTAATATTGTCAAACCGGAAAGACCAGATGTGGTCATGTCCGAATCGGGATTTAATTTTTAATTGCTAATTAGAGTAGAGGTCAGAGCAACACAAAGCACTTACATTGACAACCTGTAACATTGTATTCTAAGGAAACCAAGTTAATTGTTGAAGTTACAAATGCAAATACTATGTCACTCAGTTTTAAAAGTTAATACTTTGAAGATATTGAGTATTACTAATAGGTAACTTGGAAGGGTAGTTTTTCATAAGGGTGATATGAAAAACTACTAACTTCTACTTACTTAGCTTATGCAACTTACACAATGCTTACATCTTGTGTCATATGCTCGCAAATACTTCTCATCATCAAACTAATATCTTCCTTACTTACTTGAAATTAAATACATCGCAACGAATCAAATAAAAGCGTTACATTATTTCCAATAATCAGTGCAATAAAGTTACATAAAACGAAAGGAAAAAGGCGTTATATGTGTCAAACGAGTTCTTCCGACCGGAAACTTGTCACCATGCAAAGCAAAACAGGTACACGTTATGGGCTCTTCGAAGAAGATTGTGTGAACTTAATTGTTATATGTAACCGTTATGCCTGATTACTTAAAATTGTTATATAAGCTTATATGTTCGGTGTAAACGCATACTATAAGTTTACATTTATGGCTGGTTTATGATATGCTACTCTGACATTAGTAGGGTTAGATACGAATGCCAAATGAGGTGTGTACAATAAAAACTTAGTTTTAACTAGTATCATCATCATCATTTCTTTGCCCTTGCCCCATTTATTTGAGGTCTACGCAGCATATCTTCTCCTTCCATACTCCTCTATTGCTTGTCATCTCATAGTTTTAACTAGTATATTTGAAATATAATATAATTGAGCACTCGCTTAGCATAAGTAGAAGTATAGTGTATTTATAATGGACGTGTAGTAATAACCCTAATGTACAGATCTGTAATTCAGCGTTTAGCTTAAAACTATAGATTATTAAGTATTGGATTAAACCTTTTAGTTTAATTAACGTCGAGAAAATGCGATAGTAATCTGAATAATTTATGATATTACCAAAGCTGCAATATTACTCTGAGTTATCGTAGAAATATATGATATTCTACCAAGACACTTTGCAGTGATTACATCAGTACCATAAGATGTAAATTACCTATCTGTACCAGCCTGCTTGAGTGCTGCTCCCACTGCGAGCCAAACGTTTTAATTTTTTAAACTCATCTCTGACCCTGTTTGTGATTTTTTAGTTAACTAATAAGGGTATAGTTTGTCATGTATGTCGGTCTGCCTATCTGTCTCTGGCTATACTCAGTGACCGTTAGTCCTAGAAAACTGTAATTTGGTATGGATATGTAAAACACTCATGCGGACCTAGGCTTTTAGGATATATTTTTTTTTCTGTTCAACCCTAAAGTGTATGGAGTCGTTAGATAGGTATTTGAAACAGAATTGGGATTTTCGTATTTTATTTTTTTTATATATTGAATATTTACAGAAAAACTCGGTCTAGAAATTGAAAGAAATATATTCCTCTAACCTTTGAACCGTAATTCAAAAAAAAAGATTCAGAAAGTACAGCTTAATAAACAATTTCAGAATAATACGTTGAATTTGACTAGTTGAACCGTGTTTGAAAACTATGGCCGTTCTTTTATTAAATAAAGGTGCATATCTATAATTATCTACAATATTCTAAATGTTAAAGGCAACTAAGCTAACATGACAATAACCATGTAACTGGTAATCTAGATAAATTCTTACAAATAAAGGAAAAATGTAAAAATAAACTGCCTCTGGTGAGACTCGAAAACCAGTATATTCCATCTACATCCAACTATTAGCAGTTAAGAATGAGTTTGAACAGAGCATCATGTAATAACCACGTGTGTACTCCGCGAGTAACATTATAATTGACTATCATTAATTATAATATATGGATGACCGATGAATTCACGCTATGCTAATACGATCAAAGACTTCTCAGAATCACTCGCAGGTTCGTTTTCTATTTGCAATTTAATGAATGAGTTACAACTGAGGTGACTTCTTATGTAATTTTAGAGAAAGTATGATAGAAAATTCTAAAGTAATGCAATGCTTACTGTTTTGAATATTATTTTAGTTGTACTATTTTGTACAGATATTTATAATTTTTTTTCTTTTTCAGGTAAAGTCGAAAGGATTTTCAAAGATGGGCGTATCTAGTTATTAAGGACAGTTCTGCATTTAGGAACAAGGTTGGATTAAGTAGTTCAATTTCATTTTATTTATTTGGCATAAATTATATGATTACATAAAGAGCTGATACAGTTAGAGCATAAAAGATAATTATGTTGAGTTAATAAAATAAAAGTCCAATCTAACAATAGACAAGTAATTTTTGAATTTATTTACGAGTCACAGTCTGGCTTGAACATGTCATCACTGCTTAACCTACTATTTAATCATCAATATTTATGTGATGTTACATTCAACTGTAAATTGTGTTCCACTTCAGCTAGAAGAAAAAATGCCAGACACAAAGAAGATACCTAATCAGGCATTTGCTTGTAAAATGCAATGTCAGATTAGGTGTAAGTAAACATTCGCTATCTATCAGCTAGTAAACAAACGAGTGTCGGCAACATCCGCGCGTTAACGCTCTGACTATTCATTTACATAAGGCCAATACATGAGGCTTTTCCTTCCTATTTTCTAATAATATTCTAGTATTAGCGGGGCGATTTTCTTGTCGCAAAACCTGCACATTACAAGCTTGGTGGTCGTCATTCAAAGGGGTACTTAAACTGAGCTTAATACTCTGTAGCTTGACTAGGTTTGCTTTAACGATGTATGATAATATTTATTACTTATTACCTATTATTGTAAACAAAACCCATGTAACATTGCTATGTTACTGCGAAATATCGATGTTGAAAAGAACATTTGTAATAACATTTTATGTGATGCCTTCTGGTATAACCTATTTGTACAGTTTAACGATAATGTCAGTAATTAAGTATTATGTTGTGTATGTCTAATTAGAGTATTGGGTTTAACCCAAGTCGTAATATTAATTATGCCCGTTTGTGACTAATGGATAGATAGGTAGATAATCTAGTACTACTGATAGTACTGACACACACAAGTTTGGTTATCTCTCTATCAAACAACAATCAAGCCAGACTCAACAACAAATGTTTGTGTTAAAAAACTGAATAATGTAAAATTTGCCAGCAACTGCATTATGATAATGAAACTTTAACGCAACGAAGCGTTTTAAAATCCGGATGAATTATTGCGCTGAACCGACACTCGAGGCGAAAAAAGCGTCTTAGTAAACTAAGAGGGTTTTTAATTAAGCGAAGTAGGATGTTTTCATGCAGTTTAGTTTCATTAAGCCGTAAGTGCGTTTTGCTGGAACTAAGTATCAATAATTAAGAGGTTGCTTTTACCGCAATTTTAAAAATATGAACTTGGACAGAATAACTTAGTGAATTAACATACTCGAATCCTCAGACAACTACTTTAAACGTACTCACAGATTCAAAATTACATTAATTATTATTTATTATTCTTAATAATGAATGCATTCATAATGTGTTCATGTCATTCTGAATCTCACTGTTACATGTTAATTGGTTGGTTTTTTATGATATATCGAATACATGGGAAGGCAGGCTTTTCAAGTTAAAAATACGCGAACTACTTAATTAGTGGCATATTAATCAGTAAGCGACTTCTTACAATTGGTTTGCTACATTTACCAAGGTTCATAAATAAGACAGACACTAACAATATTTTTACAAAGTTCTTCAGATTTCAGCTATTCCTCTTCCTGCTCTGCTACGTTTTAAGTTGAATTATTTTAATAAAAAACTTGTTGAATGAGTGTTGTCTCTGTGTAAGAAGCCTATTTTACATAGTCGTATTAATTTTCTCATCATATCAACCGAAGTCCACTGCTGGACATGGGTCTCCCCCAAAGCGCCCCGCAGTGACCGGTTAATTTTCTTGCGATGTAAATTAATCTATGCCCGCGACTTTAGATCCATAACATTTGCCACATACAATCAGTCCACCACGGAGATTGCGAGAGGCTTGAACATCAACATCATGATTTGAAAAAATCGTTAAATCAAATATGTATTTTTTTCTCGAGATTCCAAAAAAGTGTACAATGGAATCTGAGCGTCACTTTTAGCGAAAGTTACTCGCTCTAGATAAGAGAATAATGTAATCTATCGGCAAGTGAAACCACTTGGCAGTGAGAATGGCAAATAAACTACGATGAGCTTGCAGGTCACGTCTACGGGACGCTAATCAGACCCACGGAAAGCGAGAAAAAAAGTAAAAATTGCGCTTAAACTATTTTGCAGCGTGTATAGCATACTAAAGAGCCATGTTCTTTACAATCGCGCATTTTTATTAGCTTAGACAAAAAGGATGGACAATCTTTGTTACTTCCATTTCCTTTTGACAACTTGTCGCGTTTACTTTAAGTTAAATCTTAGTTAAATGTATCACAATTTAATTCCAATTTTTAAGCTGTAGGTAAAGTAAAAGCATAACCTTGGTAGACTTATCTACTAAAGTAGGCTTATTATCATTAGTAGAAGAAGCATTTAATTTGTTTGACCCAGACATCTCCAACAATATTTCATAGCAGTTTAGTAAGAGTAAAGAGCTCATTATTACACTTTAAGTATTATTAATTGCTGCGCCATTATAAAGAAAACGTTTCCCAGCCGGTTGCAGCCGATTAGACTGCGGCTCGTTAGACCAATTCTTAAAGCAACTGCTGTTACGAAAAGTTATTGCAAATAAAAAAAATACACTTAATTCGCATTATGATTGATGATGGTGTTGGAAACAACACTCATGGCATGTTTCGACATGTGTAGCCTACTTTATACGCTACAAATCGCATGGTAAAACGAAATTTAGGTAAAGTCAGTATTTTGACTTGAGGCTGAGTCAACGTTGCGGTAGATTTAATTAAATAAGTATTAAATCGCCGTTAGGTGGCGTCCCAAAAAATTAAGTTAATAGGAATCATATAAATGATATATTTAACATGTGATATTTTATTATGTTGCTTTACTCTATAGTTAATGGCGATTTATTCATATTTAGTTTGCAAGTCAAAATTATCTTCATGCAAAATAATATCAACTTACGGTACTGCGTATAAGATATATTGCTGTCATTTGTGATACCATCAAAACAGATGAGTATTATATTGTCGGCAGTGTACTTACTGATGAATGTATTTAGCCCAGTAAGCTTCTGTAATGCGCTAACAATATTATGAAACAGAGTCTCGAACTATACAGGAGGTAATATTTTACATGATACAATAGTAGTTTATGTATCTGTGCATAATGAAGGGCATTACAACAAGAGTGTGGGTTTATGAAACGAGCCGAAGGCGAGTTTCATAATAAAATCACACGATTGTTGTAATGCCTAATTATGTATAGGTACATACACTACTTTATCTACACACATATCATTAAGTGATTTATGATGGGTTCAGAAACCGTAGGGAAATGACTTACTAGGGTTACTTGTAAACATTAAAAAGTCAACGAACAAAACAAATGAAAACTTGGAGCGGCGGCGTTGCGTATTTCGTATCTCAGTCAATTTTTTTTTAAACCATAGACAAGCGAATGAACTCCCTATTCTACTGTCACTCGAGTTCAAATGTCGTTCGATTTATATTAAAAAACATAACGAATTGGCGTTTCGTATCAATGGCTGTTTTAATATCTATAGATACTAGATTAGACACCCCACTTGAATTTGACAGCTGTTCCTAATTTAAATTCATAACCTACTGATTTCAGTAGGTTATGAAATCTTTCTGATGGTTGGTAATGCTGGTCATTGCCTACGGTTTCTGGACGCATTTTAGAGCACTTATGACATGTACGTAGATAAAATATGTTTTTCTAACTCCATATGCAACTTGCAATTGAATGCTCTCGCTGAAATGATACAAAATATATTAAATCTTTTTTATTTATTGTAATTAATTTTACTTTTATCAACTGTTTGTGGACATTACAACGGTTTATTGGGCTATTCAAGTTACTAATTTGAATGGAGTGTTTGAATTATAACTGTCAATGACATTTTTTTTGTAATTGATGTTAGTGTAAAAGTAATTTACAACTTTACTCTACAAGTAAAAAAATACAAAAAGAAAATGTACATAAATAAAAATAAAAATATGGTATCTTAATTAAAATAACCCCAAAAGGCTAATACAAAATATTCAATACAATATTCGGGAAACTCCAATGCAGCTGTGTGTTTTGGTTTAATATATTTTGTTCTATTCAATTCAGCAAAGCAAGTTTGGTTTACATGAAACTTTTTAATAATTTATAATGAAATTGAGCATACATGGTGTATGTGTACATGTGGCGTGATATTATTCTAAGGCCCACCATACAAATAATATACTCGAATTAGTTCTGCATAGTGTAGAAAATAAAGTAGAATCTCTGTTGTGTCAAAATCAAAGGAAACAAATGAAATTCCAATTGTGTAATATTCAAATTTTATAATAATAATTGGTATTACATGTACGCCCGATGGCCTTACGAGGTTAAAACAATAAAAGAACCCCCCCAAACATTGTACAAAAATCCTGTCTTAGTAGAGCTAAGCAAATTTCAAGGTTAAACCTTCGCCATTACAGTTTTTCAGTCCCTAGGTAACGAGACTGTAATTACTTACCTACTGAGCATAGACCGAGAGAATCATACTGTCGTTTTATTATGCCGGTACTTGTTGCTCCAAAAAAGAGACAAATAAAGATTTTTCTTGTACAGTTACTGGCAGGTTTAGTTTGCCTAGCTATATTTTATATTCGTTCACGAATAAGAAGAATCGGGTCATTTTTTGTGGGAGACTTTAGAAAGTAGTATTGGAAATAAAAAGATTAATAAATGTAGGACGTATAACTTCTGTATTGAGGACAATAAACGTATGTAGCATCTTGTAAATAGACCCTGGAAGTGTATATAATATTTGATATTTTTAAATGGTTATAAGTAGGTTTAATAGTACTAAGCTAATAATTATGACATTAATAAGAGTTGACATAATTTTATGATGTAGTGAAAACCGAAATAACTTTCATATAACTTTGTCTGGGTATTTACAATTTTTTTACAAGAGAAATCATCAGGAGTTTGAGAGATACGATTCTCAAACTCCTGATGGTTATTTAGGTAATAATTCAAAAACCCGGTAACTATACTGTAACATATGGCCAATACTTAACCAGTAATAGCTATATTTAATCACCCGCAACGAATCGCAAATGAGCGAGAACCTATGAATAAAATTAATATGCGCAAATATAAGGTATGTTATGCAAATATGAATTCCGGCGGGTGCACATTTGTTACTCTCATAAAGGCTTAATGAGCTTTAACGTATTTTATGCAACACTAGCTGAGTCCGCGAACTTCGTACCACCTAACAGTATTAACACTAAAATCGTTGCCCTCCATTTATGGGTGGTCGGGTAAAAAGCAGCATATATGTTAATTCAGCTACCTTTATGCCTACTAATACTATGAGTCATAGATGCTCACTGCTGGTCAGAACCCCCTACATACACCGCCATAGAGAGCGACCTCTGAGAATGGGGGTTTAATGCCAAAATCACCATACTTAGCAGGTGGGTTGGCAATGGGTATGTTCCTCCGTTCTGAGAAATGGTACTGCCCATCTTATCGGTAGTCCCTGCCATGGTTTAGGTCCCTCCGATATGGGTCCCTCCATATATCGTCAACATGTGTCCCGCCGTAATACTAATTACGTTACAAACGGTGTAACAAGCCCAACTTTTTTTTAATTTTACCTATAGATTTGTAATATAGTTTGAATACCGATGTTCTAATCAAATAAATAAATGGTTATTTGATTGGAGAGAGATATATTTAAAAGGCCATTCACATACGGTTTTACAGAAAACTTGTAAAACTAGCTTCCGCCAATATATTATATTACAAGTTTAGTTTGTTTATCAATTGCGCGAACTTGATGTGAACGATATTATTATTACAAATACCTATACAGGCATATTTATTACTGGTTTTTATACTTAAATCTTTAATCAAATCTATATTCATCAAAGCTTTATTAAGTAGTAATAAATGTACCTATAACTTTTTTTTCATCACTTTTCGTAACAATTTTCATAAGTTTTTGTTACACAACTGAAATTCTTTTTATTCTCTCTTTATATTATATTGAATCGAAATTACACAATAGTTACACAAAGTCTGAGCTACTTCTGTATCGCGATCGCGTTATCGAGCGAAACGAGTGTCGTGCGAGATCGGCTGATACCGGGCTAGGTCGGCGCGGCGCCGGCGCAACCACGGGAACACGATTACAATTTCATAATATTTTTGTAACTCTTTCCGTTTCATAAAACAATAGTCGCCTAGGGCTTGGTCTGTTTATTTTATTTGTATAAGTTTAAGCCTATTACTTTTTTCTATTAGAAACATTTTAAATCTAATGTATTAGGTAGACTTAAAATAACTACATACGATAAAAATTAATATGTATACCAAGATAATAAAAGAAATGGAAACAATTGCAATTAGGTACAATTTACACTAGCGTTATCGTCCTGCGTTTTTTCAGCGTTCCCATATTAAATTGCACGCTTCCGAGATGCCGCATGCGCCGCATACACGCGGCGTGCGGGTTACTATGGAATCGCCAGGAACACGTCGAGTGACCGCCGCTAGTGTGTCCGGGCCTTAAAAGTTGCAAATAGAAGTTGGTAATCGAGATTTACTTACATTTTTTTTAAGCATTATTAGCAGCATTAGATAATTGGTTCAGTTCACTCTTGTTAATAATTTCTTAATATATATTAAGTATACATATTTTTATTTGAACAACGCTATAAAGAATATGATTCTAATAGAAATTCGAGTGAATTAGTAAATTGATAATAGCGAAGACAAAAAGCAAGCATCCACGAAATTTCAACACCTGTAACCAAATTGATTAGTGCAGGCCTCAGACAGACCTTGAAACACAGAATTATGTTCGCTTGTTATACCATATCATAATACGAAAACGTGTGAACGGTTTCGAAACTCATTGTTCACCCAAGGCGGCTAATTTAGGAGGTTTAAATTCATATCAATCATTCACGACCACATAGACTGACATTGGAGGAGATTTTAAAACAAAAAGATTCTTAAGGGAACTGATAAAAACTTTATGGATGCGAAACATTACAAGTTCAATCTTTATAAGACAATTTTTTCCCATGACGTAGTGTGCATATATTAAGTTTAATTTCAGAAATTAAAGTGCCGGTTTTATACCAAATTAAGTACGATGATTCAAGCATAGGTAAACAAGTAACAAACAGACCTGGTACAGCGAACGTCGAAGGTCATATATTTCGAGCATCTTTCTCATGAGTGTGACACAGACAATAGTCAATAGGTAGCACCGCAGACACACTGTCGCATTTATAACGTTAATACGGATTTTCAGTGCAGGATCAATATTTTAAATGTCATAACAAGCTGATCTACATATGATTATTTGTGCATATGTCTAATACACAACTTTGCATCCCACTCATACACGTAGAGAGCTTACTCCACATCGATAAGACAAAAATTAAAATATAGATTTTTTAAATAAACTTACGATGGTGTTAGGTTTAACAGAAAACAAAAATAATATATTTAAGTTGAAACTTTTGCATCTCTCTTTCACCTTTTATAAAAATGAGGTACAAAACAAAAAAAAACATAACATGTTACAACTTTCTCTTTATCTGTAAAACAAAAAGGCATAGCATAGCAGTATAATCAGAATGAAAGTGTAACAAATAAACCTTCCACAGTCTCTTTTTAGTGTTCATGTTAATAATAAGGAACCAATTTCACTCGGTCAAGCAATAGATAACCTAATTGCAGAAATTATAACACGCAAACATAAAAAAAGTTATAGGTATATTATTTTTAATTAAATTTTACTTTTTTATATAAAATAAGGCCAATCGACAAGCGCTAACACTAACAGTCGTTTATAAAATGTTATTACCAGAGCCCGGAAAATCCCTAGCATAACAAAAGACTGTCGCAATCAAACTAGTGTTAGAAACATTTTTTTATCGATATCGAGTAAGTTTTGTCTAAAAAAATCATACCGATATGCTATGGATTTTCCGGGCTCTGGTTATTACTATCATGACTTTCACAGCATTTTTTGATATAATCAAACATATATTTAAAAAGTTCATATTATATGTCATGGAAAAATTGATCTTCCAAAGAATAATTTACATACATGTCGAAGTTATGTATCACCTATAGTACTTCAAATAGGTCACGCAGAAAGAGCAACTAACTGGCTTTGCCAGCCTTATGCTGAATTGTGGCGCTTTTGTAACAAATGTTTTTTTTATGTATCCAGATTTAATAAACAAATTTATATTATTTTTCTTAAAGCTAATCTTTTCGAACTATTTTAAACATTCATGTTGTATCAGATAAACGAGTACCACCTATAATTAACATTTTATTTGCTTGCATTATAATATCCTGAGGTTAATTGTAATTTTGATTTATTTGATAATAAACGTGCCAGTTTCGTTATATTACCCAGTAGTTGAGGTTTAATAGTTGCAAAGGCCTTTGCACACAACCTTGTGCAGTACAAAGGTAAAGCTATTGAAGTTTTATGTCAGAACTAGTTTTTGTCCGCAACTTTGTTTGCATAAATTATTATTAAATGATTCCGCAATTACTCTTTCGACGCCCTTTTTATCCCCATAGGAGATCATTTTAGGAATCTAACTACCCTATGGCTTTTCTGAAGCTAAATATATCTCCATTCTAAACTTCATGTCTATGGGCTCGTGTTGACCTGAAGAGTAAAGAAAGAAAGACATACAATACTTTCGCATTTATAAATATTAGTATTCACAATGCCTTACATTTACATACATCATACATTTCAGCCGTATGCAGGGCACTGCTGGACATAGGCTTCCCACAAATATGACTTGGGGGTAGGGTTTCATCTTGAGGGTAGTTGCTATAGTCGCCACGCTTGGCAGGCGGCTGGGCGACCGCAGTAGCTGTAGATTGGGTTTCGACTCTTAAGACACCCGCGGGAGGAGA
This sequence comes from Grapholita molesta, assembly GCA_022674325.2. Classification (NCBI taxonomy): domain Eukaryota; kingdom Metazoa; phylum Arthropoda; class Insecta; order Lepidoptera; family Tortricidae; genus Grapholita; species Grapholita molesta. The sequence goes on along the minus strand of CP053130.2, from coordinate 13,640,666 downwards.
TGGAGTAGTGTTATTCTAGTCAGCCATCATCACACGGCATGCCTTAGAATTTTTGCCATTTAGAAACTATATATTTCAATGTAATGTAATCTACATGAATGCAGTTCTTTTTTGTTTTGGTCGTATTGGTATCTCATCAGGTAGTCTGATTTCACCCTTCTCAGTGATATCATGACGTTCAATTTAGGATAAAGTGAAAGCAGGAAATATCTTAAAGTGAAAATTGGAACAGTAAATTACCTTCGATTGTGACCGATGGCAACATCGTCAATCCTTTTAAGGTAACTGTATCCAAGAATTAGGTTAGGTTTGCAAGATTATGAATCACAAGTAGCTTGAGGGCCGTATAGATTTTAGTATTAAGTATTAGGTGTTCGGACCTTAGGCGTAATCGTGGGAATCGAATCCTGCGTCGGTTTAAACTTAAGTCGATTACGTCGTTACGCTTAGCCCTTCATTATTTTATTATCAAGCCAAGTCTGTAATTTATCGATAACCGTCATGACTAGGGTTGGGACTTGTGACGGTAATGCGCAGGGGACTTATCACGACGCAGGCCTAGGGCGTGGTTACGATTAAATTATCTATTAATTCATAATCACAATGGGGTTGGATTAGTTTAAATATGGAACTGGAACAAGTACTCGTATGCAAGAGAAATGAAATAATGACCAACCTAATTAATATCTTTTAAATCATAGTTTCTGTTTTTAAAATTATGAATCGTACTTAACCAAGTTTATGAATGAATTTGAAAGCGACGACAATTATAATTTTTCGAATTGAATACCCAGTTTTTTCCCGTTACTTGAAATTGCAAATACGTAAAACTAACATTTTACCCCAAACAATACCCCAATCACTTAGATTATAAAGAAAGAAATACATCATCATCTTGAGAAGCCCAGATAATCATTGAAAACCCTAAAACAATAAAAATATTCGAACACAAAACAATAAAAAAACTAGGGTGGCCATGAATTGCGAAAGCGCACGGAATGGACGATGTCAAGGTCACCATCACAATTGAATCTAAAACACCGATCGTTTCATTAATAGGATCTCGCGTTATGATCTAATGGAACCCGAAAACTTATTGTCTTGTAGAGTGCTTTAAATAATCCATTGAGAAATATAAAATTAGCCCCAATTTGATCTAAGTTCGTTTTAGCTCCTCCAATTTTATGTTGCATAGGTTTTATGAATTATGATTCAGAAACCGGTTGCACATTTTTATTTACATAATATATATTTATCATGGGTTTGTTTTACATTTAACTGTTTCAGTAGCCACGCCAACTTATCATAGTTATCATGTTACGGACTCAGGCTGAATTTATTTTGGGATTTAATGAAAGTTAAAACATTATATGACTTGAAGAGAAAGAAAAGTTAAATGTTCTCAATAAATGATTGATGACCACACTAACAAAGATAGTTCAGTTAATATTTATTAAGATAAAAATTAAAGAACCAAATTGCATTACAATTTAAATTAAAACTGGATAATTACATTAAAATAATAGGAGGAAAAGATAGATCAAAGAAATCGTATCGGGCCACAAACAACAAATTCACTAAAATTATTTCAACGACATTCGGATACCAACTTACAACTAGAACGATTGTGACAACACACGAAACAAACGCCCCATTAATATTGGCAGTATATGCATCCCCATTGCAAAGTATGCATGAAGCTGAGTGGAACAACAAACCACATTTTACTAGACTGCGAATGCAAAGTAGGGTTACACGAAGCGGTAAGCAATCTAAAGGCTTTACTAGGCTTCGTTGACGAGCCGTTAGTGTAGCGCTACTCTCATTGCACACAAAATGTCACACTGAGACTTCTAAAACACACAGTACATGTGAGATTCTAGTGATGTAACCCACTAGACAAAACAGCATTCTTAATACAACTTGTATGGAATTTGTAACCGTTCTACTATAGCCATAGATTTGACTAACACAAGTATGTACATATGTCGTTACCCACATCCACTCGAAACAAAGTGTCGACGTGAATCAATTTGTGCTAGTTAGTAACCAACAATTCAAGGTGTAAGTAAAATTAAAGCCACGAGATAATTACAATAATTATTATCAAAGCACCTTGTCGAAGGTCAACTACTTTTTAAGAATAAAAATTGCTAGTGCAGATATGAAATTTCGTAAACCAATCAGTTTTGTCCTCAACCTTAATGTGGTTTCGCGTATTTAGTTTTCGGAAACAATTGTACTTGTTTCGCTATCATAAATCGAATCTAGGTAAAAACAATTGTTGTTTTGTTGTCTTGTTATTACTCGTACATTTAAGTAATTTTATTACATGGGTATTTACCCTAAGTAACAATGTAAACACAATGCAAAAATGTTTCAAAATCAAAAATTATAGGAACGACACACTACAATCTATACTGTGACTAATGGAAAACATTTTGGACAATAACCGTTAGAAAAATTTAAAAATTGAAATAGATGACATTTACTTCAGAAAAAGCGACCAGAACCTCCGGCGTTCGAGACGGGATCCCGTCTCGTTAATTTATATAGTCATATTAATATTTAAAATCAAAGCAAATCAAAATATTTCATAAAAAATAATTTGATTTTTTCTTAGTTTCATATTAAATTTACTCAAAACTACTAACTATTGACAGAATACAGTGAGTCACACTGAGACCAGTCAATAAAACTTCTGTATAAATTATGACTGAAGAAACATTACAAGCAGTATCTATGTAAACGTGATGACATGAATTCATTACTTCACAATATTTTCTAGGTGAACCCCATGCGATCAAAGAATAAATGCAATATATTTTTACTGGCTAGAAAAGTTGGTCAATCACAAAACCATATCGCGCAATAAGGGCGTTACTATAATTAAGCTGTTTCGCGCTAACCGTTTTCATCCGCTCATCCAGGAAGCCTTAATGTGAACAAAGTGGTCTATTTTCAAGTCACTCGAGTGTTACATTTCAAAACAACGCAAAGGTGATATCTGTTACCTTTGGTTACTTAATCGCGGACATTTTGCACGGTGACCTTAGGTTTACAACTTTGCCCTTTTGATATAAAATGACTTAGTATCAACTATACTCGTATCAGAATGAAGCTTACCGACATACTATAGTGCACTTAAAGTAATTATATGTACGATGTACGAGTATGTAATCGTATGCTATGCTGGACCTTTTTTCTGACAGTTGAGCGACAGATAGAGTCTACCCCAATAACGTACTAAACAATTTGAAATACACTCTTAAAGATTGATTTAATAAAAATATATATTGCATATAATTTAAACAAATGGTGGGATTCATTCCATGAGGCAACCTATCTACCAGGCAACTACTCGTTTGACATTAAACAAAGGAATGTGCAAAGAAAGTACGGACAAAAATGTTTATTTTAAAACACATTATAATTTTGTATGTATGTTACGTGCATACAAAACATCGTAAGAATTCAGTCCTTTTGCAGAAGGATCAATTAAAGGATAATTGCTACAATTTATTTCTGATATTTAAGTGATCCCCATATTATCGTAAGATATTAATACAATTACTTTGTCCAACTTGCCGAAAAAATTTAGCTGTACGAGTAGAAGGTATTTACATAAATACAAATTTCTACAATCTCGACGCACTGACTTAGCTATTTTTTTTATTACTCGTATACTAATTATATTTACACACGCTTTGACTTATATGTGCATTAAGTGAAGTTCAATATTTTTATTAAAACAAACCCAAGTGTAACACTAACTCCATTTAACAGCCTCGAGCGTTATCAGATTTGGTGGCAGTTAATAAACACCTGCTAAACTGTTGCCACCAGCTAATTACTTTCAAAACTTTAATTGTATCGCGAATTATAATTGCACAACACGCCTCCTTTTATGTGTGTACAAACAGCGTTTAGATTCGGTCTTTTGTTTATATAAAGCTGGTGTGGTACAAGAGAGAGCAGGCTGCGATTCGAAGGATAAAAATGATCTAAATATATTTCGTTCGTAAACAGGTCATCGTACTTTATAGGTTGGTAAAACAATTTTTATGAAGCAATTGTGAATACCTTAAATGATCTTTAGTAAAATGCCTAAGACATAAGACAGCTTAATTTGTGCAAGAAACCGGTTTTACAATATCGTGTCAATAAATTAATATTGACACTTGTGGCACAAACAAGCGGAACTGATTCTGATAGAACTGATGTGGCAACCATTCAGGTTTCTGCTTTTCGAAAGCCCTTTATCCTAGTCCTAAATTTGTTGAGATCGAAATATACCTTGAATACAATTAGCGTATCTAGTTTGTTATATAAAAATTGTATGGGCAAGCAAGCGTGAACAAAGTACCGGACGACGCGGTGTGGGTTCCCACAAGGTGGTCTGACAACCAAGTCAAACAACGCAAGACCTGTCGTTTTGGTGATTCTTGGGGGTGAACGTCTAGCAATAAACGTATTTTGGCTGAAATTATAATTATGACCCCAACCAAAACTCTCGTAACTCGTACTACGCCAATGTCACAGAGCATTCATAGTCACCGTGGGGCAATGCGCAAGCGATTACACGGGATTACACACACAAGACAATTACCTGCACATTATTCGCTTACACCACACAACGATAATCATGCCGCTATAAAAATAAACATTTTTATCTACTACTTAAAGAAAAACATTATTGATTTTATAAATACTTATTTATTCAGTTTTCACTGGAGCTTATTTAAGAGTTTTATAATTATACTTCAAACTTGGTTGCGTGTTTAAACCTAATCTGTCTGACTGACTGTCTAAACTATTTCCGTGGTCATTTATAGGTATTGCATTTATCTTGAATTAATGTTTAAAAATACTCGTGCACAATGTATGTTCAAACACTTATATGTTTTATAGTTGTCTCGCAAATAACAATATCGCAATGATATCGTTGTCTAAATTCGTGTCGGCGTGTAATTTAGTTCCTAACTTGGATACAGTAATCAGAGTAACAAAGCATGAATCGCTAGACAACTTAATAACTTAGCCAAGGTTGCTATTAGGCAAAATTGACAGTTCCTTGATATGGCCGGATTTAATTAAAGAATTGTAACGTTATTAAATCGTATGTCTTTTGTTTCGGGTAATTGTCTAAACTTATTATACGTGTTATAACCGGCTTCAAAAAAAGGAGGAGGTTAATAATTCGGTTGTATGTTCTTTTTTATGTGTTTCTTCAGAACCGATTTTCTAATTTATATTTTTTATATGATCATATTGACAACACTAGCTCGGAAAGAACTGTTCTTTAAAAACGGATAGCAAAGTTGCATTTTATTCATAAAAATGCAAAGTGATTTCATACAATTTTTTTATTAATAATAGTGTTTTTGACATAAACTGGTTGGATGTTCTTAAATTAATGTTTTTTTTTATGATAAATGATAGATGCCAATAATTTGATTAATTTTTAAATTATGTCAATTTTTTTTTCTCGCGCTAGCGAAATAAATAATCGAAGTATTTCACTCGGCAGTGTGTCTCGGCAAAGTATTATTCCCTCTTGTGAATTGAAACCCTCCCAACCCTTAAGGTTCCATTTTTTAATCTATCACTAGCTCGGGTTTCAATATTAGCATGACAGGGTAAACACAAACTTGTTACAAATAACAATAACTATGAAAAATCAAATTAACGCAACATTTTTTCTTGTTTCATTTCATGTCGATTCATTAAACGTATAAAAAAAAAACAGTGACAGTGGTATAATTATAGTTTAGATTTTTTATATTGCTCTAACCTACACCAAATGTTGTTGAGGTAGATGAAAATGAAACCAGTATTATACATTTTAAACGAAAGTAACTTTACCGTTTTCGCATGAACTAGTTGACACGTAGGTACATTTATCGTCTGTAAACTTAATGGCGCGAACAGTATCCTAGCATCTAGATTGCCAAATTGAGTCGTGAGCGCATTAGTTGCAGTTTCCTTACAAACCAGTGCAATCAATCCATGCAATTGCAGTTGCAGTCTGGTGGTAAAAATCGAGAGAATAAAGGCTCTGGTCCGGCAGTTTAATCAGGAAATGTACATTTTCACGGATTGTATTTAATTAGATATAATGCCAGACTACACGCACATATCTATGTAGATTTTTTTAACAATCGACCTCGTATTAAGTAAAGCAATAAAATTCACATACAGTTTAAGTTGAATAAAATTTAACAAGCGTATAGGTAGAGGTACATACGCATCAGGCGTTATGTGAATACGTATAACACGGTGACGCTCAAATATATTCAGGCGTATTTATTATATATATACATAATTATCCCTGCCTTAATTATTATTATTTATTACATCTATTCACGGTTCCACATTTTTAAAAACAACAAATCCTTACTGACTCTGTTGGTGGTCCAGGCCTAATAATTATGGCTTATTTATACGTGGAATTAAACTGGCAATGTCGAAGCTTCAGAACTTATTTCGCATTGGTTGGTTTTAGCAGTCTAGCACATCTCTTAATTAATTTGTATTTCTTTTCCACTTGCATTTTTGTTTAATTTGTATTTGTGATGATTGTAATGTTTACGGTGTAAGTGATTTGTTTGTTTTAATGTTAACTTAGACGTGTGAAATAAACGAAATTGAATTGTCGTCTTGAAACAGTTAACCATTGCATACACTGGCGGCAGCCACTCACGGTTTTCCCGGCGATTCCATGGTAAAAGCAAGATTTTGAGAAATTACAATTTTTAATACAGAATTTTGAGATATAGAGTTCCTTATGTCTTTAATCCACAGTTTTTACTCGCCTTTTTAGTATTATTGAGTCACAATCTTAAAATGAATCTTTGAAGCACCATGAAGACATTTTTAAGCATGGGAAAAGCAATTATCGACTATTACGAGAACAATTAGAAAGAGATGAGTAATCAAACATTACCTGTGAACGGCTTTGGTATAAAGAAACTGAGCAATGATACAAGTTCACACTAATACGATGAAATTAGCGGACAAACATCAGTTGTCGATTTCTAAAGCAATAGAAACATGAGTTTGCTTCATGTTTGGGTATCCAAAGTATTGTATGCCACCTTATGTATTGTCATAAAAATTCATATACTTAAAAGCTTAAGCTCGAAGTGTAAAAGCCAATTAGTACTTATTATAGCATTTATAATGTAATTAAAAGTAATTTCCAACGACAAGCAAACAGAAAATATGAATACGAGCTAGAAACATACCGTAGATCCGGGTCTTGTCCAGACGCCTTGGCTGCTCCGATATAATTGATAGTGACTGCGACCACTATACTTCGGTCGACAACCCGCCTGTGCAGCGTGGCGCCCATGGTATGGGCCATGACCAGCTGTGGACATCAGCGGCTGTATTAATAGTAAGGTCTTACCTTAATTCCCTCATATTCACCATACCCACAAGCTCCGCTGATCTTCCTACCTCGTGTTTCTGCATTATTTGAAGAAACATTGGTGCCTTTACTACTAGATGAATTTGGAGGGTTCCAAATCAATATCTTTAAAAAAAATGTTAGTTTCAAAGCGGAATCAAATTAGGTAAGGGTATAGGAAAATTTTATTAAAAATAAGCCCATTATGCAACAAACGCGATTCACCCATGAAATTATCTCTTTCTCACATTTCACTTCCGATGTTACCGTTTCTTCGCAATTCACCGCTTTCCGACTATAACTGCGTTATATGAGACCTGGCAATAAAGATGTTAAGTATCCATATAGATTATATAACATCCATTAAAACTTATAGAAACGCAATACTTGTTTGCTGGGAAACATGTTTTCTTCCTCTTACAAAGGTAGAATATGAAGATAATGTTTGAAAAATAATATATAGGGATTTTAATTAGATATAAAATGTTCTTGACAACACTCGATAATTGGGTTCCCTATTTTCTGAAAACATGCTTTTACTTATTTTTTTATACTACGACAGTAGCAAGAAAGCATAAGTGAAGGTAAGCGGTAACTGGAGAGTATTCACACGCGCCTACCCTTTAAGGCTCTGAGCTCTTTTGCCACCTTACCGGTGAATACCAATAATGGTTCGGTGGGTCTATGCTATTTGATTTTGGTTTTACTTTACAAAAGTGAAATTGTTGCATTGTATCTTTGAAAAACATTATGTGACAGATAATAATATTGGTACACATTTCTGCTTCTGAATGCTATCTGAATAGTTTGTTACAGATCATGAATGGTTCTCTTATAAGAATGACAAATCAATTTGCTCGATAACAAGCTATATCTTACACGCATCTCGTGTTACGAGGCCAAGTGCCTCACTTCCTAGCGATCATATGCACTCTTGCGTAATGGGTGAACAATGCTCAACAAGAAGCCTAAGAGAGAAAGTGCTGCGATAGCAGATGCCTGAAGCTACATAATTAAATACTGTAACACATTGCGGTAATTAAAATTTTCATCCCCTCTACACATATTTGTCGGCTATAGCTTTGTTAAGCAATTGGTTTATGTAAGTAATTGTTTTTACAAAAAAAAACTAGTACTTTACATTAACTGCTCACTTTAGGTAAATAAGTTGGCAAAAGAAAGTTAATTACGCCTAGGTAATTGTTAACCGACTCGGTTATTATCCGCTTGTACGCTTTTCATTCTAACAATAGGTATATACACTTTTAACGGTGAATAGTATGGGACTTATTTAAGAACTTGAAATTGAAATATTTAATTAACTCTTACTTTGAATTACTATTAAAATTTAATCCATACAAAATTATTCAGCCCGCAATGCAATATACTCGAGCTTTTTAAACTGAGTGTCAACGAACGTTTAAAGAATCGCGTAATGTAAGTAGCATGGCTGTCATTTTATCGTTTATCGCGCTATCCGTCACTCTCGCACTTACATGCTTATTGGAGCGTGACATATAATGTGACAAGTGATAAAAACCCAACCATATTAGGCTAACGAACATCAGTAATGTTCTGCGATCAACAGAGCTGGGAAATTTTATAAAAATTAATTACATGGTTATTACTGAAACACAATTAGAAAAAGATTGAGATAGCTGTCAATCCCTATTGACGTAAGTGTATGGATTTTGGTCGCGGCATGATAAATGGTAATATAAAAACTGTTTTATTTTGTTGAAACTGGTAGGTAACTCACATTTTATAAATCGTATACTGCTCTACATACCTGTATCACTAAAATTATTATAGTCGAGTCTCACGGAAAGGAGTGTCATTAAGAAAAACTCTTAGTTAATTATTACGCTAGTAAATCCAATGTCTGGTTTAATTTTTCGCCCATATAGTTCTTGCACATTGCATAAAGCATGAAAACATTGATCGATTACGTACGTGACTTCGTTCAATTCACTGATTGATATTTTTCATCTTTCACTGTCGTATTAATATAGCGATAAGTTTTTTAATAGCATGCTGTCACTTTTGTAATTTATCTGAAACCAATTTGAAAATCAACTAGCGTTAAATTAAGTTTGTAATTAATTTGTTCCGCTGTTAGAATTGTTGGTACAGTGAAATTCTTAGCTTTCGTTTTGAAATGTATCGTGTCATTGGTCGTGTCATTTTTAATATTTAACATTTATTTGTTTTTATTATTATATGAAATTTATGGTGAATTAAAACCGATTTATTGTTTAGGCACAATAACACGTACCTACCACTATTATTATATTTTGTACAACATTAATTTTATGTAATGCCTACTAACAATCATTATCATAATTTTCAGCCTTCTGTGAGCTTCACTACTGAGCATAGAGTGACGTACATGAAGGGAGGCCCTTCATGTACGCCACTTCAACTCTCAATCCTGACCCAATCTCCCCAAGAAGGGACTCGCACCCGTTCGAATGTCAAGCTAAAAGACGCCCCAAAGAAAGCTACCAACTCGTTAACATTTTATTCTGCCGTCAATCTAATTAATGGCAACATGTCCCAACCCCTTACTAACAATGATTTTTAAAAAACGACGGAGAACTTGTTTTTTTTAAATATAGTATCCATGAAGAATATGAATCGTTTCAGTAAGTAGGAAATCCCATATCTTCTCATCTATTTATGTCTTGGTAACGGCATGGTACCGGGGGCACCGTAAAGTTCATTTTTAGATATAAATACTAGCACTGACACATTACATAGTTTTAAGTTTTAAAAGTCAGCAAAACTTCTTGACCCGTTAGTCTATCGTCATATGTTACTTATATCCTTATATCACAGAATGTGACAATGTACAGTTTCGACGTAATGAGGTAAACTGATCATAAACATTATGTTATTGCAATAGAATTCACAAATCGTGAGGTAATTGTGTCACCGATGGTAATATTTAGTACTGTATGCGAGACGCTTACGAGTCATAAGTAACCACTAACATTGCTCTGGTTTCGCGCGTACTAACCGCAATTCCGGCGAGTGACAAACGCACTATGCAATCTTGTTAACACTTTATAATTCATTGTATAAACCCATTACTTGTTTCTTTCCATAGCCATAAAAAAACTTACTTTAATATCTTGAAAGTCAAATGTTGTTTTTTTTTTTATACATGACTGACCAGCGTTTGACCTCAGTCGCACCTGATGGTAAGTGACGACAAGGTCGAAGGTGTAGCACGCTGGTTCAGTAACAGCCTATTCGAAATCGATGGGTACCTACTGTTATTTCTAAACAGTTACGGAAACAGTTACCAGAATTTTATCCGTTTTACAAATTTTACTATAATTATCATGTAGATATCTAGCTTACACCTTAGTAATATGAATTAAATCACCTCTACATTTAATGAGTCACTCGGGAGTTGAAACCGATATGCTGACAGAAATGATACAGAAGAACGAACAGTATTGTGTATTGACTCATACTGAGCCCTGAGTGTAAGTTTTTAACGTAGCAAAACGTCACCATCGCGTTAGAGTTACCCATATAAATAACATTGTCACTTACGCGTTCGAGACGTTTTGTACGTGAAAAGAAACTTACACTAGAGCCTCTGAGCCGTTTTCAGCTTCAAGTCATATAGGATTTCAAATTACAGCTGAAATTAAATTACCATTACAAGATTATTGCTATAAGTGAAATAGTTTTCTAAAACTTTTAGAAGATAGTGATTTATTTAGCATTGGATCCGTTAAGATTGTCACTTTCTCTCTTTTCCGCTTGAAAGCCCATGATTGTCTAGTTCAGTTTACTTACTTGCACTTATTGTTAGTCTTAAAACAAACATTTCGACGGTGTTGTGGCTTGTCTGACTTTTAAATAAATAAATGCGGTATCGTAAAGTTAATATCAATGAGCGGACTTTCTCAATAAATACATGGTTTTCAATTTAAATTTTAATGTTATATATACATGTTTTAAGAGTCGACAAATAAGAATGACCATGCTTGCAATAATTTTAAGAATTACGACAATTGCGATAATTACAATAATTTCTTAATAAGCTGGAACTTATCATGTTACATTACAATATCAAGACCTAGATGTTATCTGATACGAACGAGGCACGACGCTAATCATTACTTCTTTCCGATTTAACTTAGCTTATTTATACTATCGTGAAGTGTCATAAAGTTATAACAATGTCAAAAATCAATGTAGCCTCTTTATAACAAAACAGCCAATTTACAAATACTTTATCAATATCATATACTACAGATATATTAGACAATTACAACTTTTGCAATTTTCTTTCTTCCCCGCACCGATTTAATATTATAAGTGACTCCTTGATACACGTTCACCTAGATTGTCTATCAAACCGCCATAGTCATTTGTTATGAAAGGAGTACTGTACCGACTTCACTCCAAAGATGTTTTAAAGCCAATTTTATAGGTTGATATAATTTCTTAAGGCTTCTGGTTATTAAAATAAATTTAAATTATACAGAAAAAATGTTTTCTATCGTAACCGTGAATTATGGTGGTTCCTCTAATTGTGATAATTGGTTTTAAAATAAATTTACTCGGTTATGGGCCATATGATTTATATTCATAATGCAATGTGCAACTGTTAAATCACTTTAACGAGCTAAATCAGCGGACACTTTAAACTTGGTGCCTAAGTTAAATTTTCTTTATGGCACTACTTAAATATTAACATGGCTTTAAAGGCTTTAGACGCCTGTGGGTGTAGCCGATTATAATCGTATAATAAATCGAAGCTTGATTGATATATTGCACAAATGATCTGTATTGTACAAGAACATGTGGGAATGGTTAGCCAGATCACAGATGACCTCTAAGTTTGGAAAACAATCACCAGGCCGCGATCATGACCCACTGATGAGGTCAATCCATTAAAAAAAGCCTACGCTCGTTCTAGTATTGTTATCCATCATAGGCCTAATGATTCTTGCGAAAAATCTGTTATCTTGTTATATAGGTGTAAAATTAAATTGGGGCGTTTGCGCCGGGTACTTGCACGGTGCACCGGGCCAGGGTTTAGACTGAGGTTTATTTCCGCTATAGGCTTATGCTAACTATTATGTGTTCAAGTGTATTAGTAGTATTTATTCATAATTACTATAATATAATATTATATCATTTGTGAAATTAGATTATAATTGAATTTTAATAATTAATTAATTGAATCTAATAATTATGACTGATCATTTATATGATTGTTTTCATGAATGTTTTAGGTTTCTGCGTGCTAGGTACCCGCAAATCGACGTCTTTCTTATGTTGCGCCGTTTTTCGTATGTGGTCGCCACTACGCTTGCATAAATATAACATCAGTTCTTCATACTGCCGCATTTGTTACCACCTTCAAATTTAACTTCGATTAAACGAGCTGTCAATTATATGAATAGGAAAATCTAGACACGACTGCGCTGGTCAAGTAATTAACCTTACTGTGACAAGTTTTCTACTCGTAAAGCCTCGCGACACGGCAGTGTTGTAAATGTACCATTCGATGACTTTTACAACTTTAACGATGACGTTTTAATGTTTGAATGGAATACGAGTTTGGATTTTTTAATACGAGTATTGTTTATTAACTTAATGCAATGCAATTTATAACTCAACAATGTAGGCTTTTTCCAACATAGCGTACACGCGAGTTTTATTCGAAGCCATTTTTTTCGTTATCCACCAATTATGGTAAGACTAATAATTTAATTATTATTAAGACCAATTAATGTATCTTAAATTTAATATGATTGGAAGTCTTTTGCAAATCGTTTTGTTACTTTTTTAACGGGACAGCGTCGTGCTCTGGTAAGTTATACCTTGTTAATCGCAATCACACTTTATTGTTGCGCCTGCGCATGTACATAACACTTCCCTGCGATCCATTTGAAACCAGGAACACGAGGAAATTGTCTTGTGATTACAAAAACCACACGATAACCGCGTAACGCTGGCCTAATTGTAGTGTTACCTAAGCATAGTTTATAAGGAACTACGCAGATACATTTGTTAATTGAAAGTTTATGTACCAAGTTATCAGCGATCTGTCTCTAAAAAGCTACCGTTTGTGTAGTTACGAGAAGCATTTCATTTATAATGCAAAACAGCTACGTAACAGAGTCTTGACAGTCAACGCACAGCCTAAAGTTTGTCAGAACCTTGATATAGGTGACAAAATTATATACCAAGTCATGGGTTTAATATTTTTTTAATAATCAAACCCCTAAATGGATAAATATGGGGTTGAAAGTTAACGACTTCTACGTAGACAAAGAGTCGGTTGTACTAAATCCTCTCTTAACATCATCGTAATATTTGAAATAATGTGAAAACGTTGACAACTCTATATGGGATCTGAGACACGTGTTAATTAATTAATTGAATAAATATTAGAAATCAAACCATTTAATGACGGAATCATTACGTGAATAGTCAACGCTTACTTTTCGCCCTTGGAATATAACTGAACAGGTAGTGTCTCTTAATTATAACCATATCGTGCTATAAATACAGATATATTTTATTAATTGCCGCCAAATGCAGTTATAACTAATTGAACTGACAATCAAATAATTTTATCGTAAGCTAAGATGTTTATCAAATCTCTTGCTATACAAATGAGCAGTCATTTGTATTTTGCTATTGTTTTATCTCCAGGCAAAGATCTGATTTTTACATTGAATAATAAACTACACTTACGTCTAAATTATAATATTATTGGTTTTCAATCGGTAACAAATTAAAAGTTGGACAACAAGGAAGTAACAGTGGCTTTGCTGGCGGCCGTGAACTATATCATGTCCCACAATCGCGAACAGTTAAAAGCAGTTTTTTGCTCCGCATTGAAACTAACTATATTATTTAGGTACTGAAACTTAAATAATGAAATTGAAATGGTTGTAGTTGTCACTAAACGTCGTTCATTGAAAACGTTGTCTATATTTTTTCCTTATTTCCTATTGCATAATTGAGGATATACATAGAAGACCACATATCATATGCTTTATACACGTACAGTATTAAATAAAAACATGAACAACTATCGGTTGTACAACCCACAACCGTACCGTAGTGTACCCTATTAGAAACTGACACTTCATATATTTTATCTGAAATGATGAGGTCTTCCGATGGTCAGTTAAGAATTTTGCTATTGATTCTGGCCTACAGATATGCAAGGTAGTTACATTTTCGATATCTGGTATATTTCACGCAAACGATGGTTCCATACGAACATTTAAAGATATTCAGAAACATTTTCATGTGTAGAATTAAGTTGAGAAAATGCATATTTGTTTGGTTTTTATTAACCATCTAATGGAGACAGCTACTGCTTGTCGCATCCGCGAGTTACTGCCGTACACGTCGTGGAACAAGACAAGCCGTGTCCGGCCTTTATTCCCGGACGACTACACGTCCGGCTTTTTATCGCGCTTTCCGGACACCGTTTGATGTCGCACTTCCTTTATACTCCTAATTTCAACTTGTAGCTCTAAATAACTTACTTCCTGGTTGCAGTGCCATTAATAGATTACCATCAGGCAATCCGTCTGCTCGTTTGCCGCCAATGTCATAAAACAATAAAAAAATAGAGATACCTTTCCACTTGTCACCTCTTGTACCTATAGCAACATCTAAACGGCTTTCTGTCTTACATCAACACCTTTCTGTTTAAGCCTGCATTTCATAGAAGCATCCCATTTGACCTGTAAGGCAACTGCACTATAATTTTCGATGTTAACCCATAGTTTGTAGGTGTCGCATTCACTTCCCTGTTACAATTATATTCCTAATACCTGTGGTTCTCTAGGGAACCGAATGTCGTTACGA
The DNA here is from genome assembly GCA_022674325.2 of Grapholita molesta. Lineage (NCBI taxonomy): Eukaryota > Metazoa > Arthropoda > Insecta > Lepidoptera > Tortricidae > Grapholita > Grapholita molesta. Next base: position 13,625,392 of record CP053130.2, on the reverse strand, counting down.
AAACATTCGTGACAGCATAAACGCTGGTCGGCGCTAGAACGCAAGCGCAGGTTGCAACGGAATTTGCATTAACGCACCTGCGCGAGTTATCTTGCACTCTGATCTGAGGAGCACGTTCACTGCTACTGCCACTCAGCGAATTGTCGAAAGATGTGTGCTGTTGATAGGTTTTATGCACCGCTTAGTAAAACTAACTACACTCGATTTTCCCAGAAGACTTAATTGTTTACCCAGCGAGCCTAGACTGTAATTATGTTGCTAGATTAATTATTATTTCAAACATAATTTAATATAGTCTGTTTGAGGAATTTATTAGTCATGTACAGTATTTTAATATAATTCTGTTTCTTCTTTTCAGAAGCCATTAACATCCCAGACGACCAGTCCACATCAGCATCATGGTGGCAAGCTGGCACAGCAACACCTTTCCGTGACACATCTAGCAGTAGCGTGTTCTCCGCCACCCACGGCCTCGTCCAAACTCATCCGTCCAACAGCGACACGTTCGGGTCTTTTGGCGGTATCGGCAGTACCATCGGGCCATCATCCAATCCGTTTGCCCAAGCCAGCGGCAGCGGTCCGCTCAGCGGTGGCATCAGAAATAGCCCCCTGCCCCCCTTAGCAAGAAACGCTAATGGAAAAAATCACTTCAAGCATCTCGACTACACTAGCAGTGCTACTGCTGAACTAAGAAGGAACCCCATGCTATCGGCCCCTGATGAGTGCGCAAGAGCTTGCCGAGAAAATGAACCACCAAGGATCTGCTACTATCATTTCACCCTCGAGATGTACAATGTCTTGGGAGCGTAAGTAAACGATTTAATTCTATTTATTTAAATCATTTAAACAAGGGAAAGCTTGAAACATATAGTGCTACAATTACAAAGATCGGTGTATTTGTACAAAAACATTAACTTTAAAGTTCTGTAGGTACAGCTGAGCTTTTTTAACATTGTCCATTGTATTCAATGTATTGTCCTCAGTCAACGGAAATGAAGTCGCACGCCCACTTAACGTAACTAGTGGTTACGACAGATCACCCAGTGACATTGCACGAAATGGGTTAATCGCTTTTGGCCACCATAACTAGGGCTTCAAAAAAACTTCCCATTGCACTGAACATATCAAAGTATATAATGAGTACATCTTACTTGTAATGAAGTACCTAATTCAGTTATTGCAGTATTTTTTGTTAAGCAGCCAATTTGCTCAATAATGCCGTAACTGGACTTTATATTAAAATTAAGTAGACTATAAAAGAGCGTTGTTTTAAAAAAAACTGACAGCAAAGTGGCATATTACCTTTAACTAGATTTTTATAAGTTTTATAAGTTTTACGTCTAGCCTTTATTAATATCACAAAGGGCACGTCTTGCATGAATTCGCGCCTGGCTACGCCCGCGACCCAGCGACCGACATTTCCTTTTTACACACTTCACGCTTTGTTTCACCTGAACTGCTAACTACATTATTTCAATGCCGAACTTGAGTATACGCCTAGTGATCCAAATACCTTTCGGGCTGCTTATAATTGATAGGTGACGACACAGGTTATGCAAACTGATGTTTCACGATACCCGTGTACGCTGCTGAGGAAATTCTGGTGTAATCAACTCGGCACATAGTTGATAAAGAAACCTAACAACCGTGTGTAACGTGTGAAACTTAATTTCAGGGCTTGCCAAGTGTGCACACCGAATGCCACCAACGTTGTTTGGTCTCACTGCCAATGCGTTTTGGCTGATGGTGTCGAACGTGGTATTCTCAGCGCTAATAGAATGTTACCTGGACCTTCAATCCAAGTATGTGAAAACGACAAAGTAGTTATCGACGTTGAAAACCATATGGAGGGCATGGAAGTAACAATTCACTGGCATGGAATCTGGCAAAGAGGAACGCAGTATTATGACGGAGTGCCGTTCGTGACACAGTGCCCTATTCAGCAAGGAAACACTTTCAGGTAAATAGTCGGAATATGATGTTTTGTTATTAAGACATAAGATTAGTCATGATAATTAAGTACGGTTCTTAAATATTATTAAAAGTAAAAAGTTTTGGATAAACCTTTCCTATTAAAACATTGCAGATATCAATGGCAAGGAAACGCTGGTACCCACTTCTGGCACGCGCACACTGGTCTGCAAAAGTTCGATGGTCTATATGGTAGCATTGTTGTGCGCCAACCGCCGTCCAAGGACCCCAACAGCCACTTGTACGATTATGATCTGACCACTCACGTAATGTTGATCAGTGATTGGCTCCACGAAGATGCTATGGAGAAATTCCCTGGCCGTCTTGCTGTCAACACCGGTCAAGACCCCGAGTCGATACTGATCAACGGAAAGGGACAGTTCCGTGACCCTAATACTGGTTTCATGACTAACACTCCTCTAGAAGTGTTCACTATCACTCCTGGAAGGAGATACAGATTTAGGATGATCAACGCTTTTGCCTCTGTGTGCCCGGCACAGGTCACATTTGAAGGGCATAACCTGACGGTTATAGCCACTGACGGAGAACCCGTACAGCCCGTGCAAGTGAACACCATCATTTCATTCTCAGGTAATCCATCACTTTAAAAAAGGTACACCTTTTTTTTTTGACAGCGGTGGCAAACGAGCAGACGGATTGCCTGATGGCAAGCAATTAACGTCGCCCGCAACATCAAGGGAGTCATAAGCGCATTGCCGGCCTTTAAGGGGGGTTGTAGCTCTGGGAACCTTACTCACCACCAGGAACACAACACTACATACATTAAAGGTAGCATGCTGTGGTCTTCTGTAAGGAGGAGGTACTTCCCCAGTTGGGCTTCTCCAAACTCAAGCGTGATGGTACTTCGCTGTGCCCTACCTCTCATTGTTGGACGTAGTTTAAGGACATACCCGGGTCCGGTACCTACCTCATTAAGTTTTGAAACTTATTCATCATCATCATTTCAGTCGTAAGACGTCTACTGCTAGACATCGGTCTTCCCCAAATATGATTTGTATAATTTTGGGGTGAAGTAGCCATAGTCGCCACGTTTAGCAAGCGGGTAGGCGACCGCAGTAGCTGCTGGCTAAACTTATTATTGCAACGTTATTCGATTTTGCTTCAATAAGTGACATTAAACAACGTTACTTTTAAATCCAATAATAAACTTAACAAATTTTACTTAATTCGTTTCAGGTGAACGTTACGATTTCGTGATTGAGGCCAACAACATCCCAGGTGCCTACTGGATCCAAGTGCGGGGTCTCGGTGAATGTGGTGTGAAACGAGTTCAACAGCTGGGTGTCTTGCGATATGCTAGAGGACCCTACCAGCCATCTAGTCAACCACCCACGTACGATGTCGGTGTGCCTCAGGGTGTGGTAAGTCCGAATCAATGTAAATATATATACAAAACCATTTGATATAAGAATAGATAGAAAATTGGTATTTAAATAAGCATGAACACTTGTATATTGACTTTATTCCGTAAAAAGAACACCTAATGTATACTACACATGGTAAAGCACCTATTCCATATTCAGCAGTTTCATTTGGCTGTCAGATATAATTAGCGCATCGAGTTTCTAAATTCATTGTATTATTGTGTCGTTAGTACATATATTATGTTCCGCTCTTGACATTTGCTTGTAAATACTCACCTTATATAGGATTAGAAAAAAACTAGCGGGCATTTCCTCCGTGCAAACGACATTAGCGAAACTACCGCAGCCCGCAGACCTCGTTTCATGAAACTACTTGTCGTGGTTATTAATTGGCGGATATTGCAACTGGATTCCTGCAGTCCGTAGCCTACCTCGATTAAGCTTAGCCGAACTGTCAACTATGTTGCAGATTATTGCTCAAACTAAAATAGTAGTATCGAGTCATTATTTAATTAAAAAACGATACATTTAAACCATCACGTTATGAAAACGATTGATAGATTGACGCTGATAAATGAGCTGCAACTTGTAAATATTACCAGTAGTTATCAGAACCTTGTAACTAGATAATCTTAATTAATGCACTTCAGATAATGGTTTCCCGTCCCTCGTAGTTGATTGCGATACCTCTGGTTTGCAAGTACATGGACCACTAGTGTCAAATAATTACTAGATGTAGCATACAAGTAGTTATAAGTAGTTTGCACGTATTATAGTAATTGCACGTATTCCTTTCTCCGCACTAACTATCCAGGTGATGAATCCATTGGATGCCAGATGTAGTGCCCCAAGGAACGACGGTATTTGCGTCAGCCAGCTGAAGAACGCTAAAAACATCGACCCAGCTATCCTGCAGGAAAGACCTGATGTCAAGATTTTCTTGCCTTTCCGTTTCTTCGTCTACAGACCAGAAATGCTCTTCCAACCCAACACTTACAACAGATATTTAGGTAAAGTACCTATAGCATAAATACGTACTTTTTATTTTTTTATTGTGACTGTTTATAATGTCTTTAATTTGCAACATTGATTTCAACAGTTGCCCCGCAAGGAGATCATGTAATCAGTTTAATTGACGAAATCTCGTATATGGCACCACCGACGCCTCTTATAAGTCAGTACGACGACATTAACCCCGAACAGTTCTGTAACGGTGACAACAGACCAGCAGACTGTGGACAAAACTGCATGTGCACTCACAAGGTCGATGTTCCACTTAACGCCGTCGTAGAAATTGTACTAGTCGACGAAGGTACGTAATAAAAGTGTTTTTTTGTTTTCTAAAACAGTTAATCGTAGATTTAATACTTTAAAAATCATGCAAATGTTAATGAAAAATTTCACTTTCAGTTCAAATCGCGAACTTATCTCATCCGTTCCACTTGCACGGGTACTCTTACAACGTGATCGGTATCGGCCGGTCGCCCGACCAGAACGTCAAGAAGATCAACTTGAAACACGCTTTAGACCTCGACAGGAGAGGTTTGCTCGAGCGTCATCTTAAACAAGGAGACTTGCCTCCCGCGAAGGACACCATTGCCGTCCCGAACAACGGTTACGTTATCCTGCGTTTTAGAGCCGACAATCCCGGCTTCTGGCTTCTCCATTGCCACTTCCTCTTCCACATCGTCATCGGCATGAACGTCATCCTCCAGGTCGGCACCCATGCCGATCTGCCACCAGTTCCCCCCACCTTCCCCACGTGCGGAGACCACCTCCCTCCTATCAACTAGATCGGTTCCTAGTACCAGTTTCGATTTTCGTGCAAAAGTATAGCAGTTGATCTTATTGTGTTGCCTAAGTGTAATTTTATGATTGTATTGTGTGATGTGTTCGGCGGATTCGAAGTGCTCGATTCTGCTGTTTGTGTTTTTTATGTAATCGAATGATTCAACGGTTTAAGACGGTTCGTGATTTATTTAAAGGTGATATCTAATGTTTCGTTTTTTTTTTCAGTTTCATATGCCATACTAGTTGGTGATAATCTAGAATATTTAATTACGTCTTTACGCTATTTGAGGCTCTATTACTTTCGTTTCGCCTTTAGGTATATTCCATTTACCATGGAAGTGCCCGGTCTTAACTAACAACTTGCCATTATACGTTTCACCAAGGATATTTATTACTTGTATATATACAACATATTTTATTGATAAATAGACGTTTAAGATTTCCTAGTTACTAACAATTTGCATGCAATCAAAATTGTAGAACATGTAAATAATACCGACAATTGCAATTCTCCTTGTAAATACACAGAAGTAGATACTGATATTTAAGTACCCGCAAAATAAAGTTGAATGAAGTCATAATTAAACGACCTTTACCTCATCTTTCGTATTCCATATACAACGAAGACTGTACATAAATATTGTATACATTCTACAATTTAAATAGGTATTCATAAAAGTTACCATTTCTTGGTTACCAGTACTTTTAAGTATCTTGAGTAAAATATTCACAACACACATTTGTGTCAGTGCCAATAAATTAAACAATCGAAGCTTACCTGGAGGCGACGATGCATCGACTAATTCATGATTTTTTTTTTGTAATATCTTTTAATAATTACCTGTAAGTGTAAATTTTTATACTCTTTAATAAAACTTAAAAATAATGTGTGATTTTATTTATTCTCAGCAATGTTTTAGAAGGCCTATTAATAATATCGATCATGTGAAGATCTATATTCTCATTACAATAAATATTGTATAATACTGTTGTGTGCGTTAAAGAAGTATACATTTCTTCAGTACTACTATTTCTTAAGATTAACTTAAAGATTTTATATATGTGAATTACTGTATTTTATCACTTATTCTGTACGCAAAGGCATCAACATTAGGCTTATTGGTAGAGGTGGTTATGTATGATATATACGTTTGCACTTACAAATAAGGAGGTGAAATATTGCACCATATTTTTTTTATGCATTAGTTCCAAGTGTTTAGTATTTCGCCTGCTTGCCAGTCCGCTGTATCTATGATCGTTGTGTCCTCACTAGATTTGATGCACTTTAAAGCAAGGTAACCTTGTAGTACAATATCACTTCACGAACACTAAATGCAAGTTAACAGTGTTAGCCGTAATCATCAGTTAACACAAAGAACTAACAGACAAAGACGATCATATTAAAATACGAGTTAAACATTATTTTTGGATTTGGCCATTGTAATCATATTATCACACGATAGGACCTGTTTTACCAGTCACTAGGGACTAATCAACTAACCGCAAAGTTTTAGATTAAGCCAACTTTTAATGGTAAATAGTATGAATAACTTAAATTGTAATAACTAGTTTCATTAAAAATGATACCTTTACTAACGATTCCAGTAACATTTTACTGAATATTAATCACACTTATGGTTAATCAGATTGATTGTACACAGAACTTATTTATCATAACGACTTGACTTGATCTTCATTAATTTTATCATAATTATTTTTTCTCAACTTCTGGTCTCTATTTGGAAAAAGCACGTATACTATACGGACTACATTCAGGGGTGGAATTGTATACTCTTTAACTCTGCATGGGTTCATTGGAATTATTTTTACAGTTTCCAAATGTTTAAATTTAACACTTCAAAGTAATATTGGTAATCATTATGGATAAATGTCGAGACTTTAATAAACCTAGTTTTCTTGTGAAAACTATGAACTCCAAGTTGTACATTTAAAACTTAATGTATAGGCATTTATTTATCAATAACAGAAATATAACTTCTATAACAGAAGGTGCATAGACATTTATTTATAACCTTATAGAATAAAACTACTAAATGAATATAGTATTTAAAATTACACACTACAAGTCTTGAGCGCAAACGTGCGTTTCGCGGGCAAGGGTTCAATAGTTATTGCCCAATCTTACTATATTCGCCAACACTGCATCATTACAACAGAGATCGGGAAATGAGGGCTTGCCGGCCGTATAGCATAATTATAAACGGCCGAACGTAGTAAGGCCGGATCTAGTTATGAGGCCGACAACCTCTTTTTACGCCGATGTATGTATATACTCATAGTTCTTTTTTCAAACATGCAATTAAAATAAAAAAAAAAAAACACTAGAAATAAAAATAGTAATTCTTAACAAACTATTAGTGAACTAGAAAAAAAAATTAACTAACACGTTTAATACTTACTATTCATATTGAATAAGAACTAGAATCTATAAGTGTCTCATATAACTGCAAAACATTGCGAAAGCACGTTTCTGAACAAATCCATCGACGTATGGAACTTATAACCAGCAATTATTTTTTTAGTACACTTATTCGTAGCTAGACTAAATGGGTAGATAAACGCAACTTTTAGAAGAAAACAATTTTATAATTTAGTAATTTAATTATTGGCTGAATGGAAATGATAACAGAACAACTTTCGGGCCTAGGCCTGCAATTTTGTATGAAATTTTATGACATAACCATCGTCGAACCGTGCCCAAGACGTGATACTTCCCAGCTTTTATAAAGAATATAATATGAATATTTAATTGCATATTTGAGAAAAGTACTAACTAACTAATTATCCAGCTACTCAAGTGACCTTCAGTGCACATGCACAACGAGCCTTACTCGGCAATGTGTGTTGGTGTGTGTCATATGGTGTGAAATCGACAACAACACCAGGGGACAAGGTATATTACTGTATTTTAATTTTCTTAAGTTTTGTCTTTATTATAACGTAATGATTCTCTAATGTGTATTCTTTATAATTTTGAAACTAAAATGTTTACATTTGATATTTCTCGCAAATAACAAAAATATTTGCTAATTTTACTGTCACTTTTAAGATATTGAACCCGCTGGATGCCATTTGCGATGTACCCCGAATCGATGCCATATGTGTAAGCAATCTGAACTCGGCTATTATCGAATCCCTGGACCCTGCAGTTTGGCTGGACAAACCCGATATGAAGATTTTTCTGCCATTCAGTTTTTTTACTTTCAAACCTGCGGAGCTGTACCAACCGGACACTTACATAAAATATTTAGGTAGGTGATTGATTTTAACACTATTGTACCTCTAGAGATTAGTATCATATACCATTGCGTGTTATATACCCATTTAAATATATACTTACCTGACATGGGCCACTGCGCCTACTATCTATCACCGTTTTTGGGTTTCGTGTGCTTTTCTGCTTGTCCCAGCGCGTACGATATTTATCTATTAAGAGAATCCGACACGCACCTTGCAGTCTTTTAGTCATCATGGTGATAGACATTAAGTGCGTGGTTTGCTTAAGAAGAGTATAATACATACAGAAAATAAGATTATATCATTAGTCCTACTTAATGCTTGATCATGTTTCCTTGTCATATTTCCAGTGGCAGTCGATGGCGACCACATAAATGCCTTGATCGACGGAATATCGTACCGCTCAGCACCATCGCCTCCGATCTCGCAGCTGGATGATATCCCACCAGAGGTGTTCTGCAATGGGGACAATGTACCCCCTTACTGTACCGCCAACTGCGCCTGCACCCATATGATCGACATTCCTCTGAATGCTTTAATCGAAATCGTGTTGATTGACGAAGGTGAGAGATGTTTCATGATAAACATTCTATTTTCCAACGTATAAGAAAACCAATGAAAGAAAATTAACTGAATAGGAACCCATGTTTATGTACATTTTTAGCACAGTATGCAACAAAAGTGACTTGTGCGTAGGTTGTATTGAATTATTATTCAGCAAAACTGACCGCACGAACTTTAACGAAGGAGATCCTCGACTGATCTAGTTATGGTTCATCTACATATGTCAATATACGAAACAAAAAATAATAGTGCATTTGCATTGCTGCTTGCTTGTAATAGGTGTTCAATTTTTAACTACAGGAATCACCGCTCTATGTGTGAGATTATTGAGGAAGATAGTCATGTTAGTCTAATGCAAAGCGTGTAGAACGTTGCCAATACTTCTGTATCTGCTCCATCTTACTCTCTGATATGAAGTGATGGCACAGCTTGGTAAATAATGAGAATTAATACCTTTTCAGTTTCAAACATAAACCTCTCTCACCCGTTCCACCTTCACGGGTACAGCTACCGCGTTATGGGCATGGGTCGATCTCCAGACAAGAGTTTGAGCAAGATCAATTTGAAACATGTATTGGACCTGGATCGGAAAGGCCTATTGAACCGCCAAAACGTAATCCCGCCCGGTAAAGACACCCTTGCCGTCCCCAACAATGGATATGTGGTGCTGCGGCTAAGAGCTGATAATCCGGGTAACTATGCCATGATCATATACTTGGAAATAAAATAAATTAGTTGCCAATAAAAAAACCATACCAATCTATCATCATGGAGTGTATAAGACTAAGTTTTTTTACATTCAGTAGATCATAACATAAGACAACCTTCCGGCATCATCATCAGATCCTTAATATTAAGTGGGGTAAATTGACATTAAATGGTCACATTATACTGAAAATTAATTCTTTTTATCTATACATAGAACCTAAGTATTAAATGGCCAGTTATTGAAGGGGTTTTATGATTGCAAGTTAGGTAAGTTGTAACATGAAAGATTTGCTTGCTAACAGCTCACTACTACAGACTTTTAGACAGACTCAACAGCGTCACGTGCCAAAAAAAAAGTATGATTGACTGGAGAATGCCTTTAAGCATTAAGTCTGCGACTTGTACTTTACCTTCATATTAAAAATTATGCAATCAAGTTTAAATAAATAATTAAATCTCAAACATCTAGGATGTGTTCACAATTTAATTTTAGTCATTACTACTTAATTCATCTACGTAATTCATAATACCTACAATTGTTTCTTTTTCAGGATACTGGTTGTTCCATTGCCACTTTCTATACCACTTAGTAGTCGGAACGGCTGCAATAATCCACGTTGGCACTCAAAGCGACCTGCCTCCAGTGCCCCCCAACTTCCCAACTTGCGCAAACTACCGCCCTGAAATCACACCTCCGATACCAAACTTATATTGAACAATATCGTTACTTATATATTGTTTATGTACCTATTGAGATAACTATGAAAGGCAGTCTGCTCAATAAGAGTTACTATATTTGATTATGGTCAATGGTACAGTTGACTTCGAAGATATGTTTACACTTTTGCACCTTTATCCTTTGTTATAAGGTGGAAAAGTGTTAATATATCTTTGACGTCGACTGTACAATAAAACAATGTTTGTTAGGGACTTATATCTTGCTTAAATGCATTGTATTGTCTACGGCAAGCAAAGAGCATTGAAAGTGTTAGCGCTGATATTTAGAAATTTTGCAGGAAAATAGATTATAGGGTGATGGGGTGACTAATTATTAAAATTGACGGACTGAGGTACATTATTATGAGGTACAATCGTATTTATATAAACAGAAGTATTTTATTTTATACTTTATGCATATATACATACTGGATCGATTTTACATTCAATAACAAAAAAAGTGTGAGTAAAATACAAAGATATGAAAAGCACTCGCTCTGCGAGCGCAAAATTCCCACCAGTATCTAAATACATTTTATTCTGTACTGTTTCTGAACGTTTTTGAGTTAAATGCTTAATTAATATATCGCAACTTTATTGATGTTAACACTTAAGCTTAATTATGTCGGCTTGGCTGAATCACATTCTTATAGTTACATATAAAAATGAATGATTTTTGTTCTGATCAATACAAAATTCGGACAGGCCTTGCGTTTGCCGGCTAGGCAAACATTAAATGGGTGTATCATATGGTCAAATACGCAGGTCGTCTACAGCGTCAACTTACCTAAAAATCATGAAATAAAAAAACTAAAACGGGTTAAATCGCGTATACTAATTTAAACTTCATCCCGAAGTTTCGAACCCTTTAGCAGCGTTCGTGGTCATCGGGTGGAGTCCAAAGATGAAATTAGTATAGTAGTAGTGAAGTTTAAATTAGTATATGCGATTTAACCCGTTTTAGTTGTTTTATTTCATAAGTAATTATCGCGGCAACCGAAGACAATATTATTTACCTAAAAATCATTTGGGCAAATTTGCAGATAGTCTAAAACGCAAGCGGTCCATGACGCTTCTCGTTTAAAATCAACCCGACAAATAAGCAATTTGCCTGCCATGTAATTGGTCACTTTCGCTACTTGTCTTAGGATCATCTAGACCAATTCACAAATAGTAATTGGTCGATAAAGCAACTCGTCTTAAATATGATAATTCCTATAAGTCGTTTAATACTCAGAAGTGGTTTATTATCTTGGATTGATTGGCCACTTATGGATGAACACTTGAATGGTATTATTATAGAAGTATTACAGTATATTTAATTGACAATTTTTCAATAGTACACATATATACACGTGCAGTCGCCGGCAAAATTGTCTTACGATATCAAGACGCGTTTTGGCCATAGGATACTACCCCCTATAAGTGTGTTTTTTATTAAACAGAACCGTCTGCTAACGAATATCATCGATAGTTAAATCGAAAACAAAATAGTTTTATTATTATTTCAATTTTTCTTTCGATTTAAATATCGACTCTATAAGTGTGTTTAATTGTTGCATAAAAAGGCAAACTTTTGAACTAGTAAGGTAATCCTAAGTAGTGGCCAAGAAAATGTATTTACTGTATCTTGAATATTTACTCATTCAACAGTTATGATTAAATATCGTGATTTCTAACCTAACAATTTTTAACACAGTGTAGTTTTTTCTTCGGGAAAAATTTACACCTGTGTTCGACAGTTCACTAATGTAGGCACGCGTTTCATTTTATTACGTATTCAGTACACAGTTGGCTTATTAATATGATAAGTCATATATTTACCATACGTTTAATAATGTATTATTACTAGAGATCAGGCGAATTGGCGTCATTGAATGAAGTTTTTGGAACACTTACTTTATAATAATAAAAACATATTTTTCAAATTGGCTTCTAAATGATGGAATTATGTTTTAATATACATTAAGTCCGATGAATTGAAGTCGGCTATAAATGTAACGTCAATTCGTCGGGTCACTAATTATTACTTATCAACAAGTAATATTTAACCACTACTTATTTTAGTACTTAAGAAAACTATAACAATGTCGCAAGCATTTTGGACGAAGAACTTTTGTGAATAAATAAAACCTAAACAAAACTAATCATATTTTTAATCCTTAGGCTACAAAATAAAATCGTTTTAACTAGGGAAATGTTTTCTGTGTACTTCTTGTTTTTCTTTGTAACACATAGTTTTTAATAATCTCTATAGTACTCTAGTGTAAATATTGTAGCCGTATATAAATCAATTAGTTAAACACCCGTAGTTGGTAGTACCAATTAATTAGTTCCTTTAACCTTATTTATTTGAGGTATACAATGTGTAATTTGGTGTAAAGACGATTTCAGCACAACAGGTAGATGCTTGTATGTTTCCATATTCATTTACCTATAATTTGCTTGACTTGCATGTTCTTTAATTAAGATAGTTATTTAACCATCAAATTCAAAATAGAAAAAGAAAAATTATTAAAAAAACTATATCTTGTTATGTTATGACCTACTTGTTATTACCTACATTAATATTGATACCCAATTTAAGGTAATGAATCCACTGGACGCCATTTGCAACGTTCCCCGAAACGACGGTGTGTGCGTGAGCAACCTCAAATCGGCCAAACCAATCGACAAAGCCATCCTGCAGGAGCGACCCGACGTCAAGATATTTTTGCCCTTCCGATTCCACTTCTACAAGCCTAAGGATCTGTTCAAGGAGAACAGTTACAAAAATTATTTAGGTAACTTCATTTAATACTAAGATAAGCGGGTAATGACTCATAGAAAAATGTTTATACCAATTGTATACAATTGGGTAACTCACGTTTTATATATAAGTCGAATATTGCTCGATACGTTTCTCCTGCGCAACTAAAGCATATAATCATGAGCCGTTCATGTTGGCTGACTAACTAATGTTTATCTGTTGTACAATTTTGTGCGTGTGTTTGTCTCTTTTACGATTTTTTTTTCTTTGTTAGGACGTATTTCCTTAAGTGTTTGTAGATTCAGTGCCTTTTCATTGTGCGGTCATAAAGAATTGGAAATCTGCCTATGTGTTATTTTAACAGCTTTAAGGATAGATTCTAGAAGTCTTTGAGATATTAGTAAATTTAAACTATTTTTAAACTGAACAAAATAGGACAATTGGATAAATAAATAAATATTCCAGGACATCCTTACACACATTGACTAACCCCCACGGTAAGCTCAAGAAGGCTTGTGTTGTGGGTACTCAGCAAACGATATATATAATATACAAATACTTAAATATATATAAAACACCGATGACTCAGGATCAAATATCTGTCCTCATCACACAAACAAATGCCCTTACAGGAATTTGAACCCAGGACCATCGGAGTCATAGGCCGGCTCACTATCCACTAGGCCAAACCTGTCATCAAATATATGGATATGATGACAGATAATGGATGGACGTAAATCGTACAACTTTTTATTTCCTTTTGTTCTGAGCCCACACCGCATTTGACCACTGGTATACTCAAACTTCACCTTTCGGTTTCCAGCGGCTGTCGGTGGCGACCACGTGCTCAGCCTGGTGGACGAGATATCCTACAGCTCGCCACCCGCTCCACCGCTCTCGCAGATGCACGAGCTCTCCCCGGATCTATTCTGCAACGGCGACAATCGACCCGCCAACTGCCCCGTCGACTGCCGCTGCACGCACATGATCGATGTGCCCCTCAATTCTATAGTTGAAATTGTGCTCGTTGATGAAGGTAAGACCAGTTATGTAACTAGACCTTCTCTATACATTTGTCATTTTCTTAGCGACTAAAAATTGTTGGACTCGAAACTGTTGTGAAATGGCTTACCCTATGCCTGCGCTGCGACTTTGCACAATTCAATGTTGGATAACATTTCCGAAGAAGATTGGAGATTGTTTAATTACAAAAAAAAATATTGAATATAAATTGCTTTTCTTTCGGTTATCCTGTGTTTCCTGTCATCTAGGTAATGCGACTGCTATATACATCGCAGATTCACTAACATGTACCACAGGTTTTTATATACTCTCGCCTACCAAGGGTAAAAAATCGTGTTTTTTTTTTCAGTTCAATCACCTAACCTTTCTCATCCGTTCCACCTCCACGGGGTGAGTTACAACGTCATCGGCATAGGCCGGTCTCCAGACAAGAATATAAAGAAGATCAACTTGAAACACGCGCTCGACCTAGACCGCAAGGGTTTACTAAATCGGCAGTACAACAACCCGCCGTTGAAAGACACTTTGGCCGTGCCTAACAATGGATACGTGGTGCTGAGGCTAAAAGCTGATAACCCCGGTAATTTTTTTTTACAGTCTCTATAAAAAAAAGAATATACCCTACATAATATTGATACAATTAAACGGACTTTAGCAGCTTTACGCAGCATCCTTAATTTAATTTTATATTATTATGTTCTTGAACATCTAAGTCATTTAATAATAAAACTATAATCTGACGCTTTTAATATACTGTAACGCGCATTTTCTAAGTTATGTTGCTGGACATTTTTGCTCAATAACGAGGAGTTTTCTCAGTTGTCCAACAAAGACTATTCTATATCTAAATACTCATGCTAAGATCCATATTTTTTAAATGGTAGTAATAAGACTGTGTCAGTTATTCCTGTAAAAAAATGTTTCACACAAATATGTAAATACATTATTATTTTATGCACAGGAGATTATTGTTAAGAAACATGTCTGACGTTTGAACAAAAGGCTTATTTTTCTTGGTATACGTCATTACGGGTGACGTGTAGCGACATCTACCGAGGACCATCTAAGAGTATTGAACCCTTTTTATCCAGTGGTTGTGGGTTCGAGTCCCGCTGCGAGTCAATTTTTTCTATTTTTCTTTCGATTTAAATATCTTTGATATGCTAGCAGACGTTTCTGCTTAATATAAAAATAAAAGGCTTATTACAAACGTTCTGATCGAAAAATATACTTACACAATCCCCAATTTTGTGCTACGACCACTAACGTGTAATTTTCTTTGTTTCCAGGATACTGGCTGTTCCATTGCCACTTCATATTCCACATAGTAATCGGGATGAATTTAATATTGCACGTGGGGACGCAACACGACCTGCCACCTGTACCTCCAAACTTCCCTCGCTGTGGCCACCATCTTCCCGCCATCACACCCCCGCTCTACCCCGTACACTGACGGTGAACATCACCTTATGTCTAATGTCTATTATACCATTCGATCTCACTTAATGTGAATAGATTGTGCGGGAATCTCGTTTTCGAAAAGCATAATTTTGAATGAGTACTGCCATATTTAATACTTGTACTTAGAGAAATATGAAAGAAATGCGAGACATTTTTTTATTGATGAATGAATGATGTTAGATTTTAAACTGAACGGTGCTGTTTCTAAGATTTTTTGTTATTAATGTTTTGGACTCTTTATCAGCAGAAAGATGATAATACCTCATCACATCAAAGTTGGTGTGTTTATCATACTTACGAGTACATGGTGATGAGCGCACCAATGTTGAAAGACTATTCATTGTTAAGAGAGTTTTTGTTTACGAAAACTGTTATGCCTGCATGTTTGTGTTCTATAATAATACACATCCTATTGATATACTATAAAAAGTATAGGTTTTTGTAAGAGCGTTATACATTAACAACAACACAATTCCTAATTTCTATCATACAGCTTTACGAAAGAAAATATTAGGTCGCCAAAGATATTTACCGATATAAACTGGTCTGTTTGAGATTATTATGCAGAATTCATATCGTTGAATATTATTTGTAAATAATTTACTGTCCTTTTAGAGTAATTATGGAACGAAGTCTGTAAAGTTTTATTTAGTAAGTACAAAATAAAACAGTTCAGTAAGCTAATGTAAGACGATTCATGCACTATGAATCTACTTCAAATACTTATTTCAGTCGTCTCTTGAGATCGTAACGAACATTACGCCTAATGAGTTGCACGTAGGTAATGCAACTGGTTCTATTTAGTATGAAAAAAATCGGTTAATCGCTTTAAACCGTTTTCTTTGTACCAGTTTGTAGGCAACGGTAACTCGACAGAATTTAGCGTTGTTACTACTTACTGCAAATTCTCTTGAATGAATCTCATGAAAGCATGCTTGAAGTTGGAAGATCGTAAGCTCAACTTATTAGGTAAAGTAAAAGCATTAACATTTATGAACTAATTGGTATGGAGATAGTTTAAGTTAATTTAGTATAAACAATTCGTTTACATACGCATTTATATGAATATAAATGTATTTCAAAAATAGAAATTCAGATGTTCCAATTGAGTTAAGCTTGGATATTCCAACTTCGAGCCTAACATTTATTTGACACAGGGTAGTATTTTTTATAAATATACCTCATACACCTGTGGTGGGCAGTTTACTTCATTAAAGGTTCAATTTACTTCAAACTTTCATCTTTATCTCCAATATCATTAAATCAGGAGTTATACTGCTTTAAAGAGCAATGCATGAATTAGAAAACTTATCGATATTCAGGTAGATGTTATCTTAAGCCTGAGAATTGCCCATATTTTATTTACTTACTACTTAAGTTAACTGATACCTGTGGTAATAAGAGATACGACGGCGGATGGAGTCATTTTGTTATTAAATAAATTTATTAATAAATTATTCTTTGTATTATTTTCAAGATTCAATCCTACATTTACTAGTAATATATACTTACAATACTCGTACGTAAGATTAATATTCTATTGGTCAAAAATATATTATTATATTTTGAGTCGTTTTGAGGGAGGCCTATGTCCAGCAGTGGACGTCTTTAAGCTGACATGATGATGATGGTGATGGACAAAACACCCCACGATCAATGGAGCCAGCTCAATTCGACAAACTAAACTCAGACTTGGGTCCCAACTTTGCTTGAAACACTGATATCAGAATCTGGACTTACTTTTAAATGTCACTGTGAGGACTCGATGGAGTCAGTTTTCGGTTTTCGAATTGAATCGAAAATAATTTTCGGGAAATAGTTCTGGATACGTATTCAAGATAGTCCATGTCCTCCCGCGGGAGTCGTAAGAGGCGAAAAACCGACGGATGGATAGGGCGTTGAAACCGAATCCGAATCAACAGCTACTGCGGTCGCCAACCGCTACTCTCTGGATGATACAAGTCATATTTGGGGGAGGCATATACGGTCCATAACGGATAGCATGGTAGCCAGTTCATCGTCTATCGCGCTATCCGTCACTTTCGCACTCACATACTTTACGTTAGATCTTGACAAGTATTGTAAAAAGTAAAAACCCGACCATATCAGGTTAGCAGCAGAGGATATCTTACTGCTGCGGCTGAAATTATGATTTTCTAAGCTGACATGATACATACAACGGATTATTACGTTTATATATAATATTATTATCACTACTTTTTTACTCGGTATTTATCAAATTATCATATACCTACCTAGTTATATTAATTGTATTTTCGAGTTTCGAATTAGTACTGGTTAGTACAGTCAGCGTCATATAGTTGGTAGCATCCAAAGTATTCAAAAAATTCGGTACACCATAGAATTAGTATGGTGTACCGAACTATTTAAGTACTTTGAATGCTACGAACTACGTATATGACGCTGACTGTACCATGGTAGTTTGAAATATATATAGAATAGTACATGTTATAGAATGACGAAGATACAAATAGTAATTATCTCAAAAAAATATCGTATATTCTTAAATACACCTACCTAAACAAAAATACACTTATCACTGTGCCAATATTGTAAGCACCCGCATTCTGAAAATACCTACTACGAAAACTGCTGCAAAGTAGTCCATCAGGCAAACACATTCGAAATATGTCTTCATTATCATCAGCAGAGGCGCTAAATGAAAATTTAAGAAACGTATATAGGCAAATAAGGACAGCATATTTTAATTGAAAAATGTTACCCGTAGACACTTAGCGACCCCGGGTCCCCCGAAAATAGAGACGCTGTTTTTGTATATAATATTTTATATATTTAAATTATAGTAAGTCCGGCGGTTTCATCGGTTTTTATTTAGTCACTCGCGCGATATATTCCATGACATAGAGCCTAGATCGGCAACGCGAACTATGACGCGGACAGGCCCTCGGAAGTCTTAGTGCTTAAAAATGAAGATATACTCAGAAATATATCCTACTACTGACGAAATAAACGTGAGAGCTGCAGTTATCAGAAAATAAATGCAATTATTACTTAGTAGCAGATAATTTTTTAAGTAGGTGCTTTTTAAATATAGGTCGTACCCACATATATATCTAAAAATATAAATATTTTTAACAGATACTCGAATAGATTATTTCTGAAATTAGTTTAAAAAAATGTTGTTTATCTCTGCTGTTAAATGGCATTGTTCGTACTGATAGTCAGATTTTTGCATACAAAATGAAGTTCATTACTTCAGATATAACCACGATATGTTCCACTTGCGTGACAATAACCTTATTCTTAGCGATGAAGTCACACGTTAAATTATTATTGCTGCTGACGTTTCCGTGCTCTATTTTTGGAGGTAGGTCGTAATTGCATTAAATTTTCAGCAATGTGATTTACTTCACCATGAGATACACCAAACACTTATTTTGTTATTGAATAATCTATATGTAATATCACGTTCTAAATCAACCAATCACTATATCTTTGTATTTATAATAACATTTTTTAACCTTATTCTTCAGCACTTACGCCACCGAGACAAAATCCAAACAGTAAATTGATAGGGGGGCTAAACACAAATCCTTCACACCACCCTTACCTAGTCTCCTTACAGATAAGGTTCTTCATGATACGAGCTCATCTTTGTGGCGGCACATTGCTTAATAAAAACTGGGTATGTTTTGATGAGTTATATTTGTCATGTCATTTTTATTTGAGGTGCACCTCCTCAGACAAGTACCTCTGAGTGAAGTGGTATATTCGGTTTTTGTTTTTAAGCAATCTTTAGTATACTATGAATTTATATCTTGATCATAATAAAGTTTCACAATATCATAAACCTCGCTTAATAGTTGCTCGTAATACCTCGCCTTAAATGAATAGTTTTCATCCCATTAGCAATGTCTTCTTAATTCAAGTAGTTTATTGGAACAATGTATTTTAATTCTCCCCTCTTAAAGATTCTTTCGGCCGGCCACTGTGTGACAGAATCCTTTTTAGTAAAATTGCTGCCCATGGATGCAATAGCTGGATCATCAGATGTTCATAATATGCATAATGCCGGCTTCGGGCCTGACGCTCAAATCGTCTCCGTGGACAGACGCATATCACATCCTGATTATGCTGGGTACGTTTTATCTTAGCTACGGGTTTATCTGGTCATATCGCTGTTTCCCGAAAAACCCGAGACTTCGCCAGTCGCCATCAAATATATCAGAGCGGCCGAGGTACTCAACAATATCTGAAAATACACTTTTAACAATAGAGGTTCAAATATGTGTTACTAACTTGACCACTCCGATATGGCTGATGACAACTATGCAGTGTATTGAACTTGGCTAGACACGCTACCGCGTGTTTAGATATATAAAGGCTGGATTGGATCAACTGTTCTTAAACCTTTTTGCTATCTGAACTTTAGATTTATTTACTGAATCGTTTGTATCTAGTAAGAGAAGATAATTTCAGCTTTAGAAAGAGATGGCTTTTAATATATTTTGTTCAGTTGGTAAATACTATATGATCAGACTCGGACTATGTTTGCCATTGGTTTTGATTGATTCAGTCCTACTTTAGGTTACATAGTTTACGTAGAAGTTTTTTTCTGTTTTACAAACAGGGGCATCGGACCAAACGATATAGCAGTTCTTCATACTAGTAAATCGTTTAGATTTACAAAATTTGTACAGCCGGCAATACTGCCTTTACTTACAAAGGCGACGTATGAGTCTCCACTGATGTTGACTGGGTGGGGTATACTAAAAACCACGTTTTTCTTCCCAGACCTGCCTAGGTATCTACAGGAGGTAAATGTCACGTATCTTCCATATCAGGGTAAGTGAATTTCTGGTTCATCAAGTTAATTTTAATTAGGCTCAAAAATGATATTATACCTAAGTACATTGTAAACCGACTTGGTTGGGTTTCGTGTTTTTTTCCATCATATTTTATAACATATTTAGCTATTTTATGAATTTATGATAGAAGCATTTATGTGGATGTGGATAACGTAACAAGGTATATATAATAACGTTGCGTTATTTTAATAACAAACCGTGTATATTTTAAAACTATCTATAAAAAACCAGCAGTTTTCAATTAAAATCGCATTATACAATGTATATAATATAATGACAATAATTTTGTATTTTGTTAATTTTTGCTAGAATGTAACGAAGCCATTGAAGCAATAAAAGACAAAGGAGAAAATAACCCCCTAAATGAAAAGTCAAATATTTGCACTGGACCCATCACCGGTGGGATATCAGCGTGCAGTGGAGACTCCGGTGGGCCTTTAATTCAATACATAAGAGAACGAGATAACTCTATCGATGATGATAAGGACAATGATATTGATGATACCTATCCTTTGACACTACCACAGAGTAAAGATGGATTTAGGAAAATAAACATAGAAAAGAATGGTGAAGTTATTCCTATGGTTGTTGGAGTAGTATCTTGGGGCTCAACGCCTTGCGGTGATAAAGGCGCTCCGACTGTGTACACTAAAGTACAAAACTTTTTAGGATTTATCAATAAATATGTCACATAGTTCCCTTTGTTTTATTTTATAAAGTACAAAATAACTTACAAATCACAATTATGTTACTTAAAACTAAAATTAAACTCGCGCAGCTTATAGATAAAGCAATTTAGACCTTGCCATTAATGAATCAAAAATCAGTCGAATCCACGTCAAAGATATGTATACACTAGAGTACTTTATTGTAAAAGAAAAAGTGTACACATATCTTTAACGTGACTATAAAATGTATGCTGAGGCACTGGACCCTATAGGATAATGAGGTAAAGTAAATTCATGAACCCTGATTAACACAAAGGTTCACGAGATTTCCTAAAAACGACCCTCATATTCAAAAATGGCAAGATCAGTACCGGTAAACGGATTTGGTATAACATGTGAAAACTACCTAAATACATTTAACAGATGCGAATAGTTGAGTATCACCTAACACTAAGAATAATGATCCTGTAGTGGTAGTCAGTCTTATGTGTCCTTAATTTAGCAATACATCTGGAGGCTTGTAATCTCCGCATTTCGGAAACGAGTCTAGGAGAGATTTCGGCAAGGCCTCTGGGACGGTGATGACGAGTGCCGCGGGTAAAGTGCGACTGCAGGATCTGCACTCGAGCAACCAACTTCCTCCTCGGTCTAGTTTTATCCGCACAATTGTAAAACCTTTATTCGGTACTATTACTGTGTCTTTTAACGGCGGCGTTTGAAGGTTCCTGTAAAAACCATGTTAATTTTTACATGTATTTTTATTAAAAGCAATTTTGTTTTTTTTATTGCATGCCATATATATACTTGAGTAAAATAATATCCTCTAGATATTACTAGCATGTCTTCAACGTACATAAAGGTATAAATAAAACTGAAAAAAATTACCAAATAGCATCACTTTACATGTCCTGTCCTGAGGAGCCCTGTCCTTCTTTTTATCAAGATATTTAAATAATTTGTCATTATTTACATATAAATACGAAAGCAGAATACTTCAGCAGCAATAACTAATTAAAATTGTATTAACTTCGCACCAATTTCGTAGTCTTCAGCTTATTATGTGAGCATTTATAAAATAATCCTTACCTCTCAATTTTCCCATCCTTATCTAGTTGCTCAAATGTTGCCTTAGTAATTGGTTGTCCTTGAGATAATTGCGAAGAAGCGATTATTTGCATGCTGTAGCCATGCATGTGGAATGTATAAGAATCGTTACTGCCAAAACCTGCAATCGAAAACACGAGATGGTTCAGGTCTAACTATCGTTTATCGTTTTGGTATGTACGCCTGTATATATCATATCCATATGTAAAAATAAAAAATAAGATATTTGGTGGGAAAATGTAAAGGTTCGTAATCAAAAATTCATACTATGTTATCAATGCTCTCAAAAAAATAATTTGTCCTATACCCACCAGAGCGATTTTGAAATTATGCAAAGTCATAATATGCTACTAATATAACCAATTTTGTTAGACAGGCAAAGTGAAAAGATCCTACTAGATTTACCGGAATACCATCGAATTAAGAAACAGAAAGTACAGAAACATGATTTCACAAGTAGAAAGTTATGCTCGATCAAGATTATCGCTGGAAATCATAACATCGTAAAGCGTGTGACATTTTTATTTTCACCTTAATTATTTGCATTAGGTTTATAATGTTACATTCAAGCTTAACTGAGCATTTAAGTGTTTTTAACGAATGTTTATTATTAACTTGAATTTAAATATATTTCTGGTTTAATTTTGACCAAGTTTAATGAAGCTAATGATCAAACTTGTTGTTGGGAGGTAGATTTGTTTAAGGAGTTGCGTTACGCAGTCACCAGAGAGTGACTTTGCTGTTCGGAAAATACCTTATACCCTTTTTCATCTGAACTAATCCCCACTGGCTCAAAGTCGAATGCTAAGGCCGAAATATAAATGATGCCTGGAGAAGGATTAAAGAAAAAAATGCTGAATAGGACTTCGTGATTCAAAAAATATATTTACCTTCATTTAACAGCACGAGTTCCAGTACTTCTCCTTGCTGAGCATTGAGAGTCAGCATGCACTGCGGTTCCTTGCTTTTACTCTCCTCACCCACCAAGCATTTGGTTTCCTTTTTGACATCGTTTGGCCTCATCAGAAGAGGCACATTGGGATAGAGGAAGCTTTTGCGGTTTATTTGTACTACTCCCTTATCTGCGAGTGCTGAAATTGTGTACCAATTTTAAACGTGCCATTCTCATCTCACTTACTTATATACATAGAATATACGTTTTCTCCTCTCCACTTATTTTGGCTTTTACAAGCTCTAAGATTTTCGCTTTTGCAATAAAGGTTATGGCAAAAAAAAAATCTTTTTAGGTAAAATTGGCTATACTGATTCCTTCACCGTAATTAGACTGTCGTGAAAATAGAACAATATTACTATCGATTCGTCGACTTTAGTGATACGTAAGTGGTACTTATACTACCACTTGCGTATCACTAATTCAGAAGACATGTAGTAGATACACATATTATTGTAGTAGTAATTAATGCATAAGTTTCTAATATTAAATAATTACGTGTGATGTATGTCAATTACGTTCACGAATTTCATGATACATATTGTCTCTGTAAATGATTTTAATTTTTATCAAAATTCATTAAACTTTCCAAACTTATTAGTTCATAATAGTCACTTGTGTGAGATGCTTATGATATGATACAAAAACAACTTACATATTATGTAAATACTGGAAATGGTTAGTCATTATTTCAAAACCGTAAGAGATACATAGTCACAACTAGGTAATCTTACTCCAGCCTAATCTTTAATACAAGCTAATGATTGACACGAGGCTATAAATCTCAGCTGTTAGGTCATCGGCTATTAGAGTAAAATACCGGTCAAAACAAAAGTTGTAAGTACTTCGAAAAAAAATTTTTGACAAGCGTTGACACGTCAGGATTTATTACACGCTACCATTATTCATTCTTGCATTTGCGTGTCTAATGCAAAAATATAGTACGGTCTATGGACTTGTACTTACATAATGAGGCCGGGAAAAATGGCTTCTTTGGTATTGCGTCACTGACGTATCGGTAGTCATTGTCGGAGTCTTTGAACTGAGGAACATGGCGGTCAATGCTTAAAATGAGCGATTTTTCAACCACGCTTTTTGGCACATCTTGCAAAGATTCTAGTTTTTGTCCGTAAAGAATATCAGAGTGAGAGTCCATAGCGGGTGCTGCTTTCTGAAAATACAATTAACCTTTATGTAGTTACGTTAAAACTTACTCTTAAAAGTTAACCCTCAATTGTATAAATTGTTCATTCATTTCATTTTACTTCTGATGTACATACACATATACTTCTGACGTCCAACAAGTACATATTTTATGAGAAAGGACTTTTATTCAAAAAGTAGGTATTTAGTTAACAATCTAGTAAACTTACCAAGCCATCATCCAACATAGCAGTGTAATTGAAACCCTGATGCAGCATCATTGCGCTGGCGTGGAGATCGCCGCAGGCACCACCGCTACGCACGCGCACCCAGTTACCTCCCATTTTCTCGCTCGCCCGTACTACAACGTCCATTCGCTCTCCTGGAATTTCACATGTAAATTATATACCAGCCTATTTTTCTAAATACGAATTCAAGTAGAAGAAAAAGACATATACACATGAAATGTCCAGAAGCTTCTGTTGGACCTAACGGGATGCGTGATCATTGATCAAGATCATCCAATATCGATTACTTACAATATTCATTAATGTATAACTTAAATCGCCCATATCATAAAAAATACCTCTGTAACCAAAAACATTCCATAAAGTAATAAACGCTTCAATTAACACAATGCTCTTGACTATTACCTTATGTATGTTTGGGTCACCGTTATGCAAGAAAACTAAAGTTTCCGATAGGAAGTTCGTGTAGGTCACAATTATTTCTGGTAGTTTTAGGCAACGCACGCAAGTAACTATTTACCTGACGTAATATAAGCCATAGCGCATGTAATCCACGTAATAGTATCATCAGACCTTTATCAAATTACTTGCAAACGACGTAATACGATAAAAATAACGGGAAACCATTGAAAGCGAAACGAAAACAAACGGAACCAGTTTCACGGTGACCTTAACTCTTGAATGAACCAAAGTAGCGCAGACGGGACACCTTTCTCCTCTCACTGGACCTAGTGAAAACCGACAGACGACCACGGACTTATAAACTTTCTCCGTATAGACATTATAGGAATATCATTAGGTTTAATGCTCTCGTATTTAGAGTTATAAAGCCATCGTAGGTTATAAATTATGATGGGCATTGAAATATTCACACATTACAGATTTTTACACACATGCTGTTACTTGGCTTCACACTTAGAGTTGAGAAATTTAAGTTTAAGTGTCTAGACTTAGACAACTTAGCTATTAGGTTTTTTTAAGTATACAGTGTATGCTTAGCCAATTGACAAACCCTCAAATCGCACGTAGGGTTACTTATCTGGAATGGTCTAATGTCAATATTTTTAAATAAAAAACTTTAAAAAATCAGTTACATTAATCACTGGCAGTGTTTTTGACAATACCATGCTATGAGGCTATGACATGCTAACATCTCGTCAATGTTCGGCAATGATGACAATTATCAAAATTCAGAGCATTCTGTTCCAAAGAAGAAAAATTAGAATTTATTAATTTCTTTGTAACTGCTACTTACGGTCAGCTGATATTATATTTTTTATTTTGTTTCTAAATACCATAATGCATATGACTAGGACCACAGGACATATTGTCGATAGTACAGATTCTATGACAACTTATTTATTTATTCGTATAGCATTTTAATTACTAATTCAAGGTAAGTTTTTCTATGAGAAAAAAAAAATACAAATGTCAAGTAGAAATCTAGTAATAAATTATTCGTTTATACTTAAAACCAAGACGATGGCTCTTTCTAACTTTCACCGGAACGCTATCTAGTCACAAAATAATAAATATACAATTTTATGGGTTGTTCAATATTGCTACCGATTAATCGTCTAAAAAAGTGCCTATTCAGTAGAGTTAAACGTTCTAGGTTTCTTCTTACTTATTCTTTCTCTTGGGTTATTATTAAACAAAAAAAGCAGTTTACTGAGTAAGGTTAAGGTGTCTGAGGTTTCGACACTGTCCCAGTATAAAATTTAAGTACCTTATTGGATAGAAAACCAAACATTATTTATAAGCTTATACAGTATTTAGATGCGTTTAATTGACCTTTGTTTAAAGGTCACTGATTTTGTAGTTTTTTGCAAGCATACATATGTTAATGTATATGCACATTCGACAATGACCCTGACTACGGTGAACTGAGAACTGTGAATTGAGGACCGCGTCAAACTTGTCATTATACGATTACTATAATAAATTCAAGCGATTATGGAGGAGTAAAATTAAAATAACAAATAATTTTATCATATTATTTCTTTATCACTAAAACTGATCATTATAGAACAACTAGCTGTGCCCCGCGGTGTTAACAGAGGTTTATTAGGGAAAAAGTAGCCTACGTTTTCATCCAGGGTATCAGCTAACTCCATACCAAATTTTATTAAAATCGCTCCAGCCGTTTAGACGTGAAGAAGTAACAAACATACACACTCACAAACTTTCGCCTTTATAATATTAGTGTAGATTAATAGTGCACCCAACAGTCATGAAGGGAATTTATTTATTTATTCGTACTGAAGTCAAATTAATATATAGTTCAATTATAATATAACATAAAAAAGCAATAAACAAAACAACAAGTAAAGTTACAAATTAAAAAATATAGTATTTAACAAATATAATATATTTATAACCAAATTTAAAACGTTCACTGAATACTATATTTATTATTTATTTTCGTCTCAAAATAAATTATTTTACTGCTAAGATTAGTCTTTTTTTATATATAAATTGTATAAAGTTAGTTTTCAATATGTTGTTAAGTTTTTGTCTGTTTTTGACACTCATTTTACAAGTTCTTTTTTATGACAAAGGTGGCAAACGAGCAGACGGATTGCGTGATGGTAAGGATGTACCGTCGCCCATAGGCACCTGCAACACCAAGGGTGTCACAAGTTCAGAATATCGAAGAATATATCGATATTGACTATTGTTGATAATAATAAATATACATCCGCTTAGTGTACCCCTTACATTTCATTAAATTGTCGAAAGAGCCTCTGCGTGTTTGTTCCGTGTACGGAACAGACATACAAAAAAATATACCTCAAATAACATATATATTAATAAATTAGTACCTGGATAAAGCTGCACCCGGCTGGCCGATACAGGCTTGACAGGCTTGCCGTCAGTGGCTATGACGACCATCTCGTGCCGGTCGACGGTGACCGCCACTGGGCAAGCGATCGCTATTGCGTTGACCAGTCGCAGTCTGTATGCAAAACCTGGCAGGACGAATATCCTGGAAATATAAATATTAACTTATACCAATGATTATTTGATTGTCATTTTTGGTTTTCGCGACCGCTTTTTCACTAGATGGCCTCAGGCATCAGGTCTAGCTGTCGTATTCCACCAATAATGTTTAATCGTATTTTTTTCTATTAGTGGATTTTGAAAGCTAAAACCTCTCGCCCTAGTGCTGCCATCTAGTAAAAAAATTGATTGCGGAAACCTTCATAAAATGGTATTTTTGCAAAAATCTGTTAAATCTTTCAGATAGTTTCGTTGTTTAATTGTCATCAATTAATTGTGATTATTGCAAAAATGTTTATTTCTTTGTAATTTATTATGGAATTTTTATTATTTAGACAGATGTCAAATTCAAAAGATATTTATTAAGTTTTATAATGCATGTCTTTTATTTTTCTTTTTTAATTTATGTATTTGACTGCGCCACATGATAACTCTTCTATTCATTTAAAACCCAATTGAATGGATATCGTCAACTAAAGCATAGTCAAAACGATCATTTTTAATGACTTAATTCTATCGTGAAATAAAGATAATTGTAGACATTACATTCATTGTAGGTAAATATAACTTCCGTTCGCATATCTCTGTTCTAACATATGAACAATTTAATTACCAGCCGTCTTCGCCTCACGCTATACTATATTAAGTAACAGTATTACATTACTAATGTAACCATATAGACGTGCGTTCACAAGTAACAACGACATACACTGTACAATTTTGAATAATACAAAGTAAAACTAAATATTTTTTACCTCACTAGCTCGGAAACCCTAATTTTGTTATTTAAAAACAGGCGGCAAAACTGCTTATTATAAACAAGAGTGTTTTCAGATTCTGGAATCTTTCGCTAGCTCGAGTCTCAATTTTTTTTTTTTTTTTTATAAAAGACTGACCAGCGTTTGACCTCAGTCGCACCTGATGGAAAGTGACGACGAGGTCGAGGGTGTAGCACGCTGGTTCAGTAACAGCCTATTCACTCTTGCCTTGAAAAGACCCAAATTATATCTTACCGGGAATACAGACGAAGGGAGCGAATTCCATTCCTTAGCAGTCCGCATTAGGAAGGTAGAAGCGAATCGCTTCGTGCGAATGAATGGAATATTCACAACGTAAGGATGAAACCGCTCCCCTCGTCTGGACGTCCGGTGGAGGAACGGAGATGGCGGAATTAAATCGTGCAGTTCCTGTGCACACTCACCAAAATGTATCCTATAAAACACAGACAAACTAGCAACCCTGCGACGGTGCTCAAGGCTTTGTAACCTTACACTCAGTAATTCAGGATCGCCAATGAGTCTGCGAGCACGGTGCTCTATTGAATCCAAAGCGGCCAGCTGATACTTGGCAGACCCGTCCCAAAGATGGCAACAGTACTCCATGCACGATCGAACCTGAGCTTGGTAAAGTGTTAGAAGCTGTTCCGGCGTGAAGTACCGCTTCACCCTGTGTAAGACCCCAAGCCTTTTAGCAGCGGATTTCGCTTTGGCCTCAATAGTGGCACCGAAATTCAGCTTAGTAGTTAATTTAAGGCCAAGTAGTTCGAGGTGGTCCGAAATTGCTAAAGATACATTCTGGAAAGCAGGAGCCAAGATAAAAGGGCTCCTTTTGGCTGTGAATAAACACGCCTGTGTCTTGGAAGCGTTAAACCTGACCAAGTTGGCTTCGCCCCACTCGTCAACGGCCTTCAAGGTCAGGTTCGTTCGCTCAACCAAAGCTTCCCTAAAGGATTCGGTCTCTCCACTAGTAGTTTGGGCCTCAGGAATATATCTCTCAGTCACCGTGCTGTCGTCTGCATACCCAAAGATACCGGGCTTTAGCAAATCGTTTATATGCAGCAGAAAGAGGGTAGCTGAAAGAACTGAACCCTGAGGCACTCCGGCATTAATTGCAACGCGATCCGATGAGCAACCATCCACTACGACCCTAATAGATCGCTGCCTCAGGAAATCAGAAATCCAAGAGCACAAACCAGCAGAGATTCCGTACGCAGAGAGCTTGCCCAGAAGGCCGTCATGCCAAACCCTATCAAAGGCCTT
Source organism: Grapholita molesta (assembly GCA_022674325.2). Classification (NCBI taxonomy): domain Eukaryota; kingdom Metazoa; phylum Arthropoda; class Insecta; order Lepidoptera; family Tortricidae; genus Grapholita; species Grapholita molesta. Next base: position 13,595,758 of record CP053130.2, on the reverse strand, counting down.
GGAAATGTCGAGAGACACGGCGAGAGCTTCGCCGCGTTTCTCGATGGCCTCGCTCCAAATGTGGGTAGCGTACACTAGAAGGTCCCCAGTAGACCGCTTTCGGCGGAAGCCGTATTGCCGGTCGCTGAGGAGATCGTTACCTTCAAGATACGCAAGGAGCTTGTTATTCAATACACGTTCCATAATCTTGCAGAGTATGGAAGTGATTGCAATGGGACGATAATTCGATGGGTCCGCACGGCTACCCTTCTTAGGCACAGGCTGCACGTTAGCAAGCTTCCACGCTTCGGGAACTTTTCTCGACTTTAGGGAAAGACGAAACAGGCGCGTCAAAACAGAAGACAACTCAGGGGCACACGTTTTTAAAACGACTGCTGGGATACCGTCGGGACCACTAGCCTTATTCACATTTAGACAGCGTAGTGACTTCAGTACTTCCCTTTGGTGAATACGCACCTCTGGCATTGATGCTTCGCAGCGGGGCAAAGAGGGAGGCATGGCACTACCAGCGTCTAAATGTGAATTTTCCGCAAATAGAGACGCAAACAAGTTCGCCTTCTCTTCCGCAGTGTGGGCCAGTGAACCGTCCGGTTTCAGCAGTGGAGGTAGTGATGGGGAAAAATTGGCAAGAGAGGGTAAACTGCCTTAAAACTTTGCTCCCGAGTACAACAGATAATAATAATTATTACAAATATTTATATGTCATTATATCATTTGTTAAAAAGAGATAAACAAATGTTTAAGATTTTTCAGTGCAATGCTTACTTAAAATCCTCCTCCAGTCCATTAATCAGCAAAGAACTCGGCTTTAACTGACTAGAATTTTCCAAGTTAGCGGTCATAAGTTCCGGAAACTTGGCAGCTACAATCAGAGTGTATTCCTGGCTCCTGTCGAAGTCGTATAAGGAGGAATGGGCTTCCAGGGGCTGCGGTTGATTGACAATCAACGCGCCATACACGCCGTCGCTTTGGTGACTCACTGGAATTGAGGAAATGAAATAATTAAGAGAAACTCTGATACTTTCGGTTTGTAGTAACGTAACGCAACCTTAACGGGCTAAAGGTTAACTGGATGATATCGACTTTACCAATGTGTTACTCTCATTTATATATGTCATTTCAACTATTTATGTTAATTATGTCTTCTTTTTTTATTTTATTGTAATTATCACTGCATTGGAATACACTAACAGTAAACCCGATCTTCGAAATGAATTACACAAACAATATCAATGCATCCTAATATAAAGTCAAATTAGAATGTAGCTGAAGCACCGTTATCAAGGATACATTTTCAAGAGAAAGATTGATATACTATGTCTTAGCCAATAGTTACCAGTTGGCAATGAAAACTGTAATTATGCACTTCAGAATTTCTTCATAGCTGCTGTGCAGTAAAAATCCTAGCTACTGCAATGCAACGCAAATGACAAAATAAACGCTCTCATTGCCAAAGAATCAAACCAAAAAGACTAAACGGACCACGAAGGTCTACGGCAATGAACCGTCGGTTTGGTAAAAAGACAATGTTCATTTCTATTTCACTTGTTGTCAGGGTTCCGTAGTCAACAAGGCATTATAAATAAATAACGCGAACTATAAGCTTTAGCTCAACAAGTTACTTCATGTAATGATAACGTGATTTATTAACATTCCTCAAGCATCTTTATTAAAACATGAAATAGAAAACGACAAGACTATGACGGATTCAAAAATTCACGAGTAACTAATACTAAATGTAAGAAAATTAAGCCATTCAGAATAGTAGATACTGATATTACAGTTAGGGATATTTGGGGTGATTCTTCGGGCGTTTGAACCGCTCTTATTACTCTGTCCAGATTTCTGTAGAAGTGCCTGCATTATATTAAGTAGGTTTTGGTTGTCCTTTAGCCAGCTCAGCTGTCTACCATTGAACCAAAAATAATACCAAACTGTGTGATCATTTCTACGGAAATCTGGACAGAGTAATAAGAGCGGTCCAAACGCCCGAATAATCACCCTTTGCTCCCTTGCGAAGGAAGGAATTAAAAAGCATTCTGTTTTGTGTTTATAGGTACCTCATGTTTACACCTACAACCAGTAACTGCCACGGAACCCTGTGGTTAATACAGCTATACTCTTGTTCTCTTTTTATTATTTCTGATGAAAAGCTAAAAATTTAAACTTGTGAAATGATTTGCCTTGCAAATGCAACTGTTTTGTTTAATGTCGATAAACTTTAACATAGACGAGTTTCAACTTTATATTTCTATAAAAAAAATTATACTCAAAGTAATTTTAGTTTTCTAAATATATTATAAAATATTTGCGTTACCTTGAGACTAACAGACTACACAGTTAACCGATGAAAGTAGAACTTCGAAATTTCTTCGACGAATTTCTCGACTAAAAAACTTTTGGACATTAAGCCCCTAAGGATCTCAATTTTTTTATTGACTTTTACGAAAACAAAGTCGCAGACTACGGGCTGTATAAAAGTTGAAAAATTTCTAGCTCTCTTTTTGACTTTTTGCCTTTCTTCATAAAATGAACAATGAATTAAACAGTACATATTTACGAAAAATTCTACTATAGCTATAACGAATCTCGATATATTTCTGTGTTCACCATTACCGACAACTTTCTTTTCTATTCTAAGCCTCGCTATCGTAACAAGTTATATGTTTTATCTTGGTGTGATGTATTTTAATTTATACACACATAGTCTTAAGCAGGTCTTATTATGCACATTCACTCGATTTCAAATTGTTGTTACCCGTGAGACATAAAAAGTAGCAAGTAATTGGCTTGGAAGAGCACCTTTACTAATTATAGAGGCACTCGAGCTTGTTAGACTAAAATTCCATCGTTAATTCGGACACTTATTTTTAAACACCAACAGTAGAAAGTCAGGTTAAATTTATTTTTCGGTACTCTTTTAGTTAACTATAAGTATTAGGCACAAGATCAAAATTTTGCTACTAAAATGCTGATATAATTCTGCTATGGACTAGTAAAAAAAACACGTAATTGCGATAGTATATATGATAAGTACCTGAATCAGCATGATAGAAGAATGTCCCAGGAGATGATGCTCTAAACGCGTATTTGTAGGTGGAGCCGTAGCTGATTGGACATTGTGTAACCATCGGCACTCCATCCATATACGGTGTCCCTTTTTGCTCCACCCCGTGCCAATGTACCGCCATATCCTGCCCGACAACCTTATTCTTGACTTCAACTACTATGATATCGTTGGCGCACACATGAATGGGTGGTCCAGGAGTCATCCCATTCACAGTAATTGCTGGTCTCCCATCTTCAAGAACCGTTGGTTCAATTTTAAATTCGTAATAGCACCTTCGCGGTTTCACGTTGAATTTACAAGGCCGATAACACGATTTGTCTGCAACGAAAATGTAGTGTAGATAAGCGTAAGTAACCTTGTGAAGTATGTAGTCTTGACCTTCGTCCATCTATGTTCAATCTTGGTTATTTCGAAATGCGTTTTATTTATGCACAATGATCGTGGGTTCATATTATTTTAATAAATATTAAGTGTTAATGCAAAATTTCATTATAATTATTTTTTTATTATTGTCTCATTATTTTTTTATAAAATTGATTCATAGAATGGCTAAACAATAAAATCTCTGAACGATAACCTTGAATAAAAAGAAACAGTTATATTTAATTAAAGGCCGACAGGCTACACAAATTGATGGAAATTTTCGGTCAGAATAGTTTGGATACTTCACATTATTTCAATAATCATCAGATTTTGTTTTTCTAAAAGAACTTTCTACAATGCCATTTTGAGATATCAAGTTTATAATATGAAACTTTACCTGCATTCTTTGTAGTATCCTCGAGCAATATATTAGTGCTCATAGGCACCAAGCTGTCCAAAGACGCTTTCCCATTGTTACTAATATTAGCAATAACAAACAAAATGCAGACGATTAACTTCATTTTGTTATAAAAACTTGTCAGAACTGTGCGCGGTTGTTCTAGTACATTGCGACACGGCGCAACGCGAGCTCTGCCGGCAGGCGACTGGACACCAGAGGTCTCGTGGTTTGCGGTGCATAGAGCCTCCGGTTGCACTAATGTAGTTCCGTTCTAAAGATAATTGCTAGGGTAAAGTGTGTGTTCAAAGTCGTATGGGTACTATGACCAGGGATTGTTGATTGTTACAAAAAGTCAAATAGATAATGTGATTTTTATTGATTGGTTCTTATATGGTATAATTTAATTATTTAAATTGTTCATGAAAGTCCTACAACGATAAGTATGTACAACTTGTATCCTGAAACAATTCGCTAAGAGTTAAATTAAAATCATCCTAAACACATAAAATGAAAGAAAAATATTATAATAAGAGAATATTGGTATTGTTTCCCTAACAAATCCTCCTGGATTACCAGAATGTCCCATACAAGTAATACATTAGGCTTTAAAATAATAGTAACCACTAGTAAACCTGTACCTAAGCGTAAAGGCTGCTGGGGTCGCATAAAGGGTCAAAGTTCACGTTATGTACGAAGAAGTTCTAAAATGAATAGCCTTAAGCAATTCCGGCCAGTTATATTGACCTGTGCATAATAGTATAATGTACTGAGGTATCAGCCTTAGTGCGACGGACTGGCTGGCTGGCTAGTGTGTTTACCTTGTATAAATAAGTCTTTCGTATGACAATTGTATCGTACGACAACAATGCTCGTGTTCGAGTCAGTAGTGATTCTATGAAAAAATAGTCTTGGACCGCTTCCACAACAGATAAGGTCAAGACGAAAACAATCATTTCTTAAATATTTAACCTAGTCAAAGTTACCCTACCAATAGAGTGGAAAATTATATTTGCCATTTATGGTTTCGTAGTAAAGGGTTAAGCAAAATAAAACACTACTTGAATCGATCTAAACTCTCTCTGGGCCTATTAATATAACTATAGCAACACCTAGACCACTAGCGTGAAGTACACTTTCTCCACCTGAATTACGTAATTTTGAAGTATAATCTACAATACGAGGAGGATTAGTTCCCTTCCTATTTATTACCTAGAAAGTTAGATAACGCGAAGTTGCGATCTCATAGGAAATAATTACTGATCGGACGGACCACGTATCGGACGTTCTGACCGATCACTCTTGACGCTGAACCAAGTTATGGTGGTCACCACAGTCAAGAATTTTAATCCCAGTCAGATGGTTTATTTGTGTGATGAGGACGGATATGTTTTCCTGTATTTTAGTATTTATATGTATCCATCTATTATATATATCGTCGTCTAGTACCTACAACACAAGCCTTACTGAGCTTACTAGGTCGATTTGTGTAAGATTGTCCCCGAAATTATTTATTTATTTATGATTGGCACTTTCAAATAACCTTAATGAGTGCTTTTTATCGACTTCAAACGGAAATATTTTTTACATTTTAAATTAAGGATAATAGAAGAGCCACGAGAATCCATCGATCGGTAATTTTAGTTGACTTGCGAGTATTTCGTGGCTTATAATATATGGAGCAGTTAGCAACAACTACAATGAAAATACATATAAATTAAAAAGAACAATAGCTCCGTAATTATATTTACAACATCTCTAGAATTAAAACGCATACCGATTCATAAAACATGTACAAGATCAATCGCCACTGAACCTGCTTACAAATAAATAAATAAAAATCTATAATTTAATTATTTAGTGCCACAAAGAGATGCACATACAATAGTCAAACATATAACACCGATTTTAAGTATCAGGAGTAAAATAACCTTAATTAAAGCCCACTGACATTATTTATCGTGGATTGAACACAACTATCTAGAAAAACTTATACAAAAACCTAACAGTATAATTAAATGAACGTTCATAAAAAATAAAATAAAATAATAACACTTACACTCGGCAAATTCCTTGAGATTTTTAAGGTTTTAAATGATTTATCTAGACCTAAAATCAGTTGTTTATGGGCACAAGAATACAACAACAGAATATGAGTAATATGAATAACAAGGATTACCGCATTGATTATTTTTTTAAGTCACGTCAATCGGTTAAATAGGATCTATCATTAGATTTAAGTTTTTGTGTCGCAATTCGTTCCGCACTTAAACATGGAGCAAAACATTTCAAAACATATGCAAAGACTGTTTTTATTTTAAGGTCACCGTGAAACGTACATTGCAAAACCGTAGACATTAACATTTTCAGCAAAAAGGTATCTAGTGCACTTTAGGCACTAACAAACCGTAATGTACTAGTCACTAATGTACAGTATTGTGGCGAAATAGTGGTACCATGTCATCGAAACCACTCTTGCGGTACCCATCAGTATGTATTAGTTCCGGTTGCATTAATTTCATAAATTTAGGAGTTTAGTAATATTTCGTTTTTAGGAAATTCCATCATATAAGCGGAAGTAAATGTACAAGAAAATATTTTCTCCGTAGTTTGCCTTTTACACGCATACCAATCATTTACAATTTAAAAACAGTTACAAATCTATATATTCCCTGGCATGTACTCGCAAAAGTTTCCATATTGACCGGGATCAAATCAGCTGCTAGCAAATCGACGTATTTTTGAGCCTGCAAAAGCATTAAGAAAATTACTCTTTTTTCTTTTACACTCATCATTTCCCAGCCACAACTATACACAGCACGAGAGAATACCTCCGCAGCATTCGTTAGCCTTTGCCCGAGAAAACAGTACAAGAAAAATACAACAAAACAATACATAGCTATTGGCATAAAATTAAAATACTCTTCCTGTTCCAAGAAGAAAAAAAAGCACATGCACACCGCATTCGAGCCAAAGTTAATTCCCATGGGAATACTGTATAAGATTCTAAGATCTTTTATTATGTCTAAAGTAAGAACGTGTCGATAAATAACGACGCCTAGTTTTTCTTTCACCAAATCGTAGTTTCTTGGATCTTTAAGCAGCGCATTGAACGTCATAATCTCCTCGGAGAGCAGTTGGTACATGACAGAAGTATGAGCGATGAGTAATAGCATCATTGTCTGGAAATTTAGTACAACTGTGGTAATTGTTAATTCCTGAAGAGATGACAGTGCTATGCAGACTTCGCGTTGTGGCGAGGATGTCAGTGGTTGGAGTCCTGGGAAAATATTATTGTACATGTAATTAAAATAAAATATTTAAATATTGTACCTCAAAAACGTATATAAAGGACCTGGTCTATGTAGTATAACGTGACTGTACACGCATATTGGCGTTCTATATTCAAAAAAAAATTTGAGGATAAACTGGCTATGAGGACATTAAAAAAAAAATCTCTGCTAATGCAGTACATTCTTGTTCTTCTAAATAAATATCTAAATAGCAGTAGGTATCTGTATAAGCCATGCCCAATTAATGCATTGTATTAGTCGCTGCCTTCATTTCAACACAGGCGTAATACGAGTATACATATTTAGGAACATAAACCGCACCCGCACCACGCACAATAGTGTCACGTGCCAAACAATTTAATGTGTCTAGGAGTGCAATGTATCAAGTAGTCCAACATGCCAAGTAGGTCAAAATGCTAAGAAGTTCAAGGTGCCAAATAGGTCAAAATGCCAAAAAAATCTATATTCTAAGTAGTTTTGCAGGCAACGAACACAATACCAATTTCAGCATCTTACGCTGGTGCTAAACTCGACAATTTGCTAATGGATATTTTAAATTAAACTCTTACCAACGCAAGGTGTCATTGAAAAAGTTTTTTCATTCAAGTCAGCACGTTTCGGCAAATATGAGGTAAACTCGTTGGTTAAATTGATGAAATAGAAAATAAAGATAATTCGTTTGATCACGGATAAGGAACGCTGGTGCTTCTCGATAAAGAGTCCGGCTTGGATGGTTCTGGTATCATTCTCTTTAGCCTTTTTTAAAACACTTCTTAGTAGATCTCTATAAAAAGCAGGAAAATTTGTTTTTGTTTTAATTTTATCTTTCCGTGAAAAGAATAATATTATAGGCAGTCTACTACACTAAACAAGTAAAAGTATAAAGTGAGTTAAGTATTAATGCCAGCTGAGAAATATGACGCATACATTATTCATGTAATTACAACTATTACAAGACATAATACTCGTATATACCTTCAAATCCCTACATTTAACAAATATTACATTGCATTTGGAGTCGTAACTCAAGAATCTCGGACCAATGTCGGAGGGGCCATGCAACTAAGAGTCTTTTCAGGGAGTTGGCTAAAAGCCTGGCCGACTGGGGATAAAAAAGCTGGCACCTTCCTCGCTGTCGGCGTCAAGTAATTTATGTTTACATAATTTTAATACTTATTTTTAAACACAATATACTATTCTGATTCTTAACCTGTTTCCTTTAAAAATACTCACCTCTTCATAAGCCACCAGTAACTGCTGTTTGCCGTAAGCACTAAGATGGAGATATTGACGTAACTCTTTATGAAGTCGCTGGCCACTGACGCATGCTTAGCCTGATACACCGCGCTGCCCACTCCATATATGTAGGTTAGCAGCGTCAGGTGAACGATCCAGAAAGGTACTGCAAATTGCTTAATTAATAAATTGACGTCGTTTTTGTCGTAAGCGAGTTTTTTCAGTCAAAATGCGTCCAACTTTGTATTTACGATTTGTCGATCACATCAGGTAACTTTTCAAAAAATAAACTCTCCAGTTTCTCCCAGATCTAGACTTAACTGGGCTCATACTACTCCACGAACAAATTGGATCCCGATAATTAAATAACATTATCTTTCTTCCATAACTCTAAACTTATGTACGAAATATCATTTGATATTTACCAGTTGTTTTTCGGTGAATGAAAACATCGCGAGGAAACCGGACTAATCGCTATAAGACCTAGTTTATCCTCTGGGTTGGAAGGTCAGATGGTAGTCGCTTTCGTGAAACTAGTAGTGCCTACGCAAAAAGATGATAATATCTTTCTTCCAAAATTCATTTTATTTTTCTTACTATACCTATTTCATTCTGCTCCGTAACGATCGCAGAAATAAACAATTTATATATATATATATATTTTTTTTAAAGCCTCTTGAAATTGGTTTACGTACTACCGTAACATAATACTTTTATATTTCTATATCAAAAAGCTTATTTAATAAGCGCAATGATTAACACTGGTTTAATGTAACTAAGTTACTTTTGATGTGTTTCAAATTCTAGTTCTATATCATTCAATAGTCTTAAGACTATGGAATGTTGTTTAATTAAGTCTCAAGACACATAAGATGATACGACTAATTACTAACCGAATATCTTCTTTCTGGTAATATCAAATCCGACTAAAGTAGGCGTAACCATCACGATCGACACCAAATTATCGAAACTATTCTCTCGCAGCCTGTGCTTTAGCCGTCGGAAAACATCTGTTGCTCGATTGAAACTCTCCATGATTCTACGTAAACGCCTCCAATTTACTCTGCTTTTCAGAAACTATTTCAACAGAAGCCGGAATTACTTCAAGTTACAGTAGGCCGCAGAACCCCATTAAACCTGATAACTACAATTTTAAAATATTACGCATCACTATTATTAGTCGTATAATACAGGCCTTAAATAAGTAGGGATGACAAAAACAAGTTTTTTTGCTGTAAACTGGAAACCAAATTCGTATTTTCTTTATTATTCGAAAATTAGGTACAGGCACCATCAAATTTATCGGAGCGGCCAGAGTGTTCAAAAATATCTGAACATGCACTTGCTTATAAAGGCGTTGATCAGATATTTGTGACCATCTTGTGATGGCGACTGTACTATTGAAAGAAGATTGTGTTAGTTTCGTTTTCTTGCACAAATTTTTATATGGATAAAACATTTCATCAATCTCTTTTACTTCTACCGTTATATGTATAGGTCGTAATACGAATCCCATGTCGAAGTTCGATGTATAACCGACATTTTAATTTAATTTCACTGATACCTAGTTTTCTTGATATCAAGTTTCCCCGATACCGGATTTTCGAATCGACCGATTGCACACCCTAAATGTCAGGTGTGAGCGTTCACACCATGACTACCGATTGTATACTGTTTAGCCAAATATAACATCCGATATAACAAATGCCGTAACTTGGCCGTAATTTGGTCGTAACTAATCAGCAACTTGCACTGTTTATTACTATATCAAAAATAGTGCTAATGTTATTTCTCTAAAGATGATCAGAAGGCTGTCCTGTATTTTGAGCAGCTAATTAGTATTGCCATCCAAAGAGGCAATGCCAGCCTTCGGGACACACTTTCCATTTACACCGATTTGGAAGATATATTTTATTTATATTTTTACTTTAGTTTTCTTTATTGTTAATGTTATTTTGAGACTACTTTTATTGAATGTACACTTGCTACAACATTTCTAAAATAAACCCCTATATTTTCTATTAATAAATATATTCAATATCATTACAATGGCAATTAGATAACATACCTTGCCTGGACTTTATGAGATCTGCCTTGTATTTTTACAGATGAGCACTTCTATAAAAAAAATGTACGATACTGGTAATTTAAAAAAAACTGTAATATGATATGACATTATTATGTGTAAATTTACGATCATTTTTATTACTTCTGATAATTTTATATTTCCACTGGCTATTCCTCTCTCGACTTTGTCCAAGGAGAGCCCGTAAAATAGTTATTTGTTACACAAGGGGGCAAAGTTAGTGTTTACGTGCTAATATTGAAACCCGAGCTAGCGAAAGATTCCAAAAATTTTACTTAAATAAGTGGAATCATGAGCATTGGGAAGATTTTAATACACAAGAGGTGAACACACTTTGCTACCGAGTGTAACACATAATTTTTCACCTCACTACCGCGAGGAAAAAAAAACTCTTAAACTTTAAAAATGTAATCAAAATGATTGACATCCATCATTTATCATTCAACGACATTAAATAATAGAACATCCAACCAGCTAACGTCATAAAAACACTCGATAAGTAATAAACAATTTGTATGAATTTACTTTTTACTCTTGTACATAAAATGCAACTTTGCTATCTGTTTATAAAGAATAAAACAGTTCTTTGCGAGCTAGTGAGGTGAAAAATATTTTAATCTCATCTCCATCCCCTAACATTCTAAAAATATATGCTTCTTCATTTATTCCTTTTAACATCTTTATTTTCTAACAGTCTGTCCGTTTGAAATATTTACCTGTCGTTTTTTTCCTGTCGCATGTGTTGCCAAATTTAATTTGAAAACAGCATAAGTATACATATATTTAGACGTTAGATCTAATTACACCATTTTTTTTAATTTTAACTTGACTGTAATTAATAGAAATTGTACCAATATAAAATATGTTACTTTTCTGTTTTAAATTATTAAGTTTCATGTTAAAAACTTGCTTGCTTGCTACTTTCGAAGAAAAGATCACATTTACCTTGAATATATGTATTTCTTGCTTTTTGTATGATCAAATCCTCAATTTTTTTTTATAAAACTACAAACACTGACCTACCGAACAAGACAATTGAAGATTTTCATTCTTACTTCTATCATATCGATCAAATTTGCTGTTTCGCATTAACGCGATACAACAATTAAAATAAAAATGGAAGTACGATTCGATAGTAAACGTAAGGGTTCCGTTTGTACTTTTTTTTAAACATGAAATAATGTTATGCGTTTTAACGATATTTAATAATTCTTAATCAAGGCTTGAAATGTCTCTAAATCGTAATTAATACACATTTTCGCGGATATAATTATTTAATTAATTTTTTCTAGTCGACCAACCAGTTGATGCTTACGCTTTCTTCTTAGAACGTACTTACTCAAATCGATGTGTCCTTTATAGTTCATTCGAATGTAAATGCATGGATAGAATCTGTGTGTGTTTAGGTTGGATGTCCAAATTTAATACAGTCACGTTTGAAAATAGGTATACATTGAGTGTTACTAAAGTATATAACCATTTTTCTTGAATATTATTGAGTATCGACATTTCCGCTTTTCTGATTCTTAATGAACGTGGCTTTAATATTCACAAATAACAATGTCTAAGGTAAAATCATGCTCGTGCTACAACAGATTTTTTCCAGCTTTTTACTTATATAAAAGTATAATTTGGCATAACATGGAAAAAAAACAAACTGCATTCATGGATAGCTTTTATTCGGTAAGTATACAAAAAAGTTAATAGCTAACAAATATCTACAAAACGACATTCTATAGTGTAAGAGACTTCTAACTATATTGTGGTCAAAAATGAAGTGCACCTTAACACCGAATTTGTGGGTAGATTGCTTTTATTCCTATTAAGCAAAAACAGAAAAAAATACTTGCTATTTATTTAGAAATGTCTATCATCATATATATTACAATTTAAAAACAGTAATAAACTTATATATACCCTGGCACGTGCTTGCAAAAGTGCGCATATTCACAGGGATCAAGTCAGCCGCAAGCAAATCGACTTCATTTTGAGACTGCAGTAGCATCGTATAAACTGCCCTACGTTCCTTCACACGCATCATCTCCCAACCACAACTGCCGACCGCTCGAGAAAATAGTTCCGCGGCATTCGTCAGCCTCTCCCCAAGGAAACAGTACAAGAAGAACACGATGAAGCAATATACGACTATCGGCATGAAATTAAAGTATTCTCCGGGATCCAAAAAGAAGAAAAAACACATGCACACTGCGTTGGAGCCAAAGTTTATTCCAATCGGCACACTGTATAAAGCTCTGAGGTCTTTTGTTATATCCAAAATAAGAACATGTCGGTATACAATGACAGGCAGCCTTTCCTCCACTAAATGGTAGTTGTTTGGGTCGGCAAGCAATGTATTGAACGTCATTATCTCATCGGAGAGCAATCCATACATGACAGAGGTATGCGCTATGAGAAGAAGCATCATTGATTGGAAACTGTGTACTACGTTGAGAATGGTTATTTCTTGAAATGATGCCAGCGCTATGCAGATTTCACGTTGTGGAGAGGACGTCAGTGGCTTTATCCCTAAAGAGGAATGTAATATTGTTAAATAAAAAAAAAACACAAATTGCAATAGTCATACAATTCAAGAATTTATTGCTCTGATAAGGCATGTAAAATTGGCGATGCGCCCTGATTAGGTAAGACGGTATGATATGTCTCCGACTTAAGTTTATCACATACCTATTATAATTTTTTCAACAGGATGCCATCACCATTACTAAATATTTACAGTTTCTTGCCTTCCATGTACACTTACTTACCGCAAGAGAAGCTTAGACATTTAATATTGGTCGTGGCGGCCTTGGTATTGTTAAATCTTTTAAAATTAGACTCTTACCAACACATGGAGTCATTGAGAAGGTATCTTCATTCAAATCAGCTCGTTTTGGTAAATATGACGTGAACTCGTTAATTGAATTGACAGTATAGAAAACGAGTAAGATTCGCTTGATTATAGATAAGGAGCGCTTGTGTTTTTCGGGGAATAGTCCGGCTTGTATGCACCTAGCATCACTCTCTTTAGCCTTTCTTAGCACACTTCTTAGTAGCTCTCTGAAAATTAAAATAGGTATCAGTGGTGGCGAGCCAATTATTTCTCTGGCAGGCTAGAACCGAAATGGTTTTTCTTTACGTAATGAGCCAAAGGAAAGCAGTTAAACGCCGGGTATCGGGTCCTCTATATACTCTCGACTACTGAATAAAAATATCATCTTCTACCTTCTTCTATGCTCCTGTTGAAATGATAATTATAATGTTACCGCCACACATTCTCACGAGTAATGAGGAGAATGGCAAGGCGATAGGCGAGCACGCATGTGTATTCCTCTCGTCCCTCGCATCGCGTTTTTGTAGAGGCAAAGTTTCGTCGAACGTTTCGACGAATAGCGAGGCGAGTGACGAGCCAGCATAGAGTAAGTATTTTTTACACTACGACAGGTTTGGCGTAGTGAGTAGTGATCCTACCTATGAACACAGCGAAGTACCATTACGCTTGAGTCTGGAGAAGCCCAACTGGGGAAATACCTCGTCCTTACAGAAGACCACAGCCATAATAGCACTGCTACCTTTCAGGTATGTAGTGTTGTGTTCCTGGTGGTGAATAAGGTTCCCAGAGCTCCAATCCCCCTTAAAGGCCGGCAACGCGGTTGTAACTCCCCTGGTTTTGTGGGTGCCCATGGGCTACGGTAATTGCTTACCATCAGGCAATCCGTCCGCCCGTATGCCACCTTTGACATTAAATAAAAAACTTCGATGACAAAAAATACGAATAAAATATCCTTACCTCTTCATCAACCACCAATAACTGTTGTTCGTAATAAGAACTACGAGAGAGACGTTGACGTAACTCTTGATAAAGTCGCTAGCTACTTGTGCGTGCTTAGCCTGATACACAACGGTGCCAACGCCGTACAGGTAGGCCAGTAACGATAGGTGTATGATCCAAAAAGGAACTGTAAAAGGTGAAAAGTATTCGATAAGTGTTATTCGTAAAATCTTTTACATGATAGGTTTGTGTCAAACAATTCTGTAGGCTTAAATAAATTACTTATTAAAATGTATAAAGCAATTTATAAACTTGTTCATTAGGAAGAGCAGGAGCACCGTTTATAAATATTCAAAATTTCTTAGATTTGTGTACAAATGGCAGTTTGTCTTCAACCTCAGGTGAACATGTGAGATCAAAATTTATTAATCTGAAATCAGATCACATAGGCTGGATGCGACCATAATTTTGACAATCCCAATTTGTCTGTTACCACACAGTTAACCTTCGATGTGGCTCTGTGGGTTTACTGCTAGCTGAAATGTTCTTAGAATAATCACTAACTGAATATCTTTTTCCTGGTAATCTGATATCCCATCAGACTTGGCCCAACCATAACCAGCCACACCAGGTTATCAAAGCTGTTCTCACGAAGACGCTTCTTTATACGGCGGAGAACGTCCATTGTGCTACAAAACCTTATTCTTAATGCTTCAGCAAAAACTGGCACAAACAAGAAGTATACTGATACCAATAATTATATATTTTTCTACTAAATAAGCAATTATATTAGATTACATTTAAATTGCAGGTGTCAGCATTCACATGATAAATTCAGAACAAAGTTTAAGTCATTGTAATAATAATGAATATTGGTCTACGAGTAAGTACAGGAGCATGAAAACTATATTTTTTCTCAAAAAAAACTTCTAACATGATGAAAGTTATTAATGTCTTCAGTGCGAAGTGCCACGGGAGATTATAGTATGGTAAAATAAGTGAGCAGGCATGACAATAATCTCTACCAGAAACCTTAGCATTTTAAGTTAAGACTTTAGTTATTTACAGAATTAGGTGACAACCCTTTCGATTTCTCCAGCGGCGCTATCGCGAAAAACGATATTCGTAAATTTCGGACGATTGTCTCTGTCTCCCTCATGACGCCTATATTGAAGTAAAAGAGAAAGATGCTCGAAATATACGTACTTCGATGTTCGCGGTACCGGGTCAGATTCTTGGTTTCTTTTGGTCTTTTGAATTAACACGCCCGCTAACTTATGAGAGCAACGAGAATTCGTTGAAGACAAATCTGTAAGTACAACCAGTATCAGATATTTGGTAAAAACTAAAATACCAAATCAGATTAGAGTAATCGTAACATACATATAATATATATGTTACGATTACTCTAATATATCTTACTAAGTATGTATTGACAATTACCTGAGTTACCTGAACAGGTATAGAGCATACACACAATGCCACCTCTATATTTTAGATGGCATTACATTTAATAGGTTTTTTTATTATGACATAGGCGGCAAACGAGCAGACGGATTGCCTGGTGGTAAGCAATTACCATCGCCCATAGGCACCCGCAACACCAGATGAGTCACAAGCGCGTTGCCGGCCTTTAAGGGGGGTTGGAGCTCTGGGAACCTTACTTACCATCAGGAACACAGCACCACATACCTGAAAGGTAGCAGTGCTATTATGGCTGTGGTCTTCTGTAAGGAGGAGGTACTTCCCCAGTTGGGCTGCCCCAGATTCAAGCGTGATGGTCATCGCTGTGCCCTACCACACATAAAAAAGAAGGTTTTAGTCCTTCTGTTATTTAGTGTAATGTAATAGGACTATTACTGACATATAATTAGAACAGATAGCTATTGGACGACAGAGAGCTATTAGCAAAGTATTAATTGAGCAATTTTCGCTTTTTATATTGAATAACTAATTGAATTAATAAAACCATTAAAAGTAACAATAGGTGATAATACCTGATCAATAAATAACCAACATGAAATGAAAATAATGGTTTTTATTTTATTGTAAACGATAGAGGAGTATAAGACCAAATGTGTCATTAACAAACTTTGATTTTGTTACTTATGTATGACGTTGAGTAAAATAAAGAAGCTTTTGGTTTGTTTAGTTGGGTTGGGTCCCGGATATGCAAGCGAATTTTGAAAAATCTGTTAATACAATTTAGTTATTTAAAAAATTAATCAACTTTTCCCAAAAGCAACGAGAGCTGAGCCAATTTAAGGAGTACACACATTTTCATTGAAATACAATGATTAGTAACTAGGCTAACATGTCGATTACATTTGTGATTTTTTGTTTGTTTATGTAAGGTTTCCGTGACTGCGAAACCCAAGTAAAAATCCTAAGGCATGTCTTTTTTAAATTACAGCTCCGAGGTAGACCGTAATTATCACTAGACCGTGTATTCATCAACTGTCATTATCAAGAATATTCTGCCCGCTGCTTACTACAATACATGGAAACTAATGTCATTATTCAAATTAGGTATCACCAAAGCGAACATAGTTTACAATTGCTTTATTTTTATTAATTTTTGTATGTCTTTTCTGTACACGGAACAATGGTGTTCCGGACATTTGGGAGGCGTATGCAGAGCCGGATCGAGTCAACGCGCAGAGGCCCTTTCGATAATTTAATGAAATTATTATTAAATATGGGTACTAGCATGAATAATATGTTTATTTTGTAATGATAGGCTTTTTTAGAAAATAAACATAAAAAACCTAACATAGAGTAACGGCAACAGGACAAGGTGCAGGCTCCCGGCAGTTAGAACCACAGAGAGAAACTCCCGGTCAATAGGTGCCGTCCAGAATTACCGCTTTCTAAATCTGACACTTCATCCAACCACAACCATATAGCAAGAGTATCTCAACATGTTGGTTGAAACTTATGTTGCTTAACTGCCTCTATAATGTAATACAACCTTAAACCTACCCCTGCCTACTAAATCACTACATACCAGGGGTGGCGACAAAAAAAAAATCTGAGGCAAAACCGAACCAATATGGCGTTGCCTTTTCTTCATGAGCTCAATGAAATGTGATGAACTGTGGGAAAGGTAGTTAAGCCGATGGAAACCGGCTTATATCGACGCGCCGCCACTGCTACTTACCTATTCTCAACTGGAACATCCATTGCTGGGTATAGGAAAAATGCTTACTACCTACACATTACATAACTTAACTTTTTTTCTACTTTTTTTTTGAAAACTCCTTCATATACGTGCTTCAATTGTATACTTTAGTTAAACTATGTTTTGTCTGTATCTTAAAAACATAATTATTAACATGACCGAAAATACATAATGTAACTAAAGTTAGTTTGAGAGAAGCTTAAGAATAAACTGGTTAGATTAAAAAAAAATTACATGTGCCGTAACGGGCATTTATAGGTATGTATACACTTTTTCACCTTAAATTATATTATAATATAACAATGGCATGTACAGTTGACGTCAAAAATATGTTTACACTTTTATGCCTTACTACAAAGGATTAAGGTGCAAAAGTGTAAACACATATTTGACGTCGACTATACATGATGTACACCAATTTTAATGTCCTCCCAGTTTGCATCACTTGCAATGCAAATTCTTTGTGCGGGACGGCACAACATCATTAAATAAAAATTCGTACCTATCAAATTTCTAAAATCATTTCGATACTAATCTTACATTCATTTTATAAAGGTGCTAAAGTATATAAATATTAATTAAGTATCGAAGTCATCTACTGTATAATAAGAAAGACTCTCGCCATCTTTCGGCAAAATAAGAATACATACTTACATGTAGCCATGTTTCACTTTCGACGATTAGTTAACTACCAGGTGGCTAAAAGTTTTTACCTACAATACCACCGCGGAACAAAATAATGTATACATCAACTTATAGATGGCGCTATATGTGAAAAACAGCGTCCAAGGGTAGATGGCGTTGTCATCAATATTTAAATAAAGAAACTCAATCACATGACTGAGAGTGAGGTCAACCAATCGGAAACTAATATTTGTTTGCTAGCTCGTTAATGATTAAGTAGTCATTATTTATTAAGTACCATTCTAAATGGTTACGTTAAGACTATCTAAATTGAAACAAACAGATGCGAATGCAAAAATTAGCCCACAAGTAAAAAATACTTGCCATCATATGGCATCATACTAGGAACCATTTGTGGACCTTATTACAAGGAGATACGATCGACCTAACTATCATATAAATGTGTTGCCGTGTAGGTATACTTATTACGGCGTGTGTATACCTATGTTATGTATGCACTTTCATTTTTGTTTAAATACGTCGTAACTGTTACTGCCACCATGTAGCGAGGAAATACATTCTTACATGTGGGTACTCTTCTTTGTTGTGCTGAAGGATTCTTAGACCCAAAATGAATTAATGTAGAATCATCGCCATTTTGCGGATTTTTATTTATGTATCCCTCAATGTTAATTTATGTTTCGTCTCCAAATACAAACATAAGTTAAATATGATAGTTTAATACGACAGACTTGAGGAAATTTTATATTAAAGTCAATCATTAGGTTGACTAAGGTTCACGTCGTGTATCGTAGCACTATGACCATCCGTCATAGTGGTATCTAAGTGGAAAAACCACAATACCATTTTAAAGCATACATGTGTACCTATTTAGTAGTTTACTGTAATGATGACTTGATGAGGTATATAAATAAAATATAACTATTAAATGTACTGCATGTTTAATTTACTCGTATAACAAGCAACAATACAATTGACCGATTCTCTCTGAACAAGCATAACAGCAACATTACATAATTACACTAATAATAATGTCCCCATTCTCACAATGCAACATATTTGCAATAACACCTACTTACATCGACAGCGCCGTACTAGAAAAATCTCTTTAATATCTAAAAATATGACTTTAGCTAAGAGTAAATTCCTTATAAATATAAATCATGTTGACAGCCGTAAAGTAGATCTGCTCATAGCAGTCGTATTCTTTGGAATAGGTTGCCTAGTTGGCCTTAAAGCTTTGAGTTTAGGAGAGGCTGTAGGCCGGGCGCTCCCGGCGCGGCTCGTGTCAGCTGTGGTCGGAACTCACGCTGCGCACTCTGCGAAGGAGCTCCTCCACCCGCTTATACGGACTCTGACACCGCTCCTGACTCTGTTCTATGAGGTATGGACAACCCTCGCTTTCTCGGCCTTCTGGCGTATGTCGCCCACTAGAACTGTCAGCGACAGTCTTGTTCAAAAATGGCTCCATATCTGCCGATGACGGCGCTGCCGCTTTGTTCGCTTGTTGTGTCGCAGCCAACTCCGCTTCTTTCTGTCGAAGCCACACAGGCGAGTTGACATAAATCCTAGGCCTCTCCCTGAGCGCATTGCATCTTTCTAACGCCGGCCGCCGAACCGGGACTGGTGGCCTGTACCCAGCTGGAATAGGTCCACCTCTGCCTAGTACAGTACAAATAAGTCCTTTTAACGCAGCTCTGAAATCTTTGAGATGGTACGCGTATAGTAATGGGTTTATAGCAGAGTTTAGATGAGATAGAATAATGCAGAAATCTGTGAGGAGGTTTGGAATGTCGAGATCTGGTTTGAAGGCATTGATGGCGTTGATGGTGTAGAGGGGGATCCAGCAGACCATGAAGAAGAAGACGATGACGGCGAGGTTCTGCGTGGCTTTGACCTCGCGCTTCTGCGCCGCGCCAAGCACGCGCAGCATGGTGCCGCCAGTGACGCGGCCGTTGGTGCCCTGCACCGTCATCACTTCGCTCATCTGAAATAATTTACTTTGTTTTTCAACTCCACGTGAAATAAACGTATTTTTATCCAACTATTTGTACGTATATTATTTTAAAAATATTACTCAATGTTTAAAACTAGGTAAAAAATAATACAAATTATTGTACCTATTAAATAAATTAATATCTATGTGTGTCATTCGTAAAAGTATTTTAATGCCATTAGTGTTATTAAGTCTATAGTTTACACACATGCTACAAGTAATTTATAACTACGATTTTTTTATTCAATAAATATGTGGTATTCCTCTCTCTAAAAAAATCAGAGGGTTGTAAATACTCAGACGTTTCCGGCTATCCGGAATAATTTCGTTTCTCCTCATTTCTACGTGTTTTCTATCCGTCTTTACTAATAACGTCAACGTCACTTGTTCTTTCGATGCCAGATTTTACTTGTACCTTTTACTTTCATATCTATAAAAATAATAATGTATTCACCTGTTTGACCACGACGCGGTATATGTGCGCGTAGAAAGCGGCCAGCAGCACGCTCGGCGTCATGATTGTAGCGAAATACAGGAACAGCAGAAAGTTGTAATCCATAACCTCGACGAAGTAGCAGCCCACTTCGGGGTCGACGGCCGCGTGCCAGCCCAGCAGAGGCAGGAAACCCACGCCTGCACCAGCCACCCAGCATACGGAGATTATAACTGGAAAGAAAAACGTCTTCTTTAAACAAAGGACGTTAAATTATACCGAAATCCGAGCGGAGATGAAAAGAAGATTATTCGGAAAAGCAGAAATATGCGTTTGAAGAGAAAATGTCATTCGAATTAGGATTTTTATATACACTCCAATATAATGCCTATGTAAGTATAATACCTATGTGAAAATGCTAAGAAAAGTTAAAAGAAACACACAAAGAAAGTTCATATCATATATTTGATTATGTCCAGTCCTCTAAAGGGGTGCAAGCGACCAACCTTGATGCATGTACTCGAAAAAACCAGTCTGACTGCGCTTTACGGCCGTTTCTGCATGTTATTGTTAAGGCCTTTCAAAGTCAAAGAGCCTATATTATACTGGATAAGGCGTTTTTATATCTCTGCAGAGTTGCATTGGCCGCTCCGACAACAACAAACGCCCTTACTGAGATTTGAGCCCAGGACCGTCGGCTTCATAGGCAAAGTCACTACCCACAAGGCCGTATTATTTAAATGGCCAAATTAGTTTTTTGCATAAGATCTTGTTAGTTACTAGACATTTTGTTTCTCTAATGAAGTCGGTTTTCAAGTTTCATAATCGAAATCCGGGAAAACTTGAACACAATAATAATAATAAAAATGTTTTTTTTTGGTATAGAATATGGCTTTTGGTGTAGAATATAATCACGGAGGGTACAGGGTACAATTGTAAAACTAACAATAACATTAGAGACGGTTTGGTACAACTGGCCTTTAGTCAGGCTAACGTCATTTAAAACCATCTGTTGCAGGCAATTACTAGCGCTTCCCAGCAACAATACAATAAGTAGGCTCATAGGTTCATGTTCTATGTACCTATCTACAGTTGCCAATGTTACCACACCTAACGAATAGGTACTAAATTACACTGAAAATATTTTAAATACTAGTGTGTTCATATCGCTAAGTACTCGTATATTAACAGTAAGCTTATGGGTGTGATTTCTATTGTATTAAAGTGTCAGATTACTTAGAAAATAAACAGTCGCCGTCAAAAATATGTTTACACTTTTTCACCTTAATCCTTTGTAATAAGGTGCAAAAGTTTAAACATATCTTTCACGTCGACTGTACACCTAAGTCCATTCTTTTAACAACAAATATAGAGTATTTTTCTTTTATTTATTTGAATGAGAAGTTTCTTATTATTTCATTATCATCATCATATCATATAAATTAAACATTTACACGGCTCTACTCACGTTTATTTAGTCACTCGCGCGACATCTTTCGGAGAACATAGGCCTCCATTATCAGGCACTAAGAGTGCTGAGTGTCCGTTCGATTCGGCGATCGCGTCGCCGGCCCGTCGCGCACTAACGCGCGCCGCCCTGCTCAGCATATCAGTCTAAGAACGTCCACTGCTGGACATAGGCCTTCCCGAGCGACCCAAGGTGAAAGGTTTTGCGCCACCTGCATCCAATGGATTCTCGCAATCTTTATCATGTCGTCGGTCCACATTGTGGGGGTGTGCCCACACTGCACATTCCGGTACGTCGTCGCCACTCGGAAACCTTTACCCCGACGGTCATTGGTTCTACGTCATTAACTCATTAGCTCATTACTTACTATTTATTACACGTTTTTTTTTTAAAGAAAATTTAAACTCAATCTTAAATAGACTTTGAATAGTAAAGCAAATTAACTTAACCGTGTTGAATCTCTCAGATATCTAAAATGTCATAAGATTCTTGGAATAGCAAACAGTGACGACTACTGGTATTGTCCCCACTGTTTACACCATATTCAAGAAACACTTAAATAAATTAAAAACAGAAGAATTATTCACGCTTCTGGTTGTATGTAAGACACGTAGTTATGTATCGCTGAATCATTCGATTGTTAACGTACTGTTTCAAAACAATTATAAAATTCTGAATGTAGATACTTATACCTTATTCATTGGTTTATTAATTATTAATTTCACACATATACAGCAAAAAATTTACTTGTATTATAATTGTATAAAGTAACTTATTCCTAATTTCGTCAGTGACCTAATTATTATAGGTTTTGTCTATTATATGTTTGATTTTTTCTTTGCACTTCAAACAATTAACAATCCTGAATTGATAGGGCCTTAACGATTTTGCTTACTATTTTAGTTGATACTTTAGATACCTTAGACAGACAAAGTCAAAATATAAAAAAAGTCGAAGTGACAAAATCTCAACTTCAGTATTGTGACAGCAACGTTCATGTATACATATTTTGACACTGGCCGCTTCTATATCTTTGAACTTTATTCATAACCACATCACTCAACCAAAACAGTAAATTTTTGTTAATTAGCGTCGCTTACTTACTTTTATTAACTTATGTTACCTATTATAGATGGAATCCCAAAGATACTTATTACCTTAATAAATGTAAAGGGCAAATAAGGTTAAAAATGTTTATTTGTATCTGGGGATGACGAGTAGACCCGTTAGTTGCTTGTACATGATCCACACCCTACTTTTGCGTGTCAAAGTAGAAATAGACTGAAAGATACAAATGTATAGCGACTGAGTAACACTGTTTTATGTACTGAATTAGAATTTTGTGAGGTTTAAGATAGGTATACAATATTATTTAATAAATATGTACCTATCAAGAAGCAAAACTTAGGTCTTTAGGTAGCAATACAATAATATACATAACTCAGGAAACATTCAACAAACAAACAAATAAAATCCCTTCCTAGTCTCTGAATCCGGGACCTCCTTAACCAGGGCTTCTGAGGTCGTAGGATTGCCTTAAATATCTTTTTTATTATCTGATTTGCATTTCAATATAACTTACATTGTTATGGTCTCTAACTGATCCTTGAACAAATAAAATATTGCGCGTGTTACACAAAATCATAAGTTCTGCGAAACATACTCTATCTCCAACCAGTTAAGTAATATCGAAATTTCAGCGTGCGTTTTAGATTCATATAAACACTTGGTGAGTCACTGGATATTTTGCATTTACGCGCTCCATTGCCCATTTTAAACAATACATTTAATCGTGATCCCAATTAAAGACTTAGCTCATGTTTTGTCCCAATCCCGCAGTGTCGCAATACGCTGACGACCCTTTTAATCTATAAACTTCTGTTCTCGATTACACAATTAAGATCCGGAAAAAGCAGATTCTGGCAGATGGCTAATAACTATTCAAGGATAAAGCTAGCTAAGTACGAATCATTATATCATATCGCAAAAAACAGCGGTCCGTCTTAGCAAATATATCACTAGCGCTAACATTTTTCGATTGCTTGATAATAACGTTTGCCACAATGTAAGTTTATTGTGGCAGTAGTCTTAAAAAATCTGTACAGATGCTGTCATTTAATAAAAATCTATTTTTCGCTTAAAGGGACACGGGACATAAACTTCTAATTGTTTTTTTTTTCTGTGACCACATTTAATAATTATGTTGTCATCGTATCTCATAATCAGTCAAACCTTGAATATTTTCTCATGTAACACGTTAATATATGTGCGCTAAACTATGCGCATAAAACAAGATATACAATTATAGATATATGAGTTATATCTGCTGTAGTAATTAATATAACATTGTAGCTGTACCTCCGCGAAAAGTAAAAATAAAAAAAGAAATAAAATCGTCGTTGAGTACAGTATGCAGTAAAACAACTAAAACGGATTAAATCGCGTATGCTAATTTAAACTTCATCCCGACGTTTTGAACCCTTTAGCAGCGTTCGTGGTCATCGGGTGGAACGTCGGGATGATGTTTAAATTAGTATACGCGATTTAATCCGTTTTAGTTGTTTTATTTCATGAGTAATTATCGCGGCAACCGAAGACAATATTAAACAGTATGCAGGTTAAAATATATGCATTTTTTAGTCTATTTTATTATTATCAAATACAATTTTATTCGGCTAATTTAACTTGAACAGTCAAAACAACACAATACGACACTCATGACATGATACACTGATTGTTTCCCATTATCCTAAAGAACTCAGAAACAAAAGAAGATCGAGGACTGATATCAAGCATGGAATGTTCTTAGGATCTGCCAGTACACCACCTGAAAGAATCACAAATCTGTCGTTGGAGCCACCCCTTGTTCATTTAGCCTGCTTGACTCTTTATATACGAAATACCGGTACTTGAAAAAGATAAATTACATTCACTATCTTTATCGGTCTGGTAAAAATGAATCATAAATGGGTGTGAATTTAAAAATGTATACTTGCTTAAAATAGTTATAATAATGTCTAGAGCAGTATATGTACCTAGTACGTATATTTTATCTCATTGATACAATCATTCCAACAAACTTAGTATTATATACTCGTACTTGGTACACAAGTTTCAGAATCTTCAATGGTACAAGTCGGAGTTCCATCGCGCGGTATCAGCATAATTCGTGACATTCATTTTTCATTCAATTCTTCACTCAAGAATGAGATGAAACAAGAATTGAAAGAAAAACGAACAGGACGAATAAAGCTGATAGGTTACCCCACAAGCCGCAGATTAATGTCGCAAGTCTTACAACCACTACCGGCAGTCCACCAACGCTTGTAGAGAAATAATTTTATTTTTATTTTATATAGCACTGCATTCTGTCTCCTTATTCTGTCTCCTCAATATGTTCCTGATTATTGTTATTAATCCAGTATTATGTCCAGTGACATGGCCACTTCAATTAAGAGAATCATGATACACGTGACGTCAAAAATATGTATACACTTTTTCACCTTAATCCTTTGTAATAAGGTGCAAAAGTGTAAACATATCTTTGACGTCGACTGTACATGCCCTATTCTTGTACTGCTTTTCACTGGTAAAAATCCAGCGGCAGTTTTCTTTTAGTCTTGAGAATACAATTCCTGGCTTCTTTCGCTCTACAGTAATCACAATTACATGATTTATAATAAGGTCTCTGTATGTTGGCATTGCTTTTATTATTTCTTCCTTAATTGTGAAAATTCCTAAATCGTCGTGCAATCTTCCATTGGTCATGTATCTGAGCAAATCAGGTAATAGTAATAAAATAGTCGTTTTATAAAGTAGTCCAGTTCAACGTTCTCAATTAAGTCAACCGTTCGTAAACATAATACACACGCTGATTAAACCTTAATGCACCATGTGACGTAGTCGCATAGTTAGTCATTGCTATGCAAATGTTTCTTTTCATGTTAGTTGAGAAAATCTTTTTCCTTTGCTCAAGACAAAATATGGCAGCATACAGATAAACAAAGTATATGTTTTTCACTCAACCTCCTAATAACAGCTTAATAGATTGAGCCTAGAGTAGTTTCCATAAACTCAACTATTTTTTTAAACGCTCTCAAAAATAACATTACCCTCTTCAAACAAAAATATATATAAAAGTATTTTTACGTCACACTGGGCGGTAAGTGAGATTTACCGCCCTAGGGCGCCACGGAAATCTCCCTTTACATCCAGATGTAGACGTAAAAGTATGTACGCACCACCGGCGATAATAAAGAAGGCCTCAGATCGCTTGTTTATGGCCCTCACCTCCGGTTCGGGCTACAAATACCCGCGATCTGAGCCATTCTTTGTTGTACCGCCCAGGGTCCGTAATGTACTATTTTAGGTTAAGTAAATTATATTGCATGTTACATACCTAGGTAAATATATGGTTCCTACCCACTTAACATTATTCAATTTTATATACGAGTACAATGTGTCACATCCACAATGAACCGTGAAGTAGTTTGTAAAACTAACCGTAACGAAACCATTGTTTTTAAAACATTCGCTGTTACTTCCATACTTACCTAACCCAGTTCAATAATAAATACTAGTGGGTTTATACAGGATTTTAGTCTGCGTAAGAACGCCAATTGAATTAATTTTGTTTGCTTATCAAAATACGTGTATTTCGTTTTTATTTATATCTTCTGTTGCGTACTCTCTCATCTATCTAAGAAATATTAAAAACCTTGTAATCAATTGTTATATTTTTTTGTAATTCTGAAGTCTGTTGTTGAATTAGCGTGATCGCGTAGTGAAAATTACTTCCAAGTAACAAAGCCATCGTACTCACCGGACCAAGATTTTCGTTCAGATAGGGAGCTTAAAGCACGCAAGCGACCACTACTTTAGTACTACGTAGTACGTATACTACCTATCAGACCCAAACTCTATACATTATTATTATAACGCCCGAGGCATTTTCGGGGTTGATGTTCGCTGGCCGACTATAAATAGTACTTTTTCAACTAAATACATTCTCATGGCAAGGGTCGTTTAGGGTAAGGAAAAAATATTAAGTAGTTTTTAGAGTTCCGTAGTCAACTGTCTGTGCCCGAATATGCTCAGTGACCGTTAGTCCTAGAGAGCTGTAATTTGGTATGAATATGTAAATCAGTCACGCGGACTGTGGTCGGATAAGAAATGGAAAAAAAAATTGTTGGGTACCTACCTCTCTGAAGTGGAAGGATTTATTTTTTCTGTTAACCCTAAAGTGATAGATATCGTTGCTTAGGTATTTGAAAAAGAATGGAAGTTTGCTTTAGAATAGATTATCTCACTACTACATAATGTCAGGCATAAAAATACAACGATATTTAAATCAAAAAAATATTTAAAAAGGGGTAGCACATTGTTATCGATGAATTCTCAATATGAATTGAGACTTCGATGCCGTTAAGTGTTTAATACGCTGGCGGTAGATGTGTTTACACGTCACCCATGATGACGTATACGACGAGGGATAGATAGAAAATTTTTACAATTCTCAGCGGTACTCATATAGCACAATTGGTAGTGCACTGGGCTAGTGATCCAGTGTTTGTGGGTTCGAGTCCCGCCGAGCCGATTTTTCTATTTTTCTTTTGATTTAAATATCAAATAAAAATACAAGTTTGGTTTTATGAAACGAAGCGATTTTTATGCCTAATTATGGACAGCGACATACACTTTTTAAAGTAAGTAATTCGTATCATCACCACAGGGTCTACAAGGCCGGGGTGCTAGACAGGAAACCTCCCCGAGTGCCAGGGCTCTTCTCATACCTTTTGATCCGGTTGATCCGAAGGTAAGGGAAGAGTTCTGGACGGTGCACCCTGGGGGCAACGGTAAGCGATCTTCTTGTTGGCTCACAAGAGATCGCTTACCGGTGCTGCAAATATCCTGTGTGGGGGGGATGGGGGGTTCCGCGCCGGGTTGAGCTGGTTCTCCCTGGGCGCGGCAGGTGACGGTGGCTGCAGGATGGACCTCGGTCCTCCTGCGGTCTCTTTGGGGGGCACTGCGGGCAGGGGAACTAGGGTCCTGCGCCGTTGCGTGGTGGGCCGCTCCGATCCTAGTTGGCAGGGTGCTGCTTATAACTAGGTCGGAGTGGTGAGGGGAGGGTGGGTCCTTTCGAGGACCCTGGCTTCCTCGGGGAACAGGGAAGCCGGTGCGGGAAGACACGCTGGTTATGCTACAGCGTGCCTTATTGCGGTGAGGGTGCGCCCTAGGGCGCTGGTACCGGTAGTGTTGTGGTAAAATCCTCGTGCATCCCGCGACACTACCACTCAGGCACGGTGACGGCAGCATCCCAGTGTTTTAGTGGGTAGGCCGGTGCGATGCACCGGAGAGTCCCACATAACCAATACGTAATAACTGACTCCACCCCGGGGGTCTCTTGTTACGTAGTGGTATGCGTAACGCATTTCACTGGGTCAAAAAAAAAAAAAAAGGGGCTACAAGGCCGGATCCTTCCTTTCTCAAAGACTGAGTCTAGCAATCCAGAAAGGCAACGCTGTCAGCATACCGGAGGCAGAGGGATTCGGTGAGGAAAATTTATGGTTAGTTTTATTATCCTTTATTTATAGTAATAACTAACCTAACCAAACCAAATTGCTCAGGGAAAAATTAGCCATATGTCAAAGAGCAATGGAGCGAAGTATGACATGCACACGAAGACAAGATCGGATAAGAAATACCATTCTAAGATCAAAAACGAAAGTAACGGATATTTTAGAAAGAATAGACCAGCAAAAGTGGCGATGGACCGGCCACATGATGCGCGATAGGAAAGGCAAATGGAGCAAGGCCATAACAGAATGGTACCCCAGAGACGGAAAAAGAAACCGAGGTAGACAAAAAATGAGTTGGGAAGATGATTTGAAACTGACTGCGGGTTCTAAATGGAGAAGAGTTGCAAATGACAGAAGCCAATGGAAGCTTTTGGAGGAGGCCTATGCCAAGAGGCACACTGAAACTAGAGACATATTATAATAAACTTAATTTATTTTTTTTAAGATATGTAATAATATAAATTGCATTGTACTTCTTGTTTCAGAATAAAGGGCTATATTATTATTATTTTCTCTTTATTTATCTTCTTTCTTCTTATTATTATTATTATTATTATTTATAGTAATAAAATTATGCATATTTTATTCAAGTATTGTCTCATTCGTATTAACCTTACTTATAAAAAAGGGTATATTTATTTTTGACGTATTTTTTAATTTCATTAATCAAAGAGTGACAGCGAGTTCATATTATTAAAAAAATCTATAAATATTTAATTTAAATCGACCAGTATTTAATCAATTCGTATTGCACACTTAAATATCAAAATTATCATTCAATGAGTGAATTCGTGCCAGCTGTCATGAATCTACCTGTACTGATCATTCTTTAAGGATAAAACTGTATCGTAACAACAAGGTGATTTTATCGAGTTTGATCACAAAGATCTTTGTAAGGTTATTCAAACGTACAAAACAAACAAATACCATTATTTGTACATTACCATTGTTCATTATCGTCATTTACGGGCGGCCGTACTGTCGTGTCGTGCAAACTACTGAGCACGTTTGAATGGCACGCGAACTAGTGTGGTTTAAATTGTAGTGGTCACACAGTAATTATTAATACTGTGGTTCAAGTGTGCTTGAACTAAACAGCGGCAACAACGGGTACGGCGGCGATCTAGCCTTGAGCCTAAATACGGTCAGACCTCGATTCAGAGACGGGACGGAATCACACAGTACAAACAGTCACTGTTTTTCAGGCGTATAAATGGACGACGTAAAAATACATCCTATAAGCGGCTTCCACTGCTGGACATAGGCCTCCCCCAAAGACAGAGTAAGCGGTATCTTAAACATGCCTGGCAGAATTTTCCCCCTCTCTAAATAGACGCTGAAATTTTTAACACTTTTATGGTAGTTTGGCGGGCATTATTTTATTTCCATGAAGGTAACAGAACATTACGTAGGTACGCACACACTTATTGCATTTTCCTGTTGTTACTATTAATTTAATAAATTCAATAATTAATTTTATTTCTGGACCACTTCGTACCCAGTCGCAGAGACATTAATATTATGTATATGGCATTCATGAAGATTTTCACTATGATAAGGTATGAAGTAGCCCGGAAATCAAGTTTGTTGACATTACTCGTAAGTCTGTTTATATGTAAATTATCATTTCAAACTCTAGGTACATAGTGCTTCTGATAAAAGATAAAAAGTATACTATTAGTGTCAAGTTGGCTTCTACGAACATTGTAAGCGGACGCGGTGTTGTCAGACATACTTCCTCATATTGTGTTTGTTATCGTGAATTCAACATTAAACTGATTGTCGTCGCGGGTAATGGAAATGGCAATCAGTCAGTTGTCAGCCAAACTTCTATCGCGCAATGAATAAGAGAGGATTTTAGTACCGAAAATCCCAATAAAACATTATAATTCAGTATTGCAACTGGGCAATTCTACATACGAGTATATAAAGTTACTTGCAAAACTTTTCGAGTCGAGCACATAAAAAGTTTCTTCTATTCGCCGAATTTAATCTGCTAATTACGAGTACATAGACAGAACTATAAGATCATACTATTCGATATCAGATTGTCTATGAAACATCCAACTCAACTATAATATTCATTACGATACGCTCCAGACAACTATAATAATTTCAAAAATAGAATTTCATACAATCTGTATACTAATTTGCGAGACCTGGCAAATTTCTCGGCATCGGAACTTACATTTTTATCTGTCACGTTTTCGGCCAATCAGAGACAGCTTTGTAATGATACTTGGTTTCCAAAAAATTTTGTCTTGATACAACAATGCTACTTATTGTGTTTTGTTTTTGGAATAATTACTAGAACGTAATATTAAATAAAACAATGAGTAGGTAGCGAGAGTGACGAATTTTTAACTCCGCAAGAAATCACAAATATGGCTAAGGCCCATTTACGATACAAGTTTCTTGAACATTCAATACAAGAAAGTTAAGGCAACAAAAAAATGGCACTGTATAAACATAACGTGCCATTATTGTATTCAAGCAGCAACTTGAATTCAATACTGGTATGCATGTAAACAAAGCCTAGGTAGTTAATTGAATACAAGAAATGTGAATCAATCTTTTGTTTTACAATGGATTCCGTGCGTCAAGGTGTGCTCCTTGACGCTGCTGTAATAGCAACTGTGCTACGGGAAAAACTAGTCGAAAAACGTCAGAAACAAGATTGTGGACAAGAAAATGGATACACAGAAGAAGCATGCTGGGGGCTTCAAACACTCTGTGCATGGAACTATCAGCAAAGCCGGAACCAGTACCCATTAAACTCTTCACTTTCTTTTTTCAGCTTGATATTATGCCCTTTAGTTTTTTCATTATCTCTTTTGGACCGAAACCTTCCACCCCGATTTCTGTAAAAAAAGCTGCAAGGGCAGCGTCACGAGCCTCACGGTTTTTATAGTTTTTTTTTTGTGTCCCAGAGACATTCGTGACCTCTATAAATTTCTATTAATTTAATTATCTTCGAACTACCAAATTCGAAATTATTTTTGCTCATCGTGCTACCCTCAGAGAACGATCAATATTTAATGAAAATCTGCCAATGCAAATCGGTTCAGTTCTTGTTTCAATACGCTATAGTTGATTCAACTCAAAGTTTAGACTTGTTAAAACTTGCAAGCAAATATTGCCGTGCAATAATTGTCCGTGGTGTAAACAAGATACGGTCAAGAAAATTTACTGTCAAGAATTGTATACAATAATTTTATTCAAGATTTTGGTTAATGCGCATGTGTAAACACTTTGATTCAATTCTTGAATTCAATTATTGAATGGCAAAACTTTCATACAGTTATTGCGGATTTTCGTTCAAGAATCTTGTATCGTGTAAATGGGCCTTAAGGAAGCCACACTACCATTGTCGCCGGAAAAGTCAAAGGATTTGTACAACAAGAAGGTCCGAGAACGATATTTATAATTCTTATATTTTCACAATATTTACTTTTCTCTTAGAAAAAGTATACAACCGTGTTATATCAAGCGTTTCAATCTCGTATCTTACTTAGGCCACTCAGTGAGCTTCGTGGCCTAAACACGGTAATCGACTGAAAAGCTCTCTATTATAACACGATGGTATAATAGTTATTTATGCAATAGTTGTATAAGAGGATTCAAAAAAGGTGAGTAGCGTGTGTAACAATTTGAGGCGAAACCGAAACTTGTGAATATAGATGCCATGAGCCTTTTTTGACCTCTGTATACAACGTTGCATACAATACTTTTTCTACGACTAGGGATTAAATAAAACGCAATATATAACTATTCCAATAATTCTAACAACAACAACAACAACAACAACAATACAGCATAAAAAGAGCGGGAAGTTAGATAGTGACAAATGACAGCCGACAGAACGTAATCATAGACAAGGTAATATATATCATGTTTTTAAACTGTCATTTACTTATTTGTGTTTTCCTTATGTTGACAGCAATTATTTTAGTTCTGTTACTGTTTCAAACCTTATAAATTCAGTTGTTTGTTCGGTTGGCAGTTTTGATTTTCATTGTAAATTTAGTGTTTTCTTATTATTTTTATCACCACGGATTCACCGCGGTCCTACCGCGAAAAACGGTATTCGTAAATTTTGGACGATTGTTTCTGTCACTCTCATGACGCCTTAATTGCAGTAAAAGAGATAGACGCTCGAAACATACGAACCTCGATGTTTGCGGTACCGGGCCTAGATACCTCTGTTAGCAGGTGCATTATATCACATAATCACTCTAGGGTCTTTACGAAATATAGACTAGATAGACTTTTGAGAAATTGCATAAGACATGCTTTTATATTCGTTCGAGGGACCATATAATTTACAGATAAAAGTACCGGAGTAGAAAAAATACTATTACGTGCTCGATTAAGAATCACGAGCTGTTTTGATCCTAACTGGGGAAATATAAAAATATTGTAGTGCACTATATGGGTTTTCGAGGACACTGAAAAGGGAAGACTCAATCTCTAAATATTTTGGTATTTATTCAGCGGCCGATTTTTCAGTACTCGACTCATAACATATTAAACTCTGTCAAAATCGAAAAAAAATTAAGTTTATTATAAACTTGAGTGATCAAAATTTATAATCGCGTGCATCGAAACTATACATTTTGTGCAAAAATAATGGTGAGAAACTTTTGTGTGCGATTATTTTCGTCCTTTTTTTTTAATTCGAGTGCACGACTCTCAAAAATCGGCCCCCGATTTAAACCTGGGCTCGTACAGTCAGCAGCAGAAGTAGCTAAGCATTTGAGGTATTGAAAATGAGGTCAACACGTCTCTATTGTCAAGAGAATAAGAGCGCGTGTAGGTCATTTTGAACACTTCAAACGCTTAGCAACTTTTGCTGCTGACTGTACCAACGATTTTTTCGGTAATCATATACGAAATATCATTTGATTTTTACCAATCGCTTTTCGGTAAAAGAAAAGAACGTGAGGAAACCGAACTAATCCCAATATGGCCTGGCTTAGCCTCTAAATTGGAAGGTCAGATGGCAGTCGCTTTCGTAAAACTAGTCGCCAAGCGGACCCTAGGCTCCCATGAGCCTCCGCAAGATGCCAATGCGAAGAAGATGATGATGTATTTCTAAATAACCTAACAGTGGCGGCGCGTTTATACAAGCCGATTCCCGGCGGCTTGATTAACTTTACTGCAGTTCAACGGTTTTCCTTGGGCTCAAGAAGAAAAGGCTAAAAAATATCGGCTCCGTCTTACCTAAGAAAAAAATTGACACGCCGCCACTGTAACTTAACCTACTTTTCTGGAAGCGATTTATTGTTGTTGTTATTGCGCGCCCGCGTAGTTATCAGCCGCGCCCACTCTGATTACGTAGGTAACAACAACTACCGAGATAGCACAAAAAATGCATATCAAGCAACTGAATGAAATGATTTTACATGGAATCGGCGCATTCGATTTGGGTCCGATGAAAACATTCCCATATGTTTAAGTAAACACGGGTGCCCTGTAGCTAGTTTGTATACAATACTTGCCTTGCTAAACATGAACATTATAGTAAAACAATATGTAGGTAGGTATTATATGTATATTGAATACCTATATTTTATATTATTTTGTTTTTTTTTTAATAAATATTAAACCATTATTATTATACAATATTTATTAATTTAATATTAAACCTAACACCCGTATCACTTTTGCTGCTGATTATGAGAATGAGGTTATGAGTAAGTATTCCATGTAAATAATCAACGTTATCTTGACATCCTGAGGAAATATTCATACAATTGGTTGTATAAGGGTAGGTAGTCGCAGTGAGCATAAACTAAACATACAATGAATCATCAATTCGCTCTCAGGAAACTGACTGAGATCAGATAGCAGTAATTCCCCAAAAGTTATAGAATAAACGACAATCGTCCGAAATTCACGAATATCGTTTTATGCGTAGCGCCGCAGGCTTTTTATATAATAGGTTCAACCTACGACCTCGGACAATTCCCACTGGGACATATAAAGCGAGGAAGTTTTAAAGATTGCATTGTCGTCAAACATAGTGAAGTTAAATGTATAAAGGTTACCACAGAGGAAGGAAAATGTACACTAAATAATAAATAACACGGTCGCAGTAATACATACTTTGACTGTTTCTTGACAGATTTAAAATACTGATACTATAATGTTTAATATTGAACTCATAATTAGAAAATAGACTACGTAAATAGGTACGTCTGGCAACTAATTCCTTTGTTGTCTGAGTCTATTACATCAAGGACTCCTGTTTACGTACAGTCAGCAGCAGAAGTTGCGAAGCGGGCCATCAGATGTTCAGAATGATCTTTATCTTATTCGCCCGCTTAGGCATTTCTGCTACTGACTGCACCTAGACTGTATTTTTATAATCAACTACACGTATCCTCTCTGTCCACGCGCGTGTTCCAACTAGTATGTAAGTGATACTCGTAATTAATTTAATTATCTTTATCCAATAGTTTACCAAAATTGGTAGTACTATATAAATAGTTATAAATAAAATTAGGTAAGTAATTCTAATTTTCAAATTATAGTTACATTTAACTATTAGAATCTATTATGCAGTGTCGTACATTAAGTCTAGCTTTTGTAGGAATTTATATCTCAAATTCTCAAACTAAAACAAATCTCCTGTGACTATACAGAGCGTAATTTTTAGAAAATCTATGAATGCAGAATGACTAACTTTTAAAATGAAATAAAGTTTTCTTTCAGCAAAATACACTATCTGTGATATTTAAGGTACTTTCATATCCCATAAGTTTCGGACGCCCTGTATATTATTATTATAAATACTACTAACTATTAAACAAATATAACCACGGATGATAAAGTTTCATCATTTGAGCAAACAGTTTTATGAGTCATCTGTATTTTCCTGTTGCGATTAGGTACGCGATTTTTGGTAGAACAGTTAGTTCAAAAGAAAAACGTACTGACCCGCGACTTCTTGTTCATATTCGCTGAACAACTTAGCTGTTAGTAGCCTTAGCTTTTGACCTTTTTATATGGAATAAATTAGTGTAACTACGTCATACTAACTGCCCCTGGGCTATTTTTAGTCAACCAAATACTTAGCACCAAGGGCAACACCCTAAGATGCTAAAAATAAACTTAGAGCCAGCCATGCATTTCATTAAGGCAGTAGGTTAACTTCTATTACAGATATACTAGTCGGTGAAATATACCTAACTACCGTTGGGTATATGTATTCACTTATTCAACTAACCGGTTACTATCAAGCGTCATCAATTCTTCGTATGTTGACATAGATTTGTTGAGAATTTCAATTCTCAAAAAATCTATGTCAACATAAGGCTGTGATACTAGCACATAAAATAGGTAATAAAATATCTCCTTATAATTATAAGATCTCTATGTTTTATAAATTCTAGGAAAGCTGTGCCTAATTGACATAGTTTCTCAACTTAATGGCATCTTCTGGCTCACACTCCAGGATTATGTGGCGGAAGAATATTAAATAGCTATGTGCTACCGACTGTACAATATCATCAACAATAACTCGCTTGGCTAGACGTCTCGTCATCGTGAATTGATAAGGAAATAGGTAATTATGATTGAATTATGAGAAATCATCATCATTGGACGTCAGTATTTTAATGATTGCTAAATAAAACAAAACAGATATATATTCACTGAGACGAGGAAAGTTGTAATATATATATTATGGTATTTAATGACTGATGAAATCACAAAAAGCAGATAGGAGAGCGATGTATTATATTGTTATTCACTCTATTACTAATGATGTAATTCCCGCCACACGTTCGTCTGGAATATTATAGTTGTCACCGGTCGGCAGCAAGAAATGCTAGTGACTAATACTGCAATTTATCCTTCCAGTAACCATTGAAGTGAACACTGCCCTCACAACAACAATAGCAGCTATTTGGTTACGTATAGTTTTACTGCAAACAGTATTCATTAGCATTACACGTCACGTGCTCAAGAAATGGGGAAATAAAGTACTTATGGCGTTGCCGTTAATACGCTTTTCATGTTTACTAAGTAGGAGTTTTTGTTCATATTCAATAATTCTAGTCTGTATTATCATCATTCAGCGGTTATTAGCTAAAAACTTCTTCTGCGGTCAACAATTCACGTCTAGCTACTTACTTTAGATTGGAATGTTTACACGCTTGGTTTCAATTTTACATGATTCAAACTTTTTAATGCGCATCCTAACTTAATCTAAGCATGTTTGCTTTTTCCACGCGCATTCTTCTGATAAGTTATCGGTTATATACTTATCTCTCATAAACTATTATGAAAATAAAACTTATAATAGCAAATAAATAAATCAGCATTTGAAATTTCAGTTTCACTTGCAATAAAAAATCACACAAATTCTCTGATTTATGTAAAAAGTGATCAACAATAGAATGTAGCTGCATTGTGCGGCATTGGTCACCACCATTGTCTTTTAGACAAAAACACAAAGCTATAACGGTAAATGTCACTTTTATTGAACAAAATACAAATTTTTGGGTCCCATCGTAATCACATGTCATTACATTTGAACGGATGTTTCAATGAGATCACACACGGGCTAGGGCATACATTTTCACATAATCAATTTAGTTTTGTGCCGACGCCTATACGTGACAATAGTATTTAAACTAACCACTAAATTACAGTCTCGGTCAAATTAAAACGACATTTCGTGCTGAACTTTCATGAAAAAGTTAATTGCAAAGGTGTGTATAAACCGATACATACTACGTCTGTCTTCAAATTATACAATTAGTTTGTAGTTCCATTCCATGTTACTAGCTTCACAGTTTCACAGTAACAAGTGTTATTTCTGTTACATTAATATAACCTTATAATTCATGAATTCACTCACAATTCCTTCCTCAAAGCAGATGGTTGCAATAACATTAAGACAATGTATTTTTTTAATGTAAATATTTAAGCATCTACTTTTCGCAATTTTCACCTGTGTAGGCGTAAGTTGGACGGAGTTAGGTACAAACGTAATCTAGTAATCGACACTTCTGAATACTGTGAGACTAATCTTTGAACGCTTTTCCAGGCCAACCAATTCGTTCTGATTGGGAAATAAAAAAATTATCACTATCATCGCTTAAATTTTAATCAGTTAAAAAAGGCACATGGTGACAATTTATAATAACCGTATCCCACTAATTTTTAGGGATATTTATAGGCTAAGCCGAGTGAATTTTCTATAATGGCCACATTCAGCCCTTGGCATAATTAACCTAATATTGCAAACAAATTAATGAGCATCAGACAACTTACTAATATTAACCTCTAGCCGCCCGGAGACCTATAAAAAGGTCTCCCGTTGAATGCCATTTTGAATTTTAATTATGACAAAGCATAGTTGCATTTGCCTGGCAAGTTTTAAGGTGCGTGTGGCGCGGACCCGCGCACGCCCGCGCCCGCCGCTGTGTGAAGGTGTTCATTTAAAACTAGCTGAACAATCGCGCCGCGGGCCCGCGTTGACACGCGCCCGCGCTTGATGTGAAACGGGCTTTAATCTCTGGGCGGCTAGAGGTTAAATCGGTGCATTATAAATTTCTATCATTCCTATTAAGAATTTATTTTTGAAAAATCTTATGATCATAACATCATTACCCTGTGATACTCGTAATAACAGATATTAGGTAAAGTGAGATTTTAATGTTTAGTGACATGTCAGTCAATAAAATAAGTACGAGATAAGAAAAAAATGAATATTTACGTTTTTATTTTATGAATAAATTTGGCTGCACAAGCCTTTAAAAAAGTGCAAGTGTTTAAAAAAGTTATTTCACTTTAAAACATTTAATTTGAAGTACAAAACCCTTAATGTCTATGGCTTGGCATTGTGCCTCAGTTGTATAAGGTTTCTTAAATATATAGGGTAACAAAGTTAAAATAATATCAGATCTTTCAAGTTAATATGCAACAAACACAGCACATATAACAGCTAAAATAGTAAATGCTGGAACATTTCGAGCAGCCGAATTAGGTTTAATTGATTTGTCTGCGTAAGTTTGTAGAAGGCCACAAGGCACCTCGTGCTTCATTCTAGAACTAGGTGTTCTTCTCATAACATAACACTGCATTCCAGATGTAACTTGTATCGGTGCGCCCTTGACGTCGACTGCGTTGACGACGGTGGTGTTCACAGTGGTGACGGACACAGATGACGTCACAGTTCCACCATTCGCTGGTGATCCATTAGTCGCGTTGGCAGCGCCTGGTGCTGCTTCGGGCGTCACCAGTGTTCCATTTGGTGATAATACATAAGAAGGCGTATCTTGGCCGTTAGTTACGTTAACGACTGTAGTGTTTGTTACAGAAGTCGTTACGGTGGTTTGGTTTTGCGCATTTGGTTGCTGTTGCTTTGCCTGGTCGGTGAGAATAAAGCTACTTATCAACTGACAATCTATCCTGGTTTCTTCGAAATCTCCGTTATCTTTCTTGATGCCGAATAAGCATACTTCGCCGGGTTGTGCTCTATAGTTTTGGTAGTTGTTATTGTTTGAGGACGAATGATGACCTACCCCGTAGCCGACAGCGCCGCCGGCGAGGGCTCCAAGGTTAAACAATGCCAGTCCAGTTAACAAAGAACTATATTTGCTTCCAGAATCTTTGTAATGATACACGTAGTTCGGAGGAGTTCCGCGATACACGGGGTAGGACATTGGGGGCCCACCATGAGGCGACGCGTAGCTTATTTGCTGAGGAGGACTATAATGGTAGTGATGATGAATGTTTGTGGTACTGGTTGAACCACCCCTGTTGTTTCCGTGATTATTTGTGCCAGATAGACCTGATCCCGAGTTAGGATAAGTGTGACCTCCCGAGTTGCCCGGATATTTATTTCCGCCGCTATTGGGATAAGTATGACTTCCACCGGTGTTTGGATATGTGTGACTTCCTCCACCACCCGGGTAGCTGTGACTGCCACCGCCACCGGGATATCCACTACCACGACTATTTCCACTTAATCCACCAGAAGATGGATATCCATGATGGCCCCCACTACCGGAGAGGCCACCAGAACTCGGATAACTATGTCTTCCGCCTGAGCCTCCCGATCTACTTCCACCTCCACTACCAAATCGTCCAGCTTGTATAAACTCTACATTAGACAGCACCAGTACCGCGCAAAAAAACACAATAGAATATCGAAACATGGCGTTATGCGTGATAAAATGTTGCACAATGACACAAATATCCGCGTGAGCCCGAGCGCACCGCACTAAAGTTAGAAACTGACTGACGAATAGTGACGACAACAAAAGTATGTACAAATAAACGTTCACTCAGTCGCGACACTCGCGCACGCTGACGAAAGCGTTTCGTGTTGCCACTCGGCAATCTAAAAATACCCCAGTCTTAATGAAATGGATAGCATATTGTCGATGATACGATTTTTTTATGAAAACAAAACATTGTACCTACTATTACTTAGGCACACAGAGTAAGTATTAAGAAAAGAAATATACCCATAGAACATGGAAAAACTTTATTTTATATTAATTTAACTAAACTAAGACAAAATAAACCGACCAAGAGCATGTCGAGCCATGTTTAGTGTAGGGTTCCGTAATTTCTTACCCGTAAATCAAAACAGCTCATCCGATAAAGGTCTGAATAATTTTCCTTGGAACTCTTTATTAAGTTATATTTTTATGATTTGATTAAATACTTTTTGGTTTCGTCATTCAAGTGAGTAGAGGGTGGATACACTTTTTTTAACTTCTAAAGCGATCACGAACATAATTATTTACTTATATTCGGTATAAACCTAAATAGCCTGAATTGGATTTTGCCTTATATTATAAGAGTTTAAACTATGTAACTACGTTTCACACTATATGGTTGAATCGTATAATAAATTACCCCCACTTCACATGTAGGGGAGGTACAGTCAGCAGCAGAAGTTGCAAAGCAGACGAGGCGTTCAAAATGAGCTTGATACGACTTTATAGTTAAAAGAATAAGAGCTTGCTGCTGCTGACTGTAGCCTAAAAAAATAATTTATTTTTATTTTCATGAGAAATTACAAATGTCTCTTGGGGGTCACTAATGTTACCACTATCAAGAAATATAGCCGGGAACAGACATGGCGAAACTATAAGGGTTCCTAGTGTTAGTAAAAATGCCCTTATGGCCTACTTACTGAATAAACATTTGAATAAAACAAATTAAATATTGATATCATGCGAAAAAACGAATCAACGTATGTAAAAACAAATAGAATCATTAAAAAGATATGAACAGTTAGTTAATTCAAAATATGTACACGAATCGTAAATGTCCGTATCACCGATGCGTTGAGGAGATAAAATATAATTAATTGTACTTTTTTACCCCACCAAATCCGCCATTACTGCGAGGAAAATTTTAATTTAACAAGTGGCAACACTGGGCGGAATGTTTACCTGAGTCGCCGCCGCCGTCTCGGGCGTTCGCGAATGTACACACACCTCCGCGCTAAATATGCAACAACACACAGACACACTTTCAAAACAAGATACAATACAACAGATGCCGATGCAGTCTTAACATTATGAATGGGCACTGACGGTTGGGGTTGGGGATTCCTCGGATAATAATTATTTTATACGAATGTCGCGTCATCGGAATATACCTGAATTATAAAAACAAGCAAATATATTATAGTTACAAGTACCAATAATAGGACATGTAGTGCTATTTGTTTTGCATAAACACCCGGTTTTGTGCAAAAAAAAATCATTACGCCTACTAATATTAACCGGGTATCCATCACGTTCACATGTACAAATCATAATATATATCTCGTTTGTTATACATTAAACAATATTTACTAATAGCAGAATTAGCATATCGACAAAATTAATTCAACAATGAGTTTAGAACTAGTTTTGAAGGTTGTATTTTTTTCTTTTTATTAAAATGACATTAAATACCTTCCATAATAATATTAGCAATATAGCAAAAATAAAATTTTGCCTCTCACAGACCGTAAGGAGTCTTATATTTATAATTCGTAATTAAAATTATATTTAGGTATACAACATAAAATATTATATTTAAAAAGTTTAATTTGTTCACGGTACAATATAGTGTCATATACCTGATACGCTCTTTCCATCAAAAATAATTAATAATTTATTGATCTTATGACTTTACAAGTCCCTGGATTAGAATGATACGTCCGCTATCTACTAAGAGATTTTTTAAGCAGAAACTTTTGCTAATGCTATGGGTCTATGTCGAATTAGAGGTGCTAGTGCAAACATCGAAATTCTAAAGTAGGTACTAGTTATATATATAATTTTGTTAACAAACTATCGGAAAATCTGGCCTAGTACCGCGTCCCAGTGGCGCTACATTACATACTAAAAACGATATTCATATATTTCGGATGATTGTCTCTGTCACTGTCATGAAGCCGTAATTGGAGTAAAAGAGACAGATGCTCGAAATATACGAATTTCGATGTTCGCGGTACCGGGCTGAGCCCTGAGTGTAAGTTTTTAACGTAACAAAACGTCACCATCGCGTTAGAGTTTCCCATATTAATAATATTATCACAAAAGAAACTTAAACTAGAGCCTCTGGATAACGTGACTATAAAAGTGGTTTTGCATCTTATCAGTTTTGGTTATTTATTGACGACAGGTTTAGCCTATATAATATAATATAATATTTGTGTGATGAGCACAGGTACATATTTGTCCTTGACTCATGGGTGTTTTATACTTATTTAAGTACTT
Organism: Grapholita molesta; assembly: GCA_022674325.2. NCBI lineage: Eukaryota > Metazoa > Arthropoda > Insecta > Lepidoptera > Tortricidae > Grapholita > Grapholita molesta. The sequence continues at coordinate 13,553,498 of CP053130.2, read as the reverse complement.
GTATATTGAATATATCGTTGGCCGAGTACTCAATTTGTGTGAGAATGCCCCATTTATTTATCTAATCGAGTGACGATTTGCGTGTCGTAACTCGGAGTTCGAATGCTGGGATTGATAAGTCGTATTATGCCTGGGAAAGGTACAAGGACGAGAATATTTTCATAAGAAAAAAAAAACAATTTGGTAAAAGGAATAGGATCCGACCAATGTTTTTATCACGCCAAGTGTTACGGCCTCGTTCTTGCATGTTTGTCTTCAGTTACAGATAAAATGGGAAATAAAAAATGAATATTATATTTAACCCGTCAATTAACCTTTTAGCACTTATAAGCTTATATATAACTATTATTTCAGAAAAAACAACTGATATGGCTGCGCTGTCATATACGTACATACGAGTAGGTATCGACGGAAGTAATCTAACTTAGTAGTTAAAAACGCTTCAGACCTTATTTATTTCAAATACCAAATAAAATGACAGTTCGATAGCACAGGTTCTATCCGTTTAATCTGGGTTTGGCTATAAATAAGAGCAGTTGATTAATTTAGTTAATAAGTTATTGAACAAATTAGGTAACAAAACATTATAAGTTTTGTATTAATCAACCCGCCAGGTACGCCTAAAAAGGCTAAAAATTAGTCACTTATTTCAGAATATCCAACGTTTGATTAGCCTAAAGCTAGACTGTTGTAATACATTTCGATTCTACCTAGCATAGTAGCCTAGTAACCGTTTGGAAGCCTACGAAATTAGAAATTCCGGGTTCGAATCCTTTGACATTTATTTATTTGTATCACATGGACAGATCGATCACAAACAAATTGACCGCTTTTCTTCTTATTTTTTATGGCTATTACTTTTGAAATGTAAAACTAAAACCATTCGTAATGTGACAAGAATTTTTATTTAGAACTTAACATTGAACCTAAAAAAATGTAATGATGACATTGATGACAAAAGACTTAGGTAGTTCCGTATAAATGTTATATGAATATTCCTTACTATAGTTTAATGAATTATAAAAATTGCTAAAATTACTAATTTTATATCCCGTACCTGTCACTTTACAAAGAAAAATAATATTTCGACATAACATTATGACAATTACCTATGATTAATTAGACTTTCTTTTGTAAACTAGAATTTCTTCGGTTTCTGTTATAACAAAAGCGTGGGAGACAAAGGTGACGGCATAATATATGTAAATAAATATAAACTAAAAAAATATATATTATTTATTACTAAACAGGAGTCGTAAACAATACAAATTTATTAAGTTTAGCTATCAATGCATCTGGTTAGCCAGATAGACAATAAGTATAAAGGAACATGTTTAAATGAATCTTTAAAAATAAAAACATAGAACATCATAGAACTCAATCCATACTAACATAATTAAATGTGAAAATAACTCTCTCTGTTTGTCTGTCTATCTGTCTGTGCCCTCTTCACGCTTAAATCGCCAAACCAGTATAGGATAATGTTTATCCCACATCCATACATTAAAGACGGGCATGTCTGACCGACGAAGTCGTGAGGAATAGTTAGTATAGTATAATTTTAAACCTTATCCTTATTATGATGCCAAGAGACAAGTGAAATAATCTCTGGCCAGCTCAACATAAATGCAATTATTTTATCCCCTTATCTATACATTTATTTAGTCTTGATTATTATGAATATGAACATCACCGTTTGCTTCCCTATGGATCGAACCAGATTATCCGCGAGAAGCTGGATAGTTATGGCTTCCGCCTAATCCACCACTCGGTGGATACAGATAGCTGTTTGCACTGTGACCGCCATTAGTCAATTTATCCAATGACTTCGTGGTTGTGCCATTTACATCAAAATCAGAGATAGGTTTTAAAGACTCGTCAACGTATGCCTGTAGAACGCCGCATGGGAATTTTATTTCCATAACAGTACTAGATAATATTTTCCTCTTAATATAACACTCCATTTCAGTTGTAATATTGATTGGAGTTCCCTTAACATTTGTTGCATTAGCGAATTTCGGAAATAGCTGTTCGCCACTCGTTGCATTTGAGGAATCAGAGCCAGGTGGTACGATTGTAGCGTTACTCGTATTAGTGACTGATGTTACAGCTGGTGTATTACTTCCACCTAAAACAGAAGCTTCCGGAAAGTCAAATGTTGACAACACGTAGAAAGGTCTGACGTCAGTTTTGGTTTCGTTCTGAACCGTAGTACTCGACACTGTACTGGAATTATTTTGGTTATGTGCTTTAATCTGTTCAGCGTACATAAAACCACTAATTAATTCTAAACATTCTACCATAGTTTCCTCGTAATCTTCATTAGGTTCCTTAATGCCAAATACGCAATATTCGTTTAATTGTGGTCTGTATTTTTTAGTGGGTAACATCGTTTCAGTAGAATCATTGCAGACCACATTAATGATCACTCCTAGATCAAACAACGCTAATCCAGCTAATAATGTACTATACTTGCTCCCGGAATCTTTATACTTATATACGTACATGGGTAAAGGTCCGCGGTAAACGGGATAGTTTATTGCAGGGCCGTCTGAAACCGACGCGTAGTGTATTTGCTTAGGAGGATTATAACAGTACATCTGGGGCACACAGATCTGGTAGTCACGAGATCTTTGCTCGTACCAACTACATAACCGTTGGCGATCTACACCAGAATAGTATCTAGAACTGGGGTATCTTCTACCACCACGGCCGTGGTGGCGCCTTCCATCAGTTACACAGCCATAATGTCTAGGAGAGAACGAATAATGACTACCATGATTCAAATATTCAAGCGTCCCACCTGGAAGGCCACCCCAACTCAATGGATAATTATATGCACCTCTACTAGAGCTCCATGATGTTTGTACAATTGTACTTTCCCCGTTAGATCCTGATCTAATGCTTAAAGATTGATCAGAGTAAGCCTGTAACAATCCACAAAACAAAACATTTTTCACTGTAGAACTGGGACTTTTTCTAGCAACATAACACTGCATTTCTGGTTTTAATTCGATCGGTGATCCCTTAATGTCGATTGCGTTCACTATTTTTGATGCGATCATAGATTCATCGGTAGTTGAAGCTCCATTTGATTTTACGCTGGGCGTAACTAGCGTAGTCTGCGTAGCATTCGGCGACATAACGTAAGAATAGTTCTCTTGCGCATTATTAGTGTCAATAATGGTAATGTTTGTGATGGTAGATTGTTCCGAAATCTGTTGCTGTTGTTTTTTCTGCGCGGTGTAAATAAAGCTACTCATCAATTGGCAATCTATCCTGCATTCTTCCAAATCTCCATTACCATTCTCTATGCCAAATAAGCATATTTCGCCGGGCTGGGTTCTGTAGTTTAACTCAACATTGTTGTGGTTTGTACTTACATTGGAGCCGACAGTACCTTCAGCGAGGGTTCCTAGGTTAAACAACGCCAGTCCAGCTAACAAAGAACTATATTTGCTTCCTGAATCTTTATATTGGTACACGTAAGTAGGGAGAATTCCACGATACACAGGGTAGGACACCGGTTGTCCGCCATGAGGTGCCGAAAAATGTATTTGCTGAGGAGGATTATAGTGGTGATGAATGTTTGTTACAGGTTTAGGGTAGCTGTGCAATGGGTAGGGCGTGAAACTGTATCGTCCTGCACTACTTGGATAAGGGTGGCTCCCTCCACTGCTGGGGTAACTGTGACTGCCTGCACTACTCGTGTAAGCGTTGCTCCATCCACCGCTCGCGTAACTGTGACTGCCTGCACTACTCGGGTAAGTGTTGCTCCCTCCATCGCTTCGGTTACTGCGACTGCCTGCATCTTTGAGGTAACTGTGATTTCCACTTGATATACCTGAAGATGGATAGCCAAGATGGCCTAAATGACCGTGATCGCCATCAGAATTGTGATTAGAATTACTTCCATTCAAGTTTAATTGTTCAGTTTGTAAAAACTCTAACACTACGCAAAGAATCACAATCGAGTTAAACATAATGTATATAAATCATACCCAAACCAAATTTCCAACTTATCAAAACAACAACCACTGGTTTTTGGAGCTGAGTAACTACTGACTAAATATCGACGTTTCATCTCGGCTTATATGGCTTGTCACAGTTTACCGCAAATAAAATAGCACTGATAAAGCCACAAGATATTGTTGGGGTTATTCCGATAAGTAAGGAGTAACACAGGGAGTAACCCAGAGAAAACTGGTAACGTTTACTAGTTTATTGTTGACACTAGACCCGCAACTGATCAACTGTCGTACGAAAATATGTATTAACAAACATACTTAGAAACAGCTGACATCCTACTAATCCATAGGTTATTATTGTAAATGCGATAGTAACGCTCTGTGTCTGTTACCTCTTCACACTTAAATAGCTGAACCAATTGGAATGAAATCTGGCATGGACAGAGTTTCAGCGACGAGAAAGGGCATAGGATAATGTTTATCCCTCAACCATACTTTAAAGACGGGCATGGCTGGCCGACGAAGTCAAGTACAAATATATAGCTGACTAGTTTCCATCTACTGCCAGGACTGTGTTTCTAAAGTAGTTGCAACCGACATGCATTAATATTAATTGTATAAAAGCGGGTAACTCACGTTTTATAAGTCTGCGTTGGTTAGCCAACGCGAATGGCTAATGATTATGCTTCTCGTTCCGGAGTGAAACATGTCCAGCAATATTCGACTTATAAAAAATGAGTTACCCGCTTTTATACAATTAATAAGTATGTGTCAATCTCACGATAGTTTTGTGTTTAAAATCGACATGCATTAATATTCACATTATACCCAATATAATATTTTAATAGATATAATTTCAGAATCACTAAGCAATAATTCATAAATTGCAAATACACCCAGTGCATATTTTTAGTAGCTGACGATAGCTGGACCGATTCATATTTTTACATTTAAATTGAAAATAGATGACGAAGAAACAGTGACGAGGTCCTCCGGCGTTTGAGTCTCCAGCTGTCGCGGCTGACGCCTTAACCAATTGGGCCACTCGAACACAGCGGAACCCATGAAGTATAAGTAATCTTGTTTATTCTTAACGGTTTTTGGGCACCCTATACCAACTCTAAGGCAAACACTACATGCTTGCGCCTCCTATATGAATCATTTTCGGGATTCTGAATCTTCATTCTGATATTAAAGGTTGAACACGCTTAATTCTGGAGTATAAATGTCAAATATATACCTAAATGCAATACCTATGTATACGAGTTGTAAAAGCCACGCGGAGTTAACGTGGTCGGCGGTTCAGAGATATAATATAAATACAGTCATAAAAAAGAGGACTTGCAAGTGTTATCTATGTAACCTTCCAACTTATTTCAGCGAAATAAAACAATTGTGTCACTCTTACAATTTATGTCAATGCTGAGTAACCGAGCTCTGGCTGTAATATAAAGATATACAGGCCATATTGGTCTAAGTAAATTTGTTAGAATTATCAACTAGCTATAGATATATAGATGCTTCAAGTTATAAAATTATGTGTACAATAGGTATATTTGTAAATAGAACAAGAAGAAAATAAATTTGGTAAAAGTTGTGTTAGATTGAATAATTTTCATTCAGTCTACGAAAATGATAATAATATAATATGTAATACTGGTCGCTGCCCGCATACGCTTAGCATTTTATCGAAGTTTTTGTAAATGTGCTAACTTCAGTGCTATCGTTTATCAATTAGTAGATATGAACATATATTTAAGTTACTCACTTATTCTGTTTATGTACATTGTCTCCATTAGGCAACGAATTATTAAAAACTAGTTTCATATTCTTTAAACACTTTCCACAGAGGTTTAACTTCAGTACCTAGTAACGACACTACCCTGCTTTAACTGCTTTAACTTGCAACCCACTTTAAAATAAAAATAAAAGTTTTAAATAAGTAATATTACAGGTACATACGTTTAGTAAAAATACATATAAACAAATAACATTTTTTTATTTACTTTGTACAGTAAATTCAATAATTATACAAGATGGTTGAAACTTTAGCGTATAGCGTCATGAGCCGGTTTTACACTTGCGTACTTGTTAAAACACCATGGCGACAGACGATAAAATCCTGACCGTATTCAACATAAAAAATAAGACTTATCAACTGAACGTACCTATCATTTAACCTTTACACTAACTTCGAATTAAGATAACCTTAAGTGGTATCTTAAACATATCTACGAAAATAAAATATTTAATTGGTACACACAAAAAAATCACATAATAATTAACATTTAAGTATTCCAACAAAACTAACCCTGACAATTATACGGCAATGAACAAGGACATCCACCATGGTGGATTATGTAGGAATTGTTTTAACTTTTGTCTTTCTGGCAAAATTACGTTGTCCGACTTGGCGGGTTCCGGCAGCTTTGAGTAACGAAGTAAGGTATTACAATCCACTTTGTTAGTAGTACGGAACTCTCTGGTTCTTATTTCTACCTCGCATTCCATGTTCGAAGGATTTATAGGGGGTCCTTGTACTTTAAGAGGGTCCGTCGCGTTAACACTAAATGTGCACTCCGTAGAGTTCACCATTGTTACGTTCGATGTTAAGGTTGAATTTACTGAGGTCGTGTTCACAGGTGAGGTGATATTCAGCATTGTAGAGTTCGTCACACACGTTGTAGTATTAACCTGAGTCTGGGGAATCGTGACCTGCTTACCCTCATTTGTAAAAGTGGAAACAATTTCGCAAGGAATTTTCAACGTCTCAACCCTTCCGTTTTCCGTGATTTTCATGGTACATACAGCTGCGTTTTGAGGTGAATAATTACTGTTCATATTTGCGTTGGAGTTGTGACGCCGTCTATAATAATCGTCATAGTAATAGTGGTCGTCGTGGTAATGACTGTGGGAGCGCCCCATGTTGTATAATGCTAACCCTGTCAAAATGTCACTGTAGCGGCTGCCCGAATTCCTGTATTCAGTCACATACACATACTGAGGTGATGTATAGTACGGACTGTGGTACACATTAGGGCTGTGGTAAACATTAGTGACGTGATGATTCGTAACATGAGTTCCAGTATGATGAGGTGTAGCATAGTTATTGGGGTACTTGTTGTTGATGTGTGAATTTCCGTGGGTTCCGTAATGTGAGTTGGTATAATCTACCCCAGCTGGAAGGGAAGAGCCTCCATAGGAGGGGCGGCTACCGCCGGATAATCCTCCGTTTGAGTTTGGGTAGGTATGGGTTCCATAGTTATTAGAGCTTGATGATGTTCCATGGTTGTTATTAGAGCTTGATGAAGATCCCCACCAAGACCAACTTGAACCTGAATTTGATCCCGACGAACTTCCAGTTCCTGAGCCTGACAGGCCAGACGAAGATGATGGGTAGCTCGGCTTTTGTCCACTTCCTGACAATCCTGAATTAGATGACGGATACCCATGACTACTGGATCCGCTAGTTCCATATCCAGAGAGCCCTCCCGACGAAGGATAGCTGGGTTTAGAGTTCCATGATGACCAACTATTACTTCCTGATAGGCCCGAAGACGATGAGGGGTAGCTAGGTTTGGATCCATATCCGGAGAGGCCACCGGACGATGGGTAACTTGGTTTAGACCATGACGACCAACTCGAACCGGAACTTGAAGAACCTCCTCTTCCCCAGCTTGAGCCTCCTCCTCTGCTCCCACCTCCTCTACTCCCACCTCCTCTGCCAAATCCTCCTTTTCCGTGAACACACTCAAAATAACACGCTATGAAAATAGAAAGAACGAGGCACAACAGAAATGTTCTGTTGGCCATGATTGAGCGTTAAATTGTTCCAATTAAAACTTAAATACCCTCCCAATTAAAAGCAACAAATAATGTGCGCGCGCGCGTCCAGTCGCTTCCCCGAGTTTGTTATAATCACTAACTTGTTTACGTGTTGCGATCAGTCGCAACGTCACCGGTTATTCTGGGAACGGTGCCTACTTCATTCCATCTCGCTTTAAACATATTAATCGTTATCTGGTCGCGTTCCATTGTAAATCATAACATATTCCCTATAGAATGCATTTTAGTTTCATGTGCCAGGTTTGTGAATAGGCTACGTATACTCACACTTTAACATGCGGGTTTTCCTGGTATTGTTACTTACGTACATATAAATAAGTAAGTATTTAATTGAAATGTGCATATAATTGTATATAGTGCTTTCGTTCCAAGTCCCTGCTGAATGAAAGTCTAAAGGGTAGGTGACACAAAAGGGTCGCATCGTCGTAGGTACCCCTAAGTTTTTAGATTGTAGACTGGTCGGCTTCTCTGGCCAGGAGCACACTTACTCCTCCGGAATCCCCCGAATTCAGAGGGCATGCGTAACGCATTTTCCCAGGGAAAAAAGGTCACAACTGCAATCATAATATTTAAAATGCAGCGGCCCTAACAGCGTGACACAGCGAGTAACAACTCCTCTAGCTGTAGCAATTTCATATAGAAAGTAAGTATAAAATATAGTTTAAAAATACACCCAGACAACAGAGAGTTTAGTAAAATATACTACGAGTCTCTATTATGTGTGTATCTTATTATATAAGGGTTTTATCTCTGTCAAATAGTTATTGTCTAATGATTAACAGTAAAATAAACATTTGTAACCGATAACATTAAACCAAAACTTTAAAAGGACAGGACAGATGAGACTTGGTCTCGCCCACCGAGGGTTCCGTACAAATACATAGGTAATTGAATAAATACATAGATCAGAAATGGAGTTAAGCAGTTTTAGCTATTGCCGAAATTCAAAACAACCGTGGAAAAAGCCGGGACAACGCGACGAAGATGACATATATAAAAGAAGTGGTTATCTTTCATACTTCGTCACTTCGTCATAATATCTCGTATCATCATAATCTGTTTAAATTTACATCAATTGAGCCCTTTCATACGACACCCCACATGACACGGTTAAATTGATCCAATATTTGTACGGCCGTTGCTTGCATAAAAACTCAGTATTTTGTAACTTTTGATTTAATTAAAAATGTAAGAATTTTCATCTTCTCTATAAATTAAATAAAGTAACAAAAAAAAACAAAAAGGTACAGTTGTGACTGCGTACACTTAACCTCGAAAATCTATTACGATACTTATAGACTATATTTAATCATAATTTTCCTGTACTTGATTTTATAGTTGTAAGTCAATCCCCAGTTGATTCCCTTGGCAGTGTCGAAATATGCATACTTTTTTTTAACCAGTATATACGGCCTTTTCTTTATTATACGTTAACTTGAAGCTTGATTTTTTTCACTGCTTCTAAACAAACTATTGTATATGTATCGTGTAATCTCAACTCGATACATTTACGCCTTCCTGAGATTAATGGGTCCAGACCAGGTAAAGACATACAGATGAACGAACTGAAAGATGAACATAATTACAAGAGTGCACGAATATAAAGTATTTAATTAAATATAGATTTAGAGTGGATTTTTAACGTTAGTTGGATGGACTTTGTAATGATAAATGATTTTTACCAATCATTGGCATGATAGCATTACCATCACATGGCAATAACGCATGTGTTATATTTAACTACTGAACTGAAGAACCTCTGCTCGTAGCGACACCCCTGTGCCAATAATCAGGATAATATTTAATGTTCTAGTTAGTATTTTACGGAGGTGAGAAATCTTATGTTTGCTCTATCATGCCTTGAACAAAATGCTTAAGATTCCACTTTTAGAACCACTCGCTATTCGCTTCGCTTTCGCTAAATCTTGTCTCATATTGAGACACGAGGGGGAACACAATATGTTTGGTGCCTTATAAACAAATACTTATTTATACAAAGATACATACCAAACGGTGACGTAAATAAATAAAATGCAAAGACATCACCATATAAAGATCACTTCACAGACTACAAATATATACTCATATTACGTCAATAGCAGGTTTCAATTCAATCCCGATTCGCATGTAATCGTACCTACCACCGATTTTCTATAAGAAAAGTAAGGAAACCTGATCGTACGTAGGTAGATCGCACTTTATTACAGATCCTTCGACAAAAGCATTGTTAGACGGCCTTGTCAATTCATTACGATTTTTATTATTTTTGCGTGCCTACTATATACAAACCAAACCCAGATAAGGTGTGGCTGTTGGGTTGTAGGCACAGTCAACGATAGTAGGTATAAAAGTCAACTCTAAAATTAGTCACGTAGGTGTAAAATAGGATGAAAATTAACATTCATATATATTTCTATAGTTTATATAATTCTCCTTTATAAGTAAAATATAAATGTAAACAAAAAAAATACCCAATTTAAATACAATTGATTAATTATCACGAAGTAAACCTGTATGGACCTTGTATATTTAAGGTATAAATAAGCCTATGATTAAATGAATTATACAGCCAGAAATAAAGCCAGCCACCAGGGGGGATGTTCTAACATTTCTTTTAGTTCCGATCTAGGGGGCATAATAATAGCATCCTTATTTTGAGGCACCGGCATCTTCGCATATTTCAACAAAACTTCACATTCCACTTCATTGCTAATCACTTCTTGTTGAGTCCAAATTTCAATCGTACATTCTATACCAGTTGTGTTCAACGGTGATCCCGTCACTGATAAAGGATTGACAGATTTTAAAGTTGATTTACAAACAATTTCGTTTTTAGTCATATCTATTTCCATTGACTCAGACTTGTGTTCAAAATTACTAGCATTTTCTGTAGACTCTAATGAAGTTGAGTTAGCTAGAGATGAATTAACGCACACGGTCGTCGTTGAGTTACTTGATAAAGGTACTTTACGGGTGCCTTCCGTAAATGTCGTCACTATAGCACAAGGGATCTTTAACATTTCTTCTTTTTCATTCTCAGTAACTCTCAGAAGACAAGTCGCTTCATCTTTATCTTCATCCTTCTCTTCTGCTGAAGTCGTGGTAACAGCATGATCTGCGTTGCTTGAAGCTGAAGAGCTACTGCGTCTGTAGTAACTGTCGTGATAGTAATGGTTGTGAAACACGTGTGACCGGCCCATGTTATACATCGTTAAGCCAATAAGGAGATTGTTAAATCGGCTATTTGATTGTCTATATTGATTCACGTACATGTACTGGGGCACCGTGTAATATGAGGGCACTCTCGGCACATAATTGAATCTGTACGACCCGTATCTTTGTCCATATTTGAAACCGGGTGTTTTGCTTAGTCCTGAGAGGCCACTTGAAGAGAGAGGATAGCCATGCGAGCCACCGTATCCAGAAAATCCTGTAGAGGCTGGGTAAGTATGTCGAGAAGAACTTTTACCCCAAATGCTGCCAAAAATACCACCTCCGCCGCGTCCACCGCGGCCACCTCCGCCTCGCCCACCACCTTTACCATGTACACAAGCAAAACAAACGAGCACGAGACATGACAATAACAAATGTTTCATAACAGCACGTTTATGGGGAGACGTGGTTCGTCTCCTTCGGCCCGGACGCTTCTGTGTTGAACTCCGGGTCGTAAAGGGGGCCCGATTATCGACTAAGTGTCATCACGTGCAGGAATGGTTCGTGCGAATAGCAATCACCTGTGGTATAATGGACAGACGACGGTACTGTTTTAATACAGATTGACAGGGGTTCACGGACGGTGAGTAGTTTAGTATCCTAATTTAGCTTAACTTAACTAACCTAACCTAAGATACATTATGAGAGTCAAAGATGCATTTACTACAACTCTAATTCGTATTTTAAATATAAAACAGTAATTTGCAACGGTTTGTCTTGTTATATTAAACCAGCCTTTCTGTTTTTTATGAGCATCAAAACGTGGACGAGCAGGGAGAAACCCAGCTGACAATTAAATCAGGAATAAAAATAACAAACATAAAACAAAACGCAACTCATGAAATAATGTTTGACACATTTTAAAGTCAACACTACATTAATTGTAATTACTCGTCAGAATTATAAATAAAGTAGTTTAAAGTAAGAATTTGATACGTTGGCACTTTATGCACAGTCGTCGTCAGGTATATCGTATATATCGTGTATATAGGCTGTGGAGGTGGTAAAAATATCTAAACATGCAATTTATCATCTTGACAATAGAGGCGTTGTTGAGATATTGGTGACCACATCCACAGCTCCAATATATCTGATGGCGACTGTACTACTTACGCCTTGTTTTTTTCATAATGTAGTGATCGGCAAATAAGTACTATAATTGGAATCTGTCTTTATAGGATGTAAATAAAAATGTTATTTTAAGAATTCACCATCTACACTATATTATTACACTAATATTATAAAGGCGAAAGTTTGTGAGTGTCTTTGTTTGTTTCTTCTTCATGTCTAAACGGCTGAAGCGATTTTAATCAAATTTGGTATGGAGTTAACTGGCATCCTGGATTAACACATAACACACGTTTTTATAAGTTAATTATTATATTAAACCGCGGGTAAGACCGCGGGGCTCAGCTAGTTATAAATAAAACAAACGAAAAAAAAATGATTTCCTTTAATACGAGTAGCTTTATTTATAAGATTAAGATATTTAATGTGAACAAAATCTGAAATCATCTATTTCAATTTATCGTTTTATCGTTTAAACAATAAACAATTCTAAAGAAGTATTCTATTGTAGAAAAAACTGTCGAAACATTATATTAATTCGTCACAAAGAATAGAGGTACAGTCGGCATCAAATATATCAGAGCAGCCAAGGTATTCAAATTCAAAAATATCTGAACATGCACTTTATCGCCTTGACAATAGAGGCGTTGTTCCAATATTTGTGACCACCTCCACAGTTCCGATATATCTGATGGCGACTGTACGTATACCTACATTTACCATCAAGTAGTATCATATCGATAAGAAAATTGTGACAAAAATATGTCAACATCAAGTATATAATCATCGAGCGTGACTGAGAAGGTATATATTTTAATGGCAGTGGAATATTTAGTACCTAACTTATATTAAATATTAATATTTATTACAAGATTGATACAAGATATCAAGGTAAATGTACAAAACTGTTTAGCCTCTTCATTGTCTGCAGCAATGTACGTAAAAATATAAAGTTAATTTTGCATCCGCAACCATAAAACATGACCCGTTGAACGAGATGTGTTTTGAAGCTGCCAGGCAAATTAGACAGCGATAAAAAGAGACATCCACCATGGTGGTTTATTCAGCAAAGACTTTAGCGTTTCCCTCGATGGCAGTATATTGGTAGTTTTGTCTGCAGGAACTGCCATTTTCGCATATTTTAAAAGAGTACTGCAGTCCACGGAATTTTGTATCACCTCTTGTTTGGTTCTAATTTCTACTGAGCATTCCATGTTTGCGGTCTCCGATGATGGTATTGGTGCACCTGTCACGGACAACGGGTCTTTTATATCGACCGTTTGATTAACACAAGGGTTAATGACTGAGGTATTAGTAGATGTGCTATTGTCAATCGAAGAGCTGTTTAAACTAATGTTGTTGTTTGCAATATTCGAATTAACATCCAATGTCATATTCATATTCACTGCACTGGTACAATTATTTTGACTTCTATCCTGGGCCGCATCGTATGGCGTATGGGTTCCATTGTCGAAAGTAGATACTATAGCACATGGAATCGATAGCACTTCTAATTTTTCGTCTTTCTTAATCTTTAAGACGCATTTTCCCTCGTCAATAGATCCATCCGTATTACTATTTTGCCATTCCGATCCGGTGTTCGTATGATGATTGTAGTTACCCCCAGAACTGCTGCTTCTCTGGTAATCATCGTTGTAGTAATGGTGATGATAATGATGAGAGCGCCCCAAGTTGTACATCGTGAGTCCGGTCAAAAGGTCGCTGTATGGACTCTGAGTTTCTCGATAGCGGGTAACGTAAACATACTGAGGCGCAGTGTAGTATGTGGGTCGACTAGGTCCGTAGTGAGATGAACTCCAATGTGAGCCTCCAGAACCCGACATTCCATGTGAACTCGGGTAAGTATGCGAGCCACCGGAGCCGTGCCCGGAATATCCCGTAGAATGCGGATAGGTGTGACTGCTGCTGCTTCCAGTAGATCTAGAGCCTCCAGAGAACCATCCAGAAAACCATCCTCCTCCGTGGCTTCCATGACTTGAATGACTGCCGTGTCCATAACTGCTATGGCCATGACTACTATGACTCCCATGACTCCCATGACCCCCATGCCCACCCCTACATTCTATAAGACTCACTGGTAACGCCACAAGCACAAAACAGAGACATAATTTAACGTTATTCATTTGTTATTTGACTCAGCCCGAGACGTCTGGCGATCCTGACTGCCGAATCGCGTGTAAAGCGCGCGTAGCCCGGTGCAGCCATTTAAAACTTTGTTGATTATGAACCTTGCTTGCGTGTGCGTGTGAATTGACGTAGTGTGTTCGGAATCTCCATACCGTTGAAAACAGTTTGCCAAATCGGAGACTGGTTATTCAAATGTATAAAAGGGTCATCAAAACACCATGCACTAATACCCAGGATTATAAATATATTTTTTGGGTTGCGTAATCTACTAGGAGCCCTATTTTTATTAAAATAATGGGAATCCGTATAGTCTTGCTATGCTCAGTTATGATTGGCTTAGGTCAGTGTTCGTTAGCTCCAGAAAACTGACATTTGGTATGAGCATAATGTATTAACAACACATTCACTGCCACCGACGCATATGTGCGTCAGCGTGACATGCTTTTGCTCAGAGGCGTTCATTATATTTAGAGACTTTCAGCCAGTGCCTTCGACGCACATTGGGTTCTGAATTTCGGAATTTTCTACTTATGTCTAATATTTTTATCAGAAGATATGTAATGCCCCAAATTATACAATAACTACATAATATTTAATTATATTTTGCAAAAATCTCGTTCTGTCAAAGATAAAAGGGCATAATAATTAAATTAAATAAATTTAATAATGTCAACTAGAATCGATAGTGATTAAAGATTATAAAACATTAATTACCGTGTTTTATTCCTTTCGTTAGAATAATCACCTAGTTGGAATGCGAACAAGCCAATGTCAAATCTCACATGTGCATCGGAGGCACTGGGTAATAGTCCGTTGAACTCACATATGCGTTTGGGGCACACAGTGCGGCACCTGGTTAATGTCCAGAAAAAGAGGGTAGCAGTGACTGCGTAATTACCGCCGGTGAAGTTCCTTAAGCGAGGTGAATTGACTAGGCTAAAATAAATGTGTGTCGGAATCCTCTTAATTTTAACTTTGACTAATATTCATGAAGGTGAGGATCCCTAAATACTACTTTTTTATAAAACCTTGTAGGTATACGTTGAATAAAAACAGCCCCTTATTTTATCGCAAAAAGTTTACATTGTTTGTGCGTATATGACCATTATATAAGAGAAGCAAACAAGGAACCCTGCACTGACCATGACTAGATGGTCATGTTATTTTTTATTAAGTTATAACTACAGTCATGATGTTTACGTAGGTATTCTACTAAATATGAATTGATAGCCTAAGATAGTCCGAGTTTTATTATCTGTCACTTAAGGCCGTCTCCTTCAGCCAAATAATTATATAAGTGTAAAACTTATATACATGTGTGTATGGTTTATAAATGCCCCCAAGATGATATAAGTCATATTTGGGGGAGGCATATGTCCAGCAATGAACGTATTATGGCTTATGTGCGGTTTATTATGCCTGAAAATCTAATAAATTTGCAATACCTACTGAAGGACTCGGCCGTATCAAAATCAATCTTTCCGCAATAGGTCCTTCTTCCTGTTTTCGTCCTTTCCCGCAAGATGATCCCATGACCGTATAATGAACTCAAATTGTTACACTCTCAAACCAGAAATGAAATATTTATGATTTTATATTAGCGCTAGAAGAGCGCAACGCCACGCTGTAAGACAATTATTTAGTAGGTATGCGAGTTTGATATACATTTCATTTCATTTATTCAAATAAGTTCATATGACATAACAGTAAAAACCAATGCGTCATATAACTAAGTACATATATAACATAATATAACGTAAAAAATCAAATATAATAACACTATCTACATTTTGGCAACGCAGCAGTGGGGCTTTGTTGCACAAATAGCATTGTGCAACAAAGCCCCACTGCTATGTAGGATTCGGCAGGTGGCCCCGGAACCTCCGAAACACTACCCCCTTCGGCCAGAAGTCCGCGCTTCCAATGGTGTCCAGCAGCGACCGCGGCACGCGCACCACAAACGAGCTGAAGTGCACGTAATGGCGGACCCGCAGCTGTTGCACCGCCAGCGTGAAGCCAGTCCTCCGGCGAACGTACTCCACCACATCATCGGCCACGGCGGAGTGATGCAGGCGTAACACGTAGAGCGCCCTGCTCGGTATGGCAACTCGTAGCCCAGTATTAGCCGGCTCCGCAGTGCCACACAGAGTCTTGCGAGGAGCCCTTCGCGTCCTAGACTTTTTTTCCACCAGCGTGAATCCCTCCTTATCCACACTGGCATGGGATTTCCCCGTAATGGGACCCCGAACAGCACGCGCCTGAGAAGGCACGTTGACCCGGTCAGCTGCAACAGGCTTGCCGGCGACGTCAGCATAAGCACGCTGACGCGACTTAGACGAGGCAGGAGGAGGCCCCGCACGCAGAGGGTGCGCGGGGGGTGAGGCGGCGCGTGCGGCACCGTTCACAGTGTCAGGAACGCGCAGACTTGCAGACTCGGCATTATTTTCAATAAAACCAGGTCGGCCGCCGCTCTTGAAATATTTATTTGGGTTATGATTAAGGATCATAGAACACATGGATTGACCTTAGTCTTAGTCTTTGTTACCCCGCTATATTTATGCTATTGAACTCGCATTTTTATATAAATTATGAAATATTTGAGACATGACTTTCAACATCACACCCTGGAGCCTAAAGGGTTGCGCGCTACACACAACCCTTTAGGCTCTTTAGGAAGAAATTATGGGTCCCAGCAAACGCTCCGGCTCAAATGAACCCTGCCGAGGTTTTACCCAAGGGTAGGTGATTCCTCAAGAATGGAGCGTATATTTAGGTTCTTAACGAGTGGAAATCGTGTATATTAATCACCTGGAGTTACAGTGCCCTAAGGTAACTGCTTACTCTCAGACCGGTAGTATGCTTACCATCATTGTGGTATAAAAAATGGCATAGCTCTCATTCGATTCCACTTTTCTGTGAGAAGGTGTAGATAATCGCCGTTTTTAAGCACTAGTTCCACTTTGTTAAAATTATTATATGGGAACAATGATCTAATAGCTTAATGATTGATACTGACAACGCCGCTGCCGCCGCAGTTTTAATCAAATCATACAACCTTCTTTCGTAACTAATAGACTATTATTTCCATAGCAAATAATATATAATAGAACATTAATCATATAGAAATAAACATACAATGGTACATTTGAACCCGAAGCATAACTGGCTAATGCAATAATTGTTACGAAGAGAACCGAGGCGATCTATCCTTCCAAGTCAGACAGAGATTTATTTGACGCATTTTGCTTCGGTTTTTCCATAATGAAAAGTAGCAAACGAACTTTACCGAAGAGGTAAATATATACAGTCGGGGCCCTTAAGCCCTGATAATAAAGTGGAACATCGTATAATTTGTGTATATATTCATATTACTGAACTCACACTACCTACGAGGAAATATTAAATATTTTGTACAATAACTACTATTTCGACTTGACCCTTTTCCATACATAGTACGATTTATAAACCAGATTCGTGTCAATTGAATGTCACTTGAGAGTTCAACAAGAGTTAAATATAAGGTTTATAGAAAGTGAGTTAGTGTTAAATAAATAACCACAACGTAACTACGTGTTATTAGAATAAAAATAAAAATGGAATAATCAACTGCCCCAGACGTTTCTGCTTTAAAAATAGTTTGGTAACTACGTGTAATTGAAATTGGCATTTGTTTTTATTATAAAGGTGGCAAACGAGCAGACGGATTGCCTGACGGTAAGCAATTACCGTTATGTTCCAAAGATCTGACAAGCCACGGTCCGATGCTCTATTCGGAAATCAACGATGTCTAGTTTAAGGTGACGTGACTTTAGATCAAGTTATTTAAATTAACTGTATTTACAGTAAGTATACATATACATTTCTCGGGAACTGCAAAAACCAATGTTGCTTCTTCTATTTGTTTTTGGAAAGCATGTTCTAGTTATGCAAAGAAATGATAGGCTCTGTGGTGGATAATTTGACCTTATATTTTTTAATGCACGCTTTTTATTTTGTTGATATTAACTAAACTTAATAGAAACTCGCATATCGTACCTACCTACATTACTCATTCCTAGTATATCCTTCATCATTTATATTAATCCTTTTTTTTTGTTTCCGGCACATATGTATGTTAATGTGGTCCTATTTATTAGAAGAGTTCATCAATCTATGATATCACTGCGCCGTTTTCCCGTGCATCGTGACTGTGACAATGCGTTATAAATCACAATCTAACCATCGTCCAACCTGTAATCACATCTCGCGTCAAGCTGCAATCCGCTTCTTTTTGTAACGCCACAAGGCAGTCACGACGATCGCTTAGTCAACACTATCTCGCCGCCGCCGTGGCACATTAAAAATGTTAATAATACTAGTGTTGGCCATGTTGACACAGGTGCTGTCTAACGAGAATGGGAAGGTCTCAAAGCCGTACATAGTCGTCCAAGTACCGGTGGAGATGCCGAACAGGAACGACCGCTCAGACCAGTGCTGGCTACGTGTGGAGGACGTGGAACTGACTGCCATGATTACCGTGTACTGCTTCATATCCCACGCCTTTCTCGAAAGTTACATCGTCGAGTACAATAGAAAGAAGATGATAGAAGAAGGCTTCAATGACAGCCGGTGGAACGAAGAGCTCATGACAGAAGACAAATGCTTCTCAACCAATCCCGAACCGTTCGGAAAGGATCACAAAATGACGACACTGTTGGACACCATAACTCACAAGAGGATCTACGTCAGCCAATCAGCAGATTGCAAGCTGGTTATGTACAGCAGAGAAGGAACAACTAACTATAATGTGGATTGCCAAAAACTCTTATATTACTTCAATTGTAGAACCAGCAGTTCCGCTTCTGCGTTAAAAATAAACTTAATCATGTTGACTAGTTTATTTATTTGGTTAGTGAATTGTTGAACAGTTCTTCAGTGTGTAATTGTGAATACAATTTGCCTGTTATAAGTTGTTTCAGTGCTAATAACGGTAAACTGAGGTAAGCATGGTCCGCGACATGATAGCGAAGGTCGCGCTGTAATTACCTACTTCCCTCTTGCCTCATCGAATACTGAATATAACATTAAATGCCAATATTCTTTAAATAGCTTATCTACTAACATTGCAATACCAGTAATAAAGACAGAAGATAAGAAAATGGTGAATCTATTTTTATATCACATACATAATGTTGAATTCATTAATACTCGAAATACAAATGGTACTAAACCTCAAAGTTACAAACTTTATAATTATTATCATGAAATAAACATGGTTATTTGAGTCCTTGAGGTTACGGACAAAGTAGCATTTTCTAATGGCTATCTTATTCTCAATTGATAGTCTTGACTTGGGGTTTTAAACTTCATTAAATATTTATTGGAAAAGTTAAAATGAGTACAAATTAATTGATTCATTGAAGCAGAATTTCAATACAAAACCAACCGTGACGCCAAAACCATTGAACCATCGCTGTACTAAGATAGATCACTATATAAGTTAGCAATTCTTTTTAGAGTTATTGAAACCACATTTGCAATACAAGTACTTATGTAATAGGTAAAATGGATTATAATTGCCCGTTCTTAAGGTAAGATACTATTGCGCAAGAAGCAAAATTACAATAGCTTGTTTTTTAATTACATTCTAATGTGATGTGTAAAGTTAATATCTTTTACAATACTACAAACTATTTACCCGGAACTAGGTGAAGTGGTAAAAATACTGACAAAAAATGTGGTCCGTAGTAGCTTTACCCACCTTGAAGTAGTTTACTCATCAGAGTAGACCAGGTGTTGTGACTATCAAGTGACCACTCCTGGAATAGACCAGCGCTAATAAGGCACCTGAACATATAAAACATATTCAATGCTGGAAAATATTTTTATTTAGCTTTACACCTACCTACCTAAAGATTTAATCTGCTCGAAAGATCTATCGGAAAAACCGTAGTTAGTGACTCTATGTACAGTCGCCATGAGATATATCGAAGCCGTGGAGGTGGTCACAAATATCTAAACATGCACTTTATCACCTTGATAATAGAGGCGTTGTTCAGATATTTGTGACCACCTTCACAGGTCCGATATATCTGATGGCGCCTGTACAATTGATACCATAAAAATGTACACATATCTTCAACTTAATCAGTTGAAATAGGATCATCTTATATATCAAATCTCGTTTTTGGAAATCTTGCGTTTATCGACGGTGACGCAGGTAACGACTAAGTAGTTAATCATGACGTCATTCCGAAACCAACGTCATGGATCACCACCCATTGCACAAATCGTGAGTCATGCAAGAGAAGTTTTTATTTATTGCTTAGTTAGTTTATAGAGATAGGTAGTTTTTTTTTTATGACAAAGGTGGCAAAGGGCAGACGGATTGCCTGATGGTAAGCAATTACCGTCGCCCATGGGCACTCGCAACACCAAGGGAGTCACAAGCGCGTTGCTGACCTATAAGTGGGTTGGAGCTCTGGGAACCTTATTCACCATCAGGAACACAACACTACATACCTGAAAGGTAGCAGTGCTATTATGGCTGTGGTCTTCTGTAAGGAGGAGGTACTTCCCCAATTGGGCTTCTCCAGATTCAAGCGTGATGGTACTTCGCTGTGCCCTACCTCTCATTGTTGGACGTAGTTTAAGGACATACCCGGGTCCGGGTCCGGGTGAATTTTATTTAAGATATTCAAGTATGTAAGTAAGTGGGTATGGTTATGCCTTAACAGGGTTGCTTCATTATTCATTATTGCCCATCTGTATAATGAAAAAGGATGAACTAATTAAGGTTATTTTGCAATATGAGCAAATAAAACGATACATAGTTTCATTTTATCTGTAAGTTAATAATACCCGCAAGTGTTGCAATGCAATCCAGTTACCGCCTTTATAATAAAACAGAAAACATTTCAGACACTCGTAAAATAAATAACTCTGAAAACAAATTACCAAGACAATATTCAATTCTAAGAAAACTATTAAATTGCCGGGGGCTGTTGTAGCAGCCGCATACTAACCACAAGCCGGTAAAGCCAAAACTAGCCAATTTACGTGTGATCTTCGATGGCTTATTAATGTTAATATCTGGAGGTCATGGTTATAATGGATAATGAGTAGAACGTTCACATTAATCAATAAGCGACTAGAATTACAGATACCAGCCCAATCTTGTTTATAGTCTTTTATCTTTCGAAAACAATATTTGGTCAAAACAGAGTCATTACTGACCTCAAGTCTCTATAGATAATACAATGTGCCTAAACAAATAAGTCAAATCAGTAAAAGTCGTCTGGTCGTTCTAGGGGCACGTTTTGACGTCAGACACATGTGATGAAAAGAGCTAATAGAACAAATACAGTAACAGATTCCACTAATTGAATGGCTGGTAAATAAATAAGTGTCAATCGTAATATGGAATATTAGTTCGTATATTTATGTAGTTTGGAGGGAACCATAATGAAGGCCAAAGTTATAGATAGGAGGTCTAGAGGCCCTCCATAAGGTGTGTGCCCAAACAGATTGAGACACACTAACAGGGTCAAACTACAAGAGTCCCTAGTTGACCACGGAACTTGCAAATATGCATAGGCAATGCGTATTAAATGCCTGCCCGTAGGTACCTAAGATTATTTGTTTAAATTCGCAAGAACAAAACATTATGATAATTAGGTTGAATTACCTTAAAAAGCAATGTTTTATTTACCTACCTATTACACAAATTGGCAGAATAAGAGCAACGAACTACGATAATGAAGGTAGGTAAAGAATTTTGTAGTGAGACTAGCTATCAAATTAAACTTATATTATTGAGTAGAGTCATCAATAAGTAAGTAACAATATAAAATAATATTACCTCATTCTTCATCAAGCATAAAATGTGTCTCATAAATCTTGTGGTTTCAACGAACACAATTACAGATTAGCATAGGTACCTGGTCAGTATTTATGATGGAGGATCATACCGCTGGACACTATTTATCGAAAGTTAACAAGAATAAATTTGTACTAGTGTATTTAAATGTTTCTCAACGGCATGTTTACTACAAGTCGTTTTTATCAACTTAGAAAATAGGTTTGCTTCACAAAGGAAATGCAATGCCTATTAAGTTATTTTAACATTACTGTCACATTAATTTACTAAATTAATACGCTGCCATTTGAGTGACAATCAATGATATTACTACTCCATAACAACTATTCAATAAAATAGCTGACATCGTGGATTCTTCGGAATCTACAAGTGTTCAACTGTTCAAATACAAGTATGTATTGAGTATTAAAAAACATTTCTCATAGATATTAAGTAAAAGAAACCATGCAAACACGGAAAATATAATTAGTAATTTTCTATTTTTTCCTAACGATAATAATGTTGTAGCAATGAGCTGGCTGGCTTTTTCATAAAATAATAATATTATTTAAATACAGTGAATTGTTTTGATTTGTATGCAGTTCATATACAACTTTAACGCTTGAGATGCTACCTACGTATACCTAAATGCATTTTAAATCGTTTTTTACGAAATAAACATATTAACAGTCTATAGACTCCTTATTATTTGTCAATTGACAAATCACAAGTTTCAAGCATAGTTTTTGAGAAACAAAACTACTATTTTATTATTATTATTTTATAACATTACTTACTAGTAATTGTCAACTATTCGTTTGTGGAATACTCTTGCCACCCCGCTCTTTTAACTTGCGTTTTACGTGAAACAAAAACTTCTGAAAAATATTGATAAACAAGCGTTACCTTAGTTACTCATTTGTTATACAAGTCTTGTAATTTTCGAGAAATAGTGCCCTAGTCTTCCTTTCTTGAATCTAGCTTGAATTAATAATTTGAACTTAAGTTAAATTCGACTCTATTTTCAATACAGAAAAAAACTAATTATAAAAGAGATATAAAGTTTTAAACTATTCCATATTATTAAATTACTTAATTAACGTTGTTCTTAACGCCACCTGGCGAGGCTATAGCACACCTATGAGTTTGGACAGCGTTTACCGTAACATCTCGACAATGTATTAATGACAAAAGGCACTAGATGGCGCTTCCAGTCAGATACGATTAAAACATGAAATACATGATTGCACATGCACAATATCGAATCTAGGGTTCCATACCCGAATATGTTATCCCTAAGGGAACCCCATTAATCAAAGACATGTATTACATATGCAATACATAGCCCTGAGTGTAAGTTTTTAACGTAAGAAAACATCACCATCCTGTTAGAGTTACCCATATAAATAACATTATCACTTACGCGTTCGAGACGTTTTTTTACGTAAAAAGAAACTTACACTAGAGCTTCATATCCTTAACCGGAAGTTAATATATTTGTTGAAATGTGCGTAGTCACTGCCTGTATTACCCGTGTTACCATTACCGTTTATTATCGTCGTTGAAGAACTACTTCGAAATGAAGTTCACAAATATACATACCTATAAGATTTTGATCATTAAAAACAACTGCCAAAAGAATTTCAGTTACACAAGTGTTCATAAATCATCAACCAAGTTCTATTATTAATAGAATTTAAACAATTTAATTAGTGTGTAAACATACATTTCCATACTGATATATTCTCCAAAACACAAATGTGCGATAGAATAAATTGGATATACGTGGCCGAAATGGCTCAGCAAATGTGTACTAGCGTGTCCAAAACCAACACGTTACTTCCGACCAATAAAGCGTGTTCTTGTGTGCACGTCTCATCCTGGAAGTCGCTTTTAATTTACATTACATTACCTTAGTAATGTGCTTAATAAATGTAAGACTTACCTTTGTTGTGTATAATTATACTATATAAGCCTTCCTGCAGACAAACTGTCCAAACAGTTTTGCAGGACTTTGAATTGTAAAAATTTTTGTAGTATGTTTAATAAATAAATAATAATAATAATAATAATCTCAACTCTTGACGTAGGCGCAATCCTGGCCTTCTTAAATGTAATAAACACCATTATTGGGCTGGTGCCGCCGCGTGAATTTGGCATACATTACAATTGGACAATATTCTTGTCCAAAGCTGTGTTCGTGTCTACTAATATAGTAAAAGCTACAAGTATTTTCTATTCTGAGATTAAACGCACGCGTTTATTACTCCAATCTCTTTGATCACTATATTATTATATAAATAATTATGTGCGCGTATGTATATATGTATGTGCGTACGAAAGAGTATCAAAGGCTTAGTTGTAAAAGGCGTAGGAATTGAAATTGTGTAAATCTTGTCTGAGTTTTCCAAGGCTATTATGAAATATTTAAAACATACCGTATTTGTAGATATATTATGAAATTTACAGTGTATTTACGAAAGTTTAATCAACATAAATGTTGTATGGAACTGTATAAAGGTAACCACGGAATCATTTAATTCGGAATTATTTAACTATACTATTTTGGTAACAAACTCGATATACATATACATATAAAATTAGAGCTATACGTACCTAAAAAAAAGAAACAAAACTTTTTATAAAAGGTCTGCAGAATACTATTGAGTTGAATGCACGTAATCAACAACAACACATTAATTATGTAGGTAGGGATAGAACCTCGATCGTAAAGGCGCATTCACATGATACTGTTTTAAATAAATAAATATTTTGGGATAATCTGACACAAATCGACCTAGTCCTACTGTAAGCTCAGTAAGGCTTGTGTTGTAGGTACTAGACGACAATATATATAATATAATAAATAGATACATATAAATACTTAAATACGTTGAAACACCCATGACTCAGGAACAAATATCTGTGCTCATCACACAAATAAATGCCCTGACTGGAAATCGAACCCAGGACCATCGGCTTCATAGGCAGGGTCACTAGCCACTAAGCCAGAACGTTCGTCAAATTAGATTTAGACATTGCCTATTATGTTTCTCATATTACTATTGCTATTTAGGGGTCGGTATTACTATTCCACGCTTCACCTAACTGGATAGGAAAGCACAGTGTTGGACTTTAAAAACCTAGATAGACGGATAATCTCGTACGGACAGCGGGGCCGGTGGCTTCAGTGTGCTTGAGTTGGATTCTTGTGGCAGTCTATGGGGAAGTACAGCAGTGAACGTCTATAGCTAGTCGACAGATCACTATTCTGAATACTATTTACTATTATCCACGACAACAAATAGATTTTTGATGGCTCCAGTCTTTCACTAAAATTTTAAAAGGTTACCGACATCTCGGAAATCCTTATGGTTACTGGGTATACGTACAGTCACCGACTTTAATTCTTGAGTCACTTACTGTTCAAGCTATTTTCTTTTGTTTAATACTTGCTCTATATAATGCCCAATGTAAAGTGAACCCTAAATGGCTCAACAATAAAGTCCGTGACCGTACCGTACGTGGAAACTTCTCTAAATGTTGTTTACTTTTAAATTTCAAACCGTTTTTTATACATGTTTTTAATTAACGTTTTAGTTGGTTTTTTTTTCTAATAGACGTTTACTAAGACAAATAAATATTGAGATAAAAAACCGGCCAAGAGCGTGTCGCGCCACGCTCAGTGTAGGGTTCCGTAGTTTTTCGTCCGTTACAGTAAGTGTTCCCACTTAAGAGTTAAAAACCGGCCAAGAGCGTGTCGGGCCACGCTCAGTGTAGGGTTCCGT
The DNA here is from genome assembly GCA_022674325.2 of Grapholita molesta. Classification (NCBI taxonomy): domain Eukaryota; kingdom Metazoa; phylum Arthropoda; class Insecta; order Lepidoptera; family Tortricidae; genus Grapholita; species Grapholita molesta. The sequence goes on along the minus strand of CP053130.2, from coordinate 13,527,630 downwards.
AGTTTTTCATCCGCCACGGTAAGTGTTCCCACTTCAGAGTTAAAAATGGGCTATTTGATACATTGTTGTTGTCATATTAATATGAAGTACAGAACCCTAAAAACGGGCCCACAAAGGACGGTGACAACTAAAGAAAGAGTTTTAGATCCCAACTATACATGGAAAATTCGAAAAATTGTCAATTTCACTCCCACCATGAGTAGTAAGAAGGGGTTGTAACATGGAGTGATAGCCAGCCAGCGTCATTTGAAGTCAGTCAGTCAGTTTCAACCTAATGTATGGGCATGTATGCTCCGACCCCATTAAATCAGAAAGAATCTTAAAACCGCCATGTAGGGTATGAGCGTTCCTGTTGGAAATAATGCAATGTAGTTACACCTCCATGGTTATGTGTATGTCATATTAAGTTTTTAGTTTGTTCTGACATTTGGCATTCGATATATAAAACATATCTGTCACAAAATGTAGACATATGAATATGGTCCTATATTAAAATAATATACTCATTTACGTTTTAATACTGTTTCCTTTATTTAAATTCCATCAGGTTATGGGCCCAGGCACATATTCCTGTAAAATTATATAAGGAATTCAGGAAGTACGTCGCAAAATAAAAAGAGTCGGCGGTCGGTGTAAAAGTGAGGCTGGTGGGCCACTGTGAAACTTGTTCGGGTGCAAGAGCAAGGAAGGACAGCGATATGGAGTTAAACCTCAACACAAGCAACAGCTTGATAAAGCTGGAAGGATCCAGTAACTGGAATATATGGAAGTTCCAAACCACAATATCTAACCAGCTATGACCTCGCAGTAACACGGTGGTTTGATGGAAGTACCGTCGGTCAACGGTTCTAAATACTTCTTGATATTGAAGGATGACTTTTCAAACTATAGAACGGTTTATTTCTTGAAGAATAAATACGAAGTGAAGAATTGTATTGAAGATTTTATTAATAAGGCAGAGAACGTGACAGGAAATAGAATTCGTACATTTCGAAGCGACAACGGAACAGAATTTATAAACAATGATGTGAATGAAATGTTCTCGAAACGTGGCATAACACATCAGACTAGTGTACCTTACACTGCTCAACAAAATGGGAAAGCAGAAAGGGAAATACGTACCCTGGTTGAGGCTGCCAGAACAATGTTAAGCGCTAAAAACCTGCCAAAAGAACTGTGGGCAGAAGCTGTAGCAACAGCAGCTTTTGTACTGAACAGGACTGGAAAGAGCAAAGTCGATGAAAAATCTCCATATGAAGTCTGGTCAGGGAAAAGTTTTGATCTTCATCTGTTGAAACCCTTTGGTACTCCAGTCTATACCCATATACCCAAAGAGAAGAGGAGAAAATGGGATAGTAAGGGAGAAAAAGGATTGATGGTTGGATACGGAGAGACTGTGAAAGGCTACAGAGTTTACTATCCAATTACAAAAAGGGTGGAAATAAAGAGAGATATAGTTTTCTTAGATAGTACAGACATGAAGAATGATAATCAAAACGGAGTTATGTTGACAACAGAGAGGCTAAATGACAATGGAGAAAAAGAAAAACATGACAATATGCCTGAAGAACCCTGCAATGATTTAGGAGGGAGAGCAGTTGTGAGACAACAGTGATCTCTAACTTAGAGGAATCTGGAAGTGAATATGTCCCGTCTACTGATGAAGCTGACAGCTCGATGGAGGGTATTGATGTATCTGATCTTCCTCAAAGAGAGTGCAGCACACGTGTCAGAAAACCACCTGATTTTTATAACTGTCATTGCCAAAGCGTCTTAACTACAGCAAATGAGCCTACAACATACAAAGAGGCGATGACCCGACATGATGCTGACAAGTGGACTGAGGCTATAAAGCAGGAAATGAAAACCTTGGAAGATAATAACACATGGGAAGTGGTTAGTGAGTCAGGTAGTGAGAAAGTGATCAGTAGTAAGTGGGTGTTTAAAATGAAATCTGGTAATAAGGACAATCCACAATACAAAGCAAGGTTAGTTGCTCGGGGCTTTGAGCAAGAGGACATTTTAGATTTAAATTGTATTTATGCCCCTGTAGCAAAACTGTCAACTCTTAGGCTATTTGTAGCTATTGCAACTAAACTTAGATTACCTATAATGCAAATGGATGTGACAGGTGCCTTTCTGTGTGGAAAAATTAATGAAGATGTATATATCAGTTTACCAGAAGGTGCTTATGCAGGTAAAACTATTGTGAAATTAAATAAGGCCTTGTATGGACTCAAAAGCTCACCTAAATGTTGGAATGAAACATTCACTTCTGTAATGATAAAGGAAGGTTTTACTAGATCAAAGTGTGATAGTTGTCTGTTTTCAAAATTTACTCAAAATGACAAATTGTTCTTATTGTTATATGTAGATGATCTGTTAATTTTTGGGTCAAATGAAAGTCACGTAGAGCAGCTTAAAAACAATTTAAAAAGAGAATTTAAAATGAAGGATCTAGGGCTTGTGTCAGATTATTTAGGTATAAATATAAAACAGGATGTACAAACAGGCATTACAGAAATGAGTCAGAAAAGTTATTTAGAAAATGTTCTGAAACGTTTTAAAATGGAGAACTGTAAACCTATGTTGACACCAATAGACTTGAATATAAACTGTAAAATATATGAAAACCAATGTGATTCTGTTGACAAAGATATTGAAACAACCTGTAGACAAATAATAGGCTGTCTTATGTATGCTGTTTCTGGCACTAGGCCGGACTTGTGTTTTGCTGTGTCCTTGTTGAGTAGATACCAAAAGTGTGCAAGTGACATGTTATTGACAGCACTTAAAAGAGTTTTGAGATATGTCAAATATACTCTAGATTACAAGCTAACTTACAAATGTGAGAATGATATTTTAGAGGGCTATTGTGATGCAGACTGGGGGGGTGATCTTAAAGATAGGAAATCTACCACAGGTTATTTGTTTAAATTCTCAAATTGCCTCATTTCATGGCGTTCTCAGAAACAAATGTCAGTTAGTTTGTCTTCAACAGAATCAGAGTATGTTGCAATTAGTGCAGCAGCCAGTGAAGCTTGTTGGTTAATTAATATATTAAATGATTTTGGGATTAACCATGTATGTCCAGTGAATATTTATTGTGACAATCAGTCGGCTATTTCAGTTGCCTGCACAGACACTGTGAAGCGTTTAAAACATATTGATATTCGATACCATTATGTCAGGGAACTTATTAAAAATAATAAAGTATCAATGAAATATGTTCAAACTGGTGATCAACCTGCAGACATGCTGACTAAGGCCATAAATAGGGAATTGATTGCCCGATTTCTTAAGATATGTGGTGTGTTTTAAGTTTACTGTTTATAGGGTGTTCTTATTATTTAAAGTGTAATTACATTGAGGAGGGGTGTTGGAAATAATGCAATGTAGTTACACCTCCATGGTTATGTGTATGTCATATTAAGTTTTTAGTTTGTTCTGACATTTGGCATTCGATATATAAAACATATCTGTCACAAAATGTAGACATATGAATATGGTCCTATATTAAAATAATATACTCATTTACGTTTTAATACTGTTTCCTTTATTTAAATTCCATCAGTTCCACCTACAGTAAACTATGCGCGCGAGCTTAAAGTACAGAGGCTCTAGTGTAAGTTCCTTTTGACGTAAAAAATGTCTCGAATGCGTAAGTGATATTGATATAATATGAGAGACGGTCGCATTGGGCGATGAATATTAGTGCAGATTCTTATTTACGATTAAAACTAAACGCGGAATTATACATAAAACGGCGGCGCTACCGCGAACAACGATATTCGTAAATTTCAGACGATTATCTCTGTCACTCTCTTAACGCCTTAATTGGAGTAAAAGAGAAATGCTCGACATTTACGACCTTCGATGTTCGCGGTACCAGGCCGGAAGTGATGAAGTGTGTCTTGTCATTCAATTGAGATTTTGACAGCCATATCTTAGGGAATAAGGGCTAATTTATTAACAATTTGTAAGAAACTATCACCTTAACGATTTTAGTGCTGGAATAATATAAAGTACCTATTTTGCTCGCAAAAAAGCCTAAGATATATGCAATCCTGCGGCGCTTCCGTCTTTCTCGAGGAAAGCAGAGACCATTTTACCAAAAACGCGTAATATGTATGAAATCCTGCGGCGCTTACAGTTTTTTCGAGTTGATAAAGTTTGTATGGGGGAACAATATTTTGGTTTTATAGTATATTACTCGATTTTTTTAATACTTTCTCACCGGTTAAACCTTCCCTGAACTACTACAAATATTTCAAGACCAAAATTAGCCAAATCGGTAAAGCCGTTCGCAAGTTATAGCGTGACCAAGAGAAATAGGGGTTCATTTTTATATATATAGATTTTTTTCAAACACCATTGTACCTATCAAGTTCAAAATAATTTTCCTAGAAAGTTTATGTAAAGTTCTACTTTTGAGATTTTTTTCATATTTTTGAAACTTGTGGTTCAAAAGTTAGAGGGGGGGGGACGCACTTTTTTTTACTTCTGGAGCGATTATTTCCGAAAATATTGACATTATCAAAAAATGATGTTAGTAAACCCCTATTCCTTTTTAAATACCTATCCAACGATATATCACACGTTAGGATTAGAATGAAGAAAAAAATCACTCCCCACTTTACGTATAGGGGGGGTACCCTAAGAAAACATTTTTTTCCACTTTTTATTTTTGCACTTTGTCGGCGTGATTGATATACATATTACTACCAAATTTCAGCTTTGTAGTGCTAACGGTCACTGAGATTATCCGCGGACGGACGGACGGACGGACGGACGGACGGACAGACATGGCGAAACTATAAGGGTTCCTAGTTGACTACGGAACCCTAAAAATGGGCTATTTGATACATTGTTCTTGACATATTAATATTAAGTACAGAACCCTAAAAACGGGCCCACAAAGGACGCTGACAGCTAAAGAAAGAGTTATCTAGATCCCATCTGTACATAGAAAATTCGAAAAAATGTTGTCAATTTCAGTCCCACCACGAGTAGTAAGAAGGGGTTGTAACATGAAGTGATAACCAGCCAGCGACATTTATCGGCAAATTAAGTAAACTATGCGCGCCAGCTTAAAAGTACAGAGGCTCTAGTTTAAGTTTCTTTTGACGTAAAAAATGTCTCGAATGCGTGCTCGAAAGTGATACTGATGTAATATGGGTAACTAACGCTAAAGGTGACGTTTCGTTACGTTAAAAACTTACACTCGGGGCTCAGATGTAGTGAATAATTCTTTCCAATCGTATTTTCTCGGAAATGTTCGTATTTGTCTCACTCCTTCACTCACACTCAGTACCCATCAGAAGTAGTAAGACAGCGGAGGGGACGGTCGCATTGGGCGATGAATATTAGTGCAGATTCTTATTTACGGTTAAAACTAAACGCGAAATTATACATAAAACGGCGGCGCTACCGCGAACAACGATATTCGTAAATTTCGGACGATTGTCTCTGTCACTCTTAACGCCTTAATTGGAGTAAAAGAGAAATGCTCGACATATACGAACTTCGATCTTCGCGGTACCGGGCCTGAAGTGAGGAAGCGTGTCTTGTCATTCAATAGAGATTTTGACAGCCATATCTTAGGGAATAAGGGCTAATTTATTAACAATTTGTAAGAAACTATCGCCTTAACGACTTTAGTGCTGGAATAATATAAAGTACCTATTTTGCTCGCTAAAAAGCCTAACATATATGCAATCCTGCGGCACTTCCGTCTTTCTCGAGTGAAAGCAGAAACCATTTTACCAAAAACGCGTAAGATGTATGAAATCCTGCGGCGCTTACAGTTTTTTCGAGTTGATAAGTTTGTATGGGGGAACAATATTTTCGTTTTTTAGTATATTACTCGATCTTTTTTCATACTTTCTCACCGTGTAAACCTTCCCTGAGCTACTACAAATATTTCAAGACCAAAATTAGCCAAATCGGTAAAGCCGTTCGCAAGTTATAGCGTGACCAAGAGAAATAGGGGTTCATTTTTATATATATAGATTTTTTCAAAAACCATTGAACCTATCAAGTTCAAAATAATTTTCCTAGAAAGTTTATGTAAAGTTCTACTTTTGAGATTTTTTTCATATTTTTGGAACTTGTGGTTCAAAAGTTAGAGGGGGGGGGGACGCACTTTTTTTTACTTCTGGAGCGATTATTTCCAAAAATATTGACATTATCAAAAAATGATGTTCGTAAACCCCAATTCATTTTTAAATACATATCCAACAATATATCACACGTTGGGATTAGAATGAAGAAAAAAATCACTCCCCACTTTACGTATAGGGGGGGTAGTCTAAGAAAACATTTTTTTCCACTTTTTATTTTTGCACTTTGTCGGCGTGATTAATATACATATTACTACCAAATTTCAGCTTTGTAGTGCTAACGGTCACTGAGATTATCCGCGGACGGACGGACGGACGGACGGACGGACAGACATGGCGAAACTATAAGGGTTCCTAGTTGACTACGGAACCCTAAAAACATGATATTGTCTTCGGTTGCCGCGATAATTAGTCATGAAATAAAACAACTAAAATGGATTAAATCGCGTATACTAATTAAAACTTCATCCCGACGTTTCGAACCTTTGAGCAGTGTTCGTGGTCATCGGGTGTCCACCATCAGGATGAAATTTAAATTAGTATACGCGATTTAATCCATTTTAGTTGTTTTATTTCATGAGTAAAAAACATGTTTTCTAAACTAAATCTAAACTTACTCTTTAAATAGGAAATACTAAAAATCTAATTCTAAAATTGGCCCCTGTGGCATAGTGCCGAGGATGCTTAGTTGTTTCATCATTAACATTTGAGTTACACAATTATTTTTTTTTATACAAATTATACACATACTTACGTACCTACCTATTAAGCATATGAAGGCACAGTGTCCCACTTGACTAGTCATAATTGATTAATTTGGTCCAGCTATTTATGTTTACCAACAGGAGAAGTATTATTTGTGGGATATGTCAGTTTGTAAGATATATAAAATATCTGATATCCTCTGATAATCGTAATGTGAAGGAACCCTAAGGTTAGCATAACGAAAGCCCGGTTTTATTCGTGTTTGGATACAAAATTGTAACCCATTTGAAGTAAACAAAACACGTTGATTGAAAGGACATTTGATAAAAAATAACCAATCGATTCGCAGCCACGTGTATAACCATGGAAAAATAACATTCCGTGTATGATATAATTACGGATGCCGCGCCGTTGCGTTGTGGTTGTGACAAAATTCTGATTCGATCAGAATCTGTGGCGCTACCGCGAAAAACTATATTCGTAAGTTTCGGACGATTGTCTCTATGCACTCTCCTGACGTCTTGGTTGGAGTAAAAGAGAAAGATGCTCGAAATATACGAACCTCGATGTTTGCGGTACCGGCCCTGTTTCGCACTCAAACATCCTATTTAATTTTTTAGTCCATCAATTGTGCATGACGCGAGAAAACACACATTGGTGAGTTTGGTATCTATCTCTTATTTTAAGCACGGAGCAGAGCACATGAAATGGGTAAGGTAAATATTATAAGTTCCATGTCTTTTTTTTTTCAATGCAGATCAACCAACGAAAAATTAGACACGACTTGAAAATATCTCCGGGTTAAGTACATAACTAGGAATCCTTAATACATCTTTAGAAGCAAGCGAACTGAGAACAAATACATATAGCATAAGCACATAGGAATTACTGCCGATGACAATGCAATATTATCATGATTTCATGATGTTTTAAGCTGATGTGGGACCGAACACTACCCTCTAACTAATATTTTACTGATTCTAAGGTGTTGTATTTTAATGTAACTTACAAGAGTGTCGTTTGCCGCGTGATGCCGGCAGAATAGCACCACCCCATCTCCTCCCGCGGGTGACAAAGGGGATAATCCTACGGACGGGCAGCAGCGTCCGTCGAAACCCAATCTACAGCTACTGCGGTCGCCAAACCGCCTGCCAAGCGTGGCGACTATGGCAACTACCCCCAGCATGATACAAGTGATATTTATGGGAGGCCTGTATCCAGCAGTGGAGTGCATACGGCTGAAATGTATATACTCGTATGTTAGGAACCGACACACTTTAACTCGTCGTTGTATTGTAATATCCCCGTTTACTTCTGGCAGGATAAAAAAGACTTACCTGAAAATAAAAGAAACATAATATTAAAATTCACGTTGAACAGCTGAAGTCGGAAATAAGTGTAGGTACTATACACGCACCGACTAGTACCTAGAGAGTAGTACCAACCGCGAGAGTACCGTATAAGTCAAATATAGGATAGGTTCGGATAACCCGACCAATTCTAGCTATATATTCTTATTAAAGCGTTTTATTTTAACACGTTATTAACCGAATTAAAACCCTTAAAATCTATGTATGTATATATATAAAGAATAAATGCGTTTGTTAGTTACCCATAAACTCGACAATCGCCAATTTAGGTAATTTTGGTATTAAAATGATTGTATAAGACCGCAGAAGGTTTAGGCAGTGCACACACGTAAATATTGTGATGATAATTAGAAAACAGTGATTCTTTACTCCCATACAAATTGTTCCTACCTGTCAATCTTTGACATTCCAATTTATAACCATAGACATAATAAGATAAAAAGATAAGTTACGGGTGTTACGAAGTTCAACGGGTCAACGGTGTCTTAAATAAAGTTGTCTGTAAACGATTCGACCCTGGCCTGGTACCGCGAACATCGAAGTTCGTATATTTCGAGCATCTTTCTCTTTTACTCCAATTAAGGCATCATGAGAGTAACAGAGACAATCGTCCGAAATTAACAAATATCGTTTTTTCCGGTAGCGCCACTGCTGTCCCGCTCACGCTAACAATGCAAAAATAAAATGCCTTCATATATTCACAGATTAAAAAATAAAATGGCAGAGTACCCACGCTTTTCGCTGTCAGTTATAAATGGACCCCGAATTAAAACCTCAAAAATACAATGCAACTTATTTTGATATAATATAACGTTACAGGTATACTTGTAGGTAATCAGAATCACGTTTCATATGATCCCTCTTACAACTTATAGGATTAATCAATTATGTACGAGTAATTATTTTTTGTACGTGGGCGTATTATGTAGACGGAACAGAATTACACCGACTATAGTCTAGCGTATATAGCAATGGGTAATAAAGTAATGAAATTAGCCAACTACGACACCCGCAAGGTTAGCACTACTGCAGAACTAATGAATTGCTTCAGTGTCAGTTAGTAATTGTTTTCCTGTAGCGTGAAACGGAAGCCTGACAGCGTGGTTATGGTAACATAAGAACGTGAGCACACTAGCGTTTCTGTCCTGTTTTTTCGGCGTTCACACACTTATTATTACTATTAATTCGCCAGGAAAACGTCGAGTGGCCGATGGCAGTGTGCACACGCCTTAAACGGCAGCATAGAATATGGTATATACTTTTGCAGCCAAAGTATAAACCATGATACATTATCATAATTAATTTATACAGGATGTTTCAAAAATGCTGGTGATCCGTTTAAGGGCATATTCGGTATCGGGTTCTGATTAGGGAAAAGTGGAAGAAAAAATTTTTAGACCCGAAAAAAACCCGTTTTTTTTTCTATGAGGCAGGTCGTTCAACTTGGCGAACCCTCCATACAAAATTCAAAAAAATTTCGCGTCAAGAATTTTTGCCTTCCAATTATTCTCAATCAGAACATGATATTGAATATACCCTTAAACGGGTCACCAGTATTTTTGTAACATCCTGTATATAGATTGTATTGTTTATACTTATTTGCTTAAATAGTGAATAAATAAATGATTGATTATAATAAAAAAAAGATTGTATGTTAAATTGTTAACTATCACACAATTAAAAAACTAATTTTAGACTTATTTTAAAATATTGTTTACATGTAGGACAAACTCCAATCCAAACAATCATATAATTTCAGAATATAAATTTAAAATTATAAACTACATAAAAGAACATTGTCGTTGTCACCTGACGATGTGAACATATCGTCAGGTGACAACCAAAAGTCACTAACTACTAAAAAATAATTAACACCTTCGCTGCTGCAATTAGTTAACATCGCAATTAACCATACTTGTACGGGGTTGTTCAAATAAAAGAAAAAGTAAACGTCATATCGTATAAGCATGTCAAGAATGAGACCCAGGATAGATATGCGTGGAAATTGCTCCACCGAGTCCAGCTATTAAATGGATAGATAGATAGAAAGAAACTATATATAACGCAGACGTTAAATAAAATGTTAGTATAAATATACTATCTAACGATAGAAACCGCTTTGTACTCGACCGACAGCGGCAAGCTGTTTCATATTATGTATTTCACAGGCAAAAAAATGTTTATTTAAAGGGAAAGTAGCTTTTATGAAGCTATAGAGCTTAATAACTATTCATATTAAGCAACCATGGTATGAAATAAACTATTTAGTATGAAGAAAAGAATTAATCATAACTTCAAACATATATAGTACATGAATAGATGCAAAATCAATCTTAAAGAGCATTCAGAATAAAATTAGCATTTATAGTTAGAGCGCTAGCGCCAATACTTCAAAGATTTGCTACAAAATAAAGTTGGACGACTGTCTTATTAAGCTCAAAAACTTAGCTAACGCTAAGTCAGCAAAGTCGATTAACGGCTTAGTGGGAGTAACGACCCAACCTAAGAGAGTAAGTTCTCTTCGGTCACAAACGAATCTATAAATCTCTACCTAAAACATAATTTGACTTAGACGCTTTACCCTTCTCTGCATAAATTATTTAAAATTTTAATTTCTTTGCTAATTATTTACACAAAATTACCCACATTCAAAAAACGCCTTCACACAAAAACTGGACCCACACTGGACGACTAAAGTCCGAGAGAGAGAGATCGCTGGTAAAAAACGCCTACGCCATGGCTGCGATTATTGCTTGACGGCGTAATATAGTAATCTTATTGTAGACATTGTGTAAGAGTAGTAGAATAAAAAGGTTTACGGTTTATTTTATTTCATTTACAGTCAAATAACTAATTAAATGAAACAACAAACTAAAAATTAATTAACACCTCCGTCCATCGCCTCTCAACACTCAAGCATTCCTGACACCAAGGAATATACAAGACATGGACATGGACAATGTGAATACAAATAATGCAGAGCCGCGTTCCTCCTATATGCTGGCTATTTCTGACTTTTCGGTACTATGTGGCGCAGCGCCATCTACGGATATATGTTGAGTTACTTTGACAGCGAGATATCTCCATAGAACTAGTATAGCACTTACACGTACCTACTGTTGTATACCTACATGATAGATGTCGCTAAAGTGTTTGCCAAGTTGCGGGGAACGCGGTTTTGTACAGACATTTCATTCCATATCTTGTATGTTCCTTGCCTGACTCACAGACGCCCACCGCCACTCCAACCTGCCAGCAGGTTACAATCCAGTGCTGACACCAGAAGCGTATTCAGAAAAATCAGAGTGCAAATGATAACTAGGACGACATATCATTTCTTATTTATTTGCTTAAATATTATTAATATCGAGGGGTTCGTTGTCAAACCCGATAAATCGATATAATATTTCATTGAGGTAACAATATAACTTAATTCAATTATAGTTCTAAATCGCATTTACTGAATTTATCGGGTATGACCACGACACCCTCGATATTAATAATATTTCTTATCAGATTTAAGATGAATAAAGAGAATAATTCTGACTTTTTTTACGTATATCATTAAACACTAGATTTAAATCAAGTTTCTAAAAATGGTGGACACTATTATTTGATATCTGCTTTTGTAAAATTCGCTGCAACTTCGTCGGTCAACCATGCCAGTCTTTAAAGTGTGGTTGCTGAATAAAAAATATCCTATGTCCTTTCTCGCAGCTCAAACTCGCTTCATACCAAATTTCATCCCAATTGGTTCAGCGGTTTAAGTGTGAAGAGGTAACAGACACAGAGAGTTACTGTCACATTTAAAGTATTAGTATGGATAAGGCCTAGTTTTTCCTTTAGGGTGAAAGGTCAGTTGATTTAGAAAATATGAGTTGCTAACCCAAATCTTTGGATACCTAACGTTGCCGAACGGACAAAGCACCGTTAAGCCGTGGCAATGCGCCAATACAAACACTTGGAAGATGATAATGACTTATATGAAACTGAGATGAAAACGATGCAACGACTTTCCTGTTCCAGTTTGGTTTTCCTGAAGTAACTAGTAGTTCATTTGTACATTCTAAAACTTCTTAACATAAATCTTTGTTAACGATTTAAATGATAACTATTAACATTTTACTTTTTAACATAGCAGCCTACCGTTTGATTGATAAATTAAGCCCTGGATTATATCGGTGTAGTAATGGGAATAGGTATAAACTTTCACTCCCCGCAAATAAACTTGGGGCCGGGCGTACCTACACGTCCTTACAAAACTTTAGCTACCTATTTATACTGAATTTTCCTTCCGGAACATAATATTGGATTCTCATCACTCGTAATATCTAAACCTATTTAAAAAAATATATATACTTAAGATAGAAGCGCCACTGATTTTTAAGTTTATTTTTTCAAAAATCATACATTAGTCATGTGAAAAAAAATAAAAAAAGGTATTTCAGTCAACCAAATTGATCACCTTGTCACACTTACATGAATATGAGATCTCTAGCGGCTTTCATTTACATTTTCACTGTGACATTTTACGCATTTATCTTCTTCCCAAAAAGGTCCCCAACCAATGAGATAATAGCATATTTAAGGCTCCATTTAGCACTAAAAGCGACACATTGTATCTCGCCACTTCAAAGCATTTTTCTTACATGCTGAGGAATAAAAATGTTATTGCCTGCGCGTAACGCAATCGGTTTTAACCAAATTAACTTAGTATCCTGTCTAACTCTGGTGATACATTGCATCCTTTATACAAAGTTATTGAAATACGACTTGATGGATCACGATTAAGGAGATTTATTTAATGCAGCAAATTCAGTACATACCTAACTTTTAACGTGCATGATAATTATTTTTTAAGTATTTAGTTTAATGCGATATACAAGTAAGTAAAATTTGCCTAGCACACATATTATGTCACAGTTTACTATAACATCAACATTTAGGAGATACCATTCTACTTAGAACACAGGTGTTCACAAATAAAAATTATTATTTATAAATGGTGTCACAATTGTAAATTTCTAAAATCAAAGAATACACGCTTATACCTATATAGTTTTTCCTATTCTCTGTGCATGTACTCGTATTGCGAACAACTGGGTCCAGCCGCAAAACTATCCAATTCAATGGCTTCAATTCTTAGCCTATACCACCTCCAGACTTTAGAAGACTATTGGCTTTGCAAAGTGAAGCTAAGAAATTAACAGGAAATCCAGACCACCACGAGAGTTTATTTCACCGCCCCGTCATTGTTTGAAATCCTGACATCCGCGCTACACATACACATAAACAGCAATCTGCTGGAAAAACTTCACGATATAAAAACAAGCTGAAAAGACGAATGGAAGGTAAATCCACCAAATGCCACAGCAAAGCATTAGCTTCCAACTATGACCCCACAAAAAGCCATTCGGCTCCTAGGCCCCCCGACGAGTGATGCCCGCTGAACAGGCTGAGAACTGGCATGAACTTTGCGGGGAGTAAATGTACAAGTGCGGATGGAGGGTCACCAATGTGTGATTGCGGAGAACCCGTGAAATTCTTGCACAATATCATATACGACTGTCGAAAGAGAACATACCCCAAAGATACTACGAGTAGTGCAGAATTAGTTTCACTAATAATGTAAAGCGACCTTAACAAATATCTCTCCACAAGACCTTAAGCAAACGTCTGCGGGAGACCACTGGTGACCCTAAGGCGGCTGTCTTGCACAAAGAATTGCCAGAGCAATTCAACGCGGGAATACCGCCTGCGTGATGGGCACCTTGCCTAGAGGGCCTAATTTACATTTTAATTTTACTTAAGTATTTTTAAGTTACTTGTATTTATAGGTATATTTAATTTTATGTAGCACCTTACCTTTTATTTAATCATTGATAAATGTTTGTCTAATACCTTGCCATATGATTAAATAAATATGAATAGGGCATAAGTTATGAAGATTTCAAATGTGTAATAGTAATATTAGATCTGGCAACAATTGCAGTGTTAAGGTTCTGCTTATCTACTAAAAAATAGTACTTGTACAATTTTCACAAGGGCCACCGAGTTGAATTATTTATTTTATGAAACCGTCACGTATCTTGTAACTTAGTTTATGTATACTCTCAGGACTGAGATAAAACTTGCCATTAGGCGAGAGTAAAAGTTACTATGATTTATGAAGAAAGATATAAAGTGTAGAGTAAAAGTGTCCTGTGTAGTGAGGACCGTATTTGGACGGACCCGAGAATGTTCCCTAAGCAGCGGAAATAAAAATGCACAAACAACCAACCATGTATATTACGTAAAACATGTATTTAAAAAAAAACCTAGTATTTAATAGAAAGACCGTTTCTAAACAAAATGTATTTTTCAATGCGTTATTGTTTCAGAATTGTACATACTTAATCTCTCAGATCTCAGAATCATTAGCTCTTTCGTCCAAATAGGAAAAACAGTCCCGCCAATCCGTACACATTTGGAACTTAAAAAATCTAAAAACGATGACTTAACTTTGAAAAAGTGAAACATTACGCACAATATGCATGTAGAAAATTTTCCCGTACTCCAAGAATATTTTCAAAAAGTATAGGCACGCCTCTCCTCTCTGTGACCGCACAAGGGCATCTATAAAAATCCCGGGAATAATTGCGACCTTCAAGGTCGTCGGGAAACAGGAAAAATTCAAGTAATCCTTATAAAAAGAGAGTATGTGCTTTAACATCAAAAAGATACTTGATACCTTTTGTATTCGGAACTGGAGACATGTATCCAACCCGCGTTAGCATAGCGAGTGCGTCAGGATATGAAAGTTTATTACAAGCTCTCCTATTGTCTTGTCTGAGTCTGAACGTCTTTTATAATACTTAAACGTAAATGAGATCATTATCAAACCGTTTATTTAAATGGCATTCCATCTTTTCAAATGGATCTCAATATGATCTTGATTTAATCTTAAATCTTATGGACATCAATGTGCATCTCGCCTGAACGTATGTATTGTCCCGAGTAAGTTGCGCTGCAACCTATCAATGCCATAATCGCCACGCTTAGCAGGCGGTTTAGTGATCGCAGTGTGATCCAACGCACTGAAGACGGTGCTGCCTGTCATTCGGTGATTTTTGGTTGCTATTTAGGGACCATACCATGGGATTGCGTTGCGCTACTTGCACTGCGCTGCAAGCCATGTCAAAATTAAATAAATATTGAATAAGAAATACCGCGAGGTTTCTAGCTCGCTAGTTAAAATTTTCAAAACCAAGTCATCAAAAACGGTTGATAGTATTTGATAAATAATACAAACATGTCTACCCTTAGAATCTGTACTTTCCTGCTTGATTGGGATTAGCCCGGTTTCCTCGCGATTTACTTTTATTCCCTAGTCTAGTATTTAGTTAGCTGTAGTTGTGTAGACTGTATACGCCACTAAAACCTTTTCTTTACTTAATACAAACTGACTTGACCTCAGGGACTAATGCCATATATGTTTAATAAACAATAAAATAAAATGTCATGTCAAAGAAAATTCTATACATCAAAGATCGGAAAGTAATATTCTCCGTAATTATAATTATATACAAAATAAAAGGGATCCCTTAAGATATCAAATCGAATACATCATATTGCCGCTAAACGCATGTTGCATGAGAAAGTGATAAGGACTGTCAGAACCAGTGCAATAATAGGCTGAGTAATCTAAATTATTTACATCCCCATAGACATTCATAACAAAATACTTATATTTCAAATAAAGCTTTCAGGATAATTCAAGCATTTTTGCTGATACCTTGAGGTATATATAGAATATTTTGATACCATTTCCTTCAGTTAAATACGCGTTTTGGATTTGACAGATCCATCCCTGACAACCAGCTAACCTGTCTCAAAAATGTATTAGGCGTATTGTAAGATTTGTAAGTACAAAAAATCATGAACATTCTGTAAATTGAACTTGAAACTTTATTTTTACGTCAAACGCAATAACCTCGACAGACGTAAGTAACTTAGATAACATGCTCGCCGGGGTTACTCGGACTCTTTATTGCTTCGTGTACGACACCGATTCACTATCTGCTACACAGCTAGCTAATCAACAGCCTTCGTCGCAGTCACACTAAGCTGAGAACAGGTAAAATGAAAAGAATGGAGCATGAGAATCGAGATTAGATTTAAGTTTGTAGATAAGTGTCAAGAAACAGGACACTTGCGGGTTGTTTGTCACCAAAATATCCCTTGTAAATTAAATTCTAAACCTCCGTCCGTTCTGTTATCTTAGCCGTTTACTTTAATTGTTAGTTAAGATAAGCCCTACTTTATAACTTATACTATGTTAACTAAGTAACAAAATGCTAAAAGAATACATTTAAATACTTAGGTACATTTTCTGAGCTCTATGTCGGTACATAGGCAGAATTTATTGTTATATTTTGTAAAACAACGTTCGTGCCGCCTAAATGGTTTTTATTTTTTTGATAAAATTACGATTTATTTGAAGTCTTATTTATGCTCATATTGTATTCACGGTAGTTAAGTAAAGTCAATTAGTACCGCCTAACCTATTTTCATTAATTGTATTATGAATATAAGTGTAAAACAAAGTATTTTTTTGTATGTTGTAACGTAGTTATGCCTCTCTTCTAACTTCGTGGCCTAAAACAGTATCAGAACTGTATCAATTCGACTGAACAGCGATTCACTAATGCCTTGCAATATTTTATCCAATACATCATTTAAACCACACACAAATCTAAAAAACGTATTTCTTCTTACGTAAGTTAGGAATAAATTGTACCAAGTGTTATAAAGAAATCCACCACAATCTAACGCGTAACAATAGACAATTTCCATTTGCTCACGTGAGCTCGGGTACCTAGGGTTTGCATAGTCTGCATGAATACGGCTTTTATCAAAAGCGTTCAGAGCTGAATCTATAGGTATTGTAGTTTGTACCTGCCGATTGCATTCCACTTGCACCGTCACCGTACTGGACACTGTTGCAGTGGCACCGAATGTAACCACCATATTAGTAAAAGGTTACTTCGTGCTTAAAGGGAGGGCCTCAGTTTTTTTTGTAACAAGTGACACGTGAACACATGAAAGAACACAAACTTTCTATATCGCACCTTGCTTGAATCTAAATGCTAATTTCCTATCTTATTTAAAACTTATAATTTACCCAATAAATAATTTACATATCGACCTAATTCTATGAATAATTTCAATCGGTTTAAAGTCATCGTAAAAATATTTTTCACCATTAAACTAAGACAATATTTTCTTATTCACCCTTATCAACATTTGGCTTAAACCGCCATTTTAATTTACCTAAAGGGTAGGTAAACACTCGCCTCAAAACAAGTTACGTAAACGTTGTCATACTAATACCTAGTTATAATATTCAAGGACACGGGGCTCGTCCTATTACAAGTTTCGGGTCTTTCGGGACCCTGTATTGGTTGGCAGTGCGTGTCATTTACAAACAGGATACTTTTTTATCCCTCTGCCAAATTAAGCGTGGTGCTTAATTAAATCATATTGGACAACTTTTACCAGCACCAAAAATTGCGAAAAAATTCTACAACAGGAAATAACGTCATTAACTGATAATTAATCAAAGTTGGGTGTTATAGAAAATAAATTTCGAAGTTGGGTGTTATAGAAAAGGTTGTTCGTTATCACCTAAATGATCTGTTTCGCGCAGCATGAGTAAGGGTTAAAAATACCCTTTTTACACAACTGTACGGCTAAAATTTAAAAATATATTTATTATATTTTGGACCCGGGAATGTCCTTAAACTACGTCCAACAATGAGAGGTAGGGCACAGCGTTGACCATCACGCTTGAATCTGGGGCAGCCCAATTGGGGAAGTACCTCCTCCTTACAGAAGACCACAGCCATAATAGCATTGCCACCTTTCTGGTATGTAGTGTTGTGTTCCTGATGGTGAGTAAGGTTCCCAGAGCTCCAACCCCCCTTAAAGTCCGGCAACGCGCTTGTGACTCCCCTGGTGTTGCGAGTGCCCATGGGCGACGGTAATTGCTTAACACCAGGTAATCCGTCTGCTCGTTTGCCAGCTATGTCATAAAAAAAAAAAAAATATACTTGTGTACTAGGGGGAATAATGACTGTAGAACGCATCCGCGAGCGCCAGTAAAGGACAAAGATATTTTGGCTTTCGCAGCCCAAAATGTAACAATTCACTATAGTTTTGCTTTACAGGACACTCTTTATAAAAAAATACTAGCTTTTTCTGTATTAATTACCGCAACTTCGGTTGATAACACAAGAAAACTCCAATTGTATTTGTTTGTATCCCTCCAACTTTGACAGTTCTGAAGGGTTCAGTTTGGACAGGAACAAAAATATGTAAGACTGTGACAAGGACAGCTGAAAATAGCGCTGTCTCTGCCATGTCTATGGAAATTTACATAAGACCATCCCTTTCGATTGTGGTATTATTATTAGCACGCTCCGTCTAGTTAAATGGTATGTTAATGCTTGTGTAGGATTACATAGGCAAAACATAAAACCAATACAGGTACTGCTGCAAACACCATGCCAGTAAAGGACCTTTTTGTTGGACCTTATAACCTATTTCACTAACAGGCCACCTTATACCGTTTATTCAAAACACATTCCCGGACAATAAAATTGTCAACGTCGTCACTTTAGGGCACACAAAAGCGACTATGACAATAACAAGTATCTTGGGTGCCTCATGCTCAGATGAACTGGTAGATAAAATGAGAAAAACATATTTCAGCTTTATTATGTATGAAACCACAGACAATACAGTCCAAAATCAATGTGCACTGTCTGTAATTTACTATTATGAGATGAGTAATAAAGTGCAAACACAATTCCTTGCAATTTATGAAGTTAATTCTGGAAAAGCTTTAGACCTTTGCAATGAGATGATTACATGGTTGGAAAGTAAAGCAATTCCCCTCGCAAACTTTATAGAATTAGCATCTCACACCACAAATAGTATGGTTGGACAGTTCAACTCAATGTTCAGCCAACTGAAAGAGATAATTCAAAATATCGCATGTGTGAAATACAGTTGCCATATGATGTATCATATGGCAACTTAGTTGCATCTAAGTCCCACAGGAATTTTGGCATATATAAAATATTAAGTCCTGCACACACTAGATGGCCCTAAAAACATGTGTAGACAGGACAGTAGAACAATACACTGTTTTAGCTGAATACTTCAGAGTGGAATTAGTCGAAGATACAAATAAAGTCACTGAAGACATAACAAAACGCACTAGGCAACAGATTTACGAAAATATACTTGGAATTCATGTCCTATACTTTGGACTTATTGAACGACTTTAATCAATTATTTCAATCAGAAAAGTCCCTATTGCATAAAATAAAACCATAGTAGTAATTTTGTATTTTGCCCTATATTATATATAATTTTTTCTATCAATAATACACTGTGTTATTGTTGTTACAGAACGAATTTTAAAATGGATGAATCAAAGTACTTGTATTGAATACTGATTTAAATCATTAAAATTCTACTATTGAATCATTAAAATAGGAAATTGATGACCTGAACATGTTAGATTTTTAAGGCCTTGGTGGAGAATGATACAGGTTGGTAGAAACAATATTCAAACAAATTATTGTGTTTATCGCCTTATTCAAACCGTGCATAACTATTAGACAGTTTTGTAGTGGTTTGAAGTGAGGGAGAAGATCAGTTTTTTTTTTCATTTCAGATCATGTAAAGAATCTCACCCCGGAGCTGGAAATCGTGAATGATTGAAATTGTAAGCTGAATTAGAATAATAGCCTGGCCGTATGCCAGACTTTTTAGAAGTATTTGTTTTGTAATCATTTGAAATTAACATTCTTAATTTCAAATTGCAAATTTGTTAATTGTGAGAAGTACTACGCGACACAAGTACTTAAAATGAAGTACATAAAAAAAAGGCCGTGTGATGCCGGTTGACTACAATAGGACCACCCCATCTCCTCCCGCGGGTGTCGTAAGAGGCAACAAAGGGAAAAACCGTACGGACGGGCAGCAGCGTCCGTCGAAACCCAATCTACAGCTACTGCGGTCGCCAACCCAAGCGTGGTGACTATGGCAACTACCCCCAAGATGATACAAGGCATATTTGTGTGAGGCCTAGCAGCAATGGACTGCATACGGCTGAAATGTAAGCATCAATTTATCAAGGAGGCGTAGGCATTTTTAACTTGCATGGATTTCCGATAAAGTTTCGATTTTTTTAGGACATTCGTCTTGTATCTATTGTTTGCCACTGCTGAGATGTCAGTTGACCGCTTACATAATCTATACAACCAGTGTCGGAATCCGAGGTAAATAAATGAAATTCACCGTAGTTTATAACAAAATAAATGGGTGTTTATCTTAGTTAATACGTGAAGAACAAGCGAAAATTTTAACTGATAAAAACACACATGAGCAATCAAAAGCACGTAATTGAATTTTAAACAACACGGCACGGTGTTACTAGACCAATGTTGATAGTGAAGTTTAATTAAGTTTAAAGTAAATTGGCTGAACTTAAATCAAAGTGTCGGCTAACTATTAATGGCTCATGTTAGTCATGTTATTGAAGTATAATTGGCTATATCAAAATCAAAAACGTATGTTACTGGCATAACAGCGCTTTTACCTATGTCACCGGTAGACTAGTGACTGAAGTAATATTAATTTACTCGGCTAGGCATAGCAGCTTAATTAAAATATTTCAATAACGGTTAACAGATTGGAATCGGATATTATACAAATACATACGACGTACAGTAGTAGTAGCAACCACATTAAATACATACCTACATTATAATAGTAGTGTCGAAGTTGACATAATATCAGTATACGCTTTTGAGTTGTCATTATTCGTTATTATCTGTCCAGCGCGCAAACCGTACTCAAATACTACTGCTATTATTTTGCGCTACGATAAAAAGATTATTCAAGTAGTAAAATACATCCCAACTTTTTACAAAATCACATTCATTTTGCTTTTGAAATCATTGAATGTGACTTAGAATGTAATGGTTACTAACTTATAACCTCATACGTGTCGAGTCCCAGAAACTAACACCAAATAGGAACCATTGGCACAACTAATTTGGCTTCTGTTCGGCAATAAAGTGCGCCGTATGTGCCGTCGCAAAAACTTCGGCCTGTGGCCTTTAGGCCAAGTTTTATTCAGTGAGTTTATTAAAAAAGTATTAATTGATACAACTTTTTGAGATTCCGTACTGCTGCTACAGCCTATATCTCCTCATTTTTCCATTTGCTTGAAACAGCGCCTAGCCTTAATTAATAGACGGTACAACCTTTATGAGTACACAACTTCTCGGTTTACAATGATTGTATAGTCAAAAGCCTTACTGAGCTTACCGTACGACTAGGTCGATTTGTGTAAGATTGTCCCGAAATATTTATTTATTTATTATTAAGGGACTCCATTCTTTTTCAATAATTTCTATTAAGCAAAATTAAAGTAATCGTGTTTCTGAATCGTATGATTTATTGAGTTAATTCTTAAATATCTAATTTATGACACCCATAGACTAAGCTTAAGGATTAACTATACAAAAATAAATCTAGCAGACTAATAAATTGTGCTGTAATTTCTTCGGCGCAGCCTTAAGAACTAACATTTATATTTAAGTCCTAATGTAAGTGACGATAAATATGAATCTACTTTTTTTATGACATAGGCGGCAAACGAGCAGACGGATTGGCTGGTGGTAAGCAATTACCGTCGCCCATGGGCACCCGCAACACCAGGGGAGTCACAAGCGCGTTGCCGGCCTTTAAGAGCGTTGGAGCTCTGAGAACCTTACTCACCATCAGGAACACAACAGTACATACCCGAAAGGTAGCATTGCTATTATAGCTGTGGTCTTCTGTAAGGAGGACGTACTTCCCCAGTTGGTCTGCCCCAGATTCAAGCGTGGTCTTCATCGCTGTGCCCTACCCCTCATTGTTGGATGTAGTTTCAAGGATATACCCGGGTCCAAAAACTGTCTACTTGTTGTTGCCAAGTGAATTGTATTTTGTGTTAGCTCTAATAGGTATATTTCTGTATATTGTATAAACCCGTGCCGATTCGCATCTGAATTTCCCATACTTTATATATATCAAAAATTGTTGATAATAGAAAACCGCCGGTACACTGGTCTAACTCGCACTTGGCCTACTATACTTCATTCTAACCTAGTTTGATCATGAATGGTAGTCTAATTGCTAGATAGAGGCGATACCATATATGATAATATGAGTTACGTTGATACCTAAATTACTGCGGTCTTTTGATAAACCAACTGTAAGTAAGAGATAAGAACCATGTTTTGTGATCAACTAACTAGGAGCACTTTGGTTTTGATTTGTCCATCTGTATTTAGTTTCTTGGTAAATAATTATGCTGTGATCTCAGTCAGTATCTCAAAACTCCAAAAACAGCTAAGCTAAGCTTTAGGTATATCGAGCCTTGGGTTTTATTATTTAAGAGTCCAAGGTAGGTTCCTAGTATTATTTTGTCTCTTTCTTATTAAGAGTACAGTGTGTTAAACATCAACGTCAGTTTTCGCTTACATTGGTAACTGAAAGAGAACATTATTATAAATAGAAATAGATGACATATATTAAAGAAAAAGTGGCCAGGCCTACCGGCGTCCGAGGCAGGATTTGAACCCGCATATCCAGCTTTCGCGGCTGATGCCCTGACCAATGACTCCATTGAGACCACTCGGTCACAGCAGAAGCCGTATGCCGTACCGTCTCAAGTATATGCAATCTCTTAACAAATTAAGAGATCTTAAGTTTCCCTATGACATATAAACTATTTTAAACAATAGATTGAACTAACAATATAAGATATATTCAACCTGGGCTTATAAGATATAGTGTTGCTATGCAAACTAAAAGGGAGTTAACTGTAAAGCCTGGGTAGGAAGGGATCTAACCGTTTACCCGTATTCTTTCAGCTATGCGCAAGCGAGTAGAACATTTTAGTAAACTATCCTTCAAGACTTCAAGTGCCAAAATGTGTTGTCCTCAGTATTCAAAGAGCAATCTTATACTGGTTAATCATATAATTTGACCCTAGCGATCGGAACAGTCTCCCTCTTGTAATCTCATTCCCGTGGATACGGTACTGCTACTTTACTACAGTGTATTACCATTGACAAGGGGTAACTAGCGTATTATCAATTTCTATTTACATTTATTTATCCTCGTATTATCAATTCCTATTTACACGATCAAATAAATGACTGTTTTTAATTCATACTAATTTCATAAACGCTTATCAAACCTAACGTTGTAACCTAATATGTCGTTGATAATCGTTTATCCCTTTTCGTTTAGTTTTTTTCTTTATTTTTATATGTTAAAAGGGACAAAAAATATTGGAAACTTTTATAAATAATATGGCCGAATGTTGCCGAAGTTGATTAAAACATATTTTTTGAAGTATGTATAACCTTGTATACATAGCTACACATATTTGACTAATATAACAGCTTAGCAATCTATTTATTAGACTATCGAGACTTCCATTCTACAATAGGTACCGATGCAGTTGCATGGGAAAAATAATCTTTTTTTTTTATGTCATAGGCGGCAAACGAGCAGACGGATTGCCTGATGGTGTTAAGCAATTACCGTCGCCCATGGGCACTCGCAACACCAGGGGAGTCACAAGCGCGTTGCCGGCCTTTAAGGGGGGTTGGAGCTCTGGGAACCTTACTCACCATCAGGAACACAACACTACATACCTGAAAGGTGGCAGTGCTATTATGGCTGTGGTCTTCTGTAAGGAGGAGGTACTTCCCCAGTTGGGCTGCCCCAGATTCAAGCGTGATGGTCAACGCTGTGCCCTACCTCTCATTGTTGGATGTAGTTTAAGGACATACCCGGGTCCAAATGTAAAAATCCCGGGTCAAAATCTAGTTTCTAATTACCGAGCTACAATTTTGTATGGTTTCGTATGCAAAACATTTTCATTACTTTCACTTTAGTACATAGTGCTCATTTATTTGTAAGGTAACAACGACCAATAGCTCCATAATATATTTTTGCAATGTGTTAACGTCGTACCTACGTCACTCGATTTCTTATCGTATCGTATCTATCAATTGTAGTAGACAACATCTTTTAAATTAGCTTTCGTCCTCTTCGGTGAACACGCGTCTACAGCCAAACAACTTTCAGCTAATGTAAACAAAACACGAAGGGCGCAGTATGATTTTAATTAGAGGCTTTGTTTACATCCTCAAGCTATGCAAATGACGTTGATGGTATCTGAACTGTAAAAAAATATTTGTAAATCGTTTTACGTTAATACAAAACATTATTTTTTTCCAAATTTTTGTAGTCATAAACACTTTTTTTACTAGGGCTCCTGTTCTATTTAATTTTATGGCAAAAACATGAATTATATGCATACAAGCTGTGATATTTTGAACACGGGAGAGACAAGCAAATGCATTTTTTAAAGATCCATATAAGTATTAACGCCAGTACTGAAATATATGAAATCTTTAACAATGCTCTTAACTTACGCGCACTCACGCTCATATAACGACAACGCCTACCGCTAAAAATACTAAATCCTGCTGAAGAAAATTGCGTCTGTTCCATAACTCCAAAAACTACGTGTTATATTCTGAAAGGATCTCAGTGTAACGGCTGCCCTCAGTTTTATTATAATGTGGGCTGACACTCGGCACGCTCGGGTTAGAACGGGTACATCGACTATATTTGATTGGCATAACAAGTAGGGTATCTTGCGATGCGAAGCGATCATTCTGTCTTTACTAGATGTACGGCTGAGCAATAGCTCATTAACCGAAATCTTTTTAAGACAACCGGTGTTTAATGTGAAGATGATGATGATGAATATATGATTTAAATAGAACATTATTTACGAGTATGTAACTTGACTTCATTTGTCTGCATCGGCACCAAAGTTTCGCTCCGTGAATAATTTTAATAATATACGTAGTGTGCAGTTTTAGATTGCAAGAACAAATTATATTCAGTGGGCTTTGTGATTATCGCTATCATATATGCCAAGTGGGGCAGAAAATGGATTAGAAACTATCATGAACGAAATAATTGTCAGTGGATAACGGGCCAAGACAAGCTTTATTTAATACACTTGGACCCGACAGACGTTGTCCTGTTTTAACTATGAATATTTATTGCGAATTAAAAAAGTTTAAATATAAATTTAAAATACATAGATGACATATATGTACTTAAGAAAAAGCGACGAGGACCTCCGGCGTTCGAAGTTACAGACAAAACCACTAAGGTTACATTAGAAATGATTTGATATGGTGATTAAGTATTCTTAAATTTTCTAATTTACCGCACATTTTTTCATTAGAATTTTCTCCTTAAAATAAAAAAAAACACAACAAATAAAGAAAAAGCGACATCAATCCAGCCGTTCACGGAAAAGGGAAATAGGGATTCATTTTTATATAATACATAGATTATAATGTTTTTAAAAAAATACTGTTACCGTTAAGATATGTAAGTTACATTGTTTACCAACCGATGTTTGCAACTGTTTAGGCACAAGAGTTTATTAAGGCGAATAAATGTAATACATTTAATACATACGTTCAATTTTTACATTTCCCATAGGCATCAGGGCAACTCGTTTCTAGATTCTCCCCACGTAGCGCCGGCCTTGGCGAGAGGGAGAATTGAAACAAATGGAGTCGTGCTAAGTATCAAGTTAACTCATTAAACCAATTGGTAGAAGCCATGCAAGGGGGTTCAGTTTGACGTCACGTTGACATTGTGTGAACGCCGTGCTGTGCATAATTTGATATGCAGCAGTCTATTTTTGATGAAGAAAACCAATTTTAAATTTAAATTCCACGTATAATTTTATTCGACACTGTATATTCAAAAAATTAAAGTAATTATATAGTAATTCAAGTAACAAAGTTGGTCTAAACTTGCTAATATGGTAATATGTCACCCGTACTATAAAAACTATTTTGACGCACAGTTTATTGGAAAATGAACATGAAGGGGCCTCGCTGCTCCCATATTTTATATAGCACCGTCACTACAAATATATCAGTCTCTAACCAAATTAATCTTCAATATTACATAAAACTTTTGACACACCTGATATATGATTTATGACGTTAAATAAAGCTTGTTAAAAATGACATCGCTACATAGTCATTTAAAAGCAACGCGATCGTAGCGAAACCATGTCCCCTGTAATAAAATATGTAATACTTCATCATCATCATCATCATCATTGGCCTCCGAGTCTATTACAGACTATACAAGCAGTGTCAGGTATAGCGACAACGTTTTCCGTGGCTGTGTAAGCCAAGCGACGCAGTGTCTGTAATACTTCACACATGCTGTATTTGTTTATACCTACATCTCATCATTGGATATTGTACAAGGAAGAAACTTAATGGTAAATTTTAATGTATTAACTATACTTACCTACATATTTCGTTATTTACTTTATTAATTTGCTATTATCTTTATTCTTCGCCAGACTTCGGTGATACTAAAGATTACGTGTGCTTACAGTATACGATTAATAATCTAGTTAATTTTATATTGTCGTTTTTATGACCATTTTAAAACTACCAAAGTAGCTCTAAAAGCCTCTATAGCTAGCCCAGGCCGCGGTACGTTGATGATTTGATGAAAGTAATAGGTACAATTTAAGGTGATTTTATTATTATTAAACCATGATCACTATAATACGCGATAACATAAAAAACTAATGAATACGATTCTTAGTGGAAATAAGGGTGATCGTTTTAAGCTATTTTAATTAATATTAAATGTTTTCAGAAGTACGCAAAATAATAATATAAACTTAATAACAACCGTAAGGAATGATTAATTAATGTGATATTTAATAAGTAAAAACATCTGCATAAACGTCGTCTAGAGTTAATAATATAACGATGTAATGATAACGAGTTTGTGCAAATGACATCGTAAGTGCATTTTCTTGTTTGAAACATTGCAGCTGTTTCTGCTCGGCTTTCAATGAGCACTCATAAGTAACATATTTACTGACAGTTACAGTCTAGACAGAGTTCACAAAAGTTGACAATACGTTATTGCGGGTAACACAAAGAAAACCGATATATTGAGGGTCTATTACGTTCCGCTAAAAGGTTTTTTGTTATTTTGTTCGTGTTTTTAACATTAACACGAATTCATTCACGTACATCATCGTTCATTTGTAACAAGTACAAGTTATCTAAATATCCCTTGTCTTAACATTTGCAAGAACGATGAGTTACCTAACTACCTAAGACTTAAACTTTAATAAAACTGTCTAAATTTTCATAAGTCATTCTAATATTATAAGAAAAAATTACGGTTATACTCAAGTTTATTTAGTAACTTGCGCGACATGCCCTATACAATTTATTTTAACTTTCTATTATGTAATTGAAGTTGCTGCTTAAATATTTTTAACAAAAATTATTCGGTTCAATAACGAAAGAAAAATATATGGTAATTGTACAACATAATTACCTATGGTAATTATTATGAAACAGGCAGGCAATTGTTTAACTATGTATATTGTATACGCCTTCTTTGCCTTTAAAGACCCGCCGATTTCTTCCGATACACTACCGGAAGAAATCGCCTGGATAGAAAATAATATTGAAGCTAAAGGTTTAAAAATACCTGTTACCTATTTTATGTCTTGGATTTGTGACTAAGGGAAACGTCTGCATTAATAAAAAAGGTTATACCTACTTATAATAACCTCCATTGTCTCGTACACAATAAGTATTTTTTTATTCTTAATTTGTGACACGATTTCCTAATTACCATTAATTACCACAGTGATTCTCTTTCCTTCCCGATTAAAAACCGACTTAATTTATTTCTTGTCGGCGTTTTTAAATCAGCACGTTGACCTTCAGCTATAATGTGGCTGGACTTTAAATTGATCATAAAGTTGTAAGTTTAATATGTAATCTACACTATCTACACTTCTACACTAATATTATAAACGCTAAAGGTTGTGAGTGTGTATGTTTGTTACTTCTTCACGTCTAAACGGCTGGAGCGACTTTAATAAAATTTGGTATGGAGTTAGCTGACATCCTGGATTAATACATAGGCTACGCTTTTTCTGCAATAAACTGCGGGTAACACCGCGGGAAACGGCTAGTCTTTTATAATATTGAATTTTAATTCCACAAATACATCAAAGCTGGCGAACCGAAAGTTTAGTAATTTGATGTCTGCCTTCAAACGAGGCCTTTTGTGACGAACTCTGAAGGACCACGTAGAAAGCGTAGTCTTACCAGTCCTTCTAATTCACTTACAGCTTCGTGAACTACGTGAATCCAACTCAAGACCCGCAGAAGAAGGCTTCAGTGTGCCCTCTGTTCATAGAAATAGGCGATAAATATTTATCGATATAAATTTGGTACTGTATTTGGTACTGTAATTGTATTTAACAATTAAAAATACACAAAAGAACAAACAGCAAATAAAAATACTATATAAACATAAATAATAAATAAACGTTTATAAATAGAATATCTGTTTTAGCTCTCGGTCACGGGTTAGGGTGCTCAAAAGGCTTGCCGCATATCAGCGTAGGATCGCAATGCCTTTGGGTGAAATAATAATCTATATGTTATTCTTACGTATATATGTTTATAAAACCAGGTCGGGTTAGTTAAACCAACAATTATTCAAGAACGACAAGACAGATTTTTACGAAATTTGATATGGTGGTAGCTGACACACTGGATTCATATACAGGCTATTTTTTAACCGACTACCCAAAAAAAATGTTTTTCAGTTAATACTGTTAGGCGGTACGAAGCTAACTAGTCGGAAAATAATTAAAAAAACATTATTAGATTACTTTTGTTCACTTTTCTTTATTGCCATCAATTTTTAACAAGTTGTTATTAGGAGCAAATCACAGCTTTCACAGCCTTCTAAAATAACATTTAACTGACTCGATTCGCTGTGCACCTGCATTTTCACTAATCTCAGCAACATAAAGTACAACAAAGAATTAACAAAGCTTATCTGAGGTACATTTGACATATTATATGAGCGAAAAACTACGTAACTTCATCGCTCTTTCTAAGTCAAACTTAAAATAGTTCTGTGTCATACAGAGGAAAATGGATTATAGTTTTTGGTTGGTCCTAAAATTAGTCCCAAACAGCCCCAGCTAGGACAATTATTCGACATTGACAAAGGTCAGCCTTCAATAAATACTATCTACTAGATATATTTATGAACAGAGTCCCCGATTTTCCTCGTAACTATATAAACAATTCGTATCTCATAAATATACGAATATTCTATAGTAATTGGACTAGATATTTTTCACTAGCTTCCCTATAAAGAGGCGTGAGGCGGAGTGGGAGTTCGCGCCTAGATGGAGAGCTGATAATAAAGATAACTTCTATGGTATTCTTTTATTGGGATTATTTAATACAAGAAAAATCGACTACTCGCTTTGACTGTCTCCCGCAGAATCCTCTAGGAACTCTCTTGTTACATATTCGAAAGAGGATTTAGATTAAGAACTTATACTAGGCCAACCCGTAATCTCAATCATCAAGGAGTCTGTGAAGGTCACAACCTTCACAGTATTATCTAGCTATATAACTATCAAACCAACAGGGCGCGGGAATCCACTGGATACGTGTGGCGCAAATCCGGTCACTGTGGGTCGCTTTGGGAGAGGCCTATGCCCAGCAGTGGACGTCCTTCTGCTGATATGATGATGAACTATTAAAATGGTTGATTTCGCCAATGTGAGTTCTGAGAGCAATAGGATGCTGCAGTACCCTTACCATGAGTCGTGACTTTGAGGTTTTCGATAACGAGTATCAAGTTTAGTATCTGTGCATCTCGTTCGCACTAAAATAGTACCAGCGAGATGCACTGATAGTATAGGTAGTTCCACGAGGGTTGAGGCGAATAGATTACGCAAACAACTATATAAAGTACTGATTGCAAAAGAGTGAACGAATGGAATGAATGAGTAATCTCCCTATCATTACATGAGATGTTGTTGTGTGAGTGACTTCAACTCTCGTGAAACTACCTATAAACTCGATACTCGTTATCGAAAATGTCAATGGTACCGTTTATAGTAGCCGTGGTATCAATTGGCGGCTAATGTTAGTATCGTTTAGTATGTGACGCGCAGATGACATGATTTTTCATGGACGACTTAAAAGGATGGTAACAATTACCATGCCAACAATAAAAAAGGCAACAGCTTTTAGCTTTTAAGGCAAGTTTTGACTTATATTTTATTCCTCATTTCACTCATGAAAAATGTTTAAATACATTTTATAATAAATATTAATAGGTCTATATATAGCGTTTCATCAACATTAAATTATGTCATGTTAATGGTGGGGGAGGAAATAAATTGTTATTAATGGCTATCATCACACTGAAGAGTAATGTATTTACTGGGCCATCTAGATATATTAAATTTTGAAAATTAATAGAAAAGTAATACAAAATTTGAACAACCTGTTGTTTAAGAGAAAATTATGTCACGCTATCCACGCTATAGATGCTGACTCATTCAATCATTTCACCACTGTTGTGTTACGTAACCGTAAATAAGTAATGATAGTAGTTTATGTATCTGTGCATAATGAAGGGCATTCGGACAATCGTGTGATATTATTAAACCCACACTCTTGTTGTAATGCCTAATTATGTATAGTTACATACACTACTTTATCTACACACATATCATTAAGTGTTTTAAGATGGATTCAGAAACCGTAGGGAAATGACTTATTACTAGCGTTACTTGTAAACATTAAAAAGTCAACGAACAAAACAAATGACAGCTTGGAACGGCGGCGTTGCGAATTTCGTATCTCAGTCAATTTTTTTTAAAACCATAGACAAGCGAATGAACTCCCTATTCTACTGTGACTCGAGTTCAAATGTCGTTCGATTTATATTAAAAAAACATAACGAATTGGCGTTTCGTATCAATGGCTGTTTTAATATCTATAGATACTAGATTAGACACCCCACTTGAATTTGACAGCTGTTCCAAATTTAAATTCATAACCTACTGATTTCAGTAGTGAAATCTTTCTGATGGTTGGTAATGCTGGTCATTGCCTATGGTTTCTGGACGCATTTTAGAGCACTTATGACATGATTGTACGTAGATAAAGTTTAATTTACCATATTGGATTCTATAACACAAAAAAAATCAGCATGAGGAGCTATATTATATAACGAGTATGTAAATATCTATTTATTAACAGATATTTATATTATATATATTTTAATTATTTATTACCCCACTTTAAGGTTTTTTTTTATATGTTCACCGATTTCTCCCCCATTTGTAAACCGATTTTCAAAATTAATTTTTTATTTGAAAGAGTATACTCCTGAAGTGATCGCATTGGCATTATGTTAGGATCTGATGATAGAATTCCAGGAAAATCGGAGGCAACCCTCAATTATTATAGGTACTGTCAGTGGTTTTTAACCACTTTGAAATATGAGCAGGTTATATGTTCAACAGAACTGTAAGTATTTTTTCATATCATTTCTAAAGCTATTGAGTCGTATGGTCATCATCTCATGAAGTTGAGCTGATGAAAGAAGGTTCGACTCTATAAAGGTCATGAGTTAGGAGATTACTTATATATATAAAACAAGTGAGGCAAGCCAACGTCCGATTTATTGAGATATACAGCTTTCCTTTTCACGCCACTGTTTGCCCTTTACCTTTGCTTTGGGAGATTACTAAACGTCGTATACTTTATTATTATTTATTGTTTACTGGCTTTTCCTATCCATAGGGGATTGGTTCCTTACCCGGTGTGCTAAAAACCAATATAAAATGACAGAATATTTTATCTTATTTTTGTATATTACCTAATATACGATATTAGGTTATAGATAAAGCACTTTTTAGGATTCCTTACTTAAATATTACAATCCTAATAGTTTCGCCATGCCTGTCTGTCTGTACTGCCTACGCTCAATGACCGTTAGTCCTGGATAGCTGTAATTTAATTTGAATATGTAAATTAATCTCGCGGATGAACTAGCCAAACAAATCATTTTTGTTTTTGTATAGACCTCCCCTACATATAATGGGTATTTTTCTGTTCATGCCATGTTGTAAGGACTATTAAGTTTTAATGAAATATAAAGTATTCTAGGCTATAGGTTATTTCCTTTATTCATTCTCAGTCTTAGGCTAGGTCTTATGTAATCTGTCTGTTACCTCTTCACGCTTAAACCGGTTAACCAATTAGGATGAAATTTGGTATGGAGATATTATGACCCGTAGGTCATCCTTCCTCGTAAGGAAGGATATATAATCATTTTTATCCCGCAACCATACGTTAAAGACGGGCATGGCTGGCCGATGAAGTCGCAAGGAAAAGCTGGTATTTATTGTGTTGTTACTTTACAATGGTGGACGTACACATGCAACACAACAACAAGTACAAGGGATTTATACAGAATAGGTACCCAAATAAAGGTTGACAGTTTCAGTTTCCTTTAGCTTTCAGTGAATAAGTTGAATAGTGTGTGGAATTATTTTCGTTCAGGGAGAGGAAATGTGTCACGTTGACCGGCATGACACGTTTAGCTAATGTACAGTATAACGAGAGCTGCGGCTATTTACTGACACTGACTGACGGCATGTAAGAGCGTTGGGGGCCTAGCGGTAAGAGCGTGCGACTTGAAATCTGGAGGTCGAAGGTTCAAACCCCGGCTTGTACCAATGAGTTTTTCCAAACTTATGTACGAAATATCATTTGATACTTACCTTTTACCGTTGCTTTTCGGTGAAGGAAAACATCGTGAGGAAACCGGACTAATCCCAATAATACCCTCTGGGTTGGAAGGTCAGATGACAGTCGCTTTTGTAAAACTAGTGTTTCGCCAAATCTCGCTAATGCTGTAAGGCTCATGAACTGTGGCAAAATGCCGGGACAGCACGAGGAAGATGATGACTGACTGACGTCATATAAAGTAATAAACTTTCTTAACAATCAAACTCGTTACAAAATTTCCTAATTTCAACTAAGACTACAGCAATATCAGTATCTGTTTTAGTAAGGTCTTGCTTTGATTAATAAGATAATTTCTAAATTAATACGTATTATAAAAAAATGCGCTACATTTAACCATAAATCGACTTCGAAAACACAACAAGTTATCAATAGCGGAATCGAGAACAACGATACATCAACTTTGATAAACCAATAGAACAATTACGTAGAAGTACGTCTAATAATGCCTACATACATATTAATGCCAACATACGAATATTATTTGGGGTGATGGTAAAGTGAATACGCCGATTAATAATTGTAAGGCTTGTTTACGAAAAAAAGTAGCCACTACTTTATAATTTCTTTTTTTTGGTATGAAACCATGGTTATTTTTTTGTTGTCATAAAAAACAACTAATTTTCTTTAGTTTTAGGTAATGTTGTGGATATTTTTATCAGGTGTTCTGAATCTACTAGCCCATTAAAAAAAAACTTTGCATTATGGGAGTTTTTTCTAATTTGAAATTTGGATCATTAAGCTTGCACTATGCTCTGTACTCAAACAAATTATGAATACTAGAATGTCCCGTGAATAATTTCTCTTAGATTTTACTATCTTAAACAAGCCAGATATATTTGTAATTTACTCAGAAAATATAAGTAAATATAAATAATAGTAGAGTTTATTTTTGTTTTAGCACTACTTGGCGTTATTAACATTTTTAGACGGTTTAGGCTAGATTTTTTCGATTCTGACATCCTAAACGTAAAATAGACAAGCAAATTCGTAATTCTATTACTGTTTCCACTACATGGACCCACCAGTTAACGGCGGACACTCATACAACGGTGGCTACTTATTTTCGTGAAGATGCTTTAGAAACTTTCATTGTTTTTCATACAAACTTATTCAAAGAAAATGTTGGTGCTAAATTTTTTTAAGTGTAGCGAATAAAATCCTATTCATTTTAACTGCCACCATTACTATTCGACTTAAGCGGTCGCGTAGAATAATGGCCGCCATCAACTTCCGGCTCCGGCGCTACCCAAGTCACACCGTTTGTGATTTTACCCTGTTTTACCCCTAGTATAATGTAACCTTGAATATCGCAACTTTGAACTTTGAGTGAGTATAATTGGTAGGCGAGAGGTCAGAACGTCTTTCAAAGGGTGCAGAGCTCATTTTTTTCTTGATAGTTTATATTGATCACATCAACATTTGTAAATAATTTGATAATTGTCCCTTTTACACTTTTTGAGAAAAAAAAATAAAAACGTTTTAGGGTTAAAATGAATGTCATCGGGTTCCAGGTGGCAGCAGAGGGTTAAAAATTGTTATGGATTATTTTCTTTTGACGAGGCATTACCTGGTAGTAGTTTTGAACTCAAAGCTTTGGGGGCAATATTTGAAGGCTTATCAAAGTCTCGAATAAAAAAAATCACGATTAAAACAGCATTGATTATCTGTTCTTACTTTTCACATAAAATTAATGGTATACTGGACAAATGTTGGCATTTGACAAATTTAATGTAGTATGGCGACGAGACGTCACGTTGGGTAAAATTACCAAATTGTATACAAAAAAGATTTTATCCGATTACCATCTAAAAAATAATATGTTTTTTGGTGATAGTAAGTTTATGGCGGACATATTTAGCTTCATCTATGAATTCTGCCTGAACCATGACCCCGCAACAGCATACCAAATAATATTTAAAATATAGATTATTTAAACTTGTGACAGCCACGGATTTTTAGTAAATAACACGAAAAAGTAAGCCTTACTCGAATTCACGAAGGTTCATTATAAACTGCAAATCGTTGACGGCAGCCGGCAAGATCAGAACCATAACTTTTTATTAAAGTTATCGCCTATCTGTTCACGTCCTCGTTTTAACTTACAATACGAAAAAAATGACACGTACGAGTATGTTGTATGGGCACCTTATATTATTAAGTAATCATATAATATAACTGAATCTTTTGTGAATATTTTAATCAACTTTCTGTAGCCGTTATTAATATCGAGCAAACAATTATGTTATAATTTATTCCCCGTTGAAACATATTTTATTCTGTTTTTAATATTTGTTGTTATAGCGTCAACAGAAATAAATGAGCTGTAAAAAAATCAATGTCTATCTATCACGGTTCATAAGTTGCAGTCTGGTGATAGACAGACAGACAAACAGTGGTGTCTTTGTAATAATAGGGTCCCGTTTTTACCCTTTGGGTACGAAACCGTAAAAAAGTAAACTTTCCACGCCAATTTGTAATTCCTTAAACGGCTTCAGGCTATCTGGTAGCCTGGTAGCTTAGTTAATTGGAATTATTTTAGGTATCGATACAATAGGTCAAGATCGAGATGCGCTCGTCCAGTTTTGCATTTCATGAATAACAATTTTCTTGTTTAGGTAAATGGTTAGTAGTTAATACCCGGCAGGATTGATTTAATTTAAGGGAAGGGCAATTCCAAAGGAGTATCGTATCGGGTTACCGGTAAATTATTTATAAAGCCTTTAATTTAGGGAGTCTTACTATTTCCTTATGGTGGCCGGTGTAATTGAGAACTGGACCTGATAAAGTAACCCAAGGAAGATGGGTTAATTGGTGACAGCCTTTGGCAAAAAGTAGTTGAATTACAATTTGATTTGAATTATCAATTACAATTATATTATTTTTGAGTAAATCTGTAAAATACACCTGTTTTTGTTCTTAATATTGCCATTTTTGTTGTTTTAGTAATAAAGTATAAATTTATTTATTTATTCATCTGAGCTTTATTGCAGAAAACACAAAGTACAAAAGGCGGACTTAATGCTAAAAAGCATTATCTGCCAGTCAACCTTTAGGCAAAGCAGAGAAGTTGAAGGCGGTTTACAATAAAATAAATTTATATAAACATAAAACAAAACATATTTAAATATAAATTAAACATAATTATATACATTAATTTAATATACTTGCATAAACATACATACATAAAACTAACAAAAACTGACGGAAATACAGGAATGAAATCAAATGAAACTCTAAATTAAATTATGGGTGCACACAGCTTATACGAAAAACAATATATGCCCCATTACATTTATGTAGAAATAATTTCGTAGGTATGATTATTTTTTTCTAAACTGCGATTCGCAACCAGTTGCAAATTAAAAACCTGTATTCTTTGGACCTAACCAATGCAAGTATAAA
This sequence comes from Grapholita molesta, assembly GCA_022674325.2. Taxonomy (NCBI): domain Eukaryota; kingdom Metazoa; phylum Arthropoda; class Insecta; order Lepidoptera; family Tortricidae; genus Grapholita; species Grapholita molesta. Next base: position 13,491,174 of record CP053130.2, on the reverse strand, counting down.
ACAACGGGTAGGTTAGGTTCGCTAGTTAGCTTTATAATCCCTAAACCGAGGGCATACCGAACAGAAATAGGAGTCCCGCGGCGCGGGGCTTCGTCGTAGCTGTCGGAAAAGTATTTAGATCTATAGATATTTTTGCACATGACGGTAAATAACACATATAAAGATGAGCCGCTAAATTGCTTCGGTTCCAGTAATGACGTCACGTACAAGTGCCATTTCCGTAACGTTTCCTTGCAGCTTCAAACTTTTATGAGTGCCAATAAAACTTTCATTATCTCATCGTATTTTTAATAAATAAGTTTGGTGATACCAAAATTGTACACAAGTGACTGATTCATGATGATGTTTTCTGAATCAAATTCAGACGGGAGTGCCGGTAAAATAAAGTCGATTTGTATATAGAAACGAGTCAAAATAAAAATAAAAAACAATATTTATTGTAAAACCATTTTTGACTGCCGATAAGGATCAATTCTTTCAACTCGTTGTGTTGTGTATAGAATTGGTAAGCAATACTATCAATAAACATTCATTTATTTATTCATACGTCTTATAATATCTAGGACAGAAACGAATTGCCATACAAACATTATCTACATTTATTATTTCTTTTCGTATGTTTAATTTAATTTGCCGTATCTATTTATTAATTTATAGTTACACTATTTAGAGGTAACGATACCGAAGCCCTATTCATAAGGAATACGTCGAGATATACCGATTGGGCAAATTAGACAGGTCGGTGTAGGCAAGTCTAAAACTACGACACATTACGAAGACATGTTAAACGTGTCTTAGTCATTTCAGTCGTTAATTTTAGTAACAATATAAAACGAAAATAGATACGTAAAATGTACCTAAGTTTCATTTTTAATACCTCCGAGAGCGATCCCCTAACTGAGACAGTTTTATTTAATCTATGAAAACTTTTATTCTTGTCATTAAAATTTGGTATGATTCCTAAAAACAGATTTTGGTATGTGGGTACCTATCCTAGTTTTAGACTTGCATACACTTATCGTTTCAATCGACCTCCCTATGTAATACGAGTAGGTACCACGCGTTGATTGATGTCTGCAAATATTATTTTATGTTACAAAATAGAACGTCCCTATTGTTTTTAACATTTATTATGGATGCCATATAAGCCGATGACGCCGAAAAATTATTAACCGTTACAATGGCTTAAAACAATATAAAACGTGCCCTGACCTACAATTAGGGAACCCTCCAAATACCTCGAAACAAAAGGTAGACTTTTGACACGACATTTTGTCCTTCGATTTCCCATTTACATGTAAAGTAATTAAAACGAATGCGCAGTTCTGAAGAAAAATTAAGACTCCCGGTGAACTGGCGGCTGCCTGGCACAACTTATCAAGCATTGCGATACCACGAGGAAATACCCCCAGCATCCTGGTACATTGCCTTAAGGACTTTTTTTAGATTTAAAGTAGTCTATACATTGTAATATAATATCATTATAATTATTACAATCAATGTAAACGTGTGTATTACATTTCAGCCGTATGCAGTCTACTGCTGGACATAGGACTCCCACAAATATGACTTGTATCATCTTTTTCAATTTGTAAAATACCTTAAATCTACTGATTTTTGGAGAAGACACAATCACTGTTCTGCGTGTCTTAAAATATATATGAAAACCTACTTCATATTACGTTTAAAGGATGATTCACGTTAGACCGTCGCGCTTCCTACACGTCGACCTCACGAGCACGAGCCCACCGTCGACCTATCGCTTCACTTACCTCGGCGGTCCGAGTCCGAGCGGCCTGAAACTCGAATATTGACATTAACACGAGCGTCGCGTCGCCGCTCCGCTCACGAGGCCCACCGGCTCGAGCACGAGCCACCCGAGCCGCCCGTCTCTAACGTCAGCCGAGCTGTCTAAGTCATTGTCACTTGATGTCAATTAAATTCCTTGTCAATAATAATAGCAGAACTAATAGAAAATAAGAAACAGAAAAATTTAGTTATTATATTAGCCATCACGGCTATAACAGCCGATGAAGAACAAGAAAAATCACGCAGACAATGAGGCATACACCCCTTTTGGTGCACACGTTTGCAGTACGAAGAATATGTGTTACTATATTCGTGACGATTTTTGTATAATTTCTAAACCACGAGGAAATTAAGCACCGGTTGATGAATAAACAAAGCTCCAGAGTCAATATCCTGTAAAGATCGTCTAGCAGCCTGCTTAAGGTAACCGATAATAAAATAATAAAATATATGTTATAGGTATAATAAGTGCAAACAATATCGTAGTCTTTTCTCTTTAAGCCTATTAGGTTTAATAGTAGCCACGTATCGTTATTTCATAATTTTTCAGTTAAAAAAGGAAGTAGAACTTGGTCTTTGGTAAGCATTTTTATTATTTACAATTTTAGGACGAGCATTACTTTTATTGATTACAGTGTCATCAAATGAACAATATATGAACAGAGGATACACAGTCTGCAGTTTGATGAGGAGGCATTGAAAAAATTGCTGACATTAATCCAAAGATTGCTTTGTGCGAAACACATTTTGTGCTGACGCGCCTGCTTAAAATTGCTACGGTATAGATATATATATTATAATATCCAAACAGGCTATTCTATTGTTCAATAAGTATCTAATGATATATAACGAGATGACTTAGGTAGGTACAGCAACTCCGGAGATAAATTAGAGCTCTCTTACGAAGCAGATCCCATTCCCATCCCATCCCATTTCCTTCGTTTTTCTAACAAAGCAAGGATGCTGGTTCGGGAAGAATGTTAAGTATCGCGCAAAATACGCGAAGCGATTAATATAGATAGTTGCTCTAATTTTAATTGTAATGGTGGTTGGACTGGCTGCCTATGGAAGCCTGGCATGTATGGCCAAATTTAGAAGTGGAAGTTTAGTAAAGTATAGTTCCGAGCAAACTAACGACGCCGGTTGAGGATTGCCGTGAACCGGCCACAACATCGAGAGCGGCAAAGGCAGCGCAGCGCGTAGCAATTCGTTGAAGCAAACGGGTGTCGACACACAATGTTTGACAATAGTGTTGGCAAATTTAGACCTTTCTATAGGTACTCCAAACCAGTTCGCGTGAGTGAGGCTGTGAAATGTACAGTGACTCACGAAACTTTAAATACAATATCAAAAGACCATAAACTTATTTTTCACTTCTCATGCTCTAAAAGTGTGTCATATTATGCTTGCCAAGGCGGACTAAAGTAATACATTTAGCCTCTTGGGAAAATATGTATACATATTTATGATATACAAAACGTTTTAAATTGACCAACCAGAACACTTCATCTTATTAAATCCACCAATCACGACACATATCGAAGTTAATCGCAACTCTAGATTCTTTTTTGGTGCGAATACTGTTTAAAAATGTGAAATCATTAAAAAAAACTTTGTATAAAGTATCAACCAATCAGACAATACCACAATATTAAAATCGACCAATGAGGAAACGCAATCAAATTGTCAAAGCATTAGGTACTTTTTAGTTCCTACTGTAAATAAGAAGATGTATTATTTAAAAAAGCAATCTTTATTGTGCTCCACTACAGTGTCTATACATCAAGCCATCTTCACATTGTCCATGTTGCCATAGTCTCTTATTTATTACCCTCTTACATCCCCTTTCTTTTCAAACAAATACAACATGAAATGTCTACTAGCAAGTAGACTTGTTACAAGAAAATTATCTGAATAATTACAACACACATATAAAAGCATAAGCTATCTAATTCAATCAGTTTGATAATCACAGAGATAGCTAGGTTTCTTGATCAGTCGACCTGCTCTAGTTCTTATGGCAGAATTGTTATTTTCATTAGCAATACTTTGACAATTTTCATTTTCTTCTGTGTAGTTCTGAATATCAACAATATTCTTACTTTGTTGTGAAACATAGCTATCATCTGTCATATCAGCAATACTATTTCTTCTATACCCTTCCCATGTTGTCAATGGTTCCTCATCATCACTATACAATATCGGGCTATCTTTTACAGTTTTCATTTCTTTCTGATTTTTACAATTTATTAAGTACCTTCTATTCCTAAACAAGTTCTGTCCAGTTTCTGTTTTAATTTGAAAAGAGTTGGGTCTGCTATCTTTTCTCACTAGCTCAGCATAACTGTTAGGTTTATTATTATTAATCAACACAACTTTTTGACCCTCATTTAGCTTAGACAAGTTTTTTGATCCTCTATCATAGTACTGTTTTTGTTTCCATGCATTGTCATACAATGTTTTTTGTACATTACAATTTTCTTTACTAGGTTTCTCAATAATAGGCAACAAACCTTTAATTTTCCTGCCCATTAACAATTCTGAAGGCGTATTATAATTAAAATCTTTTGAAATTGGTGTGTTCCTATATTCTAAGAGGCTTAAGTATTTATCTTTTTGTTCATAATCAGCTTTTTTAAAGAGATTCTTAGTTATTTGAATATATCTTTCTGCAAGTCCATTAGACTGAGCATAGGTAGGACTGCTTGTTTTGTGTACAAAGCCCCAACATTTAACAAATTCTTTAAATTTGATACTAGTATAGTTAGTCGCCCCATCACTATACAAATATTCAGGGATCCCAAATCTACTAAAAATAGCTTTCAATGCATCTATTGTGGTTTCTGGTCTTAAATCCTTCAATTCTGACACTTCAAAGTATTTACTATAGTAATCTACTACAATTATGAAGTTTTTTCCTTTATAGTGAAATACATCTGTACCCAAATGACTCCATGGCTTATTTGGCATTTCCCTAATTTGCATAGGTTCTTTTATATTATTTTTCTTAAATCTATCACACGTACTACAATTCAAAATTTTATTTTCAATGTCTCTTGACATGAACGGCCAAAACATGCATGATCTAGCTCTAGACTTACACTTATCTAATCCCATGTGATTGTAGTGAATACGCTCTAACATGTCAGGTCTTAAAGATTGGGGAACAGTAACACAGTTATTCTTGAAAATTAGTTCATCACACACATAAAGTTCTCCACTAAATGTAAAATATGGTCTCAAATTATTAGGAATATCTTTAATACTTGGCCATCCATTCAAAATGTAATATTTTATTTGTTGTAAATCTGTGTCTTTATTTGTCTCATCCTTAAAAATTTGTAATTTCCTATCTGTGACTGGTAATGTACTAACAACCATCCTAACTTGAGCCTCAATTTCCTGTTCTAATAGATTATCATTTGTTTTGAGATTATGCCTAGATAATGCATCTGCTATCAAAAGGTCTTTTCCTGGTTTGTATTTCACAATTATGTCATACTTCTGCAAGTGTAAACGCATGCGCTGTAGTCTTAATGGTATATCACATATGGGTTTCTTAAAAATTGACTCTAAGGGTCTGTGGTCAGTTTCAACTTCAATCTGTTTACCATAAATATATTGATGATAACGAGAACATCCAAATAAAATGGCTAGGAGTTCTTTTTCTATTTGAGCATATAATTTTTGGGTGCTGGTCATGGATTTGGAGGCATAAGCTACTGGTAAGTCATTTTGTAATAATACAGCTCCAAGAGCATCTTTTGAAGCATCTACCGACAATTTTACTGGTTTACTGACATCATAATATTGTAGTACAGGGTCTGAAACTAATATTTTTTTAAGTTCACCAAAGGATTCATCATGTTCTTTTGACCACAACCAATCTACATCTTTTTTTATTAAATTTCTTAGAGGACTACACACTTGTGATAAAGATGGTATAAACTTGGCCACATATGTGATCATCCCTAACAAGCGCTGCAATTCTTTTACATTTTGTGGCTTTTCCATTTTAATTATAGAATCTATTTTTGTAGGATCGGGCTTTATACCATCTTTAGTCAGTAGGTGTCCCAGATACTCTATTTCTGACTTTCCAAATACACATTTAGTTAAATTAAACTTTACCCCATTTTCTTTTGCCATTTGTAGTACTTTTAATAAACGTTCATCATGTTCTGCTTGATTTTTACCATAAACTACTAGATCATCAACAAACACTTCACATCCATCTATATTTTGAAAAATTTCTTTATATCTACGATGAAAAACTTCAGGTGCAGAGCAAAGCCCATATGGTAAACGTTTAAAATAATATCTACCAAAAGGTGTAGAGAATGTACACAGTTTGGCACTATCTTCATGAAGTTTAATTTGAAAGAATGCTGTAGATGCATCCAACTTACTAAATACTTTAGCACCTGCCATTCTACGTGGGGTGCTCGGTGGATGGCTGTTGTGTTAATAGCGTCAGCTACGCCGACGATATGGTGCTGCTGAGCCCCTCAATTGACGCACTCAAGATACTGTTGTCCATTTGTGAAAGGTACGCTGTGGCCCATGGACTCAGATATAATGTTAAAAAGAGTGAGATATTAATTTTCAAATCTGGTACAAAAACTTACCCTATTCCGCCTATAACACTTGGCGGTTCTCCTCTTAAGCAGGTAAAAAGTTTTAAATACTTGGGTCACTGGGTCACGGATACCCTAAAAGACGACCTCGATCTAGAAAGGGAACGCAGAGCACTGGCGGTCAGGGGTAATATGCTCTCACGTCGGTTTGCACGGTGTTCACGCGAAGTCAAAATAACTCTATTCAAATCTTATTGTCAGACGCTGTACACGTGCAACCTGTGGAGTGAGTACACCAATAGGACTTTTAGTGCTCTGCGGGTCCAGTACAACAACGCCTTCCGGGGACTGCTGGGGCTGCCCTGGCGCTGCAGCGCGTCGGGCATGTTCGCCAACAGCGGCACGGACGGCTTCCCCGCCGTGCTGCGCAAGCGCGTGGCGTCCCTGTGGGCTCGCGTGCGGGGCAGCCCGAACACTCTCCTGAAGGTGATTGCTGAGAGGACGGACAGTCCGATGATCACACACTGGATGTCCATGCATGTGAGGCCAAGTGTGTAGTTTTAGTTTTAGTTTGTTTTTCATTTATTTTCTTTTGTTATTGTTTAAATTATGGTATTTTATAATCTACTAACATAGTTATTTTAAGTCATTTTAAATATGTAAAATTAACAATTTTATGGGCCATGTCAAGCCTGAAATAAACTATTTCATTTCATTTCATTTCATTTCTACTAGATACTTCTTCAAAGGTAGGTAATTTAAAATGTTCCCTCATAATACAGTTATTTAAATTTCCCGGATCTAAGCAAACTCTAATTTTTCCATTCGGTTTTTTAACAATAACTATATTGCTAACAAACTCAGTCGGCTCTGTTATTTTTGAAATAACCTGAAGTTTTTCCATTTTATCTAATTCCCTTTTCAAGCTCTCGTGTAATGATACTGGTACTTTCCTACAAGATTCCACTTTGCCCTGTGCATTTTCTTTTAACTTAATTTTATAGTCTGGACCACTTAAGGTGCCTATAACTTTGTCATCAAACAGTTCTTTATAATTTTCTGTGAAATTATTAGAGTAATTTTTTATACAATTTAGATATTTTCTCTCCATTAGTTCTTCTTTGAATATGGACTTACGACCTAACAATGGTAGAATCGGACGAACTGAGTCGATAACATAGAATTTTAATTGTACTTGTTTATTATTCATGAAATTTCCATTTAATTTAATTTTACCGAGGCAGTTCAGCTCCGTTCCTTCATAATTATATAAGTTGTTTGCAATTTTTTCCACTTGTTTTTCTAATCCAAGTTTTTTTACATATCTAAATGGAAGTACATTGCAGTCCGCACCAGTATCCAATTTAAAGTCTATAATGTGACCATGTATTTGAATGGCCTCATAGTCTTCTTTCCTTTGAATTGAATTAATTTGCACCATACCTAACACAATATCACTATCATCCGATGACAGATCCACCACATTCACATTTTTCACATTTTTACACATTTTTCCATAATGTCCAAATTTGTTACACTTTTTGCATACTTGATTAAACGCTGGACACTTAAAGCCATGAATAAAGCCGCATCTGTGACATGGAGGTCTGGTAGTAGACTGTGCCCGCTGATATCTGCTAGTACCTGCTTCCTCAGAATGATCTCTCATATTTCTTGATCCATAATTTTTTCTCTCTTGTTGTTGTCTTTGTTCAGTATTTTCTTTAGATCTATAACTATAACCTTTTTCCTTCTTTACTACACTCACTGCTTGTTCTTCAACATCGAAGTCCTTAATTTGCTTTTCTGTATAATCATACGTTTTGCAGATTTTAATACATTTCGGCAAATCCAGATCAGATTCTTTGAGTAGACGCTCCACAACATTTTTCTTTTTAATCCCTCTAATTATTTGATCTTTTATTAAACTGTCCCTAAGTGTGCCAAAATTACAGTCAGAACTTAAAGTCCTCAATGTGTTAACGTACTCGTCCAATGTTTCCCCTTCATGTAATTTACGTCGAAAGAAGACATTTCTGTTTATACTTTCATTCTTTAGTGGCAAGAAATATTTTGAGAACTGTTCCACGAGGTCGTCATAGGTTATAATTTTTTCATTTTCAAAATTGTTGTATATTTCTATACACTCTTCGCCAATGCAGTGCAAAAACAACGCAATCTTGGCTTCCTCATCCAACCGCTGTTTTGCGCCAGTGGCAGTAAAATATAGTTTAAATCTTTGAAGCCATTTTTTGTAATTTTCCGACGGATCTCCTTGTAGCGATAATGGCGGCGGTTGTTTTAGAGTTTCCATTTTATAACTTTACATCCACTATTCACTGCACCTTTTTACTTCTCCAATTACTGTTCACGTTCATTCACTTATTAGACTGCGCCATGTAAATAAGAAGATGTATTATTTAAAAAAGCAATCTTTATTGTGCTCCACTACAGTGTCTATACATCAAGCCATCTTCACATTGTCCATGTTGCCATAGTCTCTTATTTATTACCCTCTTACACCTACTTCACAAGCATTTAAAAAAGTTTAAATCGTTGGCAAACTCTTTGAAGCCCCAATTATACGTTGTCTATGGCATTTATTCACGGCGTAGATATATCCTATCTGTATCAAAGCAGTAAAAAAAATACAAAGACTGCCAAATTAAACATTTTTGGCTCAGAATTCATTGCGGGTGAATAAAATTGTATATGTTAATTGTTGAAATGTTATTTTATCTTATTTTCTCGCAATCGAAGTGAAAACTAGTATGCATAACTCGGGTCTAAACGCCATATTACCCCTCGAACAATTTTCCCTCACTTCTTTCGGGAAAATAACCATCTCGTGGTACTATGGCCTACTTAAGCCCCTTGTCATACAATCTACTATTTACCATAAAATTACATTATTAGATGCCGTATATAATACGGCATATTACAATACCGCAAAGAATTATGTACGTTTCTGACCTATTGAATTAAAAAATGAGCATTATTTTGTTCACACATACTCGTAGATAGAATATTAAACGTAGATCTTTGTGTTATAACAAAGATCTTTTTAATATTTTTTCCTTGGATAAAATAAAGTGCATAAAATACTGAATTCATAATATTCATCACACGAAAAAAAAAACCCTAGTTTGCCTGTACCTTCAAAACAGTATATATACCGCCTTCTTACTAGTCAAAAACTTTCTGTCAATATTGACAAGCCGTCTAGTTCCTAATAATTGTATGTTTAATAAATAAGGGCAGGTTCGTTTTTAAAGTAAATCGTTTCTAAAAGTCAAAAAGGTAATGTTTTTCCAGCGTAATGTAATAATTTCTAGTGCGACCTAACAGCCAAGGTGGTCTCATAACTCATAACAACCAAACAAATAGGACTATATACGACTGTACGTATAGACGTTTATAAACCTAATTGTAAAACATGCGTGTCCGCTTCAAAAATTAAACTTCCCATAGTAATCTTGCCTTGCCTAAACCAACTGTAGTTTGACAATGATCTGGCCGACGGTATAATATATTTACAACATATTATATAGGTACTTTCCCGAGCAAAGGTGGTTAGTTGCGAATAAAATCAGATTTTACTAACGATGTTCTCCGCAGTGTTTGGTACTTCTTATCCCACTAGTGTTTTCTTGTAAGAAACATTGACTTCCATCAGTCATCATCATCAGCCTTGAGCCGTCTACTGTTGGACAAAGGCCTTAACTTCGGTGTTGCCGTATTGACCACGTTTGGTAGGCAAGTTGGGAATCGCAGTAAAATACACCGTAGACGCCGGTCGCTACTGCTCATACCGGTGGGCTTCGACGCAGTTTAAGGACATACCCGGGTCCATGTCTCATTAGTAATATTAATAAAGGTTTACTGCAACTTACTTGCAATTTTTGTTCTATAATATTATTAATGTTATAGGTGTATTATGTAGCAGCCAAGGAAACTGGGCTGAATGACTGCAACAAGCGATCGACAGCCCGCCTGAGTCCGGCCGGGAGTCCCTACACTACATGTGTATCTACATTAAGTATCAGTGATACATAATTAAGTAAGCTTGTAGGATCTGTAGATGCCTTTAACAGTTATTTAATTTACCTAGTAGTCATTAAGTACGTAGGTTATGTTGAGGATTTTTTAATAGAGTGTACCCCCAATTTAGCCGAGGTACAGGCAGATTAAAGAAGAAATGGCGGGACGACCTAAATGTTTTTAGCGACTGGTGGGAATACGCACTAAAGAGGGGAGGCCTTTCCTGGCAGCTGGACACAAACTAGGCTAAGAAAAAAGAGTAGGAAGGGTCAGGTATCTAATCTTAGTGCAGACGAGTGATAGTAAGTAAATATAAGTTGTTGTTGTATGTTGTATAATTAATTTAATGAATGGTTGGTTAAATTGTAAACCCGTGCTGATTACTCCACAGTGCATCCGTTCGTTTATAACATTAATAAATATTCAGGACAATTGACGATAGGTCTGGCCTAATGGATAGTGATCCTGCTGAAGCCAATGGTCCTGGGTTCAAATCCTAGTAACGTAATTTATTTTTGTTCTGAGTCTTCTGAGTACCCACAACACAAGCCTCATTCGTCAGTGTATTGTGCGCGCGTACTTGTAGTACGGCAGCTGTTGATGGTGTATAATTCTGGCTACGAAGTCAGTCTGGGCAAGTTCTCGCCGTTAGCAAGATGAGGACATAGAGAACAGAGGTTTTCCAACCCTAAAAGGGTTCCGGGCCCGATTACTATTACTAAGACTCCCCTGTCTGTACGTTTGTCCGTCTATCCATCTCTCCATCTCTCCGTCTGTTCGTCCGTCCGTCTGTCTATCTCTCTGTCTGTCTGTCTGTCTATCTCTCCGTCTGTCCGTCTGTCCGTCTGTCCGTCTGTCCATCCATCAGTCTGTCCGTCTGTCCGTCTGTCCGTCTGTCTATCTCTCCGTCTGTTCATCTGTCCGTCTGTCCATCCATCAGTCTGTCCGTCTGTCCGTCAGTCCGTCCGTAAGTCTATGTATAGGTCACCAGGCTGTATTACATAAAATGTTCACAGATAATGTATTTTACTTACCTCTATGTCAACGAATACTTATACTGAGTAAAATATTAGGCTCTATAATGCTGCGAACCTTTCAAGTTATTACTAGCATTTGGCCGGTTCAATATATAAGTAGGCAGGTTAATAAGGTAGGTAGGCAAGCCGATAGAAATGGGTATGGTAATTTGAGGATTTTAGAATATTATAAGTTGATGTACAGTATATATAAATAAGAGAGGCAAATGCATGGTTAGGTATATTAAGTTCGTAGGTTAATTTGACCACATGATAATTTTATACTAATTCTACGCACAGGATACTGCAAGCAGAAGGTAGTTTTTATCGCTCATATTGTGCACTATTACGAGTGGCTTTGCATAAGCGTCACTGACTAAGAATCGACTTTGTCTGGATTGAGGACGTTGTCATTAAATATCATATTTCTAATTTTAATTCATCATTGCATCGGCCGTAACTCGTCCACTGCTGGACAGAGCCTCCCCCAAATAAGACTTGTGTCATCTTGAAAGTCGCCACTCACATTTCTGTTATTGATACAAAAATATCTAGAGTGGCTGGAGCGGACACTGCCAAAGCTATTTTCCTGCTGAATTCGTCGAGACGAGACGTTGGCGTACTTGACACGTTTTGACACAAGAGAAAGGTCTTTCAAAAGGTTAACACGTTGGCTGCCCGCTGTAAAGTCAGCATCAATTAGCGCATAAAACAGCGCACCAAACGAATCTATCGTTTCTTAATTGCTTCACAAAAAGTGACGAATAAAATGCGATATAAACTTTGAAACGCGAACTGTAAAAAATGTCATTTGTAAAAAATACACAGAATGGCAGATCTTAGATATTGGTGCGTTTTATTTCATATGCTACTATTGATGCTGATAGTACTAAATTACAGCATTAATCCCATGCCCAAATAACCAAAAACATAAGCTTTTGATCCCACCAATGATGCTCATGGCCACATATTCCACCCGTGATGCTCTTCGCAGTCTACGTGTTAAATAATCAGTATCATATCATAACGTAATTTGTTTTAATTTCATATATGACGTACGTCGAGAGAAGTTCCAAGCTTCAACCAACTGGACAGTAGCGCTGAGACTACGGAGCATTTACTGTATCAACGGGGGCATTAGTCAAAAATATAATAAAGTTCTGGATTAGGATTTTATCACACTTCAACTCGAGCCTTCATGGCTGATGTATACAATATTTAAAAAGTTATTATTGTTTAATTTAATTTGTTTGCTAAAATTTTTTTGATGTTTGTAATTCTACTCAGATAGACTTGACGCTATGTTTTCTGCAGCTTTTACGTGTAAGTAGTAGCCTACTATCAGTCAAAGAAATAAATTGTGCTTTCGTGTTGTTTTATTTCTGAGCCACCTCTCAGGAAGGAGTAATTTTAACTTTAAGTCACTAAGGGCCGATTTTTCCATCGTCAGTTAAGCCTTATTCGACGAATAACTCTATGGGTATCTGTCAGATATGTGATTATCTGACAATTGAAAAATTCGCCCTAAGTAACAAATATATTCATTCAAGTCTTAAGTACCGTTCATTTATTACAACTAATATCATATAGATGGCAGCCAAATATAGCTCGCCAATCCTTCCTTCTAGGCACTGGTCCCACCGCAAGCTAGTAAGCTATGAGCTATCAGCTATTTCATGGGACAAAAGATAATTGCTCCCGTGTAAATAAAAGAGAGATATATATTTATATCTCATTGCCTGGTAATGAACTACGATCGCCCGGCTATGACATATAAATATGTCTCTTATTTACACGGGATTGATTATCTTTTGTCCCTTGAAATAGGTGATAGCTCATAGCTTACCAGCTCGCGGTGGGACCAGTGCCTAAATACAAATATCTGTGCTGAGATATTTGGATACTTTGGTTGCTAAAAACTATGCTTATAAGCTTATTTTCCCTTATACCTTATATACCCACCGTATACCCTATAATATACCATTTGGACGCCAGACACGCCTTTACTGTTGTAGTGTGTTCCTTTACCAGTTGAGACGTTGCGCGTTTGCGCGCCTAGGTTCTTTGTAGATAGTAAAAGTATCTAAAAATGAATAAAAATTACATATATTTAATTTGTTTTATTTTAGTAGTTGGTGTGAAAATTAGCCTGAAAAATAAAGGGATAGACAACGGAACATAAATGTGCTCGCATACTGCTAATACTTGGTCGCGGCAACTTTTACCGTGATCCGAAATAATGTATGAGATAATACTACCTATAGTTTGCACAGGGCGCTTTATTTCGTAATAATTAGTATTTTTTTTTCTATCCAAAGCACAAAAGCTGGTAATATTTACAAACTATCATTATTTATCTTTCTGGCAACATTGATGAACATCAACAGGTGCCACATTAAGACGGCTAAATATAATGTCGGTTGGGTTTCCATATTTCAGAAAACAATTTGTGACATTTTGTAACGCATATATTTTTGACGTATATTCCGATACATCAAAAACCTCTTTGGTGATTTCAATTCAGACTATTCAAACACAGAAAACTAAATAATAAAGACTGTTAATTGTTATTGAGGAATTCGTCGAATTATCTTCATACTGGTGTATAGTTATATGGTTATGTAGACACATGGTTATGTAAACAGGCGGATTAGTCCATTAAATTAGTTAAGAAAGGGCATAAGAAGGGATTAAATTATTTGTTGAATTTTACATTTGGTATTTAAGAAAATTCATATACTATATACCTGTACCTAAGCCCTACCATACCACTAGGGCCTACATCGAACTCTGATTTTTAGTATTATATTTTTTAAATTTAGTTTATATATTTATTTTTTGTGATAAATATTTATGTTATATGTTAAATGAGGTTTTGAAATAAAAAATATAAATTATGAGCCCTTTGCCTAAATATTCGGTTCTTTTATTTATGATTAACGAATACTTATTCTTTGATTATTTTTAAAGAAATGTGTCAACTCAGCACTCTTTGTTAATTCCTCGTCTCTGCACCAGTAATATAACCCGACTAAAGAAAGAATTATTTATCCCCTCATATTTAGCAAACAAATGGATGACATTTTGCAACCTCCGTAGTCCGGCCAATATATACCGTTCCATCCGAGCCATTTTTTGCGACTAGGCGACCGTCGCACGCCCGTCGACATCCTGTCGACATCCCGTCGCCCTCACATCACCGGGCCGAGCCCAGCCCTTTGAACATAGCTGTAACGGCCGTCGCACGTCCGCCCCGTGCCCGAGTCGAGTGGATCGGGCGGCTCGGTGGTCACGTGACTCTTTCCATACAACGGAACGCTCGGAGCGGAAGCGCGACGGTCTAACGTGAATCATCCTTAATGCGTATTGTGCCTTTAATATTTCCTTTGCCAGTCTCTAAGACTCCGACTTCTAACTTCAAGACAACTGATTCGACATTTATTTTATTTAATGCCTTACAAATATCTGTTAGGTGGAGCATATACGAGTGGGACAACGGTTAATATTGTTTTTTTTTAATCATGGAATTCTATGCCTATAACTAAGGTTATTCACCCGTCGTATCAACAACAGAGTAAATATGCACAACAAATCAGAAAGTTTTATAATACGCCGAGGCGTCGATCGAGATTAATGTCAGAAAAACATATACCATTATGGTAAAATAGGATATTCAATCTAAGTTGGCGGAGACTTGAGAAGAATATACATTCAATCGGGTGTGGATCTGACAAAGTCAATTGGTCATCAATTAGGTTAGACTGCTGAAAGCAATATTTAATTAACACATTCTCTGCGTCCTCGGGTCGATGGATCCCCTAACAAGTATAAGGTTAACTGTCATGTTAACTGCCTCAGCGAAGGTGTATACTTTCTGGCTAGCCATTTTCATTGAAGGGAGAATTCGTTTTACGTATGGAATTTATGGCTACTTTATCCAATTAACCTGATTTCCATCAAGTTTGTGTTTGAAAACTCCTTGGTTGATCGATGTGCTCAAAACCTAACTTTCCTAAGATAAAGAATTACCTACATTTCTTGTAATAGACATCTATGTATTCACGTATGCTTTGTTTGTATTTTACAAATACAATTGTCAAAAGTGACATGAAAAAAAAAATGAAAACATAATTTATGTGAAGCAGATTTCAAAGACGTTATGAATAAGCGGGACAAATTATAGTCTGGCCCTGTCAAGCGTATCAGTACTCTCACCATGTGTTGTGACGTTGACGTTTTCGATAACGAGTATCGAGTTTACTATCTGTGCATCTCGCTTGTACTATTTTAGTGCGAACTAGATGCACAGATAGTAAACTCGATACTCGTTACCGAAAACGTCAATGTCACAACTCATGGTAAGGGTACAATATCAGTGTCAACGTAGCTTTGAAGTAAACGGTTAACCACATCATCTAAGCATACGAGCGACAGTCAGTGTTTTCTACTAATACACGTAAAAGTAATAGTGAGATATATATAATACGAGTAACTAATTAACTAAAAGATTTACTCGTTAATCAAAATCATCACACCGTTCACGCCAGGCGCGATTATTAAAACGCCGTTGATTAACAAATGGCTGAACCGTAATGGCACTTATTATGAATGGCTGCTAATTAAGACGTCATTTCGCAGTAGTACCTTTCAACGCCACGCCATCCACTTTGAAGTCCTAACAGAATTACCCTTTGTTACGGTTTTTATTGTATTGGTAAGGTTACCTATAGTATAATCATCAATTATCATCTATATTTTTTTTGTCTCTTCCGTACACGGAACAATGGTGTTCCGGACATTTGGGAGGCGTACGCGGAGCCAGATCGAGCCAACGCGCAGAGGCCCTTTCGACAATTTAATGAAATGTAAGGGGTACACTAAGCGGATGTTGCCCCTGTCCGTATCATGGGACGCGCACAGAGACAGCACCCGCCACGGTGTAAGGACTATTGAGTTATAATGGAATCTAGAATGTACTAGGCTATTGGGTGGAAAGGATGGACTAGCTACGGGGCTATTGGATAAAAAAAAACCGGACGTCTGCCTAATAAAATGGTATTCAATTTTATTTCCGGCAGACGGTGACTCGTCCTATGCGAGATGGGCCCCCACAAAAAGCGACATCAAAGATGGCTCAAGGGCAACACCGGTGCATAGGGCTAAGGGTAGAGAGGTGTCACTGGACTTTAAACATATAGCCAACTCGCCACTTAGGTTTCCACATCTACCCTCGAGAACGCAGCTCTCGCGACCCCACTCTGGACGGCCGGTGAAGGCAAGCCAGAGGCAGGGGACCTGGCCCACCTGTCCGACAGGGCACCCCAGGGGCACTCAGGTACGTGGAGTCGCTACTCGCCAACAGCTCGCCACAAGCTGCCCTGCGTTGACTGATTGAACTGGAGAAAACCAGTGGGCGATGGGGTCGTCACATCCCTACGCCCTTATTATTATTATTATTATTCATCTTTATTCATTTTACATCTTAGATTAGGTTTTATAACATTTTTATAAAAGTAAAATATAAAAATACATCTAAAACGTATCAAAACAATAAAAACATTATAAAAAACCTAACCTAGAGTGCCGCCGGCAACGGGGCAGGGCCCAGGCTGCCGGTGGTTAGGGCTGCAGAGAGAGGAACCGCCGGACTATGCGCGCCGTGTCCAGGATTACCGCCTTCTGAATCTGATCCTTGATCCAACCACAACCACGTAGCGAGAGTCTCTCAAGATGTTGGTCGAGACTCTTCGCTATGAGACCGTTCGCGGAAACAACTATCGGTACAATGATCGCCGAATCAACTTCCCACATGGCGGTTACCTCGTGAGCCAAGTCTAAGTACTTGCTGGACTTGTCCTTCTCGGCCTTCACGAGATTCTCGTCACATGGGACGGTGATGTCAACGAGCATTGCGCGACGCTGCGAACGATCTATCACCACGATATCAGGCTTATTGGCTACAATAGTCCTGTCCGTGATAACAGATCGATCCCAATAGAGCGTGGCACGACCATTTTCGAGAACTGGCGCAGGTATGTACTTGTAGTACGGCACTTCGTGGTCCGCAAGACCATACATAAGAGCAAGCCGCTGGTGTATAATCCTGGCTACAAGGTTATGTCTGTGCAAGTACTCGCCGTTAGCAAGATGAGAACAACCGGAAATGATATGCCTGAGTGACTCTCCGGGACGGCGGCATGCCCGACAAATGTCGACCGTACCGTCCTTCAGGATATACTTCCGGTAGTTATTCGTCATGATAACTTCGTCCGCAATTGCACAGGCAAAACCCTCGGTTTCACCGAAGAGGTCCCCGAATCGTAGCCAGTTCACCGACGCGGGCAGGTCTACGTCTGGTCCCGTTAGGGCCCTGTAGAACCGCCCGTGTAGCTCCTTACTCTTCCATACGGCCTTGCGGTCCTCGGTGCTTAGTACCACTGGTTTGCACCAGTTCTCGTTTGCCAAGGAGAGCGGTGTGAGGTTCCTGTCTACTGCCACCACATCACGATGCATCCCACACTCGTGGTTAAGGAAGTAATTCCTGAGATTGCACACCTCACTGTTATGGAGGCTTTTGGCATTTAAAAGCCGCGGCCTCCATACTTCCGTGGGATGTACAATCTCATAACCGACGAGCGTGGGTGTAGCATACGATGTGTGGTGAGTAGTAGTCGGACCCTGCGATCCAGGGCATCCAGCTCGGTCTGAGTCCACCTTAGTATGCCAAAGGAGTATATAAGTAAGGGCATTACCCAAGCGTTGAAGGCGCGAACCTTGTTGCCACCTGACAAAAGACTATTAAGTACTTTTGTCAGCCGACCGAAGAAGCGCTCCTTCACCGACTGTCTAATAGCCACATCCTCAATACCCAAAGACTCTGACATACCAAGATATTTATAGGTATCTGATTCGGAGATAGATCTGAACGACATCGTCTCAGAAAGCTGTAAATTTGTTGTTTTTACTACTTTCCCCCGCTGTACATGCATAACTGCACATTTATCTACACCAAACTCCATCTTTATGGCACTACTGAATACTTCAGTGGTTTTCAGTAGCTCCAACAAGACTTGGTTGTTTGGCGCAAATAATTTGAGGTCGTCCATATACAGAAGGTGAGAAATGACTTCACCCTCTCTCCGAAGCCGGCAACCTAGTCCCAAATCCTTCAGTAGAGTACTGAGCGGATTCAGAGCTAGGCAGAACCATAGGGGACTCAAACTGTCACCCTGGAATATTCCTCGCTCGATCCTTATGAAGTCCTGCGGGCCAGGGGGGTCGTCGCCACCTTCTGGTTGACGAAGAACTGTGGTCCACTGACTCATACACGCACCTAGGAAGGATCTTAAAGTTGTATTGACTTTATACAACTCTAAGATCCTCTTCAGCCATGAGTGAGGCACCGAATCATAGGCCTTCTTGTAGTCAATCCAGGCGGCCGAGAGGGCCCCCTTGTTCCGCCGGGCCTGTTGGCAAATGGTCATGTCTATGAGGAGGAGCTCTTTAGTACCACGGGACCCAACCCTACATCCATTTTGAGCGGTGGCCAAAATGTTGTTCGCGACAATGTGCGCGTTAATTTTTGCTCTCAAAATGGATGTAAGGAGCTTGTACAGTGTAGGCAAGCACGTGATGGGTCTATAGTTTTTAGCTTCCGTGGTACTACCGGACTTATAGAGCAGGAAGGTCGTACCAGTTGTTAAGGAAGGTGGCAGGGAACCGAGCTCAAGGGCTTGTTGGAATTGTGTTGCTAACCGCGAGTGCGAGCATCGAAACCATTTCAACCAGAAATTGTGCAATCCATCCGGCCCAGGACTTTTCCAGTTCTGGGCCGTGCGGATTGCACAACTTACGTCGTCGGGGCTGATGGTGATAGCCCCCATAGGTTCGATGGACTCGCACACACGTTCAACAACGTTCATCCATTCGCCCTCCGTGTGTTCAACAGGCACTGATCAGATGTTTTTTTTTTTTTTTTTATGACATAGGCGGCAAACGAGCAGACGGATTGCCTGGTGTTAAGCAATTACCGACGCCCATGGGCACCCGCAACACCAGGGGAGTCACAAGCGCGTTGCCGGCCTTTAAGGGGGGTTGGAGCTCTGGGGGGATGTTTATTATTATTCTCTTTATTTATCTTCTTTCTTAGAATTAGGTTTTTTACAATATTTTTATAAAAGTAAAATATAAAAATACATCTAAAACATATCAAAACAATAAAAACATTATAAAAAACCTAACCTAGAGTGCCGCCGGCAACGGGGCAGGGCCCAGGCTGCAGAGAGAGGAACCGTCGGACTATGCGCGCCGTGTCCAGGATTACCGCCTTCTGAATCTGACCCTTGATCCAACCACAACCACGTAGCGAGAGTCTCTCAAGATGTTTGTCGAGACTCTTCGCTATGAGACCGTTCGCGGAAACAACTATCGGTACAATGATCGCCGAATCAACTTCCCACATGGCGGTTACCTCGTGAGCCAAGTCTAAGTACTTGCTGGACTTGTCCTTCTCGGCCTTCACGAGGTTCTCGTCACATGGGACGGTGATATCGATGAGCATTGCCCGGCGCTGCGATCGATCTATCACCACGATATCAGGCTTATTGGCTACAATAGTCCTGTCCGTGATAACAGATCGATCCCAATAGAGCGTGGCACGACCATTTTCGAGAACTGGCGCAGGTGTGTACTTGTAGTACGGCACTTCGCGGTCCGCAAGTCCATACATAAGAGCAAGCTGCTGGTGTATAATCCTGGCTACAAGGTTATGTCTGTGCAAGTACTCGCCGTTAGCAAGATGAGAGCAACCGGAAATTATATGCCTGAGTGACTCTCCGGGACGGCGGCATGCCCGACAAATGTCGACCGTACCGTCCTTCAGGATATATTTCCGGTAGTTATTCGTCATGATAACTTCGTCCGCAATTGCACAGGCAAAACCCTCGGTTTCTCCGAAGAGGTCCCCGAATCGTAGCCAGTTCACCGACGCGGGCAGGTCTACGTCTGGTCCCGTTAGGGCCCTGTAGAACCGCCCGTGTAGCTCCTTACTCTTCCATACGGCCTTGCGGTCCTCGGTGCTTAGTACCACTGGTTTGCGCCAGTTCTCGTTTGCCAAGGAGAGCGGTGTGAGGTTCCTGTCTACTGCCACCACATCACGATGCATCCCACACTCGTGGTTCAGGAAATAATTCCTGAGATTGCACACCTCACGGTTATGGAGACTTTTGGCATTTAAAAAGCCGCGGCCTCCACACTTCCGTGGGATGTACAATCTCATAACCGACGAGCGTGGGTGTAGCATACGATGTGTGGTGAGTAGTAGTCGGACCCTGCGATCCAGGGCATCCAGCTCGGTCTGAGTCCATCTTAGTATGCCAAAGGAGTATATAAGTAAGGGCATTACCCAAGCGTTGAAGGCCCGAACCTTATTGCCACCTGACAAAAGGCTATTAAGTACTTTTGTCAGCCGACCGAAGAAGCGCTCCTTCACCGCCTGTCTAATAGCTACATCCTCAATACCCAGAGACTCTGACATACCAAGATATTTATAGGTTTCTGATTCGGAGATAGACCTGAACGACATCGTCTCAGAAAGCTGTAAATTTGTTGAATTTACTACTTTCCCCCGCTGTACATGCATAACCGCACACTTATCGACACCAAACTCCATCTTGATGGCGCTACTGAACACTTCAGTGGTTTTCAGTAATTCCAGCAAGATTTGGTTATTTGGTGCAAATAATTTGAGGTCATCCATATATAGAAGGTGAGAAATGACTTCACCCTCTCTCCGAAGCCGGCAACCTAGTCCCAAATCCTTCAGTAAAGTACTGAGTGGATTCAGAGCTAGGCAGAACCATAGGGGACTCAAACTGTCACCCTGGAATATTCCTCGCTCGATCCTTATGAAGTCCTGCGGGCCAGGGGGGTCATCGCCACCTCCTGGTTGACGAAGGACTGTGGTCCACTGTCTCATACACGCACCTAGGAAGGATCTTAAAGTTGCATTGACTTTATACAACTCTAAGATCCTCTGTAGCCATGAGTGAGGCACCGAATCATAGGCCTTCTTGTAATCAATCCAGGCGGCCGAGAGGGCCCCGTGTTCCGCCGGGCCTGTTGGCAAATGGTCATGTCTATGAGGAGGAGCTCTTTAGTACCACGGGACCCAACCCTACATCCATTTTGAGAGGTGGCCAAAATGTTGTTCGCGACAATGTGCGTGTTAATTTTTGCTCTCAAAATGGATGTAAGGAGCTTGTAGAGTGTAGGCAAGCACGTGATGGGTCGATAGTTTTTAGCTTCCGTGGTACTACCGGACTTATAGAGCAGGAAGGTTGTACCAGTTGTTAAGGAAGGTGGCAGGGAACTGAGCTCAAGGGCTTGTTGAAATTGCGCTGCTAACCGCGAGTGCGAGCATCGAAACCATTTCAACCAGAAATTGTGCAATCCATCCGGCCCAGGACTTTTCCAGTTCTGGGCCGTGCGGATTGCACAACTTACGTCGTCGGGGCTGATGGTGATAGCCCCATAGGTTCGATAGACTCGCACTCGCGTTCAACAACGCTCATCCATTCACCCTCCGTGTGTTCAACAGGCACTGACCAGATGCTTCGCCAGAAATCAGTCATGACAGTAGCATCCGGCAGCTGCGCGTTAGACACACGGGGATCAGCTTCCTCCCATCTTCGGTACACCTTCCTTTGGTCACTCTGAAAGAGGCGATTCTGCTGGAATCGATCCACACGCTCTCTGTAGCGACGAATACGGCTTGCCCATGCATACACTTTCTGCTTCAGGAAGTCGATGCGTTCCGTGATATTGGCCACGTAGTCGCGGGGCCTGATATTCGTCCCCGCGAACGCCTGGTTCACAAAACGCATCACTCGGGGGCGATTATTGCCCCTGAAGCAGATCAGCTTTGCAATGAGAGTCCTGAATGAAGTGATACGACGCTCGATCCGTACTTGCCATGCAGGGACACCCCCGGCGGTCCTAGGTGCACGTTCAGCGTCCGGAAACTTGACTCGAGCAACACGGCACGCCGCGATGGCCCCGCAGTACATGATCGAGTGTGTATCATCTAAGTCTTTACTAGTCCGAAGATATGGCTCTAGTAAAGCATTCAAGGCTCCCATTATCGCATGATTGCGTCTATTCATTGGCAAGCGTGGTATTCGAGGCCTAGGGTTGTTTGTGGAGCGATACTGCGTAATCGTCTCTTCCAGAGTCCTCCTCATTTGCTCATTAGCCGTGGTACTCACACTCTGATTCGCGAACTCCTCCTCGTCGGCACAAGGATCCACCCGCGGCACCCGTGGTGCCAGGTCGGATGCTGGCATCGAGACCGGCGCCGTGGCGGGCGGGTCCTGCGCCGAGGTGAAGGCGGCACGAGCAGAGAGAGCCTCCAGGCGAAGCCGATCAAGCGTCAAGTCATCCAATCGCTTGAGCCGTTGGATGACTCGCACCTGATCCGATAGTATATTATTATTATTATTATATTTATATTTGGTATATAATTTTAATTTTGCCCTTTTAGCTTGCGTTACCGATTAATTTTATTGTGTAATAAAGTATTGTGTTCTTTCTATGCGAAAAATGAAATTTTCCGCTTGTATTACAAGTTACAAGTGTTCGAGAAATACGCCCCTGGTCCGCTTAGTAACTTCTGCTGCTGACTGTACGTGACGCGCTACGCGAACAAACGCTCAGCACTCTAAATTGAAGGCTCTCCGAAACATGTCGCACGCGAGTGACTAATTAACATGAATGAATAAATCATAAATCGTTTCTAAAAATGGACGAACAAGTTAAATTCGTCTCGGTGCCTCAGGAACATTAGTCTAACTTTTATAATTTTAGATTTTCCTGATTTCCACAAGCTCGCTGATACAACCGTCGGCAAAAAAAGTAATTGAATAAAAAGGTGCGAAACTGTCGTTTTATAAGTTGGATATTGCTCGAGCATGTTGCAGTGGTGGACCTATATTGTTATACGTACCAGTTTTCATGTGAAAAGAACTATGACATACATTCTGACGACCGGTCTGGCCTAGTGGGTAGTGACCCTGCCTATGAAGCCCATGGTCCTGGGATCAAATCCCAGTCAGGGATTTGTGTGATGTTACATTCATTTGTGTGATCAGCACAGATATTTTTTCCTTAGATTATAGATTCAGTACCCTTACCATGAGTTGTGACTTTGAGGTTTTCGATAACGATACTATCTGTGCATCTCGTTCACACTAAAATAGTACAAGCGAGAAGCACAGATAGTAAACTCGATACTCGTTATCGAAAACCTCAATGTCACAACTCATGGTAAGGGTACTGCAGTAGATCGCAACGGACGTTTCTAATTTACCAAATACTGCGTCTGGACGTTTATGAGGAACATGATTTACTTCTTGGAGTGTCGCCAGTCTGATATGAGATATAAATATGCGCAATTTTCCGTATTACTATTCTCATCCTGCATCCAAGGGCTAGCACATATAAATGTCTAATTTGACCACTCGTTTGATGTAAACTTGTTGTTGTCTATTTGTATTTCCTGAAACATCGCGTTGCATATTTATATTTCATATACGAATACATATATAGATTTGCACCATAATCTTGTCCCCTTGTATATATCTGTGTGAAAACTGAATGTTGGCATCTCTGATCAATCATCAATACATATATTGTGTACAACTTAGACTTAGTTACTTAATCTGTTAATTTTCCGAATAATACAAAATGAAATTCCTTTTAAGTACCTACGTATGAATGATCTGCTCCAATAAGTTAAGGTTTTTATTGGTCCTTCTGTTCGCTAGTACTGGCATTATATATAAATGCTTGGATAATATCTATCTGTTAGTATACACACATATACAGAAAACACTATTATATATAATAATAGCGACTCATTACGTACTTCCATCTAAAGTGGCGCCATCTATCACTCTCGCGTGACGGTGGCACGCCCGTCACATGCAGGGTGTTGCTTGTAGAATAATCTATGATATAGATTGTACGTGAATCGTGAGAGTAGCTTTATCGGGAAATAACAATAGTATCTATCCGTGAAACATTAATCCGAACCTGTCAAATGTGTAGTGTGTACAAAACAAAAATGAAAGCTTACAGTGACAGTTTTCTTTTTTCGACTCCTGTATTTTGTTACGTCATTTACAGATTTATAAACACGTTTTTAAGAACATTCATAAAAGACTTAAGAGAAGTCGAAGTCTATCTAGTCTTTACCTCATAACAACATTCATGTTTTTAATATTATGTAACATAACATAACAGTAGGGCGCGCGAACACAAGTTTACAATAAAAAATGACTACCTTACAAACTTATATTTATTAATTTGAAAGTACAACGCTTACCAACTAACCAGAGACAAACCTTGTAGTCAGTGCAGGAAATAAGTTCGGAAAATGATATCTCGCTGTCTTACACCTCGGTGCGGCTGGATTGGCTCAGAGCTCTGGTCCTGAATATCGGTGATCGCTGAAGATTTTGATGTACAGCCCATGTCTCGATGGAACCACCATGTAATCAGCAGACATCGAATATTCGGATCGATATATACCTAAACTTTAGCGGCGTCAATCGTATGGAGACGGACTCAGCTTTATTTTCGTAATAAAATTCCCGGGATTACTTACATAAGTAAAAACGCAGTTTAAACTCATATTACGGTTTAAGTACGTTTATTTTTATGTAGATATTTAATGTAATTTTCTGTGGAAAAATATTAAATCTAATTTACTTGAGTTTTATTCAACTAGCGAAATATCATTATCATTACTTCGTTTGTCGGAACGGAACTTGCTGTGAATACTATAAACTACTAGTACTTTTATAGTACATTACGATACTAGTGCAATAAATAGGAAATTCGCAAAACACACGACCGAAGGGAGTGTTTTAAATCGACGCTATTTACGATTTCCCGTTTTGCATGTATAATACACGTTTTATAGTAAGTACCTGTGGCCCTTTGAAGTTTTAACATAGACATAAAAAGAGTCACTTTTAGAACTCGTGCGCAAGTGTTTTTTTAGTAGTGCCACATGTACAATAAAAATACCACAACATATACTTTGAAAAATGTTTTATGATGTAATTGTTTTATTATTCTCCTCTATTACAGAACCCTTGAATCTACAAGGCTTACCAGTTGTGTAAAATAAGCATAGAGAAACGCTTACACTAATTAGCTAATTCACACTGCGGCCACACTACATATAATGTTCTTGTAAGATCTATATACCAACTTATTTCCTTACAAAAATAGTCAAAAATACCCATTCACTAATCAAGTTACTAAATGTACGCCTTCTTATGTAACATTGTGCGATCCCGGAGTCCCGGAGCATATTTATTAAACTGATCAAAATTAAAAAGCCGCCACCATATTAGCCCAACATTTTCCGGAATTTTGCCAAGTTTAGGTAAATATCCATCGAAATATCCGACCCCTGGTAATCAGCCACTATGCTTGGCGTTTGTGGACTATGAGAAAGCCTTGGGGTGGAAAAAAAGAACTACTCAATATGTCAATTGAGCCCTGCACTAGAATTTTTATTCAATATATTAATAGTAAATATTATGGTCGATGCACCCGTAAACCGGATACAAATGAGTAATGTGGTAGTGGCAGATATTATATTTGTGTATATATATTATTCCAATTCTAAAACAGCATATAAGTTTAAATATGAAGAACACGTTGAGTCACGTTGAGTCTTATTTCACAAGCATTTTTTCTGCTCCAAATGATCTACAAAAAACAGACTAAAATAAATCGCTGAAAATCACAATCCTTGTATTTCGGATGACCGATGAAATAAAATTTCATTGACAAGATTTGCAGGCAACATTGCGCCATTTGCAGAGAATAGTAACAAGTTACCGCAGACACTTTAAAAATGATGAAATCTTTGATAGATTCAGCTTTAAAATGTGGGATGTGTTTCTATTTAGTATATTCAAAGGTACAATTTATCATTTGCTGTCGATGATGTTGACAAAATATCTAGACCAAGAAGTGGCCGATAACTGCTTTATTCTTCAACTCTGCATCTTATACGCTTAGAAGTGTGTAGTCGTAGAAAAAATATTGTATGCAACTTTGTATAACTGATCCAAAAAATGTCCGACACGTCTTCACATATGATGTTCACCTGAGGCACACATCGTAAGACACATTTTTGGCCTCTCTTATACCACTGTTGGATAATAGTACATTACTGCAGAGGCCGTGAAGTAAGGAATTTAAGGACGAGATTGCGGATAAATTGAGTCCTTTAATCCCTGTTCAGGCCGAAGCCTGTATAGTGCTTTCCTCAAACATTTCAAGAAAATAATAAAATTAAAATAACAACAAAGCAATCGAGTAAATTTTTGAATTGCCGCCTTTTTTATTTTTTATCCAAAAAAAAAACAAATTCGACAAAGCAATTCGTACACCTTTTATAACTGCTTATAAAAATATAACTATTTATGGTTCATAGATTTGGTTTTTTTTAATGAATTGACATTGGAAAAAGCTATTCCAGCACCATGTATAACCGATTATTATAATACCAATTATGCTTTCAAAGAGATTGTAACTTGGATGTATGTATTTTTTCCTTCGTCAGTCTAATCTTAAATGGCAAATTTAAAAAGTTAGAGCTGCGGACAATAATGTGCTTTTCATACTAACTCCATACATTTATTCACGGCCTAGTCCATAAATGTGCAACTTCTTGGCATCATTTCGTGCCATTAACGCATACATTTCGTAGTATGTTTGAGAAAAATACTATTATATTATCATGTTATAAAAAGTCTGAGCTAAGTGAATCCACTAACAAAAGAAAAATAATTAAGCAAAGCCTGATATCATGCTGTCAGATTGATCGCAGTGCCTGGCCATCAACATCCTCCGTGAGGAAAATCTCATGAAAGACTTAAATGCCAAGAAAGACTCTTAAAGAAACCCGTGAGAGACTTAGACTCGACCTACGAGGTAACCGGCGCATGGAAACTTAATATCCTTCACAGATAGGTAGCGAACAACGAAGCGTTAATTGTGCTTATTATTAAGAGTCTGGACTCGGCACCATCTTGAGACTCTCGCACTCTTGCTACTTAGTTGTGGTTAGATCAAGAGTCAGATTCAGGAGGCGGTAATCCTGGGGTTCCCTTCATTATTTTAGGATATTGGTAAACAGGACAAATACGGAGCGTCTTTTATTGTACACAAATATTGAGAAAAATATTGATAAATAGTTATAATCGGATAGAATCCCCGAGATGTAGTTTTTGTAAACAGTAATGAATTCGCCAGTAAGCCGACGTTTACTTTACAAATAAATGGTAAAAGTTACTTTGTAAGTGGATTACTTTTGGATTAACGATGTGATTTTATGTGTCAATAAAGTTTACTTTCGGCATAAGCACTTCCAGCGCGTTGTTATAATTTTACAAGATAGTTCGTTCTAAATGCTACTCACAACTTATTTATTGCTAATTATAATTAAAGAATGGTAATTCATAAAGTTATATGCTTGATTTGAACCAGGGATCGAAATAATACTTAAATGGTATTCAGGAAAGGGGGAAACATTATTTTATAAGCTAAACAAAACATGCAATAACAACTGAGATACCGAAATGTAATACCGGTTAAGAAGTATAAAATAATACCGGTATTCGACTACCGGTAACTAACAGAATACTCCTTTAAGCTCTCTTGTATCTTCGTGGGTTTATTTTTAGTTATGGTTACATATAACACTAAGATAAAATTCATGTATCCAATAAAAAATTGACACAAATCCAAAGTAATTTGTAGTCCAACAAAGAAATAGGGTTAGATTGCAGAAACAAAGTATTGGAAGTGAAAGGCTGGCGATCTACAATAGTATTTTGTGCAACAGTTACATAATAAGGGGTTTTGACTTGAGGGTCGAAGTTTCAAAATGAAGCGTAGCTGAGTTTTGTAATAACAAACCCGAAATTTTAAACCACATTATTTACTGTTGCACACAGTACTGTTTCTATGACTGCAGATATCGAACAAAATAACTATAGAACATTATATGGAAAGCGTTAGTTCATATAAACATCTTATACTTATACAATAAAAGTGAATAAGCAAAAGAAATACCTTACATTGTTATTTTTAGCACTTGGTTTAGGCACTTGCATATGTGTATATATATTAAAATAAACTAGTAATTAATATTGTAAACAAAAACCAGACTTCAAACACGCTACCTGGAAGTCGGGGCATTTAAAAAAAGAACACTTCTATAATATGTATTGGGTGACTGCTAGCAGACCTAGCAGTTGTATAAAGTAGCCTCACTCCGAAATGTACTGAGTTTAAATGCCGCTAGCAGCTATGTAGTTGGCATATTGAAGTTCTGGATTAGAAAAAATAATATTTTATATATGATATAGGCCGGTGTTCCAATCTATTGACACATTAATTCTGTCTATATTTTATGTAGTTAATTTTGTAATAATAAAAATATTTATATTGTTACACACAGTTACACCCTGCTCTTATTTCATGTAAGAAGTTTCAGTTAAAAATATTAATTATCATATAAGGCACTGGTCCCACCGCGAGCTAGTAAGCTATGAGCTATCAGCTATTTCAAGAGACGGAAGATAATCGCTCCCGTGTCAAATAAAAGAGTGAGATATATATTTATAGCTCATCGCTCGGCGATGGACTACGATCGCCCGGCTATGACATATATGTCTCTTTTATTTACACGGGAGCGATTATCTTTTGTCCCTGGTAAAAGCTGATGGCTCATAGCTTACTAGCTCGCGGTGGGACCAATGCCTTATATTTATATAAATCCATCTGGTAGCTACGTCTTGTTCTCTTTCCTCGCGTATTCAAATACCTATATAGTTATTGTAGTTTTGCCTCCCCTCAACAGGGTACTCAAGAGTTCAGAGACTTTTAAAGTGGACTGTAATAATTATATATAGCTAGCTATACCTAGTCGTTTCAGCTCTGCTGTAGCTTACTCGATGCATCGCGATGGCTGTGTAAGCATGTCCTGAACGAAATACGTGCATTTTCTTCTTTTTCTTCCTAAGTATAAGCAGTTAAGAGAGAGATATGGTATGGTTGGGGTAGATATGGTAAGGGTGATTTTCATTTATATCATATTATATTGTGGTTCATACGGAGACAAACGAATATTATTTTGTTTAGTTTTTATTTGTTGCCATTCCATGCTTATAATTACCCATTTTAAATAATTAAAAAAAAAGTGCACATATTGCACGCACACGACATACATCGCGAATTATGTAAAGAGTTTTAATTTCATTTATTGCAATTAACATATGTTTGTGTAAAACTTGCATGAAACTTGCTGAATGTATGTGGAACATACACGTCAGTGTGTATTTAACAAATATTACCTGTTTTCTAACAAATAAATATATTCGATATTTAAATCGAAAGAAAAATAGAAAAATGTGACTCGGAGCGGGACTCGAACCCATAACCACTGGATCACTAGCCCAGTGCACTTCCAATTGTGCTATCCGAGTACCGCTTAGACTATATTATATTATATTATATTAGATTATATTATTTTTCTTTCGATTTAATTTGTATAAATACTGTATGAAGTATAAATAATATTAAACATATAATTTAAAAATGTATGGCATATAAAATAAATAAAAATAAAGAATAAAAACGTACCTTATTCATATGACGGATTTTCGAATGGAAAATATTATTACAGGATACGGCGCAGCTCACTTAAATTATTCAGTTACAATGTTTGAGATTTTTGAAATATTTATTTAAATATTCCGAAAGTATTTTGTCCCCATGAGAAAATATATTTTGAAAGACTTTCAGCTACATTAAAAAGAGTTTACAATTAAGTAAATATTTTTCCACCTCACTAGCTCGGAAAGAACCAAACCAAACTAACTCCTAAAATAATTACCTTTCTCTATAACACATTATTATGACGTATAAAGTGTCTATTAGCTGTGTCTACACTTAGAAGTAAAGTACGGCA
Organism: Grapholita molesta; assembly: GCA_022674325.2. Classification (NCBI taxonomy): domain Eukaryota; kingdom Metazoa; phylum Arthropoda; class Insecta; order Lepidoptera; family Tortricidae; genus Grapholita; species Grapholita molesta. The sequence continues at coordinate 13,460,674 of CP053130.2, read as the reverse complement.
AATATCGCTAGGTTACATTTCACGATGCCACTCATAATATCACTGGCTCAATTAGACACTGAAGGATATGACGTGATAATCTTTCCTTATAGGCCTTAGCTGGAAAACATATTATACTTTTCTCAGATACAGGGAAAATTATGGCAATAAGCATTAGCTGCTTATAGGCTACTTATATGCTTATTATACAAGTTTTCAAAATAATAGTTTTATAAGAAAGATATGTTTGCGTTCTGTCCTTTTGATATTTTGAAAATTAAGGAGTTACAAGCTCAAACTTTCGCCTTTATAATATTAGTGTAGATAGTGTAGATTAGCAAACAACTCTTCTTCTTATATGTATAACAATAGGTCCATAAACGCTGTATGATTTAGTAGTTGATGAACTTAAAATAAAAATACTGTGACGAGTAGGTGCGTTTAATTATTGTCCTCTGTATTTAATTATATGTTAAAAAAATTGATATTTTATATATGTTTATATTATAAATATGTATATATATTGTACATCAACACTCGTCGTGACGCCTAGTGAAACCATCATCGCACGTCATCTGCGCTGATAATTTCACTAGACTAGGTTGCAGACAAGTTCATGTAGTGATAAAAAAAAACAATATCGATAGCGATATTACTTCGATAATGACTATCGCCGTCAGCGTAATCAATGCTAGTATATTAACTGGCTATCACTAGTCAACCTGTATGTCAACATACAAACTATTAACTTTCACTCGAGATACTAACGGTCTTAACATTAGAACTGCACACGTGCAAAAAAAACGAATTGTCTAATTCGTTTTTTTTTTGCACGTGTGCAGTTTTAAAAATCGAATTAGACTTTATAATTATAATTCTATTACCATATGTATACACACAACTATTCTTACGTATTTCGTAGTCTTCTTAAGTTTTTGAGGCATGAGTACTTATGGGTTGATAAGTCAAATGTCAAATAGAGAGCAAATATAAAATTGGTCACCTGAACTAGCTTCCAAAAAAAAATATTAAAAAAATTGAGATTCTCTAATGTGTCTACAAATAAGATTGTGTCTGTGTTTTTCTGCCTTCTTTGTCTAAAATCATATTCCAAGAGTGTATGTAATAATCTAATAAATACGTGTATTCAACGTCTCTGTTTAGTAATGTGTTTTGTCTCAGATTGGTTTCAGTGAGCAGGATAATTGTCTAAACTTCTGAACACCGCCACGTGCGGTACATATAAATTATGATTTTCAGTCAGTGGCAGTGGTAGGAGAAAATCTACTAAGAGGTTTTTCTAATTGTTTACTGGAATCTGCTTTGGATTTAACTTGATATAATTTTTCTGAGTTATATTTTTTTTATAAAAGCGGGTATCTAATGCCGGCTACCAGTACATAATGAAGATAAATGCAAAAGAAATCAATTATAATCTGTGGGTTATAAAATATTGTATCACAAGCTTCCGGTCTGCTACTGTTTCCGAAAGGATTATCCATTTCTAAATTTATCTCTTTTTCGTCTGCTGCCACATAATATTTTTCCATTATTTAGTTGGAATTTTCAGAAAACTCCTACCCGACCGCGATATTAATAAGTTTTTAAAAATACCCCCGATGCGTGCGTACCACACATACATTCACAACAAAAATAAAGGCACATCAAATGCGTGGGCATCGTTTCTCTCTGAATGAAGTGTGGTCGTGAAAGATAAATCATACCATTTGTTGCTTCAATGGGCACTCGCTTACGTCAAAAAGGTCCTATCTTTGATTGAAGTTCTATAACTCCAAGACCATTTTTTTATTAGAGACCTGCTGCGGTCAATGTCTAGCTCGGTAGACATCCTGTTTTCAAATTACTGACAATTGCTTATATGTTGCACTTACCTATTTACAGGGACTATTGCAGGTTAAAGTTTGTAAAAAGGTCGACGTTTGACAGTGTAATGAATGAATATACGTATCGACAATGTTCAAATCGAAAGTTCCTACTAGCAAGACCCTTGACGCCATTCAGATAATGATAAGCAAGCGAATTTAAGACGGAGTAGCATGAAATCGAACAAACTTCGCCGTCAGAACTTAACAATTTAGTTTGGTGGTTGTATTAAATATAGCTTCGTTATATCATCTTGCTCTAGCTCAGGTAAAGTTTGGGAGTTCTGAAGTCTACCACTAAATTGAAGGTTACTTTCATTAACTTGCCTTATTTGCTTTCAACTGTTGTCCGAACAGGTGCCAGATGTTTAATATATAAAGTTGTAGGAAAATTGTGTTTCACTCTGCAGCAATGTGTATTTTCTTCTCGTGCCTTGAAGCCCTTCCAACGCTCAAGTGGCTCAATTTTGGAATCATTCGCAAACGCTCGGGTCCCATTATTAGCACTCGAAGGTAACAACTAACATTGCTCCCTTGTAAAACAAATAATCACAACACATGAAAGAGAGTAGGTAATTGATATCTATTTAATTGGTAAACATGCTTATAATTCCAAAAATATACGCAGAGCACAATCGCACTTTTCAAAACAAACTTGGTTTGTTGACTTCTTATGCATAAAAAATACAAACAAAAAACAGAAGCCAAACAATATCCATCTCGAGATATGCCATTTGCGTCAATTAGAAAGTCAGTCTCGCAAACTTCACATAAAAACTTCCAGTGCCTTGTTATGGTGTTATCAGATTTCCATTTAAGTACGCCGTGGATTGTCCACGTCTCCGGGCCAACTGACGCTTATCGTCCTATTAGGCTTAAGTTTATTAAAAAGTCGTCCTCCAGTTACCGGTCCTTGGGAAAAATGAATATTGTAGACAATTTAGGTTCTCATTAACAGTCTGGAACGTTATTCGGCCAAACCCTTGTTATTCTGTAAATTAATAACTCGCCGGCGTCGTTTACGATGTGCTTATAACGTTCTGCAAAAGTGTTGACTGGATTGTGTATATATTTGCCGAGTGTCGCTTCGCGAGTTGACACGATGTATACATGATCACAGCGGGCCAATGAGCTTATTACAAACTAGCTTTTGCTCGCGTAGTCACATTTCCCCCTTCATCATCTCAGCCATAAGACGTCCACTGCTGAACATAGGCCTCCCCCTTACATTTCCCCCTTGTAGGGATTGAATTCTCTAAAATCCACAAACACTTGTTTAATCATGTATTGTTAGAAATACTCCTGTGAAATTTGACATGAAATAGGCCAACTAAACTTTTTCCCTATACAAACCTTGGACCGCCATTTCACCCCCTTGTGGGGTGAATTTTGAAAAATCCTTTCTTAGTGCACCCCAAGACTTTATAAGGAACCTGGTATCCGTGATGTACGCAGACCCGTAGCTACGTGTTCTTAACACCGCCGGTACTAAGATCACGAATTTTATTTTATCGCACGTTTCGTAATTTCGCCACGCCCAGGAATATAATAAATAAGGACTAAGTTTTATTCTTAAGATACGTGAAGGCGTGATCACGCCTACACGGATCTACACGGATTCACGTAACCGAATTTCACGTGCGGAACGGACCAGAAAACCGTTGCCGTGATTCACGAAACCGGGCGCACGGCTACGGGTTCACGAATAACGGACACGACCGCGAGCCCTAGAACCTACGTGCCAAATTTGGATTCTCTAGAACCAGTTTGGGCTATGCGTTGATATGTCAGTCAGTCAGTCATTCAGTTTCTTCTTTTATATATTTAGATTACCACAAATGGAATCTACACTATATATCATCTACATATTACTTATAAAGGTGAAAGTTTGTGAGTGTGTATGTTTGTTACTTCTTCACGTCTAAACGGCTGGAGCGATTTTATTGAAATTTGGTATGGAGTTAGCTGACACCCTGGATTAGCACATAGGCTACGTTACATGTAAATATTTAAACACAGATAACAGCCATAACCCAGGAAAAAAAAAATCAAAGCGTAGACGAATCAAACAAATGAAAGATCATAAAAATCGACGCCGCAGTTCTTCTGTTATAAATGTAATGTCTCCTACAGCCTAATCGGTAGCTAGTGAGTAAGAAGCACTATTGCTTCTTACTCACTATTCACTCATTACTTAGGATCGAACACAGTATTTTATTTGTGTCTATTATATATGTATACATATACCGACGATCGGTCTGGCCTAGTGGGTAGTGACCCTGCCTATGAAGCTGAAGGTCCTGGGTTCGATTCCCAGTCAGGGCATTTATTTGTGTGATGAGCACAGATATTTGTTCCTGAGTCATGGGTGTTTTCTTTGTATTTAAGTATTTATATGTATCTATTTATTATATATATCGTCGTCTAGTACCTGCAACACAAGCCTTATTAAGCTTACCGTGGGACTAGGTCGATTTGTGTAAGAATGTCCGAAATATTTATTTAATTATTTATTATTTATATACATACGAGTAGATATGCTTAATGATTTTTGTGAGAGAGATCACTACAGACACAAAAGGCGAATAAAAGAAGAACGCATAATCGCTAAAAGTTGAGTGCTTTCCGCTAAGATTTTCCGATTATAATAAACCCACTTTGAATTCATCCTGAATGTTGAGATAGAAGCCAAAATCCATTTGGAATTTTAGATAAGATTGTATAAATGTTACACCTAAACATATTTTAAAAACTCTTACGTTCCTTTAAAACAAAATGTAGTAGTATAAAAGTAGGCAGAGCTGTAAGGGCAATGTGTTTAACAAAATAATTTAGAATTGTTTTTTCTTTACATTGCTTGTTTGGAAGAGATCGCTTTTTGCAAGACCACCCATTATTGGCTAATTTTACGTTTGTTTAACTCTCATATTATTCGTAGTATTTTACTTTTAGGTGCAATGATTATTTACTTAAGTACATAATACATATTTGCATACTGTATAAAAGTGTGAATTTGAATAAGCTACTGAGGATTTCATAACAAATAGCGGTCAAACATTGCTCTACTTACATAATAGACAGTGCTCGTGCTCACACGTGACTGAGTTTATAAATGTTAGGACTCGTTGACGAGGACCGTTTTCACAAACATGATACCAATATGATTTTAATATAAGTTTGTCGCACTAGAACTATGTTTAGTTATGTTTACGACTCATTTATGATTGTCAATTGTTTTTCATACTTACTTGTAACCGCTGTCTAGATTAGTTCCCGAATCACTGGATTTCTGTTTCGCTGGGTTATTGTTTATTCGGAAATATAAATTTTTCAATTCTGTTAGATAAGCAATGTAATTATACTTTGTTATTAAATTTAGTAATTATGTTAAGGAATTAATTATTAATTAAGTAACAAATATATCGAATAATGTACCAAAATCTCTTTTTATTTAGTAGACTGGTATTTCTAGTATAACTTAATCAAAAAATCCGGCAAAACAGCGGTGCGACAGCGAAAAATGATGCTCGTACGTAAGATTGTCATTGTCACTCTCTTGAAGCCTTAATTGGAGTAAAAGAGAAAGATGGTCGAAATATAAAAACTTCGACGATCGCGGTACCGGGCTAGGATAATGGCGATTGTTATCACACTACGTTCGTGAATAAGCCTCAAAGCCGTCACGGTGGCTAATTTATACAACACACGTGTTGACCGAAAAACTTACAAGACAGTCCTGGAACAAAGTGGCTTTGTTTTCTCGCATTTTTACCCCTTTATTTTTATATTTTCACTTGCCAAGTGGCAAGTTTGCAACAAACTTCAAACAGTTCAAACTTGTCGTATTTCATGGAAATTTAGAATCGGTTCACGTCACGGTGTTGAGAGTAGGTTTTTAAACTTTTTTTATTTCCTATCCTATTGGCTAGTATCATGATTTGAATCCGAATTAAGTTTGTTTTTTTCTTTTTTATTAGATGTTAAGCTGGGTATTCATGTGCATGAATCTGGATTCGTTTAGGGTTTTTAACACACTTTTACATTATTAGTTATTCATTATTTTTTATCAATTAGGCACAAATAGCTACATATCTCATACTGGGACCTATAAAGAATTATTGAAAGATTAAAAAGCGAGTCATATTTATTATGCTTCAGAAATTATATAAGAAAGAATTGAGTAAATGCAGAATGGATTATTTAAAAGTAAAAAGTAATGAGAGGAAAAAAAAACACGTTAAATCTCATTTCTTTATTGTCTACCAATTACAAAATACCCAATAGGGTCGACAGAATAAATTTGGCCTAATGTATTGATTACTTTTAACCTAAATTTACAATACTGCCTTGAATTCCAATTCTTGGTTTTATTCTAACGAAATGAATAACAGAATATCGTCTTAAATGGCAAAAACGTCGTTAAATGTTTTAAATACGAATCATATTTTCTTGTTTATCCCAAGAATTGGTGTCATTGTTCTAACTTATTTACATATCACAGCGACACACGCTAGCGGCAATCTGTGGTCAATATCCCTTGTCGTATGTATTCGCGTAGATGAGAACTCATATTTGACTTAAGAAAGGGACCCGGGTATGTCCTTAAACTACGTCCAACAATAAGAGGTAGGGCACAGCGATGACCATCACGCTTGAATCTGGGGCAGCCCAACTGGGGAAGTACCTCCTCCTTACAGAAGACCACAGCCATAATAGCACTGCTACCTTTCAGGTATGCAGTGTTGTGTTCCTGATGGTGAGTAAGGTTCCCAGAGCTCCAACCGCTTGTGACTCCTCTGGTGTTACGGGTGCCCATGGGCGACGGTAATTGCTTACCACCAGGCAATCCGTCTGCTCGTTTGCCGCCTATGTCATAAAAAAAAAAAAAGAAAGTACGGAAACGTGGGTGACGAGTCAGTCATTGCAAGTCACCTTTTCTCTTTGTTACGTCAATTGGCGTCCATTTGCAAAATTGTACCGGGGCGTCGTACGTTGGATCGCGTAGTCAAGATAGCAGCTATAATTTAGTTAGGACAATGACTAATTCATAGACAGTACCCTTCATAATAATATTATTTCAGTTCTCTACATCAACGGAATTTATTTACCGCTTTTTGTAATAGCTAGTTAGTATAGCAGATTATAACATATTTAGAAGCAATATATGTCAATTGTAATATGTATGTTATATTGGTATAGCTTTTTAAATAATGTCAAATGCGCGACGTAGCCGTTTGGCAAATGTCTGTAAAAAGTTTATTTCCATGTAATTGATATTGATATAAGTAGGTACCTTATACCTTATATTCATGGAGTCACGTGTTATTGTTTGTATAAAAAAAATATACATGGAATACTTTACAGGTCTCTACAAATATACAGTGTTTTTATTATTTCCGTTTAATTCAACACGTTGCCAATATCTCAAAAATATAAAGAGATAGTACTAGTAGTACTAGTTACTTTGAGAAATTAAATAAATATACTGATTAAAGAAACTTTGCTTAAATCAGATCGAAGTAAAAAAGCATGTTGTATAATAGCACACTATTCAATATATTTTTTATTAACAATTTTAAGGCAATTTGCTAGTCTAGGCTAAATTAGAACCGCTCTTTATTAGAAAATGCCACCATCGATAATAATGTCGCCAAATATGTGTTCAATGATATTCACTCTAATCGACCAAGGAATAGAGCTTAGAAATTTTCTTATTACCTTCATGTATTGGATTCCAATCACGTAGGTATATAAAGGTTTCGTTGGGACTGAATATGATTTTATTTAGTATAATTACATATTGATCCATTTTTCCATTTCATTGTATTATTGGATCATATAATAAATATAATTACGAACTAGAAGCACTAACCTATACTGTTTATATGTACTTACACTAAATACAGCTTTTATCATCGACAAGTGGACTCAATATTATATTAATTTAATTGAAGTCACACCTAATGCGAAGTACAAGAATTTATTTTTAGACGTACTAATTCTGCCGAAAGTAATAAATACTGTTTACATTACAAATCTTACTATATTTTATTAAGAGGGGATGGATCTCCTTACGAGAAGGTTCGACGTCCGTAAAGTCACCTCTATCTGACATGTCAATTGTGGTTTACTCAGCGGGTGGCAAAGTTTGGTCAAAATGGGAATGAGTGGACGCGAAAGTGTCAAAACAGAGGGCTCTTAATGTTTACATTACCGCAGCTAATAAATGTTGACATTACCACTTCATACTAATTATTATAAAAATAGGCCATTACAAATCCAGTTAAACACGACCCTAAGCTAACATTTTCATGAACACATTCACGTCAGCACGAATTGAATCGCATCACATTGCGAGCACTTAATGAGAGCAATACCCAATTATTGCCGATTGATTGAGCGGCACTTCTTCTTTTCGATCCTTTTTCTTCCGGCAAATGAATTGACATGTGATATATAGAGTTAACACAATTGCTAGAGTCATCGGCAACCAAATATACACACGAACACCACCAGGCTTCATTGTGTCCGCGTATTCAATTAACAAAGCGCAGTCAAAATGAGCATTTTTTTGAGCAGAAGACGTATTATGCCATATTATACAATCTTGGTGTCTATTTATCGGTATAGGGTACCCAGTATGGTTGATAAACGATTTCACATCTATCAGAGACGAAGTGACGTCGAAAGTGTTTGAATCCCCGCGATTTATTTTTGTTTTCCTCTCTATGAACGTAGACATCATAAAGCAGGGGAAATATGTCTGCTCAAAGTGGTGCCAATCCCGAATCTGAAGGTTGCATTTTTCTTCAGGGTCCTGGACGTGATACGGTACACTTTGTGATCTTCCGAGATTATATAAAGCTAAACCGGTTAATAGCACTCCATATCGGCTCACAGTCTCCCTGTATTTGTAGACGTACGATGGTGGCTGGCCGTGGAAAACGGGATACGTGACAGGCGAAGAACAATGGCGGCACATAAAGGTTATGTGTGTCGGCGGATGGTAGGTGTAATGCGTGTGGCGAGAACTGACGTGATAATAGTTCGGGGCTCGCAGGGCTGAATGATTAGCGAACCGTCCGCGCGGGCCGCCATGGATTTTCGCATGGACGAATAAATTGATTGCAGTGAAGTAAATAAATATTGTGTGAAGCGGCTTCATTGCAACGCGAAGGGCGGGTCCCGGCGCGCGACTGGCGCTGTTTGGGGGAACGAGGACGTTTGGCGCCAACGCAGACAGGCCGTCGCCAGACTGGCGCCTTGCCCTCCCCATGAACTATGCTCGCGCCGAAAGTGATTCAACGCTTGACATGCAAGCTTTATTTAATTAATTTAACAGTGATTTTGTTGCAATTTGATTTTTTCTACTACAACAATATTTATGTTCATAGATTAGGTACAAAATGATGAGAGATAATTAGGTGTTAGTAAAAACAAAAATCATCATCATAAATCATTTTCCCTGACAATTACAGTACCTTAGACAATAGACACAGCCATTGAGTAAAAGCTCCATAACAACAAACGAAAATGAATTGAAAATGACATTGATGAATATATAAATAAATATTTATAGTATATGTAATAATTTGCAACAATAGTAAACAGTATGAACTGTTAAGGCGCTCCACGCTTTTTCTTCTGAATCCATAATTTCCAATATACCATACATTATTATATAGATATACATGTATATACATATATATATATATATATATATATATATATATATATATATATATATATATATATATATATATATATATATATATATATATATCATTAATTATATTAACTTATTATATATTTATTAATTATTTGTCCGTCGCTATGCGCCGGGGACAACTCAAGAGGGGCTTTTTGAGTAGGCTTAAGTTAGTATAAACTTGTAATTTTACAGAAATAAATGACCCATACCTTTTAGAAAAAATGGGATCCTTCGAACGAATAGGGCACGTATGGGCCTGTAAACCTACAGCGAACATTTAAGTTATAAATAATAATAAGATAATTTCGAGCATCTTTCTATTTTACTTCAACTTATTTTGAGTTCATACATTGATTTTTTAACATAAATAGGAAATATACAAATAAACGAACTAAACACTAATTATTCTGCAAACAGGTACGGAATACTGTATATTTGTTAGAACCCATTTAAAGTGAATCATATTTATGGGCACAGCTTTTTTAAAAAAAAACAAGGCTGACACGCGTTTGACCTCAGTCACACCTGCAGGTATTCGTTACAAAGTCAGTGTTAATAGTTGAATCAAGGTTGGATTGGGTCTTGCGGCGTCAGGCACAATGGTCAGGAAATTGTCCATAATGGCGGTATCTCGCAGGAAGCGCTACTTGCGCGGGCGCTTTGTGCGGCGGCCGGGCTGTCATCAGCGACATGTGCCCCGTGAATCACGATACGAATATGATACTGAGCTAGAGGTTAAATGTGGCTTAGACCGTCTACCTAGAAAGACCGTCTACCACCAATTCCCTACATTATCTCATAGGTATTTAGTGTCATATGACGGACTTCATGCCGATCTTACCCACATTGACCTTATAGTCTTCTTACAACTTACATGATATTCACTCATTAATATTTAAATTAAAACTGTTATTACCGTATGCAAGAATATTCTATGACCACTTTTGCATGATAAAAAAAAGAATACAAACAGCTGCAACATGTTTAACAACCCCTGGATAATTAAGACCCTAGTCCTGAGCCCAGGACAATAAAAAAAGGATGCCTTGCATAGATAAAAATTCTTATACAAATTCACATTTTAATACTTTTGAACAAAATAAACTTCGGTAAAACGTATAACAGAAAAAACAAGAGGATAATCGCTTTCAGGAAAAAATGATAAAAGAAAATTGATTACAAGAAAACCTTGTATCTGGGAAGCTCAAATAATAAAATCTTAACGACCAACCTATGTGACTTGACGAAAATAATGATATTAATATATATTTTGCTTTAAATAGTATAATATGGAGATTTATTTATATTATATCTGTAACTCGAAACAAAACCTCTTTGGGGAACTAAAAACGGTATTAAACCCGTCAAGTTTATAAAAACAAAACATAAAACAAAAACTTTTTGAAGTTCCCCTTGTGAATGTAGAGGAGGTGCCTACAAAAGTCCGCCAAATGAAGATCTTCTTAATAAAAAAAAAGGTTACAATTTTAGCTTCTCAATAAAGGTTAAGGTTAATTGAAGTTCATTTGCTAGATCGGGATATATTTTGTTCTAAATATACAAAATTATCGTTTCATCTGTAGTTCAAAATGGGCCAAGCCTCAGGGCCAGGGCCAGACTATACGGGGGACGATCCAAATTTTCAAAACCAGATTTAGTCAGGGGTTGTCCTGAATAAATCTCACAATACGCCTAGCAGCTCTTCTCAACTGGTGTCTTGCAGTAACAGCACAAGTTTGAACAATTTACATATATTGCCACAGTAAATGCAATAGTCACTTCTTGCGCACCCCAGTAATATACCCGTTTCTTTATCAATCATCAAATTTCCCATCAACTTATCTTCTTTGGAGGAATATGTCCAGCAGTGTACTTCTGTGGCAGGTAGGATAGGCTAGAAAGAGATAAATGGGTGGGCGCGGCTGCCTTGGCCTAGCCTACTAAGAAATATAGATATATCAATTTCAGTGCCCAACTATAATCATCCTCAACTATTTCCGTGCAATTGTTTAGTATAAATAGCAAATTCCTCAATTTACGTAACATAAACCGACATCAGCTGGCTAGTAAACAATAAATTATTCAAGTTCAGCGTGAATAAATTGAATAAATAAACAAAACACAAGTTTTCCATTAAACTGGAAATAATAAACACATTAATGTTTTCCTGTCACTCTAAAATTATCTGGATAATGCTATTTTTAACAATATGAATTCATCGGTAAGTATTTTCGATGTGCAGTCGTCGACGAATGAATGAAATTACTATCAATGAATGAGTTTTACGTTAATTCTCTATTCCGAATTATATCATAATCCTAAGAATTAGAGATTTGGCTACTAGCTTTTCCAGCATTAGGCACTGGTGGTTTCGAAGGCTAAAGGAGGGTGTTTCTTATCAATTACATTTTATAATTATGAACGTGACGTAATGTAAGTTTATGTAAAGGTAGTTAGATAAAGCGACGATTTTCAATAATATATTTTGAAAGCATTTATTTTACTTGACATTTTACCTTCTTATCCGTAAAACTTAACAAACGTCATAAATACATATTATCCCTGTCTAACAGAAAGAAATTTAAACAAGACGGAAAGGGAGTAACGATTACAGACGGCATGTTAGATTTGAGAAGCGTAAGTCGATTACGTCATTTTTAATGTTTTATAAATTTGTATTTTCCACAAAACATCGCACGTATCTGAAGCATCGACGTATGGAACGACAGTTTCGTTTACACAAAATACAATCAAAATTATAACATCTTATTATTATTTTTTTAAGAATAAGGAAGACTAGATAGTCAATAATTTAAAATTTAATAATTATAAATATAATTATTTCTGGTATCAAAATTTAAATGGAGCCACTTCCTTGCCTTCTTCTACTTTCTGCAAGAAGTACGGTTGTGGTAAATAAATTATTGAAATATAGCACTATTTAAACTTTTGTTAAAATATACTTATGAATGAATTGTTTAATATTCTGTAATATTTACAACTTTTATATCAAAGGTCATCATAACGTAAATGGATACTGTATTCATAATTATTTCAACATTATTCGTCGGCTACCTAAATTATACCTTGCCTTAAGGATAAATAAAAAATAAATAAATAAATAAAATAAAATAAAATGTGTATATAGGTAGTTTTGTAAGTACAATTATAGAGATGTCTTTTTTTTGTTATGACGTGAGTGAACATAACATTTGACAAACACAAGATGATACGACAGTTCTTAATAAAATTAAAAATTAAAGATAATTTGTAAAGACTAGCATTCGATATATCCAACAACGATGGTTTAATGCATGTAGTGTTACCTACTTACTATTTAATTCTGATAAAAAGATCAAGGCGCGTTCAACGTCGAGCTCTTAGGGATCATATTAAAATAATTTGACTATAACTTTAGTGTAGAGAACAAAAGATCTCACAACGCTACTTGTACTTATATGTACGCTTAACAAAAGCCGCATCAAAGCGAAGCGTGTAACATCAAGTTGAGTGTCGCACCGAACTTCAATTAAGAAAATGGTTAATACAAGGACGTGAGTAAAATAACCTCAATAATCGGCTATTAACAACAGGGTGTGGTATAGTATGGATCATAAAGTGACTCCCATTACGATTCATTGCGGGAATGGGGCATTGTTATTATTTTTATATACTAAGATTGTGCAGATTATACAAAGTATTTCAGAAGATTCAACAGTGGCTATTCTTTGATAAAATAAAACAACTGAAAACGGTTTGTATCGTGTATATAACGTTTTGCAGTAAGTGGGTATACCGGTGACCGAAACACGATCCCGTGTGTGTAAGTGATGGCACAGCACAAATTAGCATGTATCTACAAAGACTATGCAGCTGACGGTCAGAAAATGGAAAGGAATAAGTTTTTCATTACTTTATAGCCTCATGTAGTTTGTTACTAAATTACAGTTGCCAAAGCAAAGCCGTATAATAAATGTGAGGGAGATCAGTGCATTGTTCTCTCATTATGGGTTAAATTAGATAAAATAAAATAAAACAGGGATAAGTAAATTCGGATGTACTTGTAGTCTATAACGGACAAATTACTAAAGTTTTTTTTAACTTCAACTTATTTCAGAAAAAACTTTTGAAGTCAGAAATATAAGTTAATTATGGTAAGAAATTACTACGCAGCCTGAATAATAAAAGTATCCAGAATTGTCTTTTATAGAAAGTTCGTATTTCGTTTTTAAGGTTGCGAAGTTCAAGAAACTCATTACCATGAAATAGAGCGGTATGATAAACGAAAAATACGGAAATCCTGTAAAGTCAATATTTGTGCTACGCGTGGTTGAAGTATACTGCTTTAATTAACAGTTATAGATTATATATTAAGAAAAATGTCGGCTCCATTTACTGAACAAAAAACTATATAATATTTTTTTACAATAATCACCTCTATTATGTACCTGTCAAGATGTTTAACACTGTCTGCCATGTCACGGCAAAAGTTGTTTTTATTAAATGCCATTATGTATTTGATTTAACAACTCCAAGTGGCCATTCAAGAGGTCTAATTTAATTATGTAGGTGTTTCAACTTAGCAAATTTGTTTCCTAATTTTCTCCAAAAAAACATACCAAAACCAATGATGTTTTATACATTTAGTACTCCGAGAACTGAGTAGGTACTATCAGCTGTAAAAATATCCGTGACTAATTTATTAGCACCTTATATAAGACATGCTGCACATGCACAATGCACAACGCTTGCGTATGTCCTTCAACCCTGATAATGGATAGCACGAGATCCTCCATTTGCCTCTTTATCGCTCATGTATACATTGCGACCTGGGCCTTCAAGATGTTACAACGCTTCTCCTTCACTCTCGTTAAAATCGGGTTGAATTTAGCTATTGTCAGCATCTTTAAGGTAAAATTTCAAAATGTCAGTGCGAAGCAGAAAATAGGTACAAGTTTTCCTTCAAGTGCTATTCAAGATATGCTAATTCCCCAAGGACGTCGGACAAGCGTTTTTCAGAACTTTCTACTTATTTTCTCCATTGTTTCTAGGCGAATTACATTACATGTATAACTCAGTTATGCGAATACTTATTCTATAAAACTTTAAACACCGATTAAACAACTAAAATTATGAAGCAAATTTTAATAAAAAGTACCGTAATAGATTATAATCGTGGGTATAATAAATTTCAAAATTGCGAATCCTTTTCATCACTCGTGGAGGCCTAGCACAAGAGGGGCAAGATAGTATCTAACGGCGAGATATACTACCCATCCTTTTCTATCTATATCATTTAAAGAGGGATTGGTAGTCTTTCTCGGCTCGAGATACTGTCGCGCCCCACTTGTGATAGACCGACAGGTCACTTGTACAAGATTATCAAACCGGCATCTTTTCATGATTTTGAACATCTTTTACTATGGGGTCAAGTTTGTAAAATTAAGTAAAAAAAGCTGTTCCATGGAAAAGGTCAAGTATAAGTTGACGAAAATGTATGAGAGATTGATTTTTTTTACAATTTACAAAGTTGACCCGATAGTAAAAATTGTTTCAAATCATGACTAGATGCTGGCTTGATATTCTTGTATCACGTTTGTTATAACACCCATGGAGGTATTTTGATGTGAGGTAGTTATACAATTGTAGCAAGTAGTACTAGTATGAAGACTAGAGGCGAGCGACGAGAAAACTTGCGGTTACATGTAATTATTGTCGTAGGGATTATAAAGCAAAATTCTTTTTTTATTTGTGTTTACATTTACATTAAATTTGAATAATACAAGCTGAGTGTCCTTGTAATCTTTTTAACTTTATAAATGTTACGTTCCACGGCAAAAGGTACCTTATGGCGCTTGGCGCTTACGTTGCGAAGCATCACATTAGTATTGAAGCGTCGTTAACAATAGCGTAAGCGCCAACCGCCATAAGGTACCTATTGCCGCGTACCGTCACAAATAGTCTGCTTAATGTTTTTACATACTAGTAATATTTGTTATATGTACAAACAACATACATTTTTACGTTACTAAAACCACAGAGAACATATATGTGGTTTTAGTGTGTCGCCGTGTGGTTCTGTGCATGTCAACTAATTATATTTTGTCAACGTACTGTGCTAGATACATATCGAAATATGTTATTCCGTGTGGGTATGTATATAGGAATGTTTCTATTACATGAAGACCACCTTGAGATTATATTTTGGTGTCTAGTCTGATAGTGTATCACGTAAGAAACTAAGAAGTCTATAACGTTCTAATAATAGACTGCAGGTTAAGATCAAGGTGTACATTTACCACAAAGATTATGAAGGTTGCGGTAGGTAAGTATCTAATACACTTAGAAATATTCATATACAATAAATACTCATATTCATATATAAGCAATACACTACTGATTTTAATAAACAAATAAGTTTTCCAAAAACAAATCCTTGAAATTCTAGCTCCGACTTAATAACTTTATGCAATTTGTTTCATTGCTATCTAGTTGCTAGAAGTTTACTTTGTTTACTGTAGCATTACCCTATCTACATTATGTAAAAGTTCTTAGTGAGAGCGTTTTAGTAGGTAGGTACACGTCTATGGCAATGTATAACTTATCGTTTATTTTATTATTGTACTTGCTTCTGTTGTTTCTCCAATAAAGAAAAAATAAAATAAAATAAACACGGCATTAAACTCTAGACTTTTATATAAGTATTTTTATGTTGTACATGTACACAAAAACGATTTTAGTCAGTGACAATAAGCTGATAGGCAGTGAAAATAAGCGGACTTAGTCTAATTTATATTATGCACAAAACTTTAACTTTTTCGTTTTGACCTTTCCATAAAGCCAAGCGAGATTTATAAAACATGCGTTCATAAAATATTTGGCTTTAGCAAACATTTCCCTTTGCGGCAATCAGCCACTGTTTGGTTCTCGACCCGACTTTCCTAAAAAAGGAAATGTTCAATTTAATCTTATTTTTAAATAAATCGAAATTTATTTGAATTATACAATATACATACCTACTTAAATGCTGTATTAACAGTTTAATATTTATAAAGTTGGGTGTATATTTACAATAAATCATTCCATCGGAAATCAGAATTTCGCATTTCATTTGATTTTATAACAAACTTAACCAGATATTTAAAAATATTGTTAGTAAAAATTTTGATATAGTGTATATCAATAAAGGAATGGAAACCACTGGTTTGGTCTATTTTATACACGCATATTATAGATCAAACCGAAGCCAAACCAAACTCATATCGTTGCCTTTTATACGTAGCAGTAGCATAAACTACAATTCATTTATTACTAGTTCCGATGTATAATATTGGCACCTGTTCTAGTACTATCCAGTGCCTGTCTTGACGACAACGTGTTAAGGCCAGGAACTAATATATAAGTTAGACGTCAGATTAAAAACTATGTACGATTGTATTTAAAGAAACAGATTTCTCCTTGGATAATGTAGCGCACGTATAATACTCGTGATTTAGAAATGACAAGAACATTGGTACAGTTTTGCACCTTATTGCAAAGGATTAAGGTGAAAAAGTGTAAACATATCTTTTTTTTAGGTTATGCAATAAAGAGTGTTGTTTTGTTATGTTATGTTAACGTCGAGTTACACGTTGAAGTTATACCTTGTACGATCCTATTTAATTTGCATTTACTGTTACCAAAAAATAGCTGTCATTGCCGCGTCAATGGATTACGGTTATTTGGAACACATTTGCGTCTACGCACACGTCAGCACCTACAATGTGAAACGTCCTCTAACTGTAGATAATATGTCTGACTACTTATATTATTATAGGCTAAAGGGCTATGTAATTTTATTTATTCAATACAAAACAATTCGAAACGAAAAATCATTTGCATCATTAATATACACCGCTATCTATAGGTTGTCTCGAAGAGATCGCTCTCTAGCGATAAGACCGCCTATTTTTTTATCTTCAGTTTTACTTTTATTTTTCTGCTGTAACATTATATTTTGGTAAACAATAAAGAATGTTGTAAGTATTGTACTTAGTTCTCATATGTATTTCGAATCTAGCTTAAAAAAAAAACATATAGTCTGACAAACCAAAACTGGCAGTAACAGAAGAAGAAAAATAAATTATGATCATATCTTCCTATCTATGCTCTCTCTGATCAAACTTTAAATAGTAAACCAATTAATGTTTGATGTTTATTTATAATACAACTTTGTTTATTTAATCATTTTTGACCTGGTATACGTATGAATAGAATTAGCGCTTCGATTACAAAGAAATGTAAATTCATAAATGAAAGAAAAATATTGTCAATCTGTGTCAAAGGACAACTATTTGCACAGCTAAGTGTTTATTTTATTTACCCACTTTCCAGAATCCGTGGCGGTGAAAAAGGGAAACTTTAATTAAGTGGGCATTCCTTTCAAGATTCCCTCTAAGAAATAACCTTTTAAAATAAGAAGATTCCTAAAGGGACTTGTTTAGAGCCCTTAACTTGGCTCCTTTCCCTGCACGATAATAAAGTTAAAAGTTTGCTCTTAATATACAACTTGACTTACAACATTACTCATAAAACTCATTAAGCTTGAACGTGGTGAAGTTAAGTTTACAAAAAAATAATCAAAATATATTTCCCCACTAATTTTGTATACTCAGTATCTAGTTTTATCTTTTATCTCGCTATTACGCCTATTATGATTGATCGAATTTCATTATTCACAAAACTGGTACTAGATAAAGCAATAGCCCATTGATATTTTGATAACGAAATACTCACTAAAGTAGGTAATAGCTGAATGAACTATTTCTATGGCTTTACACTTTTATAAAAAATATATCAAGCAAGGATCACAGATATATCGATTAACAATGACTATACAAAGTTGCGGTCTTCCAGCATTCTGGCTATTGCCCGTTGGGGCGTAAAGGTTCTCGAGCAGAGGGCACGAACCGGAAGGCCCAGTGTGGCAGTCCCCCCACAATGTGGACCGACCACCTGACAATGATCGCGACAAGCCCCTGGATGCGGGTGGTGCAAAACCGGTCATTGTGCAGGGTCGCTTTGGAAGAGGCTTATGTCCAACAGTGGACGTCCTTCGGCTGATAGGATAATGATGATGAATTGAAATAAAGTTCATTCAATATCGCCAAATAATTTACAGCGTGTGTCTCCAAAGATATTTATTATTTTTATAACGACAAATCACTGACTGAACTGAACGCAACTTTGATACAGGAGTTTTTAATAAGTGATTCCAGCAGTTTGGTTAAGATATCTCAGCCAATTACTTAAACCCCATTTCAATCTTGTGAAACTTGTCTAAAGTCAGTAACACCTGATAGTTACACATCTAAATAACTACACGTTCCTGGCGTAATGTAACTTGGGTTACCGACGTCACTCTGGGTTTTGATTTGACGCCAGACGCCGCTTCATCAAATCGACACCCGACGACGAGGGATCAAAGGACATTCAATCCAATCTGTATGGTTTTCTATAACTCAAAGAGCTAGATAATATGATTTATATTTTATTGTAGTTGGATTTGAAGACTGGAGAACATAACTATCTAAAGATATGCTCCGTACGAGACAAAGTCTTATTTATATGAAAAATAATCGACCTTAGCCATTCATCTGAAAGTTATTGAAATTCTACGTCAGGTTATAAATGAATATTGATTACAAACCAATCCTATCAAATTGTGATACCGCTAAAATAAGTGGTTAGATTTTCGTTCAATCATTGGGTTAAGAAAGATTTAAGTATGTACCTATCTTTAATAAAGCTTAGAGATCTGTATTATCTTATGAACAATTCTGGTAATAATATTTTTTCATAGTAAATTATACGCAATACTGTTTATCAGTTCGTTAATTATACGCGTTAAAACCCACCCTTAATAAGTCAGGATATTCACTCCAACTCACCTATCCATCACATCTCATATCTACGCCTGATATTTCTAAGCATCACAGAAGAACATGGACATCAAAAACTTGTGTAATAAACCGAAACGATATAACATGATTGTGAATGTTTGTAACTTTATCAATATCGTCGTTAAACGCCCACAATGGGTTGTGTTCCAGAATTGCTATATGCGTCATATATTAAATTTGATACATTCCTAACAACCCCTGAAACTAAAACCTTGTCGTCAGGTCATAAATAAATGTTATGTTTTGAATATGGTGTTATTACTCATACATCAGTTTAGAGTAGAAAGAGTAACTTTACAATAACTAAACGTCGGTTAAACCAAACCCACTGTTGATTCCATCGTCATCGAAAAAAAAATCTTACAAAGTTAACCAAACCGCCAAACGTGCTGTATCGCCTTATTTAACGTTGATTTGTTCGATAAATCGGAGTGGTGCGAGTCGCCTCTACTCTAAAACACACTATTCGTATATAAAGTCTTACCATATATTTAACGCAAAGCTCATGACTTAACCTCTACCTGCCTAGATTTACATTTATTTATTTCATAATAAGAAACAGTGTAACCTCCTCAACCTACAGGCCTATAAAAAAGTTATCCATTCCATTTATGATTTTGTCAAATCTAAAAAAAAATACATTTCACTTGGCAAGTTTTTACTTGTGGGCGACAAGTGTACAGTAATCTCTCTCCAGCAGACATCAATGAGACAAGCTGAGTTTAATGTCATGGGCAAAGAAACCTCAAAAATCACGCGGTTCATTTGTCGATCCGTTCCTAATCAAAGCCGATACAACCCCGTCTTGTACCTATCAGACAAGTGTAACCTTAATTACAACGTGTTAAGATCTATTTTCAACAAATACTTTGGTAAAAGGGTGAAGCATCCAAATGGAATAGGATAATGCCGTAAAAGGAACAATTTTGTACATTTGGTTTATCTGTTTCATTCAGACAATTTGGTGAATACTGGCGGACGGAATTATGGAAAGTTGAAGTTCTATCCCTGATTGTGAACGCAGTCTAAGATTGTGATTTTATGAAGAAATTGTTGTTTCTCTCGTAATATATTTATTAATATTTATACGGGCATACCGTGTATATATTAATTAATATATTACGAGAGATAAAAACATGTTAAAATATTATTTAACATATGACTTTCATACAAATATTTTAAGACTTTGTCATGAAAATGCAACATTAACACATTAACCAACAAAGTCGTAGGTATTAGAAACGTGAGTTGACACAAAGTTTATATGAACTTAATTTGACACTAATACTCGTACACCAAAGCTATTACATTCCTTGCCAGATATACAATTTACCATCGTATTAGATAGTAACAAAGCGCAAAGTGTAATGGTAATCTTTGACATTGGAACAACGAAACAGTAAATACACACATTGGTATTATTTTTACAGATTATTCTCGCTCATCTTAGTGACCTATATGACATACATACATGCATATTACATACATACATATTTAGGGACAATCTTACACAAATCGACCTAGTCCTACGGTGAGCTCAGTAAAGCTTGTGTTGTAGGTACTAAACGACGATATATATAATAGATAGACACATATGTATTATGTATAAATAGTTACTTAAATTCATAGAAAACACTCTTGACTCTTGATCTGTGCTCATCACACAAACAAATGCCCTGATTGGGATTCGAACCCAGGACCATCGGCTTCATAGGCAGGGTCACTACCGACTAGGCCAGACCGATCGTCAATTCGACTCAGAACAAAATAATTTGCAATTTATTGTAAAAGGTACCAAATTAAAATAATAAATATTATAGAATTTGATAGGTTAATACGCCATTTGGACTCGTTGACATTTCGCTAGCGCTACAGAGAGTGCTACGCCGTAGCATTCCCTTTACATGATTATGTCAAATTTCGCACTGCAATATGCATGAATAATCCTTGACACAAGAAGACACACGCGGCTGAAACACGTGTCTGTATTGTAAGATTCCGTGTTTCCTGATCTAGAAGGGTCTAAACGTTCTAATTTAACATTGATACCCGTGTACATCACTGAAACAAGTTTATGAGGCAAATATCATGCAGGTATATCGACCAACATAAAAATGAGCGAAATTTTCCACCTCGCATGATCTATACCAGTTTAAAATGTACATCCTGTTTTTATATATTAAACCGATCACTCGATATTGGTACGATTATCAATAACCTATTTGAAGTTATGTTAATATTACATTTTATGATCCGTATATATGCTTCGTGAATCATATTCGTATTTCAAGTTTTATTATACCCCTCGAGGTTTTACTGCAAAGCTGCAAACGCAATGTGCGCGTTACCGCGTAACTCTACAAAATAAACCGCACAGTATACTTGATTGCTTTTCTCCTTGTTACGTCATGAACCCCCTTTAAACATATATAATATATACGTAGGTACATAGTTCAAACGTTTAGCAAAGTCTGTTTATGAGAAGTTATTATTGTTGACTCCGGTCCGTTCAAGTTTTGGCTTTGTGGTCCCGTATTACTAATAAGTAAATACGGAGTATTTCATGGACTATATTTATACAAACCAGATTTAGTTCGTTACACCTCTGCTGTCAAGTTCGTGAACCGGCACGCCTTTATTTAGAGTCAATTGTATTTTGACCAGAAGCCAAAGCGCCGAACAATATGTTGGTGTAGGTGTACCTTTCGCGTTATTAAATCAAGTTTGTGTTTTCTTTATTTAAAGTACTTCCAACGAATATATTAATTATAATGTATAATTAAAATATACACTATAATTACGGAGTAGGTGTTAACATATAGGGCAAATCTTGGCTCCTCGGTTATACTTGCTACTGCATTGTTATCGTACAGTCGACGTCAAATATATGTTTACACTTTTCACCTTAATCCTTTATAATAAGGTGCAAAAGTGTAAACATATCATTGTCGTCGACTGTACACTGAGCTGACAATGGAAGAATTGTAAGCGATAAATTGCTGCAAACCCGATTGCAAGCATTCAAATATTATAATGACAATATTTCAATGATAATAAATCGATTTCACAGCTTACATATTCTTATAGCGAGATCTGTGTAACATAATAATGTAATCACCGGTAAGCCAAGGTTTTTCAAGGAAAATGCGGTACTGAATAGATACGTGTTATCAGTCCTCATTTTATTCATTCGCTACTTATTTGTAAGGAGCAACGGGTGACTATTTATAAACCATCTGAATTAAGTAGAAAGGAATAAAAAATTGTCTTTTGCGTTTTCGAAAACATAAAGTTGGCCTGCCCTGCATACAAATTTCTAAGGGTAATCAACATTACTAATTAAGGTAAGTGGAGGCTTATACGGAGAAAATGTTTCAAGGATATTACGTTCCACACGAAACCTTGTACACAGTACGTAAGTGACAACTAGTTCGAACACAGGTTCTAATCATATTATAGCAATGTAATTAGTACAATTGTACACTAGAGAATCGTTATCGTTGATAAATCTTCCCTTCGTTTGAGAAGAGGAGAAACCCCTAGGGGCCCGCGCTTTATCGAGTTCGGTTCAGAGCCCTTAAATCTTAATGATATTACCCATGAATTCCGAATCTTTCCGACTTTTTTCATAACAACGTTACAAAATAACATAACTGTAATAAATGTTTTAATAATAAAATATATTACAGAAAAAAGGGAAGTACAGAAAAGTGCTACAGTCACTGATCTGTGTGTGATAATAGAAATCCATTGCGAAAATTGATCTATATAACTTTTAAACATAAATGGTTTTTTATTTGTTTGTATATCAGCATTAGTACGATCCTTAACAACATGCAAAAGATATGGGTGGTTATAGGTAGTTGCGTAAATTGTAGGTAATACTTATAAGTGGTATTTGAATGATAATACGAAAGATCTATATTATCTACTCGTATATGTATATTCTAATTTAAGTTTGAGGTGTTGCTATCTCTTGCAATTTACTCCAAATATAGTCGATGAAATAGTGTAAAGTTAGAGTCTGGCGGCGGAAGAATCCATGTTATATATTTCAGTTTTATTACATTCACATATCTAGATAGAACCTATTAGTGCTGACTTTGAAATCAAACCTAGAGATTATATATTACAACTAAACCGCGGTCTTAAACTCAAAGTTTCAATCGAATAGGATAATAATACAATATGATCATAGATCATAGTACATATTTGCTGCTTCCGATAGTCATAAAACATTATAGTTTTATAGTTATTTTATCACACTATAAACGCTATCCTTATCCGCAATAATGGCAAGGCATTGTCACTCTCTATGATCACACAATAAAATCTTTATACAGCGGTCATGTATGTACATACGATATGCATCTATTTATCCGTTTACCGGCTACATTGTACAGCGGCTAGAGTGTACGATTGCACTATCGGTATCATTTCGAGTAAATGAGTAGTATGACCGTGTCACCTATAGGTTGTTTGTGATGCTAATGACTAACTAGTTTTAAATTGCAACTAAGTACCTACTAATTTAAGTACACTGAAATCATTTGTTACTTAAAATCGCCTTGATCACTTTTTATTACCGAAAGCAATATCATATGATATTGCTAATTAGTAATGTTTTTTAACTTACCTGTCCAACTTGTGAAATCCTTGTAAACCAATTGTAACTTCTAACTGATAAAACATAACATCAATAAAGAATTAAATAATGTTTCGGGTAGATACATTAATACCGATATTTTGAAAAATCACCAAAACCGTCTTCAATTTCAGTTATCACTTATCACCATTTATTGTAAACTTGACATTAGACGTAGACACATCATAAGCAAAATTCTTTAATCTTAAATTAAGAAAAAAATGGCCAGCAATATGTAGATCACACAATATAATACTCACTAAGGAGGTACCTACTTTTGAAAGTTGCTTATTGAACTTTTTGTTGAAGTTTTGTGTACGGTAGCACACTATGGACCTTACAGGCTTGCAGCATAAATACTTAAATATATAACTTACCATCTATTGCTTTGTTAAGAAGTTGTACTTTTAGCAAGAATTAGAAAATAAAGCATAGGTATGTTATCCTTTTCACCATGCAGAATGTGTATCAATTAGACGCAGTGTAATATTTCATACATAAGTTTCAAAAAACTCTTTGATACGTGCCGGGGTTTGGACCCGTGACCTCTGGATTACAATCCGCACGCTATTACCGCTAAGCCTATTCGAGTCTTTTCTTGTACTGGTGAGTGAGCACTACTTTCTCATTTTTGTCAAAGGAAGCTCATGCCACCTAACTCCAAAGGTCCAAGCCCCAGTTTGATTTCTGCGACACCTAATCCAAACTACAAATAATTGCATATTATTATTATGTGTTAATTTACTCCTACTCGTATCGTTTGAATGTTCATCTAATTCATGAGGCAGATTGGAGTATCTACGTCAGTTACCAGCGTGTCTAGATTTAATCAAATTGCTTACGTCGACGGCTTGACAAGGACGACACCTACATCCTTAGCGGCCACGCCTTAGTTGTTGTGTCATTTTATCTCAGCGTCATAATTTGATACATTATGAACTGGAGGATTATGAAACGTAGCAAGAAGCTGTATCTTTCTATCTGTTCTGGTTCTTTCATAGTTAATGGACTTTAGGACATCATATTATGATTAATGAACCCTAATCCGGTCCGGTAGAGTCGAATTATTTACACAATTTGACTTTACCGGATCGATCGCACTTTAACGAGTTGTTTACTAATGAGGATGTTTCAAGTTCTAAATTAAAACTTCTTAAGGTCAAGGGCTAAGAGATATATTTGTGTCTTCTACGAGAAAATCGACACAAAAAAAAATACAGAAAGTAGTAAAACTTCAGAATTTTATCAGAGCGCCTACGTTATTGTGGCTTTAATAATAACGTAGGCTGTTTCTGGGAGTCGTAGGAATGACTTAGGTACCTACCTACTATAGTAAAAAATAATCGGACAAACCTTGGAAGCTGCACCCAACGATCCAAGACCAGGTGTTTTCAACACGCTGTCGTGCAATGTCCAAAACGTACCTGATTACCAATTCATGATTGCCTATGGCATACATTTAAATGTTATCAACATTTGATTTAACAAATAGGCCGCTTTTATTACCAATCACTCCCTGAATAATAACGTTAATCTTTATGGGAATCATCACTATTGTATTCTAATGACAAATTGTTATCGTTACTTTCATTATTATACTACTTCAGTTTACGATAAGTTGACCGCTGTTTTTTTAATCGGGTCATAATATACATACATAATTATATACTTATATATATACCGGGTGTTATAAAAAATGTGATACATAGTAAAAGATGTGCAACATCATGAACAATTAATGCCGGTTTGATAATTTTGTATCACGTTTTTTTAACACCCAGTATATATTTATATATTCAAAAACACGTTTAACCTAAACGTTTATTACATAAGCCTAAATTATGTCGTGTAGGTACCTACCTACACGATATAATTTAGGCTTATGTAATAAACCATATACATGTTTATTAGAATAACCTTTATATATACTATTAAACAACATAAAAGCGGGATTACATTACAGTTGAACATCTATCATCCATCCCTTCACAGAATTTCAAACATTCACTATACGTATAAACAGCCGTCCAATCGCCACGTACCTATAAATATCCGAACTCTTTAGAACCTCTTCACATATAAATACAGTTCAAAATTGTAAACATCTCTTACGAAGATTACTGCATCTTATCTGTATCTGTATATTTAAATAAGAGAATCCCGAAATAGGTGAATTTCTATGCGCTTAAAAACATTAGGTAGGCGAGAGGAGGTTATAGAAGAACTTTGTTAAATCACAAATAAATCATGGTAGGTTTTTTCTTACCTAAAATAAAAATATATAGATAGAAAAAGATACTTTGTCAAGTATCTTATTACTTATATGCACTGGCATATAAGTACCTACTTACAGTACTTACTATTTATATTTAATTTGGTCCTTATCTGGCGGTCTAAATGCTTGATTGCCACCGTGACCACAGTCGTAGATAAAATAGAAAGAAATAAATTATATATTCAGCGTAATGGTACCGAAATAAAAAAAAACATTACAGGGTGTGACTATTTATCAGATACTAAATACAATGCCACTCAGCATGAGTCGTAACATGACTGGGCATGCAGTGAGGCTGATTTTCAGGGCATCCCAAATAATATTAAATATAAAATTGGTAAATACTTACTGTTTTTAATGATCTAGTGATATACCTACGATTAATTGCCACCTAATATCTAATATCTTTAAAGACTCTTTCACCTCAGTAGCTCGGAAATAACCGTTTAGTTCTATTCAGATAGCAAAGTTGCATTTTATTCACAACAGTGCAAAGTAATTTCATACAAATTGTTTATTTCTCATCGAGCGTTTTAATATTATCTGGGTGGATGTTCTTTTACATAATGTTTTTGAATGATGAATGATGGATGCCAATAATATTGAATATTTTTTTAAAGTTTTAGACATTTTTTTTCTTTAAAAATTGTGTGTTACATTCGGTTGCAAAATGTGTTCCCCTCTCGTGCTTTGAGACCCTCCCAATGGTCAAGATTCCACTCTTTGAACCACTCGCTATGATCGTGTACCTCGTGGTTCAATTTTGGAATCTTTCGCTAGCTCGGGTCTCAATAATAGCACGAGAAGGTAAACACTAACACTGCTCCCTTGTATAACAAATAACTATTATAGATACATAAATCTTGTTACTGTGGACGACAACATATTTAAAAAATATATCTGTAGGTATATGTTAAAGGCATCAATAAGGTAGTAGGTATATTTCTCTCGTATATTTTTACAAATTTTGGTGCATTCCAATAACCAATACTATTTAACGTGCAGTGATATGAATATGTTAGCATTATGTATTTTGTAAAGCATATTGCGAATGGTAGACACTTACTAACTACTGGTGTTCATTACCATATTTTACTATATCCCCGCCAATATACATCATGTATTTTCTTCAATCACTTGATAGGTGAGTGCGAGAGACGAACTCTATGTCGGAAATAGTTAGGTTAAGTACCTATATAGTTGGTTTTGGCCCTACAAGCGACGCAGGTGTTGCGGAAGTAAACTTCGTTTATTATATCGATTGTACGAAGAATACAAATTGAAAATTACCAATACATATTCATATTAATTATTTCAGAAGTTGACCAGTTCACTACTTTCAAGACAAGAAAAGACAATTTTGGTTCTACTACTGCTTGCCTTTGTAACTGTCTACAATTGCAACTTAGCAATAATAGTGACCTATAGGCTAAAATGCTAATAGTAAAGAGAATATAGATAGTAGAGAGATGAATATAGATGATGTAATGTGAAGTTACATTATACTTTATTTAATAGACGTGTTATCGCTTGCCGAAAACTACTATGAACAACTAACACACTAATCCAAAATGGGTTATCGATAACACGCCACTAAATACTTAAAAAATACTTAATTTAGAATCTAAAGATAAACCACGATTAGTATTCAAGTGTGGTACTTACTTATTGCAGTTTTGGTGCGCACATTCCGCGAGTAGCACATCGGGTGGAGGATGGCCCAGTATCGGTCCACGGATACCGCTACCAGGCAGAAGATGCTGATAGTGCAAAGCATCACAAGTAGCGACACTGTGAAGAGACAGGCATGCAAGTTCCGCGGCAGCCCTACAGAAGCTAGTATCGCGAAGGGTATCCCCAACAAGCCCACTAATAAATCCGCCACAGCCAAGGAAACTATGTAATAGTTCGTGCGACGCCTCAATCTCCTGTCCCTTCTAAACACATGTATCACCATAGCATTTCCGACGATCGCCACTAACGCCACTAATATCTCCAAAGTCGTGTACGCTGCGTACAGCTCCGGGGTAGAAGACCGGTGCCCCGGAGCTGGGGTTGTCGCTTCAGGAAACTCAGTCGCAGCTTTTGCCATGCCGCCAACTTTTTGGCTTTAACCCATAGTTTCACCGCTTAACACTGCTTGCGAAACAAGTCGCAGAAACTTTAAAACTACACAGATTTAAATTTTCTTCAGAAAGTTTGATAGTACATGTTGTAGTGGAATGTATATTTTGAATCGTAAAACTTTCGCCGCCTGTTATCGCGTCGGTTATCGTGGATACGGAGCGGAGCGCGTGTCCCGCCCGCGAGTCTTCCCGCCACTGCGGCAAATGGCAACACGCGCCGCCGGGACGCACGCACGAGATCACTTGTTGCCATTGCAACGGTTGCGAACGTTTCAGGAATTAGAAATTTGTTCCAGTCAGTCCTTAGGAAATAGGAATAAACGGAATACTCATAGTTACTGCGACAATACTCGAAATAACATAAGTCATTTCAGCTATAACCTACACATTACAACTATCTGCCGCGCGACGCCGCACGCAGCTACAATAACAAAACAAGACGATGAAACGAAGTTCAATTTAGGAACAAACACTATAAATCTTTCATTTTTTGTAAATAAAAAAATGCAAAACTTAATAAAAGATACTTTAACTAATGGGTTATTAAAAGTGTTTTATATGTAGTGACAAAGTTAACTTTACATTAAATAAAAATAAGTGTTTAACGTGTCTACTTTGTCTAGCCTACATTTCCAACGTCCCGTGTATGCTGCCTGTTTAGTGTGCGCATCTATAAAAATAACGTACGAAAGTGGATGATGGCGTTCATTCATACATTTAGAGCGCTATTAGTCTATTACCCCAATTGCCCTTTTCCAATTTAAATAAAAATTCAACTGTATACCACACGCAAGCCAAAATAAGGGCAAATACAATAAGAAAGTGTGTATAAAGTGATAGGTATCAAATTTTATATTTTATCTGAAAGTGAGCAATGAAACATTACATCATTAACAACAGTGTTAAAAAATGTCAATGTAACTTCTCCATCAGTGTAACTTCTTGTCTGTATGTAACAGACAACGCACACAAGAAACGCGGCATATTTTAATGTAGCTAGACGATTATAAATAGCAACAAATACAAATATATTGCTCGGAGACAGAGCACGTCCTCGTAAAAGCATAAATTCTAAAGAGCAGCCAGAATTTCAATTTATATGAAGCGTAGGGTGTTGGGTAGTCGAGTGCAAAAATATATGCTAAGACTTTATTTCGCGACATAAAAGCGTAGGTACTTATTATATACGTTGTATGCGCCACATTGTTAAAGTTGCCTGTACCTTCCTACCATCTTAGTAATTCCAGCCGATCAACTACTTAGGTACTCAGGCAGGCAGGCATTAATATGAAATCGAATGCACAAAAATACAAAATAACGCAATGTACGGCGAACACATATAAGATAACTGATAACCTGACAATCCTTCATCTTTTATTTATCTTTTTTAAGGTCGGCGTAGTGACCCCGCCATCGTGATTGGATTTGACGTTGACAACGAAATTTGATGGTGCTCGACGCAGATTACGCATACAGATGAGCTCGGTTCTTAAAAAATTGTTCGAAATAAACGAAAGGAGAATCATAATCTCCTCTCTCCAATAATATTACCCTGTAACTTATCGGGCAAACTGATTACACCCCTTTAAATCATGTCAAGCACAAAAATATCTTTACCTATATCTGCGGCGTTACCGCGAAAACCGTTATTCGTAAATTTCGTACGATTGTTTCTGTCATGACGTCTTAATTGGATATACAAACTTCGATGTTCGCGGTACCGGGCCTGGCCCTACGAGTAATACCGGGACACAGTGATGGCAAAAGATCGTAACGCATTAATGATTACATATAATGGCCTACCGTCGAAGTTCGAAAATTCCGGGAATTTTTCTCTTTTACTCCAATTAAGGCGTAATTAGAGTGACAGAAACAATCGTTCGAAATTTGCAATTTTTGATGTTCGCGGTAGGCCCTCTGAACTTTTCATTTCCAGTCATTTACTGTTACCTAGGCATTTCTACATTACGTTTTGCAGTAGTAAGTTTATCACTCTGAATCATTAATGAATATCTGCCAAATACAATTTAAGCTTGGCGACTATCTGATTTACTCTTTTTCACCACCGCTCAGTGTGTCCTTACCTAATCATATACATAGCTCGCCACATAATATTTTGATGAACTGCGATATATTGGTAGTATATATGTATATTATATGCGAAAATGTGTCTCTACCGTACACGTGCACTACACGCGGTTTTCGCGCAATGGATTGATATGCTGTTAGGCGGTTGAACGTGGGGTTTTGTAGAAGACGTGGCACGAACGAAAATAGTCTGCTTTTTTTTATTAACACGTTCGCTGCGGTATCGGGCCGATCGACCCTGACATAAGCATGGTTAACTACGATGTTAACTAACTGCCACAGCGAAGGTGTTAAGGTGCAATACCTACTAAGGACCTCAGGGTTATCAAATGAAGTAAACATATTTCAGTACCAAATACGATGTATTTAGAGAAAATTATCATTAGTATGCATACATATAATTGAACTCAAAATGTCTGCTTTGTAATACGAGTATTAGCGAGTTAAAAACTCATTAAAACATAAGTCAATTATGCAATATATATTTTATTATGATAGGAAGAACACACATATATGATTATCATTAAAATATCCATCAATAATGACTATAAAAAACTGCCTGAAACTCATCGAAATTACCCGTTCATATTGCAAGTCACTCTGTAGCTAAAAGTTGTAACTCTACGTGACTTTCGTAGCGTATTGAGGAAAATGATCCAGAGGCGCTACCGCGAACAACGATATTCGTAAATTTCGGACGATTGTCTCTGTCCCTCTCATGACACCCTTAATTTAAGTAAAAGAGAAAGATGCCCGAACTATATGAACTTCGATGTCCGCGGCGCCGCTCCAGTATTGGCAATAGCTGTACAAACAAGATCGCATCTTCTTAATGTAGGCAAACGTACTAGTATCTTTTATTGTGTCTCAGATGTAGGTAGGCACAGTTACTTCGAAGATTTTAGGCTGCCATATAAACTTGATATTGATAAGAAACTACAAAGTGAGTTGCATTGTTCGTGTTCGTAATCAGCATGGAAAGGTTTTTTTCGACATGAGAAACTGGAAAACTGCGTGAATTTGTACCAGCTCGTTACAACGCACACCGTTCGCACAAACACAAAAAATGCTAGTAAGGAATGGTTCATAACGAAAATACTTATACTATGTATAAGTTACGAGTCATATATATATGCGCATATTATGCATCATGAAAATCAAGTTAAATTGTGAATGAATATGTTAGGGCTCGAGCACACAGTGTCTTTCCAGCGTCGTCGTCTCATTAAAGCCCGTTTCACATCAAGCGCGGGCGCGAGTCAAGGCGGGCCCGCGTTGACACGCGCCCGCGCTTGATGTGAAACGGGCTTAACGCCTGCGTAGTGCCTTCTCGACGGTGCGTCTCGGAGTCTCAGATGCCAACGTCAAGCCAGCGCCCGCGCAGCATCCTCCCTGGATATGGTCTAAATCGCTCTCACGAATTCCATTACTCCATAGAGGATCTTCCTAATATCGGCAATTCTAACAAGACGCCGACGCGACGTTCAACAAACGCCATTATCGGCGTATCGACGCTGCGCGAGTTTAGACGAGACACTGACGTTAGAAAAACGCCACTAGCGTCTGCGTCGGTTCAGCGCGGGCTGCGCCGGGCGATGCTCGCTAGGCGCTAAGTGTGCCCAGGCCCTTAATAATAAACCATGAAAACGCTTACGCATTAGAAACTTCCCGACAAATGCATCTACATAAATAAATACTATGGACATAATCTGTCTACCAGGTGCATGGGTATCCCCATGTCTAGCAGCCTTGCCCTGGACATACTGTCTAAAGTTGGATATAAATGTAACATAGCCTCCCAGCAAATTTCACTTAATTTGGGTACACAAAGCCAAACTTTGTACAAAATATTATTTCTACTAGTGGCTTCCTCCTTTGGCTCAATGCCTCCAAATACATACATGCAGCCCTGTGATGTCACTGTAGATGAATGAAAATATAGAGGATGCGGTAACACAGTCTCCCTCATCTTGTACCACTGCATTTCTGACACATTAAGCCTCCATATGTCTTCAAATACAGAATTTCCATCAGAACCTCCCGCTACAAATACTTGAACACCATTTTGTGTGTCTATCTGGACAGCACTGTGGCATTTTCGTGGTAAAGGGGCTTCAATGTTCTGTTTGGTGTCATCAGCTTTTGGTGTTAACATAGACCAAGTTCTGGTTTTGAGGTCAAACACTGGTATCTCCATTAGTTCGAAGGCCCACTCACCTGTACCACCCCCTATTATGAATAACTTATCATCTACTCTAGCAACTTCATGCCTGTACCTTCCTATAGGCTCCCCTTCACCGCCAGTACCAACAAATACTGACTCCCAAATCAATGTTCGTAAATCTAACCTAAAAAATTAATAAAACATGTACTCCAAACATACCATAGATAACATATGTATAATAAAAATAGAGTAAACTGGTATAGTATAAATAATATGTACCTGTAAATGTCACTGTTGTAGGCAAAGCCGTTGGTGCCACCAATAGTATAGAAATATCCATCATGGCATAGTATTGCTTGCCCATATTGCCCTGGTGGCTTTGAACCTGATGCTTCTAAAACTACAAGTCTGGCATCTCCTGGACTTGCCTTCCATGCTATCACATCATTACTACACTTATTACCAAATGGTGCACCAGTCCCTCCAAATATCTAAAAGCAAAAATAAGTTAAACTCACAAGTTTCGGACAAAAGTTAACATTGACAATATTTAACCAGATTCTGAGCCTGCTACGATAAACAAGGTATTAGAATCTGTGTCATAAACCAAACAAGAACTTACTACCTTTACATATGGTAATAAAAGTTATCAGTTAGTTAGGGTACAAACCATTAGGTATCGGCCATTCATACACATTGCATTAGACGCTAACTCCTCCGGCATATTCTCTACTACTTCGTGCTCGGTCCATTTGCGAGTTGCTATCGAAAAACTCCATAGCTCTTTGAAAAGCGGTCGCTCAGGTGTCCAAGTCGGATTTTCTCTCTGTATGCTGGTTCTCGGCAGTGACGGGTTGTAGCCGCCGAAACAGTAAATGTTAACATCGTCACAAGCTATTCTATGTCCACTTCGAGGTCTGGGGCATTCAGCACTACGAAACTTTACTTCAGTAACCTTAAAAGGCTTGAAAACAAAGTCTCTTCTAGATGAAGTCATTTCGCTGAATGTAAAAGCATGTAGATGGCTATTAGGATGATGAAGAATATCTATAATAATTAATAGACTTATTAAATCACCATTTAATTATAAAGTCACAATATTTTTACTATATTTTAACACTAATAATAAAAATTCCAACTTCACGTATGTGTGAAGTGAACATGACAGTTTCGTGAACGTTACTAAACTTTTTTGAAATCTACTTGTCTAAAATATGGATCTTATGTTAAGGTATTTAAGCACATATTTGATAGTTCAGTTTTGACATAAAATATCACGCCACAGAACAATAACGTTTTCGATAAAACGTTTGTCAAACCTATGCTATGCCAGTGATAATTTTTCTGCAAGGAATTTTAATATACACATATATAATTTCTATAATTAATACATCTATTATAATGTTTTTCTGTTTCCGTCTTTATTTATTTTTGTTTTCAGACAGAGACAAAATGTATCAAAACTCTGAAGGGTTTATTACATATGTCCCGCATGCAGATCATCTTGCGTGGTCTATAGCAGTGCTATAAAAATTTATATCTACATTATTCCAATGTGACGTGCAATATGACGGAATATGTTAAAAAAATTGTTTTAAATAATATATTTTTTTTTAGATTATGTCACAAGAGAGTAAAATAAAATATCTACGGCAAGGGCAGGAGGGTGATATTGAATCTTAAACGAAGCTGTCTACAATAGAAGCCAGAGCGTAGCGGTGGGTTCTAAAATAGATGGTGATTCAAATGTTAAAACCCGAAGTGAAAATAATTTTACTACCGTGTGACACATACTGCTTTTCACGTCACCTTTGAATAAAATAAAATATTATTGGATATGTTTGTTTTAGACGGCGATTGGCTGGCTTCCTGGGTCAGAAAAAAAACACCATATGCAGTCACATTTTTTAATCATAATAGACGACACGATACAGTGCACGTTTTGTGGATAAAATAGTACAAATATAATGAAAAAACCACTACATAACTTTGTTAAACTTCCAGTTCACTAATTCGACAGATTTTTTAAACTCATAGTTAATTTGTTGCTAAGCTCTTGGTTATATCGTATTAGTGACCTAACAATTAAAAACAAAACCCTCAGACATTATAAGTTCAGAACACAATTTATTAAGAATCTAGCAGAATATGTATTACACTAATTGTAATAGTATTTTTTTTTTAATTAATCATTTATACTTGAAATAATAACGAAATATGCCCACAAGTTGAAGGGTCCCTAGAACTTTAATGTTCTAACTGTTATATAAGTTATATTTTATACATAGGTCTATGTGAGCACTTCATTTTAATCTATGCAGCGCGATGCATACCGGTAGCGAACAAAACTTTATGCTTAGATTTCTTGTTTTTCTTTCCAGAGGGGGACGGAGCTGAGATACTGCATTGCAGGGCGGCCTCGATGGCGTCGCTGAGCACCAGGGCGCGAGGGGCCGAGCCTTCCTCTTCCGGAGGAGTCGCCGGTGGAGGCGTCGATACTTTGCGTACTCGCCACGTACCAGAAGTACCCGCCATCTGACAAAATCAAGAGGTAGAAGCGACTTAGCCAAATGTAATTGCATAACATTACATATAGATATTCTTCGCCCTGAAAAAGGATGTTATGTGCAATGCATGATAAGGGGGCATGAAAAAAATTGTGTGCTCAATAGTGGTTGATAAGGGAGCTGAACGGTTATTTCGAAGCTTACATTTTTAACCTTTTGAACGCTGTTCCCCTCATGTCAAAATGTGTCGTACACGACTACATCTCGACTAGTGAAAAAAATATACCTTGGTGTTATTGGCGTTAGGGTTAAAATGACGACACAGAATCACAAAGAAGGCATCACACGAGTCATATCGCGAATTGCTTAAAAAACGTCGAGGGCCTCGTTACTTACGCCCACTTGCGCCACGTAGGGTTTTAGCCGCCAACCCAGAGTTAACTGTTAAGAAACGTATGGACTTAACCGATCAACCTCGGGTCGGTCAGCTGACCCCGGACGCTGCAACGTTTTCACCACAGTACCTTAGCAAACGACAGGCCCGACGACGAAGGCTCTCGACCGGCGGGCTCGGGCGCGGGCGGGGCGACGGGCGGGGCGGCCGGCGGGGCGGCCGGCGGGCTGGCGGGCGGCGGGAAGTGCAGCGCGGACGAGCAGTCGGGGCGCGGCGGCCCGTCGGCGGCGCGGCGCAGCGCCCGCTCGCGCCGCCGCTCCTCGCGCTGCCGCCGGCCTCGCTGGCGCGCGCGCCGCTCCAGCTCCTCTGTAACGACGCCATCGTGAGATCGCTCGCCGTCGGTCGTCACCCCGAGCGGCCGCGAGTCGGGCGAGGCGCGCCCCCCGCGGGTCGCTTTCATATTGTTGGATTACGTCTGTATGAATATTTTATTGACACGAAGGGCGCCCTCGAGACCCGCTTGCAGAATGAATGTGTTGAATTTCCCGCCGCTTCGTGAGGGCGCTCGTCGTGTTTCTTTACGAAAGAATAGACTCGACCCCCCCGAGGTATGCGGTCGATAATATTGTATAAAGATTATTTTCTGTTGATATAAAGATAATCAAATAAATTAAAAGCGTAATCGAATAACTGAGCCTAACGCATACCTGAGAAGCTATTAATTGCAGCTTCAGTAGCATATGGTGGTTTTAGATCTATTTCCACTATGTCAAAAGAGCAGTTAAGCGGCAAATGAGCGGCGTACGGCATGTGTTTTCTGGTCTGTGGGAAGAAAAACAACTTTATAATAGATGTTTATTTATCAAGGCAATATTTAAAAATTGTGATATCATATAACGTATTATTAAAAATAATTTTGTAAAATTCAAATCAAATCTTATTAAAGCGGTTTTAATAGCGTAGACGTGTACCTGTAAGTAACTGTTCTAATGCGTCAAACAACAAAAGATAGGTTATTTTAATTTGTAATACCTAAATGTGACATTTATATCAATATCTAGGTAGCGGAGCTTACGCGGCTATACTATAAATTTAGCCTAGTTGAATATATGTACAATAATAACCTGTTCTACAAGTGACAAGGTTTCCCGGTGCAGCACTCGGCCGGCCACGACGGCGGGCGCCGCGGCCAGCGCGCCCCACGCCGCGCCCAGGATGCGCACGTTGAGGCTGTTCAGGAACACCAGCTGCCCGTCAGAAGCTACAAACGTGAAGAGAGCACGTGGTCATTTTATGGCGCAAGTTTCCATTCAGAATTAAAAAAAAAACGTCAAAACCATTCAATTTTATTTTCTTTACTTTTATGGGCTGGGAACTGGTCCTCACGAACACGTGAAGCAACTCTGACAGGCTAGACGCGCCTTCAGAAAGGCGGCCTCGTTTTAGATGCGCGTGCCCCAAGTGGTTCTGTTCCTGTCCATGTGTTCATGGGAAATAACAGAAGGTATAAAGTTTACCTTGATAAAAGTAGAAGTACTTTGCTTGATTTTGCTTGTCAACATCTGTTAAAGAATTCTGTATAGCTTCAGTAGCCTCCGGGTAGTCAATCAAAGGAAACTCCTCATGTTGACTTTCGTTTACATTGTCTAGATTGAACTCAGGTGCATCTGGATTTAGGTTGGACTCAACATCAGCCATCTCCAACTGTTGCATTTGGTCTTGAATAACATCTAAACAGGCGGCACCTTCTTCAGTCACATCAAACCAATCAACCCTGGTTTGATTTAATTCTTGCTTTTCGTATACTGTTGGAGCCTCATCTACAACTTGCTCTATTTTAGTGACATCACATTGTAAAATAATTGACTCCTCCTTCAACCTTAGCAGCTCTAGTGCTTGTTCCATGAATACAATTTCAGTTGTATCTATCTCCGCTAATATTTGATCTTCAATTTCTTTCCTTTCTCTCTTCAAAATGTCTTGCACCTAAAACAAAAAACTTATTGAAAATTCACAAGTTAATTACAGATTTACTTAATTACAGATTTACCGAATTACAGACTTGGATAAATTAAATATATGTAAGTGATTGGACCAAAGGCTGTGAAGCGAAATAAACTATCAAGAACAAAGCATGTATATCTTTAGTCTATTTTTACACTTTATTCTATTGCATAGAAACATGACCTTACAATACTTGAAATTCTTTATTTGATTATTCGCCTACTCGTATGTGAATAGTACCCTACTAAAGTGATCACAATCTAACTAAAAGTGTAGCAAGTATTACAAAAAAAAAACAGATTCCATAGAGGTAAATAATCATTTATAAGAATAGAATAATTATTAATTAGTCCAGTCTTGATAAAATTTTAATGAATGATAAAAACCACTAGCTTCCATATCAAAAAAAGTCGCCAGTCAAGTAGTTATTTACCTGTTGTTTGTTAGCAGCGAAGAACTTGGCATATGGTGCATCATTGATATAATGAAGTGGCAGCACTGCTTCCGCTGGAGCATCTCGCATCTGGCCCCGCGGCGGCGCCACCTCCACGACAGTCGAGCCTCGCAAACGACGGACCAAACGCATGGATATCTGCAAATGACAGTTCATTATTATCAACAGCATAATAACATTAAAAAGTAAACACGACCAAGTACCGCCCTCTGTTGTTAATTTCTTCTAGATAAATTAGTTAACAAGGAAAACTAATCACAAGAGTGATGTGCAAAATCATTAAAAATAGAAGACATGGGATAGAATAACACAATTTTCAAGTCTAAGAATTTAAACATTTTAACAATCATTAAAATATAGTGAACCAACCAAACAATGCAACAGGTGCAATCAGGTCACAGGTGGAAGTTATGCAGCGTTTCCGTAATGTGTAAACCATCTTGCAAAATAATAGAATATTTTTTTAATCTTAGAAATTGCGATGATGTTGTCCTGGCTAACGGAAGAGAATAACAACAAGAAAAACTTAATTATCCTGACAGCATAATGGTCCACTAAGATTTTAAACTTTTTGACCTCCACAGCTATTTTGTTATAGCTCAAAATGTCCACAGTTACTGCCGCTGTGGCATTCAAAAGAAATCAGTATCCACAATGCAATGTAGGAATTAGTAAGTACCTCCTCTGCAGGTGATTCCCATTGCACCACCCGCGTTGGCTTCATATCCTTGACCTGAAGAGGGGCATGACAGACTGGGCATGGCGGAGGCTGCTTGTCATGAGTTGCAGCATAATGCATTACGCAGGGCCAGCAGTAGACATGGCCACAGAGGCCAGTGCGACCTGCTACAGGAGCTCCCAGGCAGATCGGGCACTCAGTGCACCCAGTGCTTCTAACCACCTATTAAAATAGAATTATTTTATATTAATAGAACCTTATAACTTATAACAATATAAGTCTGAAATTTTTGCACTTCAAAGTAGTTATGATATATCTTAGGGTGAAAGTTTGTATGGATAGATTGATAGATGTTTGTTGCTCTTTCACACAAATATTATTGCATTGATTTTTCTAATGAAACTATACAAAAAGATAGCTCATATATCAAAATAACATTTAGGCTATAATTTATAAAGCTATTGTGCAAATTAGGCACATTGAAAACAGGTGTATACTTGAAAGTTGAAATAGTAATCTTGCGCGCAACTAAACCATTGAAAATTTATATTTAAAATTTGAGACTATGA
This sequence comes from Grapholita molesta, assembly GCA_022674325.2. NCBI lineage: Eukaryota > Metazoa > Arthropoda > Insecta > Lepidoptera > Tortricidae > Grapholita > Grapholita molesta. Next base: position 13,421,255 of record CP053130.2, on the reverse strand, counting down.
TGCAAACTTTCTTCAGGCATTATTCTTATTGCAACTAGAGAAAATATAGTGAGGTACATGTACTACTCACACCAGATTAGTTTGATCAAGCAATATAGCAAATATGAAGAAAGATAGAAAAGTAGCTAGTAAAATACTATACATATTATATACTAAGGTATTCCTAAGGTAAGGGCCCTGCCTACCTATAGTAATTTCATTTTATATCAAGTGGAACAGAATTGGTTTTCTTTGCCTTGGCTAATTTTGAATCAGTTCAAATTCTACTTTATTTCCTTACTCGGAACTAATTCAACCAGCATTTCTATTGCATCACAAGGCCTAGGACGACAGTTGCTGTGACTAGTAAATATTCAATAAAATACATAATGAGATGGAACACTAACAATTTCTTCAATTTGCTCCCACTTGATAGGCACATCAGGATCCAGTATGTTAGCCTTGTAGTCTCCATTCTCCTTCACTACAAACTGGCAACTGGAGAGAAAATATGTATTAGTTTTCATATTAAGTAGTAGGTAATACAACATTTTGTTAACCCATAAGAAAGTCCCAGTTATACATATATATATATTATGTGTCAGTTAAATACATTCTCAAGTTGGTTATGCACTGTAAAATCACAACTGATTTTGAAACTTATAATAAAGAAAATCAGATTCTAAGTGATTGTATGTGGTTGCTATCTGTTTTCTAATTTGTGGAATCTTGCAAGAATCAACTATGGCAAAAGAAGCTGTTTAACACGTTCACTGTGGCATGGGGCCTTTTGACCCCTCACAAAGTATGGTTAACTGCAATGTTAACTAATTGCCGCAGCTAAGGTGTTAAGTAACGTTTTTGAGTATCACCTTAGCAAATAATTAGCAATTTTTATTTTCCTCAGTTACTTAACCCTTTAAGGTGAGCAATCTCAATTAAATTGTAGCTAAGAAGTATAAGACAATGTGTATAGATGTTGCTCACCTGAAAGAGTTAACATTGTAATAAAAGATAAAGATAGCCTTTATTACTAGAGATACATTTTGAATTAAAATATAAGTATATAAGTTTTCTTGAGTTTATTTTTATTCTCTAGCTTGTCCATCGACATAGGCCTCCTCTAAGTGTTTCCATTTAGATCTGTCTTGTGCGATTCTAGTCCAAAGTGGTCCAGCCAACTTTTTGATATCAAAAAGTATTAAAAAAAACATTGTAATTAGCCATACTTATTGTGGGGTCAATAAACCCCTTACCCAGTGAATATGCTAAATCTAACTTTAAATTATGCTTTATCTATCTTGCATAAGTTGGATAAATCAAGACCAAGTGCAGAACAGAGAAATTAAAATGATTATACTACTCTTATCTGTTTATTTGTGTGTATTGCAGAAAGTGAATAAATGAGTTCTCTATCTATCATATAATCTATATGCTTAAAAAAGTTATATAAAATCATGTGTGCATTGCCAGTTCATAAGTAGAACCAATTATCTGCTAAAATTAAGTGACTTTTAGGATGAAATAGTTATGATTAATGTAGTTCTTAAACAACTTACTAAGCACGGAGATAGAGATCATGACTGTGTCTTTGCAATGTTCTCTGGACTCCTTGACGACGCGGTACTGGATCTCTTCTGTCAGCACTCCCACGTGGGGTATACATGAAGTTCAGCAAATGGTTCCAGTTTTGCTTCTTGCTTCCAGGTGCATACACTGACCCTATTTCAGGGTCATCATCATCACCTAACCTGTATAAGTAATAAATTATGTAGACACAGATTTAAAAAACCTAACAATAATCAACACCAAACAATATTACATCATATTTTGAAGTTCGCTTGTTTGTCACTGTAAGTTATCAGATTTAACTATTTTTCACCAAAAGTTTGATATAATTTTCAAAAATGGGCAAGTTGAGGTCATGTTGCACCACTTGCACCACACACAAATGACTAACCATTGAATGTTTAATATGGCAATGCAACTGTCATCAAATGAAAGTGTTTTGAAGAAAATCTTGAATTTTTATTTACCTGGTGTTCTCCGCTCCACCCATAACGTAGTTGGAGGGCCTACGAGCCGGAGGTCTCCGGTCAATTTGACCCCTACCCCTCTGCGCTGGTACATTTTTCCGATTAGGTTCATTTTTGGAAGCGCTTGCAGGTCCTTCGCGTTTCTTGTTATTTCTTGGCCAAGGTTTATGAGTCAATTCTGAGAGCAAACAAAAATAATAAAATGTCCTGACAAAACATCAAAAACATGACGTAAGAAAACATAACAACAAAATGTCATCGGTCATCGTATTAGAAGATGTATGACCTTCATCTTTGGTACTCACCCGTATTTTTTTTACCATCGCTGGCCGAAGCCCTCGATTGTAGCTGAGACGAGCGATTGATAGATTTCTTGTCCATTTTGGATTCTTCCAACATCCACAAAATCAGCTGAGCGGGATGCTCCCCGGGGAGATGACGATTTTACGTAAAAGGGCGACATTTTAGAAAGCCATGTTTATAATCCGACACAAGTAAAAAAGATGATTCCTTTGTATAAATTCACTTTACCTAGCGGTAATAGGACGTTGCAAAAATCTTTACACAAAAAAGGGAGTAGTTTCTACTCCCTTTCGTCGATACCGACGAAATTAATATAAGAAACTGTGGTTCACCGCGTGCCGCTAATATGGCGACTACAAAAAGTTACGAGACATGTAGTATTATGATTGCGCACTTCCTATTTTATTTTTTGGCAAATCCTATAAAATGCTACTGGATTTATTTTTATAAAAAGTTTTATTTATTGCTATGATAAGTCTAGTTTATTGATTGACATATGCTCTTTCAAATTTAAAAAGTTATACATTTGACTGACAAAACGTCTAATGTATTGCTTTTGTTGTGTTGGCATTTAGTTGATTTAGTTCATACGTTCATGTGCGGTCCGAATCGACCCATAAAAATTTATCACTTAATTTAAATAAAAGTTAATTATGTTTATCTAGTTTTCAAGTATTACGCAAGTAGTACTCAGGAGTAATTCGTTATTTTCTTAGGGAATTATTTTTCAAAGACAAAGCAACATCAAAATAAATAAAAAATAGCAAATAAAATAATAAAATTAGCAAATTGCTATACCTATTCATAGATTTAGTGTTTTTTTTTTAATTACCACATTGCTTATGTTATGATGAATTTATTTGTTTTGTAATTTTTTAAAGTAATCATATTATGCTAGCGTTATTTATCAATTATATGTATAACTTATATTACAGTCATGAACAATTGTGAAACCCTCTGTTTTTTTTACAAACTTCCTTGTAGAAACATATTTTAAGAATTAAGATTTAATTTGAAAAGAGTAGTTAATTTGACTCTTTAGTCTTTAAAGAAAGTAAATTCAATGGTCAATTGGCGGGAATATAATATTGAACTGACTAAGTACGTACACCCTAGAATTTTAATTTTAATAAATTGAGCTTGAACTGAATAAGTAGGTACTGAAAGGAACTTTATAACTGGGTATCTATATTGGAACAATTCCTATAAAACCATCCAACATGGAGAACGCTAAATTACCAATAGAAAAGGCTCATGAACCTACCGAAGAAGCTTATCAGCCGACGGTAAGAAATATTTTCTCGTTAAATCTAGAATAATATAAAGTATATAAAAGGTTCCCACTATATATTTTATCTCTATCTGTACAATTGTGTCAGTCCAACGTCAATTTTGTCAACATTAATTATCATTTACTCACATGTTTGATTTAAAAAAATCAATAATAGGTTCCTACCTACCCACATCGCTAAGTTACTCCTTGTTTTTATTTGTAGTGCAGTGGCAGTAGCATCATGACCTCCCAGGAAGAAGCAAATAAACCGAAAAAGCGGCACGCAACGTTTGCAGATAACACGATGACTGAATCAGAGCTTTCACAAAATAGCAGGTAACATCGTCTAGACTAAACCATAAGTTTATAATTATATATCTTTTATTTTATTGAAACTTATGACTTTATTTTAAGTTTAAGATTCGTGAACCTAGGGCGTTCAAACACCTTCACTAATTTACTGCCAAGCACTTGATGTTTTTTTTTGTCTTAAACTTCTAATTACTTTAAAAGTTTATGACTATTGACTGCAACCTATTTTATTGTAGTACAAATAAGGTCGGATATACGCGCCCTATTAGTCTGCTTTTCCTTAGTGGGAAAAATCAAGTAAGTATCTAGTCACTTGAAAGTAAGACCTTTAACTAACTCTTGCAAATTTATTCTTAGAGTAAACGCATTTGTCCTAGAGAGGCACTTGTACTTACCTTAAAGCGAGATATTTTAAAAGTTGAAATAGATAACATATACTAAAGAAAAAACGACGGGGACCTCCGGTGTTCGAGACGGGATTCGAACCCGCATCTCCAGCTATCGCGGCTGACGCCTTAACCAATTTGGCCACCCGTACACAGCTTATATTACTTAAAAATCAAAGCAAATCAAAAATATTTCATAAAAAATAATTTGATTTGTTCTTAGTTTCGAGATATTTTAGTTTAAATGTTAGTGTTACACGTAATTTTATTACAGTATTTACAAAGAAGCTCTAAGCCAACCGGCGCAAGGGATCTCCCACCGACAGCGCCTGGCGTGGCTGCAGAAGCGACGCGGGCCGGGTTTGTGGGTATGTGTAGTAATTGAACGTCTTGAACTTGAATGCTAGATGAATGAATTGTTAGGTATGTAGAATAGTGTGTTCATGGGGTAAGCTTACCCCTCAATAGTCTCAGTTATCCGCAAGGGACCTGCCGTAGCCAAACGGCGACGGTTACAGTACAACGACGGTTTTAGGGTCAAAGCTGTTTTAGGCACGATTAGTAAGATTAAAAGGTTTTGGACCCGAGTATTGTCCTTAAACTGCGACCAGAAACCACCGTAGGACCGGCAGCGTTCCTTAAAGCGGTAGAACATACTGCAATCGCTAACCCGCCTGCCAAGGGTGGCGATTACCGTATTAAGCCCCCCTGTGTTGTTTATGGCGGTCTGTGGCGACGGCTTTTGTCCAACAGTTGACAGCCGTAGCTGAAGTAGTAGTAAGATTAGGTGAAACGATTTTTACCACTGACCTCTTGATGAAGTTGGTAATACTAATCGCTAGGTTACTGGTTAGTAACAGACTTGTTGACTTAATTACGAAATTTCTCAGGTACAATGCGACGCGTGTAACGCCTGGCGTCACCTGCCGCAGGTTGTCGATTCTCATCAGCTACCACCTAAGTGGTACTGCTCTATGAATCCAAGTGAGTAGCCAATTAAGGTGGTTTTCCACCGACGAGACGAAGAGGGACAATTTTATTTAATTTTACGCAAAATTAAACCGTGCTGACGTATCTTAAGAGTGATTTTCGCAAGGACACAGTATTACCCGCGCAAGCTCCCTCGAGAATAGATGTGTCTTCGCAATAAACGCTCTAAAGATACGTGAAGACGATTTAATTTTGCGTACGAATAAATAAAATCGTCCCTCCTCGTCTCCCTGGTGGAAAACCAACATTAGCCTTATAAGGCAATCAAAGGATCTCTTTTACTCGAACGGTGTTTTATCGCGGGATCATCATTGTGTGCCTTATTTTATAAATCAGTAGGTACTTGACTTGAGTTAAGCTGTTTCAGTCATGTATGTATATTTTTACACTACAATATAATAATATAATAGCGCCATACCTCCATCTCCTATTTGCTTAACAGGTAATGTAAGTATTCTCAAATAATAAAATAAAATTGGTCCATCAGCTTAAGATGCGACAGGTAGTAGACACACATCGCAGTTAAACTCATAACACCCCTCTTTTTACCTCCGGTTTAAAACTAATCCGGTTTGGTAGTGTGACACCATAGCTGTCACGTTTTAAATAACAATTAAGTACACACACGCTGACGCTGACTGTACATGCTAGTACAGTCAGCGTCATATAGTTCCTTGCAGTCAGTATTGCCAAATATATCGATACACATCTTTACTGATATATAAATAAAGATGTGTACTCTCTGCAACTAACTATATGACGCTGACTGTACCTTAGTGCAAAAGTGACGCATAGCGCAATAATAGGCGACAAAATGATGAACCACGAACCATCCTTCAGGTAGATCTGACCTTGAGACTTCTCTAATCGGCATTGCGTTCAGAAGCTTATAGACAATCTATACTATATCCCGAGTTATAGCCCAATGTTCAGGGCAACAAGGCAGAATTTTATTTCGTTCTCTCTACTGTATGTCTTTTCAGTTGACTCCAAAGTAACATTATGAAGGCTTGTAAAAACTATATGTATACTTGATTTGTAGATAAATCTCTGGCGGACTGCTCCGCCCCGGAAGCTCCTTTACGCATATCAGACGAAGAAGACCTGATCCACAGTGAATACTCGGCTGGCTCGCTAGTGTGGGCGCGGCTGCCCGGCTGGCCGTGGTGGCCCGCCATGGTGGACGACGAGCCTGACACCGAGCAGTTCTACTGGCTTGACGGCTTTTCTGATATACCGGTACTGTTGCACGTGAACCTGATCCTAGGGGATATTCTGGCCGTGGTGGCCTGCCATGGTTGACGACGAGCCTGACACCGAGCACTTCTACTGGCTTGATGGCTTCTCCGATATACCGGTACTGTTGCACGTGGACCTGATCCCAGGGGATACTCTGGCCGTGGTGGCCCGCCATGGTTGACGACGAGCCTGACACCGAGCAGTTCTACTGGCTTGACGGCTTTTCTGATATACCGGTACTGTTGTAACTAAACCTGATATTATGGCCATGGTAGGCCATCAGATTTGACCACAAACCAGACATGAAGCAGTACAATTGAGTGGACGTCTCCATAGACTTCAGTATCATATAATTATGCATATTTAATAACATACCTAAATAACTTAGGTAGGTTATAAGCATTAAAAATATATTTTTACCTATTTTTGCATAACCGCATTAAATCTGAAACTTAATAATCCATACAAATGGCTCCAGAGTCATATTGTAATATAATATACTTACATTTGATTTGCTTTGTAACTTAGAAACGAACTCCACTTAAACTGTCATCAAAAGTTATTTTTCACATGGTGCTAGTACATTACTGCTCTGAAATTTTAAAAATTATGACGCCATCTTAATAGTATTTAAAAGTGAAAGGTTAAAAGTAGGTTACGCTAGTAAATCCTATATCTGGTTTAATTGTTCGCCCGTATTGGATTTACACAGTATAACTTTAATTGCAGTTGTATTCTTTCAGACACACTACAACGTCGTGTTCTTCGACGAAAGAGGAGCCACAAGGGCTTGGATCGCTCCGGAAAATTTGAAACCGTACACTCCGAATAAAAAAAAGTTCCAACGCCTTTCAAACTCCAAACAATACAAGAAGCGATTAGAAAGGTCCATAAGAGACGCTGACACAGCCGAAAAACTTACCGTGGTAGAACGCTTAGCCAAATACAGCTTTATAAATACATACAAAGGACCAATAGTCAGTCCTAAAAAAGTAACTAAGGCTGAATTGGAGACGTTCCAAAAGAAATTGAAGCGGAAATTTAATGTTGACTTTCCTATTGAAGCTTCTTCGGAGTCGGAAGATGAGGAAAATGTTCAATCCCGAAGAGAAATAAACAAAAAGAAGAATGTTATTTTGATCGGGACGCCCAAAAGTAAAAAAGCTAAACAAGTTGATAAATCTAATAAAGACAATGATGATGTCATAAAACCTGATACACAAAAACAGATAAATGAAAACATCGAGGAGCGTACTACGAACAGGCAAAATCCTCCAGCGGATGTAAATGAGGATGAAACCCCTAAAAAGAAAAACGAGTTCAAAAATCCTAGAAAGGTGTTGGATATTGTCAAAAATACCACCAACATAAGTTTTTCTAGCGCAGCTACCACAAATGAGCAATCTTTCAAGATACCAGATTCTCTGGCTACTGAAATTGGCAGCACTCCGACGTTGAACCTTGGATCGCAGCTTAATGGCTTTGATAATGGTATACATAGTTTTAATACCAATGATTTGTAATATTCACAAGACATATTTTATTAAATTGGTTGCTTCCGATTCGACTCGTTGGAAATTAAGGTTCAATTACTAAAAACTTACCACTTACAAAAACTACTACTTTAGAAGAAGACATCGTACTAATCTACACCTCTTGTCTGAGTTTAGGATCATCAGAACAATCGCGTTTATATACTTATTTTCAACTAAATTTCGTTCTTTCATGTCTACTAACCAAGAGCCACAGACTAAAGGCTTGAGCACATATTAGGCGCGTTTTGAGAGCGTGGCGCAGCGGGGCGCGACAGCGGTGTGGCTAATGTAACGAAATAAGGCACACATTCGGGCGGCAGCGTCGCGCCCCGCTGCGCCACGCTCACAAAACGCGCCTATCTCCCCAAGACTTTAAAGGCCACGTCCAATAGTCGCTCAATATTGTTAGGTAAGGTAAAGTGACCCACAAGTGACACACTTCTGACATTATTGTCAATTTTACAGGAAGCTAGTAAATAAAAAATATGCAAGTATGCAGTCGCTTTAAAATTGCTGTGGTCTTGGACAACCAGGATAAAGACACCATTATAATATCATCGAGGATAATGTAAAACCGTCTGTCATACAATTCCAGAGGGAGGAAAAGCTACTTGTTTATAATATTTTTATAGTGTACAATTTTCCACCGCTTTTTCCTGCATACAAAAACGGCCCAGCCTAACATATGTATGTTTATTTTTTAGATTCGTCCAAAACCTACGTCCCAGAAGATGAATCGGATCCAGTAATCACTCAGGATTTCCAGATTCGCGTGGAAACTCCAAGCAGTGATGACTTTGACTTTTAGCGGAGTTCATGTCGATAAAGGATGGATAGTTCGGGTGATAATTGATTGAGAACTCCATTTTATTCTTAAGTGTATATTTTCTCGTTAAACTCTAACTGGTACAAACAAATAAGGATGTAACTTATGTACCTCAGGGAAAAGTGAGGCAAGATTTATTTTTTTGAGGGATAAGAAGAAGTAAACCATTTCATATTATCCTTATAACTATCTTCTCCCAACTTACCTTAACCCACAAATTGGCGTTCCAACTGATTAAGTATTTAAATCAGGTCCCCAAGCATTTGTTTCGCTTAGCATAATCCCAGTCCCATTTTTTTCTCTACAATTTGTTGTCATTTATTATATGACTCATCTCATCATATTTTCCCCATCCGGATTTCTATTCTTCTACGCAGAATTGACGAGTTTGGGGAAACCATTGATAGGTACAGCTAACATTGACGCTATCATGTTGGCATAATTAAGTTAAATTGATAGGATCGCCAGGGCCATTGTATATACCGATATGGGACAACTCTAAAAATTCAAATAGGGGTAAGTTTAATGGATCTCAAACGAATATATAATGAACTTACCCTAAGAAATGCGCACATATTTAGGCACATAGTCGCTAATCTTATGTGCTCATTATCAGCCGAAGAACCTCCATTACTAGTCGTAGGCTTTCCCCAAAACGACCCACAGTGACCGATTTTGAGCCACCATCCAGTGGATTTTTACCAGGTCGTCGGTCCACCTTGTGGGGGTCTGTTTTTTGTGTGCTGTTTGAACTATTTTATGCAAGGTTATATACTTATATTATTTGTTATATATATGTAATACAAAGTTATCGTTAGTGGGTAACCTACACTCGTTTCAAGTCATTATGAGTTGGGATTTGGGAGAAATTCTTTAGATAAAAGTATAAGTTTGTACAGGATATAAAATAAGTAGTTACTTGTTTCAAGTAAGTAGATGATTATAATTATAATATAAATATATAGTTGAATTATTTTTTTTAATAGGTATCAAACGTCCAAGCTAATGCGATGTGCATTGCATGTAGGTACAATAGGTACATTTTTCAGAAATTGTTATATTTAGTAATATAAGTCTTATATTATAAATTATAAGGCACCTAAGTATGTTTGAAAGTATTAAATTTTGTTATTGATTTAGTTTTGTTTTTAATTATACACTACAATTGCATTAACAAGATACGGTAAACTTATGGGGCGAGGTGTAGTTGACGAGGTGAGGTGAGGTCAGTTATTGATCAGTTTGTGACGCCTTTTAAATACATGTATATACAGTGTATATATCTTTAACCGTCACACAAAACTGTGGACATACATATTATTTCTTATTTGAATTGGCAGTAGTAGTCATAGATCTGTGTGAACTCGACCAACCAAACTATGACCAACGATGCTAGTCACTCGATGGTACGTCTTCTGGTGATAACTTCGTCCTTTAGAATATATTGGTTCAATCATTACAGACAGGGAAATCATATCACATGATATTTTTAAACATTTTATTTATAAAAGTTTGCTTTCTCCACAGCTGTGCACTGTGGTCAAAGACCGTTAATTATTTAAAGACAGGTAGGTCTCGATCACATCTGTGGCCACGATGTTCAGCAGGTTGTTGATATCAGTCTGTAACATATGAATAAAGTGTAAACACAGAGATTATCAAATATCAGATTAAGTAGTGATTACTGATTAGTAAGGTGGAGGAACTACGAAACACACGTCACTCAATACTATTTTTTAGGATTCCCTATAGTCAACTAGGAACTAAGCTTCTGTCTGTCCCGGGCTATGCTCAGTGACCGTTAGTCCTAGATGGAATTTGGTATGAATATTATGTATATCAATCACACGGACAAAGTGGTTAAATAAAAATAAAAATTCAGGCTACCTATATGTGAAGTGGGGGGAGAACTTTCTTTTCGGTTCAATACTAAGATGTGACATGTCGTGAGATAGATATTTGAAAAAGTATAGGTCTAAAAGATTTTTTTATAAAGTAAATATTTTCGGAAATTATTGCTTACGAAGTTATACAAGAAAAAATGTATAGAAGCGAATATCCTTCCATAAATTAATTGTATAGAAACTCACGTTGCTCGACGTGAGTTACCCGCTACACAATTAATTTGTGGAAATATGTCCTATAATATTTATTTATTATCGTCCATGTGCCTTCCGCTCCGAACCATTGCACTCATTACAGGCGACTTTTATTCATATCCTTCATTAAAAAAAAAAAACAATTTTCCCCCTCTAACTTACCATAGAAAATATAATTCTGCTGACAACATTGCTTAACACAAATTATATTAAAGTAATTAGTATATCGGTATATAACATTCGATGTGAGTTTCACTATTCTAGTATTTAAATATTTTGAACATATCTTACCTCAAAGTTTTTAAGCGTTGTCGGTACAGTGTTGCCCAAGAAGTTATTAAGAGCGTTAGAATAGTCTACTCCTTGAACACTGATGTTCAACTGAGACTGTAAACAAATAAATCGGGTAAATTAAATACATATGGCGTTCTTCGTAGTTTAGATAGCGTAACTCAATAGAAAAAAAACTTATATAAGGAACGCAGTGGTATAGACAGTATTTTGTTTATACGCGTAGTAAATAAGGAAGTAAATATAGTATTTAAAGTATACCAATTTTTATATACTTTACGAAGTCGTTGGGCACTCTTGCGCTAACATAATTATTACTTGTAGTTACTTACATCAATATTTCCAACATCAACAGTAAGATCGATCTCCCGAACAACGATTCCTACGTTCCAAATGCTAATTCCAAAACGAATGTCCCCGGTAGTGACGATGTTCTGTAATACGAGCCTGTAAGAAAATATTTAAAAAAACTTTACTTAAATGTTCAGTTGTATTAGTAAAAGTTTCATTTTTTAATCATTTCTGTGATAAAATCGGTTGCTCCCGCTTGTTAGAAGCACTTTGTCATGAATCTCTTGAGTTCTCAGAAGCATAACTATCAAATATGGAAAGGTTACCTGCTACGCTTCAGATGAATGAAGCAGTCTGTACATAACAATGGTCGTTATTTATCAGTGATCGGTTATTTGGATTCTCCCTCGCGGGATATCATTATTATCAAGTAGAAATTAGTATAGATACGACAATTTCCCGCGATACCGTACAAAACGTTCAAAAATAAAACAATTTAAATTGTTTGTATTTAAACTTACATGACACATGTTTAATAATTAACGATTAACACGGTACTACTCACGTTTATTTAGTCACTCGCGCGACATGTTTCGGAGAACATAGGCCTCCATTTTCAAGCACTAAGAGTGCTGAGTGTCCGATCGGTTCGCCGCTCGCGTCACCGGCCCGTCGCGCCCGGCGCGAGTGACTAAATAAACGTGAGTAGTACCGTGTTAATCGTTAATTTAAATTGTAAGGGATTTTTTACTCTTACACGACAACCAGTTGAGAAAAAAACCGTGTCTAATCCAAATAACCGATCACTGTTTATTATGTATATCGTGGCATGGCGCAGTCGGTAGGATCCGAGCATATGCGGCAGAAAGTCGTATAACTTATGCAATTATGCATGCCGTATGAATTAATACGCTGAGCGTAACTTACCTTCCACTATAACGAACGTTGATATTTGCATCAAAGAGATTGACGTCTACTTCTGAGTCAACTGAAATACAACCAATAAATATTAATTTCACCGTCATAAAAGTAAAAAAAGTTGTGTAAGTATTTTCCGAACACTAAATCGACCGACGACCAGTTTTCAATTGAGGTGATTTTTAATGTACAAAAATAGAGGTCTTCAATATGTTCATTTTATAAAGTTCCAAATTTAATAAACACTATTCACCTTCATTTCAATTGTATGTAGGTTAGGTACACACAGCAACACTCTTAACTGTACATCGGTGGACTTTATGCCTTATATAATAAGGTCTACCAATGTATAGCTAGGAGTGTTGTTAACTGTACACTACATAAACTCACCAACATTTAAAAGAATTTCAGGAACACTGATGTCATAGATAGCACGAAGACTAATGGCGTTGTAGGTAAGACGGTTAATGATAATATTGCTTAATCCTCTAAATAGCACACCGCTAGCGTAGGCTTGGATGTTTAATATACTGAAAAAATATAAACTATTTTATGACATTCAGTAATAAAACCAATATGCATAATGTTGTACACTGACGGGAGACAGAAACAAATAATACTTATTGTTAGCAACATTATCAAAAAATAATTAACCCTTCCGCCGCCATTTACTTGATATGAAGTCAGAATATTTCGTGCCCAACACGCCACGACTTCATATCAAGTCGCGGCCTTGGACCTACCTATTGAGAGGTAAGGGTTATTTTCGCTTCCTTTAAAGTCCTTTGGCGTGTGTTACAACACGTTAACACACGTTAGTTTTTAGACGTGGTGGCGAAAAGATTATTATTTTTAGACGTGGTGGCGAAAAGATTATTAATGTGTAACTGCCTATTCGGGTAATTTCATAACTTTAAAGACTCTTATTTCATAATATTATGTATTTTTATCTGATTTTATCTGAATATCCCAACAAGTTTTACGTCATGCCAACACCAAGATAGCACGACCACTTTGATACCATGTATTTACAGAACGCGCCTTCGTCCCACAATATATTCTTATTAGCGTATGGGACATCAAGCAAGGGCGCTAGACTAAACCTGTGTGCAAAAGGCGTTGAAAATTGAAGTCACTTACGTAGGAACAGGCAAAGCATAATCGAAATCTGCGCGTTCCACAATCAGGGGGTCCAGGCCCGCATCGACTATGGCCTGTGTGGCTTGCTCAATGACCCAGGCTATGGCGTCAGTAATGAGCCTTCCTTGACGTTGGCCTGTAAAAGCAGGAGGTCACACATGAGTACGTGCCTAAATTGGTTAACAATATTGCTTATACTGAACTAAAATTAGGTACATTGCAGCATTCGTGACCACTCCTTCATCGAGTTAACGCGATACACCTAACCCGTTTAATTACATTGTACTTTGGTGAGTCATTATTTTATAAAAAAATCAATATATATTATCTTAAAAATCTATAATCTATATAACACAATAATATCACAATCCCCCTTAATTAGTCCAATTTTAATAGCACCCATTTTTCGTAAAAAAAAAGAACGGGCCAAGACAACTCTCAAGTCTCAACTCTGCAAATTTTAAAACACACTACAGGCAGTTTAGTACTTCCAAGAAATTGTATTCCATAGTAGTTAAATGATTTATTTAATCACAAAAGACGGAATCAACTTACTTATTTCAAGGTTTACATCCTCTTGAGGCATTCCGTTGGCACTAGCCAACAGCATGGAGACGAAGACCACGTATAACTTCATTTTGTTTGCACCTATGCTAGTAAAGAAAGGTGGTTATAATTAATATCTTTGTTAATATTGGAGCATTTCTTAAAAAGTTTGTGCATTTGGAACCGATTTGGACCGAAGGTCTATAGAAATTTGGTAACAAATCTATAGAAATTTGGACCCAAATTATATCTTTCTAGGAATATGGACGAAGGGAGCGAATTCCATTCCTTAGCAGTCCGCATTAGGAAGGTAGAAGCAAATCGCTTCGTGCGAATAAAATACAGACAAACTAGCAACCCTGCGACGGTGCTCAAGGCTCTGTAGGAACCGTAACCAACTCAGGATCGCCAATGAGTCTGCGAGCTCGGTGTTCTATTGACTCCAAAGCGGCCAGCTGACTTGGCAGACCCGTCCTAAAGGTGGCAACAGTACTCCATACACGATCGAACCAGAGCTTGGTAGAGTGTTAGAAGCTGTTCCAGCGTTAAAAGTACCGCTTCACCGTATATAAGACCCAAGTTTTTTAGAAGCGGATTTCGCTTTGGTTTCAATAGTGGCACCGAAAGACGTCCACTGCTGGGCATAGCTAGGCCTCCCCCAAAACGACCCAAGAAGACCGAACCTACGCCTTCCACATCCAGCGGTATCCCGCGACTGTAACTAGGTCATCAGTCCACCTTGTGGGCGGCCTACCTACGCTGCGTCTTCCAGTTCGTGGTCGCCACTCCAGAACCTTTCCGCCCCACCGGCCATCGGTTCTGCGCACAATGTGCCCCGCCCACTGTTTGGCGATCCGGAGGACTATATCGGTAACTTTGGTTCTACTGCGGATGAAATCATTCCTGATGCGATCACGCATAGACACTCCCAATATAGCCCTCTCCATTGCTCTTTGGGTGACTTTGAGCCTTCTTATGAGGCCCATAGTAAGCGACCACGTTTCAGCACCATATGTCATCACTGGCAACACACACTGGTCTAAGACCTTCGTCTCGGTCTTCGGTCGGGGTCTATATTGACTCCCATAATGTTAAACTTTCGATTTTTTTTATCCATACCGATGTTTGTCATACTCGTTGCTAGCCATATTGTCATTAGTCATAACTACAAAAGTCAGAATTTTCTTTTACTGGTTATCATTAGTCATAACTATTGAATTTCATACCGTTATTGGTCATAACGTTCAATATAGTAATTGTATTGAAAGGTAGAAAGTCAAAAGGCATACTAATTGGAACTGTGGGGGTCGCAGTTCTAACCTAACCTAACCCACTTTTCTGGTAACAGTTCGTGTCTGTGGGGGTCGCAGTTCTAACCTAACCTAACCCATTTTTCTGGTAACAGGGTGCATCTGTGGGGGGTCACAGTTCTAACCTAATCTAACCTAACCTAACCTACTTTTCTGGTAACAATTTGTATCTGTAGGGGTCGCAGTTCAACCCTAACCCACTTTTCTGGTAACAGTTCGTTTCTGTGGGGGGTCGCAGTTCTAACCTAACCTAACCCATTTTTCTGGTAACAGATCGTTTCTGTGGGGTCGCAGTTCTAACCTAAACTAACCCATTTTTCTGGTAAACAGTTCGTAGCTGTAGGATTATGAAATTTGATATTATGCTCATTAGTTTTATGACTTTTGTCTTATATGACGTGTAACATTATTGCATTTAATCATTATATTTATTTAGTTGTATGTCTGATAATTATTATGACTTATGATAGTTATGACTTAAAACAATATGGGTAACAATTTCTGACTTTCGAAAATCGGACTAATAAAATTATGGGAATCAAAGGGATCCCCTTCGGTCGAACCCTTACTGCGCGTGTGTAAATCGCACTTATACGGTTATTTTATTAATTCTAATTCGTATAGGAATTAGAAAGAAATAAATGGTGGTACTAAAACTATATTTAAATATATGTTTTCAGCTAGGTTAACTTTATATTATTAATTGTGAAAATACCTCATTATCAGAAATTTGCACTTGGTACAGTGGAAGGGCTTAAATATGTACATAATTTTAGACCTTATTCAATCAATCTTTGTCTGTTATGACTCCATCAGTAGTGTCGATTATTCCGCCCACGTCGAGGTTAATTATAATGACTAATGAGTTAAGATTAAGACATGTTAGATACATTTTTATGCCCTTGACGATACCTACACCTACACTTTTCTGTGGAAACACTTCATGAACTAAAAACAAAATATTATCAAAACAGAGCAACTGGAAGGCCCTAATTAATTATTTATCTATCAAAAACTTGATATTATTTGAGTAAATCACGAAATATCCACTTACCTCAAATAGCAACGATAATATGATTAATCCTAAGCTCCCGTATTTATTACTTCTTTTCTAGATCAAGTCTAAGATTAAATTAATTCGATTTGATGAAACGGCTTAGTGGCCTTTATCTTATCGTTAAGATTGGTTAATCCACGATAACTGATTTATTTTTTCATAATGCGCATCTTTTAATTATTTAACTATAAATTTATATTTTGAGTCATTACCTATAGATTTCACAATCTCTAAAATAACATTAGAGCGAAAAGCATGATATTGATACTATTGATATTGTGTTTTGCCCGTGTGTCAGGGGCCTAATCAATGCATGAAAATATCGCAGAGTTAATTAAATTGTGGTCATTTGTGTAATGTTTTCGATTAACTGAAAAAAACCTATAAGTATATTTCTATGCCTGTAGGACTATGTAGGGGGTAGGGGTAGTTCAGTCTATCCAATAATCATCCAAGTAGGTACCTAATTTTATTTTTTTGAACGTGGAGGAATGCATTTAGGCGTCCCGCATAGATGAAACACTATAGGACGGGTATGCTGGATTCGTCAGAAACCGAACTTTACTAGCCACTAAAACATCTTTGATATGGTCATTTCCGAAGAGTAACAATGGCGACACGAGATTGAGTATCTCACCGCCAACATCGACTGCTGCCTACAGCCTACAGCCGAAGCTATCCCCTCACCAAGATCGTAGTCCGCAAGCCCGATGCCTTCTATCGACGGTAGCGTGCAGGAGGACGCCACACGTCGCTCCTCCACCACAACATCCACGCCGGGAGTGAGGTGGAGAACCCCAAGTTACACCCCCTCAGGTGCTCATGTGGCAACTTTCGGCCTTCATACTAATAGGCCCTGTGCCCAGGCAGGTTGCTGATCCGCAGTTTTATACAGGACTGCGTCATTCCTGTGTTTTTTTTATAAAATTACTAATCCACCTGCTGCCTAGACAGGTTCTAAGAGTCAATTTATTTTAGGACAATAGTGTACGGTCGCCATCAGATATACCGGAGCTGTGGAGGTGGTCACAAATATCTGAACATGCACTTTATCGCCTTGACAATAGAGGCGTTGTTCAGATATTTGTGACCATCTCCACAGCTCCGATATATCTGATGGCGACTGTACAAATATTTTTAGTTTGGGGGGTAATAAACAGTTAAAAAACCGGCTAAGCGCGAGACGGACTCGCGCACGAAAGGTTTTGTACCATTATCTATACAACAAGAAGTACAACCGGTAATGGAATAAGTTTTGTGAAAAATGCCAATAAGGAAAATGTTTTACATAAATATCAAAAGTTTACATCCGCTGGCTGAACATAAAGAAAAAACTAGCCGAAAGGGACGGCTAGTACACATACCTCTGTCTCTTTCTGAATATTGCCATTCCGAAAAATTTATTAAATGAGACTCGTTTTTACCCTAAAAACGATTAAATTTGATAACGGTGATAATATTGAATAAAACGTTTACAGTCCCCATACAAAATGTTTTGATTTCCTCATACGTCCAAGCAAATTACTACCATCGCACGCCGTGCTCCACTTGTGGGTCATTATGAAATGACCAGGTTTCCACTCAGATTATCACGATATTTCATATAGAATGCTGTTGAATCTAACAAAAATCAGAATTATCTATATAGTATGAGCACCAATGAATGCGGTTGGTGCTAGTGATTTGATTTCAGCGCGTACCTGGACGGTAATAGTGACCCATGTGTGGGGCACGGACTTGTGAAGACGGATCGTCGTGACCCATGTAAGTATGGGGCACTGGACTGTGAAAGTCTTAATCTAATCAACCATCGTATTTTTAATATAACAGAAAAGCAACGTGCCCAGAGGTTTACCAATGAGATGGAGGAGCCACAAACTACTTGGGAGTAGCAAAGTGTCAACCGTCTAGTAATGACTAATGAGACAGAGGATGGCAACGTGCCCACGCAAGTAAATATCTGTACCCATATCTTATCGATTAAAAAAAGACTGTCCTTTTTTTTTAATCAGTTTTTAGACGACGGAGTTATCAGGTTATTTTTTTTTTAAATGGTCTGGGTTTGATTTACATAGTCTATGGTATCAAATCTATATTATCTATGAATGTTGTGCGGCTGAAAAAAAAGGCTGAAAAGTCAGATGGGAATAGTATTGGAAATTTGAGTCCGGGTAATACGCAACCCAACAAATGACGACCCATCAATTGGCGACCACTTTTTTGTACTCGGATTGATGGGTCGAGCATTGTTGCCGCGTAAATAACGTGGCTTCGGATTGCTGCACCGTAACGCGTTTGTACGGACCGAGAATGCGCAACCCGAGAATTGACGACCCAACAATCGGCGTCCATTCAGGTGACACGAATTATTGGTCGCGCATTGTCGGCCCGTACCAACATTGAGCGACCCCGGATTGCTCAACCCATCAATTGACGACCCATCAATCGGCGACCAGTCTTTTCTAGAATAGTTTCATATTAAAACGTTGGTATTGACTGTTTGTTCGCGGTTAACCTAACACACTCCTCCTCGCTTCGCTCGTCGTCGCACCTATCTGGACTCTGTCACATATGATATTTCTGTGGCTTCCAATTGATGGGTCGTTAATTGCTGGGTCGTGCTTTATCAACCCGTACCAACAATGCACAACCCAACAATTCAAAGCCAAGGGACTCTGATTGTTGGACGCGGATTGATGGGTCGAGCATTGTTGCCCTGTAAAAAACGTGGCTTCGGATTGCTGTACCGTAACGCGTTTGTACGGACCGAGAATCCGCAACCCGAGAATTAACGACCCAACAATCCGTGTACATCATGGTCGCCAATTGATGGGCTGTTCATTCCGGGGTCGAGCATTGATGGGTTGCGTTTTGATGGTCACCGGAAATTTAATCAAATTTTCTTTGTATTTACCGGACTTTTACAATAAAAGTCGTACTATATTGTTTCGGGAAATACCAGATATTTAATTACAACAGTTTTTACTGTGCTATATACATAATGGCGACACTATCTCTTGCCAAAAGTTTGGTTAACCCAGGTAAGATAAATGTTAATATTTTAGGAATAAACCATTTATGCGCCCAATTTTATTGAATTAGTCTGGTTTTGAAGTAACGAAGGCTATTTGCGCATTAAACAGAGCTTTATTTGTTATAAAACATCATCATTATTTTTATATCTGAGTAGTGTAGTGATTAAGGTTGTGAACATTATGTAAAAGATCAACCAACCTGAGTGTTCCTTAACGAGTAAAATTTATTTCTGAATTAATTGTTTTTCATATTTAGTCAATTACTGCTCCATTTTATTTGGTTCTGGTTGTGATTTTTGATAATTTTTAGGTTAGTATTGATTTTATTAATACCAGCATTAATTTGAAATCAATGCAAATTTTCAGCTTTGAAGATAGTTCTAAAACAAGGACAATGCTCTCATCTCAGAAGTACTGGTTTTCCTGGCCTTAGCCCATTGAGTATTGTACTACGAAGGAATTATGCTGAAAAGCAAGTCTTTGAGAGAACCAAGCCTCATTGCAATGTGGGCACGATTGGACATGTTGATCATGGAAAAACTACACTGACAGCTGCCATTACAAAAGGTATAAATATTCATTAGTTCATAATTAATAACAACAATAATATGTCTTCAACACAAAGTAGTCATCCTGTCAAAGCTGCAGCACAGATAGGTTTAATGAAATCATAATATTGTTCTGCTAATTGACTGTTCATTTATGTGCTATTTGATTAATCTTATGTAGCAGTAGTTGTTTAGTAGGTATAATGACCTACTTGTGTACTTTTCAGAAGCTTTAATGTTCTAACCATCTTACCTCTATAATAAATATGAAATATGCAAATAAATACGACCCCCCACTGATACTAAACCTTGACATGTCGTTTTTGTCTTTATGAGGCATCTTCAGGAAATGCTGGAGATGTTGTGGTCTAGGTACTTAAAAAAACCTATTAGATTTAGGTGTTCAAGAAGCCCTAGGTGGATAGCTTTTATTTTACACCCAATTTCAAAACCAGGTGTTTAATTGATGATTGCATCAAGACTGCTAGTTGCTGTAAAATACCATACATTTCTTACAAGAAACAGCCCTCAACCCTCTAACTATATTTGTGTCTTAAATATTCAATATTTATGTTACAGTATTAGCTGATCTCAATTTGGCCCAAAAGAAAGGTTACTCGGACATTGACAATGCTCCAGAGGAGAAAGCCCGAGGTATCACTATCAATGTTGCTCATGTGGAGTATCAGACTGAAACCAGGCATTATGGACACACAGACTGTCCTGGACATGCTGATTACATCAAGGTTCGTATTTTTTTTACTTAAAACTGCATTGTTATCCAACTTTATAGTATAAATAAAGCATTTTTTCTCTGGCTTATTGCAGTAATTTTAGCCATATTTTTGTTGTTGTTGTCTTCTTGAAACTAAGCTCAACAAAATAAAAATAGATCTTAGATATTGTTGATCCTGGAGTCCTATTTACAAATTAAAACTTGAATAAAACAATAGTTCAAACAACTTTTCCCTACAAGCAAAACTTTTCCCTACAAGCAGGGTATTGTTTTTTTTTTTTCAGAACATGATCACAGGCACAGCACAAATGGATGGTGCTATCCTTGTAGTAGCGGCCACTGACGGTGTTATGCCTCAGACCCGTGAGCACTTATTGCTGGCCAAGCAGATTGGTATCCAGCATGTGGTTGTGTTCATCAATAAGGTGGACGCGGCTGACGAGGAGATGGTAGAACTTGTGGAGATGGAGATTAGGGAGCTGATGTCAGAAATGGGTTATGATGGTGATCATATTCCAGTTATTAAAGGTACTGATGAGATCTCAGATGAAAATAAAAGCTTTCTGCGGCGCTACCGCAAACACGATATTCGTAAATTTCGGACGATTGTCTCTGTCACTCTCATGACTCCTTAATTGGAATGACAGAGGAAGATGCTCGAAAAATACGAACTTCGATGTTTGAGGTACCAGGCCTAGTTTCATTTCATCAACCACTATCAAAAGTAAGGTGTGGTAGGGAAAAAGGGAGTAAATTAAAATATGATTATAAATTTTGATATGCAATATGTCCAACTTGTGTCGCAGAGTATTTTTTTTTTTTTATAATAAGGTTCGGGGGTATTTTAATTAGTTATATATATCAGGGGTATTATAGGTTAGTCTTGTAGAAGTATTTTTGTTCAAGACTTTTTCACACAACTAGAAAAAAAGAAAACACTTAATCCTGAAGATAATTTTAACCTAACCTACTTTTCAGGATCTGCTCTCTGCGCCCTTGAAGGCAAGAGTCCCGAAATCGGCGCCGAAGCAATCACTAATCTGCTCAAAGAAGTAGATTCATTCATCCCTACACCAGTCCGGGAACTTGACAAGCCGTTCCTCTTGCCTGTGGAGTCTGTCCACACGATTCCTGGACGAGGCACTGTCCTCACTGGACGTCTGCATAGAGGTAACTGCTTGTACCTTAGGACAATACTGCAAACTTCGATACACATCAAAGTTATGTGTCAGATCGTATTTTGGTAAAAAATTAACAATAACAAGTAGTAACTAAGAACTTATGATTATGATCACAGGAATCCTCATGCAGTAAAAAAAAACATTCTCATGCACTTGTAATGTAGGCATCTTTATATTAGCCACAACGCAATCATTTAACCACATAATTTATAATTTCAGGCGTACTGAAGAAGGGTACCGAATGTGAAATTGTTGGTCATGGAAAAGTCATGAAATCCACTGTCACTGGAGTAGAGATGTTCCACAAGACCCTCGATGAAGCCCAGGCTGGTGATCAACTTGGTGCATTAGTACGTTCTATCAAGAGAGAGCAGATCAAACGTGGTATGGTCATGGCTAAACCGGGAACAGTGAAAGCGCATGACAATGTTGAAGCAGCGGTATACATCCTGAGCAAGGACGAAGGTGGCCGCTCCAAACCATTCACCTCTTTCATTCAGTTGCAAATGTTCTCTATGACCTGGGATTGCGCGTCACAAGTCACAATTCCCGATAAGGAGATGGTCATGCCGGGTGAAGATGCGACGTAAGTCCCATTTAATAATAAAAATCTGTTGCTTGTCATAAGCTGATTTACAATGTTAGGCATGCAATGGCAATCATACAACGCCTGTGGCAAATAAGCATACGGCCCGCCTGATGGTAAGCAGTTACCGTAGCCTATGGACTCCTGCAACTCCAGAGGATTCAAATGCGCGTTGCCTACCCTAAAATAAAATAATGTCATCAAGTAAATCGTCATGCTGTCATTTCTCGTGAGATTTTGTTCCCAAAAGTGAAAAGATAATTATTAATTTGAGTTTTTGCCAACAGAGTATGAGTATATGGGATTATTTTCCAATATCTGCCTAATGGCAGTTTCAATAAAACTTGGGTTAAACACACGGTTTGAGCTGGGTCCACATTTCTATCATTTCGTCGTATCGTATCTCCATCGCGTTGCACCAATGTGTATCAAGATCGCTAGAACTAGGTCCAAATTTGTATCATTTTGCCGATCACGATCACACGTGCCCTATCGAAACCGCGTATCCTAAGTAAGAACGCTCACTTTGTGCACACCGTATCACCACCATTATGGCGTCAAAAAATGCGTCGATCGACACTAACTACGCTACATACGTATATGGATAACGAGGTAGTAATTCAATTAATACAGGCCTACAAGACCAAATAAATTATTATGGAACCCCTGCTATATTTACAACGAACGACACGGCGTATCCATCCACACTTCTACGCGTGTGGACCCACTGGTCTGTGGGACCCACTTTTTCACGCGACGATGGTAGTGTGCCCAAAGTAACCGTCCATACTTATGATACGGAGTTATTTTAAGGTTTATTAATTTCAAAACGTGATTTGTTGTATTTTTTATAGTGTATTGATATATTCAGTTCTAACGTTTCTTAAAATTTCAGCTTACATCTGCGCCTCGTGAAACCAATGGTATGCGAAACTGGACAAAGATTCACTCTGCGTCTAGGTGACATGACTCTTGGCACTGGTGTCATAACGAAAATCAACAAGAACCTTTCGGAAGACGAAAGACTGAAACTGATGGAGGGCAAGAAGGCGAGGGAAAAGGCTGCTGCCAAGAAGTAAAACCAATCAGTGTTACATTTAAGTTACAGTAGTTGTTAAAATTATGCTATGCATTTAAAAAATGTAAAAATCTTAGTCTATAAACATTATATATGGCTTTTTCGTTTTTTCTACATTGCAAAATAAATAGATAAGTTCCCCAAGGACCCATGACACCCAAAACAAGACTAGAGTACATAAATACCTACCTTATATACCTAATTATGATAATTACAGGCCCAGATTTTAGGTAAAATATTTGTGTCGTCGCTACTTTGAAAAAATCTCGTTACTCATTTTGGAAATCAAAATAAAAATGACCTAACTGTGTATGGGAAGAGAACAGAGTTACTGCGTTTCAACTTGAAGTATCTGTGTCAGATACGAGATTTTTTCAACGTAGTGACGATATGTCGTTTCATTTTATTAACACAATGCCTCGATCCGAACAGAGTTCGGCACTTGCAAATGGTGACTAATTAACGGGGGCTTGCCAAGTTGTATTTATTAAAATGTTAGGATAACTGAACGCAAGTTTGAATACAAAGGTGCAGGTTCAATTTGTAACTTGGCATGAGTGGATGAGAGGGTTGTTATTCCAAAAGATTCTTGATTGTACCAGTCAATATTTTTACTATTATACGAAACAGTGCAATCTAACGGACTATGTATAAATTCAATATTACTGTAATAAAAAAAATATTACAGAACATCCTTACTAGACCAATGGTATAAGAAAGTAGTTAAATACATAAATTACACCAATGAAGACTGTAACAAATACCTGTGGTCATCAGTCATCACACAAATTAATGCCCATACTGGGATTTGAACCTAGGACGGTCGGCTTCATAGGCCCCTGTCTAGGGACAGTATGGACCCTTCACCGCCCACTAGACCAGACCCGTCAAAAGCTTGTAAGCTGGTTAACTTATCCAAACAACTTTCATCTAGTACTGCTTAGTTACCTATTCAAGATACTCAACTGTTAGTTCATTCTTAATTTGGGACCAATTTATTTTTCTATTTAGTGGCTATTGCACTACTAAAGTGAACTAGGTAGTGTTATATCATTTATCCTTTCTTTAATCTCATGTCTGTTCTTGCTTATTTAGTTGCTATTAAAAAATGTTATTTTACCTAGTATATAGTTATAAAGAAGAAGGTCCAGCCAAGGTAGATCTGCCAGGTTCTGAACATATTTAAACAAAAAACTTTCTTTTCAAAATTTTATTCTCAAAGACTCCACAATTACAGTGAAATATTGTCAATCCTCACAAGTAAACAAAATCATTTGAGATAAAGGAATCTGACTCACAATACTTCGAACCAATACATTAATTTACGATATCAAATATTTCACATGCATTTAACAGCCTGCAACATACTTATGGCATGTACTAAATGAAACTTACAAAAATATTTAAAGTAGTTTACTGTTACACAAAAGATCACAAACAATAAGGAAAAATACATATGGTACAATTAATTATAGTTAATTTTGTTTTATTAACACAATAAAAGCACTGATGTATTTAAGATAGCTATTGTAAATCAGCCAGAACCTAATGGAATGAAGATTTCATGACATTAAAATGTCTTTGACAGTCCTGCTTGATCAACCAATCACATTATTTAGAGGGCACTGGGCATTTGTTTAACAATCTTCCATATCTACAAGTCTTCATCTTCATCTGGCAGGGCAGTGTCTTGAGCCTCTTTGAGATCCTTCTCAATCTGGTTCTGCCATTGTGGGTCCATGGTGACTTCTGGAGGCACGAGTGCAGGCATAGCCACAAATTCTAGGTTTCCATCACCAATCAATTTCCGTGCCAACCAAAGGAAAGGCTTCTCGAAGTTGTAGTTTGACTTGGCTGAGATGTCATAATACTGGAATAATACAAACATGTTAATTCACACTAAGTTTTTTATAAACCAGCTATAGCTAAAGCTATATATAAAAGTTTATCTTTATATTGAAAATTCTAGTTGCAGTGTAACCAAGAGAGTATCATTGCAATGAATAATGGTAACTTATAGAATAATTACAAACAATTTATCATAACACATGTAGTTATTAATATGAAGCTCACCTGAAGATTTTTTTTCCTGTGGAAAACAATAGTTTTCGCTTTAACCTTTCTGTCTTTAATGTCAACTTTGTTTCCACATAAAACAATGGGGATCCCTTCACATACTCGCACCAAGTCTCTGTGCCAGTTGGGGACGTTTTTGTAAGTGACGCGAGATGTTACGTCGAACATAATTATGGCGCATTGTCCTTGAATATAGTAACCGTCTCGGAGACCTCCAAACTTCTCCTGGCCGGCTGTGTCCCAAACATTAAACCTTATCGGGCCGCGATTTGTGTGAAATACAAGAGGGTGTACTTCTACTCCCAGCGTTGCAACGTATCGCTTCTCGAACTCTCCAGTCAAATGTCGTTTGACGAACGTCGTTTTGCCAGTGCCACCGTCGCCAACTAGCACGCATTTGAATGTGGGCATATCATCAGCCATTTTGTTTGATTTATCTAGTATCTAGTTCTGAAATAAGTAAAAACTTGGCATGAGTTGAAAAATAAGAATCACACAATCACTACACAATGGCTAGCTAAGTTTGCACAACTATTTATTACACAGTTTCATTATGGAAAAATTATAATACGGACAGTAAACAGTATCATGAATAGCTTAATTATTAGAAGTTATAAAACGTTATATCTTCTAAATTTAAAATTGTTTCAAGTTTTCCATCAAATGGCGCTCAACTATCCTCACAGGAATTTAGCCTAATGGTACCGAACACTTGAACAAATTACACATTAACTACATCTCAAGGGTAATAAATAAATATGAGAATAAAAAGCTTAGCACAAACTGATTGTAAACAAGTAAAATATAAGCACAATTTACCGAGATTGTCTAAGAAAACTGCGATTTAACTCAATACTGGCAAAAGTCGTTACGGCTCACAATGGCGTCACTGAGCTATACGGAAGAATTCTTTGACACCGACAGGCGCACTGACAATTGTAGTCAAGAAGGTGTCTTACAATTTTTTTTTATTGCTTATAAAATTTAGAGCTACGTTAAAAAAGTATATGTAAAATACTTAGAAAAAATAAAATATATATTTATAGTAATACGATTTTTGATCTTTACATTATATTTGCTTTAAAAATACTCAAAGTACTTCGCTTGATACCGGATAGTTATGACGGCAGAATTTGAGCGCCATTAGCAAGCCATTATATTGCTCACGGTCCAAATCAAACTTATAAAATACTGACTCAATATCTATATTTTTTTAATTTAGATAACGAAGCGTAAACTTTTTTTTATATACTACGACGGTGGCAAACAAGTATACGGCACGCCTGATGGAAAAAAATAACAAGAAAATAATAACAAATAACGAACGAAAACAAAACTTGCTCGACCAATATTTTCTAGCGAGAGAAACTAAGAAATTACATTTCCTTTATCTTTCCTTCTCGCTATAATGTATACCCTTTATCCAAACTACAGAGCAAATTTCAAAGTAAATGTTTACAGATTCTATTTTATATGATTTTAGGGAGTCACTCAATCTTTTGAAAAGGGCTCTATAATTCATTCTTTGAAGACCTGCGCCTGGTATACCAGGCGCAGGTCTTCCTAAAGATCTTATGATTTTATTGATCGTGATATATAATTATCATAGAACCCTTTATAATAGTTAACTTACTTTAATACAGCTGTACTTTAGTACGCTGAACGAAACCATAAATTATGATAAGTATACAAAAGGGATGTTGACACATATTAAGTAAAATAATAAAATTAAGTGAAATTGGTTCACAATGACGAATATAATCAATTAAAATTAAAATTGAATATACATACTTATTTCATTTAAAGATATAAAATTTAAAATGAACAGCATTTTTAATTTGTGAAATTTCAAAAAACCGTGGTACCCATCAAATTCTCGCAGTTTACTGCAAAATAAATTGTATGGCAACTATATACAAAAACGCAATATTTTGCGGTCTAAATAGCAATTTAATTATTTCTCCATACTTTAGAGAGCGCGGTTAGGAATAAGTGACGTCATACGTTATCATCATTTTGTAAGGAGCGTTTTCGCGGGAAATACGAATGTCGAGACTTTGACGCTCATTTCTGGCGTTTGTGTAGTTTTAAGGCCATTACTCCCATATAGACATTTCATCCCTAGAACGATAGGGATCGATTGATAAAATAAAAATAAAACAGTCAACTAGCCTAATGTACCAAAATAACGTGGCGATATCGTCAACATCTACATTGTTGTATTGCGCTTATTCATGAAAGGCAAGGCTACCATAAGGCAACCGACGACGCCATTATTCTTCAGCAGACGGCACATTTAAAAAATACTTACGATGAAGTCGTAATATCCGTAGACCCCTGACAGTGGACCGGAAGTTTCCGTTCTCTGAGACCGGAAGCGTTGGTTGAATTGGTTGACACTGACATTACTGGTGACATTGACAATTTGACACTATTGACAGATCTAAGTTCTAATATAATATTATGTGTGCTTATGTATGGATGCAATTTTGATTTAAGATTAAATTTTTGTTTTTTATACCAAAGGTTTAGCACTTTCGTATTTTAAAAATCTCGTCAAATGCTGGTTTTTATTATTTTTACCCATTTGACTAAAATGTTGCCACATGAAATATTACAGTTTCGTTTGGTTCTTGCGTGGTGGCGTATCGATTTTTGTTGAGTGAAGTCAGTGAAGTGATCGTAGTGTTCGTGTCCTTTAATTCCTTTATTTTAGTGACGTTTTTAGAAAAATATCTGTGAATGGGATTGTGTAATAAGATAAAACGTTTATTTGGTGTGTGATTTTCCATTAAGGATGACGAAGGACAGGTTAGCGGCGCTTCAGGCGGTAAGTTTTTCGTTTGCCTAATATAACCAAAGGTCTTCCTTATTGGCCATGAATTCGCGAAAGAATAGCATTGAGTATGAGAGCGTTTTTGTGGGTCATAGTTTCTTGTACTCCTCCATAGTATTTTGCGTAGGATTTTATGCATAATGATATCATTTTCCAATTAGATTCTTTATTCTATTCGCCCCACCCCTAAGATTTATAACACTGGAGATATTGCGGTGATAAAATGGACCGAAATATTAAAGGTTCATTTTGCTGTAACTACCTTTATTTGTTATATGTTGATTGTTAATAAACTTACTGTGAAGCAATTCAGTTTGGTTACCTCTTTCAGGTAATATGAACTTGGATACCTACATACCCTTTTTACTTTTGTATGATAGTTGAATTTTTGATAGACATAACTGTCTATATAAATATAACCACTGATGCAAAATAAATAATTAAACTATTTAGGTTGGTTTAAATGATTTGGTCTTTATTTGAATAATATAATGAAATATTTAAATGACAATATTATTATTTTATTAAATTTGTCAGGGCTTTCAACAATGGTATGGACATTAGGTAACATGTTATTAACTTAATTATTTTAACACAATTTCATAAAGTAGGTGTAGCCATCAGCCAAGCGGATGGACTCTATCTATATAAAGCTATTAATTTAATTACAAACATATCAAATTAATTTTTTATGGAATATTTTTAATTACTCTGATTTTTAAGTAGTAATACTACTATATAAATTAAAAGTCCAAATCCCGGCTTGAATGCCGGAGGCTCTTGTTGCTTTTTCTTAAGTATATGTTATCTATTTCAACTGTTAATTTAAGTTCCGGTTTTATAGGTTTGTTACAAAGGTTACTGATATATACAAGTTTTGTGAGTCGATACCATGATGTGTACAATAAAAAGATATGAACATACACATAAGTAATTTATATCATAAAATAATATGAAAACTGATAATATCACATATTATTATACTAATTTAAACTTCAACATGACATTTCTAACTGGTCATGGGGTGGACTGAAGGAAATATTAATGTAAATACACCAAAAAAAAAAGAAATTAATATGCAAACCTGTGTTTAAATTATCAAACGCTTGCGGTGCTTTATTAAGTCTTAACTTTTTTTTATACTTTTTACATACTGACATACATCTATGTGAATGGTATTAAACTCCAGCATGTAGTATCTATGTCTAACTTGTTACAGAAAATTTTGTTTATTAATGCATGAAGAAATGTCTATAAAATTGATATAATTAATATTATTAAAATAATTGTAATAACTGTTGTACAATTGATTTCATGATTTTATCAATTGTTATTTTTTTTTGTCCCTTTCATAATTTTATTATCTGTTCCACTTAAAAATTCATGGTAATAATAAATAGCTGTCTCCGTCAAAATACCTACTTAAAAAAAATCCTATTATCTGAAAAATGTGCTGGGCAGATCTGCAATGACCTGCAATCATGCTGGAAATACACCATACTAGGAAATATAGAAAATTAATTAAAAACATCATTGTGCATACTTATACCCATTTTACTCAACAGTCTCAACTTTGTTATGCACAAGGTCACTAGAAGTCTCCACAGACATTATTTTGAAAAATACACAAAAAAAAATATATTTTAGGACTATGTAATACAAATATTGCAAAATATACAACTGATAAAAATACAAAATCAACACATTGCCGTGACATTGTTGACTCTTATCAGCTGACGTATCCGGCCATCGCGGTTGACTCATTAAAATCTTGCATCATCATCATCAAAGGCTGCATAGTCTCATCGCCGCGCTAAGGATGTCGTTAATGAACGCTCTCTGAAAACTACGATGACGTCATTACGTTTTACCTTGTGAGGTCACCTTAAACGAATGTAGTATTCTGACGCCCAGCTTTTGATTTGTGCACAGGAACATCAGCCCAGAGAAATAGCCGTTGTAGCTAAGCTATTGTCCTACTTAATATGTATACCTATGCAGCGGCGGAAAACCAAAAAAAAGAGGAGCGCACGCAGTACAAGTTACTCTAATGCTAACAAATTTAGAATTGAAAAGATGACATTTAATTAGATTTATTAGGCCTCAATAAATGGGAATTAGTTACTTAGCTTTAAATTTTAAAATAATTAGATTCGTTCTTAGTTGCAAACAAATTTCTTTGTCTATGCACGCAAACTATACAGGTAGGTATATGTTACATGATTCTTCTAATGGCGGCTCGCAGAACCGGATAGTCGCCGACTGAACAAATTTTCATACAGTTGACCAATTTTCATTGGCTCGTGAAGCAAAAAAAACTATGGTTCTATGGTTCCGGTTTCCCTAAGAAAGAATGTAGGTACCATCGCTTATGTTTCTAACAAACTCATAACTGTCATTACAGCGATAAGCTGTAGCTATATATATAGATAAAGATAGCGGGGAAAATACACATTTTTTAGGTAGGTAATTACCCCCAAAGTTGCGACCCGAGATTTTATAATCACGTTTAATCATTTACACGCCTGGTTGTATTGTAGTACTCCAAATACTAGTAGTAATACTCACGAGTATTCTGGTGACGAAAATGCGTAACGAAACGCACCGGCCTTAGCTGGCGCTAACAATCTCCTAATTGGACTACTCGCCACCTAATTAACGTAGGTATGTACTTACATATAACTTGATTACGTGCAGGAGAGGCTTTAGATTACGGAAAGTAAATTCTTTATGTCTGTTTTCGCCCTGCTTTATTAAAGTGCTGCTTTGCTATTAAACTGCTTTGCTAAAGTGCAAAACTTAATTTGCTTAATTGACCTGAGCCGACCCCAGACTTCCCTGGAGAGACAAAGCCGCTACAGATACCAGGAAGAACGTGCTTATTTATATATTTTGATTTCTCAAATGTACGCTTATATCATTAAGTATATCATGTATATAATGTCAACTTGCACTTCCAGTATTACCGTTCATTCCGCTACGCGCTACACGGGTAGCCGATCCCAGCCTTTGTTTTCTAGAGAAAAGCCTAGAGGGTCCTGGTACTCACAATTGAGCCGCCTTGTACTGACTGGCTAACTATAATCAACGCCCAGCCCATACATTGTCATTATCACAACTGGCTGTATACATAAAGTTGGCACCACTAAGTACCTATGGAAAGGATTTTTAGAAATTTAACTGCTAAATCTGGGATAGGAATTTTTGTATGTCCCTAGTTGGCGGAGTCAGCTAGTAATAAATAGTTGTATCGACAAAAATAAGAGTGTGATTTGAAAAAATCTCACCTTCGTACCAACACTCTGAATGTGTGCATGTACCTACCTACTTGTGCAGTGCAAGTATTCTAAATGTAGCGGTGACGCGTAGAAATGACCTTCCTTAATGTAACATGCAATTCAACGTGCTCGAAGGAGGTTAAATGTTTCACAAATTCATTACGTACGACTATTGCAATTTTGTTATCTCCAAATGTCTTTAAACGCAATAAAGAACAACGCAAACTGGTACAGAATGTCAAGAATCCATTAGCTTATTAAATTCATAATTTCCGGTTTCTTATTTGAATCGGGTGTCACAAAGGTAAACGTTACAGGTCTTCAAAAAGAGGTCAACACATCTCTATTGTGAAGAGAATAAGAGCGCGTGTAGTCATTTTGAACACTTCACCCGCGCTACCACTTTTGCTGCTGACTGTACAATCGCCATCAGAAATATCTGAAGAATACCTCTTATGTCAAGGCGAAAAAGTGCATGTTCAGATATTTGTGACGGCTCCTATATATCTGATTGCTACTATACTAACTTAGTTGTGTGAGACGTCTTCAAATTCAGAATGTCCTTGTAGACATGGAAAGAGAAGGGAAATGAGACAGGGAAAATGAGATCGACGGTTTACTTATTTAAATATAATTTGCTATGTAAATACAGAAACTTCGGCAAGAATTAGATATTCGTCTTACATTAATATATGCAAATAACTGACGTGCAACAAAGGGAACATCTTAAAGCCTGTCTATTCCATTCCATCACAGGAATTATGTATAGATGGATTAATACAAAAAAAAAATCGGCCTCCGTGTCTTGGTCACTTAGTCACTTCATCATCAACCTTCACCATCATCCAATCCGGCCTATGAAGTTGGTGGTATATTGGGTTCGAATTCTGCTATGGACATTTCTTTGTATGTGTATAAAGTAAACACGCAGACAAGATTTAGATCGTGTTCAAACACATTTGTTTTCTATTTTGGTCAGTTACAAAGAAACTTGACTAATTCGACATTTTTGGGAAGTTTTTCCCCATTACACAAATATTATCCTTCT
The DNA here is from genome assembly GCA_022674325.2 of Grapholita molesta. Taxonomy (NCBI): domain Eukaryota; kingdom Metazoa; phylum Arthropoda; class Insecta; order Lepidoptera; family Tortricidae; genus Grapholita; species Grapholita molesta. The sequence continues at coordinate 13,388,322 of CP053130.2, read as the reverse complement.
CTTTAAAAGTCTAATTTTAAGAACGTATAGCTTAATTGCTAACTTATCATATATGGGTACTTTATTTAGCATAGCATAATAGCAGATAACTTAAACACAGCACGGCTCGTTACGATAAGAGCATTTACTACTAAAAATATTTAATTTCAATTTATTTTAACACTATGAAGAACAGTATTCTATACGGCGTTTCAAGTTTATTTAGTTGGTATAACACCGCTCTGATTGCTTCCCCATGTTTATCGTTTATCTAATAGTATATTTGTCAGCCTGTCGTTCGGGATAGTGTGACATTTCAGCGCTACCGCCGGTATAAAAGAAAGGGCAGCGTTACAAGGTTGCTGGGGAAGGTTCAAGTGCTCGCCTCACCTGACGTCACCGGACGTCCCTGCTCATGTAATGCAACAGCTGATTCGCATTGTGTCTATTTTTAGTGCTCGTTTACTCTCTCGGGAAGGAAGGGTTTAATTTCCGCTTGCTTAGCTATGAAAAAGGTGTACCCTTTATCAGAATTATCAGTAATACACTTACAGTTCTCGCCAACACGGTTGTCACCTGTACTCTGATTTAAAATAAAAGATAGTTTTCTTGACTCCCTTGCCATTTAGGAAAACCTGGTTGTATAGGTATTTGAATAGGTATTACATATAACTATGTCACGTTAACTCTTGATTTGTACAGCCTTGGCCAATATAGTATTGAGCATGAGCACACACTTTATATGCAGTTTTCATCACAAATGCAGTTAAAGAAATTTTTGATATTTGAAACCTTAATATACTATTTAAATATGTACACAACAAGAGAACATCAGTTAATAATACTTAAAAGTACATACGTATTAAATAAATAAACTAAAAGCACCAATATTCGGACCTACAACGAAGTGACTGTATTGCAAATTTTCTATGCAATCACCAGTCACCGCAATGACCAATACCCAATAAGCAAAAATGTTGTTCGTTAATTGACAATATGTTATCAGAAAAAATGTAAATACTATACTGAAATATCGAGTTTTCATATAAAAAGCATGGGTGCTCAATACTTTTGACCAAGGCTGTATGTCAGAAATTATAGTTAATCAACAGCATCATGTCCACAAAGTAAGAGGAGAACTAACATCATTCGGCTCTCATCAGATCAGCCGAAGTCGCTAACGCTGACCGAATTTTTTCGCTTTCACAGCGAAAATTATTGCCCAATCCATAACGCATCAGCGAGTCTAGTCATCTAGGAGAGTATTAGACGCTTCTCGGAGCAGAATCTATAATTTTCAATTTATTCCTCTCGATGTGGCTTCGGTTCGTTACGGCGGGAAGCACCAATCTCGCAAGTTTATAGATACTTCCCAATACATTTCCTCTAGCAATTCCTTTCTACTTACTTCTAAGCAGACGCGGAATATTGATTCCTCTGCCAATTTTATTGTTTATTAATAACATTTATTAGAGTATGTGCGAAGTGAATCGGCGGTAACTTGTGTGCATCGCTGGGCTCGTGTATCTGTGTTAATGTTTCTGGCATGAGTCCAAGTCGAGCCTACTCGACGGGGTCGCTCGTGGTGGCTGCGAACTATGGGACTAGGTTATCTATGCCAAATTGGACTTGGATGTTTTAAATTGTACCATCGAGTACCCAAAATTGTTGACGATTGTGAACAAACCTTCAGCGATTTGAACCGTGTTTACTGCAGTATTCAAAACGAAACAAGTTTTCAGTATAACCTAGTAAACTGAGTTTTGAAATTACAGTAGCGGCCACAGTTCAAATTGAAAGGAGTACCTACTTTAATATTGAAACGTGTGAATCGAGCTGAAATGGATTTTCTAAATCCTCTGCGGGTTTAAGCGCTTTTGAATAAATTTAGTGATCCGCTGAAACAACACTCAACGTTGCATTTTAAAAAGCATTCAATGGTTGCTTTTATAATTTACCGTGAACGTCGCAATATCGTCATTTTATTTCGTCGCTTTAATGCAGGGGACGAAAATGTATCAAGTTGTGCAGACGCTAAATTAGTTTCCGTCGACGCTAACGCAATCTGGCAAGTGGCAACTATTCACGTTCACGATTATTTCAAAGCGACTTGAATACAATCAAATAGCTGGCTTCTCCTCTTTTATGTAACAGTACATAGTGAGGCTATAGCGAGGTCCAAGGAAATGGGTGAATATCACGAGCGTTCGTTCTGTAGCGTTACACACATTTCAAACTCGATAAAGTTAAAATACAAGTTTATAGGTATGATAGATAACACGAATTATTTTAATTATTTCTTATTATTTAAGAAAGATTTGCACTATTGCCCTTAAATCGTAATACAATAAAACCCACGGTTGAAACATTTGTGTTACTGATATTTACAAACTGTTGTTTTTTTTTTTAAATGCAACGTTTCTGTTTAAACGGCCAACTCTGGCTGTCATTCCGTGTTAACTTACTATGAAGCACTTTGTTAGTTCAGCGAAATTACGTGACTACACATGAGTACGAGTAAACTGTATGGAAGGAAGTGGAAGGAGTGGCTCTATATGGAATTTATACAACGCTTAGTGCTCACGTTTATTTCAATCACTTTACTTTTTTTTTCTCTTTGTCACTTAAGGTTTTTCTCGTATTTCAACTGCACGTATTTTAGGTTGAGCTATTCTGATCTAAAGTCACTAAATAAGTCAATTAAGTGCACAACAGCACATTCCCTACGTTTTACAATTGTAAGTTATAAATTATAATGAATGTTTGCAGTGCCTAATGAAATGCATATTTTGTAAATTCAGTATCATTTCATGTGTATCTCCAATCCGCGTTGTGTAAATCGATACTATTAGTCAAACCCGACGAGGACATGTCGATATCCGGCGAGACCCAGTTCTAGGACGTATCGGCTGGTGCTCGTATGCGTGTACTTGTATTTATGACGACTCGTAAAAGAGGGTTAGAATTCAATTTTTGTGGGACAAATGGATAACTTGACTTGACTAACCTTTTATTTGGACATGTACTTATTAAATGCGAATAGTTAAAGGATTATGGCAGTGCTTGCAGACGTTTATATCGTATGGTGTTACATAACTGGTCGAGCCGTTTAGTTTGATATTAAATATAGCTAAATATTTGGCTTTTAATCCATATCGTTTACAGTCAGAAAAGACGCAAACCTAAATCTCCGTTTGATCCATAAACAAGGTGTAGGTAGATCTCTAGCTCGAATGCATTAAGTATTAATATTCTACCTAAACAGTTACAGTTACAAATATTCCAATAAGAGGATACTTGTTTGATTATCTTTAATGGAATCATCTCGATTGCATAGGATAAAGGATAACATATCAGTAACTCGACTTTATAGCAATAAATTCAGGTACAACCGTATTTAAAAACCATCTACGTTGTGACCCGATACTATCGCAATAAAAAGATGGGTATTTTATTGTCCTGTATTATATTGTTAATGGTTATGTCCAGCGATATATCTGCAGCATAAACATTCTGTTATGTGGGATCATATCGATCTTGACGGTCGGTCCGGTAATGGTAATGACCTTGCCTATGAAGCGGATAGTCCTGGGTTCGTATCCCAGTAAGAGCATTTATTTGTGTGACGAGCACAGACATTTCTCTCTTGTAGTATATGTATTCATTATTTGTATATTATATTATATGTAGTTGTCTGAGTACCCCCTACACAAGTCTTCTTGAGCAATGTGTATAAAAGCTGTCTTGTAATATTTTATTTATTTATTTACATTATTCACATTACAGACATGGATAAACAATGACCATAATATTCTTTTAGGTTAATATAATTTATATTGCCTTCCATGTTTTCATGCCGTTTACCTAATACTATAAAAATTACAGATCAATACGTAGCTATAAATTTATTTTCGGTCTTAAACCTAAACTTGACATGGTTACAGATTTTTTATAGGTATATCACGTAAGAAAGACCTTGAACCTAGCTTTGACATTTATTTTTGTTGGAATATATATTCCAAAATGTAATAAGAAGAAAGTAATCTTACAATACAAAATACTTGTTATGCTATTATTTATTCTACTTGTATCGCCGATCTTTCAGAATTTTTATTTATTTTGTACTAAAAATAAGTTTCTTTAGAAATTACTAAATATCAGAAGAAAGCCTTTTCCGGTTTGAGGATAAAGCGAAGTAGGCTCTCACTGTTTTGCTTTGTTACTAAAACTTCTCGAAGTGGCTTCCACTGAAGACTTTGTTTTGTCTTTTCACTGTTAGCTAGCTGTTGATCGCATTTTCTAGAGAGTAATTCTATTAGCTGTATTACTGTTACTTATTATATCATTGCAATTATTGTTTAACAAAACTAGGATCACTCAAATAAACAAAAACAACGGAACAAATGCAGGTATGATATGATATGATAGAGCACTTACGACCTACCTTGCATGTAGTAATATACCCGTGGGTACTCTGACCCGCTGTACTCATTTCTAGACTACTCTTAAGTAAAATATTAATAGTATTCATTAGCTTGAGAAGCTCTTGAAAGCTTTTTTAAAGTAAAATTCTAGTTAAATGTAGTCCCTGTATATCATGTTGTGCTAATAGATAATCAATCAAGAATTACAATGAAACATAATTGGCACCCTATAATAACGTAGCGAGAAGTGTTATAGACTATTGACGGCCCCAGAAAAAGATATACAATGGGTATTAACGATACCCCTCTTGTTAGTTTGTAATACTATCCTTATTACTATGTCTGGATAACTAATAGCAGCCGCTCATCGCTGAGTAAAACCTTTTAGAATTATTGAACTTGTGTGCCATTTATAGAGCATCGGAGTCGAAGCTTATTTTTATCCGACGATGAAAATGCTTATAAGATTAGGTTATAATTTTATCTTTAAACATGTGGTGCTTATGCTAAGTTTATGCCTTGTATTCCACAGCGTCATAACGTAGCGTCGTGTCATGTTACGTACGACGCGACGTTATGTGTAAATTTTTAATAATAGGATAATTCCTTAATCCCCATAGGTACCTATGTACATTAAGAAATTATCAAAATTTACACTGTTCATATTCAATTGAAATCATATATATATACATACGCTCATGTAGTTGCGTGAGTTACTTAATGTACCTTAAATATTCTTTGATTTCCAAGAAACTTCAACCATACGAAATGCACGAAGTTCTGGTCTTGTCATTTTCTCCTATTGTACTCTTGATATCAGAGAGTGAAATAGCTATTTCCATATTCTATTTTAGTTTCGAATGAAGCTGTTGTCATGCTGGATGGGGGTAAGTTGGTTATAGTGCACCGCCCTTCATGACGACTGGCATTTCCAGGAGGTACGGCCCATCCGACGTGAAAAACCTGATAGGTATCTATAATAGATAAAGATACACTCGGCTAAGTAATAATGGAAATTTGTAATGGGAATTTTGTATTTGTAGCACATACACTTCTACAAATGATTATACATACACGTTTTATTATGATTACAACCGCTATTTTATTATTGTGCGTTAATAGACATCAATGTTATTAATTAAATAGAGTTGTTGTTGGGGTAGTAGAAACATTGGTATATGTTTCTCATAAGTGTATTTTATTGCCGCCTGTACTTTTTTGCACAATCAACATATCGAGAGGATTCCGAGCTTGAACACTACGGGTTGTCTCGTGTACTTAAGGAGATGCTACTTAAGGAGATGGCTACTTTCTGGCAAACGAGCAAACGGATTGCCTGATGCTAAGCAATTACCGGTGCCCATGGGTGCTGCACTAAGGGAGTCACAAGCGCGCTGCAGGCCTTTAAGGGGGGTTGGATATTTGGGAACATTACTCACCATCAGGAACACAACACTACATACCTGAAAGGTTTTCTGTAAGGAGGAAGTACTTCCCCAGTTGGGCTTCTCCAGACTCAAACGTGATGGTACTTCGCTGTACCCTACCAAGTGTGCTAAATTTCAGCTCAATCGTGTTCAAAATTGAGTTCCAAGATTTCACCCGGCCATAAGTACATATTTATATACCTACTTACATTGCAAATTAAATAAAAGCTTGTAAAAGGCGAACTTTACCTACCATCATTATTGTCTATTTGTCTCCATCAAATAAAAAATAAAAATAAAATAAAAATGTTTACTTTTATATACCTTGTGTTCAAAAGGTTTACTAGAGCTAAAATACGACTAGATTACATTTTCAGAGTTTTAGCTGCCTCAGGAATTTTCCTGTACCCTGCTTGCCCTGGATTCCATTATTCAGAACGGGTAAAACGCGACGTTGTAGCAGACAGGTGATAAAGGGCGCGATTCGGTGTCGGAGCAATTTCATAAACGTGCTATACGTTTATACTGCCAATGAGGCCCGAGAAATATGAGGTTTATCAAGTCGAAGGGTTTCGTTTTACCATGTACGGAACGTACGGTCGACAAGTATGTGGGTATGCTCTTTCTATGTCTCCATATAAAATAAGATTGCCATCTAGTATCCGTAATCTTGTTACCCGCTCGTTTATTAGCAATCTTAGTATGAATATTATATGGCTTAGCAGAATCCTATTAGCTTAAGTAATGTGGATTAGCTAAAAGTGAGCAATAGGTACATATAAATGTTTTGGTACTCTGAATTAAATATTTACTATGACGCTAACTTCTTTAGTCAGTTTTTATGTTTTTAAGCTACTCAGAACTGAGAACATTGGTCTCTTTTATGATAATTATGATTCGGGACACATACGGGGAATACTGTTACGTTGTAACTGTTCGAAAATACGAACTTAGTTTTAGCAGTAGGTACATGAGTTAATTTACTAATAATGAATGAATTGTTCATTTTATCTTTTAGCTTTTCTATTGAAAATAGCAATCTAATTCGTCTTTAAAACGCGCGCGGAATTGCGAATAAGCCATACATGGGATACGGGTTCGCTGTTTACCCAATCTGGTCTTGGTCGGATCAAGTCTGATGATAAACATGATATACACGAAGACGGCAGTTAGTAATAAATTACATAAACAAGCAGTATTAAAACAGCGAGACGAGCATATTACCATAGATAGTGCAATTAGCAAAAGTGTATTAAATACAATACGTTTGCCATTAACTTTCCTTACCCTCTAGGCGAACATCCTAACCTGCAAACCGCAATTAATTTGCAAACCGCAAGAACATTATTACGTGTAAATGCCGTTACGCCCGTTGCACTCCTCATTTGTAATTCACTGACTTACAAATTCGGTGCTAGCGCCACATCAAACAGTGTATTCCTATAGCTTGGATATGGGCAAGTCTCGTTCTCGCTAAAACCAGTGTTACTTAACCTCGAGACATTTGCACCTATACTTGTGCTGGAGTATCATTCATGTAAGTAAGGACTTAATTGAACGTTTCAGTAGAACCGTATATTTACTGTTCTACTGAAACGTTCCACTCGGTAGTGAGTGATTGGAATGATACCCCGGTTGCAAAATATACGTCCGGGAGTGTATCGGAAGTGTCAAGCGGGTGGGGTGGCTCCGGTCAGAGTAGTCGTGCACAAAGTATTACATCTTCATGCAGAAATATATATGGAACCCACGTTATACCAATTATCGTTACGTATTACAAGAGCATCACTAGATTTGGTTTGGAATTGTAGTCGCAAGTTGTCATTACGCCTTAAGAAATCCGCAACGTCATAAGAATTTCTAAATGTGCTGAAAAAGCTACTATCTTTGTCCTTATACTGTGACTCGGCTCCGTTTACGTAAGTTCCGTGACAGCGTTCCGAGCCGGCCACGGCCTATCATTACTCGACGTCCATTGTCGTACACGTTAATTTCTGCATTTTGTCCCATTTTGGCAGCATGTATGTCATTTTAGTGACCTTAATAGTTTGGCCACAGGTGACATAGTTATTACGGTTTAAGAAATACCAATGATCATGTATTTACAGCGGTGTATATTTAAATATGTAATCTAATTAATAGTTACAAAATACATTTGCTATAAACTTGCTATAAACGCGTGTTTTGATTATACTGCTCCTCTTTTGGTCTCTAGATCGAGATTATTCCGTTCCGCACACACGGGGTCTATACGTAGCAAGCAAAAATGTTGTGGTAAAGGCTTGTGCCTGAGGCAAATCGCTGTTGGTGTTCCAAAAAGTTTCCTCGATTTCTTCCATTGCGAAAAAATTTCGCTCGACCTTGGCGGCTCTTTGATAATATAGTCACGTTCTTATCACAATACAAACGCGAAAATTCCAGCCTACGTCTAGTGAAAGAGAAAATATGAAGACCGATAGCTACTAACGCTAACTTGACAGTTCTCTTTATACTTGTAGTAGTTGTCTTGTCACTAACTTTTTGTTTTGCTCCAACGCTTTTGTTCAAATTTAATGAAGCGTTATCTTGCTGCACCGTTCACGCCGCTGCTATAATAGCCTTTCCTTGTATTACTTAGGTGGCGATCCCGGTATAAGCTGCTTAAAGTATCAGCATCGTTGTATTTTCTTCTAGTCTTGAGCTGAAAATAATGATAACATTTTTGTTGTAGCTTTTCCTGTACTTTATTATGTTTAGTTAGTAATTCGAGTTTATGACAATAGAAGTAACAAAAGCTACAACTTAGATAGTTACTATGGTGAATACCAATATAATAATATTAAATCAAACGAATAGTTCTCCTTACAACCCAGTGGGTCGAATGTTTATAGATTGTTCTTCTACAGATCGTACAGGGATGGTATTGTAATAGTATGCCCAGCGCAGATTAGGTAAACTATCCGGGAGAATTAGAAAGGTAAAAAGCTACCAGTTTCGGAATAGTATTTACTAAGCCCTAGGTCGTAATTAGACTCGTTTGTTTTTCGGATTGACCGATAAGCTAAGACTATACATGAGCAGAGCTCTAGTAATACGTCAGAAAGTGGTACATTATTCTTGTGGTCGGGTTTAAGCGGCCGTAAACAAGCACGTGCGGCGACGTCAGCGCCGGGCTCTCCCTCGTCGGCTTTACGACTACCGTAAACCAAGGCCCGCGTGAAACCGCTTCGTTAAAGCCGCCCGTTCGGCTAGCGACACGCAATCAAATACGGCTAATATCGATGTCTTCAAGATTCTCTCCTAATAATAACTCCCCTAAACGTACCCTCAGACGAGTATAGTCATTACTCGCTAGACCTAGTCAGATGGGTTTAATATGTTTTCGCAAGTAAACTCATAAATTTTATTGCTACTCGCACCCTTCCACGTTCGGCAGCGAAGTTTGTAACCCTTTCATCGATTTATTTAGGCTCACGCATGAATTACAAAACTTACCCAAGACAGGCAACTAAAAGTATTATGATCTTGAATATACCCTCGACGCATTATCTTAACAAATCTCTCATTGTGTTAGAAGCAAGCATATCGCCGTATCTTTTATCTGCAATGTAGTACTTTGCTGTTGTCGGTATTTTATAATATTCTTATTTAGTCTTAGAGAGGATTTTAATACATTTTTTTTTGGCTAATGTTTTATCGTTTCTGACTAGCCGGGAACATAATTTATCATGATTTCCCAGAGGGTGGCGGAATAAGAATACCTTATTTGTCTTCAGTGGTTAGGGGAAAGATATGGAATATCAATATCGAAGCGGCCAGTTGCCTAATGAAATGATAACTTACGTAACTTGAGAAGAATATGCACACCATCTAACTGAATCGGGTTCTAAAGAAATTTGCTTGTTGGCTTAACTTAGGGTTCAGTATAGACAAACGAAACAGTCACAAAATGTGATTTTCAACAACTTTTCGCAACACTCTGGTATTCGCACTACTTTCATTCGAATTTCGACATTCGATTCGGCATTCGAAGTAGAATATCTAACAGTCTCTCGTTATACTTCCAAGCTTGATGAACACTTCCCATGAGGCGATAAATATAAATCTAGCAGCAGTGCTTTACTGAACACGTCTACCGAGCCGGTTTATCTAACTAAATTATGTAAGGACTGGGGCTATTCCAGGTCGGTTTTAGTCGTAAGCCATCACGTAAGGTCACATGATGTTAAGGCAAACCGGGATTACATTGCGTAATATTGCGAGACAATGCCCGTTTGTTTTCGCACTCAAATTCTTGAGTTGTGCATTGTATAGTAAGCAGCGGGGAGCTCACCTGTTGGGAGTGTAGGGACTGGGAAAGGCTCAGATTTGGGGGAGCAGCCGAATTGGGGTAGCGTTGACCCAGATCCGCGTAATTTCTGGCCGTTTAGTCGCTCCCTCCTTATTTTATATTATTTCTAAACTTTCGCTTTCGTTTCGCTATGACGAGCTCTAATTCAAATGAAAATCACGTCGAGTGTATTCTTGTCTAATACAAAGAAGCAATTTCCTGTCTACTTTTAGTATGGAATTAAAGAACAATAGTTAACACAAAAACAACTGGCGTTGTAGTGAATTGGACCGAAGGTCGACTTGCAATATCGATTTCTATTCCCTGAATTTGCGTCATTAACTTGGCATCATTTAATTTAGTCAGCTATTGTAGTATCATAGCTTGCAGTTGAGTTATATTTAGTTGCGAAATTAAAGGTATACCTCAGAGCAATTACCTTCTAATGTATACATACACACATACATTTCAGCCGTATGCAGTCCACTGCATATCATCTTGCTGCGTATCATCTTGGGGGGTAGTTGCCATAGTCGCCACGCTTGACAGGCGGGTTGGCGACCGCAGTAGCTGTAGATTGGGTTTCGACGGACGCTGCTGCCCGTCCGTAGGATGTTTCCCTTTGTCGCCTCTTACGACACCCGCGGGAGGAGATGGGGTGGTGCTATTCTAGTCAGCCGGCATCACACGGCATCTAATGTATATTCATGTATAATTGTCATATAAATCGACGTACGATTCAGGGATTAAAAAAATCTCCGCTAGCTTCATTCCGCCTTAATTGAAACACGTTCAAACTTAAATGCCGAATTTGGTTTTGCGTATGGAGAAAGCTCCCGACCCGACCGTTTGATTAATTAGTTTACGTTAATTTACTAGGTAAATAACCAGAAGTCGTTAAAATTTCCCCGTAATGAAAATTCATTTAATTAGTATCACTGCTAAAGTAGGGGTTGCGTTTCCGTTGTATTTCCCGATTGCGTTGAATCTTCTATTGTATAAATTGCCTAACTTTTACAAGGGCAGATACGTGCCCGAAATATGTTTGGCACAGTTTATTCTGTAACTTGATTGTGCGAAATTATATTTAAGCCCGATAGGTCAGTGTCACTTAATTAACCAATATTTTAAGGGTGCTCGTGCTCGGTTCACTACTGCTCCAAGGAAGCAGAGTCTAGTTAGCTACAAAAAGATCGGGTCATGCAGCTGATCGTTAGGTAAGGATAACAGGATTAATAATCAAACATAGATGTTGTTAGACATTGACAAAAGTTAGGTAAATCTGGTCTGTGGTTATTTCTGACGCTGAGTTGCCGGAATATCAGAAAGCGATATCAGCGAGTCGACGTCATAGAATCTGGTTCAATTGATATACCTACGTGTCTTGACTGCCGATTCGTAGCTACCCACAACATACAGATGAAAATAGATTCTAGCTGTGTGCGGGATTCAATTTGTATTCTTCGTCTTATTAAGGAATTTTAGTTTCGTGTTAAGGAGGGTTATTGAAACTTTCGGCATTGTACTAGCTACTTTTGCCGACATAGTTTATCATAAATATTTAAACAGAAATATAAAGTTTCTTAGCAATATTAGCGGTTCATCGCCTGATAACGATATTAAGCCCTACATACGCCCCTTTAAATGCTTTATCATAATTAATCTGCTTAATAGCACTGGCACAACGAGGTGACCTTTTAATGGATTCAATTGAGCTTAATGGCTCATTTAAAAGATAGTCCGTGTAGTGTTTTGATTGACAATGCCCACAGAGCATAAAATATCACTAGCGTATAACATGTAGCCGGACTACGCAATTAGATTACCCGTCGCTATAGAGAGATCACCAATGAGGTACGGTAATGTAATCGTAGGCAGGCTGGCAGCGCCTTTGTCTGACCGGGCGGCCGTGACCGCCTCCAAATTACTTCGAGTCTCGGGATACCTACAACTGAATGGCTCCTTCGTGAATTCGTGAATTCGCAACTAGATTTGACGTAAAAATAAATTTAGGTACCCAACGTAATGTATTTGCGACATAAATTATATCTTGTCTCATTTCCTGAATCACAGCGTAATATATCTCTAGACACTTGAGACATTTTTATAAATGTGTACGTATCTTGATATAAATGTTAATGTTTATTTGCGTTTTGTAGTAAGTAATACGAAAATACCTCTGCTCTCCTTTATTAGGGACAGACGTTTTGGTTAATTTATTGTTTTAGGAATAGGGACAGAGAAAGCAATCTGATTTAGTGGGCTCTGTAGGTCCGCATTACTCCCAAAAGGATCAGGTACAAATGTTTCAGGCGCTTGCGGTTACGTATTTATGTTGTAGTTATAGTAACGTGAAACAATTAACAACCGTGACCAGTTAACATAACTGTTATTAAGCTGGATATCTTGCAACTTGTTTTTTGAGTCTGCCAATAACACGTATTATCTTTTCTTCATCCACAGGACATAAATGGACTATACGCCTTGGCCCAACGATGTGTCTTAAAAATATTTAAAAAATACTCAAATAACAAAATAATATCTTCCTTTAAAGGTTATCAGTAAAAAATACAATGTCGCGGCAGTAAAAACAAGAGTGTTATCTAGATGCCCTCGTTGTTTGCTCTTGAATTTCCCTGTGCGTTGATAACGACAAATATAAATGCAATTCGTTTTCCTGTCGAGGAAAGCTGTTACGTAAACTTCCTCTGTTGTTCCAGTAATCCTTGGTGGATATACTGCTTTTACAACTATTTATTTGCCTTTTTATTACTCAGCAAAAATTGGAACTAAAAATAAATTTCAAAACTCGGAAGCAAGATGTAAAGTGTAAAATGTATAGGCCGCGTCTTCCGAGTTTTAGTCATAACTGTGTTATATTGAATTTAAGTTAAAAAGCCGCGAAAAAAAAGGTTCATTGATTATTGCTTATTACTATGCTCATGAATGTATGTGTATTCAATAAATATGATTGTGTTTCCTTAATCGTTAAGCCAATTTGAGTCATATTAAACACCTATAAACATCTCTTAACACCCCGAATTAATACAATATTGTCTCCACCCCGCTGTTGATTTGATTGGATCAAGCTAACCAGAACCGTAGCACAAAGCCATCGGGCGCTACACCTTCCTTATTCAAGGAACAACAATGGCCCGTGTTAATTAGCTGCTATCAAGTGCTAGTAATTGGGTCCGTTAATGGAACTCCGGTATTTAATTTGGAAGGCTCTCCATTATCGTGAGACTGTTGATGTGTCCTTGACCCGCACTTTCGATTGCTGCCTAACATGACAGCTTTATTTTGCGTGTCTTATTATCGACCGTTCTAGTTTTTTAAATAAATTATGTGGATCCAACATTTACACCCGGGTATGTCCTTAAACTACGTCCAACAATGAGAGGTAGGGCACAGCGATGACCATCACGCTTGAATCTGGGGCAGCCCAACTGGGGAAGTACCTCCTCCTTACAGAAGACCACAGCCATAATAGCACTGCTACCTTTCAGGTATGTAGTGTTGTGTTCCTGATGAGTAAGGTTACCAGAGCTCCAACCCCCCTTAAAGGCCGGCAACGCGCTTGTGACTCCCCTGGTGTTGCGGGTGCCCATGGGCGACGGTAATTGCTTACCATCAGGCAATCCGTCAGCTCGTTTGCCGCCTATGTCATAAAAAAAAAAAAATCCAACTATCGGATGACGTATTGAGCAAAATCTCTCCGACTGTCGATGTCGACTCTCTCTATGACTGTCGATGCGCCCCTTGTGGACTTTTTGAAGGCAGTTTATGTTATATCGTCGTAATAATACAAACAACCTATCTGAAACATGTGAACACTTAAATATAATACAATAACTCATGTTTGCTAGTATTCCTAACGTAATAACATGTTCGTTGATTATACATGTATTTACACGGGTTTATTGTATATAAGCAAATGACAACACTCCATAGAAACAACCCTACCTATTTTAGGGCTCCGGTACACTGATTAAAGACAGGATATTCGTTCCGTCCGAGCCCCGTCGCTTTATATCCGCACGGGAGACCTGTGTGGGGGACGTGGTCGGACCGCGCAAATTGAATAATGGTATCTTTTAGTACTAAGTGGGTTCTATTTTGTTGTACGTGCCGTCTGTGTCGAGCCGTGCCTAAGTTCTTAAAATAGCTCATACGTTTGCGAAATTTACTGTGGGTACTTGTTAATGTTATATGCCTTAATTAAGCACAACACATTTCCCGAAGTTTAGTTAACGTGTAGGTACGATAACAATGGAAAAATTAGGCGTTGTATTGATTTTTGGTTTTCAAAGGCATTGCAAAATTGCTTACATTTTGTCTGCGTTTGTATTGTACAGTCAGCATAGTTAGACTTATGTGTATTGAACATTACATACTGTAATGCAATTAACTTACTAACTACCAGTGGCGGTGGCGGTTGATCTATTATTTTAGACAAGACGACGCCAATATGAATTGCCTTTTCTTCATGTGTCATAGGAAAACTGTTCAACTGTGGGAACGTTAGTTAAGCCGGCGGGATTTGGCTTGTATGACGCGCCGCCACTGACAACTACATCTGTGCTCAAATGTCTTCTATACTTTCTCACGCTACGAGGCGAAATCATCTCATTCTATATAGCCCTTCATTCGCCATAAACGATTTGTCGCTTATTGATCGTATAATTTTAAGGCATGACATCAAATCGTTTGTAATTTACCGGGATGACATCTATGACAGTTTATGAAAATATTTTTTTGACGTTCGTTTGTCTCTTTCCAGGCGCAAAGCGACGATGACGACGTCGGGCCCGACGACGTCAACGTCGCGGTGGAAGAGAGCCCCATGACCGAATTCTTCGGTGAGGTAAGTTAAAATAGTCAACAGGTCATCACCCTCTAACTACTCGAACTCGATATGACAAGGTATTGTATACAGAATGAAATGACTTGTTACATTCGTGCCTTCTGAAAAAACAAACTTCTATAAGTTATAACAGTCGTTATGTGAGGATTTTCAATACTTGGCTGACCGACACAAGAATTTTACCGTAATTGTTAGGTTCCTGCTTGTTATTGAAGTTGTTTTTCAGTACGTTATCTATAGGTACTGGAAAAGTAGAGATTTTTTTTTAAAGAAAAGTAATAACTTAATAATCAATCCATATTAAATAGTAATCGACCAACAAAGAGTCTTATGTCTGCGTTCTTGAATTACGAGTATCAGCTAAGATGCTATTGGCCTAAAACTATTATTTCACAGTGGACGTCAAATATTTATTTACTCTTTTTACACCTTATTATAAAAACATGTTGCGGAAATCTGAAAAATATGTTAGGCGTCGACTGTACCTACATATCTGTTTTGCTGTACTGATAACAAAGCAGGAAATGGCTATCTAGTTTCTGCAAGAACGCTCTATTATGATTTGCCTATAACTTTTACCTTGAGTTTTATCTCAAGGTTTAGGTTGACAACATGCAGGTATCCTACTCGCCTTTTCCTTCTTTTCCCATTATCCTGTTAGTAAATTAACTCATGTATATGACAAATAGAAAAGTTGATTGATTTTGTCGAGATAATAATTGAAGTTGTTGACAAGAATGTCATATATTAATGACAGCTAATAAAGCCTTAATACCTAAGTTGAACGGACGCTCCGAGTAAGCAGGAAAATCAGTTCATTAAACTTTGAAAATTAATTTAGAGGCTATTAGGTATCGCACACAGCACATAGGTAAGATTGGAACATCATCAAAGTAATGCTGAATATTTTTTGGGCAACCTTACATAAATCGTCAAAGTCGCTATATATGTCTAGTAGTACCATTTACGTATACTATGAAAGTTAAATAATAGGTTGGCGATCAATACAGTAGATTGACTCGATGACGATTCTTAAACATAGGATATTTTATTACACGCATTTTATAAGTTCTCGTAACACACAGTAACAGTAATAAGAGTGTTATAATACATCACAATTTGCTTCCGAATCATGTGTTTACATAGAACATTTAAGTCCACAAGCATTACAATATGTTTGCACGTAATTGATCTAGACCTCGTACTGTTTTTGTGGGATGTCCGTTCTTTTCTTTTTGTTTTCTTTTTCAGACCGAAAACCCTGAACGTCAGGAGTTATTATCTACAATTAGACGTTGGATTTCGTTTCAACCTGGCAAGAGCGATAATCGTAGTAGCATTGCTGTGTTCTCAAATTTTGTAAACAATGTATGTAACCATAATTAAGTTATACTTATAACAATGTGTCGCTTATCACACTAACACCTGTGCAGTGCATAATTGAAGTATAATGAATATTAAGATCATCTCATCTTTGTCGGCCGGCGCTTGTCACAGCCCAATGGGCCCTGGGGTTCGGTAACTAAATTACTCAATCGGTCTATGTAAATTTTACGAATTTCACTGCCTCCTGATTTTACAAAACGAAGGAGCTAGCTTAGGCTTTTTTTACCCGAAAATATAAAATAATGTTTCGTACATATAACTTTCGAGAGACTTAGAAGCACGAGTCGGATTACGTTCTCTTGACTTTCCCATTAAAAGAATTCCCGTAATGTCACACACGGTTCTTGTATATGACAAGGACAGTAAGTTAGAAAATACGAGTAGCATTAAGATAACGTGTCAGATGCACTCCATTCATCTATGTAGCCGCAAAGGCTTTTGTGCCCGGGCTCTACTTATTCTTCTTATATGTTGCAGCAATATCTTTTCTGTCCTGACTATTACTTTATGTACATAGATTGCTTTGAGTTTGATGCAGGATATTATAGTCCTTTTAAGTTCGAAGAGCTACTTATTACGATGTAGGAAAAGATGATAAGATGAGCACAGGCACTGCCAATCTCCTGATGCTCATTATTTATCTCATAACATGCTAATATCGCTTTAATATATGTATAATGTGTTTCTATTTTGTATATGGAAGAGTATTGTGAATTATGAATGTATTAGATAAATTTGTTTCTATCTGTATGTTTTATCACATACTAGAAAGGCTCTAGCTCTATTTTCCTAATGCAATTTTTCATGAATCATGTGCATTTTCATGAAGTTTAAATGGTGATGGGAATATATCCTTAATGTTGTTTTTGGTTTTCTTCATTTGTTTACGTGGTTCCAGTACTATCATATTTTTACTACATTTATCGTATTATTACTATTACCTAATACTCTGCAATTATGAGACCATACGGGTGCCGTATTTACGTAATGTGTCATTAAAAGGTATCTATATACATAAACAACGGTAAAAACAAGCGGGGAAATAGACCAGAAATTAGTTGAATGATCTATTTCATTTTATACCAACGAGACAGCTCAATAGCCGCACGGCATTCGGACATTTGGGTCGCAACGAATCCCCTTACGCGACGAGGATCCAGAAAATCCTACAAACTTTCGCTTTGAAAACAAATCGATTGGTATTTGACAAAAAACGCCTATTCGGAAAGAGATATTAAAATTTGGCTTCTTCTTATTGTAATGATTTTTATGGCACATGATACCTATTCTGCCCAGAACCCATTCAAAAAGTAAGACTAGTGTTTACACACACATTTACAAGTTCGAATGCTGCAAATAATTTTTCATAAACCCGTAGTGGGGAAAAGTGTGTACATATATATCAGCCATGCCGACAGACAGGAAACGGGAACTATCGAGAGCACCCGATGCTCGCTGCAAACAATTGTTTGTACGATCTCCGTACGCATCTGCTGCATACCACACAGCACTTTTACAAAAGTTGCAGCGAGTTGCTTGCCATTGTTCTACCGTTGGTCTGTTACACGACATGTTTAGGTATATTGTTCGCAAACGTTGTATTCTGTACGAGGCTCGTTTACTCAGTTCATTTAGTTCGTTATACATTTTAACATCAAATTTTTCCGCATTGGCGTGCCGAGCACGTGTCGTGTCGATGTTTTGAAACAGAAAAAAAGCAATAAGGGCCATTTCCGACCCGCCATTTCATCTGATTAATGGGAGTGCCTACAAGAATTTGGGTTGGCTAATGGTAGTATCGGTTACTTTTAAATAGGCACTCAAAACTCCTTTGTTAAAAAGATATTAGAATGTTGGAGATTCAGATTCTCGCGTACACATATTTCTATTATCAATTATGAAGTGAAATATCAAAATGATTTTTAGCGCGCTTTTCCGATGTGTTTACGAGAAGCGTTCCTTTTCATAAATTTGCTAGGCTAGGTGATGTGTGAATGGGGGGGACATAATAAATGACCAAAATGGGTGAGTGGGGTTGTCAGCGGGGTGGTGAGCCAGATCCTATTGCGACATTCAAACAATACGTGGCCCTCAATTAGTGGTAGATGGATGATCATACATGTCCTTTTCTGCCATTTATTTTAACAATACTTACCTATTTGTTTATTTTAAAGTATCCCGAAGAATCTAATAGATGTTGTATTTGTTCGAAGTATTAATACGTTCATAAAAAGTAAGGGTTTTGTTATTGAAAGTTTTGGGTAGCAAGATTTGTTCCTGCCGAAGCTCGAGCGTAAAAGAAAGTTTTCCCTCTCAAAGACAGATACTTCGTGATTCGTCAATTTCGTCATATTGTTATTTTTTTGGTAAAATAAATTGCCGTCGTTAAAGTATTGGCTTGTGATAGAACAGAAAAGAGATCTTTGATTAGTTCACCACCACTCGCAATATTGTTTTTTATGTAAAGTTATACTTGTAAATCAAATACACTTTTAAATGTGTAAGTTTTTATGCAATGTTTTCTAAGGGAATGTTGTATATTTTGCAAGGACATGTAGTTAGTTTATCTAGTACGCATATGCAGCGCAGCGGACCTTGTTTACAAACACGTTCCAAAAACCCATTATTTAAATATGTACCATCAATTATAGCTAAATATAATGTACAAAATGTTAGTATTTTAGTATATGTTCCCCGAAGATATTACATCCACATTACCAAGTGATTTTTTTTTCACTATAAAAACCTTTATTCATATAAATACCTCGGTTTAACTATTTTAAGTATCCCTTCGCCAAGGTGTTGTACGGCGATGTGTCAACATTCTTACTTAAACATGCGTTACTTACTTACATAACTCCCTCATACCTATATAGGTGTATACGAGTGTTGTTCATTTTATGAACGGGTCGAAATTTTCATAATAATTTTAGAAGAACAGAATTATATAAGCATGCTTATACTTTGGGTACAGTTTAACCCACTTCCGTCTATTTGCAACATTGAGACAACCTTGTTGTAACCTCCTCTTCAGTCAACTTTTGCCTCGCGACAGCCTTCATATCGCCTATATCGTTGCAATCTATGCAAAAGATCATGTTTGTTATTGTATTGAAGGCCTTGTTTTACGCTTTAAAGTACTTACTATGCAACATGTAGATCACTAGTGCAGTGGTTTCATACACGTGCACATTTTTCTTTCATTTATCTGAATCTTGGGTCAGCAACTCATCATACAAATAACTATGGCTTGTCGGAACGTCGGGATTTATTTACAGCATATCTATTAGTTTTTACTAACAGGCTTTAACTTCATAAATCATATTCTCTTTGGTTTCTGGTTTACTAATAAGTAAAACTTGACAGATCAGTGTTTATAGCATCAACGCTTTATTTACACTTAATGAGCTATCCATAGGTGGTTTTTATAATGTATTCTGTCCCCCACGTTAAAACCGTTGTTCGTAAGTACTTTTGACGAATGGAGCTCATGAGAGAACTAGTCCGTAGAAAGTACGTATATTCTGTTATATTTTGTTCTATGTCATAACACCTTTTCGTCAGTATACCTCTTCGCATCAAGTCTTTTGACAAACTTTACGCGGACGTACTCTACTCAAATGGACACGGAAAATGTAGGGAAATAGAACGCAAGCAGAATGGTAAAACTGGGCAAAATCAACTGATTACATTACTCTGCGCTGTGGTGCCGTTGCCGCTCGCTATGCCAACAATTATCCATTTCTCTGTAGAATAATACACATTCATAGCGGTTTTATATTCTGTTTTATTTACATAATGATAATAACATTATTTAATGTAGACATGGTTTCTTAATTATGAAACAAACAAATATTATGCATACTTACTTAATTACCTGGAGTTCTTAATAAAAATATTACATAATACGAAAAGAAAACCGGTTTCTATCCTGCTGGATTATTTTTATTCAATAATTATCACTATTTTACTATAGGGTATTATTATATAAACACACTACCGTGCCTTATCAAGTATTATTTATGTCTAGCGGCGGGAAAGTGAAGCTCTGAAAGTCACAAGTCTCTGACTCACGGTGACGTAAGTATTCCTTTTACATGATGGATGATGTACGAGATGAGAATATCGGCACAGATAAAATAACATAACAGAAGGCTGCCTACAAAATGCACGTAGAGTATAATTTTGTAGCAGGATACGAGTATGTGATACCTGCCAATAACAGCGGTGAGTGCTGCTGTCGAAAACAATTTACATTCAAATTGCGTTAATTTCAATCAATAGTTTATACGTATATGTTTTATAACTGTGCAAACTAAGAATCTAATAGACAATACATTTAGAAAAACAATAAGACGAGAAAATTATACCTAAAGGTAACGAATAATCTTAACAAAATAAAATTCTATTAAAACCATTACGTACTACTCGTATATTATGTACATTGTACATTCATTCTACGTAACTTGACTCTTTACATGCAATGGTCACGCGAATTTTAAACAAAATGACCCAATTAATGTAAGAACAAGTGTTTTTATCAACCATATGGCAATAACCATACGGATGGTTAGTTTTTGTTTGTATCAACAAAATAATTTTAGTTAAAAATCGATATGTAAAGGACAACGGCGTTGACTTTTTAATTACACATTTGTTGTTAATGATGCGTTTTTAATTTTTAAAATCAGATATACTTTAATTTGGCTCAAAATTATGGTGCTTTCATTTTTCTATACTGCACGAACGAGTATAGATGGTAATTAGCTTAATGACTTGCTATGTTTAATGCTGTAGACTGTTGGTCTCCATTATTCCGATTCCGATCTCTGTACAGTCAGCAGCAGAAGTGGCTAAGCGGTTGAGGTGTTCAAAATGAGGTCAACACATCTCTATTGTCGAGAGAATAAGAGGCTTGTAGGTCATTTTGAACACTTCACCCGCTTAGCCACTTTTGCTGCTGGTTGTACCAAGTAGTGCTTACACAATAAAATAAAAAAAACAAATGTAGTTTCAAACCTCCCAATGTTATCTCTTGAAAATTAATCATTCTTGAACCGCAGGTATGTACTAGTACGTAGGTAGTATATCATAAATATGTCACTTGAAACATATCTTGATTCAAAAATCATTTTCTCTTCTGTGTAAATTCTCTATGACATCGTTTCTGTAGATCCTTCGCGTCCACCTAATTCGGTATGCGCGCTTCCCTAACCCCAAACACTTCATGTCGGTTTCCTTTCGTGCCGCGAATACGCCATGCGTTAGCGTTTTCATTTAATCCACAACTAGTTTACGCCATAAATATTCAAGCCGAGGCGGGTATTCGTCATAATCGTGCAGTTCATTTGCATGCTATTACATGTGTGATATGTGTGATGTGTTAATGTGTTCTGTTCTTACTGATGTGCTCTCATTTGGCTTGGCTTGTTCTCGAACATTTTTTTTAAGGATATGCTATAAATACGATCTGACTAACATACTTTGTCGCCAGTTTAAGCCTCCACTTTTGAATCGGTCATAGTTCGATGTCTACGTGGCTCCACAAACGTAGAAATAGTAATTATGCCTCGAATGCCTTGCAGTAGTCAATTAAACGACAATGATGTCTCTATGCGTGTATAACCCTAGCTATAGGATGATGTAATCTCCAAGAAGGATAGTAGTATATTTTATGATTTTAACAGTGTCTCTTTTGCTAGTAAAAATATACCTACGAACTTACAATTCAAACCCTGATACATAACAAAACTCACAATTATAGGCCGTAAGCAATCATTATTTGAAACTTCAAGAATGACGGTGACCAGCCCTGAGCAAAGGAAAACCATTCCTGCTTAAAAGGGACTTCCAGATTATTTATTCACGTTTTCATTGAAGGGGCGACTACGGGCTTATTTGTTGTTCTGGAAATTCACATAATGATCAATAAAACATACAGATGGTTACACATCTGTAAAAACAAGGCCTAAATATATCTACCCAGTATGAGACTTATGGGTTAATTCATTAGGTGAGACGCAAGAGATCCTTTGAAGGGATAAGGTTTTCTTTGCTTTTTTTTCTACTTTTATCCATTATGTAGGGTTTTTTTATCAATCTATCTAAATGGGCCTACAGGCTACGTATACTACGAAGACTGTAGCTTTGAAACGAGTCTGTTTTGGACGGGGTGACGACGGCGCACTGAAATGTGAAGGCTGTGCATTCCCATTGCATCGTTAGCTGACCGAGGTAAATATCTGTAACAACTGAATAATCGCAGTGCATACTTACATTGGTTTCATGTTATTAATTATCACGGAATCGCATCAAAGTTTTGTGAAGATTAATGGGAGCGTTACAAGAGCGGTTAATTACAGGGTCCAGGTACGCTTGTTAAGGACAGCCCTAATTGAAGACTTTAAAGCGAATCTAAGTTGGAGTACTGGATGTGTGATTTAACCCATTAACGATTGTTTTTTTCTTATTCCAAAATGTATACTCGTACTGCTAGAAACATCCTTTTGCGAATGAACAGTTCAAAGACTGTCTTTGTGTGTCATTCCGGAAAGCATAAGGTACGTATATACTTAGATTCAGTTCTTATGCACCAAGTCACGGTGTACGCAGAGAAGCGGAAAAATAAGTATACATAATTCAATCTTCTGGAGGAGACACAGTATTAAATGTACGTCGAACTTACAGTACTGAACGGATGGATATATGCTTCTACGTGTATTTTTATCGGAGTGCATTATACCCGGAGTTCCCACGCTCAGCTTAAGTGTGGGCTGGTTACGTTGTACGTTGATTTTATTGCTCGATAATTGCTGTATCCTGTGAAGTGTTAACCTTTCATATAATATTATGTTTACGCCAATTAAGGCTGACTTGGCTGGGTCAATATTGAGTAGTAGTCTATGTGCAAATATTTTAAATTCGATAATATCTTTGTCAGTTGTTTAAATGGCGGTACTGTAATATAAATTATCTATTAATAGATATAGTGTAAAATAAAATCGTTCCCTGCCGATTGTGCCCTTAGATCTATTTAAGTACTCCACGCATTAAATTGCGTTTTTGTTCCATTCAGGAAGGTATGTGTCATAAATGTCATAATGAAATCAGGCGAGGGTTATAGTTAAGAAATAAACGTTATACACATCCCATAATAAGATGATACCTTTTAATTTTAAATATTCTATCTTACATCGGTAAATAAATATATTATCATTTAAAACGCGTACGTGCCTTTCCAGATTTAATAAAATAATTTATTACAACATTTTTATAACCGGCGCGATCCATGTCCTCATCTAATTCCCGGATCCCCGGGTTTTCCCTTGACGTGATACAACCGTTTTTTAGTGATGTTAACAAACCTTTGACGTGCCCGGGATCCGCGCGGCGCACATAAACGAAGACTTATGGTATATTTATTTAAAACACGTTTAGAATACACCGGAAAATTCTCGAAATTCCTACCGAACGAAATAATGTCTCATAATATTAAAATATGCTTTTCGTTCTGGCTGACTTCGGAGTAGCGTTTTTGCGATTTGAAAAGACGAAAGTACCGCTCATTTTCAAGCAAATTGTTAATGTTTTTCATTAAAGGATGTTGTCGTTTCTCATCGCTTAACGTCGTAGTTAATTAGAGTTAAGACGCTATGAAAAGGCTAATGATGTTCTTCCAGTTGAACCAGCGTCACGTAAGCTTAGATAACATATATTAAATATATTTTCATTGCTCGAATCGTAAAATAAGAGAGACGTAGCGACGCAATATAATAAAAAAATCACAGAGTTCGTCTTTGGTTTTTAGTCATGATGTTTGGAAAGGAAAAACATAATGCATAAAGCATGTTATAGCATGCAGCGTGTACATGATATGTAAAGGTTAATCAACCCTCTTTATGGTTCCGTAGGAGCCCATATATTTTCGCCATGTCCGTCTGTCTGTCCGTCCGCAAGTCTAGCTCAGTGATCCGTACTAGAAAACTGATATTTGGTAGGAGTAGGTATGTGTATTTATTAAGTCAAATAAGTGGTAAAATAAAAACAAAAAATATTTTTTTTGGTTATTTCCCGTAACTAGACATGAAGTGGGGGGATGATATTTATTCCGCCTAACCCTATATTTCGTAAGGTAAAAGAATAATATTTTATTAAAGAAATAGATGCTGTAGGCCGGTTTTTCTAATACCTAGCGGTATTCTGAAACATTCATTACCTGCCCGACAAAATCTCCAGACGACGTAGCGCCAATTCATAACTGCTAAGCGTGAATACCCAAATTACGTGACTCAAATAAATGGTGTATTCAGTAATAAAATAAATAAGTACATATTTCGGGACAACCTTACACAAATCGACCTAGTATAATAAGATTAATAAGCCCAATAAGGCTTTGCTGTTATTACTGGGTGACGATGTATTTATATAGATACGTATAATACTAAAATGCATACATGTACACACGTCCATAACCTAGAAACCACATTTGAGGTTTACACATATAAATGCTCAACCCCGGGAACTAAAATTAATCTTTGTGTGTTTGCCATTAAATTAAAGGACAGGTAATCAGACTCTTCTATTCATCAAAATGTTTAAAAAGTAACTAAAAAATCCGCGCGTTGATCCCTTCTTTCATATTCATTTCGTCTATTTAGTACCCCGTAAATCACAGCTCTCACCAGAATTCCCTTGATACTGACTTTGCAATCCTTCGACTACGGAAGTCGAGTCGTAGCGCCCCGCCCTATGAGGGGCCAGAACTAAGTTCAGAGGCTCTGGTGTAAGTTTCTTTTGACGCAAAAAAAAAAACGTTTCAAAAGCGTAAGTGATAATGTTATTTATATGGGTAACTCTAAAGCGATGGTGAAGTAATGTTACGTTAAAAACTTACACTCAGGGCTCAGAACGCTACTAACTAAATACTATGCTACGACGTAGCGCGTAGCATTTTTTTTTTTCGTTTTTGTAACGATGCTCTCACACTAGCTGTTATAAGTCTTCAACATCCACTCCTTCATAACATTTACAAATGTACAGTAAAAATGTACAGTCAGCGTCATATAGTTAGTACTAGTAGCTATCAAAATGGTCAAATATGTCGCTACAAAACACATCCTCACTGCACCGATATTTTTGGCTAATTTGGTTGCTACTCACGAAAAATGATAACATGTTGTGTGGCGTGTGCAATGTGAGATACAATGTTTAATGCTATAAAACAAATGTTTTTTATGTAACAAAGGTTCATATACATACATAACTAAATATCTTGTATTTCAGTTAGCGATAAAGGACTATTTTCGTACCTAATCAAAACAGCATTTGAACCCAAGTAGGTATAACACCGTTACACGCTTATTTAAAGTAACTTTTATTAAGCGGCAAAGATTCTTTGAATGCGTACCAGTACCAACCCCCGGACTTCTGAACCGGATATTGGATCGTACTTTTATCCTTCTAATGCGAAAAAACGGCTAGGATAAAACACAGTTCAATCTTTCCCGTCAAATTCTTTCGGTGTTTTTTTTTTATTTCGTGTAACAATTATACAGGTTTACGTTAGTTTTTTTTCTGCAAGGGTTGGGCTACGAATAACGCTTTCATTATCTGGACCTCTCGGTTTTGGTCGGGGACGAAACGATATGAACAGTTTTTATTCTTCATTGATTGCGGTATCTGAGTTTGTTCTTCTTATACTCGCAGTCAACAGTGACAAAATCTCGATGGGCTAAGGAAGAATTCAATATAAAATGCTTTAGATGCTGTATGATGATGACGTACACTCGTAACAATAGCGGTGAGGTTATCGCGCGTCCGATAGCGGTTATCGCGGTAATCTCATTAGTTGGTGAATCACGCGCAGCAACAACTTATCGATCGGAATGTACACTGTGAGTCCCTTAAACAAGATACAAGTTCTATATACAAAACCTATTTTATTTAATTAATAACAAATTATTTTATATTGAATATTTTGATTTGCTTTGATTTTTTAAGTAGTAACACTATAACATAAATAAAAAAAATATTTAGTTACCATGAAATTTTTACAGAAAACTATTCGGCCGTATAGAACTGCCTGAAAAAAGGAAAATATATAAATCGGTTGCAAGTTTCAGTGCTCTACATGTAAATTATTAATAAAGACCGTAAATTAGTTAACAATCTACTTCCCATAATTATTTAACAGTCATACCAATTCTAAGACGCCAATTAGATGACGGTTCTGATATGTGGTGAAAGATGGTGATTTCTTTTAACTGATTCATCCAAATCAACCATAGACTCAACTGAGGTAATTTTAATAAGTCATAAGACTGCTGTGTCTTATATTATGCTGTCATGATCTGTGAGGATTAAAATTCAACCTACTCATAAATTCATATGTCTTATTATTTTTAATTTACCACTTAGAGCAGTGGAACGTATTCCGAACACCAATTCGCCTGCCAAGCGTGGCGATTATGGCATTAAACCCCCCATGCTTCTTATCGCAGTCTACCTATGGGGGAGGCCCATGTCCAGCAGTGGAATGTACGTGGCAAAATTAGAAGTAGTATATTATAGTAACATGTACAATGTGTATTCCGGGCCATGATACGATATAGATTCGCTACGGTCGAGACCACAATCTAAATGTTTATATGGACTGCTCAGATGAAATCATACTCTACTTAAGTAGACAATTAGGGGAAGCGTAAGATAAAATACCAGTATATTTAGTTACACAAGTGTTGCACGGAGGAAATTCGGGCCAAATGGCTTTAACTTGGGACGTTATTTTCTTACTTGTGTAAGTAGATATATAATCAGCGAAAGTTGAATTACTTTGTATTCGGCATTAGGGAACAAAACGTATCGTTTATGACTAGAGCATGAGAAATAATATCGTAAAAAGGTTTTTTGACGAGTGCGAAGAGAGAGTGACACATGACACGATCTTCGACGACTTGCCTTAAAGAATAATATAAATTGAGAGAATAGGTTCTTTTGCCAGAATTTTAACTACCTATTCATTTATTACGATATTGTTCTTGGTACGCACCCTAGATTCTCCGTGGCCTATTAATAGTAACATGTTACAAACTTAAGTCTTAAAACAGGCTTCACCGCAGAACTTCAGATACCGAACAACTGTTGCTCTTTTTAAGTGAAATGTACTTAAATTAAAAGCGAAGTTACCTAACGCACAGAACTCAGAATTTACAATACGCGACACAATGCGACCGTGAACTGAGTTTCACGGACTTAGACTGTTTGTTTGACAAATTGCCGAAATAAATTATCAATTTAAATTATCTTGTTTGTACTTTGATGAATTTATGTACTTACCTACTCAATCAATGGGAGTTTTGATTTGATCCGACGACTTTTATTGGGGCACGTTGATAACATGAATATGAATAAGATAGTCTGTTCTTGTAAGATAAGATTTGCTATGTTAGTTATATTGAATAATCTGGGTTTATTATATAAATTTATGCGAAATGTTACATAATTTATCCTTAACGAATTACTTTTTACTGATTATAGGTTGAAATTTCCTATATATTAGTGTGACAACTATATAGTCTTGTCTATCTTACAGTAATGCAATATGCCAGGTCACAGGACAGATGCAATCGGTCTTAATAAATATTACAACGAAAACCACTACCTAAGACTTTTGTACATACATTGTTCCGACATAACATGGCTTAGGATCCTTTCGCCAGCTCCTGTACTTGGCCCGTTGCCAGGCAACGTTTGCAACCAAATTTAATGCTAAATTGAGTCTTAAAAGCAGCCCGACTGGTTAACTCGTGGGAGCAATTCCCTGCATTTAGCGTTACGAGTATTATGACTGGTTATCGAGTGGTTGCCAACGGTCGTACTGTGTTAATGTGCATTTGTATTGACTCAGTGCGCAGCTATAATTGCTATTAACATAACAATTCCGATCTAACATACGTAATACCAAAAGGATAAACGTAATGTTTACGGATAGAGTAAAGCCTGTGATATGTTTGTTAATTTGATATGTGTTTAATAACAATGGATACAAAATATATATGAATAATTCACTGCTATGTAGCTTTTAATTTCTAAACAAAGCTTACTTGCTAAGTAGCTAAGTACTATGGCGGGTGTCACATACAATGGAATAACTAATTAAGTTTAAATTTTGTTTAAATTTAACCAGTTAAATTTGCGCGCAGCTCTTGTCCATACATTTGTCTCTTGTTATTTGATTAACTCCACATATATAAGTGAGCCCCTATATTTTTTTGTACGTAGATTGATGGGTCGAGGGTTGTTGCCGTATAAAAAACGTGCATTTGAATTGTTGCCTCGTAACGCTTATACGGACCGAAAACGCGCAGCCCAAGAATTTACAACCCAACAATTGGCGTCAATTCAGGTAACGCGGATTATTTGCCGCTCATTCTCGGTCGGGTGCACGACCCGGGATTTCTCAACCCAACAATCGGCGAAACGAAAACATGGCTACGGATTTCTGCTTCGTAACGCGTTTGTACGGACCGAGAACGTGCTGCCCGAGAATTGACGACCCAGCAATCCATATAAGTTTATATGGATGTGGACAGCGCAAAACCGGTCATTGTGGATCACTTTCGGGGAGGCCTATGTACAGCAGCTGTGGACGTCGTTCGGCTGATATTATGATGATATAAGTTTAGTGTACTACAACAGTTCCAACCAAAAAAGTTCATTCTTTTGAAATCAGAATTGACATTATAAACATCATTTTGTAAACGTAGACACACATTTCTAAAGCGCTGTTAATTAAGCTTAAAAAAAAACAACAAACTATAAGTATGCACTGACTTAAAACCGCTACGTAACATTTGATATGGCTACGTGCCAAGTTCTATATATCACCATCCAAGTCGTAGTATTTGCTGGGTTGAAAGATAAATCGGCCGTAGCGAAAACTCGTCTGCATTAAAAAACCTTTGAACTTGATGAGTAATTAAGTTCGCTCTCCATGTTTTTATCGGATGCAAGAGCGGGAGAGTCCTTTTCTCAAACGAAACAGTGTAAAGCGGCCTCGACTGCCTATTTCACGCGAGTGACAATTACCATTAACCGGATTGTCAGTTATTTACTTAATTGAAGGTGATTGACAGTTTGAATTGGAGCCTTTCGGCAACAGATTCATCATCTCGCTTTGTTATTGACAATCGCTGCTTATCTCGTTTTACACAGACTTACTATTTGGGAATGCAACCAGTTTTTATCAGTATGATAAAAAATACAGTATTAACCAAAAAACTTGGCGTACAAATAGACGCAGATCTGAATTGAACCGTAGGATACTTGATAGTTGATATCCTGATAATGCGTTCTCGTGGGATCTTACGCAGATGAAGTCGCGGGCAGAAGCTAGTAAACCTAATGATTGAAATTACATCAGTAATCATTCAGTTAGCATTTCCAATCATTTAATTAAGGTACGTGACTTCGAGAATCGCAGTTTATCGTCTCGGCTACCTATTTTAAATATGTAATACGTGTGCTCAATATCAGCATTTGGTTTCAAACACGAATGTATACTGATTTACTGGTTCGCCTGAACTATTGAGTCTCTCGAATCAGAGACGTAGCCCTATACTGTATAGGGAGTAAAAACTTTTTCTACGTAGACTTGCCGACCGATTTCAGCTTTTAACGCACTGTAAGAGCACGGATTTTTCAAAGGCTGATGAATATTAATTAATATTCATACTGCTAATGGAAATAGTAAGCAATTTCTTAAGGCGGATTTTAATGCATTTTAATTAACAACACATTTTCTTGATTAATTATTAGCTGTTATAAATTATTATATACTACGAGGCAAATATTTTGTTTTTAACATTCAACTAACGTATAATGGAAGGGGTAATGGACGTGATAAATAAAGTAAAAGCTAAGTGCTTTTTGTTCAGTAACCTAAATCCCATATAAATTTATAAAAATAAAGTTGAATGCTTGCAAAATGAATGGACAGGTTTATTTCTAACGAACTAAATAAAGTTAATAAAATTTAGGATGTAATTAAAACCTAGAATGTTCATTCTAAATATCAAATACTGTGATAGTGCAATTGTATGTTATTATATTTTTGAGATATTTTGTAAATAGATGCAATCCCAGAACCGATGCAAATTGTGTCCTAATGTTGTTATTTTTATGTGTCACATCAATATCTAATCATAACATGTAAACATTGTAATTGGATTAACTCTAAAGCGCCTATTATTACAATGTAATATTCAGTTATTATGTACGATAAACATAAATCTAAATATATTCTTATTTCTAAAAAAACGATATACCATGTACAGTCAGCGTCATATAGTTCGTAGCATTCAAAGTACTCAAATAGTTCGGTACACCATACAAATTCTATGGTGTACCGAACTTTTTGAGTACTTTGGATGCTACCACCTATATGACGCTGAATGTACGAGTAGCTGATGTTATGTAGCAACGTGTTAAATATAACGGAAATAAAAGAGTAGAGTTTATGTTCATAATTTTTTTTTAATTTTTTTTTGACAGGTGGAAGAGATACGGGAGATGATAGACAAGATTCAAGCAAACGTGGAGGAGGTGAAGAAGAAGCACAGCGCCATTCTGTCAGCACCGCAGTCAGATGAAAGTAAGTACACATAATTTATGCAAGTCAAATTCAACTTTAGAAAATAATTTGTCCAAGACTAGATCTTATGGCTGATTGGCTGCTTTCCTGGAGCGGTACCGCGAACATAAAAGTTCCTATGAATCGAGCATCTTTCTCTCTTACTCCAATTACTGTGTCATGAGAGTGACAGAGACAATAATTCGAAATTTACGAATATCGTTTTTTGCGGTAGCGCCGCTGGCCCAAATCACGTACCTACTTTTAAGCCAAAACGATTTGTTGCATTGAAGGTTAGTTTTAACGCTGCTGTACAAATTAACAATAACTTGTTTCGATCGGTGATTCCCTTGTATTTTCGATTTCATGAACGCAATGAAGCAATAGCCATAGGAAAGAAAATTACGCTATAATAAGAAGCGAAATAACCCACGTCACGTCACATTAAGGACAATCGTCACTAAAAGGACTCATCAAGTTGGGTGTGAGTCAGTAGGAATTAAAGCGAACGTTTCGGGGTCTTAAGTCTAGTAAATAAAAAGAAATTATCTATAGGCATCCACGAATTATCTGAATTGTGTATGCGTCGCGTGTCGGAATATTTTAAAGTTGTGCTAATAATGTTTATTCGAGTCTATTCTTATCAGTATCAACATTTATAAATAGCAATATCAGCAATGTCCGAATATGCCTGGAATATTTTAGTTAGGTTGAATTCCCCATCTTTCGGCAAAATAAAAATACCTATTTATGTGCTAACATTTTGAATAATAAGATGTTTTATATTTGTAGATAAATTAGATGGTTCCAAGATTATGACATTCGTGACATAAAATAAAGACGAATTGAAAACAGTACTTAAAATGTCGATAAAGAAACTCCACTCAACAGTTTTAAACAAAGATTATACTTCAACTTTTCATTTTTATGCGTTTTCTGTCTATGGGACGCCTCAACGTAGGTGGGGCCAAGTTGATCGGGACAGATTGAATGTCGAATTTGGTGGCATTTGCAGTGCGGGGGCGTCATGTCTGCCTTTGTGGGAGGACGTGGGAGTTCGGGACGCGCCATTCCATGAAATACTTTACTAGACTATTAACTGTCCTTGTTATTAGTTTGGAGGGCGAGCCTAGATTAAAACTTCTAACGATTACTAAAGTAATTAAAACTTGGAAGTCTAATCTCCTATTTTTAGAAATCATATCTATCGGCATCGAATTGCATTCTGCTTGATAATAGTTTATTTAGAATTATACAAATCATACGGATCATACAGATTCCTAGTCAGAATATGCTAAAGCAATGTTTTCAGCTGCTGAAGTATGTCATCGCATGTTTGTATCTGCTGAAGTATGTCAGCATACTTTGGACGTTGAACGGTGTCCAATGTCCTCCCCGAACATTTGCGTTCGGAAACGATTTAATTCTCAAGCTTCAATTAGTTACATTTACCGGATTTCTAAGCAAACGCTCTCATTCGCAAGCATGCCGTGTGTAAATATCGAATCTCATGCGTTAACATAAATAAGCATCCTTTAATATGTTAAATCGCTTGCTGAATCCTTGCGGACAAGTGAATTGACTTGGATGGATCTTTATACAAAATAACATAATTCCATATATTTCCAATGTTTTCATTGCTGATGATTTGAATAACATTAGCTGTCTAATGCCTATGTGTACGCCGCTATGCTATTGTTTATGATGTTATATTAAAGAAAGTTAAAATTTAAGTATTACTTGCGTGTGATTTCGAGACCTTTTATGACAAAATTAAGTAATTAATTTAATAATAATTCTAGAATGAAATAATTTCATGCTCTACTACATATAAGAGCCGTAAGTACTTTTATTCATCCCGTTAAATTTGACATTGATTGACTACACTAGGATACGTATATTAAATGAATGAATGAACTCCAGCACGTCTAGTTCGTTAGTAATCGTTAGTTAGTTATAATACCTACTTCTTTATAACATAACTTTCATACAGCAAATACTAAACATAAATAAACAGCCTTGTTTACGAAATGCCGTACCTTACAATTTTCACAACAGTTTACATTTTTTATGAAATGTTGATCGTATCTTAAAACCAACGTAAGAGTTGCTAGGTACTATAATTACATATGCTAATGCTTCCATTGAAAAACTACGACGGAAACTAAACTACAAGTATGGTTAGACGACTATGATACGTCTATAACGCGTTATATGAACGCAAAATAACTCGTTTTAGTTGTTTTTTTCATTAATTAACACGTTTTATCTTGAAATATATTGACGTAAAGAAAAACACGAAAATTATTTGATGGATGTTGATGCTGTAAAAGGAAATATCTAAACAATCACACAAATAGTCCCAATTGATTTAACCCTTTATAAGGCAGAGCCGATATATCGGCCATATATGCTCACTCGGAAATTCAACCATACTGTCTTAATATTATGGCACAATGTCGCTTGTACTTGTGGGAAATTTAAGATGCTCTTAAAATAGGCTTGGAAATGTAGGCTTCCGATAGGTGCAACGAATTCTGCGATACCATGTCTCAGTCAATGAGGCCTTATATAGGGTTAAATAAATAGGTGCTAAGTATAGTTCTAATATTAACGCCAATAGTTCACTTACAGCCTTAGCTAGAAGTATTGAGCACCCATGCTTTTTGTATGCAAACTCCATAGTAGGTATTTGCAATTTTTCTGAAGAAATATTATCAATTAATTTAAGCTGATTAGGTATTGGTTGTTACGGTGACTGGTGATAGCATAGAAAACTTCCAATAAGCCACTTCGTTGTAGTTAGATCCGAATTTTTGATGCTTTTTGTTTTCTTATTTAATACATACTTGTTAAGTATTATTAACTGATGTTCTCTTATTGTGTTAAAGGTATTAAAGGTTTGAAATATCAGAAAAAATGTTTACCTACCTTCATTTCGAAAAAGATGGTTTTAGAGTTAGAAGAAAAAGAGTATGTGCTCACTTTTGGTCGAGGCTGTATATTGCTTAGATACCTATTGGTCTGCTATTATTGCAAGGAGTAATCTATATAGACATTTTATTGCGATTATTTTTATAATACCTACACCAGTTCATTATTACTAGACGATTAGGTTTGCTAGACAAGAAAAATATAAATATATATACACGAGAAGAGGTCGGGGCGGCGTCTGGGCGTCGGACGCAGCTTGCTGATGACGCATCGCTGACTCAGACCACATGCCGATTACCGAACCAAACTAAATAAAACGTCCATTCATGCTCTACGAGAACGCCCCGTACCCGTAACATAATTATCGTGTGATTCCTAATTCTACATAACTTGAAATAATTCGCCGTTCTTCGTCGCCGACTCATAATTCATAGTTCGCGTATGATCTGTATAATATAGTTTCTATGAGATCCGCTCGTAAAGTTTCTCATTTCATTCTCATAAAGTTTGTATGAGATCCGGTCCGTCTTTTGATCCATTTTCACTGTGTTTCCACCTGGTATGTGTGATGATGTGTTGCGAGGGATGTAAATAATTTCATTTCCCTATCCACGGTAAATTATGTGAAGCTATTGGTTCTTAAAAATGACAATCCTCGCTACTAATCCTCGTTCATTTCTGGTAGAAACATAGCATATTTCAGGTTTAATACGAATTCAGCCGTTTTCACATTTGACGATAAACTTAGCTAAATATAACGTTGTTATATTTGTACACGTTTCATGACTAATGAGTGAAGGTTTGTTGGAGCTGATTTTGACGCAAGATTAGCTGGAATTAACGAAAGCCCCGCGGCGTGAGGACGATCGCCCCCCACGCCCTTGCGCCCACCTCTCCTTGTTAAGGGCCTTTATTTTAATTACCAACAGTAACCAGTACAAGTATGACCTTGAATTTCTTAACAACAATTCTATGTCTGAAACCAAACTTATACTAGTCATTGCGTACCCTGAGACAGTTGCTCGGTAACGCGCTCGCGCTGACTTCTTTTGAGTTTTCTCACCTAAAGTACGAGCTAACAGGCTTTTTGCACATAAATTTAACGCATCGCTTCGGCATATATAAGGTTATTTATTACTGCATGCAGGTGATTTAAGTTTATTTACTGTTTATATCTATTAATTTATAATATCATTTCTGCCACAAGCGGAACTGTTAGACGGGGTATTATTTTTATTAACTAATGTCAATTGAATTTACTAATCGTTTTAAGTAGTTATACTTTTATGAGATCAATATCAAGTTGATATAACTTGAAATTAATAATTGAGTGGTAATATTATTTTATCTACGTACATGTCATAAGTGCTCTAAAATGCGTCCAGAAACCGTAGGCAATTACCAGCATTACCAGCCATCAGAAAGATTTCAGTAGGTAATGTTAACATTACCTACTGAAATCAGTAGGTTATGAATTTAAATTTGGAACAGCTGTCAAATTCAAGTGGGGTGTCTAATCTAGTATCTATAGATATTAAAACAGCCATTGATACGAAACGCCAATTCGTTATGTTTTTTTTATAAATCGAACGACATTTGAACTCGAGTGACAGTAGAATAGGGAGTTCATTCGCTTGTCTATGGTTTAAAAAAAATTGACTGAGATACGAAATACGCAACGCCGCCGTTCCAAGCTGTCATTTGTTTTGTTCGTTGACTTTTTAATGTTTACAAGTAACCCTAGTAATAAGTCATTTCCCTACGGTTTCTGAACCCATCTTAAAACACTTAATGATATGTGTGTAGATAGAGTAGTGTATGTAACTATACATAATTAGGCATTACAACAATCGTGTGATATTATTATGAAACTCGCCTTCGGCTCGTTTCATAAACCCACACTCTTGTTGTAATGCCCTTCATTATGCACAGATACATAAACTACTATTATATTATTTTCTATGAACGTAATAAACTTTTATGAATGAAAACGACGGATTTAGTCAGTCGAGTGTCCGTTCGCCTGACTAACTGACTCGCAGCACTCTTAGTGCTTGAAAATTGAAACTTCGCTCTCCGAAACAAGTAGCGCGAGTGATTAAATAACGTGAGTAAAGCCGTAATTTTAATAAATAAAATAATACAACGACTCACTAAACTTTAAAAAAAAATGTAATAAACTTTTCCACAGAATAGCCCGTTAAATCCGCACATTCAACTGTTTTTTTTAAGTTATCAGCGCTACGGAAATCGAATGTCAAAAGCATAGCCAGTAGAAACGTACAGTTCTCAATTTAAAAAATGCAGCATGCATTAACTTTTACGGGTATAAATGAAAAATGATTTTTTTAAATATTAGTTACTCGTTTCATGTAAATAGTAATATCAATTTGAAGCTTTTAACTCGTGTAAATTATTAAATAAATTCAGGTACTCGGATATATTTTAAAATGAAAAAGTAATTAACATTGTAAACAAAATCAATTTTTCATCTTGAAATTGATTTTCGTTTTCTCATGTTGAAAGAAGGCGGATTAAAAAAAAAAAAAACTGGCAATGTGTTTTGTGTGCCTGCTAGTTCTTTAGCGCCGTCACCGTTAAATGGTTTAAGACACTATGGGGTTGGACCAGAGTGGCCGAGGATCGTGTGCGATGGCTTGCAATGGGTCAGGCCTATGTTAAACAGTGGACGCAGATAGGCTGATACTACTTTCAGCTGTGACTACGGGGTACTAGAATATACAAAGTATAAAACCGGAAATAGAGATGTTCGCTCGTTGGCCCCTTCCGTTTCCCTCCAACTGTCCCACGTAATGTAAATTTCAATCTAGTTGTAATGTCCTTATATATCTATGTACCTAATAGGCTGCTATTGTTTTAACTGCTGAAATTCTGCTACTAAAATTCTTATTCAAAAGCTCCTTACGTTAAATTATCTCGAGTGAACTCGGCCTCCGGCTCAGACAACAGATACTTTTCACTGACCGCTGACCAGGTAAAATGTTACAGACTTTTCTCTGTGACAACCTGACAACCGTCTCTTTTTAATACCGCGCGTTCGAAAGTGAAACAGAGTCATTGTCACGCTGTCACGTCGATAAGCTCCGACTCCGTGCGGTAGCCTTAATGTGGTCGGGTTTTTATCATTTGTCACAATACCTATCACGCTCCAACACGTAAGCGTGTGAGAAAGAATAGCGCGATAAACGATAAAATGGTAACCATGCTATCAGCTCTCTGGTCAATCTATTGACACCACATATCTGATACATTAAAGGTGTGAGATTCTAATCTTGAAGCGCACTTGCGACGGTAGCGCGAACGTGTGCCCTCAGTGGTGTCACGATCACCAATTGACCCGACCTAAATTGCCTCGAATAAGCCATCGTTGGCTGTCGTTATATCGAACAAGCTGACGATAACTTTTTACACGCTTATTATAGCGGATATTCCCCATTGTGCATTAAAACTGTTATAGTATAGTCCGTCTATTTAGGGTTAGAAATAGGGTAAACAAAGAAGCAATCGTCGTCAACCTTTTATGCTTAGAACAAATATTAGATGTCCCTAACCGAACGAGAATTTAACAGGCCTATATTAGTCATTTAGTATTTTCCCTATGTAATAAATAAAAAGTACGACAAATAATGAATCTATTATGTGAATAAACTACGTAGTATAAAATACAAAATGTTTGTATTTCATAACAAGCATAGCTTTGTTATAAAATACAAACATTTTGTATTTTATACTACGTAGTTTTACATACATTTTAGCTAAGATGCTTCCTCAAAGAGAAAAAATGATTGCACCGCTGCTACATATTTACCTATTCGTCATCTGAAAATGTTGTGTCATCAGATTTTCCACCAACATGAATCATGCACTCTTAAACCGTGTTGTCATGTTTTTTTAACTTTAATAACATGGCTACATACATTTTTATAACTTGTTATTGATTCTAGTCGCACCTGATGATGGACTGGCGTATGAAGTCCACGATTCTTTATTTATTTTGGAAAATACTTCCTGAACTTTTATTACACAGTGGCATAATTTAAAATCTTAATATTTAAGAATAAATAATAATCTCTTATAATACATATAATAATCTCGTAATTTTAATTCAACAATTTGTTGATTACCAAAAAATTAAGAAATAGAACGTTATATGATTGGCAATTTTAACAGCGAAAAAAACGCACACATGCCACCTTTCCAGAACTAGATAAATAAATTAAAAATAACAGAGTACAATAATAAATACATGTAGATATAAATAATGAAAACACTTTTATAATTTTATTACTTTGACTTTGAGTTGTGTGTGTATGTTTTAGCCTTCTTAAATACGAAGTAAGAGGTCTTTTATATAAGATTAAGAAGGTTTATGCCATACAACTCAAAGTAAAAGTAAAAAACGCTATAGTGCGTTTATTAAACACGGAATCCAGTCACAGATCGGGATCATACCCACGCCGATTTACATACCTAAGTATCAGATGTTTTTATTTTAAAATTGTTGATTACGCACCCTAAAGGACCCTTTAAGGTTTACTAATAAATGGACATCGTTAGCAAGATATCGCATATTCTAGAATTAGGTACCTACATTACGTAAATAATATTCTTATTGACTATAAAAACGAGTCTCGGGCGGTATTCTATTAATAGCGCAATTCAATGCGTGGGAAGATTTATTTCCATTTATAAAAGGCCGTCAAATATTTTAAGAAATTTGGCAGTACTCGGTGTTATATTGTTACAGCTTTTGTTTACTAAATTACCTGTTCTTTATTTAAATGAGGAGTTTGTTTTGGATTTCAAGACATTTGCACCAAAATACAGACTCTTTCCAAAATTGATAACATGATTTGCTAAACAGTTATTATTATTCTCCGTGCTCTAGCTATTATTATAAATTATTTGACGTTCATAAGTGCATGTTATTTGCCTAAATTGAAAAATAAAGATCTTTAATCTTTTTTTTTTTCTTTTTATTCTTAGTTTATTTGTAAAAAAGTAGTCCTCTAAGCGCGAAAGATCATTTTTCGGTTAGCAGTAAATTCTTAAGTAACCTTTGTGTAACGCAAGGGCAGAGAAAACTAGGTTTACGTCAAGCGGTGGAGCATTTTACTTCGGAAATAGCGATTCAATTTCGTAGATGGGCAACTGTTTAAATGTCTGGGGCGAAAGCTAACATTCCGCTCAACCTCGATACCTACTGCAGGAAAACGACTCTCTAATGTCCTGTCCTGAAGTCCTGGAACAGTTAAGTACTTCTCGTGGACACTGTTATCTATACCTGACAGTATTGTTGTATATTTTGTCATGATTCACGAGGTTTACACAATCCACGTAAAGCAGATTCAGAACCTTATACTGTTGTCGTTGCTGACTTGTTATAATTGCTTATTAAGGATTAATGGGGTTGTAAGTAAGGCTAGATATTTTATCATCATCGACATATTGTTTCATCAAGTGCATTTTTATTTGTTAGGGCGAGTATCGAGTGAAAAAATATATACTTTAAATGTAATAGTTACCTAGTCTAGCCTAGTGCATCATTTTATTACCCGCTTTATAAAAATAAAACACACATTACACTCTCAAATGGATTAAGTTCTAGTAAATAACTGTCACATTATATTTAAATGGCCTTAATTTAAAAACGAATTTATTCCAGTTAAGGTTTCATTCCGTTATCCTATAAAATACAACGCCTGCATCATAAAGAATGCAAATAATAGCCATTTTTATCCGAAAATGATAGCAAAGTGTTAACGAAAAGTCACGCCATATATCGAGTAGAAATTGCTTATTCGACGGGATACGGTACTGAATGTGGTACTTAGTGTGATTGAAGTTCGGGACTAAGGCGATTGTGCTTTCTTAGCAGGCTGGCTACGAGGAAAATGATTTCTGTACCACTCTGTACAGTTATCATATAAATAAATAGAAACAGTCAGAACCACGTATAAAAAATAAAGACCCTTTGTTACCAACTATATGATGCTGTCTGTATTGAAACCGACTGGTACGACTTAAAGCCGTCTGCATAATATTGTTGATCCACTCTTTATGTAAATTGAACCTTAACCCGAGGATTTACGGAACTCATAGCATTAATTATAAGTCTAGCTATCCTGACTAAACCAAGTTATACAATCTGATGAAATGTCCTTGTTAAATATGTATATTGAATAAGCTCATTTCACTTTTTATCATGAGTAATTCGAATTACTATAAAACTTATCCATTACTACATTAAAAAGACGTTTTTACAATGTATAAAAAAATGGAAATCCATATAAAACAGTAAACGTTTAGGATGGTTTTCCACACACCGTGTATCTACTATAAATGTATTATGCAAAGGTTTCAAGCGTAATATGTATACCCTTTGTGATGACGTTACGCCCGTCAATGGCTGATCGTATTTGTCATGCGATCGTTTACTTGGAGAGGAAATGCGATTTTCGTGCTCTCTAGTGAAAGCGGTTGAGTTTGAGTTTAGGAAGTAATAGACAGTTAATGAGACCGTGAGCCGTGGCAGTTTTCGTGATACAAAAATTAGTGAAAGAGGAAATTAGCAGACTTTCGTGCCAGGATATACATTATAGGGACATGTTCTTTTTACTTCAAGTGCTTCATTAATGTTTTAAAAATATTTGTTTACTGATAAGATCAGTAAGACTCTTCCAAGTTCCAAGACTTCTGTTAAATTAACATTTCTCAAAAAATCTAAGTGCTATCTTAAATTTTTCATCCCAATAAGAAATATCCCAAAAAACGTAAATTTTTGAAACTATAATTTGTGTTACCGCCATACAGAACACTGATTTAAATTAAATTTAGTGTACCTATTTTAATCCCGTTGGCATCGAAAGAACTGATACTGAATAAAAAATGTTACGTACGGGGCTCAACACAGAGTTAAATTGGGTTTTAACAACCTACACAAGTTTTAACCATGACGAGTGTCAACCACACTTAACATTTTTTTAATATATGTTTATGCTTGTCAGTTATCTACTTATATTCAAGTGTATATGACGTATGTATATATGTACTCGTATATATGTCGGCTGAATTATGATTTATAACATGACATGAGTTGCATAACATCGCGGTTGTAGTCAGTTGTATACTGCGCGGTCATTTTCCTCTTAAAAAAGGTTCGGTTCCTTTCGAGTGTTTGCGTGGGTCTCGAATCAGATAGTCTTTTCAAATTATAAAGCCGGCTTAGGAGTCTGCAGTGATTGAGCGCTTGGTCTCTTCGGGTCGCGCCGGAATATATTGCGTGATAGTGGTGCGGGCGTGAATGACTGGGAAAATCCCATTATCGTTGGCCGCCGTCCACACCTGCTCACAGAATAAATAACAGATGGATTTACTATTAGGCCAACATGATTTACGACAATACTTAGGTTCGTTATTCATTGGGGTTCTTAGGAAAGGGGGTATTTAATGTGCGCGATGTCTAACAAAACATGATAATTACAAAAAAACAATAAGAGTTTCTTTATTATGGTTGCAGTACACAACTTGGTACAAATTGGCTCCGAATTAAAGTAGAAAATATAGAGCTCTGTAGTTGTTTGACCCAATAAATTGTTTTACCGCGTTCTGAATATTGCATATTCCTAACAAATAACAAGGGAACTTTTGCCTAAGTTCTATTGTTCATTCGAGACAGCTAGTATACTTATTATTGATAAATTGTTCGAGAGATACTGATACCTTTGTTACTATTATCAAATCGTCGTATTAAAAGATCCGTCATAAAACTCGTAAATTCGAATATAAATCTAGGATTAATTGTGGCCGTGTCGATGAGGAAAGGCATTGATATTTCGAGAGCTGAGCGGTCGTAGCTCACCCGAGTCTACAGATTTAATGTTAATATGAGGATGAGTCAAATCTTTTATAAGCCTATAACTTTGCCCCGGGATCAAGACCCTACGTCGTTGACGTAGGTAATTTTTCTCTCATTTGCCATTATCGACGACGAGTTTGCCTGCCGGTGACAGCGAAGTGCTTATTGGGGATATAAACAGTTCTCCATTTATCAATCGTATCCAATGATTTTGTCACCCAAAAATTATATTAATGTCTTAGC
Source organism: Grapholita molesta (assembly GCA_022674325.2). Classification (NCBI taxonomy): domain Eukaryota; kingdom Metazoa; phylum Arthropoda; class Insecta; order Lepidoptera; family Tortricidae; genus Grapholita; species Grapholita molesta. Next base: position 13,346,245 of record CP053130.2, on the reverse strand, counting down.
TCTGCGTTCCCCAATATACCTACTTCCTTGTGGGACTAAGACCATTGCTAAAGCGATTACAGTAAAAGTTAGGCCCCGAGACGAAGGTTCGACCTGTTTGGACGGCATGTAATGACTGAAGTTTCTTATCGCCAAGCGTGCACTAAAGCGCTCTTGTAGTTATTTGCCATTACTTGTTTGTTCCGATATTGTCAACTTGTCACCAAACTACAGTACAGAGAGCGGAATAAGTTACGACGCTAACGAAGTATTCAAGTTGATGGGACTAAGATTAATACCGATAAAATAGGATTTTTTGTTAAATATAGACTTATTTCTTTACTGTAGGAGCTGTGTGAATATGTACTGAGCCCTGAGTGTAAGTTTTTAACGTAACTTTACGTCACGACCGCGTTTACGTTTCCCATATAAATAACATTATCACTTACGCGTTCGTAAACGTTTTTTTACGTCATAAGAAACTTACACTAGAGCCTCTGATTTGTTTCCGGAATATTCAACTTCAACCCTAATATTTATTGTCTCATTTCAGAAACGAAGAACGAATTAGAAGATCTCATGGCTGATATTAAGAAAACTGCCAACAAAGTCAGAGGAAAGTTAAAACGTAAGTTAATTCACACGTACAAATTACCATTGTCACTTTCACACTCACAGTCTCAAGCGAGTAGGAATGTTCTTAACCTTGTTCCTGTAAAACTTTCAGTGAGTTGTTTTAGCCTTGTGAAAGGCTATGCTTGCCTTTATTAATTAGTCAAATGTTTTCCCTGTGCGCTTGTGTTCTTTGGGAGCGATGACATAAGTTAGTTTAAAAAAGCTCGCGTGTAAAATTGCTAAATACGAAATATTACGGAAAGGTGTTTAAATAAATATATAAATATTTCGGGACCATCTTACACAAATCGACCTAGTCCTACGGTAAGCTCAGTAAGGCTTGTGTTGTTGGTACTAGACGACGATATATATAATAGATAGATACATATTAATACTTAAATACATAGAAAACACCCATGACTCAGGAACAAATATCTGTGCTCATCACACAAATAAATGCCCTGACTGGGATTTGAACCCAGGACCAACGGTTGCCCCCTAGACCAGACCGGTCGTCGAGTTATTATTTTTGGAGAGTGTTGACCAAATGATTTTTTTCGTATAGTCGTCATCGTAAGCGTCCTAATTTCTTCTTTTCTTCAATCGTTAAATAAGTTGTTTTAATGCCATAATCCACAGACATAGAGCAGAACATCGAACAGGAGGAGCACTCTAACAAATCATCGGCGGATCTCAGGATAAGAAAGACGCAGCACTCGACCCTGTCTCGCAAATTCGTCGAAGTGATGACCGAGTACAACCGGACGCAGACGGACTACAGGGACCGCTGCAAAAACAGGATACTCCGGCAGCTGGAGATCACGGGCAGGAACACCACGGACGAGGAGTTGGAGACCATGCTGGAGCAGGACAACCCCGCCGTCTTCACGCAAGGGGTCAGTACTTTAGTAGCTACCCAGAAACAATAATACTTGCAACAAGGTTATACTATATATATTTATACTAGCTTTTGCCTGCGGCTGCGGCTAAGCTAATTCCTGTAACCGGTAGCAATTATTATTGTTGTTAAACACAATGGTTAGTCTCTCAGTTGACATTTGACTCCATCTCCATACAAACCTTTTGACCCCTTAGGGGATGAATTTCAATAACCGCAGAAATTTGGATTCTTCTATTCTATTATTTTCTTGTATTCGAATAAGCAGTGTTTATTCAAACTTTCAAGGTCGAGAACCTTTAACTATTACACAATCCCCATACAAACTATCAACCCCCTTTTTAGCCCCTTAATGGTGGGATTTCCAAAAGTGCCTTTTTAGTGTGTCCTTACGGTATATAAACTCCCTATTAAAGACAAGAGAAAAGCATTTAAAACATGACCAACCCACAGAAGAATAGAGAGCCTCGTGTTTACGCCATTAGTAATCTCATGTGATCGAAGCCTTAGGGACTGAACATATTAAGTTTTTGAAAAGAACAGCATTTAATTTAACATCCAATTGGGAAAAACCATATTCACTAAAATTTTATAACTACAAGTTAAAAGTGATTAATTGAATCAGGAGTTACTTTGCGGAAGTCCATATTATTAGCAACAATAATATTACGCTATTCCGCTGTTTAAAAAAAAAACAGCGGAATAGCAAAGTAATATTATTGTTGTTAATAAGTTAAAAGTGCAAAATATCAATGGTACGAGCAGTCTATATGAGGGTGAGAGGCACCGAAAGACGAATCAAGGCCTTCGAATGCGAAGACGAAGCAGGAATTCTGTACTAAGCAAGATGGTACCCCTCCCCTAACTATTCACCCCCAAATGCCGTCATCACCAACTTTTGTACATTTTTTTATGTTTTTGGAATACAATGTTGATAAAGATATAGTATTCACATGGATATGTACAATGTACACCAACCACGATATTTTTTTTATGTTAATGTTCACATGACTTTATACTTTTTAGGTTCGGTGGAGCGTTTTTCGGTACCGAAAGGTCTAATGGGCTTAATATAAAGGGCTGTAAGCGCAAGTCACGTTGGTTAAAATATGAGTACCTATAGGGAATAGGAAACGTGACGTTTTTCCACGTACTAAAAGCTGCCAGTTTTATTTTTAACGATGTATGTTAAGCGGCTAAGGTATTTTCCTTGAACTTTTAACAATGTCAGCACACCTAATTCAATACTAGTCTTAGTTTACGAAAAACTGGGTAGCTGTTACTCATAACTATTGTTGAGATTCTAACTGTCTCAATGTTTGAAATATCTGATATGAGATTTGTGAAATTAGATATCAAATTCGTAATTAGTAAGGTTGTCACGGAACAGCATCATCATATAAGAGCACGTCTCGTAAGGCACTGCTGACTGAATTCCCGCTATGTACTTTACTGCTAGCGGGCAAAACAAATGCCTAACGCTTTCTAAGAATTATAAGATGGTTAAGGGCTACCTTTACAAGTGAAAATGAAACTAACAACGCAGCTCTGCGCGCCGCATGTAAAATCGCCCGATGGCAGAAATCGATGAGTCAGGCCTTTTAGAGCCTCCCGGAAAGTCGTCAGAATGTTGTTTTTCGAATTTCAGCTTGTACAATTAGTTTTTCAACTCGGATTGGAAGCATGACACTCGTCTTTATTAAATGGAATGCCTATGCGAAATCGTATCGGGCAGGCTTAAGAATCACAAGTAATCACCACAAATCATCAATCGACTATCTTCATATTAAGACTGAATATTCCACTGAGATATCCGTTTCCACGCGTACCAGCTGACCCACATGCACGACGACGGATAATCTCTAAACGGCCTTAGCTGCAGATTGCAGTACACAATGCATAATGGCTGTTCATTAAAAATGTTCCCAGGTGCAGACCGTCAATGTAGGTCGGGCTAGCTTTTAATAAAACATACTTTCTGAATGCAAGTAGCAAATCTACAAGCGCTGTAAATGAACCTTTGCAAATACAGTGTTCGATTGAAATTTCCACGCTGCAATTTCGAAGCGTGACAAATTGGGCACACGATTTTATTGAATTACTGGCAATCTGTTGAAGCTTCCAACGAAAACACTCATGTCAATTTATCGAAATATATGTGATTCGTGTTAGTATATAGAATAGGTTACTGTGACGTATGCGATGAAGGTAAATGCATAACAATTACGCAAATTGAAGGCGGCTACTTTGTTATTAGTTTAGATCGATAAAGTACCTGCATCGTGCGGTATCACAGTTGAAACGAGGAATTATGTATGAAAAACTTGCACCTGCACAATACATTATTCATGATGTTAGTTACGCTGTTAAGTGTCTGCAGTTTTTATAATATAAAATTTTACATTTTAAATGCACTATTATGCTGTTTCATATATTACGCGGTATACTTTAATTTGGCCGTAGTTTAGCAACAATGATCCTTCATTCTACTTTGAAATCACTGGCTTAAGTTTCTTCTGTTTTATCCACCTAAGGGTCTTTTATCGATACCGAGTTCCATTTCATTTAATTAGTAGGATTATGAAACAAAGGAATTTTTATTTTCTATAACTTAAAAATAAATTCAAATGTGATTTTGTATGGTGGATGTTAATAGTATGCTGTATAAATCTTATATGTTAAAATAACAGTTCGTTTGTCTATCTGTTATTTTTGGTTTGTTCCTTAGTTATGTTAGGTTTCTTTATTCGGGTACGGCAGGTGGTAAAATAGCGTAATAGTGTTTACTTTCTCGTGGTAATATTGAGAACCAAGCTAGCGAAAGATTCCAAAATTGAACCACGAGCATAGCGAGTGCAACTTTGCTATCTGTTTTCAAAGAATAAAACAGTTCTTTCCGAGCTAGTGAGGTGAAAAGTTAAAAAACATCGATTCCCATCCAGTAAGACGTCGCTCGGCGTCGGAGCATGGACAATATGGACATAGAGGCTTGTACGACCGGGTGTAGCGGAATCCGCATCGACATACATAAGGAGGTCCTTCCAGTATATTACTTCTTATTTATTCTTCTGTATTAATAAGTTTCAATTCCGTTTCCAGATAATAATGGAGACGCAGCAAGCCAAGCAGACGTTGGCCGACATCGAGGCACGGCACGCCGACATCATCAAGCTGGAGACGTCCATCCGCGAGCTCCACGACATGTTCATGGACATGGCGATGCTCGTCGAGAGCCAGGTCAATCACACACACATACACACACCACGATTAGTAAATGAAACAGATAGAATGATTGCCGTTAACGACTATCGCGTCATCTCTTTATCACTTACCTACATGACGTGACAAACGCCTGGAACCGGATTATCTTAGGTTATTTTAACAGAAGGCTTCAACTGTATTGGCTAATGGAATGGCAGTAGGACAAAAAGTGCTTGCCATAGATATAAAATAGTCAATTTCAATTGGGGACAGGGGTATGGCTGCCGATGCCGGTTTATATTAGAAACTACTCTAGGTAACTCCCAAATTCCTGATTAGCAGGTTGATGCAATTGTTAATTTCGTTTTGTATCCTTTAATCCGTATATTACTTTACACGATTCTTTCTTGTAGACGGGGCGTGTTTTGACCTCAATATGATATTATATTACGTAATAGAGTTCGACTAACTTCAAGATATCAACTGTTACTCATGCAGCCTTAAAAATATTTATAAAAATACGGCAGTGAAACCATTGCTTCAGTTCAGGCTTATACATAATATTTGCATTGAGCATTTACGTCTCGATGAAATACCGTATAGTCTTGTAGGATTCGGAACTTAGATAGTACAGATGCTATTTTTATGGGTTAGAACTACTGAGTCCTGTATATGCATCTATTTTGAACCAGGGACCTTACTTTGTTCTTTTAAAAGTTGCGCGTTACATTTAAATTAACTTGTCTGATACATTGTCTGGAATGTAACGGATTGTGTCTGCTGTTTTGCTGACTCACTTTGTATGAACCTCCACAGTTTACTGTCTACATTGTACTGCCGAAACATCAAAGTTTCGTTGCATTTATGGTTTTTTTGTCATCGTAAACTACACTGTTAAAGAAAATGCATGTTTTATAGAAGTGTCAAACAACACAGATACTTGTAGAAAGTATGATTAAATTCTCACATTGCAATTGACATCGACATCTATACAAATTATATGATTTGTATGTTACACGCAATCTTAGTTGTACCTACTGTTATGATAAAACCGACACGTAGGTATGTAATGTATGTTTTTACACAATTTATTGCCCCTTAACATGATATCTAGTAGCAGGAAGAATGTTCATCACATTCCTTGATTGCAAACGACTGTAATTAGTTTTTATTATGGGTACGTATTAAAGTGGATAATCAAATAAACAAGTTCCTCTGCGTGCAGGGAGAGATGATCGACCGCATTGAGTATCATGTAGAGCACGCGGTGGACTATGTCCAAACTGCCACCCAAGACACAAAGAAGGCCCTAAAATATCAGAGCAAAGCTCGACGGGTGAGTTGTCATCATTCCAGTATGTCTCATTCGTTGCTAATGCGTTTTTTTGTTTTGTTTTACCCCCTTATCCACCACGTCCTATTCCTGTCCTGTCATGTTGCGTTATGTTTTGTGAATGGTTCGATTCCCACGTATCGCATTTTGTTTATTACGTTATTCGGTGATTGGTTCAAACACCCCCTGCTTTAACTGTTGTGTGACAATAACTGTTCTACTCGCTATCTAACACTGAATGGAAACGGGCTAACCTCGAACTAACTGTCCTTTTGTCATCGGTGTGTGCGTAATTTGCCTTTGGTATTTGGTATATACATTTATTTGTTATATAATAACCACTACTAACTTTCTTGTCACATTTAATCATGTAACGTGTTATTATGTAACAATGTCTGCTATTTAATGGAAGTTTTTATTTTACTCGCCGACTCTATTTATGATTACGTTTATTTATATCCGGCAAAAATAAAAACTTGCATAAACATGTTTCTAACATACTGTGTAGGTACTAATATTAACTCTCATATTTACTAAGGTAACACTACATGTCTATATTGTGGTATCACGTGTTCGTTCTGGTTGTCGTATATCTGTGGCATTTTCCAGGGTGTATTTTATTTCTGGCTATTTAATTTACCACTTCAACACGACTAACTTATATTTTAGCTAAAGTTTGGTCGGTTCCTGTAATAAAACTTACACTGGGGTCAGTTAAACCGCACGTTTGAACCAATTCGCGAGTCCGGTCCCCCCTCCCCCCGCGGCCCGATTAGCGCGCGCAGGGCGAGCTGGTCGACCGCATCGAGCACCACGTGACGCAGACGCAGGACTACGTGGACACGGGCAACGTGGAGCTCAAGAGTGCGCACAAGTGGGCCGCCAAGGCGCGGAAGGTAATCTGCCCAGTCTAATGCGATCTGTCCGCTCGACACTTAACGAGGACTTCGGGGCCAACTAATGCGCTATGAGGATCTAATATCATCTATTCCTCCCCATTTTCATTTTCTTATTAATTTTGCACGTGCATGGAACCCGCACGTTATGAAAAATTCGACTCGCGCGAGCACTATTAAAACTGTTTGGTTAATTCGTTTTCGATATAGATAGCCAGAATATATGAAGTTTATTTTTTCATTGGCAAATGTTTGTGTTTTAGTTGAGGTATAATTAGCACATTTGTTGTCGTAACTCTATTTCAGGTAGCTTTGCTTATAGAATCAGTGTTTTAGATGCGACATTAAATCTGACACATTCTTTTTGGATAAGTGGTTGTAAAAAAAATCAAATAATAAAATATAGTTTGACATGAGTTTTTTGCCTTTTGTTAGTGTTGCAAAGAAAATATTTGACTATAATTTAAATTAAATCTGGACTAGCTTACTATATAATATTGAAGTTTATTTTGAGCCCTCACTTGGCTACTTTTAGAAAATAATAGCCAGTCTTTCGAAATAAAAAGATTATACCATAGAATCAGCCAATCTAAATTGACTGGAGGGTCTCTAAAAACTTAAAATTAAGATTAAAAAAAGGATTTGTGTTAGATTTAGCATATGCAATGTTGTTATTGGTGGTGACGGGTATACAATATGCTTTCTCTATTAATAGACTATCAAATATTGTTTTTAATTGAGATAAAAACTTTTTTTTTTTTAATTTTAAGCTTTGTAATATCATCCTGCTATATTACAGTCGAAGTCAAAGATATTTTGTATACACTTTTTCACCTTACTCATGTATTGGGTGCAAAAGTATATACACATCTTGTACAGTCAGCAGCAATAGTGGCTAAGCGTTTGAAGTGTTCAAAATGACCTACACGCGCTCTTATTCTCTTGACAATAGAGATGTGTCAACCTCATTTTGAACACCTCAGCCGCTTAGCCACTTCTGCTGCTGACTGTACGTCGACATGTGTAACGATTTAACGTAAAGTTCACTTACCGACTCACTCACTTGTCTTGAAGCACTTTCTTCCTTGGTTGTATTTCAAGCATTACTAGTTGAGACACCTACAGTTATATCCTTAGTCCATATTCAATTATATAATTTGTTAGACCAAGCAAAACTTACCGTTAATTCCTTATTTATCACTAAGCTACTGTTACAATTTTTGCCTAAGAATACGAATAATTATTTGCCCGGTGCCCTTTAGCTTTTGCAGTTACAGTGATTTTATTTTCTTTTGTTTTTCCCTTGTTATTACAGAAAAAGATCTTCATCATGATATGCCTCGCTGTTACGCTGGTCATTCTAATAATAATTCTCGCCAGCACACTGAGTTAGACAAAAGGTGAACCCCGGGACATGGACACATGCGGTTTATTAGTCACTACAAGAATATTATATGTATACTGTTTAATTTTAATCATCTTAAGGGCTCAGTCACGACTTAGCGGGATGGTGGCAGCGAGAGGAAGATACCATGCTCGAAACTCTCGTTTTCGCTGCAACGCATAGTCGTGGCCAGGCTTTAAGTCATTAGGTAACGTTCATGAATGTTACTTGTGCCGGGTGACGGTGGATGGTGTAAGGGTAGACAAATGCCGAGCTAAATTACGGGTTGCTTAGAATTTTTTTTTTTTTAGATTGCTAAAACTAAACATACAATCCCCTATCAAGTATTTACAACAATACAAATAAAGTCTGCCCTCTTATCATCTGTTTATAAAGACATACGAAGATTTTCATTTTAATTACTAATTTTGAACGGTGCTACCTGAGTAGGTTATTTAAAATAACCTGATCGATCAGAGGCACTCTTAATTTAAATTTGGCCGCGGTTCAAAAAAGAATATTTTTTTAGTCGAAAATGATTTTTCTTGGATGTCTTGTAATGTTCGTCTGTCACGCGATCATGTAAAGTGTATGTAAAACCAAATACAGTGTAAAGTAATTTACTGTAGGTAGTTTGAAGCAATGTGTTCTTATTTTGATGGTCTACCAGCTCTACCAAGAAAGCCCGTTAGATGATTCTGGCCTCATTGGTATAAATACTTGTGTTTCATCCTGTATTATGAAATAAGAAAAAGACGCAACACAAATAATTTTGGAAAATGAGTTAGCAATTTTCTTCGTAGTATGCCTAAATTTTGTGTTGCATCATCCTTAGTATATATAAATATAAAGAGAAGTGCAACGATACAACGCAAACACAATATTTGAATGAATTGATGGCAAATCTAACTAGGCTCAGACAGTGCATTGAGCTAGGTAGCTCAATGTTGTTATTTGAAGTTTCACCTTGTGGCCGAAATTAACTAAGTATTTATACATATTACTGCTTCTTTTTTTATTCTTCATCGCTAAAACTGCTGTTACTAAAAACTATTTATTGCTGTTCGTAATAAACATTTTTAAGACAATATAATGCGAAATGCAATAATAGTGAGTTTACTATTAAAGAGTTTGTTGCTCAGGTGAAATACGATACAAGTACCATACGATTCGTATAAATATTATATCGTTTTCACTTGCGCCACAGAAATGTGCTTTAGGTTACTAGTGTTAAAAGCTTTGATGTTATTTTATTATAAGTGTGTTTATTACAAGGTACAGATAAGCGATGAGTTTTGTAAACTCTAGTCTGCAAACCTAGTATACCTACAATCTTAGTTATGATGATTGAAAGTTATTCATTATTATGTCACAATGATGATAAAATAAAGGAAGCGATGGAAAACGTATTGTTATTGTCCAATGACAATAGATTTTTCTTAGAAATTGTGGAATATTAAAATAAAATGCGTTGAATTCTCAGCTCGTTTATGCATCCGCTAACATGTGCGCTAACAAACTATTTGCTGCTGTAGCTTGTAGTAAGGGCTATTTGATATCAGGCGTTTTAACCTCGTAAGGCCCATGGCCTATCTGTAGTACTAATTATTATAATGAAATTTGAATTTTATACAGAACAGAACAGAGTTGAATTTCATTTGTTTCCTTCGATTTCGACACAAAAGAGATTCTTCTTTATTTCCTACACTATAAAGAACGAAATCGAGTAGGATATTATTTGTATGGTGGGCCTTGGGAGGTTAATGTAAACTAATTTCTTTACAATATAATACGAGTTTAAACACCTCAATAAAGCCATGTAAATACAATTGTATTCTTGTTAGGTAAGCTAAACTTAAATCATCACAATTTCTGATGGGGTACCACCCCACAAAAACTAATGGGTACACTTGGTACTTTTAATATTGCTTCCTATTGTTCTTAAAAATAAATTAAGATAATTTATTCTGTATTTGTAATATATTAATGTAATCACGCACAAATCTAAAGAGTAAACGAAGTTAAGGTATTTATTATTTAATACATTTAATATTATTTTCCTTTTGCTTTAGAGTGCAAGAAGTTTCAATAACAGCAATTGGAAATGTGAGATATTCATTTTTCATTATAGAATATTTATTTTAAATTTAGTAAAGCACTACGAAGTTGACACCAGTATTGTCTTATATAAATAATTTAATTGTTTCGTATATTCTTTATGGCTGAGATTATACACAAACAAACGAATTTAAATAGGTATAGTTTCAGCCTTGTCGTTTAAAGATTTTTCTGTTGAAATGATATATGTGGCAGAAGTCACTTAGTGTATATAGTTACGAAGATCTGTTCTGTTTCCTGTTATATAACTGGTCTTTTTATTCTTTAGCAACTGCTAACAATTGTCGATTGAGTTGTACTATAAAGTATTAACTTTATTTATTCTGTTTTACAGAGGTATTTGTAGCTGTCTACTACATTATTTTGTTAAGAATTTGGTAAATGTTTAAATAATGTTTTCATATTATCTTCCTAATTTGCATTTAATAACAGCATTTTTACTTAAAATATATTTCCAACGAAATATAATTTAGCAAAATTAGTATATTTCTTCTTAAATTGCATAATTGCATTGCGTAAATGTTAACTGTGATTAACAATTATTATTTAGCTTATTTAATTGTAGCTCTACAGAGGCGGTATAAAACATGTTCACTATAGCAGACACGCACTTTAAATAATTAATCGAAAGACTGTGAAATATAATTTAATGCCATTCAACATGATTGTTTATTATTAGTTACTTAATAACGTTAATATTGTAATTAGGAATTACTTTTAATTACACTAACTTTAATCCCCGTGCAACGGGCGCAGCCCCAAATTGTTTATACAAATTAAACATAAATAATGTTTTATCGATTACTCAAAATGTAAATAATAATGGTAAGAACTTTTGAAAATATTATTATATTTATTTTATTTCTTTTTTTATTTTTATTTTAACACCTTTATACACTTACCTAATTATAAAACGAAGGCAAATGACGCACCCACTCCATACCTGTCATACATGTAGCAGTTTTGATTTGTTTCCGCCGTTTATTTGTGATCGCGGAGAGGGCTGCGCTCGCCCGGACATGTCTAAAGCGTAATGTTGCATGGTCGCCGCCGGCCGTCCACAGAAGAAGATCATGATCCTAGTATGCTTGCTGATACTGGGGCTGGTCGTCGTGGGCTACGTGTCCAGCTACTTCTACTAGCTCCGCCAAATGCTCAAAGGTAACTGCTCGCGGCGAGCGCCCGCGGCCACAGTCCCGCCCGTGGCCGCGCCCGCTCGCTCCCACTACTAGATTCTAATAAGTGTTGTGTTTGTTCACTGTGCAGAAGAAGATTATGATTCTGCTGTGTCTGCTCGTGCTCGCCCTACTCGCAACCGGCTACGTGTATAAAACCTTCTTCCTTTAAACGGTTGAACGGGGCCCGGGGGCAGGTTTGCGAATAATTTACTTGGGCTTCATAGACGGCATTCATGATTAGAATTTTTGATATTTATTGAGTAGAGGCTGTCCTATTAACGTTGTCTGATTAAACGTTCATTATATAGTTACATTATAGCTGGAATCTTAGACATTGCGTCAACGCGGAGCTCATATTGGATCAAAATTGGTATTTGGTCCAGATTAGATATATGTACTTATGAAAAACAATTGGGGTTGAAATTAAAAAAATAACCATTTTTAATTTAAAATTGGAACACCATTTGACGTTACCAAAGAATACTACGCTGAACGTAAAAACACCAATAAACCATGTATCTACACTGTGACAGCATATTCACATCCTCGTCACGGCTCACTGATTGTAAATTGATACTCAAAAATTTTGCTTTAACCCTTCGAAATTATTATAGACTAATTGGATCGAGCAAATTCTTAAGCTTTTCATAATTCGATAATCTGTGAGCCTTGGTTTTTTTTTCATTGGGCGCAACTTTATATCCAAAAATATATTTCCATTTATTAGACTTCATTTCCCTACAGCGCCAAATGAAAAAGAAATATACACGCCTTTTAAAACTTAACTGTATCTCATACAATCTCATACAGCAGACAAGCATGAACGTACACAAATGCTTTTAGTTTTTAATTTAGATAAACTAACAGATTCGCCTCAGCATTCCGTGTGAGAGGAAATGCGCAATTTTGCCTGCATAGTTATCTACTGCGCTCTCCTCTCGTCACGTAAATTGCTTTATCTAGATGTATCTATAAAACTACTTACTAAGTTAATACTCAAAAATGACCTAACTGATTAATTAATCTTTTATTTAAATATGTGTAGAAAATATGACAGACACATTTCAATCTTTAATTAGGAAAAATATTCGCGCGTAAAAGTGTTTAACTGCACATGACTGTGGAGTTAGTTTTTACTGCCGAATATCTAGTCATTCCCTAACTAGTAGTTTATTTTCTTTATGTATTTTGGGTTATAACTTTAAATGCACTTTTTTTTTGTCCGGCACCGTAAATAGGATCCTATATATACATACAAATTTGTGTCTCTGTGGACTGGGTTATTCTATGTGTTTAAAGAAGCTTTGAATAAAGTAAATAGTGATGCGTTACATGGCGGCCTTGCCAGTGACGGAATTTAATCTTCAAAAGACTTCTCATAATTATAGAAAAACCTTGTCTAAAATTACTTTTTACTTTAATCTATGTTAGATTTTGACTGACCTACTTATAGTAATATTTATTTACATCGTATAATGGAATTGCAAATCATTTGTAAATGTTAAGGCCTTTATGTAATCTTGTTTAAATTAATTTATTTGTATTACGAATAATTGAACATCTACATAGTATTTTTTTTAATACAGATGAATCCATCAGATAAAAAAATCAAATGTCTTAATTTAGATACAAAGAAATTGCAATTCATTCCTAATACTTGCTACGTTTCACGGGAACATTCATCGGGGTACATTAACGAGTATGGATATGATTTCGATGAATGTCCCCATGTTGCTGAAATATTAAATTACAAACTAAAGTAAATAGTTTTGCCATAAACGACCCTACATAACATATAAATATTACTAGTGATCGTAAATTGCGAGCAAATTCGACTGAAATTGAAATGACTTATGAAACTCTACGCACTTCAATGAATTTAGCTCGCATTCTACGATCACTGCATACGAGGGCGGAGTGATAAGTCTGGTAAAAAATAAACTATTTGTTATGTTATAGGCAAAGTTAATATTTATTTTTCAACGTAGTCTCCATCTAACTCAAAGCACTTATTCCAACGTTTTTCCAGCTTTTCTATTCCCTCCGTATAATACGATTGCTCCAACCCTTCAAAATAAGCATTGGTTTCTTCAATCACTTCTTCATTGGACCTATATCTTTTTCCGCCAAGCCATTTCTTCAAGTTAGGAAAAAGGAAATAATCGCAGGGGGCTAAATCTGGAGAATAAGGGGGGTGCGGGACCAATTCGTAATGCAATTCGTGGATCTTAGCCATAGCAACTGCACAAGTGTGCACCCGTGCGTTGTCTTGGTGAAAAAGAATTTTCTTCTTCGCCAAATGGGGTCTCTTTTCCATCAAAACTTGATGAAATCGTTGCAATAAATTGGCATAATATTCGCCGTTGATTGTTTTGCCTTTTTGAAGGTAATCAATGTATATTACACTACGCGCATCCCAGAAGACGGTTGCCATAACTTTATTTGCCGATAAAACTGCTTTGGCCTTCTTCGGTGCAGGTTCACCTGAAGCAATCCATTGTTTTGACTGCGCCTTGGTTTCTGGTGTATGATGATGGATCCAGGTTTCGTCTACAGTTATGAAACGACGGATGAAGTCCTTTTTATTACGCCTAAACTTTGCCAAACATTCTTGTGAAATGGTCACTCTAGTACGCTTTTGATCCACTGTAAGCAATCGCGGCACCCAACGGGCGGATAGCTTCTTCATGTCCAAATGAGTGTGTAGGATATTACGAACCCGTTCGTCGGAAATGCTTACAATATCAGCTATCTCTCTGACTTTTACTCTTCGGTCATCCAATACAATATCATGGATTTTCTTGATCATCTCCGGTGTAGTGACCTCAACTGGCCGTCCAGGTCGGTCGGCGTCATTAGTGCTTGTACGACCACAACGAAACTCAGTAAACCACTTGTGAATCATTTTAATCGACGAGGCAGAGTCCCCGTAATATTTTCCTAGGCTTTTTTTTGTTTCGGTAATAGTTTTTTTTCGAATAAAATAATGTTTGATCAGAACCCGAAACTCACTTTTCTCCATGTTCGCAAACATCAAAGCAATTGTATTTTTTTCTTCGCTGCCAAAAAAAAAGTAGTCGTGCGAACTGGCTGAAAATATACCATTTAGGCTCAAAAAGGTTCGACTACAAGTGGACATCATTGAATTTGTAAACATATTACCATAACTAATAATTTTACCAGACTTATCACTCTGCCCTCGTATAACTAATCGTATCAGATCTACAGCCATTACTTCAAAGTGTAGCGACATTATAACATTCTTGTCTTAAAATACTAGTGTCTTTACTAGATAGCAGTTTGGGGATAGACATCATAAATACTAAAGCTTATATTAATCGCTGTGTCACGTTGAATTAATGGCTTACAATTAAAACATATAATATAATTCCCACGTGTCTATCACATTTAGGAAAACTTAATATACTATACTTATTTACATCCAAACTTAAACACTTCCACTGAATATTTCTTTAACTACTATACCTACTTAAAATTTGTATCATTTAATCTTTCTATATCCTTTCTAAGAGCACTTAAATGCGGTTACGAAATAATTATTAAGTATTTCTTTGAAAATAAATGGTGTATTACATTACGGTTCAACTAGTGTGGCTCACCTCGTGTGTACGGTTGCAGAATCGCCATGCAGAGGATCACCGGCGCCTGCGACCCGCCGCAGCCCGCCGCCGCTGCCCAGCGCGGCGGCCGTCACCACCGTTTCATTTGTTGCCACTAGTAACGTTCAAAATGTATTCTTATCTATAAACACATTAGTAATCAGCGAATCATTGTGGCTTCAAACACGTGCGGCAATGCCACGCGATGCGACATTTGGCTCTAATATCAAACCGACAGCCGTATTTATTCACACCCCCGTTGTTCAAACGTTTATACATTCCATACTCAAGTACCTATATAAAATGGAAAACATAAACTTATAGTTATACTAGAACGTTTGTGTAACGGGGAAATAGTTATATGTATAATTAACAGTTAACCCACAACTTACATACCTTATTTATATAATAAAACTTACATAGGTATCTAAAATAGGATTTGAAAAAATAAAGATCTCAGTGATGTCCGTATTCCAGTAATACTGTGATTGTCAAATTCTATTTCATGTACATACTGAATCGTTCATGAAAGACATAAATTAGGAAATAATACTCCACTTGAATAGTTATAACGTATACTTATAGTTCATAATATATATTATCAGAAAAGAAAATATTTAACAAGTCTATTTTTGACTTTTTGATTGTCATCTGCAGGCTTCATACTAGATAATAAAACGATATAAACACAATCACGTGAAAGTCAAAAGCATAACTTTGAAACGTTCCATTTGGCAAAGCTAAAGCTTCAGTTCGTTATTCATATTTGAAATAGGTATAGTCATCAAAATATCGAAAAACATAAATTGATTTAATGGCAGCATAAAAAGCATCGATGCCAATCGAAAATGTAATCAGTATTCTTAACCGAAAGTTTGTATCCAAAACGGAGAATATTGAAGCATAGGTGTAGATATTGATACTTCGCCAAATAAGGCTCGATTAGGCCATGGGCCGAATTTTGTAGGAGGAAGTTTATGGTGTCAGTAGAAGGACGTCAGTGGGGTGTTGAACGCGCAAGTGGCCTAGTCCGGCTTGCTCGGAGAGGAGAGTAGGCCACGGCGCTGAGTACAAACAGGCGGCGGCGGCGGCGCCCGCCTCGGCCGCGGCCCTCCCGGCCAGCGCCGCCGCCGCCGCCGCCGCGCCCACCAGAGCATATCGCGCCGGCGTGCCGTCGGCGTCGCCGTAGCAATAATGATATTCGATTACAATTGTAAAATTGTTTTTAACTTTCGAATGTGTGATAGTAGATGCAGTTGTTGTTTAGTTATCTTTAACATTATGGATTATTATTAATGAATTGTTATCGTGGATGTAACTTTTAATAAACCGTAAGAGTAATTTTAAACTTTTCATAAATAGACACTCGTTTAAAATATCTCGGCGCTTTCTGGTCAGAATCGTAGTAGAGAATTGAATTTAGTTTCTTGTACGTAAGACCTCCTTCATTGTACATACAGTATTCCATAATGTACTTACGTAGCTGGTGTAGCTAGGACATACATTTTAATAAATTTGAAGTATCAGTCTTCTGCGATGCAAGTACTTATAGGCATTGGTTGAAACAGTATTTTGTGTTCGTAACGTTGCCTCTATTTTCTTAGAAAACACTCGAAAATATTAAGCACCAACACGTAGTAGCATACTCCTAAGAAAATAAGTGTAATATTAAAGAAACCTGTTGGATACAAAGAAGGTGAGCGAAGGTGAACACAGAGCTGTGCTTGATCGTCGCGGTCGGAAGAGAGCGTCTAACGGCCCTAAGTCCGCCACCGGCGGCGCCAAGCTCTCTGGCTCGACGAGCGAGCAAAATACTCGAAATGCAGTTGCGTATGGAACAACGTCAAGCAATGTTAATTTATAACTAGTTAACATAATTAGATTTTTATCCTTAAGAGTAGAATTTCATCTAGTTGCCTTCGTAACCGTAGAGAAATTAGGTAATTCCTTTTCTCTCAGTAGTTTCATTATAAAGTGAGGTCAGTCGCATGTTTTCCACTCGCCAGTCAATTGTCCCGCTTGTCTTCCCCGCGAGCCGGCCCGACACGGCACCAGACCTTACATCGCGCTGACACTAGCTAGATGCATCTCAACTCATCGTACGTAGGCTAAGTATATTATATGATTGGCCTCGCCGGGTTCCCTCGCCGAGGCCGCGTACCTGACACCAAAGTAAAGTTAATGGTAGTGACTAGCGGTGCGCTAGCCCTGAGCTCTGAGCCCGCCGAACACATCGCACAAGTCACGCGGAGTCGCGCCCGCTGCGGGACGAAGAGCTTTTGAAAACTCTTCGCTCCCGAGTAGTGTTTTGTAAAATAAAGTGTTAGAGTAGGCATAACCAAACTTCTAGTCGGCTTTCAATGATCTTATTAATCTGATAATATTAATCGTAATATTGCAGTTGTACTTTTCTGTTACTAGTGTACATAATGTGGCGTTCTCGTGTTCAATCTGCCGCGCGCCTCGCGAGGTCGTCCTGTGCGATTGTCGCGCGACTAACGCTCGGTTCGAATACTAGCGAGGCACGGCGGCGAGCGTTCTAACAAAACTAACAAAATCTCAATCTTATCATAAAGCATAGATATTTTCATAATCAATAGTATGCATTATTGATTGGATTGCTAATTTTGTATAAGTACACAATTAGTATAGTTTATATACTTATGTGTCAATTCATATAGCATTTTACTACATTAACAGACGATAGTTAGTAAGTGTTAAAGGTAATCCAGACGTAATTACAGTACTATTAATTAGGCTTCTTTAAACGTTTCGTTAAATTGTGACGTTTTGAGAGCGTATTTGTTGCGTTTGTTATAGAGGCGGGGGAGCGCAGTAATTGCGCGCGGCTCTCGCCCGTAACAGAGGCGCTCCACAGTTTACTAAATATACCTAATACATACATATTTACGGGAAACGATATACACACACTGTAGACGTTGTAAACAGGATTTAACCTGCAAATCACTCCTCTAAACGTACTTGATGTATTTAATCTTCTCCATACATGTATAAAAGGAATTTAAAGAGCAACGAATGGTGAATATTATTAGGTATCCTGATGCATTTTCAAAAGGTTAATCTTGTATGATATGTATCTATTTCTCATAGAACTACTTAAACCTATTTTATTATGAGATTAACAAATTTTACCGCGGCTCTAGGTATTTTATTATAAGCTTGGTTCCTTGCTTTTACAGTATTTTCGTAAATCTACCGCATTCATCTACTTTAATAGTCCATTAAAAGATGGCGCTCGTTTTCGTGCGTTTACTACTAGTGAAGATGTATTTTTCTGAAAATTATTTAGTCTGCCAAGCAAAACATGTTTTGTAAAAGTTCTAGTTGTAGAGCCGCTATTTCTGTCTAGCTACAGATATAATATCTATCATCACTAACTGCCATCTGATTTGACGAAAGGTCCCTTTTATTCATTAAGGTTTGTGCCCGCAACGCACTTGGTTGTTTGTATTTGGAAAAATATGGCTTTGTCTTTTTCGTTTGCTTGTATGTTTTAAATAACGAGTTAGCAATACCGATTTTAGGCAAATATTGTATAACCTGTGTTGACGCGATTAAGACTAATACATTTTCGCAGATTGTCTTTTGTGTTTGTAACGTATTCTGGCACATAACATAATTCACTTGAATGTGCCATAATGTCTAGTTAGAACCATGTTTGCAATCGGACATTAAACAATATAAAGTTGTAGGTAGGTACCTATTCGACATTCACCTGCAAGTGTTCTAAATGACGCTATAGTCTAGATAACATTTATATCATATCATCTGTGAGCTGCTCTTAACACAAATCAGTCATTGGCAATGTTAGAAGTATTACCCAGTATTATAAAAGCAATGTTATATCAACTTACAATGCGTTTAAGGTGCTCTCTTCTATTAGGCAGTGACTTTTATATTACTCAGTAGGGCACGCAAAATATTCGTACCAATATTAGTATAAATTAGGTTTGTACAAGGAAATGTACAAAATGCTAGCGTTGAATAAATAACTCATTTAGGTGTGCAATGTGCCCGCAGTAGAGATGAATAGCCAGATGAGAGACTATGAATACGCAACCTTACCATAGATTTTTTTTAAGAACGTCATTGGTAATGTTAGACTATTTTGATACAGTGCCCTAGATAGAGTATTGGTTACACCAAGGTTCTAACTCAGTTGTATAAAAGTCTGTGTTTAGCTGTAGTGCATATTCACTCTCGGCTCCGCCCTTGGCGCGAACCTTCCGGTTAGGGAGGAGTATCGGGAATTGCTCCGTTTGCCCAGTAGAACTGCTGAGCAAGTAAATGCTCAGTGGGTGTAGTGGCGCTGGGCGGCCCGTCTCTTCCCCGACTGCCTCGACTCCCGCAGTCCGTCAAGAGTCGATAACGTAGAGTCGCTAGACTTCAATTCGTAGGTAAATGTTTATAAAACTTTCAACGTTCTCTCGATTTGTGCTTTATTTCCAACTATTTGATGTTGCTTCGCGTTAAATGATGTGAGACATTAAAATTATATTAGAGTTTATATTTATTTTAAAACATGTTATTTTTTATACTTAGTTTAATCAAAAATGTTGAAATAGCTTAGTTCCGTTTTACGGGAGTTTCTTGTACTTATATAAGTATTTCAAAATTTATATCAAAATTGTATTCCTCTTATTGATAAAAGTTGTCATAAAATATAATCTTGTAAAGGAACACTAAACCTCCTGAAGTTGTAACGGTAATAAATTATTGTATTATGAAATTTAACAGTGAGATTCTGGACACATGTAAAATTCAAGTTAGATTGGTTTTTATAGTCATATTCTGTACGTAGGTTATCAATCTGAAGTTCTCTCATAATTATAAAATAAACGGTGTTTTCTGCTGTAACATTTGTTTTATTTAAAATAGCCCATGAATACCTCTACCTGTCGTTGAATCCAGTAGGTGTTAAATAATTTGGTGTTCTTTGTTGTAGTTGTAGGACCAGAATAGTGGCAGCACCATCTCTTTAGTTATATCAGAATCCCAAAAGTGTTTTATATAGGAAGTGTTATATATCATATGCATAGCCAGCAAATAAGATAAGTAGATGATTCCCGCCTTACTCATCAATTAATGATGGACGAAAAACGAGTAATAATTGTAATGTTTATTTTTATAAGACTATAATATACCTACCTACAATGAAAAGTTGTAGATGCCTGTTATCCAATAATCATCATCATCACTAGGCTTGCCATTGTGCTATTTATTTGGGATCATATCACGTAAATTACTAGTAAATTATAAATAAATATTGAATAAAAATAATAAATAAATATTTTTGGACAATCTCAAAAAATTAACTAATCCTACTGATGATACAACACGTAAGTAGAAATGTAGTTTGTTATACGTAGAGCATTTGTTGTAATTTAATGTATTACTACTATTTAGAAAACCGTAATACTTTATTGCTGTAGGTACCTATACAGGGTTTAATTATTAAGTAGGTACTTATAATATGTAAAATAAACATTTGACTTTTGATTAAATCCTTGACTACAACAGCTCACTGTTTTTCTCACTTTGCCTTCACCTCATCTCCAAAAAAAATGACGAATTTAATTTGCCAGACTAATTAGTAGTACTGATAAATTGCAACGTTTGTAAACGGTTTTAGTAAGTGCTGTGTTCCGTATGGTTCCGTATCACACTCAAGAGCTCGCAGTGCTAAAAGTGCTGACAGTTGGTCCGAATCAGTTATAAGTTGGACCGATTCATTATTTCTGGACTTACAGAAATCTCATAAAAATCATAATCATAAAATTTTATCTCGTGACGTCATTGATGTCATCTGACAACGCTTACAGTGCACATGCTAACGCAAACGTCGAAGGTCGTATATTTCGAACATCTTTCTATTTCACCCCAATTAAGACGTCATGAGAGTGACGGAGTATCGTTTTTGGCGGTAGCGCCTCTGTAGGGGTACTGTGAGCGCAAGTTGACATTTGTCATTCAATTGATATATTTCAATCAAGCGCGAATATTATATGAACAGTTGGCGGTGCTACGAATGGGGCTCACACCGTGAATTAGCAAAATAATTTTTACGTAACTTCCATATTAATTTTCCACAAAACTACATAGAAAGTCAGTTAAGTTTATCACCTAATTATAACCGGGTCAAATGTGAGCGTGCTCAAAGTGCTCAATCCAGGCGCGAATCGGACCACACCTCAGTCTTTCATTCTGTTAAAATGTTACTAGCTTAAAATTTCTTTGACAGCTGGCAAAGTGACTTTTTTTAAATGGCTGTGGCTAGGAGAAAAAATGAATGGCATGTGGCCTGTGGCGATATCGCGACAAACAATATTCGTGAATTTCGCACGATTGTCTCTGTCACTCTTATGATGCCTTAATTGGAATAAAAGAGTGAGATGCTCGAAATATACGAACTTTGATGTTCGCGGTACCGGGCCTGTGGACGTTACAGTACAATTAAAATCAGTTAAGACTTCGGTTTTCTCGGGTATCATCGTTTAATTCCGGAGTCGGAAATGACACGATATACATTGCCGCGATTACTTTTAGGTAGCATTTAATTTGAAGTATCATAAACGCAATGTTAAGCACCTGCCAAGATGACATTATTAACCGGTAGACCTAGGAAATTTGTTATGCAGAAGCGACATTAATTTGAACATTCATTATTTAATGAAGCTGAATACATACATGAGTCAATATTTTACTGTTTGGTGTAAGTAGGTATGATATTATGTCGCATTAATCATAATAAAATAATCATAAAATTAAAATAAAAAAAAAACCGGCTTCAACCGTTTTTTATTCATATTTCGTAAACGGCTTGGCCGATTTTGGCAATATTTCATTTTCATATAGTAAAACAACAAAGCTAAGCTCAAAATTAAAAAAAATATTTTTTGTTTGAAATGTCTGCTTTTCGTAATATTTCCTTGATCTGGGTGCTTCGTGCCAAATTTCAAGTTTCTGAATTCACGGGAAGTACCCCGTAGATTTTGCGAGTGTTGAAAAGTCTCAAATTTGCACCATTAACGACTGTATCTTTTATGTGACACTAAGAAGGCAGACTGTCAAACGATCTAGTACTTGCTAGCATCTTTCTTATTTCAATATAAAGGTTGTGTTAGTTTTGAGCTACAAAGGAGGTTTCGTTGCTCATATCGTTCTTGTACCTACTGTATTCAATAAGACAACGAGTAACATATATAATTAAAGGTCAAATCTGTAAATTGATAACTCTATGTGATAGACGAGGGATTCACGACAATTACCGAGGTTGGCCGAAGTCTTAACTGATTTTAATTGTATTGTATATATTTTAGACAGTTGACAACTTCCAACTTGACACTGTTGACAGTTGCGTGGTTGAGTTAATTTAATGTTTGGATTGGAACAGAACGCCTTGCACCGTGTCGTTGGCTTTTCCGTCACAGTAAATATTTTTCTACTTAATTGTGCTCTTAGACTTCCTAGTACCGAGTCTAATAACTAAGTGAATAATATAAAACTATGAACGCACCACCGACATTTGAATCCTTCCTTTTATACGAAGGAGAACAAAAGTAAGCATCATCAGTGAGTCTAACTCATCAAGAATTATTTTCTTTTTGTTGAAGTACTACATATTTATGTTTTTTATAGAGTTCAAAAGGAAGAGGATACGAAAGTAACAAATGCCGCAATATTTACTGTCAACAAAGAAGACCATACTCTTGGAAACATGATCAGGCAGTAAGTACCTTAAATTATAATACTATTTAGCACAATCGGTAATTGTAAAGTTAATTGTAAAATGATCATATAATAGGTAATGATTGGTTGTGAATATGGTTAACATTTTATGATCTAAAAGAATCATCAATAGTCACGTTCATCTAGTTGCTTTTTGCATGAAAACACCTTACATGTATATGGTTTGTCACATTAAATACGTCGCTGGTTTTAGGCATCCAGTATCAGAGCATATCCTTATGAAGAATAACTTTTTTTTGCAGTCAACTCTTAAAAGACCCAAAAGTGTTGTTTGCCGGTTACAAAGTGCCTCACCCCCTGGAGCACAAGTTTGTGCTACGCATCCAAACCACCTCGGACTACACGCCACAGGAGGCCTTCATGAATGCTATCACTGACCTAACCTCAGAATTGTCACTGTTTGAGGAGAGATTTAAAGTAGGTATTGCTTTTACTGAAACAAAACAACTTTAAACATAGTACTTTAAACTACTGCTGTACATACTGTTCTTTAATTACATTCATAATTGACCAAGAATGCTGCAAACTGTTATAGGCTCAATCTAATATGCTTTGTCCCTCATTGCCATGGTTATGTTCTCTTTGTCACTCTCCAAACCACAGTTTATTTGCATCTTAAATATCTTAATACACAAAACATAGATACTTGTATACACTATATCTCCCTTCCATAACGGGTCACCAACCAAGCGCTCCAGTAGTATGCAGGGCCACACTTCTTGTAAAAATCTGTGCTGCAGTGGTCCCACGGCTGATGGGACAGAATAACAACAACAAGTAGTTGATTCACTCTATAGCCCAGCCCATGCACAGTAGCATTTCTGTCCCACATTTTCTTGATGTTCATATACAATAGGGTAGTCGAATCTATATGCATCAATGTGCCATTTTTTCAAAAAAATGTTTAATGGGAAATTGATTCGGGGGTCATTGTACCGATAGTTGTTTCCGCAAACAACATGATTGTGTGTGTTTTTTACACATTTTTTATGAGCGGCGATGTGCCCAAAATATTGTGTCGCGTGCCATTGGTTATATACATACGTCGCACTCCAGCGGGCAATTTGGTGGCATGTCAAAATGATAGATAAGGTTCACAAATACATCAATTAATTTTCAGATAATCAGAACTATTTTTACTTAGTACTTGGTACCTTGGTATTTATAATGTACAATTCTAAATATCTTAGCAACTAAGGTTGTACGTTAATTACGTGTTTATTTTTTAGTATTCATTCAATTTTAAATAAAAATACAATTGTGACTTAAGTTCGGAGTGCTGTCGTAGTATCCTATCCATTGCAAATTTGCAATAAATAGATTTGCTATTTAACAAATAAAGCAAATCTTTCTATTAAATAGACGGCACTGCAACAACAAATATAAGTTTGAACGACAGTCATAATGACACATGTCAGGTATATTTATTCGTTTTATAAGTGGCCACTTAAATAGGCTATCAGTTATCACTGCAGAGTATCTATACGTTAAAGACTAATAAAAGTAATAATTGATAACCGGTAACTAATTTTAATAAACTGTTACAAATACTAAGTACATTATAATACTTGTAAGTTAAGATTCTTTTGTAAACCTTACCTTGCCACCAAACTGCCCGCTGGAGTGCGACGTATGGTTATATACAAAATAGTTCTTTCCCCCTACAGTCTAAAGTCTGTATTTTTGTTTTATTCTGACTATGAACTGAGTTTTTACATAAATCTGTACAATGAATGCCACTGAAATGTAAATTAACTTTATGGTAAATTGTTCCAGGAAGCCATTAAGGAGAAGAAGGATGGATTAGATTAGAATATAGAAGATAAAAGCTTTAGTTTTATAAGTTTTAAATATAATAACAATAAAATAAAACTTTTATTTTTTATTTACCTATACAAGCCCTAAATTGTTAATTGTTGACATAATTGGGAAATTATAACAACCATTCTGCTATTTATTGTTTCACTGTCTATTTTAATATAGTGTCAGCAAAAATAATTAGGTTGTTAACACATATTGCTGATGACTGTAGTTAAAAGTATATACACAAGATATTGGAATAAGTAGTTAAGAAATTGATGAGTCAATAGTATTTTATTTCAGGCAGGTAATACTATTTAAAGATCAAATTTTCAAAATTCATAAAAGGTTACTAGTAAATTGCGGACGACTGTCTATTACTCTCATGGCGCCTTAATTGGAGCATAAGAGAAAGATGCCCGAAATATACGAAATTCTAAAGATCGATATGTATACGTACGGACGGGTACTGGACCACAGAGCAAAATATACCTAACTTGTGACGTGTCTGAGCAGTAGTCAGTAGCTTTTGCGTTTGATTAGTATGTTAAAATGATTTATCCTCAGAAAGAGGATTGATCGCCTTTTAAATAACATATACTATTTTACTTACTGTACTTTTCTAACAACAGTATTGCGACCGATCTACATAGCTCCATGGACATTGCGTTGTTTATTCATCATCAGATATACTAGATATTTTTATAAGCATGTCAGTTTTATTATAAAACAATAATGAATAGATAAGTCAGCTCTGCAAGTCAGCGTCATGATTGCCTAATTCCTATATTATTATGATATGATATAAAAATAAAACAAGAACATAAAATTCAATATTATTTATTGCTTATACAAAATCTTCAATTTGGTGTTATTTCTCTATTTCTTCATAAAACAACAGTAAAAGTTATTAGGCTATGAAGAGTTATAATTATCATGATTGTGATGGAAATTGTTAAAAATGTGCCATATACATCTCTATGTGCATTATAAACCAGATAATGCACACGAAAAAGTACCATTCACCTTAATTATGTATAATTAAAATATCATGCAACTGTAGTTTAACCATTATACACGATCAATGCTTTATTTACATATAGTAGTTAAAGATTTAACAAGTAAACAAGTCGTACCAAAAAAGTTGGTAAACGATAATTAATAAATAACTTCCAACTAAGGAGTAACAACAACGGTAACATTAAAGCTAGGTGCAATAAATTAGGCGTTAAAATGTCTCCTCTTCATCACAGTTCTCCGTCGCGTGCCCGAACACTGAAACAAACAGTACAATTGAGTTATTTTATACAGCATTAATAAAATTAGTTGTTGGAAAAGACCCCAGACCGAAAATATGGAAAATGTAATTTCAGTCAAATGTCCTGGAATTTTGATATGGTTTGTGGCTTTTGACAACTAATATATACTAAGCCATGTCCTTGAGTTAGCAAAACCTGTGGCTTAAAACGTTATACTTGACTACAGTCACATTTTGGGAAGTCCTTTGAATTTGAACGCCAAGAACACCTAAAGTGATCATAAGCTGTCCTGCCTGCCACGCCACTATACCTAAAAGTTACAAGGCGGACACTGTCAAAGCAATTTTTGATGACAGATAAGGTTTATATTCGTTCTTCATTAGTCGAGATGTTGGCGTGGTGTTGCAATAGGGAATAGAGTTCAAAAGGTTAACGGCCCGGCCACGACATTGCGCGGATTGCGGCGCGGCAAGCTTTTTATCTATTCATTGCGTGTGATTCCAACTAACTGCATTGCGCGTCTCGCCCGCGCAACGGAAAGATAAAACGCTTGTCGCGCCACAAGTCGCGCATTGTCGCGGCCGCACCGTAACGTTCCATTACGAGGTCTGAGTGTATCGGCTTCAGTCGCGAGTTTCCGGCGTCGTTTTGTATTGCGTCCAGCATCGTTAAAAGAGTCTTCAATCAGTTCGGACCCTTAGAGTAAGCAACCCTGTGTCTGTCAGAGAAGGATTACCTTCACAGATGTCGCAGTAGGGGCGCGCCGGCGGCACGCGGCGGGGCCGGCGGGCGGCGGCGGCGCGGCGGCCTGGCGCGGGCAGTCGTCCGTGTCGTGCGCGTCGAACACGTCGCAGATGTCGCACCACAGCCGCGGGGCCGCCGCGCGCGGCTTGCGGCCGTTGCTGCAACAACACGCGGCTAATATATTATACCAGTGGTAGGGAGCACACTCCATGTCAACTACGAATACCAATTAGGCGTCAAATACACACAAGCGGCGTAAGGCATAAGGCACGGTGCCGCGCCGCTTGATTGTAATTCAAAATACGTCTCCTTAGTATATTTTGTATACAAACGTTTTGAAGCGGCATCGTGCCTTATGCCTTATGCCGCTTGTGTGTGTTTCACGCCTTAGGTGGTGGGTCGCGAAGTACGTAGAATACCACAAAAATATGGTCGAACAAAAAATAAAAAGTAACAGAAATTGTAGTCCCTGATTTTGCGACCAGAACGATGTATACAAATTCTACTATTTGTCAAATTCCTATTTTGTCATAAGTTAAAAAGACTATAATTACGTGATAGGTCCTAGATAGCAGTGCCATCCCACCGCATATTTTTAGTGATTTTTCAAATAGTTTATTTTCAGAAAAAAATAAACGAAATTAAATATAAAAGCCAACCCGAATACACTAGTTTAGTCGCGCATTATGCGCGATTTACGTGTCCCATCCCCACTTCGGTCACATTGTATGAGGATGAGTAGGTACCCCTACTACCCATATACATTGACAAAAGGTCTGACACCCGTTTGCCAATATATCGCTTCTGCCAAAGAGCTAACTATAAAACACTCACAAGACAGGCTCGTCGGGTGCTCCGCCCTCGAGCGCCTGCACTCGCGCCAGCAGCACCTCGTTCTTGCGCTGCATGTCTACGATCACAGAGTTCAGGAACGACACCTGCCCCTCCATCTCGGCTTGCTGTTCCACGCTGTCAGAACACAATGAGGTTAAATCATATTTATTTGGAGATCTTTTGTCTTTGCCCTCAGAAATTGAGACATCAAAATCAGACTATCTACTTTGTAAAAAGTTATGCGTAGTCTTAGAAAAAATATACGTGACTACAGAACCTCCTCCGGTTTTTAGGTCGATTAAAAATACGCGACAGCAAGGTCATTTTGAACACTTCAAAACGGGCGAGGTCGAGGCGAGGCGAGGGACTACTACTACTAATATGGACTAGCAACTGTAGACTTTCTTATATATAGATTTTCTTTTGACATTTCTTTCGCAAGCCCTCTTTTGTAACATTACAAAGGGATCGAAATCGGTTTTCGCACAGACCTCCGAAATATCCCCCAATATCTTGATTAGTTTACTCTTTAAGGCTTGAATAAGTTAGCATTTTTACATTGTTTGAATCTACATGAAATAGTAAACAAAACAACGAAACAGACATGAAAAAATAATGGCTTCGTATATCGGTCTTAAACGTAATTGATACTTACTTCTGCGCAGGGATATCGCCAGCTCCGTGCAGCCCCACGGCATTGTTGTCATTCTTGTCACGAATATCTTTCTTCGACGCCATGTCTTTGAGTACCAGCGCCTTCTCTCTCTCGGCTATTTCAACTTTAGCCTTAAGATTCTGGAATATAAAAAACATACATGTAAATTGATGAGCCGGCCAAGTGTGATGCAGTGCGAACAAAGAGCGCGAAGTATTTTTTTATGGAGGTAAGATACCAGAGTATTTTTGAAGAACACCTACATACGTGCGTAACGCACGAAAATCCGACTCAGAAATCAAATAATAGCCTGAAAGTTCAATGTACGGTATGGCGCTTTAGATGCAAATTATCATTACCATGAAAAACAAATACCTTCACATCGTCTTGGAGTTTTGATATTAGCTCCTGTTTTTGTTTCAACTCGACTTTCCTTTGTTCGACTTCATTCTTCAACGCATTGATGTTGATCTCATTCTTCGATAAGGCTTCAGAGGTGGTTTTCCTAAGTGATTGCAACTCCAATGTCAAATTTTCTAACTTATCATTCTTCTCTACACTATCGCTCTGTTGAACTGTCACTAACTCTAACTTATTGTTTAATTCTACTATATTCTTTTCAGCGTCACTTAGTTTTTGTTGTAATGCATATTGCTTTTCCATCTCTACTTTTACTTTCTCTTTGGATTCCTTCAATTCTTTATCATACATTTCTATTTGAGCTTTTAAATCGTGTTTTGAACGTTTGGCATCCTTTTTGTACTCTTCGTACTGTTTCTGCAGTTGCTTATTTAAATCTTCATAATTGGTCTTTTGGCCTTCATTTATACTTGTTAATTGCTTAATATCACTTTCCGATTTGGCAATTATTTCTTGTAATTCAGTCACTCTTTCTTTGGCTCGTTGTAGCTCTTCTAATTGCTTTTCTTGCTCTTCTACTCGATTTTGTAAAGGCTTAACGGTATTTTTCAGAGATTCTGTTTCTATTTTATATTTCTCATTCAATTCATCATTCTGACTTTTCAATTCAGCTATTGCTTTGTTTAGTTGCTCATTCAGTGAATTTAAGTCGTTTTCTTTTGTTGCATATGTTTGGATTTCATGACTTAGTCGAGTGATTTCGTCTTCTAAATGTTTGACTTTGGTCGAATTATTTTCACTTTTTTGGCTTTCAGATTGAATGACATGACTTTGTTCTTCTAATGCTTTGTTAAGTTTTGCGTTAGCTGCAATATTTTCATTTAATTTTTGTAGAGTTTCTTCATGTTCAGTTTTTAATTTCTCTAGGAGAGTTAATTCTTCTTGGTACTTAGTTTCTATGTTGTTTTTGTCCTGGTTTAAAACTGCCATTTCTTTTCGTAAAGATTCTAATTGGTTAAGTTGTTCCCTTAAAACAGATTCTTCGGCAGAAGAATTACTAGCAAGGGTTTCATATTGCTGCTTTAAAATGGAATACTCTAAAGCACCTACATTGATCTTCTCTTCCAACTGCTTCTTACTTTCTAATGCACCAATGAGCTCAACATTAATTTGTGCAATTTGACGATCTTTTTCAGTTACTATTTCTAAATTTGATTTCAGATCAACATCTAGCATTTCCAATTTCCGAATAAGTTCCTTAATGTTGTTTTCTTTTTTCTGTAGAGATTGCTTGAGTTGTTCGCCCTCAGCCTTGCTAGATTTTAATTCGTCGCTGACAGCGCTTAACTGGACATGAATCTGATCTAATTCTTTTTCGTATTGACTCTTTTGATTGCCTAGTTGTAAGTTCATGTCGTTTATAACTTTTTGTAACGAATCTTCATTCTTTCTAGCTTCTTCTAGTTTATTATTCAACTCATTCTGAGCTTCAGTTAATTGATCTACCTTTTCCATTAGCGTGACTTGTGATGTAGCTCCGTCTGCTTTCAACAGTGCGATTTCTTCTTTATACTTCTCAATGTCTACATCTACCTTTTTGCACATTGTTTCGTATTCGTTGTTTAGTTCTTGTTCTCTAGCTTTTAGAGTTACAATCTCTTTTTTCAAATTGGTGTTTTCATCTGTCAATTGATCTGCCTTTGATTCCATTTCTTTGATACGATTAGATATCTCGTTCGTTTTATGTTCAAGTTCTTTAATTTTACCCTCCGCTAGTTTTAGTTGCTCTGTCTGTTCATCGCATGCTTTTAATAATTGGCTACGTTCCAGTGAAAAATCTTCTTGAAGCTTAAATAGTTTCTGTTTTAATTCTTGTTCAATTCGACCGTGGTTGTTAGCTGCCTCGCGCGCCTTATCTTTAGACTCTTCCAACAATTTTTCTGTTTCTTTCAGATGCTGTGACAATTTGTTGAATTGCTCGTTAGAGTCGGTCGCCTGTCCAGTAAGGTTCATATATTCAGCTTCAATTTTGTCTTTCGATTTCTGTATCTCATCACACTTTTCACAACTACTGGCAAGATTACGTCTAAGTTCTCCGATCTCTAATTCCATTGCAGATATTTTAGTTTTTAACTCAGTATTGGCTTGAGTTAGTTCATTTATTTGTTGTTTAAGGCGTTCGTTATCTTCTTTCGCTGCCTTTAATTCATCTGAGTTGTGGGTAAACTGAGAATTAAGAGTATCGAGCTCAACCTTGTTATTATCTAAAGCTTGCTTATTATTATCTATTTCTTTCATTAGCTCTTCTATTTTGGAATTACGATTTTCGATTTCTTTTTTATGTTCTTCAGCAATTTTACTGTGTTTTATATTAAAGTTAGCCGTAGCCTGCTCATAATCGTCTTTGAGCTTTATGATTTCCTTATCTCTTTCGTGAATGTTTTGTTTGTATTCGTTTATAAGTTGTTCAGTGGAACTGGAAGAATCACTTGATTCATGTAGGAGCTTTTCATATTCTCTAGTTTTAGCGGCTAAACTTTGCTGCAATTCTACAATATCTGATTTGCTCTTTTCATTTTGTTGCGTAATTTCATTTAATAAGCTTTCATATTCATTGACTTTCGCTGTGTGTTCCTCCCGGACTTTAGCGATCTCTTCCTGCAGAGTTTTACAGGTCGTATCTTGCTTTGTCTTTACTTCTTCTAGTTGTTCCAAGTCTAATATTTTTGAGCTGAGTTCCATTTTGAGCTTAGTTATATCTTTGTTAAGGTTCAATTCGTGTTCTTTGCTTGCTCCAATTACTGAAAGATATAAAATCAAAATTATGATATGCATGATAAAAATAATGTTAACAGTATTGAATCTAAATAAAAGGGCACTCCACCAGATCACAAGATTTAGAAATCAGGAATAGTATTCTGACCTACAACAAACGGTCTGTATTAGGACACTTTGAAAAACCTACCTTTATTCAACTCGTGCGTTTTATCGTCGACAGAAGCCTGGAGCTGTGTCAGCTTCGCATTTAGGTCAATAACGATCTGACTGTTTTCCTTGTTCAGTCTTTCCGAGTTCTGCTTCTCCGAGTCCAGTTTAGACTCGGCGAGTTGCAGTTTGGCGGTGAGGACGGATATTTGAGTATCGAACTCTGTTTGCGCGATGGCGATCTTAGATTTGGCCTCGGCCAAGGCCTTTTCGGATTCTGCCTTCACTTTGGACAGTTCGTCCGACATGCTCTTTCCTATGGAATCTTTCTCGCTATCTTTTTCTTTGAGCAACGCGTACGCTTCGTCCAGAAGTTTTTGTAGCTCGGAAGACAGTGCTGTGAAATATAAAAAATGTGTTGAAAATTTATTTAAAGACGCATATAAAAAAAAAAGTAATAATTAATTTATAATTTGGAATATGATTGAGGTATAAAACAGTAGTCAGCAGCGTATGAAACAACCCATCAAAAGTATCTACTATGTCATCATTGTTTTAACAAATAAATATTTTATTCTAGTTTTTGTCTCATTTCCATTGTTAAACACGCAGAAGTAAGCTCTTTTTGTAAAGTTATTAAAAATGGTTGATGTGTTGGGTGTGCCATTTCATTGATTCTGACTGTACATGATTAGAAATTAATAATAAAGTGGGTGGATAGATGGTCTATGCAGAAAGACGGTCTATGCGGTTTTGATCCGGGTATGTCATTAAACTACGTCCAACAATGAGAGGTAGGGCACAGCGAAGTACCATTACGCTTGAGTCTGGAGCAGCCCAACTGGGGAAGGACCTCTACCTTACAGAAGACCACAGCCATAATATCACTGCTACCTTTCAGGTATGTAGTTTTGTGTTCCTGATGGCGAGTAAGGTTCCCAGAGCTTCAACCCCCCTTAAAGGCCGGCAACGCACTTGTAACTCCCCTGGTGTTATGGGTTGTGCCTGATGGTAATTGCTTACCATCAGGCAATCCGTCTGCTCCTTTGCCGCCTTTGACATAAAAAAAGTAATTTTTCGCAAGAATTCACCCTACAGTCGATTAGGATTGCAACAAGCAGTCTTTGAGCTTAGAAAATTTAGCAGGGTGGTATTATAAGATAAGCAGTGATCGCAGTAATAGTTAAAGTGCTGACTGTGTGCGGCGGCCAGCTCCTCGCGGTGCTGGTCGGCCAGCGCAACCAGCTCGGCGGCGCGCTGCTGGTCGGCGGCGCGCAGCGTGGCCGCGGCCGCCTCGGCGCGCGCCGCCTGCAGCGCCACCTCCGCCTCCAGCTCGCGGATACGTTGGTCGCGGGCGAATTTCTCTGCCTGCAAATATTTTTTTCTCAAACATACTACGAAATGTATGCGTTAATGGCACGAAATGATGCCAAGAAGTTGCACATTTATGGACTAGGACGTGAATAAATGTATGGAGTTAGTATGAAAAGCACATTATTGTCCGCAGCTCTAACTTTTAACTTTTTTGCCAACTAAGATTAGACTGACGAAGGAAAAAATACATACATCCAAGTTACAATCTCTTTGAAAGCATAATTGGTATTATAATAATCGGTTAAACATGGTGCTGGAATAGCTTTTTCCAATGTCAACTCATTAAAAAAAAACGAAATCTATGAACCGCTACCTCGTCTACCGCAATCTCGTCCTTAAATCCCTTACTTCACGGCCTCTGCAGTAATGTACTATTAGAAGCTTTCATTTAACTTAGCTTTTTAGCAATATGGCCGCCTGTTGTAACCTTTGTCATATCATCAATGGGTGGGCGTCATCATGGGTGACGTGTAAACACATCGTATACGACGAGGGATAAATAGAAAAATTTAACAAGTCTAAGCGGTACTCGTATAGCACAATTGGTAGTGCACTGGGCTAGTGATCCAGTGGTTGTGGGTTCGTGTCCCGCTGCGAGTAAATTTTTTCTATTTTTCTTTCGATTTAAATATCGAAAACATTTATAATAGGCTTAACATAATATGCCCTGTTGGTTAAAAATATATTTACTATAAAAAAACGGGCAATTTTTCACGAATCGAGCTAGTTTTCCAAAAAGCTTAAAGCTTTGTGGTACGAACATACATATAGTAATATTACATTATGTTATGTTAGGTTATGAGTTTAAATTTGGAACAGCTGTCAAATTCAAGTGAGGCGTCTATTCTAGTATCTATATATATTAAAACAGTCATTAATACGAAACGCCAATTCTTTATGTTTTTTTAATATAAAACGAACGACATTTGAACTCTAGTGACAATAGAATAGGGAGTTCATTCGCTATGGTTAAAAAATAAAAATTATCTATACATAATTAGGCATTACAACACTCGTGTGATGTTATTAACCCACACTCTTGTTGTAATGCCCTTCATTATGCACAGATACATAAATTATTATTAATACATGAACGTCAATAACCTAGGAACAAGTGTTCGTGACAAATACAAAAGAACCCCGGCCCGCCAGCCTCGTAGGCCGAGTTAATTACTAGTCACCGGCGACAAAGCAAGGAGACCGTAATACTCAGGCCCGGTACCGCGAACAACGAAGTTCGTATATTTCGGGCATCTTTCTCTTTTACTCCAATTAAGGCGTCATGAGAGTGACAGAGACAACCGTCCGAAATTTACGAATATCGTTCTTCGCGGTAGCGCCGCAGTTACGAACTTATATATACTCGAGGGTCGAGTTATTATTGCTCTTGACTGTATTTTAGCCTACTAGGTAAGGTAGATAAGGATTCGTATTTTCTTACCTCCATAGCATCTTTGTATTTCTGAAACAAATAAACAAATAGATTAGTTGTGAATATACACAGTTGATTAAAATTGTAAAGCTAGTTGACTTTAACAAGTTTTCGTTGTTATAGAAATTAGTAAGAAAAAAAAAGTTATTACAGTCAGCTTCAAATAGTTCGTGGCAATGTGCCAAATATATCGAAATAGATCTTTATTTATATAGCAGTAAGGGTAGGTTAAGATAAATTTGGCCATACTGACTGCAACTAATTATATGATTTTGACTGTACGATATATCGACCTCATCAGTGTCAATTGAATATGAACCTAAGCATTCGAATTTAAGATACATATTAGATTGGACCATCGCAAAAAACTATTTGGCATTTTTGGGAATACCATTTGGATTGTTGCAGCCTGGTATAAGCTTTCAGTACTTAATATAATAGCAGTATAATTAGAATTACGTTATAGTCTTCTTTGTTAATGTTCTCTTCCTCGTGCTTGAAGAGCAGGTCCTCCACCTTCTGTTTCTCATCTTCTAGCTGCTGTGTCAGGCGGTCTAGCTCTGCTTTCAGTTTACCGTTTTCACTGCTTGTCTGAAACGTTAATAATAAACACTATTAAGTATTTTAAACATATACACATACACATACACACATATACTTAAAAAAACGCCGGTATCAGAGGCTGGATTTGAACCCGCGCCTTCAGTATTCCCGGTAGACGCTCTGGCCAACAGTAAGGGCTTTGGGAAGTAGATAAGTAGTGGTTTGTTATTAAAGTGACAATATTTTCTAATGTCCAGCATTACATGACCGATGACGAACCAAGCTTATCTTCTATCTCTTTCTTGAGTAGGTCGAGCTGGCTTGGCCAGCTTCCCGCTCGCGCATCAGCCGTTCCAAGTGATATTTTCTCTCTCTTACCTGTGCTGCTCGAGCGCAGTCTCAGCGAGGTTGGTCTACAGAGAAACCTTGGCCACCTCCGTCCGCTCCAGCTCTCGTTTGCGCATCAGCCGCTCCATGTGATGTCTTCTCTCTCTTACCTGTGCTGCTTCCTTCTTGAGCTGCTCGAGCGCAGTTTCAGCGCGGTTGGTCTGCAGAGACACCTTGTCCACCTCCGTCCGCTCCAGCTCTCGGTCGCGCATCAGCCGCTCCATGTGATGTCTTCTCTCTCTTACCTGTGCTGCTTCCTTCTTGAGCTGCTCGAGCGCGGTTTCAGCGCGGTTGGCCTGCAGAGACACTTTGGCCACCTCCGTCCGCTCCAGCTCTCGCTCGCGCATCAGTCGCTCCAGGTGATGTTGCTTCTCTCGTAACATTTCCTGTTAGAAATAAATCATGATCATCTTTAGACTAACGTACCTATGTATAGACTTGTAATACAATCATTTATTTTTAAATTATATTTTCTTCGGGAGCACGTGTTTTTACATTTTCTTCACAGAACGATATGAAGTAATCTTTATTTAACTTTTTTTTATTAAACTGTTGAAACCTTAGGAGTAGGTACCTACGCTATGCCATTGGCACAGAAATAGTATTTAATCTTGAATGTCAGTGTCCGAATTTAGTCATAATATTATTTCTACATTTATACAGCCATTTTTACATTTGTAAATCTTATATGTATATATTACACAAAAAAACTTAACATTATTTCACCGTCAGAAAATCGTGAGCACGGATCGAAGGGGTCAATGCGACTCATTTATCTTATATTCCTGTTTTAGTATGTTTTAAATTTTAACGTATTTTATCATTATACAGCACAATCCGGATTCACGATCCTCGCCGGTCATTATCTGAAACTCTAAACAGGATATTCTTCGATGACTCGTTCTTAAAAGTTATTTTCTTCCTCATTACGCACTGATGAGTGGCGACCGCAAAACAAATTGGACCTTCACACACTTCGCAGGCTGCATCTGTTAAATAAATCATCAAATGACACACTCTGTTCAATTAATTATAAAACAATTAGAATCTGGTTGAAGCCGATACGAGTTTTTCCAGGCTTCGGCAATTGAAGTCAATGACATTACGCGCTAACCAATGTTATAAAAAATATACAAATGACGTGTTTACACTTACTGTAGCATCAGTCAACCAAAACCATAACCTCTGAGTTGTGTTTGTTTCCATTGCTAATCACTATCGTGTTTCAAAGATAATGTTTTTTCAATATGCACCATCACATACTTCAGGTTAATTTTCTTTCGAAACCATCAACTTGAAAGACACTGCAAAAGGTAATAATAGATATTTCTAGTCTTACAATACATATGGAACGTAAATTATAAAAAGATATGTACGACACTCCTAAAACTGTAGTCCGGGCAATCTAAGACAAAGCTGCTGATGTCAATAAAAATAATTGAATGTGATGAAGTTGGCATTCGGTCTAATTTCATTAAACATTCAGTAAAACTTACAAATTACAGATAGAAGTACCTTTTTTTGTAAGGATATGGCTTTTGCTACCAGGGCAATTTGCCAAGATAGAAGTACCTACTTCCAAAGGTAGGTAGAGCAAACTTTGGCGTTTAGGTTCGGTGTTACTGCATTATTATCTTACACAGATCTCGTTACAAGGAAATGCAAGCTATAAAATCGATGGCATTTGTCAGGTTTTGATCCTTGCAATCGGTACCTTAATGGCGTACCTATTGATTACGTGATGGGACTGAAGTAGTATAATTAAGGTAAAGCGGACTTTATCTACGCAATAAATATGTGGTCCTCCCATTGACTATATTGAATAGATTTAGATTACACAGATACGATAAAGACCGTAAAAAGCGATATCAAATGCCTCGTAAAGGCAATACATTACAAACAACCTTTGACGTTGTTTGTGCAAAAAAAGTTGTATTGTATGTATAAGTTCGTACACATGGTAAAGAATCGAATAACTTGATTTGATTGTTTCTCAACAATGGAACATTTATTAAAACTCGTTCCATGCATATTTGAAGTATTCAATGCATTTTTTGTTAACACAATAGCTAAACATGAATTTAGACACTCGCGTGACATTTTTCGGAGAACCTGGGTCTCTATATTCAGGTACTAAGTGTGCCGAGCTTCGTTTACGTCGGGCGCGAAATGAAGTTGTTGTGTTTAATAAAAATTGAGTGACTCACGAAAGTAAATGTATAATAATGCAAGATTTCGTGGACTTATTTTTGGTTTTAAAAGAGTAACTTTTCATTAAAATGGTATCATTTCATAAGGTAAGCAATTGTAAGCGTAGCTTCACAATCACAACTCTTATCACAAAAATGGTATTTAATTCTGCAATATTATGACCGGGAGAAAAATCAACTACCGCCCTTTCGTAAACGCGAAAGCGAAAACGCATAGCATAGGATTGGCAAAAGGGGTTATACCTACAATACCTACATGTATTGTATATTTTGATAGGTAGACATTGGAGTCTGGAACATTTGCGGATCGGATCAATAAGCCTGCACTCCGGCGGTGCGCTCGGGCTCGGGTCTTGCCAACTTTAGAGCTTATCTCACGCGACACACTACATGATATTGTTTTAATTTAAGTCTTACTCACATTTTTATCCCGGTAAATCCGGCCGCTAGTATGGTGAATAGGAAATCATTTAGAATATTATTAAGTGTACCCAATAAATAGATTACATGCCCATGTTATATGAAATACGTTTCAGTCGGATATTTTTGTTCTTGTAATTTGTTGTAAAAAAATATTTCAGACTTTATAAAAAATCCGTTGTTTGTTATTACAACTTAGTATTAATTATTAGTGCATCGTTCATTAACAATTAAAAAATAACAATTTACACATATACAAAGAATGTCAGAATGAAGAAGCAAA
Organism: Grapholita molesta; assembly: GCA_022674325.2. NCBI lineage: Eukaryota > Metazoa > Arthropoda > Insecta > Lepidoptera > Tortricidae > Grapholita > Grapholita molesta. The sequence goes on along the minus strand of CP053130.2, from coordinate 13,308,027 downwards.
TAGTGAGCCAAATATCAAGACTTGAAACTAATTATTAACTAAAACAAATAATTGAATTAAGAAATAATTGTGAAAAATAATAATAAAATTAAATGCAAAAATGTAGTATAATATAATTATAAATTAGAAGTACGAGTCCCAACATGTAGCTTTAAGAGTGGACAGTCAAATCAGTTATTTAGTGCTCTAAAATAAAAATTATTAATTTATTATTTAATTTCATGAGCAGCAGCAGAAACATCTGACAACTTATAAACAATGTAATAAAAAAAAGCCTATTGTAATTTCAATAATTTGGTATCTTATGTCCGTACTGTCTTTACTGGGCTATGTTTTGTTATATATACTGCATTGCAAGAAATCTTAATTTAATAAAGGATCGGTATACTCCCTGCAGCAATGCTATGATATATGTTTTGTAATAACAAACTTCAGCAACGTAGGTACGTTACCATTACGCTACGTTAGGTTTGGCATAAAACTTGACGGCAAGTTCGCCTGTTCTAGCTGAGCGATATTCCTTTATGGCAGTAGTACATAATTTAGGCTAGTTCACTACTTGCTACGTTGGTTCCATAATGCATGAACCATGAACAAATCGCATCGGTAGACTTTGATAGTTTCGGTACACAATCCTAGTAGGTAATTTCATCTCCATAACTGAGGCTCTTATTTGGATCATACACATTGTATTCCTTTGCTTTTGTCTGTACTGTGTTCAGTAGTTAAAAGCTTGTGGATAATGGTGTTTTAGTCACCCATTAAGATAGAGCAGGAAAAGGTTTCATGCGGATTAAAGGACATTAAAATAGGTCAGGAACGCCTTTACTTTGATTATGCTTACAGGAAATTTGCGAACATAATTTCGTTATTGAGTGCCCACGGCATTAAAGGGACGTTAATACCCCCTTGCATTATTTCATAACGAATTAAGTAATACCCGTTTTCAATGCTTTCTAGTGTAAACATACTCGCTTACACTAGGAAGCTTTAAAAATGTATGCCGAAACCACAACTTTACTTATAGGGGATAGTGTGCTGTATACCTAACCAAGTATCTACATGTTTTTACAGCTCACTCAGTTACGAAGTTATGTACAGTCAGCAGCAAAATGAGCTAACCACGACTTTATAGTTAAGAGAATAAGAGTGTGCCAAGATCATTCCGGACACCTGGCCCGCTTAGAATTTTTTTTTTGCTGCTCTACTTAATGTTCAAAGTGACAAATTGTCTTACTTTCTGTTAGATATTTCAAGAACTGTGTCATAAAATAAGTATATACATATAGATAGCGATTTTGTAGATTATAACTACTATAAGACACTGTGTTTTTTTTTATTCCCGTTAAATTCGACACGTTATGTTGGTACATTAACAGCAGCTACCTGGCGCAGTCGTCGTCAAAGATATGTTTACACTTTTTCACCTTAATCCTTTGTAATAAGGTGCAAAAGTGTGAACAAAGTTTTGGTAATTATGAATAGTTCATTACATTTACGAATACTCTATAAGTGTATTATATTGTCAATATTTCCTACGGCATAAGTATATGACGTTGACGTGACACAATAATGAAAAAACCGTTTACCCTGCTCAGTAACTCAATTCATTTATTGAATATCATAAAAATATATGTTAAAATAAGTAACAATTTGCAGAAACTTAGTTGTTGTTAAACTTAGTTGAGCTAAGGCATCTAATTCTATTAAAAAACATCCAAACATAATTGCTTTTAAGTTTATCGATAACTGTTAATCTATAGATATAAAACATGGTGTGATTACAAAAATATACCGAAAGTGATCGATACTAAAAAATCTGTAAAGCATAAACCGGTTTAAGAAAAATAATCGAATAGTGTTTCCCTATTTTCTATGTTCCATTATACGTATTTATTGCCTGGAACACTCGGCGAGAAGTCCGAGTCGCACTCCGCACTTTTTAAAGCCATTGAAAAAAAAAATGTAGGTGTTCTTTTAGAAGCTAAGCACCGGCGGGCTGGATTAAACTTAATAGGATTTTCAGGCTTTGTAAGGGACGCCCGCTTCGAATTTCTATCGACGTTTTAATTGTATAGGTATCCAAGCACTAAGTGTTCATTACGATATTGCGAAGTGCAAAATCTTGTACCTATTGAAGATATGGTAATGTAAACATTCCGATTTATTATCACTATCAGGATCTAAATACCTATTGAGGAGTAGGTATCTATTAAGACTATAGTTGTTTAGTTAGTCTATGTTAAAGCTAGTGAAGTGAATAGGTAATAAAATAATCGTATCGTAACTATAAATTTTATTTATTTACTACTAGGTATTTATCACGCCAGTTTTTTTATAGCTTGCCGCGCATATCATTTTAGGTAAACTATTTATACATAGTTCAATTAATAAATACCTACCACAGTTGCTTAATATACTCGTATACCTACCAGTTTCTGCTAATTATTTATCAACAAACTCAAATATGTATACTTCTTAAACAGTTTCATCCTGACCTGAATAAAGTGAACATTCCTACTACTGATAACTATTTATTAAATTGGTATGTATTAGTAGCTAAATAGTTTTATAAAAATATATACCTATATACATATATCGTCACCCTAGTTCACAACCGTACTAACTACACTTTGAGTAATTTTACAGGAGAGCAAATCTAATGTTTGCATATGAATATTATATCAATGGTATACAAAAAGTTATAAATTATGTATTAGTGACGTAAAATAGGTCTTCGAGATATTATATTTCAAATATAATATACCACTTCGAAAGATTTCATACTGAAAATTGAACTTTAGACAACTAAACCCCTCACTTAATACAAGTGTGCACGTGTTAAATACGTCATCGATGTAGTTAGGACATAAGGTACTGTAATTATTAAAATATTTAACCAATGGAAATGAAAAGAAACAACTAGACATGTTTTGAATTATTACTTTTTTATTATTAAAACAGACATTTTAATAAATCTGAACAAAAATCGAACTTTAAAACATAGTTATACTAAGCATTGTGTGTTAAAAACAATAATAATACATAAATGAAAACTTTTGCGGTTCTATTTAACAAAAATGTAATTAAATTATTTTATCTACGTACGTTATCATAAGTGCTCTAAAATGCGTCCAGAAACCGTAGGCAATGACCAGCATTACCAACCATCAGAAAGATTTCAGTAGGTATTGTTAACATTACCTACTGAAATCAGTAGGTTATGAATTTAAATTTGAAACAGCTGTCAAATGCAAGTGGGGTGTCTAATCTAGTATCTATAGATATTATCTATTATCTAACAGCCATTGATACGAAACGCCAATTCGTTATGTTTTTTTAATATAAATCGAACGACATTTGAACTCGAGTGACAGTAGAATAGGGAGTTCATTCGCTTGTCTATGGCTTAAAAAAAAATTGACAGATACGAAATACGCAACGCAGCCGTTCCAAGCTGTCATTTGTTTTGTTCGTTGACTTTTTAATGTTTACAAGTAACCCTAGTAATAAGTCATTTCCCTACGGTTTCTGAACCCATCTTAAAACACTTAATGATACGTGTGTAGATAAAGTAGTGTATGTAACTATACATAATTCGGCATTACAACAATCGAGTGATATTATTATGAAACTCGCCTTCGGCTCGTTTCATAAACCCACACTCTCGTTGTAATGCCCTTCATTATGCACAGATCATAAACTACTATAAACATTGTCGCATCTTACTAACATAATAATGAAAAATCTTGAGATCCATTAATTTCTGTATCAGTTTTTTCCTGTTAGTTATAATTTTTTTATCGCCGAAAATCATATTGTCGAATATCACTTCCCAACTCACGTTTCGCGTAATTTTATTTCGCCGAACGTTCATTTCCCAAATTATCAAAACAAATATGTTTCATTTGACAACTTAACAGTTACCAACTCAACATTTGGTCTGTGTTTTAAGTATAATGTCATTTTTCAAAACGCCTATTTTCATGTTGTAGAATGTTTTAGTTGGCATAATATAAATTTGGTTGTTTATTGTTTTTAACTTTACTAGTAGATGCATTTTGTGGGTAATGTATACTAATAAAAAAAGTCTGTTCTGACGCTTCGCCGGCCGCTGCCGCGGCACGCCTGTTACTAAACTAATTGCTTATTTGTTTCAGGCAAGAGATAAAAAAATGCCTAAACCTAATACTATCGCAATACATTATGAAAATAACTAAATAAAAAAATAACTAAAAAAACTAAAGAACATGTTAGTGTGGGTATCTTTGTAACTTGTATAATGCATGAAAAGGGAACTGTTGCATTAACTATACGTTATTCGACCAAGAGTTCAATTAATTAAGTGTACTTGGTGTGACAAAATGCCAAACCAAACACGAATCAATTGTATCAACATCACTTCCGTTATTATGTTCTACCACACTATGTACTCTTAATGTTAAACCATTCATTGAATACGACTAAAATGCTAGCGCACAAGTGTATTAAGTGCTGTTAGTGTCATCAAAATCTAACCTTTACAGTATAAAAAACTGCGCACAACCATGTTAAGTGCTGTTATAGTATCTAGTAATTATTGATGTTTTGGTGATTTTGACATCATTCTGCTTTACCAAATTTACAAGTCTTCGACCTTTACTTAACATTGTCACGAACGTAATATTTTCAATTACTATTACTACAACTATTGACTCCCTCCGAAAATATAGGTTGGGACTGTTGTGGGTATATTTGTTTTTGTTTTAAAAAAAGAATAGCGCGCGCAGTTTTCCTACCCCGGCGCCGGCGCACGGCGTGGTACAGTAGCGCTCACGCTTCCTATTAATGTAGGTGTATGATAAAAAATAATACGTATTTAAAATGGCTCAAGTAAACAACGAAGCATGTTAGTCACCGCTTAGAAAATATTATTCCTGAAATTGAATTATTTATACTTTTTTCAATTTTGCTTTAAAAAAGTTTACGAACATACCGACTGTATTAAAGTAACTTAACATGTTTGTCAAACAACCAGTTCAAAAGACATTCAATTAACAGCTCTTGTGACAATCTTGTTACATGTTTTTTTGTAATGTTTTGTACTAAAGCGACTTAATACATTACTGCATACAAAATATAATAAGTTCCAATTGAACTAACTACACTTAGTACGAATGTGCATAATTTCAAATAGGAGTCAAATGGCCTAAAGTCACTTAATGCTTTTGTACATGAATTTTTTAAAAATAATGGATTTTAGTACAAAAGCGCATGCTTTCTTCGTACTTAGTACCATTGTGTCACATTGTTTTTCATGGAAGGAGAAGGCTTTTAAGGTTTTTGTTAATGCCATACGATGCAGAATTCAATTTTGTATAGGTAGCGATAAAAAAACAAATTTTGAAAAAAATGTAATTAGTACGGTTGTGAACTAGGGTGACGATATGTTAATTAAGTGTATACATATATGTATGGTACGTCCGGAGGCCGGTACTGGTTCGCGATGACTCTTAAACGATAGGAACCATATCGCTCTCTGGCTTCAAGCCAAAATCGACTCGTGATATTTGTATTTGTCGTGATGTTTGTAGTTATAAGGTCCTGAATTCACCCACTTTCGATGCTTTCATAGAAACTTTATATTTGCCTTTTATTTTCAAAGACGAATAAGGTAATTTTAATGATGTCATTTATGTTCTTTAAAAACGTTTTGACGACCGGTCTGGCCTAGTGGGTAGTGACCCTGCCTATGAAGCCGAAGGTCCTGGGTTCGATTCCCAGTCAGGGCATTTATTTGTGTGATGAGCACAGATATTTGTTCCTGAGTCATGGGTGTTTTCTATGTATTTAAGTATTTATATGTATCTATCTATTATATATATCGTCGTCTAGTACCTACAACACAGGCCTTACTGAGCTTACCGTAGGACTAGGTCGATTTGTGTCAAATTATCCCGAAATATTTATTTATTTATTTATTTATTAAAAACACTCTCGAGTTGACGAAATTGTTCGACAAATATAAAAAAGGTATAGGGATTTATTTATTTCTGTACCGGTTTCTGTACAGAGTACACGAAATTTCAGGGAATTGCTTCTAAATCGATTTACTATAAAAACTGGATATCGTATACCAAACTCATTTGGAATAACAAAAAACTGTAGGTTTTTAAATCTTCCCCAATTTAAATAATGCGGTTTGGTTTTCGTGCTCACTACACTAACATAGTACTTATTGTACTTAAACAGCAGGTAGTGTGACGGATCTATACTAAATTCCATGTAGTATTTAAATTTTGTCAAGGGCGTAAACAATGCGTGCTGAGGTCACCCTTGACTAGACTGATAATATCGACTGTTTCTATTAGTGGTGTGTAGCTACAGTGAGTATACAATATATGTACCTAACTTCTCATATATTATTCGTACATGTTATCCCAAGCTCTCTCTACTCTACATCTACTTAGACAAGCATCCGAAATTTTATTCCAAACTCTTTTATGTCACTCGGATCGTTGCATTATTTATGGTCCCCTTGGCCAATTTTAAAACCACAGTTTTAGGCATTTAAAATTCTAAACACATAAAACATGCATTTTTGCTAGCTATAAGTCCTTCTATAATGTCATCGACTGCCAAACGTGTTTGCAGAACGCGGTACCATTATTTCTTCTAACAAACTATACTTCTGTTGTCCCTTGGCTGATGGGAACACAAAGTTGATTCCCATTAGGAAGCCGAGATTAGGCAATTTGTGCTTAGAGTTAATATCTAAAGTAACTAGTACATATGTGGTCAAAGTAACCGCATTAGGCACTAATTAATGTCGAAACAGTATGACTAGACTACAGAACTTACAGAAGAATTACCAGAGACCCTGTTATCTGTCGAACGAGTGACAAATGTCCCTTTGTGAACATTGCTTGTCACGCAGATGACGTAAATCTGTGCCGTTTCAAGGCAAATGTGTTATCTTTGCCAACCGACACGGGAAGTGAGAGGACCACGTAAGGTGTTCTATAAAAGACAATAATGCTAAGAGGAAACATGATCCTAGTTATTTCATGTAGAATTTACAGTGCAGTATGATGATGATTGAAAACATCGAGGTTTTAGACATGGTTAAAATATTCTAATATTGGGTTACCCTCACCTGGCAGATTATTTTTTGTCAGAATTCATCATTTTCCCAGAATCTGTTTGTTTAGACTTTTAGACTAACAGAATTTTGTAAGGCATTAATCCTTTCAAATATATAAGGTTTGCGGAAAGCCTAAATGTATTCCTCCACGTCCCAGGGAGAAGTGACCGGCTAAAGAGGGTTAATTACTTACGTAAAATTATTGATAACAAACTTAAGAGGTATATTTTTTTCGCAAACCCGCCTGTCAAGGGTGGCGACTATGGAAACTACCCCCAAGATGATACAAGTCATACTTGTGGGAGGCCTATGTTCAGCAATGGACTGCATACGGCTGAAATGTATGAAGGTATGTAAGGGGATATTTTTTAGCCATTTTTTATTACAATTTCAAGTTCAACCTTAAATTTCAATCCTATTCTTTTATTTATAGGGTTTGATAAGTCACAGTTATAACAATTAAACAAAAAAACAGAATGGCAAATAAACTCTATACAACCAAAATATTTCAATAATAGACCTACAAACAAAAAAGAAATGGCTATTAAAAAAAACTATTTTCGATATACCGCTCAAGTAAATCTTTTTATTGATAATTTTACGTGAGTATTCAACCCTCTTTCGCCGGTCACTTCTCTCTGGGAAACCCTGTATAAGTACACACCTATTTTAACCCTTGACTGTAGGTATCATCACCTAAAGCCTAAACATAATGTGCGTGCTTGTGGTGGTATGTAACGAGTATTATACAGTTCCGGCGAACAATTAATTCACTTTATTATCCACTAGGGAACTAAGGCCCAGATTGCTGGCTCTAGTTTTTTCCTGAAATTAAACAAAAGTGTAATGTCAATTATATGTACTTAGATAGGTTAATAAACGTTAAATGCAATTAGTTATTCAAGTTCTTATATTACTAAATAGGTACAGAATTCAAGGAACTGCGCGCACTAAGAAAATTGATATTGATTTAAGGAGAGAGAAGGCAGACAGGCTTATTTGATACTTAGATTCAGCTAGTACATGTACGAGTAAGAATTTAGCAAATTAAAATTAAGCGTTTTCTTAAATATTGTTTGTTCAGTCCCTACACCAATATATTTGAAAAAAGAAACGTATTCTTTGTGTTTTGCTGGTTAATATATATACCTACTGTGTCTTTCGATTACAAATCGAGCAAAATTTATATTTACTACGACGACCAGTTTTCTAGGTGTCCCAAATTTACAAAGCTTCATAAGGAAGTCTAGTATAAATCTTACTTTAGCCACCCAGTATTACGTTGTAAAAAATTTTTTAAAACAATCAATTTTTCAAATGAATGCTTCCATACAATATTGTCGAAATAAAATAATATAAAAATAATTTATGTACAGTTAAAAAAACCCCACATCCATTCACATACCTTTTGCCCAAGCCACAAACTACTAAATAAAAATTGGTAAAAAAAAACAAAGCACAGACGAACATGCTTTCGTCCAAGTCTTAGTCCAACTCGGACAATTTTCCAATGCACAAATGCTTGCTTTAAAGACAATATGCATCATTATCGTTACAATGTAAAAGTAGGAAGTGGAAGCATATAGGTACTAAACTACTACAACAATTATTATAAAATCGCCTCGACTTAACCACACGCGGGGCTCCTGTACAGTCAGCAGCAGAAGTTGGTAAGCGGGCCATTTGATCAAAATGATTTTGACAAGCTCTTATAATCTTAACTATAAAGTCCTGTTAAGGTCATTCTGAATACCTTTCCCGCATAACAACTTCTGCTGCTGACTGTACTATTACTAATTTAGTTTTGAGATGCGAAAGTCTGTGACATGTACTGCTAGCACTCGAGTAAATAAAAAAAAAAAAAACAAAATCTAATTTTAGGGCAAAACCATGTTCATTGTTGGTTTTGTATATTTTTATGATGAAATATTTAATTATGTTTTCACTTCTCATGCTCTAAAAGTGTGTCATATTATGGTTGCCAAGGCGGACTAAAGTAGTACATTTAGCCTCTTGGGAAAATATGTATACATATTTATGATATACAAAACGTTTTAAATTGACCAACCAGAACGCTTCACCTTATTAAATCCACCAATCACGACACATATCGAAGTTAATTGCAACTCTAGATTCTTTTTTGGTGCGGATACTGTTTAAAAATGTGAAATCATTAAACAAAACTTTGTATAAACTATTAACCAATCAGATATACAGCAATATTAAAATCGACCATGAGGAAACGCAATCAAATTCTCAAAGCATTAGGTGCTTTTCAGTTCCTACTTCACAAGCATTAAAAAAAAGTTTAAATCGTAGGCAAACTCTTTGAAGCCCAAATTATACATTGTCTATGGCATTTATTCACGGTGTAGATATATCCTATCTGTATCAAAGCAGTGAAAAAAATACAAACATTGCCAAATTAAACATTTTTGACTCAGAATTCATTGCGGGCGATAAAATTGTATTTGTTAATTGTTAAAATGTTACTTTATTTTATTTTCTCGCAATCGAAGTGAAAACTAGTATGTATAACTTGGGTCTAAACGCCCGCCATATTACCCCTCAAACAATTTTCCCTCACTTCGTTCGGGAAAATAACCATCTCGTGGTACTATGGCCTACTTTAGCCCCTTGTCAAACAATCTACTATTAACTGTCACCTGTATTTAAGCAAGCGTTTGCGCATGTCGGTTAAAAGTAGGATCCGCTTTTATAAAAATCCGCTATTCATTATGCTACAAATTTAGTACTGAGTTAAAGAGTACTAATATTCGTAGTAACATAGGTATGAATAAAGACGCTGTGACGGATTTATATAAAATACAACTTTAGTCGGAATAAAACAACAAAAAGTTAATTCATATTGTTTATTTTCAACGAACGTTATATAAGTAGGTAAGGATAATGCAGGGTAGGAATAAATACACAACACTACTCAAGGTATTTTTTAATAAAACAAATAAACTAGGATAGTTTATTAATTAATTAAAATTCATATGTAATACTTAATGTATATTTATAATTAACAATTACTATCTAAGTTACACTAATTTAGAAAACATTAATAAGTTAAAAGTGAAAACTAACCTAAAGCACGGGAATGCTCGAGTGAAAACTTAATTTTATGAATATCATCGTCTTCTTACAGGCACTGGTATTTTAAAATAGATATAAATAATAAATAGTTTAACAAATATTATTCCATTGCACCAATGAAAATCTTGGCAAATGATTTTACCGTGATTTTAAATTTTAAATAAATCGATTAATACATTCGTTCGTTTCTGATGCACTCTTCTCATATCGCCATACTAACGCTCAAATATAGTATAGTATATAGGTACTGCAGACTGTAAAAACTAAATCTACACAGATTCACACAAATTTAATAAGTTGTACTAATATCCGCAACTCATTGGTGAACAGTGTAGCCTTGGATGCGTCTCAATATTGCGGAGACGATATGGGATAAAGTCCAAAGCATTCAGATAACCCAAACCCTTTTGAAAGCCCAAAATTTAGAATATCACAGGTTCCTTTAAACAAGATGCAACATCTTACGTATACATCGGATGAAACTTTAATGTCTCTAATACTAACAAGGATTATTGTAAAAATGGCTGTATTTTATTTGTACTTTGTGTGCGTTGTAATTGACATTGAGTATGTCTAATTACTATTCCGAGAGGTTTCTATTGTTAGCTTTATATTATGGACTGTCTAACAAACTACACCTGAAATAAATTTAGGTTAGCGATTTAGTTTCTTATTAGAAACACAATTATTTTTTAGTATCAAAATTACATGCTCAAATTTCAAACACGATTCTATGTAACAATCAAACAAGCTGTCGGTCTGAGACAGTTATAAATGGAATGGAAGCCCCTGGTACCGCCGGAGCGGTATACGCGATAACAACTAGCGTGTGCTTTACGCCAAAAGTCGGTCGACTTTAAAGTTTCTTTTACAAAAATAGTAACTTTTCTCATAAATATCAAAACCCTGTTCAATTTAGGTGGTATAAAAGATATCTAACCAAGAAACTTTAAACAACCACAACTGTGTCAAAGATGATACATGTATAGTATCGTCTTAGTTTGAATCCACATGCTTCGATTGATTTTCCTCTTACACTGATCATCAGTTCGGAAATTTAATATTTCAATGACGATCAAGGTCAGAAGAAAACCAGTGATAAACACAGATCTAAATCAGTCAAATTATAATTAAATGTCATTTGGCGCATAGCACACATCAAGAGTAGAAGACGTTTACCGCGCGGCGATAGTGGGGTACTGTACCTGCAGTGCGTTCTTCGCCGAGACAGGGGTGGACGACGCTCGCGGCCCACCCACTCGCTGTGCCGTTAGTGACAGTGCCAAAAACATGGGGAAACCAAAACAACACGTTAAGGAACTATGCTACTCCACTGGCCATCCATTTAGGGTATAGGACACTTTTGACATTTAAAAAAGTATGAAAAAGCATGTGTTCGGAAGCAACATTCTCATAATTTTGTAACAAAAGTGTCCGTAACTGTCAAATAGATAGCTTCTATACGGGAAACTGCCTATGTATTGAATATATGATTCAATATAAAGGCAATTTAACATAGCCTTATTTTATACCAACAGAGAATCGTGAAATGCAGTGAAGGTACAAAATAATCATATCAGCTATGCAGTCGTATGGAAAAGTGGGTATACTTTGGCTGTCCATATGAAACTAATAAGCTATGGAATGACAAAGTATAAATTGTTATTTGAGCAGACATTCAAACTGCTAAAACAGAGATAAGTACATAACAAGCAAAATGATTGAATGTCGATGTCTTTGGTATTGCAAATGAACTAATCCAACAAAATGTGTATAGCTAATATTATAAGAGATCTTTCGATTATTCGATTTAGGATACTATGAGCAAAAGAAATGAAGCACATTTCCTTGTTTATATATTCTGCACACCAAATAAATTAAGTTAGTTACACAATCGTGTCTAAGTATAATTCGAACAGTCTTGCGATGATTGGGGAACCTTAAAAATAATATCACAGTTCGAAATCATAAGAGTTGTTCTGAGGAATGTTTACCGCAGTCTCTTTAGGGATCCCTTTAACTTCTATCAAGCTTCACAATCTTAATGCTCGGCTAGCCACATTGGGTCCCATATGTATTGATAAATGTTACTAATGTGTAAAGTAAGCAACTACGAATATAAGCGGTCGAAATGATTAATGACAAAAGATAATACAATAAAACAAGCTTGTTTCTCATCCACTATCTTTGTGTCATATCTAAAGATAGCAAATCAGCAACAAAGAATAAGTGTAAATTAATAACAAAAGGACCAAACCGAGGGGTGCCACTACAGACAAAATAAAATTGTATTAATGAAACTATGTTCATGCAAACAATAAGCGCACTCTACATAAATATTATGACCGCACTCGTACGCGTCGCCCCCGTGAACATCGTGTATGCAGATACGTGTCACTTCACTCGCTGGACAGTCCAATATTTGAGACAAACATTACAACAACGTTTCTAGAGGACGGAAATAACCGTATATGAGATAATACGTGCAGATAGGAATACTGGTAATCGGTATCGTATGAGGTTTAGGTACAAGAGGTTAGATATACACGATGTTGGGGTAGGAGAATTGGAAGGGCGACACGCAGGAGTAGTGGTAGCTTTTCCCGAAGCCAGAAAAGTGCGTGTTGGTCGGCGGCATGTCGACGAGTATGTCGGTAGCGGCGGCCCCGCGGCTGGCCCGCGTCACGGCGGCCGGCCGGCCCCACCGCACCAGCTCGCCGCCGCGCCCCGCCCGCGCCGAGCCGCTCGACACGCTCGCGCCCGACCCGCTCGACACGCTGCGCCGGGACCGCGGCGACGCTATGCTCAACGTGCTCTCTGAGCATCGCCACGACTTTGGCAGCGTCTCGCTCGCCCAGCGGCGAGGATTCAATTCTTTGCTTTTAGCGTCTCGCATGACGATGTCGTAGAAGACTTTCGGGTGCGGGATAGCGATAACGGCGCAGCGGTCTACGTCGATGTGTTTGACGAGGAGCGTCTTGTCGAGCAGGCTGGGCGCGCTGCGGTGGGGCGCGACGCGGCGCGGAGCGGTACGGCCGAGGGGCTCGGCCGAGCGCGCGCGCGGCTAGCCTACCTGAGCGCCGAGCGCCGTCACCCCGAGCCTCACCCCCGTGGCGCGCGAGGACGCGATAGACGTGCCGAGTGACGTGAGAGACTCGCGCGAGTTGGAGCGTCTCATGGGCGTCATGCGACCGTTGCTGTGGATGGCGCAGGCGCCCGGTTTGCGGTTGGAAGGCGAGCGTGAAACCTTGGCGATGGGTGCGAACAGGCCGAAGCGAGGAGCGCATTCAAAATACCTGAAAAAATTCATCATTAAGTATCCTGATGTTCTTACATTTTTCTTCCCTGCATTTTACATCGACATACCTTTTCCCTTCGACGGAGCCGTCGTTCTTGCCAAGGGGGTCGTCTAGCTCAACACCTGCCCAAACGCCTGGTGCAAATTCAGTGACGCCAACATATTTCAGGGTACCGGCTTTGCTGCCGCGACTGCTTGATACAATGACTCTGTCACCAAGGCGGAGTTCCCCGTTAGTCGTGGTCGAAATTGACGCATCTAAACAAAGAAACAGATGTGCGTCAGAAATCATTTCTTTACTGTTTGTTATATTTGCAACTTTTTATAGACATTTAAACCTTCACATTATTGCCGTGTATATTTGCTTTACTATTAAGTAATCGTTTATCCAATACTGATACCTAGGCTATCGCGAACATCGAAATTCAAAGGTGTCCTATGTCCACTTCTCTCTTAAAAATATTAGTTATCGCTGAGAGCGACTGGTGGGTAATAGTAATACCCACCAATTTTAGAAGAGCGATTCGCTCTTGTTTAATTGGTTTAACTTAGATATCATCAATAGTATATAGTAAAGTTTAGTAAAGTTGTGATTTCCTATTTTTATAACGATATCCTAGCACTTTTTACGTACTCATTTTGCTGCTGACAACGCTGCGCACGCTTCCATTGGGCGAAAGTGTGCGGCGGTAGCGTGCAGCGCCAGAGGGCGGGCGTTCGAATACGCTGCCCGCGTCTGACGTGGGCGAACCATCGTGTGTTGGTAGGGGAGTGCGGGTCAGTCGCGTTAGACGCGAAAACACACCGCGTTTTTCCGAACATTGAAAGTAGCGAACGCCAGCTACCGAACCGTCGTTTTTGCCTGAAAGATAAAACATTTTATTACGACGCCTTAAAACGTATTAAGATCTGATAAAAATATTAAGAGTAGGTAACACCAGACAAAGAACATATTATGACTTAAAGGCCCGGGGAGATATAGATTCGATTTTTATCCTTATTCATATCATAGCACAAATCGGAGGTTCTTTCTTAATCCTCTTACCAATGGCTTCGTCGAGCACGATCCCCGCCCAGTCCCCGGGCGCGAATTGAGTCTCCCCGATGTACGCGATCTGTCCCGGCTTGGTGCCGCCCACCCACACGCGCTCGCCGATGATGAAGCTGTCGGTGTCCTCAGTCAGTACAACACTGTGGTCTGCAATGTCAACAAACCTTCATGTATTCGTTTCTTTCAAAAGTGCTAAGTCCAACCGCCTGATACGATTGTCAACCGTTCAAAAAGTTGTTTCTCTGACCCTGGTACACAATGTACCTAAATAGTTCTAGACTTATTTCACCTATATACTCGTGCTTTATATACTTTAGATTCACTTCAGAGCCCCTAGTGTAAGTTTTTAACGCAAGTTTACGTCACGAACGCGTTTGCGTTTCCCATATAAATAACATTATCACTTACGCGTTCGTTAACGTTTTTTTACGTCAAAAGAAACTTACACTAGAGCCTCAGATTATAATCGCATTATAATTCAATATGCGACAGCGTATAAGGCGCTCAATTTAACGATATTAGGAGTTAGGACGGAATTAACCTTATAAAAAGATATCTCATAAGAGCTATTTTAATACAGCAAGAAAGTTCTTAGCATCACATTAAGTTGAAAATACCCCGGCATAAAAAATGCGGATAAGGCTTGATACATTATAGGGCAGGTTTATGATGTGCACACGATTAGAATAATCGTGGGCGTATGCGGCGGGCGTGCAAGTGCAACGGTCACTGGGGTCGATTTGCATTCTTGTATGCACGTCGTGTGCGAACTTTCGCTTCATTCATATTGCATTCAACAAACTGCAGTTGACTTGAAAATATGAAGCTATTCCGATAAATAAATGGAAGTTATAGGCGTCGCGTGGCGTCCATGAAAACCCGATTGCAAACGGATTATCTTACCTTATCAGTACAGTACCTAGAGGCAATATCTTCACACCAACTTCTCTGAATCGATTTACTTGTACCGTGCCTGTAATTTGTATTAGCGGTACGTATGTCGTCTTTTTACGCTTCGTATCTATTATTGGGAAAAAGGTTTTTTGTTCCAAAACCTCAGTGAATAAGCCAACAAACATGCTTAATCAGGCTTAACTAAGTATACTAAATAGTTTACATAGGACGCCACACAACTACGCTACGCGGACGCTTGCGCGTCGCTAAATAGGTACATAACAACTGAACATACTCGTATATTGCATAACTCCAAAACACCATAACATTGCAAGCAAATTGATCATCACCAATGAACACTTAGAATACATTTATAATGGCGAATACATGTCTATAGAGCGTGCGTGATTGCATTGCAATTTGTAATAAAAGAATGTTTAGGTAACTACAAGTTCCACGATAAAATAATTCCAATAAAATATGATTTATTACAAGAGACACTTTAATCGATGGTGATTAATGCAGTTGATTGCTAACAATAAGACCTAATGATGAGGTCCGTTTATGGTCATCGACTAATATGAAGGGACTGGGCCTACGCGACTCGGTCGGTAGATAGCTAGTAGCTGACGTATGAGTAAACAGCATTCTGTTTGCTTACATACGTTACCTATTAGCTATGTCGACGAATTAAAACCCTCTTAATATTTCACAAACGCATGCTAAAAAGGTAGGTTACCTAAATCTTTATGATAAGGTTAAACAATTTGCTACAGCGACGACAGTAACTACGACGGTCTAACAAAATACATCTTTATAAATTATGCAAATTAAAGTTTCCTCAGATAGTTTCATAGATCTCATCTTATTTGATGATGACCAACAAGCTCTTTTACTTGACTACCGTAAACTACTTAGATATGTTAAAAATATGATTTAGTTTTGCGCTTCATTGACCATCGATAAAGTGTCATCCAAATTATATGCCTTGACAGAAGATACGTCTTTGCATACAGAGACCATCGATAAAGTGTCATCCAAATTATATGCCTTGACAGAAGATACGTCTTTGCATACAGACATACCTTACGTATTTTATAGTGGAACTTGAGTAGCCGACACAATGAAGAAGGTGAAGTGCTCGGTTACCTGAGGACCTGCGCAGGCCTGCCTCGCTGAGCCGCCGCGGGTGCTTCTCCCACAGCGCGTCCATCGACGTGACGCTGTACGTGCTGCTGGCTACCAAGCGACACACACACACAACCATTAGCTACACAACACACATGACGAGTTCTCAGGTTCTCACCACACAATGGGTGCATTCTCAAAACGGTAATGTGGGACTTTTAGTTATGAAACTGTATTTTTTTGGTTTGAATTTAAAATGTTGCTAAAGATATATTAGTAAATTAGTCTTTTGTTGATGTAATCTAGAGGTAACTGGTAATTTTAGCTGTGAAATATTTTGAATAGTTTCTTCATGCATTATTTATTATTAGAGACCTGTCTATTCGAGTTTAAACTTATTTTTTGTACAGGTATTATATATTGGAATATTACTCGTTAAATACAAAGACTGGACAGCCTTGTGATGTAGAAGACTGGCTACGTCACTGACAAGTACATTGTGTGAAACGATTTTGAGCGACAGCCGTGGCGCGTGAAACGAGCAAAACAATCAGCGTTACAGTTCGCCGATAGACAATGCTGTTAATTGCGACGGTAAGATTTGATGGAGTCGTGGGCGGGCGACTCGTCTTGATACCGCGGGTTCGTTTAGTGTAACATTGTGTTAGGATTAGGAATTGATTACGCCGCATAAACAAACGAGCGACGATTGCACCGTGACTTAGAAAAAGTAATGGGTTGGTTTATAATATTTAGTTCTAACCACCGCGCGTTATCTACATAACATTAGAATTTACAACTCAAGACTCCACCACCGTTGATGACAGAACTAGAGAGTACATCTCTACCCTCCACCTTAACACAAGTGCCTCGCTATAAATGTGTAGGACTTACTAGATGCCTTGCGATGGGAGCGGTGTCTGTCGGGTAGACTGCTGGACACCTCGTCCTCCTCGGCTTCTATGAGGTCTTTAGATACAAATAAAAGCGTGAAATCATTATGAACAAGTGAAATTTAAAATTATTTACAATACATAGTGATAGAGTGATACATGTGCGTGACAAACATCCATTTTGAAGCATGTAGCATGCTGTGCTCTCATGCCTTTTAAAATTTAGAAAAATCATTCCCTAAATGTACCTATAGTGAATTTTCTTACCTGATAAATGCTTTCGTGATAAGTCGTCACTGAGCTTCCTCACAGCGTCGGAGCTGCCGTCTATGACAACAGAAACAACACGTAAAGCGTAATGATAAAACAATAATCATGCATAAGGAAAAATAATTTAAAATGTAGATAGCAAAGTCGAGAAAAGCAAGAAATTGTGACTTTTGGACTCAGACTCAATGTCAACATTTGAGACAGACAAAGCGTTGCTTTCCGCATCTTTACGTAATAATGGCATTGACGCTCGTCTTATGTATGGTTTTATGTCATGATACATGGTTGATTACAAATCATATTGGGCAGAGTTCGATAGCATCATATAGTATGGATTGAGGTAGGTGTAGAGACACCCACTGCCTCCGCGCTTGGCCAGTCTATAAAGGGCTTAATATCATAAGTATTTAGTGACACGTGTGTCTTTGGCGAATAACGGAGCCGTGGCACGGGCCACAGCTGGCACACGGACACGAATGAGTAGGCACGCAATTATGGTTTTCACTATCCGGTACTGTGGAATGTTTCGAAAATAAACCACTAGGGTTTTTCCCCACTCGTTGGATGAATTATTAACTCAGTCTTTTTAAAATTATTATTGCTGTTGGAAGTCGAGTTTGATTCAAGAACACTAAAAATTGTCTATATTTTGTTATCATCTCAATTCAATATAATTACATATTGAAATATTTTTTTCCTGTTTTGCAGCTAGTCAAAAATTTCGTTCTTAAATGACGGTAATGCTAATGGTCAAGACTTTGGAAATTGGTAACCCTACACGCCAAGAGAATTACGATGGGAGATAAATTCATAATTTATATCTATTTGTTCTTGAGACTCCATTACGGTACCAGATTAGTTATGCTTCATTACATTAACTAAACAGTGGAAGTCGTGTACTCTAGTATAATATAGCGAATATCTGGTCCATAATCATAAACTAGATCTCGCCGATGTAGTATTTAGATAGCGCTAAGGCACTGAACTAGAGGCTTGGCAACATTTATAAGCAAAACTTTTGGTTGTAAATAAGGCGTAATTTTATTACAATCCAAATAATAATAATTAACGAATAACAATTTTCAAAATAGACATGATCTGTATCGATATTTTGCGTCTCTGTTAATTTAGCTGTTAGGTAATTAAAATTAATTGAGTGAGTTAATACAATCAAGAAATCTTTAATTTATTACGAAATTGTGAAATCTGTATACGTTTTGTTATATATATATATGAATCTCCTAAGGCACTTTCCAGAAACTTTTATTGAACTGTAGGTACACTCCAAGAATTCCTTTCGGTACCCAAATGGACATTCGTGACACTTCCTGTGTTAATTCTCAAAAGCCTCCGAGATTAAAAACAGGCGATTATCTTTTGATTCAAATGAAATGTAAACATACTGGCTTCACTCACAACACAAGTCCGATGAAGGTAGAGATTGAATGGGTCGGAGCCGGCCGGCGGGTCCTGTCGCGTGTCCGACACTGAGCTGAGAGCTGTCCAAGTTAATCACAACTGCGCAACTCCACCGGCCTTGCCATTGCGCGTGGGCACGCTAATCATAACTCGGCTCATCGCAGGCCCTAAGCCCGGAAGGTACCTACGCGGAAACTGCACTAGAAAGGCTAACTGGATCTAATGACGGGTTTTCACTCTCATTCTGTGACTTTATGTTACGCACTTGGCATAGTAGCATTACAAATTGCTAAACGTAGTTAAATACGGAGTGGATACCTACTAATAATACATCTAAGAAAGAATGACGCACGTCACTCAACGTTATTAGCATTTTTAACTACGTGTGAATTCCTACGGAGACGTCGTTTTACAGATGTTTAAAATTGTCTAATCAATGCAATGGCCCAACCGCTAAAGTCTAGTTGGTTCCAACTGTATCCCATGCACGCATGTTGATGAAGTGAGAGCGACATAATTCAGGATGGAATAGAATAGCTTATCGGAGAATTGGGGCTAAATCTAAAACAAAAACTGGAACTGGGAAAAAGGATAACGAAACATTATATATGTGTACCTATTCTTTACATTACCTCATACAAAATATATATGTAGATAGCTTTGTAATATTTCCATACCTAATACGCGTTAGGTAGTCCTCATTTCACAAATACATCGTGAAACTATTACTTACATTGTACCTATTAATAAACCAGAATCTGCTACAGTCACTTTGTAAACGACATCGGGAAGCGATAATAAAAGTCCTAGGTATAACGGAACGATAGATTACCTACATTGCAATTGCAAACAGATAATTACATGGCACAACGATAAAAGCTAAATTGTTAATAATAGGGAACACGCCAATGTAATTATTGCTTGACTAACTATACTTGTAAATAACAAACAATTATGTAGGTATTCCGTGATCCGTGATAAGTAGAAGGGTACTGAGATTTTTTATAGCCGGTTCTTAACTAACATCACCTCTCGACACAGCACAAGCAGACTGATGATCATTCAATTAGAAGCAGCTAAATAATGCAATTTATCATTGTTATAGATTGTCGTAGTTAACCGGCTCGTAGATCATGTAGTTAGGTCGTCTTGCCATCTAATGGAAGCATATTGATACGACTGTATTCCTATAATTGAAATGTGCACAGCTGCATGATTTCGCACAACAAGCTAGCATGCTATAATGCTATTGCTATTTTGAAAATTATTGCTTGATAATCTTCAGAATATTAACTTCTGCGACTCTGAATATCTATCAGCCAAATATAAACTGGCGCTATAAAATTAAATTGACAAGATTATCGTAACAATAAGGCGTTATAACACGTATGTCAGACAAACTTCAGTCGTCCATTGTTATGGTAAAAAGACATTCGTCATAGTACTGCCAGCGTAATCCGGGACGGGTTTCCATGTCGAATATCTAACAACAAATTGACCGACATCAATTGAGATTAGCGAGCTTTTGGATATTTATGTACACACTTTAATGAGAACTGATTCATCTGATGATAAAATATAATGACCATAACGTGTGATGGCAGGTGACACAAAGAACAACGTGGTCAATCCCACGCTAGTTCGTGCTCTCGTCTCCTCGTAGCGCGTGGGTGACCTACTCTAGTTCCGAATACTTCCCACCCTTCACAATACCATAACAAATTGGATGCTACATATAATATTTAATGGCCACAGAAGAAATATGTGCCTGAATTGTGGCCAAGTCCATAAAACAAAGACGAAGACCCTGCGGCTATCATTAAAATGGCTGCGGCGGAAAATATGTATCGTATACCTATTAAGTTAACTATGTACATAACAACAACATGCTAATACGATGATATGATGTCAATTTTATGCGAACGTCTTCGTTCGCAGAAATGATGTAATTGCTATAAAAGAACGTAAATTATTTGTCGATTTAGTTAGCGCTTGAAGAGCGAGACGACCAAACAACTTGAGCACAAACCACGCTTGAAGACAAGAGTCGAGGAATGACATTGTGTTTTGTGGTCAAGTTCAAGTTTTTATAAGCGAGTTGTATGCTAATGAGCTGTTGTTTTGCAAAATATCAACGTAATAAATAGTTTTGTCATATTTGCCTGAAGCAGATTATTATTATTAGGATTATTTCAATGCAGCATCAGCTGTATCTAATCTAATTTTATCTAGCAGGGTCATAAGGGGAATGATCTAATTCGTCAATTGAGGACAATTTCGCGCTCTGCGCTCATATTGCTGATGCGACACACAATGCAACGGCTGCAGTACTTGATGTCAATTACTTGACCAGCTGCTCAAACATGTGAAGTCAACTTGAATTACAGATTTTCCACCAATCACATCGAATTAAAGAGATTAAGCGGAATATTTCGGACGCGACACATGACGTTAGTTGTATTTATCAGTCACGATTCGGGTATGTACTTTGGAGACGAGTAGGTATAAATAACATTGCACGAGAGAGAAGATTTGAAAAGAGATGTTACGTGTATGTACTTTGGACATGGGAGCAACATAAGATGATGATTTTTTTTCTAATAATGAGAGCATAAAAAGTTCAGTTGCGAAAATACTCGGCTCCGACCGAGTTGGCGGCAATTGTACTACCGCGATCCGGCCGAATGGGAACGGCGCCCCGCAGCGACCGGTGAAAAACAAGATTACATCCAGGCCATATAAATAAACATTGATGATTCATACCGCATTTCAGGCAATCGTTTATCGAACCATTATCATAATTGAAATATTTATTGAGGAACATGCGACAACCAGTTACGGTGATTGCGTACTCGTAGGGCTGATACTGGTGACTCACTCTATACTCCAATGCAGTTCGGAACTCAATGTACGCGTAAACAGTCAGACAATACTTAATAAGTTTCCACCAAGTATGGATGTTCTCAACAAAAAGCTATTTCATGAATTGAAAGGTGTTGCAATAACCACATCATGTAAAGCTGAAGATACAACATTGTCTGTTGGCTCGGAACAGAATTTTATGTGGCCTCCATACATTGCTACGAGATTTACAGCCTCTTGCGTCTGCAGCATTAATTTATAGGTTTTCGTAAAGCATAAATAGCAACAAAAGATGTGGTGACCTCCCATCGCTTTATACAATGAGTATTAAGTAAAACTCTCGCCAGCATTTTTGGAATCAAAACGGAGGACTCATACTTTTCCAAAGGAAGCAGTATTAAGAAAAGAGAAGCACCTAATAGAGAGTCTTCTTCTCCTGGTGGGTTTTACGTTTGGGGGACACAGATAAATTGGAAGTTTAACACTTGCAATTAACATAAATGCGATCGCAAAATCCAAAATGTATACCACTTAGGCTTTACTTTACTAGTACCATCTGTTAAACTGTGAAACAAGTAATATAAAACTCCTAATGATCCGATTAATTGGCTCAGGATGCGGTATGATTGACGGCCCAGGCCTTTAGCCCGTGTAAGGTAAGAAAGCACTTGGCAGGCGCGTCACGTGTTCCCCTACGATAATGGTCAGTAATGAGACCGCGCGATGCATCGCAACTATTCTCCACACCTGCGATAATTAATCCCAAATAAACTGTGAATAGAATACTAATGTGATTTATTACTCTCATAACGATATATTAGCGCGAAATGGTGGTAACAGGAACACTTAATTGGAACTAATTGAATTGACTAGGATATCCCGCCTCGTTGCGCTGCTTCGGTTCGGATGCCGTGCCAAAGTCAAAAAGACACAAAACATTTATATGAGAAATGTTCTGCGAGTATTCCCCCTAAGTAAGCTTTCTTCTGTTGACATAATAATGTATACGTTACAACAAAATGTACCTAACTGGTATGTATTATTTCAAATATTCTAACATTAACAAACTTGCTTGTGGTGAACATCAACACGATTTTTTTTAAATAGTAGCTAGGTAAATAACTTACCAAATCTTCTTTATAAAAAAGCTCTTCGCACAATATTTACTCGGCTACAGACGTGAAAATTATCTCTTAAAATATCCAACAAGTGCTTGTCAAATACCGCCATAAAAATATACTCGTATAGGCGCAGATAACATTCAACTTTAACATGATATTATTATTGAAGATAGGTTTGGTCTATTGGGTAGTGATACTAGTGATTCTGCCTATGAAGTCGATGGTCCTGGGTTTAAATCCCACTTATTTGTGTTTATTTATTTGTGTGACGAGTCATTGGTGTTTTCTATGTATTTAAGTTTTTGTATATTATGAGCTGCGGAACTCAAGCCTTCTTGAGCTCACCGTGGGACTCAGTCATTTTGTGTAAGAATGTCCTGTAATGTTTATTTATTTATTACAAGAACAATTCATTAGCGATAGAGACAATCGTAGCCAATACATTACGGTTAAGTTTAATGTAACACTTGCTAAATTGTCAGGCATTTGTGTACGGGAAAGCGTGGTGGCATTATCAAAGGTGAGAAATGTTCGTTGCAGTTGTTAGAAGCAACCAGTCACGAGTAGGCAGGGCGTGCAACAGTCTTCTTTGTTTCTCACGGCTGTTGCAGAAATACCGTGCAGATCGTTATCTGCGGCGATGATAAATGCATCCAATAACTAGCTTGCGGGCGTAGGCATCATTACAGCTCACATTTCATACACAATGTACTAAATTTATATGAAAGATAAAAGCTTTTGAATATAGACGCAAAAGTGGACGAAAATGAGCTAAAATTTATAAGTGCCCGGCACATAAAATTCTTAATATTGTAAGCCTAACGAAATATAAGTAATAAGTATGGTCTCTTGTTTATATTATAATAGACTCATGGTGGAGGTATGTTTGCATACATGTTCTGTACAAACAGAATGAATCAGCCGAGACGACACGAGATTTCAGAGTTGTCCCTGCCCAACTGTGTACATAGAATTTTAGGTTACGTACTGTCAGGCAAGTACATTCTTAAGGAACAGTCTGGATCATGAATACAAGATTAACATATTCAAATTAATTCTTTGAAATATTCTATAAATCTGCAACACAAATGTTTAGTTTCGACCACGGAGTTTCCCGAGCTGATGTCGCCTTGAACTTGCGATGTAAACTAACACTGACGTAAGTGCGTTCAATAAAGCAATTTACACTGTGGCACCTGACGCCGCCTACGCGTACCGATACCCAATCGATTACATAAAAATTTGAACAACATCACAAAGATTATCCTTCATATGGCCCTCATTAAATAAACATCTAAGGCTTAAACAGAAACTAAAGCGATTTTAAATACGCATGTTATGCGCAGATTTTGAAATGCTAACGTCATTTTTATTAAAAACCTATTGTTAAATTCTTATGGTCACTAAAGCAGAGACAAGAATGTGAATAAGTACCTATTAATAAGCGGTTTGTTCGGAAAATAAAATACATGAAATTTACGGGGGCGGATTGTCGCCACTGTACCTAAACGACTGTTTATTAATGTTAAGGTGAACGCGTGCGTTAAACCGCTGCCGTCGAAGGAATTATTCAAGAGTTCACGCCTCTGCATCTCACGCTTAATGAATGAACTCGAATTATTAACGATGAAACACAAGTACTCCTGCTAAAATCAGGTGTTATCTTTCTATCGTTGCGATTATCACTATGTCCTATTTCAGCATTAACGAGGCTTGTGATTACTCAATTTCCCTTATGAACCTAGATAAATTGACTCATGGAGATATGAAGGCGCTATAAATCCAGCTAGATAACGCAATCAACTGTACTGTTATTATCGGTTAAAGCCTACCTTTAGAAAGGCAGATTACAAAATGAAAGCTCACAGCGGCAGCAATTTAGATTACTGTAGGTTGAGATCAGGGTACATGAGTTGGGCAGAAGTCGAACATGGATAGCGATGTGTAAGCATAACATAGCGTAGTCATTTCCCATTGAGTAGTCAAAAGGGAGGCTGGGTACTGTTTACGAGGAAGTAGGTTGAGTGTAATAGACGGGACGGCGCCCGGGGCGAGTATAAAACGGTTTCGGGGCCAGTGACGCCTATTTTTCAAATTGAATTTGTTATGGAAATAACATTTGAGAGTATAAATTTTGATGTAGTAAAATTCATTCTGATCTAGTAAAAGTTTCTACATGTTTGGTGTTGGCTTACAGGAATTATAAGAAACTATCCTAAGACACGGTGACGGAAATGTTATTAGGGTATAATATTAATATCAATACTAGGAACACTTAGTAATTAACAATTTATCAATGGAGATATGGTGAATAGCAATACGGACATCACACCTAGAAACAACACCATTGTTTCTAGATATGTACCACGTAGGTACATGGAACAGGCCATTACTTTTAATAAGTTATCGTTTTAAAATGTAATTGCAATAAAACAACGAACAATAGGTTAATAAATAAAATCTTCGACGACATGTACGGTGGCAGGTACCACACGTAAAAGGAGCTTGTCAACCAAAAACACATACATAACAATATCTTGTGAGGCAAATTGTTATTGTTCGTATGCGACAAAAAACTCGTTTCGGCCGAGTCTTGCATTATTCTTTGTCATGAATAAACTAAAAACATAAATGTTGGATGAACCCAAGTTTCCGACTTTTCAAAGCCGTTGAGGTGTAGGTATGGTAAATGGTAATACCACAGGGTATTAAGTATAAGGAAAGGTGGAAGCGAGCGGCCTCCCACAGAACATAGCGAAGGATTATACGTGACTGGGATATGATTATTTTCTTACTGTTTATGAGGAAGGATGGATTGTAAAATGTAGGAAACAACCTCAAAAGAAAATTCAAGGGTATAACATAAACAAATCTAAACCACGGCCAATTAAAATTTATGCGAATAAAATCATATTCATGATAATATTTTGCGTAACAGATTATTGGATAAAATCTCCATGACGATCAGGCAACTCTATTGAATGTAAATATAATTATCAGATAAAACTTAATAGAAACGCACAATTGGTTATTACGGTGTGGTGTTACGCGAAGTTACATTATCGATTGTAAAGAATATAGGAAGTTACATACTAAGTGAAAGTAATTAGGAATAATCGGCAAATAACTTTCAGGAACTTGATTAGATTGTTTCTTCTTTGTAACAAAAAAGTATGAACGAAACTATTAATTATATCTTAAAAATATTATAGGATAATATAGTGATTGTAAGATTTGCATTATTTTTTTCTAATTAGGTGTAAAATTTTGTTTCATATCTGCTTCAGGGACATAGTAATAGGACCTTTTCTTAAGATAAAACATACCTAAACAATGGGATGTATTAGGTTTTGTCGCTCGCAGGTGTCATTTATCATTGTGCGTAGCGGCGCCGTGGGCGTGATGTTGTAGCGACCATCTTGCCCGTTTGTACGGTTCCGGACACGGTTACAACTCAATTTGATAATTAATTTTAATAGCAACTTAACATAATTTTGCTTGTAATACGATATGATCAAGGTCCGCCGACATGTTCGGCTCGGTCTGATACGCTCGAGAAGAGTAGATATCGGTGTGAAATTAAAACCCTGGTTCAAGGTGATCTGTGGATATTGATTTGTGGTGACAAAAACAATACGTGCAGCTATTAAATTACGATAAAAACGATTGATGTAATGGGATGGACGGTATCGAGCATGGAAGTCACGTTGTCGCGTAACACCTGTTCTGCAGTTTGGTTACGGTTGACAGAGAACAATGCCACGGCGACTCGGTAGATTGCGTAATTGAGCAATTTTCACGCGAACATCACGACCTAGATAAGGATAAGACACGGGAAGTTGCCTGTCCGGCCAGGACGTCATTCGGGCTTATTTTCAAACATCAAAATGACGATTACAGCAAGCGAAAAATTACAGCAATATCAACAGGATATTATAAATATTATTATATTATAAATATAGCGCGTTTAACAACATTGTATACTTTTAAAATTGAGTTTATTTGTGTGCAGTGTGATTACAGGTACATAATCAGTTGCATTGCAGAGGTACACCTACTACAATTCAACCAAGAGGTAGGTGCTACACGCGACCACCATGACGTGTGTCACGATAGAGGCATTGTAAATCATAAAGAAACATAAAATTACGTAAACGCAAGGAGAATAATAAATTGAAACGTTAACGATATCCATTCTGTTTACTTAAATTTGCCTAACAATAGTTAACTAGCTAGACTTGGAATAAATTGACATGCGAAGATAATTCTGGACGATTGCAGGAATGCCGTGTGATCATTAGACTGGAATATTTTATTTATTATTTACTTCTTATGG
Source organism: Grapholita molesta (assembly GCA_022674325.2). Lineage (NCBI taxonomy): Eukaryota > Metazoa > Arthropoda > Insecta > Lepidoptera > Tortricidae > Grapholita > Grapholita molesta. Next base: position 13,280,530 of record CP053130.2, on the reverse strand, counting down.
GTTTTAAGGTCAGGATGTAGACGGTTGCAACGTGGCATGCCATGCCGGTGTCCAAACAAGGCTAAGTGCGTTGGAAATTGCTACTGTTGAGACACCGATTAGTAGAAACATTACGTGATAGAATGGTTATAAGTGCAGTGGAGCAGGGGTCACGGTGAGCATCTTACAATCAATGATTGCTCAGAAAACTAATGTCGACCACCAGCGCGCGAATTTAAAATCTATTCTTAGAAAGAAATGCGTATTCAATTGCTATTGAATTGATGTGAGATATAATATGGATTGCTTGCTATATCGTAAAAAGTTCGATAGACAAACTAAGGATATAAGCGTAGGGCGATGGAAGAACTTGTTACAAGGGCAAGGTCAGAGGAGGGTGGTTCAAGGGGGACTACACCAAAACTACAGGCGCGGACTAATGAAATATTCGTAACTGTTACATAACCGTTATTTAACTTAACGACTTTGATAAATGAAGTCATATAACTTCAACCGCATGCAAACTAAGGAGCTTGTTTTGTTTCTTTTTTTTTAGTTGAACATACAATGTTTAAATAAAACTTCTAGAACGGCACCGCATTTACGATTCATAGAATTTAAAACAGATTTCTCGCTGGGTATGGCTGAGATCACAGTTCATATTTATAAGTTGGCAGTTGGCACCACCTACTTATTCACTAACCGCAGTTTTGACGATGTTTACTTACAACTCCTTTTGAGTTGCTCTACGACTCCAGATTATTAGAAAATTATGCGGGCTCCGTAAAACAACAGTGTTATTTTTCGGTGTACTGTAATAGATTGCTTTCATTAAGCGTCCCATTACGTTTACATTTTTCAGCCTAACTATTTTCCAGCCTTCCTGTATTCACAGATGTAATGCGTGTCTTGAATTTTAAATACTTTACATTGTTTTCGATAATAGTCAGGCCTAACTAAGTAATAGTTTCGTGCTATGAATTAAGACTTTGAACATGTCAAAAACTAAAAGATGTCCATGCGTGTCGGTTTCCACGTTATAGATTATGATGCTAACAAATCCTGATAAAGAACAATTATCGAACAGCCTTACATAAATATTAACAATATTGTTAAAAATATGTTACTTTGATTGATTTAGGGAATAAATCGATGTCCGAAGAATAAGTAAAGGTTTTTCAAACTTATAACAAGTATGGAATAAAAAATGGTGAGTAACATTTCTAGGAACATAATTAAAGAAAATTGTCTGAAACAGCAAATTCGCATGAAATAAAAAAAGGAACACTGTTACATCTGTAATAGATAGATAACAATTAAGAAAGGAATAAAAGGGTTTGCTGTGTGCGTTGCATCGAAGTAAAAGGGTTCAGACTCATAGATACGCATCACTCGTTCGGGCAAATCACTAATATTCTACTTAACTATAAAAGCAGAAACAGTGTTACATCTGTAAAGAAGCACATAAAGAAGACTCGTATAGTAATATTTCCAATGTAACGTCTATGTAATCTAATTTCGTAAGACCCATTTAACTTCAGAGCTAGTTAGGCTTTGTAGCGCACTGAGTATTCACTCTTCATTAGCACAATCGCCGACTGACATGCTACCTCATTAACACATGCAGCCCTGGATCTAGTCCTGCCATTACGACATAATGTGTCCGTTCCGACGTAATGCTGCCTATTTATCTTGATTACTAGGTCTGACGTCTTCTGGGTTAACATTAGTCGCCGTATGAACTGTCCGGTAATTTTGTTGTCATAGCTCTACTTTTTATACTGGTGCAGCTAAATATTTATTACTACATGGAATCACGGAACCCATATTTCTTCCGACATACTTTAGTCAATTTGTCTTTTTTTTTAATTTGTGTTATAGCCTTATAAGAGGCGTCCGCTGATTATTTGGTTGTTTAGAGACATGTTTAAACTTTAAATAAAAAGTATGACTTCTATAAGACTACAAATAAGTGTAAATTTTTTTTTGTTACAATAATACAGCTCTGAAATATAGTTCTTAGCGGCAGGGTCAATTAACATATGGTCTATATGTTGCTGGATCTATTTAGTTCAATAATAATTCTATGTTTTAGTCCGTTGGTTGTAGTGTAGCTCTTTTCTATCTATATTCGGCATCTATTGGTATTCAAATTAGGCATGACAAGAAGTGCCAGACGATTATATATATGTAATATTATTTAAACTTGTAATATTTGTATAAGGCGACAAAAAGTATAGGTACACATAGGTAGATATTGAAAAGATGACACATAGGTACTTCACCGATACAAACTCTAGCAAGTAATTTAAGCGGTAATTTTTATCATTTGCAATGATTTCATCGTACCTATTCCAATCGATAGATAGGTATTTTTAATGTTAAGCAATCCTTAAGCATACATTTTAGCATTAGTGTTGAATGTAATTAACGTATGATCTACGTAATTTAACGACTTAAGTCATCAGATGATTCTCGATATTTTTCAAGGACAAAACATGTATCATGAAGTTACTTGAATAGGTATTATTTCATTTTCTTACACTATGTAAACTAGAAAAACTGATAGCATTGTAGTTATCGCTTATAGTTAACTCGTTAAAAATCGTGGCACTGTCACAATATTGAATAAATATTAAAACACAAAAATAATACAAATAAATAAAAGAAAATTCTAGAGCAAAATTAAAGGACGCCTGAACGTCCTGAAAATTGCAAATTTAAGACTCACCGGAGAAGCTGATTTTCGTTTCGACCGGCATCTTATTTCCTGTTCAAATCCCAGCTTATGTGATATACGTAAATTGCGCACAAAATATATCGATGTCTCGTAGAGGTTTTTTTGGGTAGTCTATAGTTGTTGTCGAGTGTTTGGTTGTTTTAGTTGGCGAGGGTGTGACGCGCGGATCGCTCGCCCGCCGTGAGTGCACTGCGGCCGGCGCGCGTCCCACGCCCCACGCCCGCGCCTCCCTCGCTGATACGAGCCTTTGGGCCTACTGCGAACATCGAAGTTCGAAAATATCGAGCATCTTTCTCTTTTACTCCAATTAAGGCGTCATGAAGTTGACAGAGACAATCGCTCGTATGAATATAGGTTTTGGCAGTAGCGCTCCTTGTTTTGTTTGCCCGGCGCCCCTTAGAGCCTTCGTGAAATGCGAAATTAGCGATGGGACTTTTGCAATTGAAAGGAAATAGCTAGGGTAGCTTTAGGTACTCAGTTTTTAAATGACATAACCCTGAAAATCAATACTATTGCTGTTATATTTCACAATAATTATTCTGACGTTTTAGGTAGATTATCTACTAGAAGTTTTCCTACTAGACCTAGAGACCTGATTCTTTTAATTGTTTGTCTGAATAGGACGTACATAATTAATTTATGTAGAGCAGTGTATTGGTCAATTATATTATCGGTTTGCAAACAAACATATTTTAAGTCTCTACAATATAAATATTGTAATTATATCATTGTCTAATTCATCTTACTACGGTTTCTTAGTTACAGTGGAAGTACTATCGTCTCTACGCTTACTATGAATATGCCAGTATCTTATCTCTTCTTATCGGTCTAGAATTCTTACTTTACACTCATCCGTGTTTACCTGCAGTGTTTTTATTTGACTTTATTTTTGTATTGCATGGTGGTTTCTTTGTAAGGTGAGTAGGCACTTATTATAATTTATCGTTTTACGAAGTCCAGTAAGTACATGTACCTACCGACCTATTTCATGTTACAGACATGAAATAAAAAAAAAAACAAGGTAATCCGGTAACAGTCAATTGGTGTAATATAAAATCGGGTATTACCGATACACATGCATGCAGTTAGGCAGCTTAGATCAGAGGAGCCCTGAATGTAAGTTTTTAACGTAACAAAACGTCACAGTCGCGTTTGAGTTTCCCATATAAATAACATTATCACTAACGCGTTCGAGACGTTGTTTTACGTCAAAAGAAACTTAATCTAGAGCCTTGGAAACCGGTATTTACTCCATACAAAAATACCGGTATTATTTCGTTCCTTCTTGTTCTTTAGTTTCCTATTTCATGTTTAATTTTGTAATGTAAATTTCCAGTGCAATAATATCAATACCGAGACCTACACATAAAGGAGGTAATATAAGAGTATTTCGTATTTTTATAAAAAAATCGGGTCATAATAGAATAAGAGCTCTGGCTTAGATGATGTGTCGAAATAACAATTTCCGTGATATACAGTCAGCATAATATAGTTAGTTGCAGTCATATCGAAACACGCTGCTATAGAAATAAAGACCTGTATCAAAATATTTGACCACTTTGGTTGCCACCAACCATTTGGCGCTAACTATACTTTTATCTAATCCTCAACTAACACCGAAATCTGTTTATGGTACTGACAGCACTTGTTTTTAGACAATACGAATACAACATCTAACAGGTCAAAGAAAGTGAGTTGGCGAGGTCGAGTGTAAAGCCAAGCCATTCAATGTCGGACCATTTGGACACATTTCCAAGCTGTTTGTGAAACGTCCGATTAGAGGATACAATTGATTGTTGCAGTGCAAACACCAACACCTTTCACCGGACAAAAAACGGACGGACATGCAATAGCTTTTAAATACTAAAGCTAGGTTTACACGAGTTTAGCATTAGCGGTTAGTATGTATTATTGGGCACCTACTTGTATTGTATCTGTATAAACAGAATCAACAAGTGACTATACTTAGTTATACGCTTTATAAAGGGAACGTAACACAATATTTGATAACTTATTTTTGTTACATCCCAACTCAGGATGACGATCACTATAGAGCCTAAGGCTTAAAATCTCATTAGCACCGCATCTGGATATTAATTTGTCTGAAAGTTACAGTAGCTAAACTAATGCGACTAATGTCGCTAAGGATGTCAAACATATTATTGAGAGAGTTAATATGGCTTTAGTTTTATTCGCGACTTAGAGGTAGTGCTGAACTGTCTAAAATATGTCAAGCTTTGTGGCGCCACTACTAAGTACATGTAAACTCGGCATTATAATCAGAAAGCTTGGTCTAAGAAACATAACAAAGTAATAAAGCAGTGCTTATGCAATTTTGAGTAGAATAAAGTTCAAGCTATGTAGCTTTCACCGAACAAGTGAGCTGCATGAATTTTAAATTTGAGGTAATGATTAATAATGACTATTCTTGTGTAGTCAGTGTCGGATATAGGTATACACTTTTCGACTTTACTCCATTGTAATAAGGAAAATGATGTATACAAATCTCTGATATTGACCTTTATAGTAGGATATCAAAACTAGATATTATGAAAGTTAGCATTCCACTTGAGATGATTGTTAACTTCTCCCTAGCATTCACGGTCTGTAAATACAATAACATGATAAACGAGATCTGTATATGGTTACTTCTGCTTTCTATTGATAAAACATCAAATATGGTCCTGTGTATTCGTTCATGGTTGATTTATGGTCTTCATTTCTAAATGTTATTGACACAAACCAATTTTCTATTCCAATGCCAAATATGTAATTTCTTTATTCGGCATTATCAAAGGCTGTTAACCAAAATCATACCAACAGGTTATGGTTTGTCTAATATTTATTTTGACTAATTTGCGCAAGCATCGTTAGGCAGCGGACAGAGACAGTAAATATTAAAGACTGATTATCTTTATAAAAACATATGTTCGTTCGAAATAAAAAGTATATAATCGGTGAACGCTGCTTCGATTCTTAAAATCTGAGCTTTTAGACTTTGCTGGGCTTCATTTTAAACTCTTATCGAGAGTTGCAACGGACAAAATGTCGATTGGGGTGTGTCGTTTATGAGTTATGGACGTCTCGATGTTATCAAAACCAAATGATTGAACGTTGAACGTAGTCTTTCCAATTTATCGGTCTTTACTTAACTTGTGGGCCGTTGACCGATAGACTGGAATCCAAATAATCCTTGACTCACAGTCCAAGTCCGAGTCGACGGTAAGCACGTAGGTACCTGATTTACGACCCATACACAATGTCCCCAGAAACCTAATAAGCATTGAACCAGACGCAAGGACGGGGTTTTAGGTCTTCGCTGTGATTAACGACACGCCTAGTATTTAGATTTATGGCAACGGGAAAGAGGATAGTAGGTATTTCTAGCTGCGTAAAAGAGCCTCGTTTAATAAATATTAAAATAACGGTGTTTTAACCTATAATATTGTTTCGCGAACTGTGAATCTGTTAAGTCACTGCTCATCATAATTATTAACATTTAAATAAATAATAATAAATATATTTCCTAAAAGTTATAGCTATATGATTCATAATACAAATATGGGTTCTGCAGTGGCGACCACGAACTGGAAGACGCAGAGTAGGTAGGCCTCCCACAAGGTGACCGACGACCTAGTTTAAAGTCGCGGAATACCGCTGGACGTGGAAGGCGCGGGATCGGTCTTCTTGTGTCGTTCTGGGGGAGGCCTATGTCCAGCAGTGGACGTCTTTCGGCTGACATGATGATGATTATGATGATGAATACAAATATTTTACCTATATAGTCTGGGCACAAGCTTTCTCTCACGAGACTTCATAAAATGAGAGTCAAATTTAGAAAACATACCTATTCTAAAAACGTATAGGTATCATAATTTGTTAGGTTTGTATTCATTCTGCAGGTTATTCACGATGTCTTCTTTAACCGATAACCAACTGTTAAATACTAAATAACATTTTGCATGTACGTGTCACTGATACCTAGGCTACCAAATCTGTCGCGTGTATTACCTACTCGTGCCTGTCTACTCTGTGTCTGTCACTCAAATAGATTTTATTACAATAAACGGGACTCAACCGCGTAAGGTTAAGTCCCGCTTATTTGCAATAATGTGTAAAAGCCATAAAAGTTTAAATAATTACATAGTATGTTTAAAACATAAATTGACTAGTATTACGATGTTTGTGATGTTACAATATCGCATGGTGTAACAACGTATTTAAATTATATGGGATGCTCATTATCCTCGGTCACTAACACGCCCTTACTCAAGCTATAATACAAAAAAAAAAATATGTAAAGTGCCAAATTCAAAATAACATTGGTTAAAGAATTAAATACAAATTGATTGCTGCTAAATGATGTTGTTTACATAGATAAGTTAATAGATTTTTTTGTTAATAGCAAAAAACGCAAGTCGATACAACTTCAAGATGTTGTGGCTGGGAAGCGGCGAAGTGTGACCGGCGATATTATTTTGCCCTCGGTCACGTATTGTTTGTGCAAGTGACTCCGTTCAGTCGCCATATTTATTTAAAGCAACAAGCAACTAAGCTGATGAGTAAACTAAAGAAACGGTAAGCGTACCTACACCACCTACTTCATTCCTAACAAAGAGATGTAAGCACCGGAGAAACACAAATAAGCATAAATTTGTGTTTACATTTCTGGATTTAAACGGTGGGTTAGTCGTACAAATACATGTAAAATTTCTGGACTCGAGTGCTCCAGTCCATAAATAGCCGACATAATTCAACAAGATCTATTATAAAAAAAAATGATAAACGTATATAGTTGTACCAGTTTATATTGTTTTAGGTAATCCGAGTACACTAAACGGGGTTATGAGTTGCAAAATTGTATCTACAAACTGTTGTTATGAATTCACGAGATACTTAGATGGTATCTTAAGCGTCCTCCAAGTAATCTCCGTCGATGTGGAGCAAGCATTAGACGCAGTGGTCCGTTACTTAGCCGCGCAATTGCACGCAGCACATACCATAAAACATCTCAATAGACTCGATATGCTGACAACGCGAGCAATTTTCCACACCTGCGGTGCGCTGGCGCCGGGCGCCGGTCGCCAGGCTGGAACACTTTCCAGCAAAGGCGTTACATTGCGACTTGACTATTAATCTAGTCAGGGCATCAATGTCACAATTAATAGACGCTCAGTAAAAGAAGTACAAGACTACATATTTCACTGTCAAAACAAAACCCACTTCAAATTGTACTCATCACTATGCAGCTGGAGATTTTTTTATTAATTGCCTACTGCCTACCGTTTAATTATGTGATTCGAGCTAAATTTTCAACAGCTATAGCAAGCCTCGACCGAAACTCAAATCGGAGGCGCTGGTAAGAATAGATTTCACATTCATAAATAGTCGATTTTGGCGATATCAAGTCAGCTCGTATGGTAATTATATTTTAACGACTTTCTAGCTCGTGACAAAATGAAATGAAAATGTAATGCGTTTACCTACTCTTTGAGTAGATTTGGCAGCATTCAATATTAGCAGAATAAGAAAACTTTCTACTAAAAATAGCTTAAAATACTATTCTAATAGCTCTTCTAAAGTAAAAGTAGTAATAAGTAACTATATTGTGCCATGTAAAACAACGCAAGCAACAGTAAAAATAATAACAATAGATATTATTATGTATGCCGTTTAATATTTAAGACCTGTTTTCATTACGATTTTATATTAGAATACTTAATTAAATCTTTTTCTATCAAAAGGATCAAGATTTTGGGCCACAGTTATGACTTAATGGCATTGGTAAATTCCTGTGTACAGTCATTCTGAAAGTAACTTTTGTATCAGTGTGACCCAAGGTAAGTCTTGCGGTATTGCATAAAGAACGACGTAACACGCAGGTTAAACGAATCATGGGGAAAAACCTACAGAGCCCTGAGTAAGTTTTTAACGTAACTTTACGTCACAAACGCGTTTGCGTTTTCCATATAAATAACATTATCACTTACGCATTCGTAAACGTTTTTTTTACGTCAAAAGAAACTTATACTAGAGCCTCTGGTAAGATCTGCGTACGTATAATTAATCTTAAATGTTAAAACAGACTATGGAAAAATATTATTTACAAGTCGGGGAATTTAAATAAAAGAAATAAAGCTGGAACTGCAACAGACGATTAGACATTGTAGTAATTAGGGCGTAAATAACTTTCGTTTTTCATTAGAAAGAAAATTTTCTATCCAACCATCACTCCATTTGCTGTGATAGAATAACAATCTACTAAACTAATATACACATTTCCTAACATCAACGGAAGATTATCACATTGACACATGATTTTAAAATTTCACCAGGAACTATTTAAGTCATGTTAAAATAAAAGTTATAATGTTAGTAGTAGAAGTAGACACGGATTTGGAACTGGTATCAGTTTTATGATGTCACCCGGACCCTGGAGCCGAGCTGCGGATAAATAATATGCTGCAATTGCGACCTTAAGCCGAGATTACAATTATGATTTGCCCCTATCCTGTTCGTAGCATCTAGATAAAAGCCAACACAAAGAATGCATCGCCCAAAATAAAATATGAAAAGTGCCATAGACTACATGAATTTTCCTCCTATACATATAACTACCGGAAACGACATGTTATTAAACTTTTTATACTGTGGAATAAAAACAAGAAAAACCTAAACATCATTTATTTGCTAGTAAAAATAAGTAGCAGCACCAAACACTTAGTTATAATTATTTATACATGGTGATAGTTTTGATATCATTCAAGGCTTTCATATTTCAAAGGCTTTCATATAATGAGTCGAACCATTCATGTCAGCATATAATTGATGTGCACGAGAGTATCTTTTACGTTTATTTCCGACTTATGCTACATACAGAAAAATATCGTTGATTAATGTATAATTGCACCTGACATTGTGCCACTCTTTTCACGAATTCTATACTGCAATATTGTATTGTTTCCTCGCGAGATTGTGAAACTGTACATCAGCAGTTATTGTCAATATATAATTCGGACATCATGCATTGAACGTTAAGCAATAATATCACATTTCATGTCACTGTAACAAACTTATTGTTCTGCAGGGAATTTGCATTAACATTAATAACACAAACAATGCCGTAATAATCAAAACAGATAATGATTTTATTTGAAAAAGCGAAGTGTGAAAGTTACGCTAGTAATCATCTTAATCGATTCGGTAATAATTTCGAAAGGGTTACTTATTATGAGATATTTGCCGTCTTAAAAATAAATAAGTTTAATAGGTGAAAGGTGTTGCGATACTGTGATTCGCGAAACAGGAAGCGAAATGGCGCACAACGGAATTTAGTTAGGTGCAGGCACTGCGCATAGGTTCTTGACATTTTGTGAGAATATCACGCGAAAACGCTTTGATTGTAGAGTGTTCCGAGGCCGTCGAGTTGCAGGATTACATTTAGCATTTGATTTCAATAGACTTGGGTGGGCCGCCACTTTAATGTACCGACGTGTGCTAACATGAATCAATGCCCTATGTATTGAATATACAAATAAATAAGCTTATATTGCAATCGACTATCTTAACGGTCAATATATTGGAAACTAGCTTTTGCCATTTACGCAAAGCCTCAATTGCAAAATACTTGCCATTTATCTAAGGAACCCATACCCTTAAAACTCTTGTAAGTTTACTAGCAGTGAATCTCGTGAAAAATATTATGTATTTACAATCCCCCTGCATTAATTTTGCTTTCCATTTCTTTCTAGTTCTGCAGGTCTTCATTGTGTGATACTGATAAATCTGGTGGGGATATAATTCTCCTCGTAGCTAGTGCTAACTAAATCATTTTTCAACTGTGGAATTGGTGACCTGTGTCCACATAGACTCAAAGAGTAGGTACAAAGAATTTTATAAAAGGGAGAATGTAACATACGGTTAGTTCGAAAGGGTTTTGAAGAGAAAAGAACTTCATTTGCGAAACTTAAAAGTAATTGCTACTTTATTTATCAAATCAGCATATAAATTTCGTGGGAATCAGAATAATTGTAAGTATAAATTTAATGTTTACAAACACTTTCAAAACCATTACGATCGTAAACAACAGACAGGCACTGCACAGTCAGACATGTCATGCGAATTGATGGGCAGACGGTGACCTCAACAAAGAGGTAGAAAGTGGAATGAAGTATTTAGGCGTAACGTTTCGAGCTAGAAACGTTATTATAAAGGCAAACTGGGAAGCAGGTGTTAGTGAGTCAGCTAGTTAGCTAGCCGCTGTATGCAACCGTTGAAACATGGCAGGCATTCCTAGAAAACGATATCGGGTGCCGATATCTGCCATTTATTTGCAAATGATGCTTAATAAATTTCGTTATTTAATATATACAGAGTAAATATGCTAACAAACAATCCACATCAGTTTAATACTACTTATACAGCCATATCAGAGTTATAGATACGACCAGAGTTTAAAATGATCAATACATGAACTTTAACTGATATTAAGACAGTAAGGTTCATGTTGATCTTGACTGTACTTATGCATTTCTTTTTCAAGATCAAAATGATTACGAACTGTTTATTTTTGACACCTCGCAAACTACCTGAGCAACAGAAACTTGCTCAAATGATCTGAGCCCTGAGTGTAAATTATTAACGTAACAAAACGTCACCATCGCGTTAGTGTTACCCATATTAATAACATTATCACTTACGCGTTAAGAAAGTTACACTTGAGCTTTAGATCTGTATAAGTATGGTAAGAATAGGTCTAAAATAGCAACAAGGCATGTAATATACGACGATTCAGAATTAAACAATGTACTTCCAAATACCTATCTAATAATCTTCCTCGCGTTGTCCTGGCATTTAGTCATAGGAGCCTGAGGTCCGCTTGGCAACTATTCCAAGGATTTGACGTAGGAACTAGTTTTACGAAACCGACCGCCATCTAACCTTCCAACTCAGAGGGTAAACTAGGCGTTCTTGGTATTAGCGACTGGTAAATATCAAATGATATTTCGTACAAAGTTTCGTGGGGCGGCTCACGGTTTGTATGATAACGTGGGCCGTGGACGTAGCGTGCGCAGCAGTGGATTTCCGGCCTAAGAGTTCAGGGAGACTCATTGATATAAGGCCCATATTACACTATCATAGAAATATGATCATAGACATAGGACTCACATTAATTTGATAAACCTATGACAGTGTAATAACAACCTATGATTCATATAGTCTATTATCATAGAAGTTTGATCCTATTTGACAGCAAGCGTACAATTATGATCATATGTGGTCTAACCTCAAAGACGGCGTCGTCAAAAACCTAGAATTTCGAGTGGAATATTGAAACTACAAAATCATTAATAAACCTGTACGAGGAATATGAGTGCTTATATAACAATTTGTATGACTTTATATCTTCCAGTCTAAGTTCTTCGAGTAATGTGTTATTTACTCCTCTCTCTGATCGCCTTGCAATCCATGATCTAACTCAAATACGTCGTTTCCTCCTGCTTTTCTTTTTTTTTCTTACCTTCAGGGCAATTAATAAAATTGCACTCATTGCAACGGAAAACGCGGCTAAATCGGTATCCATCTTGATTACCTATGACGTTTATATGATATTAGGTGTAATATGTAAAATTATAGAATAGCATAAATAAAATATGATCCAAGATTTTTACAGATATGAGATCATACTTCTATGATAAATATATGATAGTCTAATATGGGCCTAAGCCGGTGTTTGAACCTGCGACCTCCGGATTGTAAGTCGCACGCTCTTACCGCTAGGCCACAACCACAAGCGCGTTTACTTCCAAGTATCTGATACACAGTAAATATATAGGAGATACTCTGCCAACACAGAAGCAACTCAAGTGCATCGTCATTTTGGTTTGGAGATGAGCACTGAATCGATTGAGGATGCAATTAAAGTTTAAACCCACGAAGTGCACTTGCAATAAAACGAGGCTTGTTAGCTAATTCGATCAATTGGCTTGCGAAGCCCAGCCTAATCTTGGCGGGGCAGCGGTTCGCAAATAAGGTCAACGAGGTAATAGGGTCGGCTTAGATGAATTGGAGGGTATTTCGATACGATCCGCTAAGAACTTTACGAACGAACAAAGTATTCCACTAGTCTGTAACCGTGACTAAAGAGGTATTTCGCAGTATATCAATATGTTAATTCTGGATTTTAACACTCTGACAGGTGTCAATTTTGCGCACCTTTTTCTGCTTGATAAAAAATAAGTACCTATTCCTTCCAAAAATTGCTGTGAAAACATCCTTATGTGCTGTTTTAACAAATAAATTGAAAGATTCTTTGTTTATCTGCTTAATTCCTTAATGTTTGTTTATATCGACACAGATCTCTTTTAAATATAGATATCAATCTATTGTGTTATTTAATTTAATTTAGTCTTCATCCGAAACCAGACCATCAGAGACAACAACGTCGTTTTCGCAACGTCGGAGGTAATATTTAAAATTAATACGCGGTTAAGTTCCGTTTTTTTGCAATAATGTTTAAAAACCGTGAGAGTTTAAAACAGTATATAGTGGTTATATATACATATATAAAAGTAAAATAAATAAATATAGTGAGGTAACTGAACCGTGTATTAAGTAATCAGCATGCCAAGCATATTTCGGAGTTTTTATTGACATTTAGATAGCAGAGGTGATCAAAAAAAGCGCTTAACTCGTGATCGAACAGCGATAATAGAGCGGATGGATGAACCGGCGCGGCGCGGCGCCGGCGCAAGGTAACCTTCCCGTTGCTTATCAAACAAACGCTTCGTAGATACCAGTATACTGGGACCTCTATGTCCCATCATTCATATAAATGATTGCAAACCAAATAAATCACCAAATCCATAATACTCATAAGTCTCATATCATAACCTGTTAACAACTGAAGTAAGATAAACTTTCACTAAGAAATTAAATCTTTTGGATGTGACAGACCAGCTACAATTTAAGTAAGTATATTAATTGTGATAATACTGACAATTAATAAACGGTTTCAATCGCAAGCCCAATGGTCCATTATAATGAGATGAATGAATACGTTCTTATACTTTGCAAATATGAATGTGCTAGGTACTCGTATTTTTATGCGCTCTCTTATCAAGAAATTCTGCATTAGGCTAAATGGTACGAAAATAAATCGATATAAAAGGTATGCGTACGGATGATATTAGACTATAGAATGTAGATAAGGGAGCAGAGCCTTGCCCGAAAATAATGTGATATCAAAGACCAGTTTGATATATACAAATAGCTAAGTGATAGCAACAACAGACTAGTCAGTCACGCACGCGAGAGAAAGTGAATCACGAACAATGGAATGGACTCGGACAAATTGGAGGACCATGACCAAAACACGAATAAGCCATTTCGGGCTCACTTACTAAGCAAAGAGGATATCCTTGACACGTATCTATATGCTGCACTTAGTGTCATAGTAATTAATGCTATTTGTTTTTATACCTCTCACCTACTTATTCCAAAACGGTGGGTTGCTATATACATTAAGTAGTTAACGTGTTTTACGACGCATAAAACCAATTTTGAATTATTGTAACGCCAGTAAAATGGAATAGGCCTGAACCACAGTGCAGCGTAGGTACGTATCTGAAATTTGACCATTGGCCTCTCTTCTATTGTCGTCCTTAGAGAAGAGATAGCGACATTTAAGCCCGTTTCACATCAAGCGCGGGCCCGCGGCGGGCCCGCGGCGGACCCGCGGCGGGCCCGCGGCGGGCCCGCGCCGCGATTATTCAGCTAGTTTTAAATGAACGCCTTCACACAGCGGCGGGCGCGGGCGTGCGCGGGTCCGCGCCACACGCACCCGCCCGCGCCCGCCGCTGTGTGAAGGCGTTCATTTAAAACTAGCTGAACAATCGCGGCGCGGGCCCGCCGCGGGCCCGCTGCGGGTCCGCCGCGGGCCTGCGCGTTGACACGCGCCCGCGCTTGATGTGAAACGGGCTTTAGATCTTTGGTGTTCGCGGTAGGATCTTTAGGTATTACCTACCTATGCAATATTGGAGTAAAAGAAAAACTGGGAAATTTGAAAATTACAAATAATGAAATAACTAAGGTTAGACATGGCTTAGTTATACGAAGACGCTTTATGCCTTTAAAATTAACAAATATGTATGAAGGAAATGGTAACATACAAGTTACGAAGAGGGAATTATTTTATATTTGAATACAGCTAGTAATCAACAATATAGCTTTTAAAAGTATTGGTACCTATATTTTTAGATAGTGCCATAAAACAAAACTAAAAATATCACAATATACCGATATACAAATATTTTGCTTCTAGCTATTGGAAGGATTGATTGAGATTGAGAGAGAGATTGTTTTATTTACAATGAAATTATGTAATACTATTTTTTCTCGTATCTTGGTATATTATAACTGTACTATAATAGTATAGTATACATGCCACCCATTCCGTAGTACACGAAGGTCGTGCCAAGAACCGGTATTCAGATTCACTTAACTATAACAGGATTTGAGTTTTTGTTGGGAAGGCCCGTTAACATATATAAAAACTCTAAACAACTTGCGTTTAGACATTCCACGGTACTATTATTGCAAAAGCTTTCCATTCTTATATGAGTAAGATCTTAGTTTATGAATTGGAGCATAGTAGGTTGATATTATATGAATCATGTTACTATATGTAGCTGGATATAAATGCAAAATGTATTAAGTCAAGAGTTCCAGGATTCGAATCCCAGCGTGGGTTAGTCATGGACGTTTTCTATGTATATGTATCTATCTTTTATACAGAATGTTACAAGTAACGCACTATACAGGTATGGGTATGTCGTCGACTAGTACAGACAACATCAATAACAGCGTATAAATTTTTTAATTGCTTCACAAAAACAGACCGATTTCAGCGTGTTTATCAAATGATTGCGATATAAATAGAAACTTTGAAACGCGAACTGTATAAAATACATGATGGCAGATATTTTTGGTGCGTTGTTTCATAAGTTACAATTGATGCTAACTGTAAGAGTACAACATAAGCTTAATTGAGCTTTTAGTGGGAAGAGGGCGATTTGTGTAAGTTTGTCCAATGCTTTTCAATCCTAACACCTACTTCTAGTCATCCTTTCGTGTTAAAAGTTCTGCTGTCAGGAATGCTTAGTATAAACTATAGTTTATTCGTCGTGGGGTTTCCGACTTTCCCAAATAGTGATTTTGTAACCAAGCTTCTGATTTCAGTCAACTTTTGTGTACATTTGACGAAAGGTCTGGCCTGGTGTGTAAGTATCCCTGATGCCTACCTGGCTGTGATGAGCAAATATACCTATATGTTCCTGAGTCATGGGTGTTTTCATATATGTACGTATTTGTATGTTAGGTATATTCATTGCTGGCATTGTTGAGTAGTGAGTACCCAGAACACAAGCCGTCTTGAGCTTACAGTGGGGCTCAATCAATTTGTTTAAGGATGTACCTACTGTAGTAATCTTTGGATGAAACTTTAGGTCGACAGTAAAAACAAAACCATTGATATTATAGCATATGTATATCACTGTAGTACATATATTCAAGCCATACCTTAAGTTGACTGTAAGTGACCTAATAATAAGTGGCAAACCGACATGATTTATTATTCTATGCATCTAGCATGCAATAAAACTTCTGGAAGGCCACCGGCCAACGTGTGCGATATAAAATAGTTCATATTAGGCTCATTCGGAAACGCTTATCGGAGGATCAGCTAGGTATTAGCACAATGATATCAAGGTATAATAACATTTAAGTATTATAACAGTGAAGTGCATAAACCATAGTTCTCTTTCATGTTTTGCACGGTCGTGCTAGCCGGTCCGGTATCTAGAAACTTAACTAGTCACGCCGTAGTAAAAGGTAAAAGAATAAGTATCACGTAACAATTACTACATTCTCTCTGTATAGTAAAGGGAACTGAGGCTGAAAGCTGAAATGAACCAGTGAACCTGACCTCAAGAGCCTACACAGGTGCGTGTAGTCTTTGATTACTGGTTTTCTCTACGTTCGACTCGCTGTAAGACTGCAATAACACTCATGGTTGACTACAGTCCGGTGAAATCGAGTTATTGCCGCTAACGGACCTCCGCACGGTCGAGACAGACATCTTTCAGGCGAAACTAGCCAGTAAATTAACCACGCGGCAACCTCACCGTGACCACGGTGTAATAATAAAATGCAAATCGTAGTAGAATGCACTGTAGATTAGTTCCTTTTTACCTATTTACTGTGCTGTGGGGTTACGATTTACGTTACATTACGCACAAATGCAAGCTGCGGGACGAGGGCTAAAGCGTAAGGGTCTTTGTGGGTTTTTGGGGCGCCACGCTGTTTGAATAGGATAGTATAATAGATACTACTATTAGGTACTACTATATTGTAATAAAAATTGGCATGCACGAGAGTAAGTTTTAAAGTTTAACTGTCACCTCCCATTGCAAACTTTCCGATTAATCATTTACCTACACCGTTTGATGAAGTTAAGAAGCAGCTAATTATCCAAGCCCACTAAATATGTCATTTCTGTCTGTTCCTAGTTCCTATAAGTACTTATACTAAGCTTCAGTGAGCTGCCTAATTTAATTAGAAAAACAACAGGTTACGAAAGTGTTTGGTGTTCATAAATAACTTAAATAAGACACTTCCGGATCCCAGAGGCATAGGCAATAGTTTTAACAGGATAAAGACATACCCAGATGACGATACATAAATATCAATTAGAAACTGCATGAAACGTCCAGTTTGCAATTAGCCTTGCATGTTTAATAGCTACAATTACTCATCAAAACGTATCGCAGAAAAACACGATCGACGGGAATTTTAAACAGTCAAGAAACAGGTTAGGTATTATGTGAGACCAAGGTTGTTTATCATCGAAATTTAATGACATTCCAATAATATGAGAGCTGAGGTCACCTGCAGCTCATGGGTTAGTAATAGTGATGACCTCACTGTGCACATTGCCAGTAAACATATTAAGCTTCTCTTAAATTGTGTCAACTCTTATCTCTTCAAGAACATCATTCATCTTATCACTATACTTCTGTAGGAATAGAAAAGATAATCTCCTAAAATGTGTGTTATGGATATGAATAAGAGCTCTGTTTTGACAACAACTGCATACTGTTGTTTTATCAAACATGTGCTCATGTTCTAAAACTGGTGCAATGTACTGCAAAATTCACTACATAAGCAGTCTCATTATGCAGTATTTTGCTATAGACATGACATTAAGTTATATTACATTTTCTGTAAAGGAAAATGTGAATAGCTTTAGTAGAAGTTACCTACTAATTTTTTCAATCTTTGTTTTTAGAAAATTATGTGAGATAAAAAGGTTTTCCGGAATGTATTATCCAACCCTGACCTCGTGACCTATTAAATTCATTGCAGATAGCAAGAGCATGGGAACAATGGCTAAAGTCAAATCAATAAACATTGTTAACAACAGTCATTATCTAACTCGAACTCTGCCAATAATTGCTTAATGTGCATGTAATGAATGAATGTACACAAAGACATGTGATTAATGTTGACTAGATAAGCACATCAACTAGAGAATATAATACATAAAACAAGTTCACATATAAAGCAAAAGTAGTTGTCAATTGCAGTTTGCTTGGTTTTTTTATGATTTTTTATCTAGATTTAAAATTAACTTGTAGTGGCTGTTTGTTTACTTCAACAATGAAAAAAATTACATTGCTAACAATTATTATTAGGTACAACTCACCTGTCCTTGGAGAGATGGGGACCGCTGGCTTTGGAGCTGAGTTGGAACACAGCCTGCCAATCTTGCTGGGTGGCTTAAGTCCTGAGGGTTTTGGCAGGCTAGAGGGTCTTGTAGATTCTGCAGACTTGACTGAAGCTGCAGCTGTGCTCTGGGATGCTGTAGATCCGGGAGGAGATGCATCTCCTACCAGCGACGTCGATGACACGGCCGGCTGAAGCACCGCGTCGCTCGTGGACGTCTCTTGCGATTCACTCATTCTTGATTCACTTTATTTGATGCACTTGATTTTTTTATTGTTTATGAACCTAACTTGTCAATCGCCCGCATATTAAGTTTTCACTGCAAATACCGTAAATTAAATAATATTTGCTCCGCGACACCGATAAACATGCGAATGCTAAAAATAAAGCAAGTTCCCGCGCAATAGGTGAGGACACGCAATATGGATCACGGCCAATGTTGGATACCGTAAATATAGGACGTTACTTTAGGAAATGCTGCAATATTTTCGTTTTTATTAGGTATATTTACGATTACTCAAAAACCAAAAGAAGTGATGTAAACATCTCACAAAACGCATAAAAATAAATAATGTAAATCAATCCCGTGTTATGTTTTTAAAGTAGACAAAGTAGTTAGCTCATCTTGACGAACCCAGCATAATAGAGAAAATGTAACGGCATACCTTGAGGAACTGGAGCACAAAATGCTTTCCGCTACCTAGAAAAAAAATCGCGAGATTTTTACCGCTCGTAGAAACCCAGCTGAGCTTGACAGCGTTATCAATAGCACTGGCACTGCACAAACATATTATTTAATAAAATAAAATAATGTCCTTTTCATATCCTTAAACGTAGTTTGGCACTAATAGTCATTAAACATTATTGTAACGTCAAAAAACCCTTTAGTAAATATTTATGGAACCATTATAGAATACCACGACATCGACAACAAATATGCAATTTGCTGTTCCACCGTCTCCGTCACCGACCGAACGTTCAAAATTACCACAGATCTATAAACTTTCTCTGAAATCATGTTATTAAATATTAAGCAAGTATTAGTTAAAAACGCTGTAGCTGATAATGTCTTCAAAGAAGTATGATTAAATTATATATTTTATTAAGATATATTTATAAAATAAAGTGCATTACAGTTTAAACAATCGTTCGAAGGAGTTATAAAGCAAAAACAAGTAATTAATGCATTTGTATGTTATTTTTAAAAAGCTGGCAGTTGTATATTAGTCTCTAATAGTCGCCACCTGTCAACACTTCAGCTGTCAATTCATCTGTCACTAGTGTCACACATTTTAATTGAATCGTATATTCATATTCGTCTGTAATGTCTTCATTATGATTTGTGCATACATCTAGAGCACCTTAAATGTGAAAAGTAATTTAATCCTTAATCGATATGGAGTTAAATTAATAGACAGGCCGCAAAATACCAAGATGAAGTTAAATCACAAAAATATCGAGAAGGATGGTTGTGGGTGAGGCTAATGATAACTCCTTTAATATTTCAATGTTTTAGACTAAGGATAACGTACGTTTGTTAATTACAGGAGCATCGGACTTACTCCTGAAGAGCCAGAAGACATTTGGCATGCATATAACCTAATTTCTGAAGGAGATATTGTTACTGCATCAACTGTACGTAAAGTGCAGACAGAATCTTCTACTGGTTCTTCTACCAGCAGCAGAGTTCGGACAACTTTGACTATAAATGTGGAGACGATTGACTTCGATACTCAAGCATGTGTGCTACGATTAAAAGGACGAAATGTGGTGGAAAACCAATATGTTAAGGTAATTTTACTCATCCATCTGCTATGCTATATCCTAATATTTTATTATGATTAATTATTACTTTATCAATTCTTTTTAAGGCTTATTTAAAATTGACATACCTATCATGTTTGAATATTTGTGTTAAGAAAATATCGACAGTGGAAATTTCAAATGTTGTAAGTCGCATATAAAAGTATGTCCCTTACGACATTTGAAATTTCCACCGTCGATATTGTTATCATAATATTTTACTACACTTTAATAGGTAGTTTCTTTAGGTCAAAATTTCACAATTTTCTTAAAGGTAATAGACCAACAAAGTCTAGAGTGTTATGGATTATACTTATATTGATTACTTCAGCTACTAAATATTAATCATATTTTAATGTCAACCATTTCAGATGGGTGCATATCACACATTAGATCTAGAATTAAACAGAAAGTTCAATTTACAAAAAGCACTATGGGACTCAGTTGCTCTAGAGAGAGTGGAGATGGCATGCGACCCGGCAGCAAACGCTGACGTTGCTGCAGTTGTGATGCAGGAGGGACTGGCACATGTGTGCCTTATCACACCATCCATGACTCTTGTGCGGTCTAAGATAGATATCACTATACCTAGGAAACGAAAAGGATTTGTACAGCAACATGAAAAGGTAGATACTATTCATTCCAGAAAAAAAAACTAGCTCTATTCTATTCAACACAGTAATTGTGACATCAATATAATATTATAGATACAAACCCATACAAGTATGGGATGTATGATGTTACTACAAAAGCGATAACTTAAAAACAGTAAAAATTACTATTTTAACTGTTGCAAACATTGCAAAACATTGCTTTTTAAATGTACAAACAACAGATTAACAAAACAAAACACAAATACCTCTTTGTTTGAAGTTTTTACCATTACTGGAAAATGACAATAAAAAATAAATAAATAGGTATTTATTTAATTATATTAAATTGAAAATTTCAGGGCCTAAATAAATTTTATGATGCAGTGATGCAAGGCATTCTGCGGCACATAGACTTCTCAGTAGTGAAGTGTGTGATCATAGCATCCCCCGGTTTTGTCAAGGATCAGTTCTTCGAGTACATGATGCAGCAAGCCATTAAAACTGACAACAAATTGCTTATTGATAACAAGGGCAAATTCTTGCTAGTCAAAGCTTCATCAGGATTCAAACATTCATTGAAAGGTAAATCTACTGTTGATCAATCTATATATTTAGTGGCATTGGAGATAAAAATACCATCATCATCATCTGCTGGCCTCAATTCTAGTTTTTTTCTCATACCCCTCTGGAGCCTTTCAGCTTGTGCCTGCCAAAGCCTTCTATGGGAAGAAATATGTTAAGAAGGCTAATATAATCGCAAGCTATTGAGGTCCTAATGATATCTGATAAGTTGTATTATATATTATCATGTCTTATAAAATGAAAATTCAAAAAAATAATAATGTAATTTATTGATTTCAAATGGTAGTTCATCCAAATTATTGTACATTCTTTTAGAAGTAACTAGTTATTTTAAATTGTGTTTTCTCCAAAATGCAGATGTAATAATTGTAAATGTAAATTGAGGTCTCAGTACAAGCAATTTACCCTGATCCTTCAATGGGAAAAAATTTGATATGAGCCAAGACAAATACTGTTATGATGAACATCATAGAGAAATGTGGAATGATTTGCCGTCAGCGGTAATTCCGAACCGATACGAACCTTTATACCTTCAAGAAAAGAGTGTACTCCTATCTTAAAGGCTGGCAATGCGCTTGTGACTCGCCTGTGTTGCGCCCATGGGCGACAGTAATTCCTTACCATCAGGCTATTCATTTTTATATCCATTCATCATAATAAAAATAAATAATCAGTAAAGGTTAATATAAAAAATATCACATTTTCTCGTTTCAGAGGTTCTTCAAGAACCTGCAGTGATGGCCAAAATCTCTGACACAAAAGCAGCAAGTGAGGTTAAACTCCTGGAGAGTTTCTACACTATGTTGCAGCTTGAGCCCGCGAAAGCCTTCTACGGGAAGAAGCATGTTGAGAAGGCAAATGAAGCACAGGCTATTGAAGTCCTGATGATATCTGATAAGTTGTTTAGGTAAGACAGCAAACATCACAACTACTGACGTAATGTTGACACAATCATGATTTCAGCAGTTTAAATATGGCATCTTGCTATGGTTCCATTCTATGTGTGCGAAAGCGATGACCATATAAACCTTAAGATAATTACTTTATGGTCTTAAATATCGCGGTAAATTTCGAAAAATGATATTGTACCTTTAAAAGGCATCTCGTGCTTAATGACAACTGTTGCTTTCGAATCGTCAGGACTTCAGTGTTTGCCATTTTAGCCTTTTAAAAGCTATCTCGGTCTTTATAACAACTATTTTTTAAAAAGGTCAGGTCTTAGGAGGTTAAGTCTTTCGAGTTTGATTACTGCGTAGTCATCCAAAACAGACTACTAGTCTTCGGTAGTTACTCTGATGACGTTGTAAGCAACAGTGCGATTAAATGCCCCGTTACCCCTAATACTCGTATAGTCTAGACGTATTGTTTAGGCAGGCTGGGTTTATATTTACAAGTATGTGGGGAAAATCTGTAAAATGTTGACTGTTTGTCAAAATCAAAAGAATTTTCATAATTTTCGCTACTACTCATTTACGAACCTAAACTGATAGGTACGTTCCATTCACCACACTATTTGCGGCGTATGGAGCACAGGTTTCTGTCGACAAGCTAGGCGGTCAAATGGTTAAACATGAAATAGTAAAGGAAAGGAGGAAAAATACTGGTATTTTTATATGGAGTAAATACTAGTGTCCAATCTCTGCCTTTCTTAAACTCCTTTAGGTAAAGGATCAATCTCGTATACGTAACGGACATTCAGACCCATTTTATGTCCCACTACTGCCCTAGCCTGGTTTTTTTTTTGGCTTGCCTATTTACAGTGTAATATTGCTTTCACCTCAAAGCTGCTTGTTTTCTTAATAACATGTTTAATTTACTTTCACTGTAATACACAAGTTGACAATTCAGAATTAAAACAAATATTTCTTAAGCGACTGGCATGCTACACATGGACATTGATACGTAATTTTAAACAGAAAAACTACATGAAACTTCCCATTTTCATGGAATACTCCTATTTATTTAAGCTTTAATTTTCCAAACATCATACTATGTTATGTTTCTTTATTTTTTGTCACTCTTGTAGTTGGCGTGGTCTCATGTGGGTAAAAGCCTCCTCCAGTTGCTTCGATTTCTGCCTGTTAGTGGCAATGCTAAACCACTGTGTTTGCTATCTTCGTAATCACTAGGTGAATGAATGCTCCTATACATGTCTTAACACTTTGGTTGACAGTACGCCTATAGGCGTCGCGTATGTTTTTATTTCCTATGGGGTATGACAGATGACGTCATTTACTGTCCATCAACGTGTTAAAGTGTAACCGGTGTTTGCAGGTGTCAAGACATTCAGCAGCGGAAGGAGTATGTGGCGCTGGTGGACGCGGTGAGGGACAACGGTGGAGACGTGAGGATATTCTCCAGCATGCACGTTTCTGGTGAACGTGAGTAAACCATGTTTTGATTTTTCAAATTCATTTATTACCATTACTACTACTTACTACTTACTTTTTACTACTTTTGTATCCAGTTTTGGCAAGCTGCAGCGTTAAGTTCCGAAATACTGTTTTTTGACTGGTTTCGGAACTACTTGCTACTTTTATACATTTGCAATCACTTAAATATACCTTACCATATAGTTTCGCTATAATTTCGTTGCTGAATGCTTGCTTGTCCGTATGTATGCCACTATGAGCTGTAGCCGATAATTGCAATTCAAATTGAATCTTCGTTCTTCCAAAAAAAAAGTTAATTTTCATGAGTTAAATTTAACCGAAGAAATTGCGTGTCACAGTAAAGTGGCCAAATATATCGTTATTCGTTACACATCCTGACTGCTACAAAAATAAAAATGTATGATATATTGGTTACATTGGTTGTTACTAACTACACGACGCCGACTGCACAAGGTCTTTTAACTTAAGTCTATCTTGTTGTAATTTTGCGAGCTACGGATTTACCTCACCAGACGCAATTTCCTCGGTCTACTTTACTTATAATAGTGGGAAATTCACATCACCACATTATAACATCTTCACATCGGTTAAGCCATTATTCAATTACCTCAATAAAACTCAAATTCTATAAAAGAATGTGCCTGGTAGATACGCCCGTTGTGTTATTTTTCTCTTATTACACTGAAAATATGGCACCCTCTTTTTGTGTTTGATCCTTAGGTTTGATCTATATATGTTGCTTTTTGTTTTTACAGAACTAGACCAGCTGACTGGCGTGGCAGCCATTTTGCGGTTCCCCATGCCCGAGTTGGAAGACAGCGACGAAGATGGGGAGGATTCAGATTCGGATTAATGTTTACCGCGACTGAATGCGCTCAATGATCTATTTTAGTACGATTTCTGAATGGTTTTAGGCATTGTTATTTATACTCTATTATTATATTGTTGTTCATACTCTAAGGGCGTGTAGTAGGTACATGCTTGCACCTTCTATTCGAATCACTAACTGATTCTGATATTGCGGAAGCCGAAGAGGCCGGTGCAAACCCGGCCTCGGACATTGCTAGGGTTGGTCACTCTTTCAGCTCTTTGTTTTTTTTTTTTTTAAGTAATTTAATATTATTTAATAGATAGTACTTTTACAACTTAAAAACAATGCATTACGCATATCAAAATATATAATAAAATAATTTCATTTCTTTCTATGTAGTTCAATAGACGGCAGCACCGTGTCGCGCTATATACAAATCTATAAGTTATTTGAATATGAGATGCAACCATGTATTGCTTGTCCTTAGAGTATAGAAAACGGTGCCGGTAAAACCATTTGGAGATTACAAATATTTAAGAAATTTGGTCTATTTTAGTACAGTCACCAGCAGAATTTTGTAAGCGGGTCATGTCATTATAATTTTCAGTGCACATTCCAATGTCATATCATAAAGAACAAATTTGTGTTAAAATAATTTTGCCCGCTTCACCTGCTCAGGTATGCTGCTGGTTGTACTTACGAGTGGTTAGAAACTGCTGTTTATGCAATTTGCATACAGCTGTACGGTCGGCTCCAAAAATATGTTAACGATTTCGACCCTTACGCTTCAGACATACGTACACAAATGTATACATATTATTAGACGTGACTGTACAGTGATACAAGACTGGCTACATCAATGTAACCAGAATTTTACGAGATAAACAGAGTGAAGATATTTTTAAATTTGTTGTTTATGTTCCTACTATTTACATAAAGTCGAAAGTTGGAAAGGTAACTAAACATATACATATGAGAGGTTTAATAAAAAACTTTTTGTATTGACGTATACGAAGGATAAAATAGAAAAAATTTACAAGTCCAAGTGGTACTCGTATAGCATAATTGGTAGTGCACTGGGCTAGTGATGCAGTGGTCGTGGGTTCAAGTCCCGCTTCGAGTAAATTTTTTCTATTTTTCTTTCGATTTAAATATCGATGATATTCGCTAGCAGACGTTTTTGCTTCATAAAAAACAATTTAAAAAACTTTATGGTCTGTATTCACTCAATTCGCTGTTGAACTTGCTATCGGTATGAACAAAGAACTGTAACTTAAAAATCTCCCTATAGACCTATTTACCACCATTAACCCAGGGCATTTGTTTTACGATAGTCCCTTCAAAGATTACGCAGAAGCCAAACCAAGTCTTTTGCAACGATAAAACAAAAATGTTATTAAAATGTGTTTTTAAAAGTTCTTGTTGTTTCTTTATTTCTAAATATCATCATGTCAGGTTACTTTCGGAGCCTAATCAATGCAAAAAACAAACCTTTTCATAATAGTAGTGTAGAAGATTTCTTTATTTAGAGTGATTTAGAATTTTACTACATAGTACCATGAAATAGAAGTTTTAGTTCTGTATCATGGAACAGAGCCATCAAGCGTGCGGGTAAATCAATCAAAATCCAACTCGCAATTTTGATGAAGGAAATGGATTCGCGGAATCTAGTTCGGAATTGATAAGAAAATGGCCTATATGGACGCTTGCAACTAATTGTCAATAATGACCTGAATAAGTATAATTAATCTGAATAAAAACAAAGCACCAATATCAAAATATAGAATAAAATAATTTGATTTCTTTCTATGTAGATAGACGGCAGCACCGTGTCGCGCTATATACAAATCTATAAGTTATTTGAATACGAGATGCAACCATGTATTGCTTGTCCTTAGAGTATAGAAAACGGTGCCCAAAACCATTCGGAGATTACAAATATTTACGAAATTTGGTCTATTTTAGTACAGTCAACAGCAGAAGTTTGTAAGCGGGCCATGTCATTATAATTTTCAGTGCACATTCCAATGTCATAAAGAACAAATTTGTGTTAAAATAATTTTGCCCGATTTTCCTGCTCAGGTATGCTGCTGGTTGTACTTACGAGTGGTTAGAAACTGCTGTCTATGCAGTGTGCATACAGCTGTACAGTGATACAAGACTGGCTACATCAATGTAACCAGAATTTTACGAGATAAACGGAGTGAAGATATTTTAAAATTTATTGTTTATGTTCCTACTATTTACATGAAGTCAAAATATGGAAAAGGTAACTAAACATATACATATGAGAGGTTTAATAAAAAACTTTTTGTATTGACCAGGAAGGATAAAATAGAAAAATTTTACAAGTCCAAGTGGTACTCGTATAGCATAATTGGTAGTGCATTGGGCTAGTGATGCAGTGGTTGTGGATTCAAGTAAATTTCCCGCTTTGAGTAATTTTTTCCTATTTTTCTTTCAATTTAAATATCGATGATATTCGCTAGCAGACGTTTTTGCTTCATAAAAAACAATTTAAAAAACTTTATGGTCTGTATTCACTCAATTCGCTGTTGAACTTGCTATCGGTATGAACAAAGAACTGTAACTTAAAAATCTCCCTATATAGGCCTATTTACCACCATTAACCCAGGGCATTTGTTTTACGATAGTCCCTTCAAAGATTACGCAGAAGCCAAACCAAGTCTTTTGAAACAATAAAACAAAAATGTTATTAAAATGTGTTTTTAAAAGTTCTTGTTGTTTCTTTATTTCTAAATATCATCATGTCAGGTTATTTTCGGAGCCTAATCAATGCAAAAAAACAAACCTTTTCATAATAGTAGTGTGTAGATTTCTTTATAGAGTGATTTAGAATTTTACTACATAGTACCATGAAATAGAAGTTTTAGTTCTGTATCATGGAACAGAGCCATCAAGCGTGCGGGTAAACTAATCAAAATCCAACTCGCAATTTTGATGAAGGAAATGGATTCGCGGAATCTAGTTCGGAATTGATAACAAAATGGCCAATATGGACACTTGCAACTAATCATCAATAATGACCTCAATAAGTATAATTAATCTGAATAAAAACAAAGCATCAATAACCTGTCAGTATTTATTTCACTTTAAGATACAAGTTAAGCCATGGCCTTCTCCAAAGCCTGAATCTTCTGTTTCTTCTTCTCACTTTTCTTTTCCTCTTTGACCTTCTCATCGTGCAGACGTCTCTTTTTCCTAAGCAGCCAGATCTCCTTCTTACGCGCCTCTTGGCCGGCCTTCATGCTTTTGTAAAGGTTCCTGTGCTTCTTGCGCACGAGTTTCTCACGAAGCCTGAATGCTTGCTTGTCCTCTATTTCTTTTTGATAGGGGTGTTCTTTGTGCGTTACGCCCGATGTAACTGCCATCGCCTTTTTCTGCAATAAAAAATACGGCATAATTTATTATTCAGTGTCAGGTCGTTAAGTAGAAGCATAGGCAGTGATGAATCATCCTATCTTTATTTTATACTACTTCTGTTGAATAAATTTGGATTTCCAGACTATAGTATTATAAAGTGGTTAAATATACCATTACTAATTTGCCCACCTTTAATGCTATAAACTATATAATGCTTACTGTATCTAATAATGTCTAACAACATAAAGGAAAGTATGCAGATTTTGTCTTTATTATGCAGATAACTGAAATCCCATTATGTTAAAAAAAAATTGGCCAATAATATGTATCATTTACAGGACATACATTGTTTTTGACATTTAGTGTAGTATTTTACCTTTTCCTTTGCCAATTTTTTCTTTTCAGTGTCTTGGTCACCACCCTCTGCTTCATCCTCTGAAGATGATTCTTCAGCCACCTCCTCTTGGTACTGTCTGGTCAAGGCTTCCTCAGCCCCCTCATCATCTGAGTTTTTCTCCATGTCTTTGTCTTCATCACTGGCTTCTTCAATATCTTCATCTGAAGCTTCATCATCATCTATTAGAGGGGAAAACAATATGTTGAAAACATAAAATTTAGACATAACCTAAGTGTAACTCTGACTGTATCTTTGTTTTCTGTGTTAACAATTATCATGTTATGTTTTAATATTGTAGTCCTCTCATCCAATGCGGTGATTAACTAGAGCATCAGTTTTTGAAAAATATTTTATGCCAATTACAAGCACCAAACATTGCATAATACAATTAAAAACTGTTGTGAGCCATGTTACTACTACTTAGTTACAAACGGATAAACTCACGTGTAATTATATCGCACTAGGCGACATGTTAGTGAGTGATACACCCTCAACACAAGCGGTGTGTCCTGAATCGGCTTGAAGATGGGTATCAGAGCTTACCCGAAACATGTCGCCTAGTGTGATATAATTACACGCGAGTTTATCTGATTGTAACTAAGTAGTACCAACCATTGCATTATACTTACTTCGAGGCTTGAAATCAGGATCGTTAAGTGCTCTCTGCTCGGGTGGGATGTACACTTGATCCTTGGTCTTGTCAACAAATGGAGACAAGTGTGGAGGCAGTACAGCTCCTATCAAGTACTTGTTGATTGGCAGCAGTGTCCTTGCATTGACACTGTCAAACACCCACTGGGGCTGTACATAGTAACGAGAAAGGAACTGCTTATCCATGCTTGGTCTGTCCACAATCTGGTAGTTTATTGTCTCGTCTGTCTCATCAAAAGTTGCACCAACAAACATATTGCGGTCCCAGGACACCTCACCCCCGAAGCAGCGAATAAGGAACACCAGCGGTTCTCTAGGGACTTCTCTGTTAATGAAAAACTTTAAGCCTTTAAACATGTTTTTTAGTGTCTTTACTTTTTCAGCTTCAAGCTTTGCATCTTCTAGTTTCTGTGGGTCTTCATCTTCTGTGTTGAATATGTCAATTTCGGGCAGTTCTTCAGCTTCATTGGCACCAGCTATTCTGGCTAGAGACATATTCATGGCAGCTATTCTCTCAGCAACATAAGCCCTTTCATCAATTAGGTCTTTCTCAGAGCTTGATGATAAGGCTGCAGTCAGTTTTGGCGGGTAGACCAAATTAAGGGAGTGATACAGTTTAAAATTCACAAAGCCAAGCATCATTGTGTAGAACTCAACGAAAGTAGACATGATTTTGAAGTCTACTTCATCCTTGTTTTGAGGCTGTAAAATAAAGGAAATGTGTTTAGAAAATTAATCATATAAAACATGCAAAATGATAACATTATTTAACCTCCTGGGGCCTATTGTATTTATAAGTAATAATATTAGAAAAACTCTTACTGATAACAGCAATTGGAACAAGACTTCTGCTAATATGCTTGTAATATTAGCAGAAGTCTTGTTCCAATTGTTATACACTATATCAACTTTTGAGTTTGAACAAAAGCCAAGTAGGTGTACTTTCATCACTCAGAACAAATTTGTAGTTACCTGGAATGAGAAATGATGTGGCACAATCCAAGTTATAGTCTGCCCTTCAATTTCAGCTTGATAGTAATATCCCTTAACTGACACAAACACTTTCCGCAAGGCCTTCGCAGCAATCACTGCATGCATAAACTCCACCGTCAGTCTCCGACACAGCATGGACTGATCTCTAGGCACCTTTTTCAACGACGGAAATGTGCTGAACAAGAAGCACAATGTTAGACAGTCATCCAAGTCTCGAAGAGCATCCACAAATGTAGGATATCTCTCCTTTACAATATGATCTATTTTTATATCTGGGTAGTCTCGCAAGAACTTCCTCATCTGTCCATATTGACGCATAGCTCTCGCTTTGCGGATTTTTTGTTGATAGACCTTGAACATACAAATAATATATTACACATAACACCAATAACTCCAGTCAAAATTTACCATAATAAACAATAAAAAAATAACTGTTACTTACTTTTAAATCTCTTAACTTCCATATTATAGGCTCATGTAACAAGAATTTGATGTCTTTTGTGTGATAGAGTGTTTTGATGCCACCCGCACCCTGTTGTGCTCTCTTGCGGTTGCGCGGTTCTCTGGGATAAATACCTTTTAAGATACAAATTCGTCGGAAATCTTTAAGAGACAGCTGCAGTTTCTTTAAGGCAGCTTTTCTTGACATAAACTGAGCCCCCTCTCCAGACGAATACTGTAAAATAGAAGTTTTAATGTGATATGTACAATAAACACGTGTGAGCTACACATTTGTTGGTTATTTGTTACAAACCTTCTTCTTCTTCTTTGCAACCATTTTAATAGGTAAATTTGTATATTTTTGTTAACTATACAATGTCTTAAATGTGCTTTTATTCTTGTTATTAGATTAAACTTTTATTTATTTCTGCAACATGCGCAGCGCTTAAGACGTCATTTTGACAAAAGGAATTTGTAGTATTGCCAGTCGAAGAAAAATAAAACATTTAAAGTAAAACCAAGGTTACGGTTAAGGTATAGTTACATGTTATTAGGCAACTATCCCCCAAGCTGATGCCGAAGAATGTTATTTAAATTGTTGTAATGTTGTAAAGTGTAATTTACTATTATTTTATTTCTTTTTATGTCTTAGGCTAGGTTTTTATTTATAATATTTTTATAAAAGTAAAATATAAAAATACATCTAAACTCTATCAAAACAATAAAAACATTATAAAAAAGATCCCAACCTATATACCCTAGGTTAGGTTTTTTTTATAATGTTTTTACATCCGGCAACGGGGCAGGGCTCAGGCTGCCGGTGGTTAGGGCTGCAGAGAGAGGAACCGTCGGACTATGCGCGCCGTGTCCAGGATTACCGCCTTCTGAATCTGACCCTTGATCCAACCACAACCACGTAGCGAGAGTCTCTCAAGATGTTGGTCGAGACTCTTCGCTATGAGACCGTTCGCAGAAACAACTATGGGTACAATGATCGCCGAATCAACTTCCCACATGGCGGTTACCCAAGTCGTGCGCAAGTGAGCCAAGGCTAAGTACTTGCTGGACTTGTCCTTCTCGGCCTTCACGAGGTTCTCGTCACATGGGACGGTGATGTCGATGAGCATTGCCCGGCGCTGCAATCGAACTATCACCACGATATCAGGCTTATTGGCTACAATAGTCCTGTCCGTGATAACAGATCGATGCCAATAGAGCGTGGCACGACCATTTTCGAGAACTGGCGCAGTGTACTTGTAGTACGGCACTTCGTGGTCCGCAAGTCCATACATAAGAGCAAGCCGCTGGTGTATAACCTGGCTAGAAGATTATGTATGTGCAAGTACTATTATAATTATTACTCTAGTAATTAATTGCCAAAGGTCAATAATTAGAAATATATTCTAATTTACGTACAATTTCCTAAAACTAATTACGATAGGTACTATTTTATTTTGACAAAACTAAATATAAATAACAAGATGTTTTTGGTAAATTTATTCTAATAATCAGGCATGTAAGGCTTATGAAGGTTTATGATTATAACTGCTTATTAAAAGAATACTTCCTAATCGTTCTTCTTAGTAGGCGAGCTTTGCGGATTAGCGAACGATAAATCAAAGCCAAATTGTGATGTTTCCACTCTATAAGGTAAAGGTTTTTTCGATGTTACCAAAAGCAAACAACTGAAGTATATGTTTAGGTATTTGTATTTTATTTGAAATTATAAACGAATATAAATTATTACAGTTACAATAATAAATTAATATATTAAAGATAGGTTTTTATTCTGGCTTTGTATTTTCTTCTTCAGAATCTTCAGGAGTTGCGGCAGTTGTGGTTGTTAATGAGATATCGGCCTGCTTTTTAGCCCCGGCAGAGGGGTCCATCACTAGGTATTGCATCGGATAATACGAAGCAGGCCAAAAGGATGTTGGGTAAGGAGTGATTGCATTACTTTTAGATGCATCATCATTACTTATGCCAGCGTCTTTCAAAACTTTCAAAGCGCTAGCATAGGCGGCGTGTACCATATGTGGGTATAAGTAACTGTATGGATATTGAGGAACAGCTGAACCCGCAGCTATCGTGGCTGTCTCGGGTGTGGTAGCAGTCACCGGTGCTGCTTCGGATTTGGGCGACTGAAATCCAGCATATCCGTACGATGTGTAAGTAGATTCGGGTAGGCCGTATGCGTACTTGGCAGCTGGGCCCGTGATCGCGGAACGCTTTTGAGCGTCAAAAGACTCATGAAGTGGTAGGGCGTTACTCGATAGTGCTGAAAATAGGGGTGCGGTGGTAGGCTGGAGATGTGAACCAGCTGCTAGGAAGTTAATTGGCTTGTCAGTCAACCATTGAGAACTGACTCCGTTATCTTCTGTAGCCGCTACGTAGAGATCTCCTGTAGTGCCATCGCCAGAAGGCTTGATGTACAGACCCTGCACTGCCTGAAAATCACCTCCGGGCCACGCTAGATGACCCTGGATATGGGTAAAAGCTAGGGCTAGTACTACGAATTCCTTATACATTTTTTGAATAACTTATTTTAACACAATAATATTTCAGACACCTTTGAACTTAAATGATAAGTTTCAAAAGAAATACTACGTTTTATAGGAAGTGTACCTTAGCGATAATATTCATCGTTACATAATAAATATCTCGATGGAGATAGGCAAGTTCTTAGATTATGTGCATATGACTAACGTTTGAAATTTTGTATCGCACGTATTTTTGTTAGATTACTAAGTAATAAATTCACGTCTTGGAAGATTGTGAAACAATTATCATTAATTTTAAGAATATTGCGGGATGACAAGCATTAATTAATAGTAGAATATTTCGTTACAACTATGTAATTAGTTTCTAAATATCAGCTAATACTACATGGACATAAGTACTTAGTCGTACCTATTTATGTATATGTAGACGTCGAAATACTTCATTTACCCACTGCACGAAACTGTAGGACCTAGGTACTCCTATAATTTATAAATGTTATAAGTCTGTACTTAAAGTATACGAAATATGGGTTAAACAAGGGAATTAATTTTAGCTGTAGATCATATTATCCAGAGCGCGGGGTTTAACGCTTTTAAAACCGCCCCAAAAGAAGAAAACAAAAAAAAAACCGGCCAAGAGCGTGTCGGGCCACGCTCAGTGTAGGGTTCCATAGTTTTTCGTCCGTCACAGTAAGTGTTCCCACTTCATAGTTAGAAATGGGCTATGTGACACATTGTTGTTGACATATTAATATGAGGTACAGAACCCTAAAAACGGGCCCACAAAGGACGGTAACAACTAAAAAAAGAGTTTTAAATCCCAACTATACATGGAAAATTCGAAAAAATGTTGTCAATTTTAGTCCCATGGAGTGATAACCAGCCAGCGTCATTTGAAGTCAGTCAGTCAGTTTCAACCTAATGTATTGGCATGTATGCTCCGACCCCATTAAATCAGAACGAATCTTAAAACCGCCATGTAGGGTATGAGCGTCCCACCTACACAGGCGCGCGAGCTTAAAGTACAGAGGCTCTAGTGTAAGTTTCTTTTGACTTAAAAAATGTCTCGAATGCGTAAGTGATAATGATATAATATGAGAGACGGTCGCATTGGGCGATGAATATTAGTGCAAATTCTTATTTACGATTAAAACTAAATTGGAGTAAAAGAGAAATGCTCGACATATACGAACTTCGATGTTCGCGGTACCGGGCCGGAAGTGATGAAGTGTGTCTTGTCATTCAATAGAGATTCTGACAGCCATATCTTAGGGAATAAGGGCTAATTTATTAACAATTTGTACGAAACTATCGCCTTAACGACTTTAGTGCTGGAATAATATAAAGTACCTATTTTGCTCGCAAAAAAGCCTAAGATATATGCAATCCTGCGGCGCTTCCGTCTTTCTCGAGGAGAGCAGAGACCATTTTACCAAAAACGCGTAAGATGTATGAAATCCTGCGGCGCTTACAGTTTTTTCAAGTTGATAAAGTTTGTATGGGGGACCAATATTTTCGTTTTTTAGTATGTTACTCGATTTTTTTTCATACTTTCTCACCGTTTAAACCTTCCCTGAGCTATTACAAATATTTCAAGACCAAAATTTGCCAAATCGGTAAAGCCGTTCTCAAGTTATAACGTGACCAAGAGAAATAGGGGTTCATTTTTATATATATTATTTTTTTCAAAAACTATGGAACCTATCAAGTTCAAAATAATTTTCCTAGAAAGTTTATGTAAAGTTCTACTTTTGAGATTTTTTTCATATTTTTGAAACTTGTGGTTCAAAAGTTAGAGGGGGGGGGGGACGCACTTTTTTTTACTTCTGGAGCGATTATTTCCGAAAATATTTACATGATCTAAAAATGATGCTAGTAAACCCTTATTCATTTTTAAATACCTATCAAACAATATATCACACGTTAGGATTAAAATGAAGAAAAAAATCACTCTCCACTTTACGTATAGGGGGGGTACCCTAAGAAAACATTTTTTTCTACTTTTTATTTTTGCATTTTGTCGGCGTGATTGATATTCATATTACTACCAAATTTCGGCTTTCTAGTGCTAACGGTCACTGAGATTATCCGCGGACGGACGGACGGACGGACAGACATGGCGAAACTATAAGGGTTCCTAGTTGACTACGGAACCCTAAAAAAAACGCTTTTAAAATACAAAGCCTTAGTAGTTATTTTTACAAGGGAGCAATATCAGTCTTTAATCTCTCTTGCTACAACGTAGCTATTGAGACCCGAGATAGCCGAATTTTAACAAAAATTGAACTTACACCGATATTGATATGCCAATATTTTTATAAAGGATACAATTAATCGCTGTCTACAACTTATTTGAAAAGTTATATAATTGATATTACATTATATTTTAAAATCATCAATCAAGAGGTTAATCCGGTTTTAAAAATGGCCTACACGCACTCTTATTGTCTTGGACTACATTTTGCACACCTGACCCGTTAAGCTAGTTGTGCAGCTGATTGTACCTAACGATAAACACCTAAATCATTATCTTACCCTGCAAATAAGTGTTCAAGTTGGTTACCATGACATGCCGCCTACTTGTTTTTTGAATCTGAGGTCATACATTGAAAATAAAGCACTTTTTTAGCCACCTAGCGTTCAAATGGGAAAAGGAACATGCCCGGTACCATGAACATCGAAGTTCGTATATTTCGAGCATCTTTCTCTTTTACTCCAATTAAGGCGTCATGAGAGTGACAGAGACAATCGTCCGAAATTTACGAATGTCGTTTTTCGCGGTAGCGCATGGCCGGGACATGATTGTTGAAAATTCTCTCCATATGAAAAAATCCAAAGTTGGGTACTCATTTAATTCCTTTTAACCGTGCAATATAAAACAACAGAAATGAGTTTGATGGTATTTTGTTTTATGCAAAGACTGCGAAATGCGTAAAAACATTACAGATTAATGAATTCGTAAATTGTTAAAAAAATCACTTCCAAAGAGTCTTGCATTTCGTTATTTAGTGCACGAAAGCCATATAAATGGTCTCTAGCAGGAGGGCGTGGTTAACGCAAATCAATGTAACTTGGGCTTTATTAAATCTTAATGCACGTTGTGATTTCAAAGAGCAATGAAA
The DNA here is from genome assembly GCA_022674325.2 of Grapholita molesta. NCBI lineage: Eukaryota > Metazoa > Arthropoda > Insecta > Lepidoptera > Tortricidae > Grapholita > Grapholita molesta. Next base: position 13,244,357 of record CP053130.2, on the reverse strand, counting down.
TGTAGATGATTTGTGTAAAAAATACAGTGAACTATCACTTACGAGTTCTGTTCTTTATCTTATCTTTATAAAATGTATTACTTAATTTACAACCATGCGTTCTTTGACAAATATTACATTTTGCTCCGGTGTCTTAACTACCTATGTAAATAAAAAATATATATATCCGACGTTTCAAGAACATCTTTTAATGTCAATATCCTTCTTGAAAAGTTTGATGTTATTTTTCAAATATGGACATAAGCTTATCACCGTATATCTTAAGAGGTTTGAATACCGCTTCCACAGAGTTCTGTGGAAGCGGTATTCATAGTTATGAGTCAGTTGATTGTTAATAAATACCCCTATGCATATTTATCACATAGGATTAACTTTTGTTAAATGTGTGAAATAAATACAGTTTTTTTTTATAACCGAGAGTTGAAAAACACGTTATAAAAACCAGGGCTTTATGAAGACAGCAGTCAACCAGTCGCCCACCACCAACAAATTGTATGCAGCTCTATGAAGAGTATCTCACCTAGGTTGCCCGGTGAAATATAGGCCTTAGAGAATTTGACATCTTTAGGTACATATTATGGAAATAGGGATCATTAATAACAAAGGTACTCCAAAATCTCCTCCATATTTGAAATACATCTAAGATTATTGTTAGTTTAGTCTAGTTTTTGTTCGTAGACACAAACACAGACATAAGATAAAAACAAAAAAAAGTGCAATGAAATTACCTCATCTCAGCATATTGCTAGCGAATAGCCAAAGAATTGTTAGTAGAACAACAAACTATTATATAAATTATATTAGAATAGAATTGTTAGTAGAACAAAATATACCATCATTCAGACTGAAAATGAAAATAATATAAAATCTCAATCTTCGGTTTACCAAATAAATTGCCTTTATTCTAGTTTCACTACACAGTTTCCCAACACCATCGATCGTAGCCATGCGCGTTTACTTCGTATATTTCTTATCGAATTACATTCTTACTTGCACCATGGCTTACATGACGTCAGTGTGTATAAACAAGAACGAAGAGTTTTCCATGTGTGCGTGGAAATGTGCACCGACTTGTATCAATATCAAGATGTTGGCGATGAAAGCATCTTGCCCTAATGGGTGGTCTTGCCATGTCGGGTGTCGGTGCGCCCCTGGGTTCCTCAGGGACGAGTGGTCGAAAAAGTGTGTTATGGTTATGGATTGTCCAGGTAAATTGCTTGTCCAGAAACTACTTAGAGGGTCTGTTTTCTGTTTAGGTGGGGGCTCTACCAATTTGGCTAGCATTACGTGTAGGTACAGGAATTATAGGTACTTTAGAAGTGGTAAAAAGAATTCCTACGGTGTTTGTATTATTAAATATGTTGTCTAACTAGGTAAATTATGTCCCGATGTACCTTACCTATTTCTAATGTGAAAGTTCCCTGAAACTGCTCCAACAGCTCCATTGATTTGAAAAGATTCTTATTAATAATTGCAAACCAATAATAGTTGGGTACTTATGTAATATAAAACTCTTAAATTTCTTATTTAAATCGAAAGAAAAATAGAGAAATTTGACTCGCAGCGGGACACGAACCCACAACCACTGGATATCATTTTTCTATTTTTCTTTCGATTTAAATATCTTTGATATGCTAACAGACGTTTCTGCTTAATATAAAAACAATCTTCAATTTGTTTTTATAAGTATAGTTACTTATACGTTACAGCTACGAAAGTCAAGCGTATTTTTCGCAATATTAAGCTAAGTATATATTTAACTGCAATGAAGTAGTAGTTTACTTATGAAATTTATGCAGTGCCTGTCAGTGAATTAATTTCGTCTGTTACACTGATACATACTTAAATTAAGATTACGAGTAAGTATCTTGAAACAGTATCAACAGAATTGTCGTAATAATTCAAGGAATATAAAAATGCCAATGTTCACTTCTTTAAGAACTTGTTATGAAATAACTCACGTATCGAGCGTTGCCAGCAATTTGTTTTCGTGACGAACTCTTTGCATTCTATATTTTACCGAATCATTTGGGTCATTTTATTTTATAATAATCATCTGAACTGAAAAATATAACTTCGCAAATAAGGTCTAAAGGACAACTAAATACCTGTAGGTTATAATCCTCGCAGGACTGTACTGTTGAAGTGGCAATGGGCTGGCTACGTAGCCCGGAGAGGAGGATGGCCATTGTGGCAGAAAAATCTTATTATGTACCTATAGGAAACCGCAGTGTCGAACGTCGACTAACTAGATAGAGCGATAATCTCGGTGATGAAATGAAGTCGGTGGCGGCAGAGGGCTGAAGATTGCTCCCTATGGCGGTTAGGGAGGGCCTATGTCCAGCAGTTGACATTAGTGATTGTTAGGTAGGCTATAATGGAATGCCGCTATACAAGTAGGTACATTCGCCATCAGATAAATCGGAGCTGTGGACGTGGTCACAAATATCTGAACAACGCCTCTATTGACAAGGCGATAAAGTGACAAAGACAATACCGCAATCGCCGACCCGCCTGCCAAGACTGGCGATTATTTAATTGAACCCTCCATGCTCGAAGATAGCTCTCCGACGGGGTCTATGGGGGAGGCCTGTGCGTACGTTCGGGGCTGATAGCAACATGATTAGTTTTGTCATTATATCATATCCTCATTAAGCTTCTTATCTTAATATTGTCTTCGGTTGCCGCGATAATTACTCATGAAATAAAACAACTAAAATGGATTAAATCGCGTATACTAATTTAAACTTCATCCCGACTTTTCGAACCCTTTAGCAGAGTCCACCCGATGACCACGAACGCTGCTAAAGGGTTCGAATTCGAAACGTCGGGATGAAGTTTAAATTAGTATACGCGATTTAATCCGTTTTAGTTGTTTTCTTCTTATTTTATCTTATGTTATGGGGACCCTTTCGGATACACTTCGACCCATTGGGATTTTTTGTGTAATCTCTTTAAGTTAAAATAATTAGGTATCTCATTAAGTTTAAATAATTAGATCACATCATTGTACTAGCACGTTGCAGAAATGCTGACAAAATGCAGGTAGCATTTCATTATCATCATCATCATCATCGTTCATCTATTCAAAGACATCAACGGTCCATTATTTTATGAGTAACAACCAAGTAGTGATTTAAAATGAAGTGTTAGTGACTAGTTATTGACATTTTTTCATACAACGACGGCGGCAAACAAGCATACGGTCCGCCTGATGGTAAGCAGTTTCCGTAGCCTATGAACACATGCAACTCCAGAAGATTCACATGCGCGTTGCCAACCCTAAATATTTGAGAATAAAAATAATACATACAGAAATGATCACCCAGTAACGGTATTATAAGCGCTAGCTGAACCCTGAGTTTGTCATGACAATATCTTAACTCTCTACTTAATAAAATTAAACCTAGACATGAAACATAACTTAGTAAAAGTAAGTTTATATAAAAAAATACGAGAATATAAATCTAAAATAGATACGAGTATACCTATTTGGCTTTATGTTTAATTACATTCATTAGGACGTGAGATTTTGTATGACTTAAAGTAGGTACGTCTAGGTATAGTTAATTGAGGCCGCCCATAGATGATTTCATTGCAATTATTCGTGTTAGATACTTTGGTGTTAAATATGACCCAAAATCGAGTATGCATAAAATATTGGTCAGCTCATAATGCAAGCTAAGGTATTTGCATTCGATTGCAAAATATATAAAAGTTAGCGTGTAGTGAAATGTGATCACAGTAGCTGAACATATCGAAAATGCAGGTCGTTGTAGCTATCGTCCTATCGTTGGCAGTGTCGGGGTTGGCTAAGCCATTCTATGGCCAGTTTCTGAGAGTACCCCGATCACATCTCGGTTATGGTGGCTACGTCTCTCCTTGTGCTGCCGCTGGCGGCTACCATCACGCCATTCCCGCGTACCACGCACCATCGTACGGGCCCGTGGGCTACGGACATGCTCAGATCGGCGGCTACGGCGGAGGCTACGGAGGACCTCACTACAGAGCCGACGATGTAGAAGAAGCTAACGAAGAACCCGAAATGATGAGCTTCTCGGAGATGGACCAGTCGGAAAATGCGCCTGAAGCGCGATTCGTATCGCTTGGCGGAGGTGGAAGTTACGCTGCGCCCCACGGAATCTCTTCGTACGGCTCTGCGTCTCCTGGTGCCGTAGGCGTGTTCCCAGGCGCTCACGTGAGCGGCTGCAATGTTCCGCTACTATTGAGCTGCTCCCCGTCGATCGTGCCGGGTCGTATCGTGTCCCACGGGTCGTCCTACGGTTCGCATGTCGGCTATGGGTCGTCTGCTCTATCTGGTGCCTCCATCGCCGGAGCTGGAGCCTACCGCAGTGAAGCCGAGACTCCCCACGATCAGACCCCTTCGGAGCAGCCAGCTGAATCGCACACCACCACGGTACATGAAGCCGCCAACATCACCCCAGCCAGGACTCAGTGAAAATAGATTTAAATTAATATAATATGTGTAATAAAATATTATGTTTGTTATTCTTTAGATAATTAATAAATTATTACCTAATTTTATACTAACATTGTTTATAATTTACTAAACCGTAATCCTTAACCCTTTGCGGCGGCCCTTGACTTGATATGAAGTCCGAACATTTCGAGCCCCACACGCGACGACTTGATATCAAGTTGAGGCCTTATTGGACTTAGGTCCTTACAAAAAACTGGGTTGTGACGCACGTCAGAATTTTGTTAATAGATCCAGCCGCATTTGGGTTATAATTTTAATTACCTAATAACTACTGTCAATTGGATGAATATGGCTCTACTATAAAAAATGACGGAATTATTTACGGTATTGCCCTAGTATTGCAATACAGTAAACTAAGGCTAAGGCTTAGTTACTTCAAATTAAGGATAAGAAAATAAATTCATCAGCTAATCGGCTAAGTAGTTTTGCAGCCTGTCCTCCGTTTTAGTTTAGATGTGTCGTCGGAGTACAAAATATTTCACTTTTTCTTAACCACGTGACATTTATTAAAATTGATACTTTTTTTATAAATAGCGTTTGTTACTTGTAAATCAACGCTAAATATTAAATTAAATAATTTGATTTTTTCCTAGTAGGATGTACAGAGTTGTATATTTGACTACTTAAATGTAGGTATGAAGTACTGATATTTAAACTGAAAACATTACAAATAAAGATATATTTTCTCGGTGACCTGTAAGAAAAAAAAAAACAAAATTTCAGTGAATCGGTCAAACTAAAGGGTATAGATTCGAGTTTTTATGGTTTCCCCGTCATTTACATCTCATACTTACTTACCAGTAACTTAATTATCTGTCGTATCTGATATTAACTAGATAAAACTAACGTTCCAATACGTGCTGAATTTCTATAAGTCTAGTTGCACCACTCATTATCTGCGCAGATGTTTCCGTAGATCTATAATATAAATAGTCCTTCCGATATCACTTCACCATTCACTCCTACAATGAAGCTCGCAGTTGCCCTCGTCGTCGTTGTTGTTTCATCAGCCTTCGCAGCACCCACCGATGAATTGAACTTGAAAGAGAGGACGAAGAAGTCTCCTTCTATTTCGTCGTATGGTGGTTCTTATGGAGCTCCTTATGGGTCTCCTTGCTCAGGGGCTGCTCCTTTAGCACCTATAGCGCTATATTTGGCTCCGCAAGGCGGCCCGCACTACAGAGAAGACGAAAAAACTGATGCGCATTCGGAACAAGCACGCTCATACGATGGTAGCTACGGAGCTTCTGCGCCTGCAATTTCTCTGCAACCGGCAGCCCTAAGCGAAGCAATTGGCTACTTCCCTCATGGAAATATCGGCCCTTGCGGAGTGCCACTGCTCCTTAGCTGCTCACCTAACGTCGTTGCTGGTCATCTAGCCGGTCATAGTTATTCGGCTCCGGCCTACAAGCAGGCGGGGAAGGAAGAGACCACAGAGCTGAAGGAAGCGATGGAGAACTCCTGGACCGAAGCGCAGAGAGACGCGAACAATCTTGAACATCATCACCATCATCATCACCATCCTCATCACCATTTGGATGGCCTTGTCCTTACCGGTGACCACAAGGCTCAGGACGATCACGCTCATATGCACATGTCCACAGTATAAATGATATAACGTAAATGTTCTGTTTATGGATGATTTTGATTTCACAAATGAATGAAGTAATTTATTAAATTATTTATTTTTCTATGCAAATAAAATGTAATTGAAATTTAATAAGTGGGTGTTTTGTTTCCCTCTGAGGTATATATCGTTTAGATAATATTTTGTATGTGTATTCCGAGAGCAAATGTCCAAGCTACTATGAAGAATACCCAAGTCACTATAGGTGAGACCATATTATTAGGAAAGTTCCTTCCATCTCTGCAGGGGGCCCGTTTTTGAGTGTCATGCACGCGATATCAAAAAACTTTGAGAACGAAAATAATCGCACACAAAAGTTCTCTCAATTATTTTGTGCCAGTGCCTGAAATGTATAATTTATATACCCACGATTATTCATTTCTATCATTAATGAATGGTTCTCATACCTAATCATAATCATAATTTATCGAGTAAGTACCATTTCCTTCGTTTCTGACAGACTTAATAAAATCCTAACTCTGACATTGATACCTGCTGTAAAGCCCTGCCTGTCGCTGAAAGCAACTAAATTCAGTCTGTTTTTAATGGAAGATAGAGGGTTAGTATATATAGCAATGTATGCAAAACATGTAGATACCAAAAAAAATATTACAGGACATTCTTACACAAATTGACTGAGCTCCACGGTAAGCTCAAGAAGGCTTGTGTTGTGGGTACCTACTCAGCCAATGATATATATATATATATATAATGTGCAAATACTAATATATATATATATAACACCCTTGACTCAGGAACAAATATCTGTGCTCATCACACAAATAAATGGCCTTACTGGGATTTGAACCCAGGACCATAGGCTTCATAGGCAGGGTCACTACCCACTAGTTCAAACCTGTCGTCAAACTCAAAGTTTCTAGCGCATTTCAATTGATATACACGCAGAAATCTGTCTTTTTGTGAAGCAATTAAAAAACGGCACATACATTTGCCTACGTTTTATCATACTAATCCTATCGATTAATGTAACGAAATAGTGTTTGTTTTTTAAATTTTAGTTGGTTTGAGTCCCGGGTGCGGCAACCAAGTACTAGAAAATATTTAATGCGTTTAGTCTCTTTATAAAAATAAAGGAATAAATAATAATAAATAAATTAATGTTTTTCCAGTAGAGGGAACAATGGTATTCCCGAAATTTGGGAGGCGTAGGCGGAGCCGGATCGAGTCAACACAACCGCCCTTTTGCCAAATAAATGCTATATATTAAATATATAATATATATCTGTATATTATATAAGACATATTTTTTAATAGATTATTTGTAATTATTCTATAATAGGTATTTTTAATTAACACGGAAAAATACAAATGACGTCGAATCGTTCAACCACAAACACGAGTATGAAAGTGCTTATCATTGCATATATACCTAACCTACGCATTCACATTGGCCTACTTTTTCGAAATATCTCTGTACACACGCTGTTGTTTAGAAAAAGAGACTAATTAAACTATTTTGGTTTTCTGGACAATCTCTATTAACTCTAATCCTTGTCAGTCAGCAGTAGAGTTTGCTAAGCGGGCGAGGTGTTTGTTCTAAATGATCCTGCCACGCTCTTATTCTCTTAACAATAAAGTCGTGGTAAGCTCATTATATCATAACCATTTAGGCCGTGGTTTCTTTCGCGGACACGCGTCGGTCGCCGGTCGCCAGCAGCGGGTGGTCAGAGAAACCAGGGCCTTAGATACATCTGCTGCTGACTACAATTTACCAAATGTGTTGATATGATAACTCAAAATATGTTTATGCGTGTGCGGACCGGGTACCTACTGTCCATAAACTGCGACTGAATATACTGCGATCGCCAACACACCTAACAAGCGTGGTGCTTACCGCATTGAACCCTCTACGTTCAGAGATCGCTCACTGTGACGGTTTATGGGGGAAACCTATGTCCAGTAGAGGACTTCCATGGCTGCTAGGGTGTGTAGATTCATATTTAGTGTTGGGATATGAATGAATGATAAAGTTAATATTGTCTTCAATTGCCGGGACAATTACTCATTAAATAAAACAACTAAAACGTCACGTCGGACTCCAGCACCCAGCACCCGATGACCACGAACGCTGCTAAAGTGTTCGATACGTCGGGATGAAGTTTAAATTAGTATACGCGATAAAATCCGTTTGTTGTTTTATTTCCTAATGATAACGTCGTTGTTTCTGCCAGGTTTAAGTATATATAAAATTTAAATTGAATAAGTTTTAATAGGTACGATAGTAAAGTACCTTAGGATCATCTTGGTGCATTTGAAACCATGTCAACTAAATAAAAAATAGTATTTGATTTTTTAGAAATCTGTAGATACCAAAGAGGTATTTAATAGAACACTCGAATAATAATGGTCTCATTTATCCTAAAACGGTAATTGTTTTGCAATATACAAGTTAAATGATTTGATACGGAAAACGATTTCTAAAATCTATTATCTATTTTTGCCTAAAATACGTGATAAAGGTAACGTTTCAGCGCTATTCTTAGAATGCGGAACGATGACATGGTTGCGCGGAAGGGCCGCCTCAGCATGTGCCTCACGACTCACCGCAGGGGGCACGTACGCTGGCCGGCCGACAGCGGTGGGACGGTTACAAACTAAACAGTATAAATGTTTCAACAATTCATCTCTACATCACACAACAACAGCACACGATGAAGACACTGGTTGTGCTAACCACCCTAGCGGTGGTCGCCGTGGCCGGGCCCACCTTCCGGGCCGATGACACAGATCTCGACGCCGCCAAAGAGAAGAGATCTCCAACCTTAGGGAAACTGCACCATCATCTCCCGTTGCCGATCCATCATCACCAACCCTACGTGCAGCCAATCATACCGCATCACCTGGGTCTTAAGAAACCCGTTATTGTACACCAACCGTATGGACACCACGGCCATATCTTTCGCTCTGATGACGAACAATTGGAAACTCACTCAGCCGAAGCCAAGGAATCTAAGAAGACTTGCATGAAAGAAATGGAAGCCAAGTGTGATGATGAAATTTCTGCTAAATCCAGCGAAATTGAGGGCACCACTAAGGTGGAGGACATCGATGGAAGCGTTTCGGACAGTGAAGTAGCACAAAGCTTGAAGATGGCAAAGGAAGCTGTTGACACTTTGCAAAAAAAACTGCAATTAGCTGAGAAGAATCCTAGAATGACGCAATGGAAACATGGAGAATCGGAGGCTGATGGTAGCATGCACGAGAACATTGAAACTGCCAAACTAGCTCTGGAGCATATGCAGCGTAATTTCGTTAACTTGGAATCCATAAACGAACACGCCAGAGCATTCAAGAATGCTGAAGTACATGATACAAATTTGAAGCTCGAACCTGCATTCAAGAGTTCCAAAGATTTGAAGACAGATGAGGAAAGATTAGCTCAATGGAAAGATGCCATTGAAACTATTCAGAAAAATGTTGAGCTAGTCAGAAACATTGAAGACAGTTTTCAAGACAACGAGCATTCTGAGAAGTCTGCCGATCTTCAAAAAAGCTCAAGTCTTAAACATGAAATCAGCAATAATGGTAACGAGGACACAATTACATTAAAGAAAGAAAAAAGTTCTGACATGAAGGTGACTCAAGAAATTGAAAAGAAATCTGATAATGGTAAATCAAGTTTGCACGCTCGTGAAAACGATAAATTTAAAACAGAAGACATGAAGATGACTCAAGATGCTGAAAAAACTACTGATGGTAAATCGAGTTGGCAGGCTCGTGAAAATGAAAAATTCAAGACAGAAGAAACAAAGATGGCTCAGAATATGGAGAAAAAATTGAGTAATGACAAATCTAGTTGGCAGGCACGCGAGCACAAAAAAAATCTTGATTCCAACAACGAAATGGAAACATCTGCATCTACATTAAGCGAAAAAGTTTTCAGAAGTGATAAACATGAGTTGGAAAATAATGCTGATACCTTAGCGATTCCAAATGCTAAATCTTCACAAATCCAGTCATCCATTTCTCCAACCAGCCAACCGAAATCATCCGAAATCAGTGATATGAAACAAGCAAAGCAAGCACACATAGAAATCGATATGGATACACCTGTAGTTGATGCTGTTGACACCACCAATTTCATGAAATCTGCTGAGCATAATCAAGCTGAAGACCACAAGGAAATCGAACACGACGTGAAAGCACACGCGCACCACCAAATGGCAGGCGAGCATCACCAAGGTCTACACTCATCTCGCATGCAGCCATCTCATATGGGTCATAGTATGAGCTTACAACACCAGCATCAGCAGAAGTCATTAAGCCCCATCATGCACCCTAAGGAAGCACACGAAACCGGCTTAGATATGCCTAAAGAGAGTAAAATATTGGATCAACATAAATTATTTATCTCCTCCAATGATGGTAAAGAGGCACATGAGATGGCTATGAAGTCATCTGACCAACTGACAGGTCAAAGTCAATTGTCCGGAATGGCTGCTAAGCACACTGACTTTGTTTCTTCCAGACATCACCCAGAGAAGTCCTCCCATGGCGCTCATGGTAAGTCAGCAGAGGCCGGGTCGATGTTTGCTCCGAGCGGCATGAACTCTGACTTTAAAGAGGCTTTAGTTCCGGTCAAGGCATGGAAGGATGCACAGTCGGCTAGAGGAGCTTACGGATCCGGCGCAGCAGCGTTGAGTAGCTATGGCGCTGGGTATGGGACCGGCTCAGGCGCTGTTGGCGTGTTCCCGAGCGCGCATGTTGGCGGCTGTGCCATCCCGCTGCTCCTAAGCTGCTCGCCTAACGTGGTGGCTGGCCACTTAGCTAAAAGCCACTCTTACGCCGCACCCAGCTACAGCGCGCCAGGATACAGGGGCAGTGAAAATCTGAGCTCACACTCCAAACGCGACATCACAAAAATAAGCCGAACTCCCTCCAACAAGGGATCGCAACACAAGACTATTCTTATTACCGAAAAGCTTTAAAATAATTTAAAAGATAACCTGGAACTGAAATAATGGAAATGCCCGTATAATTTAATTATTTATTTCTTAGAAACGATAAGTATTTATTAACTTATTTTTTTGTATTAAATACATGTATCAACGCAATCACAAATCTAAAATAAACTATTTACAAAAATGTTATTTTATTACTTTTTCATGACAAAAAACCTTGTTTAGTAGGTGTTTCGTTTATCTGCCGCTGCGGATATTTTTGTATCCTAGACTATAAATATATACAAAAAAAAACTAGCAGAATATTAGTAATAAAATATGCATACCATAAGAAAACTTAACAACTCAATCATCATCGTTCATCATCATCATCATCATCATCTTCCTCGCATTACCTGGCATGTTACCACGGCTCATGGGAGCCTGATTTTCGTTTGCCAACTAATCCCAGAAATTGGCGAAAGCACTATTTTTACGAAAGTGACTGCTATCCGACCTTTCAACACAGAAGGTAAACTTGGCCTTATTAGGATTAGTCCGGTTTCCTCACCGTGTTTTCCTTCACCAAATTATATTTCGTACATAAGTTTCGAAAATCTCATTGCTATGAGCCCCGTCTCGGTTTGAACCTGCGACCTCCGGATTGCAAGTCGCACGCTCTTACCACTAGGCCACCAGCGCTTTAACTCAACGTATCAAACTGCAGAAAAGGTGTTAAAGTGCCTAGTGTACTGGAGTGTGTTAAAAATACGTTAAGTGTATACATTTTAGTGTAATCGTTAATAAATTTCGTGGGACCAGGTCAATCTGTAAATCTGGAATATGAATTATGTATTTATATTCGTAGCAGGGATAGCTGTTAACCTTGGAACGTATTAAAGTACTGCTCATAATTATACTTGTCACTACAGCTCAAAATCTCAAGTGTGCACTTAAAAAAACTTTAAGCGGTCTGGAATTTGCAAACACACAGTATCGTTTGCCAAGTAATTTGAGGAAGGTGTCAGTTTAAGTAATACGATTAAGTGTGGCATGGTTGTGAGACAGAAGTCAATTGTGTGTCAACCATGTATTTAATGATATTTCTTGTTTTCTGTGGAGCCGTTGTACTCACCAATTCTTACCCGGCCCCAGTTTTGGACTACTATAATCCCAATATCGGAGATGTCGAAGATTTTCGACAATATCGGGATAACTATCACAATTATAAGCAAAACCCGTGTGTGCGAATTCAAAATGGTGAAGTAAAGTGCTATTTTCAAAATGAAATCCTTGAAAACATACCAGAAATCCTGGATTACGCATTACTTCCAGAACCCATGGATATATCCGGAAGTCAAAATCTAGATATTTATAATGAAAATGTCAACTTGGAAAATTCAGCCCCTAGGGCACTCGTGTCGCTGAATCCTAACTACAACGTCTATAATTATGAGAGCTCTCCAATACATACATACATTCATGGTTTGGTGCCTCAAGATACTCCAGTTGTGTACGAAGATATATATACGCCTGAAGATCTATCGCCTTTCAATCGCCTTGCGAGGAGAACTTCGAGCTACGAAGAATTTTTGGCTCAGTTGTCACATGACGCTCAAATGAATAATATTCTACCAACAATGCCAGTTCTGAGGACGGCTGGTAATCAATACGTACCATATGGTATCGGACCGGTACCAGTCCAGGCTTCCTTCCCACAGGCTGTTAGTGGATGTGCCAGGCCACTTATTTTTGGCTGTTCCCCCACTATTTACCGCGGAGTTTTAGCACATAAGGGATACCCATATGCCCACGCGGCGCAAGTACCAACCGTACCCTCATACAAGGAGTCAACGTGGAACCGTAAAGTAATTCGTAATAAAGTTAAACCGACAGTTGATACAAATAAGAAAGATATGAAACCCTCGAATGACCAAGTTACTGATGACTTTATAGTTAATTAAATAGTGAAAGGTTTTATCGTTAACTGTATGCAAGTTATATTCAAGTATTTAAAAACCTAGTGATAATGATAACTCCGGTAGAAAGGAGTTTTCATCATATAGTGAATAGGTACTCTATTTTCTCAAAACACTTAGCTTAGATACTAAATACCTAGATACAAAGTTGCTCTATTTTTAATACAATAAAGGTATAATCATTCTACCCGTGACTTTTATTTAAAACCCTAGCAAACTCAATATTTAATGAAAGTAAATAATTTTCGTACGTACGAAGTTAAAGTTCATTAAGTATAGTTGAAACTTTTGAAATCGTCTGTTAAATATACATATTATATTGCATTCACAATTAAAAAAGATAATATTCATTTGTTTTCATGTAAAATATTTTTGTAATAAGGGGATGTGATCCAAAATTAGAAGTACGGACTCCTGCGAAAAGCTTCATGTCCCTACATTGCAGCGGATTGTGTAAAAACAGTTACTTCTGTATTAGGTGAAAAACTTAACTGAAGGGCTATGCTTATGTAGTTGTGCTGAGAATTAATATGAAACTTACGTCAGAAACGTCAAAATTTGAATATAGAACGCCGACATGCGCTTACACACATGTTACTACTACATTAGTCCAGGTGCTTTCGCTATGTTTCCACTTGTAGCTCTGGTATGTCGCTGGTTTCAGTATACTTTGTTTTTATTATATTAATCTCTTAAACTACATAGATTTAATTGATAGGGTGATGTAGAACTGTATCCGTGCGAGTGGATCGTTTGTTAAAATAACGCATAGATATCTGGACAGTCCTCCACAATGTCATTATCGGATTTGTAAATATTTTGTTGAATCATGTAAAACTACACTCAACTTTTGAAGATTTCTTGTAACAATACTTGTGCTTAGTCTTAATTAATCTTAATTCACGAAGTTTCTTCTTTATGTTCGGAGATAATCGCAAGACGACAATGACGTTTGAGGAGAACTACCCACCTACCATGTTAGGTAGAGTGTAAGGTGTAAACATTTGATACCTACGTATATGAAAAATAAATCAATTGAAGTATGTTCTTTTTTCAGAGCACGCGACGTGCCCTCCCGGAGAGAGTATGGGCTACTTTCTTCAGTGCGTAAAGCCCTTTAAGACTAGCCACTTCAACCAGTCTCACTGGGAGCACTACCCTGACCTCCGCGAACATTACCCTATCAACGATTAAATATTAAAGATTGACATTCTTTTAAATCGCTTTTTATTATACAGAAAAGTCAGACCTTATTTATTGGGCTTAACCCTCTAAATTGCATAAAAAAATCTATGAACATTCGTGTTTTGGCAACAAAAGAAATCTGTTAAGGGTGACCCATTGGAAAATAAAACTTATCCTAAAAGTTTCTTCATCAGGATCCTCGTGATTTTAGGTATTTGAATTTGTAATAGAAAAACAGGCGTTATTGATCACTTTTAACAAATTTAAATGGCCCACAAATGTAACACGACAACATAATGTAACTTTTCGGTCTTGTCTGAATAATTAAGCGTGAACTTTGTATGGATTTTTTTTTTTGTGTTTTTTGCATTGTTATATTATTATACTGGTCACAGTTTATGGTAACGAGCATCAAATCTAAGTATTTATAGAAATTTGATTCTTAAGTTATCGTCACAAAACGGACACAAATAACTTTTCTATAAATCACGCCAATTGGGGACATTAATTTCAGACAACTCCCGATTAAGAGTTTAAGTTTTTTTTAACAACTTAAATAGGTACGCAGCAGAAGTAGCTAAGCATTTCAGGTGTTCAAAATGAGGTCAACACGTCTCTATTGTCAAGAGAATAAGAGCGTGTGTAGGTCATTTTTAACACTTCAAACGCTTAGCAACTTTTGCTGCTGAGTGTATGTGGACATAAATAATTTCGTCAGGTTACAAACAAAACTCACTAACTACTTCAAAAAATATTAAACAAGAATCAACCTTATTTAAGTTACAATATGATTCACTATGGTTGTTAACTTGTTTTGTCACCTGACGATTTTGGTTTAGTTGTTTTAATTTATCATATAATCTAAGCCTGACAAGGCTGTTTACAGAAAATTACAGATATCCTTAATCTCAATCAGTTTTAAAACTATAGTAGTTTGCAACGATAAGAGTTAAACGGAAAGGAAGATAAGTATTGAATAATATTTATGTGAATCGGCTTTTTCGTGGTAACTGTGTAACGTGGTAAGTTACGGGTGCGTCAATGCAAGTCAATGTAATTCGATATTTACTTTGGATCGTACGATCGCTCGGTTTACACGCAATATACACGTAATCACTATAGTCATAGTTAACAATTTTAAAACAGATAGAAACTTTATTAAAATTATTTTGCAAAGTTTCTTTGATTGAACAATTAATCAGGTAATGAAAGTCTGGGAAATAGTTATTTGTGTGTAACACAAAACTTTTCCCCTCACTACAGCGAGGAAAATGAAACATGCAAAAAAACGTTTTGAAATCGCATTGACTTTTTCTTTGCGTTTAGATACATTCGACATTCTTACAAAAGGTGCCTTTAGCTTGGTTAGCTTGTGGTGGCCAGTACGATTTTCGAATATTCTAATTCGATTTTCAAAATGCGTTTTTACCCTTTCGTATTAAAGGATAAACAAGCGCTTTACGAGCTAGTGAGGGGAAAAAAATATTTTGGTAGGTTTGGTAATGATTAACACGTCCCCTGTCCCATATAACGATCTGACAAAATCACAACTTCAACTGTGTAGGTATTTAGCAGTGGCGGCGTATCACTTTTTTAGTAAGCAATAGCCAATATAACTTTGCTTTTTCTTCGTAAACCCCTGGAAATTACAACAATTATTTTACACTTTACTGCATAATATGAGAAAATATTTATTTTAGTGAACACACTAACAATAGAGTTGATAATGAGATCTATCAAATATAATACTGTATGCAGCAAATAAAGGGTTAAAATGGGACAGTCACCATGTATGATAATTTGAACGAGTTTCCGATATTTCGGCACTGTGGCAAGCGCCATCCTCAGAATTATTCCGCGCCATCCTCATGCTTATCTCGTGCTCATCCTTAGCTTAAAATCTTATACAGCCCATGGAAAATATTGATTTTTTATGAGAGGTAGGGCACAGCGATCACGCTTGAATCTGGGGCAGCCCAACTGGGGAAGTACCTCCTCCTTACAGAAGACCACAGCCATAATAGCACTCCTACCTTTCAGGTATGTAGTGCTGTGTTCCTGATGGTGAGTAAGGTTCCCAGAGCTCCAACCCACTTATAGGTCGGCAACGCGCTTGTGACTCCCTTAGTGTTGCGAGTGCCCATGGGCGACGGTAATTGCTTACCATCAGGTAATCCATCTGCTCGTTTGCCACCTTTGTCATAAAAAAAAAATTGAATTGTGGAAACGTTAGTAAAGCAGGCGGGAATCGGCTTGTAAGGACGCGACGCCGCTGGTGTTTAGTATGGGGATATGACCCCTTAGTCGAAGTATAGACTCTTGAACAAAAGCTACATGTCTTCACATTTGGGGCACATGCGCAGGAAACTTGTTAATTATTAATGTATAATGGGCAGAATACCTATTTACCTATACTTTGTAAACTTATCAGTTATCAATTCTAAATTCACAAGAAATTATTTAATAATATATAAAACGAGCGTAAATAAACAACAGTTACACAATCGATGTATAATAACGATATCTACTGACTATATCTTCACTTGATATCTATCAACATACTTACTCCATGGAAAGGATAGTTCCGATCATCGCCAATCTAAGTATCTGTGAGTAATTTGTGCATTCATCGTGAGTGCGTAGTAGTAATAAAAGTGCGTAGATTACTTATTAAAATATTGGTCCTTGATACGAATAAAGAATGTTCGCCCATAGGCCCCGCTTTTTCAATAATTTCAATATAAACAAATATTCTCTGTTACTAATTTTACTTCTACACTTACAACTGAAACGATGAATACATTTAACACCTTGGAATTAAGTACGTTGCCTAGAAAAGATAAAATACAGCGATAAGACCGCCTCGCCTGTTGCTACTTTTATTTACATTTTTTTTTCTTAGTAGTAGAATATTTAACTAACATACGTGCCAAAGTATTCTCTCGAAAAATATAGATAACCTTCCTTCGGCAGTCTGGTGAACTTTCTCCGAAACTAGTTTTTATATCATTTACAAAAAGGAAGACGGGACAATTCCGTGTCAATATTCTTGTTAGCAAATAAATAGTTTTTATTGATACATCCCGTCGTTTCACGCTCTCTGTAGTGCTAAAGTTCCGGGTTTGAGTTAAATTGAATAATTCTTGTCCTTGTTGCTAAATAAATTTGATGCTTGTTTCATAAACTTTATGTAGTAATACAATGCAAAATGTTTAATTACCGTCACAAAACTGATGATGAATTAACGTTTTTCACGTCACATTAATTGGCGTCACTTTTTTCTGAAAACTCCCCTATGTACAACATACATACATTACATACAAACATTTCAGCCGTACGCAGTCCACTGCTGGACATAGGCCTCCCAAAAATATGGCTGGTATCATCTTGGGGGTAGTTGCCATAGTCGCCACGCTTGGCAAGCGGGTTGGCTACCGCAGTAGTTGTAGATTGGGTTTCGACGGACGCTGCTGCCTGTCCGTAGGATTTTTCCCTTTTGTCGCCTCTTACGACACCCACGGGAGGAGATGGAGTGGTGCTATTCTAGTCAGCCGGCATCACACGGCAAACACAACGTGTATGTACAACACAACGGTCATAAAAAATAGCATTTCAAGTTTTGTGACGTAAGTGTTATCTGTGTTATATCTAACTACCTCTCTGCCACGCTGCCTGTGTCAACATCAGCATTCAACAGTCAGCTTGGCACCTGCCGATTACAAACTTCTAAATTCTGTTCTGTAATATGATTTAACGTTAATTTTTGCCTTGTCCATCGGAAAATATAATTTTGTGAACCCGCAACAGACTACCGGGAAAATGACGTCGATTCGCGTCGTATACGCACCTCGCGAGATAACCACAAATCATTTATAAGGACTCTGCGACCGTGACGATTCATAAACAATACTGTCGAGTTATAGTACGCACGCATCAAAGATAGTAGAATAAACAACAATGACAAAGCTTACTGTGTTGTTGTTTGTATCCGTACTTGTCTTCACAAATGCAAGGCATATACATCTTCACGGAGATCCTCATGCAAAACCCCAGGAAGTGGAAGAAATATGGTTGAATGGGGCAGCGGAGACAGAAAAAAACACAATGATGAAAGAAAAATATGTCAATGTGGAAGTACTAGAGGTATGTAGACTTTACAAACACGTAATAAATGCAGAAATACAATAACAGCAGGGTAAAATTTTCTCCTCCAGTCCGTGACAATATTTATTATTTGTAGGATTTAATTATTGACGAGTCGTATAGAACTATTTTTTTGAATTGTAATATGTATGACGATACCTTGGGGTTCAGGCTATGAGATGTGGACAAAAATGATGGCACTATCTAAAGTTTTTGAGTATGCTTCGTCGTTGCAATCAATTGAATATTTTTTTTGTCTTGTCATCGTTGTCTTTCTGCACTGATGAATGATTCGTCCATATTGTACCTATACAGGTTCTAAACCTAACATAAATTAAGTGGGCGATATAGGGTTATGGTACCAATATTGGTCACTACAAGCTAACAGGCACCAATCATGGATACTTTAGTTCTTCATTGAATTATAACGTTATAAATTGAATATGTACCCACAAATGTTCATGATTGGTTACTTGTCCATTACTGGTACCGCCACCCTAAAAGATGATGATAAGATGATCATTCACCTCAATTTTTAGTTTTGTTTCGTTATTTCGAGTTTCTTTCTTTAATTCTCGTCAAACTGAATAGAGTGCTATCTGTTATATAGGCATCATTCAGCTTTAAGACCGTCAGATTTTTCACCAAGTACAAATATGTGATCGTTTACAGGAAGTTCCACGCAACATTAAGCCGAACCGCTTCGTACCACTGAACAATGCGATCTTCTTCATGGGCCACATGCCGTGCGCCGAAGAAGGCTTCAAGCGAGACTACATGGGTATCTGCAGAGAAGTCTGGGATTAGCTACCAAAATGTCCTAAACAGCTTCACCTTTAACAGTCCACGAGCAAAACATTTATGAACACCGAGAACCGATGCCATGTCCAATATATTCAATTCCTTTTCTGAATTTTCATAGATAAAATTCACAAAGGCGCTAGATTTATACTGAACATTATCATAAAAATTCTGCGCCAGCTCTTTTGAATCTAAAACGAATACCATTGCAATATTTAACACAAAATAAAGGCATGTTTAACGGTTTGACATATATGATATGGTTAATGTGATATTAGTTATAAAACTTCAATTATAAGTAATCTTGTCCGTGTATCACGGACGTGGTTTAAATAAGTTAATAGTAATTCCAATATGTACATAGTCTGGTAGAATCAAGAGTTGCAGAGAAACTTTACTCATCCCAAAGGGAAATATGGTGCACTGAAAAAGCGCAAGAAAAAGACAGTATGATTTCCTCTGTCTATGTAACTATAGGTATCTGTTATCTATTAAAAGTGACTTTTTTGCAAAAATTGTAATTAACCTTTTGAGAGTCAACGACGGTCCCTGCTGTCAACGCGTACAGCTTAAAATGAACCTTCGGACTTTCAAATATGGTTCACTTTTGAGTGTTATATGGAATCAACAAGCGGCCAGGCATTCGTATACTGAAACCCAATCCTAAGGCGTAGGAAAATGAAATGCAGGAAAACGTGTGAAAATTTGACAGTCTATCTTGAAACGAGATTTTCATACAAAGTAAAGGTACTTATTTCAGTATCTCAGTTGTTATTGCATATATTTGCATTGTATTCTGCTAAACTGACACTTAATTAATTTTCTTTACCTAAATATTTTTTTTGCAATTAGAATAAGGACAGTATTTTTAGCTATATTAGTAGGAATAATATCCGGAGTGCTACCGCGAAAATCGATGTTCGTTAATTTCGAACGATTATCTCTCTCACTCTTTATTATTATTATGTCACTCTCATGTAGCCTTAAATGGAGTAAAAGAGAAAGATGCATGAAATTTTCGAACTTAGATATTCGCGGTAGGCCTACTGCACTAGACTGCAACTTCACCTTTGCGATGTGTATAAAAATCCAATTGTTGGCTTATATTTAAACCCATGGTCATTTACTAAACACCGCAGTCCAGCGGTAAGCCTACACTTTGATGTATGTACGATAACATATCTTAAATAAGGTTAAAAATACTTTATCACTTATTATAAAGATAGTATTTATCAAGTGCAATGGAATATTTTTAGTATTCCTTGATTGATTGTGGTGAGTGATTTCTGATTATGATAATAAACATGATTTTAAAATAAACAGAAATTTATTTTAACTTAAGTACACAAGCGACATAAAATGCAATTTAAAAACACTGTATATCTTCAATAATTCAAAATTAAATAGAGTCACAAAAAATTTATCACAGACACGATTGTATCAAACTTAAAAAAGACGTTTTTGATCGAATAAAACTAAATCCAACATGCTGGCCATTACCTGCTAGCTCTACTCCGATTTATTATTTTCTTTATTTAGAGCTGTTTAAATCATAGATCATTTAGGCGAAACCTGCAGTTTTGGCAGACAAGCCAGAACTGTCATGTACTGTATGATTTTAATATAGCGATAGGGTTACATGAGCGACGCCGGCGGCAGCGTGACGGCGCCGTGTCCGGACAGCGGGGACGGCATGGAGGCGACACCCCTGATCCACGCCTCACGCTCGCAGCAGAACGACTCCACATTGTTCAATGCGCGCATGTAGATAGTGGTGACACCGCCTGATCAACACAAGAGCGATATTGAGCTACTGCTGATTCAAACTTTCATGTTTTTCACAAATAATTTTAAACGGGACTAGGGTATTGATACCTACATATTTGCTAACTGCGGAAGTGCTGTAAATTAATTGGTCGCGGTTAAACTAAAGTATTAGCGGGCATGAATGTCTTCTAGCTGTGCATGTTTTTCCAGTTATAGGGTTGAGGGTCGGTCTGGTGAAGTCAGGTTCATATAGTTGGTAGTGTGGCATATTTACTTGTTAGCACCTCTATGCCAATAGTCATATACAAACATATCTACTTATAAGTTTAGTATTTAACGCCGGCTGCGTCCGGCGCATGAGGAGTAATTTAGTAAACACCATTGAATGAACACGCCTTACTTATTTACCGACCTTCTGAGATACACCTAACAACACCATAATATACATCGGTAAAGTAGCATCCAAAGTACCTACTCATAAAGGTCGGGACGAGCACAAAATTTGACTACTTTGAATGCGACCAAGTATATGATGCTGACTTTAACAACCCTATAATAGTACGCAAGTGATACATGTAAACCTAATACAGGTACACAGACAGAAGTTGTTCCCCGCCTCTTCAGCCTTAATGCGGCCACGGTGGGCACAGCATTTCCGAAACGTGGGCAAAAAAAAGAGAGTTTTTCTCAAAACTCCCATATAGCATAGGCGTACAAAAATCCTACAATAATGTTATACTTCTTATCAGTTTATACGAGATCCATCACCCAATACCTGCATGCACCCATGATAGTTATGTTAGTCGTCGTTAGAAATTCAATATGGTTACTATCTTTGTGTTTAGGAGTAACTTTCCTAGTTCCGGGTAACTATGTATAATATGTTCTTGATAGAACTAATTAATCTTAATCCTAATCGATTGATACTATTGTTGCTATGATATCCCGTATCATTCAAAATAAATAACTATTGTTAGACAAGACTGTTCTAGACATATTGTTGCTAAGAAATTATTAATAATGTCTGATTATTATGATACAGTGTTATCAACTGAAGGCTGTTTTTATCATTATAATTATAATATATTTTATAACAGTCTTCTATTGATGTTACTCTTCATGATACATATTATGTAGTAGCACATTTTCATTATGTATTATCTATAGGAGCTGTATTTGCCATTATAGGAGGATTTGTTCATTGATATCCTTTATTTACAGGCTTATCTATAAATCCATATTTACTAAAAATTCAATTTTTTACTATATTTATTGGTGTAAATTTAACATTTTTCCCTCAACATTTTTTAGGATTAGCAGGAATACCTCGACGTGATTAAGATTCATCTCATTCTCATTCCGTCTCGTTCAGACGCATAGAACCAGAAACACAAATGACCTTATTCGCAGATAAAATACCAAAATTTCATACGTAACTTTCCTGATACGCAAATATCCTGATTTTTTAGGTTGGGGTGGAGGAAGAAGAACTGTTTGACATGGTGCCTACGCTACAGTCGCTAGTCGTCAGCAGGGTATTCACCCTCACACCTCGGAGCCTAAAGGATCGCTCACTGAGGTTTAGGGGAATTTCCTTCTACGAATTTCCGACTGTGGAATGAACTTCCTTCAAGTTTTTAGCAGGGATTGGTCCTTAAAGGGTAACAAGGGTTCAACGCACGTGTGAATCATCTGGATTTACAGGCGTCTGTAGGCTAGGGTGACTGTTTACCATTAGGTGAGCTGTATGATTGTATGCCACCGTCGTAGTACAAAATCAAAGACTGTCAGTCTGTCACCGAAACCCTGTTCAGTTTGGTAGTGTGATATGTATACTTGTCCCTTGTGCCCATGATTCTCACTCACCTATGATGATCATCTGCGTGCCGAGGTAAGCGAGAGCGTGCCCGTGCCGCGGGATAGACATCTCTGTCTGCGGCAACCAACTGCGCGACTTCCAATCCCAGTAGTCTATGGCACCAACACTGCTCGCTGTTTTCTCCTAAAATGTATGAAATCCTGCATACTACACCATTTATGATCTGTGCGAAAGTAAAATAGCGTGGATACTTTAGTGATCAATAGGAAGATAAGCCACCCTGCAATAAGAGGTTATGACACAGCTAAATTCAGTCCTTGCCTTTTTAACCAGAAGAGAAAGAAGCGTAGCATGAATTGCAGGGCTAGCGTGTATTCAAAATAAAAATAATTAAAACAAAGGCGCACTTGTGTGTACCTAATACTGAACAATGTCGGCTTCAGTACAAATATGTAGAAATTGTTTTCTAAATTACAGACGTATGAAGGTAACGTGCAAGTAATAAAACCCTAAGGGATTTTATTTGATGATTTTCTTACTTCACGTAATGCATGAACTTACCTTTTCGGAGACTTTGCCGGCGCCTCCGACGAGGTACAGTTTATCGTTCATCGCAAACAGCGTAGAAAAGCACCGCGGAAACCGCAAGTTGTAGATCTCTGTCCACCTAAAATTTCACATGATTCAATTTACACACATTTGACATGGTTTCATACTTACAACTATGATTAATTGAATTAAATAATATTCGTGGCCATCGTAGTATTCATAGTACGACGGAAAAAGGAGACCACATTCTAAGAACCAAATCGTAGCATACGTATAATCTACTCTTTAAAGTTCTTTACAGCTCCAAGCATCCATTATATTTAGATACATCCTACGTTCATATTACAAGTTATAAAAGATTCTAGAAACACCGACATGCGGTGGGGAATTGTTGAATATTCACACTGTTTAGTAGAGACACTACAAAAGGCCGTGAAGCAGCCTTCACCCTCCTACGGCCCACCAGCCTACATGGTAGCACTAATTACTTCAATGCAACATGAAATAGGACTGCATTTCTTTTGTTTCTTTCGATCATAAAACAAAAGAAAGTCTACTTTATTTTCTGCTCTCCTAAACAAATGTAACTAGGCTACGTGGACGTCTGATATTAAATTCTTACTGGTTAGTCTCAGAGTTGTAGCATTCCACGACCTTGCAGACAGGCCGCTTCTTTTCACCGGTCATGCCGCCGGCAACCCAGATATACTCGCGGTACTTGGTCACAGCGGCTGCCATACGAGCTACGCCCATCGACCGCACCTCGCTCCAGGAGCCCGTGGCAGGGTCGAACTTCTCCACCGAGCGAAGAACTCTGATACAAATGAACAAAGGTCATCGCACCATCTTCCTCGTGTTGTCTTGGAATTTGCCACAGCTCATGGGAGTCTGGGGTCCGCTTGGCAACTAATACCAGGCAGTAGGCACTAGTTTTACGAAATCGACTACCATCTGACCTTCCAACCCAAAGAGTACATTAGGCCTTATTGGAATTAGTCCGGTTTCCTCACGATGTTTTCCTTCACCGAAAAGCGACTGGTAAATATTAAATGATAATTCGCACCTAAGTGCCGAAAAACTCATTGTTACGAGCCGGAGTTTGAACTAGCGACCTCCGGATTGCAAGTCTCACGCTCTTACCGCTAGGCTACCAGCGCTATCACAAATTAACAAAGGTATATAATATATAGGTTAAAACCGAGACCAATTTTTATCAAAAAATAACAAGGCCACACTTACTGAATCGGTTCCTGGTTTCCGACTTAAAGTATCACAAGACGGTGAAAACCACTTCGTGGCATTAGGCATACCTGCCCTTTTTATCCTGTCCTCCTATAGCATATAGAGCCATCTTGTGGACTACGAGGCCGAAGTTCTTCCTCGGGACCGCAAGACCAGACTCGCTGAACCATGCTCTGGTGACGGGCTCGAAGCTCCATACTGTCGAAACCACCACAGACTTGCCTCGCGTGTCATCATCGCGAGGATCTGAGCCACCTGGGAAATATACACAAAACTCATTATCCAGGCACGTATCCAGAGGGGGGATAGTTGCATTTATCCCCCCCGAAATTAGCTGTCTGTTCATTTATTCGCTTCCGTGTTCTTTCAATAAGTAGGTAAATAAAAATATAAGGATAGATAGTAGCGCCATCTAACCTATTTAGAGAGATAGAGAGTAGAAGAACTAATAGTAGAGACTACTATTCCTTTTTCTACTTGACGACAGATATCATTACTGTCAATACTGTCATCGTAGAGAGGTCGTCGAGTAGCGAAATATCTAGAACTTCGTAAAGCTTCCATAACTTTTTGCTATCAAATAGTAGAGCGATTACAACGATTTTTATACTGTTCACATGGTTGTTTCAATATTTGTCCCCCCCCGAACGAAAAGTTTGGATACGTGCCTGTCATTATTATGTTTATCTCGTTCTTTTGCTGTAGTAAATGATACATATCATTGGCTACTCGTCCTGACTTGAGCCGATATCAACTCGCATAATATCGCATTTTTCCCATATACGTAAATAATTTATGCCTTCATGAGCTCTCGATAGGTGGAACAGACACAATAACTTTAACAGATCATTTCATACCAACGAGATACACTCTTCCTCGCAGGAACGCAACGGAATGGTGATGTCTCGGCTCGGGCAGCTCACCGACAATATCCCAAGTGTTCGTTAGGGGATCAAACCTGTATGTAAAGACAATTAAGTTTATTAACGAGGGCTGTTGCAAATATACCGATTAGGATGAGTAGATGAAGAGAAATAATGAATTTATGTTACGTTACTACCAATTTTTTTTTCAATGATGTATTGGCTTTATTTATAATCATTACAGTAACTAACGAGTACATAACTACTGAAATAATTACCTAAATATATCTTTCCCGTTATTTCTTCCCAAGCCATAGGTTGCATGAGGATCGATACCTCCAAAAACTAACACTGTTTCTCTGTTATAGTTAAAGAGAGAACCATCGGCAGTGTATATCTTATTAGTAGGACCTAGGATGGACGTTGATAGTTTATTCCTGGAAATGTTAAAATAACAAAATATATATCGTTGAAAATAGACACTGTCACCTGGAAAGAGAAGTTGATCGATTTTAAATAGTCGTAATTTCGACTCAGGTATCGACCAGAAAACTCTTCATAAAACAAACGCACGTTTGTTAAAAGGAGGAAGGGACGCAAAAACGGTTATTTTATTCAGCCATTTTCAACCCACGCGATTATGGGCATGACTTAATAATAATATTTCTATCCTACTATATGTAGCACTAATTACATTAAAGAAATTTAAATTTTATAAAATTGGAACGGGATTGAGTTCTACTTGTTTCCTTCGATTTTGACACAAAGTGATTAGGTGTATTTTATTTCTTAAAATATAAAGAACGAATTCGAGTAGCATGTTACTTGTATGGTAGGCCTCAGGAGGCTATACTCGTATACGCATAGTGAAGTGAGATACCTAAAATGTGGCACGAATAATAAAACAACACTGTCTAGGGTAGAAAATAAAGACACTCACATATTAGCTTTAGCCAAAGATTCCTTGGATTGGTTAAAGAGTGAGATATTAGGACTGGTGGCGTTCTGCCGACCCGCCGCCTGCGTCGACGTCAGTGCCGCCAGTGGTTTCTGGGCACTCGACGACGGCGCTTCTGTCTGCGTCCTGGAAAAAGAAAATCGTTCGGAACCGGGTATGTCCTTAAATACGTCGTATTATACAAATCATATTTGGGCAAGGCCGATGTCCAGCAGTAGACGTCTTACGGCTGAAATGATGATGATGAATAAGTTTCAAAACATAATGAGGTAGGTACCGGACCCGGGTATGTCCTTAAACTACGTCCAACAATGAGAGGTAGGGCACAGCGAAGTACCTTCACGCTTGAGTCTGGAAAGTCCAACTGAGGAAGTACCTCCTCCTTACAGAAGACCACAGCCATAATAGCACTGTAGCAGTGCTATTATGTTTCAGGTATGTAGTGTTGTGTTCCTGATGGTGAGTAAGGTTCCCAGAGCTCCAACAAAATTTAAAGTAGGCAACACGCAAGTGAATCTTCTGAAATTGCAGGCGTCCATGGGCTACGGTAACTGCTTACCATCAGGCGGGCGGTATGCTTGGCTACGGTGGCAAACCGTCAAAATAAAAAACATATATATAATAATTTTGTAATTTACTTCACGCCGTATCTCCATTTTGATCATGATTTCGTGACATTGTCTTACCTGTTCCCGGCCATAGCAGCAGTGGCGGCAGCCAAGTAAGCCGCCGCTTCGCTTGGACGTCTTTCATATCGCTGGAACAGAGATGTCACCGTGGTATGTGATCACAAATAATGCGTCAAATTGAGCTTTTGACTGCTAATGTACCTAGTTAAATATAGATAAACATTTCAATGTGTTCAATATCTCAATTTAAAAATGTACTTACTGCGAACTGCGACAATGATTTCAGTACGGTCAAGTGGACAATAAAGTAGTATACTTGATCCAAAAGCTTGGCCCTAATAAGAAAAAGCAAGGAAATCATCTGAAATTCTTACTAGAAATATGTGTTCAGAGTCGCTGGTCTCACTCTGGTTGGTGTTGAGGTCTTCAATGGAATCCTTCTCGGGCAGCTCGAATACCTGCTCCTGATTTTGCTCCGAATGCTGTAAGGCATTTTGAATTGAAAATTTTCTTAATATATTAAACTGAGACAAGTGACTTTAGGACACATTAAAGTGTCAAAATATACTAATTTTGTGAAAGTACAGTCCACCTTTAAGACGTCTCTTACGGTAAGTATATGGTTGGAGGTAAGTGGTTTAGGCAAGGTATGTCGTCGAAACCAGAGGCTCTAGTGTAAGTTTCTTTTGACGTAAAAAAACGTTTATGAACGCGAAAGTGATAATGTTATTTATATGGAAAACGCAAACGCGTTTGTGACGTCAAATTACGTTAAAAACTTACAAAGGGCTAAGGGTCCTTTAGGTGAAAATATACTAGAGTTCTAATCTTTAGTAATACTAGTAGTTATTGAGCAGTTGACCAATAAAAAACAAACAAATACAAAAATAAAATGTTACATTTTCTTGTTCCAACAGACACATCTGGATCTGTTGCAGTTGAGGACGGTAAGCAGGCAGGTGAAATTTACTTTGCACAGCTCGTTTTCGGTCCTATGATGAAAAAAAAAATCTCAGATGTACATACGCTATATATATGTGGTTAAAAGTTAACGTGGTTAATTAAGTGAAATAAAACAACAAAAACGGATTATATCGCGTGGACAGTCCACGCCATGACCACGAACGCTGCTAAACGGTTCGAAACGTAGGGATAAAGTTTAAATTACTATACACGACATAGTTCTAGTTGTTTTATTTCATGAGACGCGATAATTATATCGCGTCGACCGAAAACAATAAATGTGGTTAATTAAGGATGACAATAATTATGGAAAATAAACATTATTAAATACCACGCGTAATATAATCTGAATCTTTTGTTATTCAGTAACTATAAAAAGCACCGCAGTTACATGTTCGATATAATTTCAAGCAGAGACCGTGCAAACGATCTTGCATATACACCGCGTAACATGAGGAAACCGAATAATTTTGCCAGAGTTATCCTGACCATATTTAGAGACTAAAATGTCCAATAAACCTTTTAGAAATACACCACATTACAAAAAAAAAATTATATCTCAGCACCGTTCGCTTTCTTAAGAGCGATTTTACCATTATTGAACTCATTGTTTGTTTTCAGGCATAGTTTTCTCAATAAAATTTATTTTTTTATGTCAAAAACATGAAAAACGGAACAAATTTTTTTTGCCGCAGTTGACTAAAAGTTATATGATATTGTTTACTTCTTTTAGCCTCGGAGGAATATATACGCTGTTAAAATTATTCAGTTTCCTCGGGTTACACAGTGTATAGAATATAGAAAATGTATAATTTATTCTTCTTTCCCCTTAACTATACATGAATGACTGAATGTCATCCATTACCTCTCCTGCAGCCTGCTCGCTCCTGTCATGTAGGACATTCCTCATCCTCTTCATTTGCAGAGCAAGCTCCTCGTCGCGAGGGACCTTCGAGGGCGCCTCACCCGGCGTCACTGAGTTACGCTCTGGATTCTAACATTATGTCAAAGTACATTATGTCAAATGAGCGTCAAATATTTAAGAGCAACCAAAGTAAGACAACTTTATTTAATCAGCAAGGTAGTGTTAAGTATTTGTATCTCACATCTTCCTCGCGCTCTTCCAGCATTTTGCCATGGCTCTTGGGAGTTTTTGAGCTTTGGCCAGTTTTTATCAGAATTCAAATTATGTTAAATAAATTTATAAAATGACTGATGTAATGAAAACTGGTCAAGTCAAATCTTACCTACTTTAAGGTCTCACATTTTTTTTATTAACAGTAATTGTTATGCCTAAATACATATTTGGATTTTGCATAGAACTTGGCACTCATTTAGATCTCCATTCTTTTTGCGCCGAAGCCCACAGCCAAGCATATTTTTTGTATTGAACTTGGCTCTCCTTTTTTACATTTATGTTCTTGGCGGGATATTATATATACGAAAGTATTTCTCTCTGTCTGTCTCTTCACGCTAAACCAAGTGGGATGAAATTTGGTATGGAGAGAGTTTGAGCTACAAGAAAGGACATAGGATATTTTTTATCCCGCAATCATACTATAAAAACAGGCTTAACTGGCCGACGAAGTCGCGAGGAAAGTCCTATAATATTTTATTCAATGAACGCTACGCTATGACTTACCTTTCTTCGATCCATAAATAATTCACTCATGGGAAATTTGTTCTTATCTCCAGTCAGCCCTTTAAACGTTGTCGGCAGAGGTAAGTCTAATTTTGGTCTGCGCGAGTCCATTTTGTCCGGGTCCATGCCACGAAGACTGCCTGCATAAACAACCTGCTCAATTTTCGGTTTACCTACGGATTGCTATCACAAAATGTACAGGCTTCCCAACTCAAAGTGAACTAGTCATTATCAGCAAACAGGCAAAGGATTACCCTAGTTTCGGACACATTAGACATCATCTTTGAATAAATTTACTGTGTATCCTAATTATCAATCCATACTTTTAATTAACATATTTGGGAATTTTATTCAGATTATTCACACACAAAACATAACCCTAATACATTTTAAGCACGCCGCCGCACTGTTTGTTTTTATCAGGCACCCCTTAATAAAGAAATTATTAACTAAAAATTCACTTTTTTAAACCATATATGAATCTTGTCGCTCTTTGATATTATATACCCTACAGTGAGAAACTGACAGGCTGAATAATACCAGGAATATCGTCACTCCTCCTCGGTGGATGCATCAGAGCCATCTGTTGGTATACTTGGTCTTTAGGCACCATGAACTGTTCAAGGTATTTCAGGAAGTCCTTATAAGTGACATGGTTCTGTAACGGTGACAACATTTATAGCATTGAGTGTTAAACGTTACTATATAGCCAGCACACTGTGTGTCTGTGAGTGGATTGCGACGTATTATGTTTTCAAACCTTAAAGGCGGGAGGCGCCTTGGTGCCGTTCTCGAATAAGGAGTCGCCTAAAGAGTCGAGAACGGCACATTCGAACACAAGGGTTTATATCGCAAATGATTTATATGACAATTTGTAACAGACTATTATAATCAATATCGTACTGTGTGAATAAACATCGAGATAAGAGCCCTTAAATAAATTAAGGATACTTAAGTACGAAGTACATGTTTCTGAGAACTAGACGTTTTGGACGCAGGTGAATTATTGATAAATCCTGCTGTTTATTTTGTATTGTGTACCGATTGGCAAATACACATCTAACAGCTGACACATTCGGTTTTCCTTATTGACGTCCTTTGTTGATTTAGTACCCATTAGAACTTACGTCAATACATGTTTCTCTGTATTGGTTGCAACTTGCAATGTACCTAAATTACTACGTGTAAATGATCATGTGACATTTTTAGCAACACCAATGAAGTTAGTAATATAGGAACCTGATCATTAGCGATCGGCAATTGGTATAGCAAAACTTTAACAAATCTTGTCAAATTTACATAAAAACGTACTTTCATACACAAAAATATTCATATCCGTATTGGAAATTTGGGATTCTAATATACAATTGGATTTGACACAAATTTATACTATTCATATATGTTTTTGTGTTGGTAGTTTGGAAAATATCAACGCTAAAAGTTTTATCAACGTTTTGCTCCCATTCGGCCGATCACTACTGATCATTAAAGACACTTTTATTTTTAATCATCATGTTCATGTGTGTAATGATTCACATTCTTTATAATATTTGCTTTGCTTTGTATGAGTTTGTACTCAGGAGATCATTTAGATTTTAGAACCTCCATAGGCCAATATGCCTCATTATTTATGTAAGTGTTAAACATAAGAAATTGTGTCTAAATATATTTGTGACCTTCGGTTTGGTGTAGCTTGTTAATACGGTCTTACTTTGGAACCAAATGTTAATGAACGATAACTAAATTCGGGTTATTATAATAAGTAAACATTATTGGACAGCCGAAATTAATTTATATAGTATAATTAGGATAAGTACCGTTTCTTCCCCGATCCAATTCCTCTCGGCGGGTTCGGTGAGACCAAGAACGTCTATCCAATGGTAATAGTTCTTTGAGTTGTTAACGTACCAGTATTTTATGATAACGTAGCTGTAAAAATAAATTAAAACAACTTTTGAGTCTAGACCCAGTCCACTTCTAATAAGGAACCAAGAAGGAAAGGACGAAACGAAATTGTATACCTATGTACCTATTTAACATAATGAGTTTTGTGAAGATGTCACAAAACTACGTCAGGTGATTCCCTCAGATATGACGAAATTTAAGAGTGCAAACAATTAACACCGTGCCGGAGCTACCTACCTGGTAACCCACACCCGCCTACATATTCTCGTTATTATGACGTAATTGTGAAAATACGTAAATTGACGTTATCTTTTGACACAACTTTTCGAATATATCTCTCTCTTTTATTTACACGGGAGCGATTATGTTTTTTCCTTTGAAATAGCTCATAGCTTACTAGCTCGCGGTGGGACCAGTGCCATACTAGGGTAATCATCATGTGTCTTACGCAAGTCCGTCGTCGACCATCTGCTGCACATCAGGATCGTTGACGATGTCAAGAATCTCGTCGTTGTCAGGATTTCTCTTGATGTCGACGAGTTGCCAGGGAGAGATGAGCCCGAAGCGCACGCAGCGCATTACGTCCGCTGCGTGCCGTCTGCGCTCCGCCCAGTCAGCTTGTAACCACCTCACTCCAGCCATCAGAACTTCTATCTCACTGAATAGAGATATTGGTTTTAAACGCTGTGTCATACTCTTAACTCGACTTCAAAATGGTTACCAGAGCTTACCCGAAACATGTCGCGAGTGCGATATAAGTGAGCTATAACTGTGCGCCATGTAATATAGTCCTGCTCTCGTAATTTCGCCTCTAGAGGGCCTGAGCATAGCTGGCACCGCCAGCAAGCCATTTTTTTTTGGTTATGCACCAAATTAACTAAGTAATCTTCTTAGCACCTTTGCCACGACTGAATAGCACCTGGGGTCCACTCGGCAACCTTACCTAACTCCGCTTTTACTCGTACGGTTTTTTATTCTCGATGTTTTTTAAACTGAACCATCACCGAAAAGCTACTGGTTATCAAATGATATCTCGATACCAATATACTGATAATTACCTGGTTACACATATGTAATTGGACTTTAAAAATGTTAAGATTTCGTCTAATTCCAGAGCAAAGAAATCTCTCGTCGCAACCAAAGGTAGGAAAAATCTTTGAACTCGGGGTACCTGCCAACAATTACTATTTATTTCAGTATTGAAACTAATTCAATAAAACGTATAGAAATGAGTTACCAACGACAAATAAGATTAAGGTACACTTAGGTCAGAGGGCCTACCGCAAAACAACAAAGATCGCATATTTCCAACGATTGTCTTCCACTTATAACCAAGCCTCGGATTTACTATCGAACGGTAACATGAAAGAAAACTATGGAGTTGATATTAAGACTAAAATGTAACTCGTATTCATTCACAGTGAGGTGTACATACCTCAATTGAAGAATTTCCGAATTTCGGTTTTTGCGGTAGGTTATTTAGCTTAGTTCCATCTGTAAGTTTATCACTCTACATTTCTTTCCTCTATTCAAGGAAACTTACCATCAAATCCATGACATCTTTGATACCTTTCGCTCGAGCTTCCCTAAACAACGCAAATGCTGTGTCTTCGTTTATCAGTGACTCGTTGGCTATAAAGGCCCAACATTGTTCCTCCAAATCTGTTGCAACAGATAAGAAAACCTTGAGATACAAAACGTCAACTGATCTTTTATTCGATTTTTAAGGGGAACTTGACTATACAAGCGCTGCAAGCCTCCACTAGCTTTTACCCGTGACGTCGTCTAAGTACATCTCCACCCACCTTTTCATTACCTTAAAAATGATTTCCTAAATTCAAAATTCATTTATTTCATTAAGATAACAAAGATCTCATAATAATTATTTTTTATTAGTAAAGGCTTAAAATTAAAGTTAGTACTTAAAAACTATATTTCCTAAAACCATCGTATGTATATATACTTAAATACATAGAAAACATCCATGACTTATAACAAATACCTGTGTTCATCACACAAATATGTATATGCCCTTGCTGGGATTTAAACCCATGACTGAAGGCTACCACTAGGAAGGTTTACCACTAATTACGCCAGACCGGTCATCCAAGTCATAATTTTTCATCATTAGCATTTCTTTAGTAGTATTGAAAAAAAAAACCGATTTTTCTAATCCTAAAAAAACGAGCTATGTGTGTACCCATCGATGTTCCAAGATACCAGAAAGAGGCCAGTTGTGTAGGAAATAAAGTAGAATTAATTTTATTCCAAAATCTAACGAAACAATAGAAAATGCATGTTTCAATTGCAAAAGGTGCAACTTCCATTGAATCAATAGCTGATAAAGATATGTTGATATGAATATTTATGTATCTATCTATGACTAGCCTAACCTTTAACTGCTAGAAACTGTGCCGCGCAAAAAAGCGACAATATATTTTCCCGCTTAAGAACTCTGTTGCTCTCGGGTCCACTGAAAATCATCCATTCATATAATGTTTTGAACGACTGTGGCGTGACGCGAGTCTGCAATAGAAGCAATCGCTGTTATCATCAGTTTATTTTGCTGACAACGAGAGGCAACTACTATTAATGTTTAAAAATTGTTTTTAATTAAGGGAACAAAAATTAATGATTACACCTCATGTTAATGTGAAATACTAACTGTTTAGAACAAAACATATTAACCTTTTCCACGCCAAAGACTGATATATCGGCACCGCAAGTCCAAAGCCAAAGACTGATATATATGCCACGGACCACAGAACAAAATAGACCTACATGCACATGCAAAAAATTTAACTTAAGTTTTGACGTTTCAATGACGTGGCGTCTGAGCGATAGCTTTTGCGTTTGACACGGCGTGGAAAATGTTAAAAAAAAACTTATACCGAATGCAATACAATATAGTCAAAAACGAAAAAGTCCAAACTAACTTACACGCAATGCAAATTTAGATCAGAGGTGTAGGGATAGGTTAGGTTAGTTTAGAAGTGACTAAAGCTTTAACGTTAATAACAATCATAACTTTCATAAGTTATAGTTATATGAACTCAAGATCTTTTTCAGTCTGCATCAGCACAATCGCAGGATGCAATAATGCCAGTGCAAATAAATACTTTTTGCGAGTAAGCTTATAAAAAACCTATTGGAAGGTAATTTGCATACTGCAAGCATTCCCCGCGCCGTAGATAACGTAATGTTATCCAAGTTGTTCGCCTGTCGACACTTAATTGTCGACATGCGACAAATACGACACCCGTGTTGGGGTTCCTTACTTTATGTGATCCTTAATAAAAACTTACCGCAGGTAAAGTGATATCCCTCTGCGTATTATCATTAAAAAACGACGAATAGACTTGTAATACAATGTGATGACAGTGGAACTCCTCATCGCCGATGTGTATCACTGTGTCGGTGTTGCTAGAATTACATTTGTTAATTATCGAGTTATTTAGACATAAACTTAAAAGTCTAAGGACACCTTTAAGTGCAATTACAAAACATAAAAATCTGTTTTTTTAGATCCACATCTATTCAGATTCGTCATATTTTTGTATTATACCAGTAAGTTTCTTGCCATTACGCCACGTAAGAGGACTTCATAGTATAAACATAAATCATCAAATCAACGCTGCATATATTATGGAAAGTCTTTGTGAATGTATATTGATGTTACGTTATCTTGGCGAGGGTACGAATTTTCGACCCCAAATCATTCGAATATGCCCGTGATCCGCAATTCTAAGTTGAATGAGATTGGAAAAACTATATGGAACTAACAGGTTCCCGGGATTCTTTATCAAAAACCTTCTTTGCGTTATATAATACTGCATCAGGTATAATCAATCAAGGGGTAAGCCGTAATGTAGACATCTTACACATAATTATGTACACGGCGATAGAATTCCTGGAAGAGGTCCTGTTTCTTGGGCAACTGAACTCGCAGCCAGTCCACCGGCTCCACCTGGGTATAGCCGAGGCTTTCCAGGTCCTTGCCTTTCTCCTTCTTCGCTGTGGACAAATTTGGCTTCCCACCGCATTCGTTGTGACATGTGTCAGGTGACTGAAAATGTACCATATCTATTGTAGATGACACTATGAGACAAGTGAATGACGTGCAAAATTACAATAATAAAAGGTTATACGAAATAATAAAATGAAATATACAGTCTAATAAGCAGACCTGGGACAACTAGGGGCAAGTTATAGGGATTTGATATAGATAAAAAAAATCGATATATATTACTATTCGATATGTCACTAATTTCTATTACTAGAGTTTTAAATCAGTAAATAGTAATAAGCCATACCTGGTATAACTCAGGGCATAATCATTAATATCGACGAACATGAAAAAAATATTGATTTATTGATTGTGTATTATGAAAACTATTTTATTTTAAACATGTAAATACCCGTTTTAATGTTTTTTTACAAAATGGCTATAAGAATATTTCTATATGTCTAATAAAATTTAGATGTTGTCATTAACATCGATATATTTTATTATCGATAAAATATTTGGTCACGCACTTATAGATGCCCCGAGTTATCCCAGGTATGCTAATAAGATACTTTATTTTTAATAGGGTATTCAACTATCCAGTGCCCCTAGAATCGCTAGACACCTTGAGGCATACTTTCGACCAATTTTTCGAAAAATATCTCTTTTTAACAGTATTTTTTAGCCATGAGCGAAACTTATATTTACCATAAATGCAGCGCGAAAGAGATTACTGAAAATGAGATTTGATATTGTACAAATATACGGGCCAGGTGTTCAGAATAATCTTGACAGGCTCTTAAATAGGAGAATGCCAATTACAATAATCTATTTCAAGATAATTATTAACAAGAAAATTGTGTTAAGCTCATTTTGTACACCCCACCCGCTTAGGAACATTAGCTGCTGACTGTACACAGTTCAGGGAGGTACAAAGTAAAGACTAACATCGTTAATTTCGCTGTCGTCATCCGGTTCTCCAGCCGCTTTACCTTCAATTTCTACTCTGACATTGGCCTGAGTGGGGTCTGCCAGAAGAACGCCCACCGTCGAAGACTGGAATACTACCTATTTTCAAGACAGAAAGCAAACACCAAATACTTATTTTAAAGATAGAAATGTTGTATACCAAATACTTATTTTACACCTACTGATTTTGCGGTTTTTTAAGAAGTATACAATCATTTGTAAATGTTGTTCGCTATACTGACAACCTTTGTTATCAGAATATAATATAGAAGATTATTTCTAACAATGAATGAATGAACGAATCACCTAATAAATTAACAACGTAATAGACTGATAGAAAATAATTTCTTGTAGTTCAATTTAATTGTCTATATAAATTTATTTAGACCTAAAAGACACAGATAACCGTAACATTTTAGTCAGTGATACTGATACGCCAATAAATATAAATCAAAATACTAATTTAATAAAACTCTCACGATATTCACAAATAATTACAAATTAAACAGGATTTAATAGCGTTAAAACTAAAAGTATTGTTCCCTAGATTATAGCGGACATTTTGGACGTGCATTGAGTTCCATGTTCGCGGCCTGACTGAGGAGACGGGCAACAACGTCTTCTTGCTGTGCGAGATTTCCAACTACCCGCACTTAGTCTTGTTGGGCTTGGGCTTGTTAGAATTGTGTGCAGACCGACACGCAACACTCAAGGTAACAATACCTTTCGTTTTAACGCGATTAAGTCCTGTTTAATTTGTAGTTATTAATTCAAAATGTTCATAGTGAAGTCATAAAAGTTCTCTAGTAATTCCGTGCAGCTTCATCATGACTGGATAGTCACGTATTTTCCTGCGATGGTGCAGCGATACCATAAAGTTGTATTTTTTCAATATTTGTCTATGGTCACTATTTTAACCTAGGAGGAATAATGACTGAAGCACGAATCCGCGAGTTCCAGTAAGGGACAAAGATACGTACTCTGGCTTTTGCAGTTCAAAATATAACAATGGTATGTGTATGATTTTAACTAATTGACCAATATTTGACAATTGTCGTATTGATATCTTACACATTAACTATACCTACATACAAATGTGTCTGATAGGCAGATACCTGATTGGATTGCACTTTTAGATTACCGCTTGGTGTACTTTTGAAAGGAAACATTGGTCGCTTGTAAGCACCCTGATCACAATTCATCGCGCTGAAACGACAATAATTAAGATTTTAGAGGAAAATTTAAAAGTACTTATAGCTTACAGCTATAGAAAAAAATCGTGTACCAGTCCTCAGGCTGACTGCTGTCGGCTCCCAAATCAATTTGGTCGCTCTGAGCGAATTCTTTAGCGAACTTCGAACCGTACGTGTCCTCGGACATCGCTGATCTCTTCTTCTGTGACCTTGTGAAAAACATTATCGTTACATAATAATATGTCAGTAGAATCAAACCACTACTACTGCTTTTCTTTGTATGCTCCAAGGGAGAAGCTCATAGTCAAATTATAGTAGATAGTTTACGAACATACTTTCCCTTATGATTCCACGACATGTGAGTATGCGGCGAGGATGGCGTCGAGTTCGAGAAGTACCTCACGACAGCGTCACCCGACTGCTCATAGAACGACTTGCTGCTGTATCTCTGCACTGATATGCTGTTGGCCTGGTTGATGAAGCCTATTGATGGGAAGTATTAGGTTCCATTTTGGGTAGCATATTCTCGATAACATTTTTGGCATAATAAATCATTTGCATAATACATTTTGTAAGGATTATAACTATCCTAAGTAATCTAATGAATTAAACAGGAGAACTGTCCACGACAAAAGTAAAACTTACTGCTTTCGCTGCAGTTGGTGGTCAGGTCAGAGAAAGAACAACTCCTGTGTAGTTTAGGTCTAATAACAATGGAATATATTTCACTATAATTTTCAAGTGTGTTCCGGAGTCTTCTCTTGGGAGCAATTATAACGCTGCAAGTTCAAAGTAACAGATGTAAACTTAGACCGTAAACCTAAAATAATATCTGCAGAAAACTTACTGCATGTTATGCTGACTTGAACCCCTTTTAACGTCACATTTAAGTTTGTTGAACCCATATTTTCAAGTTAATTGTTATAAATTTAAAATGTAGTTGTGTTAGAAACACTAAAATGTCTGCGTTTATAAACACAAGAATGCTACATTCACAATGTATAGTACCTACTTTTAACTATTGACATGTTTTGCAATTTGTTGAGACGTATATTCTTAAGGTTCTTAAAGTTAATACTCATCATCAGAAGATGATGATGCCTCGTAGTTAGGTATAGGTATAGGTTAGGTATAGGTATGCGGACAGATTGACAGTGTTTATTTGAACATGTATTTTTATTACAATATGCACTAGTCCGACGACATTTTGTCAGTAACCGGTAGGCAATTGAGGATCGAGGACTCGCCTAGGGTAGGCATATGTCAAATACTGGACGGAGAGCTGCTCACGATGATGATGATGATGTATGAAAATATAAAAATATTATGTCAATGACACAATGTACACACGCGAAAATGGTACTCAGGTAAATCAACTGTCTCCATAGATAAACTATCTGGGGATATGTTTTTGTTTATTGTGTTTTAATAGCTGTTGGAATTCCTAAAAAAAAAAATACATAAATATGTAAAATTACTAATATGTAGAGATCCAAAATAACCAATTACATCTCATTGTGTCTGGGTTTTCTCATTGTACAGATGCTTATCTTCGTCACGACAATTAGATACAACATCAGTCATATCATAACGACGTTAGAACAATAAGTACTTACTCCGGAAATCGGCGTATATAAGAATTGCTTCTTACATGAGACACTATTTCTGCATCATATATCTGAGGAAAACGAGACCTTTGTCAAAAATGTGAGTAGACATATGGGTGAATATCCCAAGCAATAAAATTTGATGGCAAGACTGAAAACGCTGGTGCAGAAAGTCAAAATAGTCATACACTATTTTTTTTTGGAAACATCTCTTAGCTATCGACCTCGGGCAATAACTAATATTAAAATATTAAATGATTTAATAATTGAAAAAAAATAATTAAGGCCCAATTTTTCATTCAGGTGGGTTGTCCGGAACCCAGTTATTCTTGTTTAATGCCGCATAACTCTAAAACTATACAAGATATCAAATTTGTTTTTAGTTCATTATAATACCATATCAATAAAGAACCCTTTAAAATATTACCTTTTTACCAACTGTTTAATAAACCCCTTTATTATGTGTAAAGAAATTTGTCCGGCAAAATATCCTTATTACCGCGGACAAATTTCATCGAAGTTTATTGGCTAAGTTTGACTTCGTACTCCGTCCGCCTCCTGCGCACTTTTAGAGTCACTTGTGCCGCGGCTCTCACGGCAATAAGACGTCGACACGATGCCAAATAGATCCGCTACCCACATGAGAATGTCATTTCGATGTTGTGGGGACAAAAAAAATATCATTCCGGAGTTTGCTATATGTTTTTTGTTACATATTTGTTATTTTTCAAATATTTACAGATCGTGTATTTTGTACTTGTGAGTTTAAATGTTGCGATAGTTAAAGAATGTGGGATTTAGTTATTTTTTTATAATTTGATTTCACCTCGGTTTATCATTCCACCAATTTCATTCCGGTGATTCCGGTGTAGTAAAATGGCTTTAATACCCACCAGAATGAAAATAACACCGAAATGATATCAAAAGTAGCTTCACTTTTGTGTTTAAGTATTATTTGGGGGCACTGCCATGCCCCCGCCAAGTCCGACTAAATAAGATTCCGGCTGTACCATCTTTTTCTACAAGCTATTTAACCTCATGTCGTTTTAGGATGGGTAAAGCTAGACCCCTGAATTTGTGGTTACAAAGTAGGCCTTAACATCAATTGGGTAAACTAGTAAACACCTGTCTTTGGCAAATTTTGTCTAAATTCCCCAAGTACGTAATTACTAATTATTAATCAAAACTATTTTTCGAAAAACACTTCAGTGATGTTTATAGTACCATTATTTTTTTTCAAATGCTACTTCATTGATTTATTATAATTTTTTTTAGAGTCCGTAGTTGAAATTTCGCGATTTTTACCAACTTTGATGTGAGATTTATTTGCTTTTAGAATGCCACGAATAAAAAAAATGGACCCGGGTATGTCCTAAAACTACGGCCAAGACCACCGGGGGATGACAGCAGCATCCCTAGAGTGACGCACTGCGATCGCCAACCCGCATGCCAAGCGTGACGATTATAGCATATACCCCCCATATGAAATGAACACCCTAAAACCATGGCCTCTAGTCCCCGTCGGCCCCCGGTACCCTGGTTATGCCGGTAGCGGCCAGGGTACAAAAGGGATCAGGGGTGCTAAGAATCCCCGGGCGGCATCCTGCTACCGACGACTCCTGGCCCTGGCAACATACAACACGCGTACGCTGCGGGCTGAAGAAAAGATAGTGGAACTGGAGGAAGGGTTGAGCAGGTTGCATTGGGATATAATAGGGTTATCTGAAGTCCAAAGAGAGGGGGAGGACACGATAACCCTGAAGTCCGGCAACTTGCTCCACTTCCGGGATGGCGACCACCAGTCCCAAGGAGATGTCGGGTTCATCGTCCACAAGTCCCTCGTAAACAACGTGGTGAGAGTGTGTCGTCTAGGGTGGCGTACCTGATACTCAGAGTACCCAAGAGATACTCGTTGAAGGTCATCCAGGTATACGCGCCGTCTTCGACACACTTCGACGACGAGGTGGAGGCTATGTATGAGGACATCTCAAAGGCCATGCATAGCTCCAAAACTTACTTCACCGTTGTTATGGGGGATTTCAACGCGAATCTGGGCAAGAGAGACTGCGTAGAGCTGAGAGTGGGGCAATTTGAATACGGACGTCGGAACCACCGGGGCCAACTACTGGCTGGTTTCTTGGAGAAAGAGGGACTCTATATGATGAACTCTTTCTTCAAGAAACGTGAGCATGATGGACCTGGATGAGTCCCGATGGTGCAACAAAAAACGAGATTGACTTCATCATGTCGACGAAGAAACATATATTCAATGATGTCTCTGTGATCAATACGGTTAAGACTGGTAGTGATCACCGTCTGGTTAGAGGCACATTGAATATAAGTGTTAAGTTAGAACGTTCGCGACTGATGAGATCTATACTCCGGCCAGCACCAATCCAAATCCAAAACCCCGAGAGCTTTCATTAGAGCTCCGGAACCGTTTTGATTGTCTAGGAAGCGAGATGGACGAACTCAACGACGGGTTTGTAGAAGCTGTCCACAGCTCCGGGTCTAAGTTCTTCAAGGCCCAACGGAGCAGTAGAACTAAAAGGCTCTCTAGCTCGGAAACTCATTAAGGAAAGGAGCGAGATAAAAGTGGCACTTTTTAAAGAAATACTCGATATGCTAGATTGGAGTAGTTCTACATTGAACATGGGCATTCGAAATAAATTTTCGGTTAATTATTGAACTTGGCTGATTTAGGCAATTCTTAGCATTTTTCTCATTTTAGTGTATACATATCATTCCTGTGTTTATTTTTTTCATTCCGATGGGGAAAATATCATTCAGGTGGAGTATTATATCATTCCTGTGTATACTTATCATTCACGTGCGAGTATTTTTTTTCATTCTGGTGGAAAAATGTCATTCAGGTGGAGTGTTATATCATTCTTGTGTATACTTATCATTCACGTGCGAGTAATTTTTTTTATTCTCTGATAGTTCACAAAATGCTTAAGATATCAAGTGCTCTGTAAGAGGCTTATCAAAGAACAGTCTTAGGTGTCGATTGACATTAAAATAATCATCGAAGAAACGTAAATAAAGAATTACACCGGAAATACACAAAAAACTAGTACTGTTGAAATTGACCCATATAAAGCACCTTGGAGCCTGAGAATAGCATAGAGTACAGCATTTAAAAAATTGCAATTTTCTAACCCGGCCACACAATTCAGCGTCCTAGTAACCTAGTTTACAAAAACACTAATTTGCTAAGAACATCAGTTTAATTTTTCTATACATACCTGTATTTTTCAAACAAGAATCCATATTAAAGGATCTCAGAAAAATAACCTTAAGATTAATTTTATAAGTGAACTTAGTGTTTCTCTGAATTCTGCACCCACACGCGTGTTACATTTATTGGTTCCGGTTCTGGTGGTTTCCTAATGTAGCTACCCACTCGGACATTTGTAGGTATCTGCCAACGTGTAGGGTCAACATACCTAATTTGGAATTTCTGGGAGTATTCAGAATCAAACCGCTATTAAAGTTTATTGTTTAATAACATCCCAATACAAGTCGGAGAATAAAATATTATAGCTACTTATACACGTTGGTATTTAGAAAAATAATATTAATGGATCCAAGTATACCAATGAGTTCCACATGGCGGTACCTAACCTATTGACACTTTTCTTACAGTTCGCGATGCCGGGCTTCAAGTTTATGGGAATCATGATGATACTGACACTCTTCCATGTAAGCATAAAGAAAGAGTTATAATTATTAATGTATACATACATGGAGTTTGATCCTGGGTTTATCGAATCCTGTCAGCCAAGTCAGTCAGTAAGCACATAATCAAATACGTGGGATTTTTTTACTACAAGTACTATGTAAATTACCGTATTTGAATGTGTTAACCTGACATTGTTTTTTGGAAAACTGTCTAAATGATTAGTTACTTATACGGGTGACATGCTATACAACTAATTACCTATAGATTTTAGTATTGAATACAGTGAGGAAATTTTACATGCATCGTCATGTAAATCATGTAATATTCGTTGACTTACCTTTTCTAAACTAACACACTTTTTCATTTCAATGTCGATGACGGAGTACGAATGTTAAAATCATATTGTATTCAATATTTGCTAATGGCTAGTAAATAAATAGATTTGCCCACAACTCTTAGAAAATTTTTGATAGTTACAGTTTTGACTTTCCGCAAGAATAATGACAGGCTTGTTTTAAACATTGACGTAGTCAGTTTGCATTGTCTATGAATGAAATGGAAACGGTGAACCTTTCTAAATAAAATAGTTTAGAACACTCAATTAACATTTCGTCATCATTGCGAATTTAAAATCGTCAGGAGGCTTTGACAAATTTAACGGCTTATTCACTCAGCATCGTCATTTTATTAAGTAAAGGCCATTCAGTTAGGTCTAATGCCTATAAATTTTAGCACAGTTATCATAAAGAGAGTATCAGGAAGGCTAAAACACGTGGCGAGGCGTACTTTTAAGCCTCCTTCCTCGTCCTACCTTCTGTAACTAATAACTTACTTATCTCGTTTTCAATTTTACAGACTTTATGCACAGGAACAGTAACACGTAAAGATGGACCAAAAACTTCAGAAACTATGCTGGGATCTGGTTCAATAAAAGTGCTTGGGTCTGATGGAAAAGAAACCGTCCTTGATGGGCCTAATGGATCAATAAAAGTGCTCGGTGGACCTAAAGGGAAAGTAACCTTGCTCAATGGATCCAGTGCGTCTGGAAAAGTCCGACGCGCGGTTAATGGGTCAGTAATCGAGCGTCTTGGACCCAAACTCACAGTAGCAAAACCTATTATACTCAGCAAATCAGGAGTTGTTGCACATAATGCCTCAGGAAAAGTGCGTCGTGAGGTTAACTCATCAATGACATTGCATCGTGTTCTCCTGACTAAAGAAAGAAAGATACGTGATACTGAAACGTTATTAAATGTCCTTCACGGCCAAATTGCGTCAAATGGAACAAATAGAACCCTGAAACCAGTGCATTCTGCTGTCAACGCGTCAACGCCGGCAACTGCAACTACACCTAAAGTGGGAAACATGATCACTGTTCCAGATAATTGTCCTGCAGGCAAGAAATTCGTGGACGGAGAATGCCGTGAAATTTGGGAGCCTTCTAGATAGTATCTTTTTAGTTCGTATCGGGTTTCATGTAAAAAATGCTTGATTTAACGTTAAATTCGGTAAATATCGTGCGAAGGTCGATTCACAAGAGTTGGCGTGAATTTTGTAATTTTGTACTGG
Organism: Grapholita molesta; assembly: GCA_022674325.2. NCBI lineage: Eukaryota > Metazoa > Arthropoda > Insecta > Lepidoptera > Tortricidae > Grapholita > Grapholita molesta. The sequence goes on along the minus strand of CP053130.2, from coordinate 13,199,854 downwards.
CCTGTCAATACTTATATAGACATATACAGCGCCAACTCCCTTGAATCGACCTGTACTTGCTTTACAGTTTCGATAACAGCCTCTTATCCTAAATTACTTTTAAACCTAGCTCATTCTTCTTCTGAAAATTAATTTTAATTATTACATTATAACAGCATATTTTTTATTTCGTATTTCATTCAGGTACCTACCGTAGTTAGCGTACGTACTGTCCAGAGTGTCTAGCAGATTTAAGTTTTTTTCCATAACAATGAAACTCAAAGGAAAGGAATAAATGTTATGTGAGTAGTTAGGTGAATTTTATTATTTGTTTTTAAAACCACATCAATTGAACTGCGATAGAAACATTGAATCGTGAACTAAGTAATTTGAAAATAAAATATACAGGATAGCAGATACTTTTGGTGCGCTGTTCCACACGTTACTATAGTTGTTGGCGGTACCTACATTATAGTCGTGTACCTAAACATAACTTCACCTGAGCTCATTGAAATAAGGTGTAGAGTTGTATACATATTTACGAACTCGACTGTCGGTCGAAAATCAAATGCCTATCATTCAGTTAAAGGATGTAAGGATACAACCAACGTCACGGGGTCTGTCCATACGGATGTCGATAAGAATTGAGCCGTGCCCTTGAATGCCTCTACAAAGTACAAACCAACTCGTTGACTCAGCCAGACACTGCGTAGATTGGCTATCGCGATTCTTATAACCCATCGATAAGTTCCGAGTATATTTGCACTGAACACATAATAAAAGTACTGGTAATATATTGTTATTAGTTTGCCTGAGAATATTTTGAGTATACCCTATATTCGACCGAACCAGAGTAAAGTGATCTACAATTTCAAACAAGTATGAATAGTCAGAAGTTCACTTAAATTGCTCATTTTAAGCCTAAATTAGGCAAGTAACGGGAATAATACCTCGTATCTATTTATTGATATGTATACGTATGATGAGAGGTGTAAAGATATGACATATCATTAATCATTCACATATATTTATGGGTGTGATGATTCCTTATCAAGTTATACTGAAAAAGAATAATATGTTGCACTTCTGTGAAAATAACCTTAAAAAAAAACAAATGAAAGCGAGTTGTAACTATATCTTTTAGTTTGTAAATTATATAGATAAGTAGAACCTTTAAATCACATTATTAGGTAATGACGTATTGTGTACAATAATTAAGTTCGAACTGACAGTGTATTTACACGAGCTGTAATATATATCTTCCGTACCGTACAAAATGGATGTACGTACTTGGTGAGTCTGTACCATTTCAAAGACTACAAAGTGTAAGAGAATAGGTAGAACTAACAGTTACAACATGTTTCAGCGAAACATCTTCGCATAACTTAAAAAGGGTAGGGCGAGTTGAATTTCCTATTTCTAAAGCTTTCTTTAATCTTGACAAGGTCGTCGATCCGCTTTATTGCCAGATGTACTTTTAATTCTGGAACGATACTATACTACCATCTTCGCGTTAGGCCTACCCTTTCTTTCATAAGTGCCTGTTGCACGGGCCCTTAAATATGTATTTTTTTTTTAATGAAATTTGTTTAATAAAATGAAAGAAACACAATTACAATAATATTATGAAGAAAGGATAAACTAAAATTACAAATAAAAAATATCCCCCAAATCGCTGTCAATGGGCAAAGTGCCCAGAAGGCTGGCCGCATTGCCTCGTTGGATGGCAATACTTATTCGTTGAGCAAAATATAGGCCAGCCTTCTAGTCACCTGTAGTTTCAATCAACAGGGATGCCAATTGTAATAATGACTCAAATTTTACTCTTGTTTTTTAAATATATGTTGTTATAGCCGCAACAAAACTGAAACTTTCAACTGTCTAACTACCTAGTATGGTCTCGTTTAAATACTTAACTACTGTAAAAAGGTAATGGACTGAAATTCGCAAATGTTTTTAATCTAGCCGATTTTCAGTAACTTCCAAAATTAAACAAGCCGATGAGAATCAATTAGTCTGGCCGGGAAGTCACGCCACTAGTACGTGTCTACTAAACTATGAGAATAAGTATTTTTCACCTCACTAGCTCGGAAAGAACTGTTTTATTCTTTAAAAACAGATAACAAAGTTGCATTTTATTCACAAGAGTGTAAAATAATTTCATACAATTTGTTTATTAATAATCGAGAGCTTTTTTGACGTTAGCTGATTGGATGTTCTTTTGTTTAATGTTTTTAAATGAGAAATGATGGATGCTAGTAATTTTGAATACATTTTTAAAGTTTTAGAGTTAATTAATTCCTCGCGGTAGTGAGGTGAAAAATTGTGTGTTTCACTCGGTAGCAAGGTGTGTTACCGTCTCGTGCTTTGAGAGCCCAATGCTCAAGATTCCACTCGCTATGCTCGTGGTTAAATTTTGGAATCTTTCGCTAGCTTGTTTCTCAATAATAGCACGAGAAGGTAAACACTGACTTTGCTCCCTTGTATACAAATAACTATTACAGCCATGTAACATAATGCATTCTATCTATTTATAATTTTATCTGCACGTCACTGAACAGCGTCGAATGACTCATTCCTTGTAGTTTCGCACAACAGTTTTCGAGTACTCGATAAGTATTTAACAGGAGGGCGTGAAACGATCAGACACAATCCATTCAGGCAAGTCGCAAGTCGGTTGTGTTGTTCAGTTCAAGTTTTAGCTGCAATTTATATCATTTATATCAATTTCATGTAAGTATTTTATACGATTTAAGCCAATATTAGTTCACAGTTCACATTACAATTAGTACTGGTGACCAAAGAGCTGGCTGTTTCCTCGCACAACGTATCAGCGTTGCGATGCAATGCCTCAAGGGCCTTTTTTAGATTTAATGTAGTAAGTAGTTAAGTACTCGTAGTAATTATCATTATTACTTAAAACGGGATAGTTATCAATGCTATAAATTATCATGTAGGGAGTTTGACTGAGTTTCCTATATTTCGGCACTGTTGCAAGGGCCATATCGCATCCTCGCGGAATGACTGCCGTAACCGGCCTTTCGAGGTAATTATCCCGTTTTAAGCAATAGCTGTAGTACATATTTTATATGTTTTACATTTTAATATTAGGAAAATGTTCAATTTAGGAAAACGGTTGACTTGCAGTGAAGACAGCACTTTACAACTTACCTTATTAGATGACGCTATTGTATTTTGTTGTAAGTAAATATTATTGTACAACAATATATATGACACCATAACTTCATAATATGTAACTTTACAACGCTATCTAATCCAGCAGCCAAATTTGATGCACTATTTATACATTAGACCGGATTTTTATTAAAAAACATTTTTTTTCTTATACCTATTAAAGTATATACGCATTACGAGCAATTAACTAACGATTTAAACTCGTTAGCATTCAATGGCACAGTTTACTTTAAAATATCATAATTTAGGTCGTGAACTGAATGCCTTCTTGAATGCATTCGTCGTTGTGATCGAAATTGCCAAGTTTTACGTGGGATGCCCCACTTGTTTGAACGCCGCTTAAATGAGTATTCTTTCATATAAAATATTTTCCTTAAGGTACTATCCTATACAATCTGGCATCCTTCTGAATGGCAAGTAGCTAGGTAATCCATAGTTAAAACTTTAGTAAACACAGTCTAGCTCAAAACTATGTATCGATTAAATCTCTTATTTTATCCTACGATTATATTTTACTGACATTTCTAAGAGCAATAACAATATATACTGACTGTAACTGTGTACCTAGTTCAAGCAGTACCCTTCCCATGAGTTGTGACATTAAGGTTTTCGATAACGAGTATCGAGTTAACTGTCTGCATCTCGCTTCTACTATTTTAGTGCGACCGAGGTGCACAGATAGTAAACTCGATACGCGTTATCGAAAACCTCAGTCACAACTCATGGTACCTAAGGGTACAGTGCAAGCGAATAACCTTAACTAGTAATCAATTAATCACGGATGTATTATGTCGCGGCGACAACATAAATATTCCACGACCTTCGTTTGTCGTGACAATATAATAGTTTTTGCTGCATAACTCTAAACTGACCAGCCTTCAACCTGCTGCTTATTTGAGTTACGTCTAGTTTTTTTTGCGTTATTTCCGCTTGAATCACATAAGAGTAAACAATAAACATTTTTATTGCGAAGTTTTTTATCGACGGGTTATTGATCTCCAAAGGTTTAATTTAACATTTATTCCGGACAGTATACTGTCCGGAATGACACTTTATATAGTTTCTGTTTCCCTACTATATACAGCCTCCACACGCTTAGGAACCTCTATAGCTTGGTACTCATATCATATTAGGTACTTTATGGATATTTTTTTTTGTTTTTGGTGTAGAAAGTACCTACTTACATTCTTAAAAAGTACGAGTACTTACTTATTTCACGTAATAAAAATAGGTAAGTGACATTGTCTATGGAAAGGGACCTTACTGTCGATGGCGCTTATGTCGTTATTCGAGACCGTGCAATACAAATACGACGCGGTTTGACGTAAGTGCCATCGACAATAAGGTGCCTTTTTATAGATAATGTCTCATATTTAGTTGAAATGTCGCATGCGGTGACTGAATATATATAGACATAGCTCTCCATACAAAAATGCCTTCCAAAAATGACCCCAGGCGCGCTGACACTGACAGCTATCCCCTCTTCATAAATATGTCAGAGCAGCTTAGAATTTATCCAATAGACAATTTCGCGCTATTAAAAAAAGTTGTGATTGGTTCATAAAAGTTTAAAGGTGTCAAACCTCATGCGCGGCGTTACAATATTATGGCGTTGTCAAACTTACAGGGATGATACTAACCGAGATGGAACTAATTTATATGAATATTATTCTACACAAGATTTTGTTATTAAGATTACTCTTGTCCATCCCTTTTTTGCTTTAGGACATTGCCTCAGTCTTTCCCCAGTAAGTACCACTTGGGTTATGTCGCTCTTGAACTCCGGAGGTGAATTTTCGTAAATTTTTGCGCGACTAAGCCTCGTTTATAGTTAAATTCAAAAGTTGAAACATTCTGTATACGACCGGTTTGGCCTAGTGGGTAGTGACCCTGCCTATGAAGCTGATGGTCCTGGGTTCAAATCCCAGTCAGGGCATTTATTTGTGTGATGAACACAAATGTTTGTTCTTGAGTCATGGGTGTTTTCTATGTATTTAAGTATTTATATGTATCTATCTATTATGTATATCGTCGTCTAATACCTACAACACAAGGCTTACTGAGTTCCCCGTAGGACTAGGTCGATTTGTGTAAGTTTGTCCATAAATATTTATTTATTTATTTATTATTAACGTGTAGTATAATGTAGTACATATGTATTTTAGATTAATCGTAATAGTGTGAGTACAGTCAAGTAATTTATTTTCTAACCTAGGTACGTTACAAATTAAATTCTATATCGTATAGCAAACTATCACCATAAGAGCAAGCTAGAACAGAATGTTACTTTGATATATCGCACGCATTGTTTTGTTTTAATAACGAGGCAACATATTTACTAAATTGACACGGAGTACTGAATTTTGGGACGTGAAAGAACTTTTTCAAAAACGGATGACTACTGAGTAGTTGTTTATCTTTTTCGTTCTTGCAATCTTCGGAAGATAAGGATGCAAGTAACGAAATTTCTATTTTCGAGGTTCACAGTAGATAGATTCGTAAAAGATATAACACTCACCTTCAGAATTAAAAAAGAAAACTGTCACTTTTCGCAAAGAGAATAAGTGCAATCACAGATAATACGTATTGACATTTCAATACTATTACTGAAATACAACTTTCGACTTTAAGGCATCGCGAATGTATAATGATTTTTAAATGAAATAGGTCGGACATTAAATTCCATGACTGTACGTACATATTTTTATAAAATTATTTTAAATAGTAAATTATTTTCGGAGCCTTTGGGAAACTAGAATAATTATGTCGGAAAGTTTACCAGCGGCACATTTATCTACTTGTTTTTTGAGATAAAAGCAAATATCGGGAATTGCTTGTTACTTGAAAATAACATGAATAATTTACTTATGAGTATAAATGATGCATAACCTAATCCCCATTCTGTCACTCAGTATCGTAAAGGCATAAGTCATTATAAAACTAGTATAGAGATACGACATTTGGTTCAGCGTATTAGTGTATACAACAATATGTTACTTTAAATTATTGTTTATCATATTCAGGGTTAAACTTACACAACCCAATGGATCCCATCGTTTCTCTTGTGTTTTTGTGCAGTTGTTTCGGGACCATTTTACCGCACAAGAAGGCATTTTATAGGGTTTTTAAATTTAACAATTTTATATTAGCTGACATCTTATGTCATAGAAAGATTCTGTACTACTAAAGCTGTCAAACTCCGCCGTGGCTCAGTCGATCGTTCGCGGCACACTAGCCGTGGGGTCATTTTTGAGCTCGAGTCAGGTTTCTATAGTATTACCAGTTCGTTGGTCGCATGACTTTACGCCTTGTTACAATTTTTACAAAGAAGTAACCATCATATCGCCGATATACTTACTCAACCTCGTGTCTGTAACACTCATTTGATGACAAAAACATCCGTATTCCAAATGAAAGAAAAGCGACATTTCCATCAAATGATTGTTGCAGATATGAGGTTGAGTAAGTATAGCGACGATATTACTCGCGCATTATCTTTGATTGGTAGACAAATAAATAGTCATGTTCATGTATCTAATATATTATTCACCTCACTACCTTGGAAAGCTTTTTGTTTATTGTTTAAACAGATAGCAAAGTTGCATTTTATTCACAACTCAAGAGTGCAAAGTAATTTCATACAAATTGTGCTTTCTGAATTGAGTGTTCTGTAGACGTTAGCTGGTTCGATGGACTTATAAATTAAGTTTTTGAACGATAAATCATGGATACCAATAATTTCTACAATGTTCGCCGTAGTAAGATGAAAAAAATGTTGTATTTTACTCGGCAGGAAAGTGTGTTCGCATGTCGTGCTTTGAAACCGCGCCTACGCTCAAGATTATACTTCTTGAACCTTCACTAGCTCGAGTCTCAATATTAGCACGATATGGTAAACACTAACTTTGCTCACTTGTAAAACAAATAACTATTTACTACTTAGGGACGTTTGCACCGGGTACATGGCGTATTGGAGATTGATGTTAAGGTGTAGGTAGTGTTACGGCCCGGCCACGACTATGCGCGACTTGCGGCGCGGCGAGCGTTTTATCTGTTCGTTGCGCGGTCAAGACGCGCAATGCACTGCGGTTAGGTGGTATCACACGCAATGAACAGATAAAACGCTCGCCGCGTCGCAACGCAAGTCGTGCATAGTCGTGGCCGGGCCGTTAGGATTCCGGACGAAGCGTGTTGCGGATTTTTTCTTGTACATTTTTGACGAAGCCTGTGGCGGATTATCAGTGATGTGGACGAAGTTTATGACGGATGCCGATTAGTATATTTTAACAAATAAATAACCTAACTTTATGTTCTTGTTTCAGAACGATGGCCGACAATGACCGTGTGGTATTCCCCGACGAACTGCAGGACGTCAAAGCGAAGGCGGCGGAAACGGCTGCCCAGTCTGGAGCAGGAGACAGCAACTCTGTGGAGACTCCTGAAGAGGTCACCACCACGCCCACGATCACACTGAGGAACATGATCCAAGTGCCTAACAACTGCCCGGAAGGCTACGAGATGGATGCGAACGGAGTCTGCCGGGAAGTCTTCTAACTATTTAGTTATTTATTGGTTAAGTCTCGGCGAATAGTATCGATCAATTAAAAGTAAGGAAGTAGGTACATACTTATTCATAATACATTTTGCTGTCTTTAACATTAGCAATTGACTTCAATGTGCAAACAAGAAAAAGTTCACTGATTATTGTCAAATGTTTGGTATAAGTTAGATTAAGCTATTTAATTAACTTAAGTTTACTTTCTCATATAAACTACTGATAACTATTTAAATGTAGGTTTGTCTACGGAGATTAGACTATCTTTCTTACAGTATTATTGATAGGATTTAAATAATGTCCAAATTAAGTAATAATTGCCTATCGTGTTTGTGTTCCTATTGCTTCGAAATACATTTTATACAACTTCGCATTTCTTTTTATTTAACTTAGGTGTGTCGCGTAAGATTTAGTAATAATAAAAAAATACTCTGAATATGAATACTGGAATAAAGGAGTGCATTTACAATCCCGCGTGATTCCCGATTATTTCGAGATGACCATTATATAGGGTGTAATATTTTACATGATAGGTACTATATAATATAATCAACTAGCAAGTGAAAGCTGTAACTCTGATTAAGATACCTAACACAATTCTTTTTAAATTATTATACATTTTCTTTTTGTATTTTTTTACTTGTAAAGGACATTTTACAACTAAAAAAATTAAAATTACTAATTTAAATAGCATCGTTATAATATCCAGAATTAGCTGTTAAAAGTAAAATAAATTACAGAAAATAAAACATTTAAAATATTTTGTCAGATTCCAGCGAGAGTCCAATTCAATTGCAAATTGTTTATGGAGTTAGAAAAACATATTTTGTATCATGAAAAAAAATACACTCTGTATTACGAAAAATGTCTGACTACTGCTTGTTTGAGGTAAGACTCTAACAGTAACTACACTGAGAGCTACATAGTATACGTAATAATATTTAAACTATGCCGGTTTTCCTATGTATGTACTTGATATTATATCCAGGTGCACTAATGAAACAAATTATTTTCTAATAATTAACGATCATTTACTTTAAAATATTCATATAATTACATAATAATGATCTATTATTCCGTAGAACATAGGGTCTAAGATAAAAAATAAAAAATGTATTATTTCAATCTTCTATAATGAGCCCTGACAATTTAAAAAATATTCTTGATATTTTCCTACACAAATTAAAAATTATAAGTAACCGAGCGTTGCATACGTTTTAACAAATGGAGCATCACTCTCACAGGAGTTCCTGAAAAAGAAGAAGCTTAGTTTAGTACCAGCACCGACACAATTACCTGGACTTTGATGTAGCTTAATGGCCGAAGTAAGGGTTAAGAACGTCCAGCGGCGCTACCGCGAAACACGATATTCGTAAATTTCGGACGATTGTCTCTGTCACTCTCATGACGCCTCAATTGGAGTAAAAGAGATAGATGCCCGAAATATACGAACTTCGATGTTCGCGGTACCGGGCCAGTTTCTGTGTCTAATGCTGCCGCCACACATTCGCGCGAGTAGCGAGGCGAATGGCGAGGCGAGACGCGAGCACGCATGTGTACGCGGACGTCTCGCCATTCCTCTCGTCGCTCGCATCGCGTTTTTGTATGGGCAAAGTCTCGTCGAACGTTTCGACGAATAGCGAGGCGAGTGACGAGCCAGCATGTCTAAACGCGGAGTATGATGGCGACGTGACTACTGCGATACGTTCCTTCGTTTGCCTATTTATCTCTCTATCCATCGGATACGACTGAGTGACAGTAATATAGTTTTTATTTTGATATGTGGTAGGTCTTCTGCAAGGATCGCGTAGCAATTGGCCTACCGCGAACATCGAACTTCAAAAATTTCGAGCATTTTTCTCTTTTACTCTAATGAAGGCGTCATGAGAGTAACAGAGACAATCGTTCGAAATGTATGAATATCGATTCGGGGTGCGCTCCAGTGACAAACAAAGTCTATTGCAACTAGAAAACAGTCATGAGTGTTTTCCTTTCCCGGAACTATTTAACCTTTCTCGGATTTATTTCCAAAATAGAGCTTACAATCTGAGGAATATTCTGGGGATAAGGACCTGTATGACCTACACTTGGATATGATAATTATATTTACACTAAATACTGATATGGCACAACCAAGCGAGTTAACTAGTTATGTATGTATCCATTGAAAATTATACTTTATATTCAAATAATACAAGGATAAATTTTATAGTCACTTTTTTTTTTAATGACAAAAAGGTGGCAAACGAGCAGACGGATTGCCTGATGGTAAGCAATTACCGTCGCCCATGGGCACCCGCAACACCAAGGGGGTCACAAGCGCGTTGCCGACCTTTAAAGGGTGTTGGAGCTCTGGGAACCTTACTCACCATCAGGAACACAACACTACATACCTGAAAGGTAGCAGTGCTATTATGGCTGTGGTCTTCTGTAAGGAGGAGGTACTTCCCCAGTTGGGCTTCTCCAGACTCAAGCGTGATGGTACTTCGCTGTGCCCTACCTCTCATTGTTGGACGTAGTTTAAGGACATACCCGGGTCCAACTTACTACACTAAATCTAAAAAAGGCCCTTGAGACTTTGTATTAAGTATATAGATTGAAATATGCTGCGACGTGTTTGTGACGACGTACTTACATTTAGTTGTGTCAAACATTATTGGGCACGTATCCGAGAAATAAAACCTAGACGTGAGACTGTCTATATTTTAATAAAACGTTTTTACAACGTCAGATTGAAGCTCAGATAATAATTGATTACCTATACCTAAGCAGATTTTAATTATTCCTTGTAGGTACTTCGATGGTCATTCAATTTCCACTCTAAACTATTTATTTATATTTATGGGGCAAACGAGCAGGGTACAGGCATTTCAAAACAAAACGTGCAAACAGTCTACTAAACAATGAGGATAAAGAAACAACAAAATGGCAATACTCAACTCATATAATTACGTCTAATACGTACGCAATACTAAACTTTATATACACACATAACAAAAAGTAACTAAATTATTGCAACCCATTATAAAAAAATACTTTTTTTTCTAATAGGCGGTTGTTGCACTCAATACTCTATAATAGGAGTGAAGCGTGTTTAGGAATGTTTATTTTTATATTGTCATGCAGAATCAATCGTTTAGTGACGGACAAAACATCGCGCTAGGCAGCGGGGCGTGCGGGTGTCGGCGGTACTTACTCGTCCTCCCAGGGACAAATGTCGTTCCGCTGTTTACGATCACCGAGGTCGCTCTTATTATCACGCTTAACAATATTAGATTTCGAAACTGACGACAGTTCGTCTTTGTGAGCAATTTTTTTCGTCGCGTCCGACTCGGCCGCCGCCGCGGGGTCCGCCGGGACCTGCGGGGGCGCCGAAGGCACTTTGTCTACGTGGTCGTCGTCGACCCCGATGTCTTCCCCACGGCGAGGGGCGCCACCGGCGCCGCCGGCACCCGCGCGGGTGACGAGCTCGGTGCCGCCTCCGCGCCCGCCGGCTCCGGCGCGGGCGCGGGCGGCGGCACGGCCTCGGGCGGCGGCGCGTCTGGCGCGGGCGGCCCGGGCGGTGCTAACGCCGCGGCACACGCGGGCGCGGCCGGCGCCACAGCGGCAGCGTTGCTCGGCACCAGCGCCGCGGGACTGGCCGGGGCGACCGGCGCGGGGCCGGGACAGACGGGTGCGGGCGGCGCCGCGGCGGGCACGGCCGCGGGCGATCGCGCTGGCGACAATTCAATGTCGTCGCACCCGGGAACGCTCTCTGGAAGATCGCCGATTTTGCAACTAGTTTTCGAAGTCGAACCGGTCTCCCTAGACGTTGACGGGTCGAGTTCGGGCGCGTCCTCGAGAGTGCGCAGGGCGGTACGCGCCGGCTCGGTAGGCGTGGCGTCGGCGGAGGCGAACACGGACGAGGGCTCGTCGGAGACCGCGAGCGAGCGCGGCTCGTCGGGCGAGTCCGGGGCTCGCAGGCCGAGTCGTCGTCGGGCGCGGAGCTGACGCTGATCGTGGGCGTCGGGTGCGGGGAGGGCCGGCGCGGGCGCGGGCGCGGGGCGCGGGCGCGGCGGGGAGGCGAGCGGCGCGAGGTGGCGCGGCTCGACGGCGGACAGGCGCCGCAGCGGCGGCGGCGCGCCGCGCAGCCCGCCGTCCAGCGTGCTCTGCTGCGGCAGCCGGCGCGCGCGCTCGCCGCACACGGCCGCGCTCACGTCGGACGAGGAGCTGCCCGAGTCGGCGGCGGAGTCTTGCCGACGTCGCGCGCCACTGTACGATGAGCTTTCCCGACTTGATGACTCCCACGGCGCCACGTCCGATCTGTCATCGTCCATTGGATCCCTAAGAAAATAACTATGAATTAATATTCCGCAGTTAATATTGTCTTCGATTGCCGCGATAATTACTCATGATATAAAACAACTAAAACGGATTAAATCGCGTATACTAATTTAAACTTCAGTCCACCCGATGACCACGAACGCTGCTAAAGGGTTCGAAACGTCGGGATGAAGTTTTAGTTTTGGTGGTTTTATTTCATTCCGCAGTTACTTCGTGATACAACTTAAAAATATACAAGCAACAACCCAATAGTTTCAATTTTATTTCAATTTATTTAATAAACCATTAGCATTAACAGTTTAACCTTACATGCATAGTGGTACTAAGCACATTGTTTCGAATTAATTTGAAGAATTGACAAGGGACCGACCGACGAGTCTTACCTGAAGGGGATGTCGGCTAGGTTGGACTGCGAATGCGAGTGGGGCGGCGGCTCGGCGAGGCGCGGCGGCTGCGCGGCGCACACCGCCAGCTCGTGCGCCGAGCCCGACAGCGAGCGGTCCGAGCCGCGCCGCCGGGACAGGCCGCCCGTCGCGGTGCTGCCCGGCTTCTTCTTCACTTGACCGCCGCCAAAGTTAAAGAACCTGGAATTGAAATGTTTCAAGTTATCTCGTTTTTGCAGCAAAGAAACCTTGGTTGGAGTTTTATCAAGAATTAAATATTATATTTGTTGCGAAATTGAGTTAAATCTCTATAAATCTCTAATAAAACAATCTCATGTTCTTTACCCTTTTCCAGTAACGTCTGATGTCTCGCTAATATGTTTGCCTATCCTTTATGGCACAGTTCATAATTAATTCTATATATTAAACTTACTTTTTCTTCTGGTGCACATTCTTGCCCTCCTCGAGCAGCCTACGGAAGTGGTCCGAGCGGACAAACCGCGGGTAGCAGTCCTTCTTCAGCAGCAACGAGTACACGTGGTCGGCGGCGTGGTCCAGCGCGTACCGCGACCCCTTCCGCATGTCCTCCACCACGCGGTCCATGGTCGCGCCGTCGATGTTGATCTCGCAAGGCGCACCAGGTTTTAGGAATTCTCTGTGAACAACAATGTTTAAACATAAGGAAACTTACAACAATAAGGTCAATGTGGGTAAGACCGTCTATCTGGAAGGACCGTCTGCCAACCAATTTCCTACATTATCTCATGGGTACTTAGTGTCATATGACGGACTTCCCTTAAAAATATAATTTAGCAGAAAAACACGGTAGAACCAGTAGAAAAAAAAAGAAGTTCTACTCTATTTCCTCCACTATTGAGAAGAATTTAAACTCTTTCTATTGGTAACTCCGTGTATGGTGATTCTTAGGGTTATATAAAGACCACAATGATAGGAGCAGTTTATTCATGACACAACACAACTTCTCATTCCAATAGACCCCTACCTACAGAAAAACAAGAAAATAGTGTAAAGATGAAATTAATGAAAAATCCTACTCGTCAAACTACATTGACAAACTCAAACAACAATCTATTACAGCGAATATTTAAATGTATTATATGGGATTTTTTACGGGATGAAAGGATACACACTGCACAACCTGTAAAATCAAGAAACGCAGCCTATGTAGCTTTGGGGGCTAGCAAAGAAGATTATTGAAGATTTAAACGCACAGACTGCTGTCTGTTATGTCTCAATAAAGTCCCGTAACATTGTTTATATTCAAAGAAATAACTATCTCACTAACTCGTATATCTCCTCAAGCTTTTTCGATATCTGCTTGACGCTGCTCCTCCTCAGGTCCATCACAGCCAGCCAGAACCGGATGTTCTCGTGCGAGTACTCCTTGCGCAGGAAGCTGGTGAACTCCTGCAGCCCCGTGGGATCTGACACCAGTTCATCGATGCTCAGCGCCCATCTCTGGACGCGTTTTTCACTTGGCACTTCCACCCTGAGGAAGACCATCAATTAGTATAACTTGATCATAATTCATAAACTTTGAAACATATGTTTTAGTAAAAATAAATGACTGTAAAATATTGCTATGATATTAATTTATAAGAATCTTTATAAATAAATAAATAAAAATATTACTTGACATCCTTACACAAATTGACTGTTTCTAAGAACTGTTAAAGTGCATTTGCCTAAGAATACTTTTGTAGGTATCTACCTGTACGAGTGTGTAAAATACTGGATTAAACAATAAGAAGGCATAGTAAAAGTTTTCAGCAAGTGCAGATTTAAAACCGTTTCAGTTTATTGTTGAACGAGTGATTTCCAACAATCTGATACGGTTTTCAGAAAACCTAGAACCGGATTTCCCAATTGTAATTCAATTTATACAAAGGAAGAATAAAATTAATGGGTTAAATCCGGTTCTGCTAAAATTAGAGTGCGGCACTCACAAGGGACTGTTGATTTGCCAATACAGGGTGTCGTCGCTGATCCAAGGGTTGGAGGGCTGCGGCGGCGTGAGCCAGGGATCGTAGGGAGTGAACGTCTCCGAATAAGCCATAAGGGCTTCAAGGGCAATAGACGTCTTCACTCGCGTACGGTCCAGGCTCGCTTTTAGATGTTCGATCTAGAAGGAGAAACCAGAAATATAGGTTATTAGATGGCATAAGAAGACAGTTGAGGGATAAGGATTCGTGGCGTTGATTTATGGAATAATTTCTATGCTACTTTATTGTCTCATGCATATTGTAAAAAAATATCGCATACTCAAGGTTAACGAAGAATATAGTCAAGAGTCAAAACTTTTGTTCTTAATTAAGTTATCATACTCAATCAGGCACGGGCAGGTGTCCTGCACAATCGAATGGATCTTCTTCTGCTGTATCACTTTCAAGCGGGTGGTTCTAGTTGCCAACTATACCCTACACATGTGAGAAAGACGCATCCTTTTGATCCTCGCTAAGGTCTCTCCTATCACCGACAATATTCCACATATGTGAAAGAGAAGCACCTCTCTGGTGATCAGCTAAATGAACCGCTTCCGGTTAAGTCTTCTGCACGCTCCAATAGGTGTCCGGCATTAGCACTTCGCCCCTGTGGCTCACTAATAATAGACACGCACCTTCCTAGAGATTTGCTGGATGGTTCACTCCTTGGTCTTGGGAACGCGCGAGCCCACAGCCACCGAGAATCTCTTATATGCTAGAATGGATCCCCGGCGGTGGTGGTACTCGCTCGGTGACTATAGTATACATGTGTGACAAATGTACCTCTCTGGTGATCTGCTGGATGGTCCGCTTCTTGGCCTTGGGCACGCGCGAGCGCACAGGCACGGGGCAGGTCTCCTGCACACTGGGCTGGCCCGGCGGTGGGCGCGCCACTCTCCAGTAGGCTCGTTCTTGGCTGTCGCTAACTATCTTGTCCCCCTTTTTGCGATCTTTCGCTAGCCGCACCTGAAGATTTGGAATACCTATTGTATACATGACATATTGATTGGTTATGAACATGGGACTGGATTAAATCAGTCTTAATTCATTCACTTAAAAATATATTTATTATTGCTCTGGCTATTACAAAAGACATTACTGAGCAGTCAAAAAGTTATACACCGTACTGACAGTAGGTTGCCAGGGTATACATTCAAAAACTAAGTCGCTATATATTTTCTATAATTAAGTATCTGATCTAACCTGTTCTTCAGCCTGCATAGTAATGAAGTCCCACTTCGCGGCAAGATTTTTCTTCAAGTTAGCCAGCGCTTCAACCTCATGATCTTCGAGACCATGTCGTTGCTTGTTCCGAAGCGTCCGCTTAACGAGGTAGATGGCGTACTCGACGTTGTCCGAGCCGGCCAGGCCGGGCGCCGAGCCGCCGACCCGTGGCGGTTGCCAGGGCCAATAATATGGACTCTGCGAAACAATAGTATATTACGTACCCAGGGCGGTAAAACAAACAATGGCTCAGATCGCGGGTATTTGTGCCATAAACAAGCGATCGGAGGCCTTCTTTGTTACCGCCCATGGTGCGTACATAGTTTTACGTCTTCATTTGGGTGTAAAGTGAGATTTTCCGTCGTCCCCTAGGGCGGTAAATCTCTCTTACCGCCCAGTGTGACGTAAAGGAATTTATGTGTTACTAGAGGGGGTTAGGGAAGTATGTAAATGTCTTGAAACTTTAATGAGAATAAACCAACAAAGAATGTCGCCTGCAATCGTTTTATTCTTGTTTCAGATATGTTACAAATACCTATATAAAACTTGTTTGTGGAAAAGGATTGAGGCGGAAGAAACCATATAAACTACAAAAGTTTGTATGTTTTAGTTTTGTATGATCTTACTCAGTCACGATACGCTTGCAGGGACTGTACTACAAACAAACAAATAAGTCGAGATACTTACTTGAAATCTATATAGAGAAGAATCATCTTTTAACACTAAGTTTTTCGAATCGTTGACAGGGAAGAAGTAACCATACTGGCAGAGTTGATTGGCTAAATTTATTGCTTCAACTGAAACAGAAAAAAATGTGATTAAGACACCAATATATATGTAGGTATAAATGTTGTAGTTGTATTTATACAACTTTCGTGTAACGCACAAAATAAATAATTATGTTTTCTCGGTAGGTACTTCGGAAAATAAGATTTTAAGACAGTCATGCATACCGTTACTCATCGTCACACGAATGCCTTGTAACTTTGTCTTTTTGTATTTTAGCTTTAGTAAGTCAGTCTAAATTTTATGATAAAATGTGGTTTGATAGAAATTTGTCTACCAATATGTACCTAAATATAAATTTTAGAAATCTAGCTATCTATCGAAAATGAACACAGCATTTGTTTTCGCTGGAATTTAGTAACATTTTTAAACCCGATCGATAAAATAAAAATCACACTCGGGGTTCACTGCATAATCATATGACAGCTAAACTTAATAAAGACTCGTAAGAAATGACTTCCTTTAGTTATACGCAATTACGCAGGGTTTTCTATTTCTCTGGTTGGAGCTTAATATAATATTTCATTTCAATTATACGTTTAACCAAATGTCAAAGTTGAAAAATATACTTTACTGGCTGGCCACGCTAATTTCGTACCGGTATACATTTCAACCTCTTTACCCCGTTAGGAGTTGAATTCCTAAACAATCACCTCTTACAGCCAAGTAAATTAACCACCTGGCCTGTTGTGAAAATGTCTGTTTTCTATGTAGATACAGCGGTTTAGGCTGAACGTTAATTGAAGTGTTAACTTACCGTTACTTTGTTCGTCGAGGTTAAACCGGTCCATTAGCCATTCGACAAGATCGTAACCTGGAACATGGAAAATTTGTGTCCACTTACGGTAGCTCGATTCCAACCGTGATAAAGGGTTACAGATAAAGCCACTAATAAAGAAAAAACACTTAGGGTAATTCGCTAGTAACTGGCCACCCTCCAATAACTGGCCATAGCATACTAAAAATGAACTCTGTTTATAGGTGATTAAAATTCGTTTAGTGTGAGTTGGCCAGATATTGAACGGTGGCCAGTAATTGAAACCACATTGAAAAAATGTGTTCTATTTACAGGTAAACAGAATTCATTTTCATTAAAAGGTGGCCAGTTACTGGCGATTTATCTATAATTAATTCAACAAAGTAGTGAACAGTCGAAGGGATTATGATTTTGTAATATGTAACACATACAGAATGATTTGTGGGTCGTCACCCAGAACCAGTTTTTCTAACTCAGTAGCTGGTCAAGTCTTATGGTTGTAGGTATTTTATAAAAACAAGGTTAATTATCTTTTCTTATGTTTTCAATTAAAATAATCTTTAAATAACCAAATCATGGTCATCCTATGCCCTTTGAATAACGCAATAAGAGACATGACGTAACATTGAGTAGAGTGACCAAATTGTAAGCAAATGTTTTTTTTCTACGTGTCATCCGAAAAGTTATTATAATTTCCGGTGATCAAAAATTCATGTTTAACATAATTAGCTTCACCATCATGCCTTGATATATTGCTCCACGACCCCGAAATCATCCCGTATATTATGAAGTTTTAATAAATATATCAGTCAGTCGGTCAGTTGTTTTAAGTAAATTGGCAGATAAAAATTGTATAGTTTCTTAATTAGTACCAGGTGAAATCAAAATGGTAATACAAAAATATATTTTCTGGATCTATTCGTGATTACGACCAACTTTTACTATGTGGTCACAATCGAAAAATAAAACTGATTCAAATAAACAGATTTTTGAGTTAGCTACTTTGTATCCCCATTTTGATTTCACCCAGTATGGTTGTAATGGTAAAACTCAAAACAATAATAACTGTAATATTTTGTTTATTTTTATTATCAAATTAAGTGCTGTGTTCTAAGAGATACAGTTGATAGAGAAACCTACAGGTGATTTGTCTAATTAGGTGGCATATTATGACATGGCTTTGTTTAAGCAATAGGGTAGCGGTTAGACGGCACTTATGTGCAATAGAAACCTGACGTTTATCGTCAATAAATAACGGGTAAGAATAAGCAAGGATTGGCGGCGGTGAACGGCCGCGGGCAGACATTAAATATGGCTCGCTATTGATTTTATAATCAGACGGGCAACGTATGCCGTACCTAGTGGTGCGGGCCTATGTGCAGAGATTGTTTGACTAAAATCTTTATTTCATGAGACATTTAGATGGATAAGGCCAATGCAATTTATAAAATTACACTTGGAATTATTTTGTCAATGCATCTACAAGAAACTGCTGATTTCAGAATCAAAAGGATGCGATATCGCGGATTTGCGAGAAATTGTGAAACTTGTACTTTGCAGTGTTTTTATTTCTTGTACTCCTTAAGTGAGTTAGTAAAAACAAATGGATTTAGGAATAGTGCATATAATCTATTCAGGTGACTGAATAAAATAAAAAATATTTTTTACTAAGTACATAATTCACAGTTTCTTTGCAACCCCTTAAGCAAATCAATAAGAACTTGTTTGTATAGTGACTTTCGCATTGCCCACCGCGTTATTACAAAAAAGGAGAGGTACCTATGCGGTAACGAAATTGGCATTTTTGCGCTTACCGGAGGCTTATTGGACTTAACATTGCTGGACATTATAAATATTTACAAACTCAAATACATGGCGTAGACAACATACAGTATTTTTATAATTTATTTTTACCTGAATGTGCCGCGTGAGACATTTCTAGAGCCTCTTTCTTCGCGTTAGCTAAATGCAAAACAAAGTATAAATTTCAAAACCACATATTACAATAACATCGAAGAAAACAAGTAGATACAATCGTGTATGACTCTATCTCGATGGTTTTGAAATTGAAAATTATTTGCTTCTGTTGCAAAAATATGATTTTGGTTAAAAAATGCCAATTTGTGATACCATACCATATTGTGGTATAAACAAAGAAATAAAATAAAATAATGGTTAATCGACAATATAGGCTCTATACGTCTCACTGCAAGGCACATGCCACTCTTCACAGAGAGTTCGTGCTAGTCCCCATCATACTTGCCTGATAGGGGACATAACACATGATTTAAATTTATTTGTCAATGTAAACTGCAAAAACAATTTGAAAAGCATACCGATACGGTGTACTGCTTAAACTTTCACGAATTTCAAATATAAATTAAACGGGACTTTATCGCGTTACAATTTAAAGTATTGTTGGCTAAATAGGTATATAAATAAGTGTTTTGTTAAATTACAAATTACCCACAAAACTCACATTTTGTCGGTTTGGAAACAATCCCAATGTGTAACTTAATTGTTTATAAAGACTATGGAGGTCAAAGCAATTTTGATACGTAAGCGAAAATCTAAGTAACAATAACAATACCTTAAAGTGTAACGCGATAACGTCCCGTTTAACTTATAATAATGTAACCGGTTTTCTCGAGATATTTTCGTTCACACGACCTCCGGTTCAGGAGCTACGCGAGTTAGGGACCGTGCGTGTTAGAGGATCAGCCATCTTGTGGTCTAAATGGAAAATTTTATCTACTTCATGACTAAAGCAGGCATATGGTACCGCGTACATCGAAGTTCGTATATTTCGAGCATCTTTCTCTTTTACTCCAATTAAAGCGTCATGTGCCAGGAACAATCGTTCGAAATTTACGAATATCGTTTTTCGCGGTAGCGCCGCAGGCGCAGGTGGAGTGCCCTGCAAAAGATCCACGTAGCCTTGGCGATTGTAGGGTATGCCATCTAGTAGAGTGATTTGGCAACTTGCGCCTGATTAACATTTCGCGCAAATATATATCAAGGGGTTCTGCACTGCTCTATATAGTTCACGCACGCTCCCTATAAGACAAAAAGTATAATAAAACAAAATAGAAGATCGACTGGTTATCAAATTAAAACTTAATTATATAAAAGAGGTTCATGAAGCATCTAATCTCCTTTGTTTTATGACGTAATAGGTAAATCTATAAAAAAACGCAACTTCACATAGACAACTCATCGAGGCATCTCTTTAAAATTAGCTGATTTGATTGTCAGTCCGATCTTCTATTAATTCACACCAGATTGAGGAAGTGTAAGTAATTTAATTATATAATATTTTCACTTGGCCAAGGTGTTTTGGCTGCGTGAGAGATAACATGCGACTGTCATTAACTAGGATTGCGATAAGACATAATCTCACCCATAAAAGCTGACGGAATGTAGGTGAGAAAGAGTTTCTGACTTCGTACAGGCACGCCCGTTTCTGGATCTTGCATTTCTTTTATCAAACTTTCCATCTGAAATAAATTATATACTTTCAAAATAGAAACATTAATAAGACGATTACACAGTGGCTAAAAATGCAAACATACTTTCAGGTTCTTCATTTGAGTAATTACCGCGAAACTCTGCCGATTTATGGATTACAGGGCCTAAATTTAAGTGTAATAGCGTTGCTCTATTAATATTGAATACAGGGGTGCACACGTATTAGTGCATTTAACTGCATTTTACCACAAAAGCCTTTGCCTCGAGAGTGTTTTATATTTCGTATATTTTGTTTTTTTTTTATGTCATAATGTTGTTTTTATGTATACTTATCTTTTTGTATTTTGTATAAAGTGAACTGGTGCAGCTCTATAAACTTGTAAGTATTTTATATAGAAATAAATTAAATTGTATTGAAAAGGCAATTCAACGGAAAAACGGAATATAAATCATATTTTTAATGTTTAATATAAAAAATCAAACATTTTCTTACATAAAATATTATAAATTTTGGGCAGAAATAAAAGTAATTGAAAATACTTGTACCTACTTGAACATTTTTCTAGGATTACATCTAATATTAATTTCTTATCATTACCGATCAAATAGGTAGTACCTTCGCATGTACATATAAGTCAAGTAAGGCGGTGTATCTGTACTTATTAAAAAATATAAGCCTAGAACCCGAAAATGTAGGCAAATTATGACGACCCCCCATTTCGCCATCAATGCCATCATTATTAAAACTTTATCCCTACCAGCTAACAACAGTTATGCACGCTATGCGTGTCCACCAAGTTTCGCCAAGCCAATAATGACATGCATGTCAAAAATCTTTAACGTATGTGGACGGACGTGACTCGTTAAGATTTTTACTTTGTATAATTACTGTGCCAGTGTTGCTATTGACAAATTTCAGGGGTTGGCGTAGGTAAACGGAGTCGTAAATAGCTGTGTTACTAATATAAAAGTAGAGTAAAACTGCCGAAATGTAGGTATTCGGAACAACACTTTAGCAACCCACAAAATAAGGCACTGCACTGGAAGTACGAGTAGTAGGTCGTATTATCGATACGGCAATTACAGTATCAGGGTTGTCAAGAATAATACTAATTTATATTAGTGTGCCCCTTACATGTCCTTAAATTGTCGAAAGAGCCTCTGCGCGTTGGCTCGATCAGGCTCCGCGTGCGCCTCACAAATGTTCGGATCTCCATTGTTCCGTGTACGGAAAGGACATACTAATTTGTGCTATTTAGACTTTTACGCAACTTATACATTTTTAACCAGGATGGCTGTTCTCAATTCCTTTGGATCTGTGTTTTAATTTATATTTTTTGGGAACTGGTTGTATTCAATATTTATTACATTAAACAGACATGTGGATTAAACAGTACCTATTCAGCTAGCAACGGAAAAAAAAATACGAAGAAAATTCTGATGTTAAAAATAAATCAGAACCGCTTGATGCGTTCAAGGCGATTGCCATCGAGTTTAGTGACGTCATTCGTATCCTTTTAGGTCAACATGCACTCGAACTAAGCTCGGAGGGCCGAGATGACCCTCCAGCGCCCTCCAGCCGCTCAAGCCTCCTCGAGAACAAAGCCGGTGCAGCTAAAGCGCCAAACTCGATCAAACGCGCCAACGGCGAAGATGCAATCGCTAGTAATAGCTGAGATTGAAAATATCGATCGCGCTGTGTATTGGCTCCGTGAAATTGGGAAAGTTAATGGTTCCGATTCCGTTTAGCTGCACTGACGAAATTAGATTTCTGTTATTGATTCCCGTAGGCGCGTTGTTCGTCTATTTTAATACGTTTCGTAGTATTCGCTATAATTAATACCGAAATATTGACCACTTTATCGTTCGATCAATCAGACAGAGCATAGATATTTTAAGATAAGTTCATATGACGTCGACACTTGAAATTGAGATCACAATGTCTTATTTTTATTTGGGCAAACATCTTTGGTTATTTTAATTCAACCAATCTGATATACAGGTTGATTCATAAGACGTACGAGGGCTGTTTGATAAATACCCGTGTTTAGAAAAAAACAACATAAGTTTGTATATGTGTATATTTATTTTTCTACATAGTCACCTTCCAGCTCTATACACTTGTTCCAGCGGTATTCTAGCTTTAATAAGCCGTCTAAAAAATAAGATTTCGGAAATTCGTGAAAATAGTCCTCCGTGGCGGCAATGACCTCTTCATTGGACGAAAATTTCTTTCCACCGAGCCATTTTTTTAAATTTGGGAACAGGAAGAAGTCACAGGGAGCCAGATCTGGGGAATAGAGAGGATGAGGCAGCAATTCATAATGTAATTCTTTTAATTTGGACTCTGCGATTCTTGAGGAGTGAGCTGGTGCATTATCATGGTGAAAGAGTACTTTTTTCTTTTTTAGATGTGGTCTCTTTTTTCTCAACACGGTATCAAATTCTTGCAATAAATTAGCGTAATATTGCCCGGTTATCGTTCTTCCTTTTTGTAAATAATTAATATGGATGATTCCCTGCGAGTCCCAAAAAACAGTCGCCATGACGTTTCCAGCCGATGGAACGGTCTTTGCCTTCTTTGGAGCCGATTCCCCCGGCAAAATCCACTGTTTGGACTGTTCTTTACATTCTGGGGTATAGTGGTGTATCCACGTTTCATAGACAGTCACAAAACGCCGGAGGAACTCACCCGGACTACTTTCGTACTTATCTAAACAGTGCCTTGAAATTTGCTTCCGGGTGAGCTTTTGTTCCTCGGTGAGCAAACGCGGCACCTACCTCGCCGAAACCTTATTCGTGCCCAATTTGTGTTCTAAAATGTTCTGCACGCGTTCAATCGAAACATTTGCAATGTCAACAATTTCTCTAAGTTTTATTCGGCGATCGCTCAATACAATATTTTCAATTTTTTTCACCATATCATCTGTGGTCACCTCAATAGGACGTCCCGGACGATCTTCATGAAAGACGGACGTTCTCCCTCGTTTAAATTCATTGTACCAATATCTAATGGTTGTCTTAGAAGGAGTATGATCCTTGTAACAGCTTGCATGCGTACTTTTATTTCATCACAAGAATTTCCCTCCAAAAACAGGAAACGAATTACAGAACGATACTGCTCTTTCTCCATTGTTGCAATAACAACGCGAATTCCGTCATACAAAAGCCGTTAAAAGAAAAAAAACAAAAGAACGCTGTACTTTTTTTTTTTCATTTTCTGGCCCTAAAGGATGCCTAAAAAAGTTTATATACATATTTTCAGCCAGTAATAAGAATAACGTTTAAAAACGGGTATTTATCAAACAGCCCTCGTAATACAAGATTATCAAACCGGCATCTGTTCATGATTTTGAAAAGCATACATTTTCGTCAACTTATAGTAAAAAAAATTCAAAATCATGAACAGATGCCGGTTTGACAATCTTGTATCATGTCTTATGAATCAACCTGCCTACAGATTTTTTGGTAATTTCATTTCAAAATTCGTATGGGCAACTGGACTAATGTGCCTATAGCACGATATTTAATCGATAAGTGATTGACCATTTTATTTTTCTCAAAGAGTAGGTGAATCCGTAATGTTCAATAATTTCCGCGTACCCAAATCATTAATATGCAGTTTTGCGCTCATCAACAAACATCCTACCTACCTATTAATAACTGTATTGATTAAACAAAGAGACGAATATCCTAAATAAATGATAGTTGAGTAATAGACGGTTAAACTGTTGGGCTAAGCGTGTTAGTGGACGCTGATTCGTCCCCGGAGATGAGAGCGCGAAGGCTAAGGCGGTGACGTCACAGGCCCGATCGATCGCAGCTCGGAGGCGCCGTTCGGAACACTCACCGACCAAACGACTTGAAACTCTCCCACCAGCCAGAATACGTGTTGTCTCTACTTATGCATAGTTGATTTGCAACGCGAGGTCTAGTTACACAGTGTGGATAAAGAACCAGACACGCCACAACTCGCGCGATCGATGGAGTTGCACGGCCGGGTCACATCCCGCGGTCCGGACCTCTACCACACTCTACGCTCGAGAATCAACTATACACGCTTTTGTTTTGTTTCCAAACGCTTGTATACACTGGCGCGAAGGTATATAGCCATTTAATTAATACAATTTTGAGTTTGAACATTAATTAATACAATTTTGTTTTTAACTGTCCAAAAATTGGGAGATAATAGATATATTAGGCGATAACAATTATAGTACATTACATTCAGCAGCATAAGTTGCTGAGCGGGTGAAGTGTTCAAAATGACATACACGCGCTCAATAGACATGTCTTGACCTCATTTTGAATACCTCAACCGCTTAGCCACCTATGCTGCTAACTGTACTACAGAGGCCGGGAAATAGAGTCATATTTGGATTTAAAAGATATCTATAAAATGCCATCACAAGCCTCTTTCTACAATTTGGTTCATCAATACCCATTTAAAACAGTTAGGAGGCTCATTTAATTTCATCTCATCTTCCCCACGTTGACCCGGCGTTTTGCCACATCTCATGGGAGCCTAGAGTCCGCTTGGCAACTAATCTCAGAACTTGGCGATGGCACTAGTTTTACTAGAGCTACTGCCATCTGACCTTCCAACCCAGAGGGTAAAATAGGCCTTTTTGGGATTAGTCTGGTTTTCTCACGATGTTTTTCTTCACCGAAAAGCGACTTGTAATTAATTATCAAATGATATTTCGTACATAAGTTCTGATAAACTCATTGGTACAAGCCTGAGTCTGAAACTTTTTTTGTACTAATATTGATATAACGTCACTTTTAAAATGTAGTTATGCTGGGGGGTACCTAAATATAAACAAGTATAATTGTTCAAATGGACGGATTTTACTCATGTTTATTTAGTCAGTCACGCGACTTGTTCCGGAGAGGTTAGTTACGAATACAAGGGACTATAATTCATAGTAGGTGTAACTATATACTTTTAGGTAGTTAAAAAATAATCTTGACATGTCTTTTTATATAAAATCACTTTAAAAAAATTAATCATAGCAAGCATGTAAGAATTATACATCACAAATGATTATTTAAAGTTTGCTAAAAGTGTTTTAAATACAAAGACATGTTAAGGTTGTTTACCTTTTTTTAACTACCTAAAAGCATAGACTATATGATTGGAAAGTTTTGTCAAATATGCTGAAAATAGTAAGGGTTACACTATACACTATAAATGTTAAACGACCTTCTAACTTAGCGGGTAAATACCTTGCCTAGGAAGCAGGAGGTGCCGGGCTTAATTGTATCCTGGTAAGGGCATTTGAATCCTGGTTTATGGACGTTATAAATACATATATTTAGGCATTTATATGTTGAGTAAATAGATATAAATTATTCCGTATATCGTGGTCTAGTTCCTACAACACAAAGCTTATTGATTATTGAGCTTACCGTTGTATCCCTTAAAGATTGTCCTAAGATATTTATTCATTTTATTATTTATATCATTTTATTATTTATCATTTTATAAACCGATATTGGCAATTACAATTATAAAGACAAATTAAAATTATAACTTTTATATACATATAACTACACATATAAAAGTTATACAGTGTAGATATACTGGTGTCCTGAAATTACGAAGAAATTAATAAAATTACGCAGCCTCTATGTATAAGTAGCACCTGAGGTAAAATATATCCTCATATCATTACGAAACCTTCTCTATCCTTTTTTATTTATGACACTTAAAAGATTCTGACAATGATTAACATGTAACGTGATGCTGATTTGTGAGCGACGCATATAGTAATATGCTATTGTGTAAAACACTGCTAGGGATGAATACTGTAAAGTAACTATATTTATGTTTTTTGCAGATTATTCGAAATAACTTTTAATAACTTTATTTTTATATCTTTTGGTACAGTCAGCATCATATAGTTTACAGCAAATCTATCGTGTACCAAACATTATGAGTACTTTGGATGCTACCAACTATATGACGCTGACTGTACGTAGGGTTTCAGTCAAGGGTCAAGGACACACGGTATATTGGTAAAAAATATTTATGCAGTTTATTATTTGAACATAGTTTACCTGCCTAGAAATAAATGTTACGGGTTTTATAGAACCCAGTAACTGACAGGCAAACCGATATCCGTTCTTACTGTCACCGTTCCGGCAAGAAACCCTAAAAACGTATTAATTCCACGGTATACTTATTGGCATATTGGAACGATACATGCCCGTTATACGTGGCCGATTCCATTTAATGAACCATTATATCGTTTGCTGCAAGTTCTTCCATTAATCACTTCAAACCATTTAAACCATCCAAGTCGTTAAACTGTGGACTAAAATGCTCCATTTACACAGAATTATATACCGTAGAACATACTAAGTTCGATCGTAGTTTGCATTCAGTGAAGGAAAGCCCCAGTTTTATATTGAATGTATTGAGCCAATCGGGAGTGGAGGACGGTTAAATGGCGGCGAAGTTGCGGACTTACTCAGCCCTTTTATTTCCCCACCGACCCCCTTCTATGAATAAAACCGGACCTCACCCAAACTGAAAGCCCGCAATCTGTTCATACTACAAAATACGCTAAAGATTAAAAACTCTCTTTCTCGTTTCAACCAACGCTATATGTATAGATATCCGTTGCTAAGTCATCATCTGACGTCACGGAAATATGGCGGACCCATTTCGCTTTTTGTCTTCCAGCTCGCTATCTGGCATCATCCCAAAACTCTCGAAGGCTTTCTTATAAGTAGGTTCTCGCTTATTGCGTGCAAAATTTAGGCGAAGATATTCCTCCCCCTGGGAAAGAAGTCTTTGTTGAATATTTGAGCTTAATTTAGAGTAAATAGGATTGTGATGTTACGAAAATGAATAGAACAACATTCTTGCAACATATTTTTTTCCCGTCTGTTATTCAAGCCACCACTGTACATGGGGCTAGCGCGCCCGCGGGAAACAAAGGGTTGCAGCTTTGCATCCGAGCGTGTGCGGCGTCGTCACAATTAACAACGGGAGTGGCTAGGTTGTAAATCACAGATTTCAGCTGCAGAAACAAAAACTCGGCTCGCAATTTCTCACCGTAGCATTCTCACGTAATAGCTTTTGCCAATTAATGTAATGGATCGGATATATCGAAGCGGCTGTCTCGGCGAATTGTGTGCTCCGTCACGATCGGGCTGCCGTGACCACGGCACATTTAAGGCAATGGCTTCCGAGAATTGTCAACAGAGATTAGGTCGGACAAGTCCCCGAAGCATTACCGGAGCTTTATCGCAAATTGACCTTCGTCTAGACTGAATCAAATCTATTTTACAAACGGAGTAATCCACGCCTTTTTAAGTGATAAAATGATGAAATGTTTTTCGAATATCTTTATTAACATATGCATGACGTGCGAGGGCTCACCTTATGAATACGGAAAGAAGAGCTCAGCTTGAAGCCGGGTGACCGAACCATATCGATTTTCAGAAAAGCCACTCCGGGGTTTCTTGTTAAAAATAAATAACCGGAGGAAGGCGTAACTTCTAGAATCGATGTGATGCATAATGTAGGGAAAAGTGGCAGAGGCACCGAAATAGAAATCTAAGCACTAAGATATACGGAAAAGTAATGAAGCAGTTCATTAAAATTTATTTTGCTTATACTTTCAGTCTATTATTATTTTTTAGGTACCATAATAATTGTGAGATCGCATAAGAACTTTATATAATTATAGTTGGCACATAATTATGACTTATTTCAATTATTGAAAGAAAACCGTTAAAGATACTGCCTCTATTCTGTGGGCGGTTTCCAACGTTTTTTGTTACCTACCTACCGAAATAATATTTCTTACTTTTGCTATGTATTGTATGTACGAGTATACTCGAGTGTAGTATGCAATTTTGCTGAAACGTATAGTGTAATTTTATTCAGATTTTAATGATAGTGTGAGGTTGAGACATCAAGGCCGTAGTTATAAGACTTTTCCGTGTGATGTATAGCAACAAATTAAACGATTAACGCTTCCGCTTCAACTGCTGCCTGCTGCAACTGCTTAGTCAGAGAGCAACCACGATTTTGTGGATCAGTCATCGGTTATTTGGATTCTCCCTCGCGGGATATCACGTAGAAAAGTTAATATAGATACGACAGTTTCCCGCGATACCGAACAAATCGTACCAAAATAAAACAATTTAAATTGTCTGTATGGGATTATTTACGAGTACTTACTCGCCGAAGTATTATTCAAACGGTACAAAATGTACTGCTTTGGTGTGCAGCATTCGAAAAGAACGGCGAGTTACTACGTGTGTCTATCAGCTACTTAGATACTGATTTTTTTAAATATACGCGGTTAATCCCGTTTAAATGTGTAATAAATAGCTACTTAGATGTTTTAAACTGTAATAAAATAAACATATTGTATATATATTTTTTTGCCTTTTCTAACAACATAAAGCCCGGATTCTCGGGGCATATCCATACTAACATAATCATTGAGGTCGTTCACCCCGTGGCTAATCCAAATAACCGATCACTGATCAGATCATCGTATGTGTCATTCAACTTTCATTGCCGTGTCCGGACATCATCATTAACACCCATGGAATCTTTATCGGAGGCAAGGAGTCGATGTCTCGTCACGTCAGAGTTCGAACGTTTTGGGACGGGTACAGACGCGGGGGCTACACATGCGCCAACTATCTTCCATGGGCATCAGCAGCGGGGACCGGACGGACCATCAATAACAGTATAGTACGGAAGCTTACCTTATCGAAGGCAAGGGGTCGGTGTCTCGGCACGTCAGAGAGTTCCATGGCTGTGGGGCGGGGAGGGGCGCGGGGGCTGCGCGCGCGCTAGCCGACCTCCATGGGCGTCTGCCGCAGGGGCCGCATGCCGCTCGCGCCCGCGCTGCGCCCCCGACACCTGCCAAACAAAAATACAAACTATGGTTAGTTTTCATTGATTTACTTACGATTGCCGCATGCAGGCATTTTATCAGTCGATAGAACCTATATACGAGTATGAAAGTACTTATACAATAGCTAAGTTAGTTTCCATCTGATAGACACTGGTCCCACCGCGAGCTATTTAGTAAGCTATGAGCTATCAGCTATTTCAAGGGGAAAAAGATAATCGATCCCGTGTAAATAAAAGAGACATGTATGTCATAACCGGGCGATCGTAGTTTATCGCCGGACGATGAGCTATAAATATATATATCTCTCTCTTTTATATACATGGGAGCGATTATCTTTTGTCCCTTGAAATTTTACAGCTCATAGCTGAATACTTTCTCGCGGTGGGACCAGTGCCTTTTAATTTGTAACAAAATTAAATGGATACAAAATTATCAGTTTTAATATAAAAAATATAAATTAAACAACTATATTGATAGGTTCAAACATAGGTTGAACTTCAAAGACATCACAATTGCTTTTTTTTAAAATTGCAATATTAATAAAACATTGGCACCATTCGATTCCTTACGTTCTATTTATAAACAAAACAGATTTTTGCATGTGTTATACTTATTACACATTTGTCATAATTACCTACACATTTGCCCATACTAACCTAAGTAAATGGGCCACCCGGTATACCAACTTCTCTGAATAAGATATTGCTAACTAATAATGAAAAATGAGATACCTACATAAACTCTTCGTTTTCTAAAAATTTTTGCGTCACTGCTCAACGTTCATTCAGAAATGTAAAATTACACACTTAGGAAGAGCGGTGTCTCTTGCTTGACACAGGTATCTCGATACTTAAAAAGAGACACCAACCTGTATTTTGTAAATTAGTATATGTTACTAAATAAACAAATGTATTTTTGACATGATAATTAAATAGAAAATACTTCTCAAGTGTAGTAAAGTTTATTCTGACTGGTGCGTCATTCAAACTCAATAAATTGACATTTTGTTTGTAAAAAAAAAAAAAAACTAAATAAACTATTTTTCTTTTCATTGCTACTTATAAATCTTCCACAGATTTCTATAATTTCCAATATGGTACATAAAGTATTATTAGATTATATGTGAAAAAATTGATCGCAAAATGCCTAACAATTACACGAATGAAAATGCAATTGAGCTCAGTATTATTTAATGTAGTCCGTAAGTGGATATATGCTTCTACTGTTTCCTCACTTCCAACTTGTCTAACTTTTTGTACCAGTTTTTAGTTATCTTGCTGTGAATCGCAATTATCGCACAAAACGAATGTAAAAACTTGTAATTCATAACATGTAGGAAGCGAGATCAGTATCCTATTATCAGACATTCACTGCTAATTTCCAACAAATCTCTATAAATTAAACATTGCCGGAGACGAAATCGACATATGAAAGTGACAAAACGTGACATGGTTACGTGGTCTGGCAAAACAACTCTTGTAAGTACGTATAGCAAGAAATAATATAGGTAATTCTATTACTTTTTTGGTGATTCTATCTGACATCTGGTAAAACCTATATATAATAATAATATATAGGTTTTACCAGGGCAGTAGATTTTACTAAAAAACATGATATCTAAAAAGAATAAAGTGCTTTAATTTTCTTTATTAATAACTGGGTTCGATTCCCGAACTCAGTTGTTTTTTTTTAATCATTGTATCCAATTTTTCTTGTCCTTAAAATCGATACCATGGTGCCTAAGAACAGACTTTTGTATGTCTTAAAGTTTCAGATTTCCTCATACTGACCAATCTAAATAGGACACCTTGTATATATCTAACTATATTTGGACAAACCATTTATGCGAGTATAAAAAAGTGGCAAATTAAAATACCCAGATATGGCAACTCTTTGGAATTATGGAGCATATAGGTACGATTTTCAGTAATCCACATCCAGTTCCATAGTAAAACGGAGACGTCTATTATTTGGCCGGTCAATACCTATCGAGCTGAGTATTTTGATACGGCCGTACAACCATTAGTATACAAGTTTTATTGATAACTACAAATGAGCCCGTTTTGGTAACCCAAACGGGCTCACGACGACATTTTGTGTTGTCCAACCGTGCCACTGTTCTGCTTTGATTTGTGACTATTTTATTTGATCTTCAAATATACTTATAATCAAAAATAGGATATTTTATTATCATTACACTTAAATACAAAACAAAAGGTTGTGTCTACTATGACAAAGTTTGCGCTTAAACTTGCGTGTTGTGTATCCAATGAAAGACAAGTCTTTTTTTGTTACTTTATTTCCTTAATTTTTAAAAACCAATATATTAAACCAACTGAAGATTGAGAGAAATTAATTATAATTTCACACCTACATATGTTTTCTTACTGTTTTTCTTCCTCTGTGCGATTAGTTTGTGGTTGAGTGTGCCTCCAATGAGACATCTACTATCAGTAACTTCTTATTGTTCATAAATTCTGTAGTTCCATTGTATTATGGCTCAGCCTCTTGATACAATAGTCGATGGTTAGCTGGCGGACTAGTTCATCGGATGGCATAAACCTTTCTCTGTATCTTAGTGAAGTAGATCGGATCTTGTCCCTCACAGTATTTATTGAAAGGATTACCTCACAGAATTTATGGATTTAGAAGACTTATAGTGTATTATTAAAATACAGTCATTAAGAAAGACTATTTACAGACGTTGTATCTAACAAGTTTGTGATTCACTCTCGTAAATCGTTAATCAATAATAATAAAGCGCTAAACTAATTTGGCTATACAATATGAGACATCATTACTATCATAGTTTAAAAATACATACAAAACACACATTATATGTCTATACATAATGCCTCGAGTCGCGAAAAGATCAATAATTCATAGTTAGGCGAATCGAAACTTTCTTAGTGTGAACGAACGACTTAAAATAACTCACCTGTGATTGATGAGATCAGTCTATTTAAATAAATAAATATGTACAAGTAACTGTTGTTTGATTATGTATGTGCAGTGAAGCGTCGTCACAGTTCCGCAACTTGGTAACTTTAGCGTGGATGGATCAGTCCTTTTACGGATATTGTAAGTAACGGCTCGCATTAAGGATGACCCCGCGATACGCCGTGCCGAGCTCGGCCGACTTCCGTTATACAGTGTGAAAATAATCGATAGACCCTGGAGGGCAACCACCTTAAATATTTATAAAAGCTACAAATAAAGTAAACATTATTCTATTTTTAAAGGAAACGAAACTGCATTTATTGGATTCTCGACAAGCTATCCCGAACGGAGAATCGATGCAGCTAAAAATATAAATAATCAATACTCGCAATTAAAATTACTCTTGTCAATTATTAGTTCAATTCGTTTACTTTCAACGAACTATAATTTGGTTTCTAGTTGAATAATAAAATAATCAATAGATAAACCCACTGAAAGAAAATAATATAGTTGTCACCCAAGTAGGTACTTCGCAGAATAAAAAAAAATCTTAAAAAAAAATTAAGCAACTATTAAAAATATAGCTGACACTCGGCCAACGAAGGGACGTGGTTGGGTGTCTATATTTATTAACCCGTGTCCCAAACTAGTATGTTTTAATGTTTAATAGATAGCTTTTATTCTTCATTGTAACATCCTCACACAAATTGACTGAGCCCCATGGTAGGCTTATACAAATACTTAAATACATAGAAAAAACCTATTACTCAGGAACAATATACCCAGGACATCTGCTTCATCGGGCGCGCAGGGTAACTACCCACTAGGCCAGACCTGTCGTCAAACTATACCATCACAATAAAGCTTTGGATCAAAATGTATAATATGAGACTGCAGTTAATTTATCGCGCACGATTATGGTACACAGTGGATGCTCACGTTGCATACAACTTCAATAGTCATCACATTTGACGCTCTGTTTTGTTGTGACGTCAAAACGTATCGTTACCGTCCAAAAACAATTTGAAGTATGAAGTCACCATTCTTCGTCAACTTACGTCATCGTATATTTCATCATCTTCTCCGTCAGTTGAAGATTCCATTATGACAAAATAGTTCAATCAATATTAATTATTTACTTGTAATTTTATTATTTGAATAATCTGCACTCGGCGAAGTCAGCAGCAATAATGGAAGGATGTTTGCGTGATCGGTCCAGCCCTGCTCATTACACCAGGCACAAATAACCACCTTCCAACATGCGGTAATTCTCGGTAAATTATGGTAATGTTCATTACCGCAGTGTATAAACAACTATTTACGTAGTGGTTTAGTGGGTTTAGATACACACTAGCTTTTTGCCTGCCAATGTATCCGTGTATAATGAACTACAGTACTACAGTCACATATAATTTTGATATAATTAAATTTGAAGGAACGTAATTTCAATCCCTAAGCTATAGAGGCAGGTACCTATTACTTCTGTAGTGTCTCCTTGGGCCCTCTTCTGGGCTCTAACTAGAGATGTACTAAATTTAATTTACTTATAGGGTTTTAGATATAAGCAACGGATGCCGTCAAAAGTCAAGAGTTGTTTCGCATTTAAAATAGGTGTTAGTGTTATTTATAGATTTTAAATGTGAATACGATAAATAATGTAGATACCTTGATAAGCCATGCTGATGAATTGACGAATTCATCTATTGATGTCATTGATCTGTGATATCTGAAAATTTGTAACGATATATTAAGAAACTAGGCTGAACCAAAACAAGGAATTGAATATTCTAAACAATTTTCCACTGAGTCGAAATAGACCGGGAACAGTAAATTTCAACAAGCAATCGAAAGATTGATATATCACTCACCTCAGCTAGTAAATAACTAAACATACATGTTAAGAATGCAGGCGTTTGCCAACACTACACAACATGTGCACTATGTGTTCGCACGAGTATTGAAACACCATTTAGAACGGGGAGTCGTAGAGCTAGAGCGGACAGCGGCTGCCCGGCGTGCGAACCGGCGCCCAGATAAATTACTATTGTATAGCTAACGACAAGCCCACGGCACCTCGCAATATCTCCTGATAAAGCAGATAACGCTAAAATCTCTTCTCAAGTCGTAAATTTTCTACGTACACGGGAATATTCGGGAGGCTTAAGCACCTTTAGATAAGTGAGATAAGTAGGTGGCCTCGCCTGTGCCGCACCATGCATCGTTAATAAATTAGGTTCTGCCCCGAATTTTAAACGCGAATTTTAGCCTTGAGGTGTAATGATTTCCATAACATGTGGGATCTTGCGCTGATCTTACTTAATACGTGGCACGATTAACATCTTTTTTTTTATATATATTTATTACGTGGTTTACAAAATCGTTTACCTAACTACACCGGTTGTCAAGTAAAATCTACCCGTTCACTGAAGGTGCATTACCACTTAAAAAGTTACTGGTTAAAGTGTCCAATTTATTTTCCAAAAATTGGACTTGTCCCAAGTGAGATGTCAAATATCTTGCATTCTAACGATAACTAGAAGTTGAACATATGACCTCCTCCTTTTTTTAAATCGCTTAAAAAGGAGGTTCCCGAAAATATCTAGGTATATAGTATCGATATAATTATTAATTATGTACTAATTAAATAAGCATGATCCAAGCGTAAATAACCTGCAACGAAAGGGGACGAGTTCTTTAGTAATGGCATAAAAATAGGCTTTTACTGTAATAAAATTAATAATTAAGGCAAAGGCTAATCTATTTATGAACATCCGCGCATGGAGTACCTTCACGGTATCGGTAGAGGCTGCGTCAGTAGGTCGTTCCAAATATGTATACCAGGGTTCACCGACACTTTTACATAGCGTCCATTACATTAAAACATACAATAGCAGAATGTTGAAGTTATTTGTTAACGGAACCTTGAACATTTTCACACAATAAAAATAAGTTATTCCTTTATTTCGGAGCCATTTTGATTTGATAAGTAGAGCTAGTTGTACACAAGGAGCTTGTCGCCTTCTAATGGTTACATCAAGTTAATTTTGCATAAACTTTAAATATCGTGCAATCCAAATATGTCAGGTACAGTAGTCGAAAAAACTATACTAATCCCTTTTTGGGTGTACGAAAAATACAATAAATTTCCGCTGTGTATGTAAACGAGAATCTCGCTGACCAAATTATAAATAAGTGAGTACTCTTTTCAACGCTCTAACGCAAACAAAGGGATGTTATGTACTTATGTACAAGTTTGACCGTTACGTAAGAGTTTATGTCTGTCCGTATGTCGGACAGCATGTCTATGGCATCTCTGTGCCGAACACACGGGTTATTTGGGTTTAGCGATAGTATATATGTATACATACGACCTCATGCATTAAGGTCGCCGGAAGACGCTGGAAACAGGTCGCTTCCACCCGGTACATGCGGAGGTGCAAGGGTAGGGGGGTCTGATGTTTGGCAGTGGACGTCTTATGGCTGAGATGAAAATGATGCCAACTTGACCCCATAGTATAAAGATAAATAAATATTTCGGGACAATCTTACACAAATCTACCTAGTCCTATGGTAAGCTCAGTAAGGCTTGTGTTGTAGGAACCTGCTAGACGATCATATATATAATATATAGATACATATATTAATTTAAATACTTAGAAAACACCCATGACTCAGGAAAAAATATCTGTGCTCATCACACAAATAATACCCTGACTGGGATTTGAACCTAGGACCATCGGCTTCATAGGCAGGGTCACTACCCACTAGGCCAGTCCGGTATTTATGAAGGTGTTCAAAGTCTTGAGCAAATGTCGGTTTGATAATCTTGTATCACCTTTATTATAATACCCAGTATACATGTTTCCTTTAAACACTACAAGATGAGAGCCAATTGAGAAAGTCGTCCAAGAAATTAGGGCTACGTCATTAAATAATTAACCTTTTGAACTCGATCCTCATAACCGTTAAATCATCCAGTGTTATACTACCGTACTGTTCAATTATTTGAAACAATAGTGACATTAGTGCACCATAAGCTAATGATAATATGTACAGTGCCATCAGACATATCGGAGCTGTGGAGGTGGTCACAAATATCTGAACATGCACTTTATCGCCTTGGGAATAGAGGCGTTGTTCAGATATCTGTGACCACCTCTACAGCACTGATATATCTGATGGCGACTGGACTGTCAGCGTCATCTAGTTTGCATCATTCAAAGTAGTCAAATAGTTCGGTACACCATATAAATTTTATGGTGTACCGACCTGAATTAGTACCTTGGATGCTACCAACTATAAGGCGCTGACTGTAAAAGGCGAAATTTATTAAAGACGGTATACAAATCCAGATATACAATAATGTATGTAGATATGGACTACAAATGTTATAGTGTACAGTATAGTGCGCATCACTGTATAAGTGAAGCACATTTATTTAGACCGTATAACTTTGTGCTGTGTGTGTATAATTGTGTTACTTGTACACACTGCTTATGTTTACAGAGTACTGTTAAGCAACTGAAGTCGTCATTCGGTAATACTTCCATTCTTATAAAGCAACGCATGTCATTGCCATCGTGTCTTATATGGTGGTCACGTTAACCTGTACAAGGTCTGATTGATCTATTATTTAGATACCTAATACGACTAAGTAGGTACCTTTACCTTTTTATAATTTATGAGTGATATGTTGATATGACACAAGTTTAATACAGGAATTAGTCTTTTTACTGTAAGTTCTACTTACGTAAAGGCGCAGCTATTGTTTAGGATGGGAGATGAATATCACTATCTCATTCTAGCAAATGGTTTTGTCTCTATTCGTGTAAGCAAAACTTGCAGTATAAAGCCACCCTACTCATACTAATTTTATCAGTCTGTTTGTCCTGACCTATCTACAAGAACTGTCTACAAGTGCCAGCTGATGAAGAGGTGTTCAACTTTTCAAGGCGATATTACTCGAGGCAGCAACGAATTGCACTTTCCTACCCGTTATAGCATTTAGGCTAGCCCAAATTTACGTTCTGAAGATTTAAAAAGTTGCAAGGTAAACAACACCATCTACAATACAGCTGAGCCTGGCGGAGTTGTAGAACTTGTAGGTATGCAGTGGAGGTTATCATTGTCAATATATATGTTATTACTAGCCTCAAACGGAATTGCGAAGCCGAAGGGGAGTTTAATTTACCAAATATTTACACCTCAGTATTTGTCTAAACTTTTAAGTATTAGACTAAACTGTGTTGTGTCGGGGGTCGATTTAAAGGGAAGAAACAGAGCATCGATCTGAAAATGCCATCCGATGCATGAGAAGTAAAGTTGACGCCATTCCTTTAACTGGCCGTATTTCTCGATAATTACTGAGAGATGGAAGTTATCTTCGGAAAATAACACCGGAAACCTCTTAAAAATACTTAAGAGTTGTTTACTCTATACTTTTATTAACCGCCATTACCTCATACGTTTGGCTTTATTTATCGCCGAGCGAAAACATGCGTGAAGAGCTACAAGTATCTATATAATGTCACAGTATATTGTGTTTATAAAATCTAATAAAGCTTAGAATTAAGGTGAGTTCGGCAAAGTTTCGGACGTTTTTAGGAGTGTTTTGAAGGTTTTTGAATTTAATTTTTTTCTCAGCTTGTTTACAGAATACGGATAATATTTAAATACCGAAGTAATAAGGACATATTGCTCTATGTTACTGATTTTTCATATTTATCTAGACGCCAAAATGAGTGAGTAGTGAGTATTTAAATGTAGAGAAAAGATAAATTCGCCATCAGTTTCTTTTTTGCCTGACAGTGTAATATCGGAGGAGCTGATCATTTAGTCCCTATCGTGTCTAGCATAGAGTTGACTTTCGGGAAATATCCGCTTTAACCCACTGGTAAATATATATGAGAATTGGTTAGGTAGTTATGTGGGTTTCGATATCCGACTCGATATATAATTATTTGTATTTTTTGTGTCCGATATTACACCTTGCATGAAATATTGTAGAATTTGAGATTCTCAAACTTTTACCCGCATTAACAATATTTACTTAATTTTAAAGTGAGATGAAATAATGAAATGTTTACTTCTAGGAGCAAAAGCGCCTAACAAAATGAGCCAGAGCTCCAACCCCCCTTAAAGGCAGGCAACGCGCTTGTGACTCCCCTGGTGTTGCGGGTGCCCATGGGCGACGGTGATTGTTTACCATCAGGCAATCCGTCTGCTCGTTTGCCCCCTATATCATGAAAAAAAAAATGTATGAAAAAGAAAGTGACGACTTTAAACAAAAATAATAAGTTTATTTGCAGAAATTACAATATAATTATAACTACAAGTTAGACAAATAGGTAAAGTAATTACAAACAATCATATTTAATAATGCCATACACTAATGATGCTTCAGCGTTATAGTTCTTGTCGCCTCACTTTATCAGCAGCAATTTCCAAATTGCGTTGAGAGTACGAAACTCTACGTGGCGGCATGATGAATCTGTAAAACGCAAATTACATTTATCTACCTGATGCGTGTTTGTATTTTATAAAAAAATAAACTTTGACAGGTATTTTTATCAACCGGTTATAATAAATAATAAAGGATAATCAAAACCGTATATAAAATAAACAAACTCAATATAATTATAGGCATACTCAGTTTGTAACAAAGCATTCTGGTAAGTCCTAGGTCGTGTAAAGTTTGAGTATCCCTGAAAATTTTAAATCGGACGATTTGCGTCCGATTATACCCCACTTCGTATAAAATCGGATCTCGGCTTGTATGCGTCGTATCGTAATGAAAAGTATGCAGATTTAACACAAATTTTATAAAATCAATATGCAATATGTAAAAATAACAAAAATTGCTTAAACTTACCAGTAATCCAAAAAAAACTCACACAGGGTAATTCCGGACACTACGAAAAATTGTATTTTTTGCTTCCATATGAATTACACACGTCCTACCACTCGGAGCAACAAGTGCAGACTTAAGAGGGGTGCGGTACAAAATGGCGGATCGAGTCACCTTGCCAGCACAGAAAACGATCCCCGCGATTGGTGGGAATTTGAAACAAACGATATTAGCCGGTGTCCGAAATTGGCCGAACTCACCTTATTCTATCTAAGAATAATTGTTTAGAGAAAAGAAGTAAACACAGAGTCTTGTTTACAAAGACGAGTGAAATTTACTACATTTTACTAGAATACAACTTGCTGAATGGTATGCGTACGCATCCTATCTCCTATCTAATGCCTTCTTGTAGTTTACGTGGGTAGTGAAACAATGAACAGTCGACTACAAAGATATGTATACACTTTTGCACCTTATTACAAAGGATTAAGGTGAAAAAATTTGTACATATCTTTGTAGTGGACTGAAAAATACACAAGTCTTATGATTTTTAAGACAACACTAGCTACAATATTATTAGGGCAATCGTATTATTTCTGTCGATAAATCTTGCTGTTATCCTCAAAGCCCAGTTTGACAAGAGCTACACATATTTTTTTAATTTAAAAGGACATTTCGATAAAAACGCGATGTATTTGTATATTTCAAAAATATTGTATAATTTTCGTAATATACGGTTATATTGTTTTCTATTTATACCGATCCTAAACTTTGTCATAAAACTCATTTGAGCCAACTATTCTTTCAGCCAACTAACCTTTCTATCGGGTAGTCTTTCTTCATAGTTATCGGGACAAATTTAAATAAAACCGTCAACCCAGGCTTTGGAGCTGGACTCGTGCTGCGCTTTTCATACACGCCTGTATCAGGGACCTTTGTAAGTCAATATACTGGTTTGTACATACATTGTGGCCCTTAGAGTAGCAGAATGTTATGAGAGTGATTGAATATAAACACATTTGTTTACGGCGCGCCACGTGCTCCGGACAAAGGAAACGAGGAGGGCACAAATGCTACAATTATTTACTACTGCCTAGTATTTGAATAGAAAAGTAACGTGATCACTTTATAATAGGCTAGAAAAGTATTTATTAACAAAGCTTTGGTTTAATTAAACTTGCATTTGACAACCATGGAAAACATATAAAGACGTTGAGAAAAAAAAATGTATATACTTTTAATTTTTTACCACTTGTACTCGTATACTTATAATGAAAAATCAGCTGATTAATAATGGAACCACAAGAAAACTGGGCATATATACAAATATATTCAGGCGTATAAATGTTTATACGATTCGTAATACAAAAATATGACCCATCGTTTTTATGTCACGTCGGCGAAATAAATTCGTAGGATGTAGATAAAGGGGATTGAATTGATACATATTTCATAATCGATTGTCGGTAACGAATTGATGAGATTATTCAAAGTGGATTTTAATATTTCAAGATTTTGTAACACGATCTCAAACAAAATGACTAGATTATAAAGTCAGATAGTATCCGATCATTGGAATGCGACCAATAAAGAAGTGAAGGAAAGTATTTAAGCCGTAGTCCATTCATAATTTATAATAATTGGTAATAAAGATCAAAATCGTATTACCAAAATTTTGCATTTAGTAACTCTGCAGCCATTTTGTTTAAACGCCTTGCACAAAATGGAATACCATAGGTACTGTTGATAACTAGCCGTGTCAATCATTACGTAATAT
Organism: Grapholita molesta; assembly: GCA_022674325.2. Classification (NCBI taxonomy): domain Eukaryota; kingdom Metazoa; phylum Arthropoda; class Insecta; order Lepidoptera; family Tortricidae; genus Grapholita; species Grapholita molesta. The sequence goes on along the minus strand of CP053130.2, from coordinate 13,158,726 downwards.
ACCTAATTAACAAGTATTGGAAAATGAAGATTTAAATTCGGAATTCTGAATTTATGAGATCATCACTCTCACAGATCAGATGCGAACTCTGAACCCACACAGGCAACGATGATTCAGAAATTACTCACGCTCGTAAACCTGCACACTGTACGGAGACAGCTGCGTAAGCTAGATTAATTACAACTATTTCTAGTTAACAGTCAGTGACCTATTACTAAAGGGGTTTTAAATATCGACAGTGGAAATTTCAAATGTCGTAAGTCGCATATAAAAGTATGTCCCTTACGACATTTGAAATTTCCACCGTCGATATGTACTTTTCTAATTTTAGTTGCCAATTCAATGCGGTAATTAGTAAGTAATTAGTAAAGCATCCAAAAAATCCTAACGATCTTTTTTTAACATATCTTTTGTACGAATTTAAGACAGACTAGTGTGTAGTGTACAGAGCGAACTTAAAATTCTGTAGGTAGTAGTATGAATTTTTTACCCTTTTTGACTAGGGTCTCAGAATTGTATTTTAACGGTTAAACGTCAGTGCCTACTGTAAGTAGATAGTCGCTACAGTTGCTACAGTCGCTATTAAATATATCGGAGCGGCCAACGTACTCAAAAATATCTGAACACGCAGTTTATCGCCTTGACAATAAAAGTGTTGTTCAAATATTTGTGACCACCTTGGTTGCTCCGATATATCTAATGTCGATTGTACGTAAATATAATTGTCAAACGTCATTACAAACGCGTACCAGTGAAGCAGTTGCAATTGAGGTAGTTTGTACTACCAAGAGTACCGGAAGACGAATTAGACTTGTACTGAATACTGATTCCATTAAGCTACTTTCCTAACCACTCATCAGCATCAACTTCAAATTAGCTAGCTCTTTATGAGACGTCAAAGCAATCTGTTATCATGAAGTTACCACGAGAGCTTCCTTACGGAACTGCTATAAGCAAAAAAAAATGGGGTTTCTAATCAAAACCGGACGCGGGACCGCGGGACATAGGAAATATAATTAGTTTGAGCATTATCTTATTGTGTAATCCTGACCCTATATCATAATTAGATGCACATATATGCAAGGATTGCGGGGGTATATAGACAAGGTTATTTTAACAGTTCAGTCTAGAAAAAATAAGTACGTACTCAAGAACTTACTTTTTCATTGTAGTACCAATTAGCATGAAAAAGTTTGGTACCTACTGGGTACAGTCGACTACAAAGATATGTATACATTTTTTCACCTTAATCCTTTGTAAGGTGCAAAAGTGTATACATAACTTTGTAGTCGACTGTACCTAGTTATGCTTTACAAAAAAAGAGCTGATTATAAATTTACACCATTGCACAAAGTACTAATAAAATATTCTTTTAAAATAGTAATCTGAAGGAAATCAAGATTTCAGGGGCGCTACCGCGAAAAACGATAATAGTAAATTTCGGACAATTATCTCTGTCACTCTCATGACGCCTTAATTGGGGTAAAAGAGAAAGATGCTCGAAATATACGTAACTTCGATATCCGCGGTACCGGGCCAGTTATATACTGATCAAGAAGTCAATGTTAGTGACATGTTGCGTGCGTAGGAGCACCTACCTCAGCCCTCGGCGGCGAGGCGCGTGCGCCGCAGAAGGACAGTCGCCTGACCGAGAAGACGTCTCTCCCCATGTGCAACTTGGCGAGAACACGTCTCAGATGTCGCGCCGTCGTTATGGGCCAATTAACACCCATCACGGTTCGACCTCTGCGTGTCTCCGATCTGTTTTCTTTACAATCCGTACATATGTCGCATGTGCTCATGGATCTGTCCTCAAAAGTTACACGCGCGCTAATATGGATAACTAGGTACGCTAATATGTAATTACAATATTAGTCGTATTATCATTCGATGTTGATTCCGTTTATGTTTTTAATGCCTAACCTGGTAAGTTCCAGAGCGTTATGAAAACTTCTGTTTTTAAATTAATAAAAAAAAGAGTATCATAAGTCAGCACCATACTTTTCATGATGTTCTTGAAAAGCTTTAAAAAAAGCTTAAAACTATAATATCACTTACCACGTACATCGTCATGGTTGATATAAAAGAAACCAATAACACTTGTATTCTATGGCAAACGTAAACAAACACAACATAAACACTGAAATGTTATTGGATAAACGAAATCTTTTAAATCATATGGTCGTCGTGTGCAAGCTCTACAGATGTAATCAGCCCTAAAAGCATGTTTAGAGCCAGCAAACAGTGGAAGCATTGTTATGTAACACGCACTCACACTGAGGCTCCGGGCAGATGATATCAGACGCGGACGTCAAAATGGGACTATCTACTCAACAAGGCTAATTCTAACAAAGAAAAAGATTAAGCGTGTAGGAACTAACCGACAAGGCATCGAAGCAGCTGGATGCGCAGCACACAGCCGTTTATCGACGCCGGGAGCCCGCTCGGAAGAGTTCAGATAAATCGAAGATAGCTTGTGTGACGTCGCGATATTGAAGCAACGTGCGTACTGCTGATAACATTACCTACCTATCCGTCATGAATAGAGCATGCGAGAATAAGGCGCGAGGGTCGCGAGCCAACACAGTGTAGTTTACTTTACCTAGCGGCGGCGTATTGAGGTGTGGGCTCGGCCGAGAAGTCGCGGTCGGCGCGGGACGGGCGCGGTCGGGCGTCAGCGAGCGCGGCGCGGCCATGACGGCGCGGCAGGCGACGGCGGCTCGCGCACTGCCGGGCCCGCCGCCGCCCGGGCCCGCGCACGCGCGCCGCCACTGGCCCCCACCGAGCCGCCCGCCCTGCCCGATAATACCAACTCCGGTACTAACATTACCAAAACAACCTTTTTCCGAACTTACTTTTTTAACTTCTGTTTATACTTCGACATCACAGCAATTCCTAGACGTCGCGGGTTAAGGAAAAGAAACACGAATAGAATTTAATATTAATATTTATGGGCACGGTTAAACAGTTTTATATTTAACCGCGTAAGATCAAAGTCGGTCCAAGATTTCACAATTGTGGCGGTAATTCTTTCAATAGCAACCCAGTCACTCGACTCGCAAATTGATCACCCAGATCCACGATTGCAATGAAATTTATGACAGGTCGTGGATCTATTATCGACTTGCCACGGGTAATAATTTATGTCAGGCTTGATAAACGCAGCGTTTTGTGGTAATCGGAAGTGGATTAATTTCCTACAGATTTACAACGATTTAATAGATTTTATTTAGGTCAATGTGGGTAAGGTAAGATCGGCATACTTTATTTTTAAGGGAAGTCCGTCATATGAACTTAATACCGATCAGATAATTTTAAAAATTGATTGGTATACGGTCTTTCCTGATAGATGGTCTTACCCACATTGACCTCCAAGTTGAATAATGTATTTTAGGGAGCTTTTAATATCAGCCTACTCAGGCTTAAGAACTATGGGTATATTATACGGGACGATCACGTCAAAAATAATAATTACATGTATCCATTTTTTTTGACGTGATCGTCCCGTCATAAACCTGATTTTTATCAGTTTTATTTATTTTTATGAAACAATGCGCGGACTATATTTTGTTATTTAAATCGCCAGTCGATTTTGAGTAGAAATAACCTAAAATGTGTTCATTGTCCAAAAAGGCTCTTTCTGAAAACTCTGATTAGTGCGAATTGCAAGTACCTATTTAATTAATTTAGCATTGCGACGAGATAATGCCGCCAGCATCCTTGGTCCAATCTGTTATGAGATATATGGATGTTGTTCCGCTATGTCACATGTGAAGAACCTGGGTTCAACATCGTGGGCTTTCATGGGAAACTCAGGTGGCTGACGTATGTCGTAGAGTGACCAACACTTTAAGAGCGCCCAGATATAAACATTTCCTTTTGGTTAGCACTAAAACATTTCGTCCAAGCTCTCGTTCTGCCTGTCCTTGATTATGCCGATGTTTGCTACTTTAATCTCACCCAAGACTCCCTGAACAAGTTAACTTTAATAACTGCACCCGGTTCGTGTTCGGTCTTCGCAAGTACGATCATATTTCATTTTCCCGCAATAAACTTAATTGGCTTCCTATTCGAGAACGTAGGTCACTTCGTATTCTTTGCACCCTCTATTCAATTTTATTTGACCCCTCTGCCCCTGGATATCTTCGTTCAAAATTTAAATTCATCACCCCACGCCCTGGTACTGATCTTCGCTCATCTCGTAGTTTGACGCTTTCTGTCCCCCGACATCGAACTGGTTTCATGTCCAGCTCTTTCACCAAGTTCAGTCGTAAGTGCATGTTGCGCAAGCATTTTATCGAAAAGCTTTCTTCATCATACTCTTAGTAATTCACACAAAGTACATAAAATATTACGTAGGTATGTATTTTTATTTTTATTAGTATATATGTACCTATGTATTTTTTTAACAGTATAGCATAATATTTTAATTCTTAAGTTACGCCTTTGAGTTACTTAAAAGACCCAGCACCTATAAATCTTTCTGTTTTACCCGTTGGTCGACTGGTAAAGAATACCTGTGGCACTAAGTCCGCCATTTGTTCCTACTTGTATTGTGCAATAAAGATTTAAATTAATAAACGCCTCAAGAACCCTTTCTACATTTTATGTAGTAGTTATTGTAAAGCTTATATAAGAATGAATCAATTTTTAAATGCATAAATTCACAACTCTAAAGAGTCGTAGGTACTTTCTTACTGACGAATGATTATTCTTAGCATTATAAATTATAATTGTAGCTGGCTAGTTTTTTCTAAGTCTAACTCTAAAGGACGAGTTAAAATATGATATTCTTCTAACTATACAAGTAGATCCTACTTGTATAATGTACCTACGTTGTGGTAATTCCTTCACGGGCTTGATGGTGGTTTATTTTGATATATAGTAGGTATTAGGTACCGGTGCCAAAGATTAAGTCCTTTTCGAAGGTAGCCCACTTTTAAAAATACATACTTGTAAGCGTTTCGAATTACTTTCAATTTTAGCGTGCTAATTTGGAGTCGAGACTCTCAAGTTTATTGTTGCACAAATAACTACAGATCTTGATCGGTAGAATCGGTTTTGAGTTACAGATCGAAAACTACGGACGTGACCCGGCACGCTCATGCCCGTTTTTTTACATTTCTTTGTGAATCTCAAATAATTTAAAAAACTGAGGTCAATTAATAAACAATATAATAATAACAAGTTTAATAAATAAATAAATATTACAAATTGACCAACCCTGTCGTCAACTTATTGCTAACATTAAAAGAAGACAATTAATGCGAGGCAAAACAATTAAACCAAAATACGTTTCCAAATTAAACTTACCTCAGGTAGCAGGTATGGTGATTCAGCGGAGTTGCGCGGCAAGGCCAGTATGTGAAAATATCCCGGCTTGGCGGCTCAATTGTTTATTTGCCATTGCACTTGATTTACCCGCGGTCGGACGGTCGGGTTTGGGAATGTTCGGTTTTTAATCCGATTACGCCATTCGGAGATTTATATTTTACGTCAATTGGGTTAGACATAATATAAGTACATAAATTCATTATTAACATTATTAGTTTATTACCCGCGACTTCGTCTGAGCAAGGAGTAGCCTATTTTCAATGTGACTAATTTTACATCATGTGTCAACTAGGTAACTAAAGGTATCTAACCTACATTTTACTCTGATGCTATTACAATCAGTACCATTACCATGAGTTATGAAATTGAAGTTTTCGATAACGAGTATCGTTTACTATCTGTGCATCTCGCTTGTACTATTATAGTGCGAACGAAATGCACAATTCAAAGTCACAACTCATAGTAAGGGTAGAAATGTACAATTTGCGTTCCGTCAGTACTGTATTCGTCCAGTACCTAGTCTTCGCGTGAAAGAGCAACAACCATCCGCCTATACATGTACATACTATACTCTCGTATTTATAATATTAGAAAGACATTTTATGCGTAGGTAGGTACATATATATAAGTTTGGTACAGTCTGCTAGTGTGCATCATATTCGAGAACTTAGTAGCAGTCAGAGAAGCCAAATATAAGTATATCGCGCGAATTCTACCTATACTTAATTAATAAAATATATTAATCTTTGCATTTTTTATTTTAATGATTGATCTTAAGAGCATTGGGTGTCAAGCTTTTACATTCTTCCGATAAAACGTGTGTATGTTGCCAATAAATGTACCTATAACTTCGTATAACGTATAAAAATGCCATAAAACCTATTTTCTGAATACATTTTTGATTTTGCTTTAATTCATTTTATCAATATACCAATGTGGTTCACCTAAATGGGAGTTATATCCACCGACCGTATCTAAGGCTCTGACGGCTAACCGGTCGGCTAACACGTAAATAACACAGTTATAGAAATGAGGCTTTTGTAGATAGGTATAGAAGCCAACCGCACTCTTTATGCATCTAGATGACCCTAACAGTAAATCCACCGTCCATCCGCAAAATTGCATTGTCATCAATTCAGCATATTACGCTGGTATGCTAAATGTCAGTTAAACAGGCATAGAGAAATTATTAAAAATGTTAAAACTGCTAAAAGCAGAACAATAAAAAAAAAAACAATAAATACATCTGCACATTGCAACTTCGTTAACACATTCTTACCATCAATATTCGTAACAGCGCGAACAGAATGAATTAATTGACTCATTTATTCATTATAAAGCATAAAAACGCAGATATGTTAATTACAACAACGACTGCGTAATAGCACACGTTAATGAATAGGTATACAACATGCAAAAATTGCGTTCACATTAAAATCTATGCAATATCAGATTGTGCATCTATCAATTATATAATTATGAATAACTACTTAGGTATGAGTAGATAATCTACAGGACGAAATGTAGGACATGTTATGGAACTAATGATAATTAAAAAGACAAAAAGTCTAAAAATGCTTGCACACACATTACAAGCATCTCCCTAAAGACTAATATCGGGTTAAGTTTTTTTTTTTATGACATAGGCGGCAAACGAGCAGACGGATTGCCTGGTGGTAAGCAATTACCGTCGCCCATGGGCTCCCGCAACACCAGGGGAGTCACAAGCGCGTTGCCGACCTTTAAGGGGGGTTGGAGCTCTGGGAACCTTACTCACCATCAGGAACACAACACTACAGACCTGAAAGGTAGCAGTGCTATTATGGCTGTGGTCTTCTGTAAGGAGGAGGTACTTCCCCAGTTGGGCTGCTCCAGATTCAAGCGTGATGGTCATCGCTGTGCCCTAGGTACCTCTCATTGTTGGACGTAGTTTAAGGACATACCCGGGTTCGAAGTTTATTAAATAGGAGACAAGACCGTAAATATATCTATTATTTACTAGTTATGTACGTACGAGTAAAATGTAGAATGTATTACGTGGAAGCAATAAACCTAGCAACCAGAACCATTGCATTGCAAATTGCAGTTGACTGCCGTTGGAGCATAACGAAAATAGAGCTCGGACTAAAAGCAATCAGAAATTGTCATTATTCGACCTTATTACGTCCCTATAAGGTTTATAAATGATTAGATAAATGTGACGACGATGGTTCCTCGTGAATTACTGCATTGTAATGCGCTGGAAAATTGACTAATAATCACAGACGAGAATGCTGCGACGAGTTTGTATAATCCGTCGTTTTTTTTTATCAGGTTGAACGGCTACGGAACTACGGATTCAGCGGCGCTACCGCGAACAACGATATTCGTAAATTTCGGAAGATTGTCTCTGTCCCTCTTATGACGCCTTAATTGGAGTAAAGGAGAAAGATGCCCGAAATATACGAATTTCGATGTTCGCGGTACCGCTCCTGATATTGGAACATTTCAGATGAGGAGCATCATAATTGAAGTCAAACTCATGCCTCAAGGCATTCTATATCGGTCAACCATAGGGCCAAACCATAATACCCCCGAAAAACCTAGGCGTTGGACTTAACCAGCACGATATTCCATCAAAGTGGATACGGCTGTGGAATGCGCCGTTATACAGATCGTTAGCTTGGTTGGCGTCGACATCAATACTGCTTCGCTATCCTTTTTGAGGTAACTGGCTCATTTCGCGATACGAATACAGACCAAAGAAAATTATATCACTACACATAAAGTTTACTTACCAACCTTGGTAATCAGTACACCACCACCAAGACACTAACACGAGTATGTGGTAGAGTTATGTGGTGAGTACACGTACTCACCACATAACGTACGTGGCCATACCAATTACCATCAAGTCACTGCTATTAAGAAGTACATTATACGTTTAAATATAGGTACAAACAACGGCGGATTCCCACCGGTTTAACTATCTTTTCCGCACGTCAACGATTTTTTCTTGGCCTCATGAACAGCAGTTTATGGGCATTTTGTCTAAAATTGACCCTCGGTCACTGATAGGACGCTACCTACATACATACCTCTTTTACTTAAGCCAATAAAGGATCAATGGGAATCTAGTTCTATTTCGCTTCAATTGTAGAAGAATTGCCAATACCTATTAATCCTTGCATTTGCTAATTTAATTCTTATTTTATTCGTTAATTATTATAGTGCACAAAAATTTACATCCCAGTACTTTAATACTCAGTAGGTGAATTTAGGCTTAACGTAGGTATTTTGAGTAACCGCATAAAGTGGGTAATAATAAAGCAGTACCCACACCGAGTGCCGAAACAAAATCGATTAAGCGGACGAGAAAATGTGTCACGAATAGTTCCACGGAAGCTCCAAGGCACGCGATCGTGCAGTTTCGCGACCCGTGTATTCCCGTTGTGAGCGAACGAGTCACGTCTCCAACTAACCAGTGCTACCATAACCAATTCAGATACCGCGAAACACATGAACAGTTTATGGTATCGTATCGACATCGATATCGATTCCAAATAGCTAACTAGAGGCTAATAATAAATTAACAAAAGGGCGATTCTCCGAGCCGAGCTGTTTTGCGTGACTTCGGTGGAACAATTTTTTTTTTCCTTTATTGATATGAAACATTAAATCCTAGAATCAGGCTTAAATTCAAAAAATATTGCCGGGAAAGGCCCCCTTGTAGACTTAACGGTTTTAAGATATTTCAGCTTTTTAAATCAGCGAAATCACGTCCACCCACCGAAATCAATATTCATAGGAAAGGTCAAAATTCGTATTAAAATCACTCTAAAAGCAATATTTTATCAAAAAATACTTATCCATATAAGGTTTTCTTATTAAATTCAGAAAAATCTTGCATTGGAAACTCATTAACTGTAGAGTATATACTTAGTTTCATATTTTCAGCCTAACGAGCTGATTTTAGCAAGCAAACTAGTCAATTCGGAAGAATCCTGTACAAATATAACAAATCGAGCGATCATTATTAACGATATTCCGATCAGTTAACGGTCACTTTCTGGTAAAAAAACGTTTAGAAAATGATTTAGAAACTTCATGGACTACCTATTTAAACTTAGCAAAGTCCAAGTTGCAGATGACCTCAGCTCGCTCATTCGGCCCTTTTGAAGTTCGGTTTAAAGAAACTGAAGATGAAACCCGGGCTTATAATTTTGAACCTAAGTCTAAACATCATTGTATACAAAATGGCTGGAAAGTTGATGGCCTAAATTTTTTGGGATTGTTGAGTTATTTTGAAGATTAACTAAAATTTCATCAGACGGAACTATAAAGACTGGAAAGAATAGAGAGTCGGCTCCAAGATTCTTGATGACCTGGCGCGTCTTTTATAGGCCCAGAAGGAGAATCTTCATCAGAAGGCACTGAATTTGATAGATATAGATCAACCAGTATCGCGTAATCAGATCGCATAGAATCAGCAGATAGCATAACCAAACATTTTTAAAAGTTGATGATGCCCAAAATTAAGTACCTAAATTAAAATAACAATTATATCTATCCAACTAGAACAAACCTACGCCTCTTGGCAAGGTGCCCATTACGCAGGCAGCATTCCCGCGCTGAATTGCAATTGCAAGCCTTTGAGCGAGAAAGCTGCCTGAGCGAGAGTCGCCTGTTGCCTCTCGTAGACGCTTGCTTATTTCTTTGTGGAGCCCGAGCGCACCCTTGCCCCAAGGCCCGAATGTCTCGGCGCCAAATGGCGAGAACTCGTATTGGGCGCCAAGACAACTGTACTTGCAGACCTTGAGGCATTCCCGGGTGTCCGCCGCCTCTCCCGCTAGTAGCTGGAAGGCAGGACGCCGCCAGCGTATCTGAGCAAGTGGCGTCCCACACAGCGCGCGGCCCATCTTCCACGAGACCACCGACATTCCGTCAGGGCGCTCGCCGTCACCCCGGACTATCTGGGGCTACAGAACGACCGGGACGTTGGTACTGACGAGCGCCCTTCGCAGGATGTCGTTGACGGCGGCGTGACAGGAGAGGCGGCCGGCGCCCGATAAGCAGGATAGGCCATGATGGCCGAGACGATCCACAGGGGCTCCACAAGAAGCGCAAAGGTGGTCTGCGCAAATTCCAGCTCCGAGCCGGAGACCAACAGCTATCCGGAGTGTTTCTGGATCTATATGATTGTTCCTATAGTCGGCGAGGGAAAGGCATGTAGCCAGTGACCCGACTCTGGCTTTGAAACTGCTAACAGTCTTGCAAGGTCACTGCCTGAAGAGGAGTCTAAAAGAGAATTCAAAATTGCCTTGGATGTTAATGTGTCCCAGGCCCTTTGTCTTTTCGGTCTGGACGGAAATTATATAATATACGAGTATACTAGCAACGTTGGTGTTAACATTAACAACATATTCAACTGTTTTGAACACAATTATAACAAAAAATATTTAAGAACAAACAATTAACCTGTTTTTATAGTAAAGATTGATCGCGGTGGCAACTTTTTTCATTTCGGTGGCCTAAAACCCCACCGAATCCACGGAAATCACACCCACGGAATTCAAATTTTATCGTTATTGAACAATTACACAAAAAGTAACCATTGTATTGTAAAGACTCACTGGTAACCAAATCACATACTTCTTGGCATGGCTTAGGCACTGTTGCACTAAGAAAAACACAAACACTGAACGAAAAATTTTGTTCACCGAATTCAAAAAAACACGAAACCAAACCCACCGAATGATGAAGATACCTCTGCGAATTCTGCTATTACACCGTGAGCATACGTCCGCCCTCGACGGTGAACGCGGCCCAACTGAAGCTACCTGTGGACGCGGCATTGAGTTCCTGGTATATTGCTTTGAGCGATACCGCCACGTTTTGTAAACTCCACCGAAATCAAGCGTTGGCGCGGGACATAGCGAAAATATGTTTTTATTTAATAAGGGTAATTCATATATTATGTTTAGTGAAATTATAGTAGAACTTAACTAATTAAGAATATGTGAACCAATATTAAAAATTAAAATAACATCCCCAACTTGAATTATAATTTTTTGTTTCAACAAATTTGGGTGCGGGACACGCCCACTGTACGTCAATTTCTGCACTTTTTATTTTTTTAATAATATTGAATATGGTGTTATGGAATATCTTATTAATTGTCAAGATATAACAGACGCTGAAATATGTGTATGATTTTTTTCAAAAACATTAGGCTAAAAATTCACGCATATATGGCCTCGGACACGTAAAAACGCCACCTCTGAGAACTGCCCAAAAGAACGGTACCGCCACTTACCATAAGATCTATAAAGTTAGTAGTTCATATTCGCAATCCTGCTAGTGCAGACTTCGACATTCTGGTCAGAAATCATACAAGGGCAAATTGAAGCAAAACGGAGGACAGACAAGCCAAGACGAGCATTATTATATGGGTATGGCCTAATAAAGGAAAAAGTAAACATCGTGACGTATTAGACAGTCCCTGAAAGAGTGGTATAGATATATGTACATGGAAATGACTACACCGACAAGAGCTTAATAGTCGATTAAACTAAACCGTCTGTCACTGTTAATAAGTCTTCATAGGTACAGTCGCTTCCAGATATATTGGAGCTGTGGAGGTGGTCAGAAATATCTGAGCAAGTGAGCATGCACCTATAGCGATAAACCTTGACAATAGAGGCGTTGTTCAGATATTTTTGACCACCTTAACAGCTCCGATATATCTGATGGCGACTGTATTTATTCGTCCAAAAGTTCTTAAGCTTTCGGATTTTTTTATCGGTTTTCAATGCTTTTGATTAACTCTTATAAAAAAAAATGTTATAATTTCTCATGTTTTGTGTTCCTGTAATTAGTTGTGCCGTACCTTTATTCCTTGAATAGGTACCTACACCTTTTCATGAACATGACAGTGTAAGAAGTGTAGGCGAAGCCAATAAAATATCAGCAGTTATTCTGCGGGGCTACCGCGAAAAGCGATATTTGTATATTTCGGACATCTTTCTCTTTCACTCCAATTAAGGTGCCATGAGATTGACAGAGACAATCGTCGGAATTTTATGAATATCGTTTCTCGCGGTAGCATCACTGGTTTTAGAATATGTATAAGGCTGATCAGCGGCGCTACCGCTAAAATCTTAATTCATAAATTTCAAACGATTGTCTCTGTCACTCTCATGACGTCTTAATTGACAACATTTCATATTTTCAATAAGTCTCAATTCTAATGGTGTTTTATTAAACATGTGTTAACTATACAAAAAAAAATTTTTTTGGATTTTATTCGCTTGAACTTTTGGAAAAAATCGTAATTTTGTGTAAACCGGAAGTATGACGTCACTTTACCAAAATAAGTTATCTGTACCAGTACTCATTTTCACGGTTGACGTTTGATAATTTGTTTGTCAACAACTGTCATAGCCATAACTATTTCTTGTTCAAGCTCACTTGCCTCATAAATTAAATACATACATTCATACGTTGTTTGAGATAATAAATCACAAACTACTTGGCATTCACTCACTGGACTTAGATACCTCTGTAAAAATTACAGACTTGGCATTCTTTAACCGAACACCAATATACCTATCTACCTTTGAAACAATAAAATAAAGCTCTACAGAGGACACAGCGGCAAGTGATATGGATAACTTAGCACAGATAAGAGGGGCTAGAGGACATGTCTTCGACGGATGTTGTCGTTTATGTCGAAGTGAAAAGAGATTTAGGAAAATGTATAGTGCAATGCAGAGTCAGTCCAGAGTAGAAGATCCGCTCGAAGCTAAACAAAGTGACTGCATGGATAGGTGAAACCAGTGAGACTGTCTGGATGTTTCCTGTCTTGACTGCAAGGCTTCTGAAGGGAGTTGCAAACACCAATTATGATTTTTGATGTGGCTAGTAAAGAAGACAGAGGAGCCTTCGACAACTTCTATGTAGGAAATATGAGCAATTTTAATTTAAATAAAGCTTTTTTTTCATAATATCTTTATTATTTACATTTCACTTTATGACTACGTTGTATTTCTAATGAGCTATGGATCCCTGTTGTAAAAGGAAAGTATTTTTGCATTCGGCAATAAAACAATATTTACTAAATGCATACGCATATTGCTTGTAGTTTTTGCCTTGTTACATGACTTATTGGAGCATAATATACATTCAATTAATACAATTTGGCAAGGTAACTGTGCATGACGCACCTCGTTTTATATTATTTTTACTTTTTTATACTTTTTTGTACTTTTGTTTTACATATTGTTCTATATTTATTTGTTTGGTTTTGGATTGATTTTCATATTATTATTGTGTCATCAGCCGCCGAATAAACCACATCATAAAAACCAGTGCCTATAATTTCCCACCACCAACATTTGTGGTCCTTCGAACCGGATCAACCACATCATAAAAACCAGTGCCTATAATTTCCCACCACCAACATTTGTGGCCCTTCGTGGAATTTATGGAATGGTGTGGTCTTATCAGTGTGTTTATTAATTCAAAAATAAAATAATGGTTGTGACGCGATCGCTAAAATCAACGGGTAAGGACGGTAAAGAAGGTAAGACCGTTACGGAGAGTGAGGCAGGCCCATCGACCGCAGCCCCTCTTGTCGCATCGACAACCGTACCACCGGCGCCTTCTCGATCCAGTCACGTGAGTACGTCGTCCCGTTCTTCAGCCACGGTATTGGCAAAAAAACTAGCGGCAGAGGCGCAGCATGCGCGTCGCCTCGCCGAGCTAGAAGCGCAACAAATTCGCCTCCGTCGCGAGTCTGAGGCCGCTAAACTTGAAGCTGAGGCCGCTAAGCGTGAGGCTGAGGCTGCTAAATGCGCCGCAATGGAGGCTGCTCGGCTCGCCGAATTGGAACGTGCGACCGCCGATTTAGAGCTAAAAGCTGAAATCGCCGCCATCGAGGCAGACGCGAGCCAGCATAGCTCTAGAAGCAGCCATTTAGACCAGTGGTTTTGTAAATCCGAGGCTGTATTTAACCAAGATAAAACCTTTGCGCGTCGCGGTCATCTGCTCACCTTGTGTATTTTCGAACGCTTTTTGAAGCTCGAAAATCTAGCAGATTTCCTAGCTTACGAAGTCGATCTGCAGTCTCGCTTCGGCATACTCCCTGAGCCGAAAACTGCGTCGCATGCCGTGGATAGTAGGCGGGCCAGGGACAATGTGCATGTCGCCGCTGAAAATTGTGCGAGTTCTAATTCAACATCGCGTAGTAATGCTAAATTGAATTCATCGGCGACTGCATCTAAAATTAAATCATGCGTAGTATGTCAAAAACCGCATGACTTAATTTATTGTGACAAATTTGCGTCACTGTCAATAGATGACAGATGGAATTTAATTAAAAAGAAAAGAGTCTGTCATCGATGCTTGAAAGTAGGTTGGCATAGATTGAATTTTTGTAGAGTGAAAAAGACTTGTGACGTTGACGGATGTTCGTTCCGTCATCACGTGTTATTGCATAATCCGAATTATGAGCGTTCAGCAGCTGCGCACGTAGAAGTAGATGACGAGTTGGTTGCGGCCACTTGTAGCACTGCGCCGCGGGCCCTCGCGGCCGCCGCGGCACCCGCTCTCATATCTGACATCGCTTCTCACGACGTCGATACGAAAGATACCCTGACTCACACGTCGACCTCTGTTGCTGCGGGATTATCGGTTCAGCCGCTGCCTCCTCGACCTTTGTTGAAGATCGTAGCCGTGACCGTAACCGGTCCGTTGGGTTCCGTGAACACGTACGCTTTGTTAGATGATGGAGCTACGGGATCTTTTATCGAGTTGGATATTGCTGCAAAAATAGGTGCCTGCGGAGCTGTCAGACGTATGCGTCTAGACTGCGTAGGTGGTTTAGGAAAAGATACGTCTGTGCAATATGTTGATTTTCAGATAAAAGGTCGCCGTGCCAATGAAACGTACGACGTCAGCAGAGCGCGGGCGATGGACGGGTTAGGTCTTGCGTCGCAAGCTGCCGATAGATCGAGCGTGTGTAAATATCCATTTCTTTCAGATATTGCAGATGAGTTTTGTTATGGTCACGTACAGCCGATGATTATAATAGGACTCGACAATTGGCATCTAACTATACCTCGAGGTGTAGGTGAAGGTACTAGAAAGCAGCCGGTTGCCATAAATACCGCTTTAGGTTGGGTTTTATTCGCATTTGGTTGTAGCAAAACCGCACCGCTCGAAACCGTCAACCACGCCGTAGTAAACGAGCCCGACATTGCGAACGTTGACGATCGCTCTGTATTAGAACAATTAATTCGCGATCAATATAACTTAGATTCGATCGGTATTTCTAAACGCGAAGCGCGCAGTGCTGATGATGAGCGCGCTATTCAAATTCTTGATCGTACTGCGCGCCGCCTGCCGGGCGGGCATTATGAAGTCGGTTTGTTGTGGAAAGCGGATAATTTAACTGTGCCTGATAGTTACAAGCTTGCTTTTTCCAGGTTTCTTAGTCTCGAGAAAAAGATGGCTAGAGATCAGCAATACGCGGAGCGTTACCGCGAAAACGTACACGCTATGATTCGGAAGGGTTACGCTGAATTGTGCACGGAAGAGCCTAGCGCCAAGTCTCTTGTTTGGCATTTACCACATTTTGGCGTAACCAATCCCAATAAGCCTAACAAATTGCGACTGGTTCATGACGCAGCTGCTAAAAGTAATGGAGTTTCTCTTAATTCTCTTCTACTTACCGGTCCCGATTTGCTTCAACCTCTGCTGGGAATCTTATTACGTTTCCGGGAGGGCAAAGTCGCCCTAACGGGAGACATACGCGAGATGTTCCCTCAAATAAAGATCCGAGCAGATGACCGCGACGCGCAAAGGTTTTGTGGCGAGAGAACCCTAAAGAACCTATTAAGACTTATCGCATGTCTTCTATGGTTTTGGTGCAGCTTCTAGCCCTTTTACTGCTATTTACATCAAAAACAAGAACGCAGTAGAATGGCAAGAACGCTATCCGGACGCGGCTCGAGCCATCATCGTCGATCACTATATGGATGATTGTATCGTGAGCTTAGATTCCGTTGACGAGGCCGCCAAACTTGCTGCCGAAATCAACAACATTCATCGACATGCTGGCTTCGAAATGCGTGCGTGGGTTTCAAACAATCGCGCCGCTCTCTCTCTTTTACCAAAAGAGAGCTTGGTTGAAGCCCCTGTAGCTAGAAATGACGTAGATGTTGATCTTGGTCGCCTCACTTCGCCCGTGCGTACACTTGGTCTTATTTGGCAACCAGCGTCCGATACGATTGCCTTTAATATCGGAATAAGTAATCAATTTTCGTTGCCAAAGAAGTTTACCAAACGTGAGGTCTTAGCTCATGTGATGCGGGTTTTCGATCCACTTGGAATCCTGGCGCCAGTTGTAATTACTGGTCGTATCATGTTTCAAAACGCGTGGCGCAAGGGTCTCGATTGGGACGAGGAGCTGTCTCAGACTGACAGTGCGGCGTGGCGACTCTGGTTTGACGATTTATTTTCTGTGTCTGGTTTACAGATCCCACGCTGCTACTGCCTTAGCGAGTTGCAAGTCGTCAAGTGCGAGCTTCACCTGTTTTGTGACGCAAGCGAATCGGCCTTCGCTGCGGTCGCGTATTGGCGTTTTGTATTAGAAAATGGTGATGTAAAGCTGGCGCTTGTATGTAGCAAAGTTCGTGTAGCTCCTTTAAAACAGATGTCCATTAATCGCTTAGAGCTCCAAGGAGCACTAATTGCAGCCCGTCTCGCTTCCACCATTTGTGAAGCCCACAGATTAAAGCCTGTCAATCGCATCTTCTGGTGCGATTCTATGACAGTTTTGGGTTGGCTTCGAAGCGAGGCGCGCTTATTTAAACCATTTGTTTCTCATAGAGTAGCTGAGATTTTGGAGATAACTGATGTAAAAGAATGGCGATGGGTGCCAAGTCAATTAAATGTTGCGGACGATGCTACCCGCATTAAGCGTGTCACGTTATCTCCTGAGTCACGTTGGATATCGGGGCCTGAATTTTTGCTCTCTTCAGAGTGGCCTGATGAGCCTGTTACTTCTGAGTATCCGGGAATCGAAGTAGAGAGCAAACGTGCAGCCCGTTCCGACTTAGTTCACCTAATTAGTGTCGTTGACAGGCACGAGCCGGTTTCAGCCGACCCCAGTCGTTTTAGTTCTTGGCTAAGGCTTGTGCGTGCAACAGCTACAGCGCATAAATATCTCACAATATTGCGAATGCGTAGTCTAACTCGAAGGGGTCTGTGTATACAGAATTTAGTCCGTATCGAGGGAGGGCTGTGTACTTTTATGTTTCAGCCTTTAAACCAATGTGATCAGCTCATCGACCCCCGCTCAGCACGCGAATCTATCGCACTGCTGACCGCTGCAGATCTGCGTTTAGCCGAGTCGCATGTCTTGCGTCGGTCCCAGTTAGACGCATTTCCTGACGAGATTACACATTTGTATCATTCCGCCCAGCCGTTGCCACGTTCCAGCCGCTTGTCAAAGCTATCTGTTAGCCTTAGTGACGACGGGCTTATGCGTTTATCTGGCCGCATCAGCGCCGCTACTCAAGTAAGCAACGCAATGAAGAATCCTGTTGTGCTAGATGGAAGACACCCCGCCGTACGCTTGCTCGTCCATTTCCAGCACCGCAGAGCCGCGCATGCGAACACAGAGACAGTAGTGAATGAGCTCCGGCAAGATTATCACTTGCTCAGTCTTAGAAGTACCGTCCGCAAAGTAGCTTATGACTGCCAGTTTTGCCGTATCCACCGTGCACAACATTTCCAGCCCCCAACAGGTGACTTACCAGAAGCTCGACTAGGTCATCACAAGCGACCATTCACATTTACTGGGCTTGATTATTTCGGCCCTGTTCAAGTATCGATTGGTCGAAGACGTGAGAAAAGGTATGTCGCCCTGTACACCTGCCTCGTAGTTCGAGCTGTACACTTGGAAGTTGTTGACAGCCTCTCCACTGACTCCGCAATTATGAGTCTCCGTCGCTTCATAGCACGTAGAGGTACGCCGACAGAGCTGTGGTCTGACAACGGAACAGCGTTCGTAGGTACCAGTAGAGAACTGCGACGCTTATACGCCGATGCCACATCCCAGTTTGCAGTTACGGAGAAGATCAACTGGCGCTTCATCCCCCCAGCCGCGCCTTTTATGGGAGGTTCCTGGGAGCGGCTCGTAAAGAGTGTAAAGACTGCGCTGAAGGTAACGCTGACTGAACGTGCCCCTACGGACGAGGTTCTACGCACACTGCTGGCGGAAGCCGAGTCTTTGGTGAACTCGCGGCCGTTGACGCATGTTGCCGTCGACCCTCAGACCCATGAATCATTAACACCAATGCATTTTCTTCTGTCATCATCCTCAGGACGTCCAATACCGGCGACGCTGTCAGAATCGGACCTCGTCTCACGATCCAGCTGGCGTAAAGCCGTGAGACTAGCGGATCACTTCTGGCGCCGTTGGATGCGAGAGTATCTTCCGACGCTAATACCAAGACGTGGTCGAGGAGAAGTACCTCAAATATCTATTGGCGACTTGGTGCTCATTGCGGACGGCAACACTCCCAGAGGAACCTGGCCCCGCGGGCGAGTCACAGCTGTCTTTCCAGGCCCTGACGGCATCATCCGTGTCGCTGACGTGCGCACCCTAGCAGGTGTCTTGCGGCGGCCCCTTCGGAAGCTGGTGAAGCTGGACGTGGCACGTGGCTAGTTCCTTATAAAAAAGGGAGGAAATGTGCATGACGCACCTCGTTTTATATTATTTTTACTTTTTTATACTTTTTTGTACTTTTGTTTTACATATTGTTCTATATTTATTTGTTTGGTTTTGGATTGATTTTCATATTATTATTGTGTCATCAGCCGCCGAATAAACCACATCATAAAAACCAGTGGCTATAATTTCCCACCACCAACAGTAACTGAATTAAGAAAATTTGATTGACCGTATGACTGTCAGGCCGTCAGTGTCAAGTCAAGTCTGCGAACTTTTTTTTCAGTTGCCCTGGAATCTTGGTGACGTCACTTTCCCAACCTTGTGACATACGCTCTTTTAGAATGAACTGTTTTTCAAATGGATTTTTTGCATTATAAAATCACTTTTTCAGAAAAAAAAAAAATACGGGTACATTAAAATTTCATCTTCTTTCCAATAAACTCATTAAAATTAGGAGTTAAAAATATGAAATGTTGTCAAAGATGCTCGTAGATTACGAACTTCGATTTTCGCGGTACTAGACCAGTTCTTGGTAAACGATTGGAATAACCCCTCTATTTGGTCGATACGATCAAGTCATTTGCCCGCTGCAATCCCTTCGCGGCGAGATTTACTTTTAAACGGTTATTACCTACCGGGTTTGCGTGTCTATAGTGTTCACACTATATAATATAAATACGTTCAATTTTTCATTTCCATATTATCTTACAGTTTTACGGGAAAATAATTATTGCATGAGATTATGGTTAGTAAGGCAGTAGGTAACCTAACGTGAGACATATTGTAGGATAGGTATTTTAAAATCATTTTTTATAATAAAAATATTTTCAAAAATAATTGCTCTAGAAGTAAAAAAATGTGTCCCCCTTTTGAACCATGAGTTTTAAAAATATGAAAAAATCTCAAAAGTAGAACTTTATACAAACTTTCTAGGAAAACTATTTTGAACTTGAAAGAATGAACAGTTTTTGAAAATAATTTCTGAACTAAGTTTGTAGTTTAACTGTATAAGCAGGTGTTTATTTATTGTGTCTGTAATAATCACAATGAAATGACGTGCTTTCAAATAAAGTAAAAGCGGTGAAAATCCGTTCACGCAATGAAGAATTGGACCCGGGTATGTCCTTAAACTACGTCCAACAATGAGAGGTAGGGCACAGCGATGACCATCACGCTTGAAACTGGGGCAGCCCAACTGGGGAAGTACCTCCTCCTTAGAGAAGACCACAGCCATAATACCACTGCTACCTTTCAGGTATGTAGTGTTGTGTTCCTGATGGTGAGTTAGGTTCCCAGAGCTCCAACCCCCCCTTAAAGGCCGGCAACGCGCTTGTGACTCCCCTGGTGTTGCGGGTGCCCATGGGCGACGGTAATTGCTTACCAGCAGGCAATCCGTCTGCTCGTTTGCCGCCTATGTCATAAAAAATAAAAATAAAAAAAAGAATTACACCATAAAATTATCTTCCATACTTTAAGCTCGCGCGCAATATAGTTTACTTAATCTGCCGATAGATGTGGCTGTACGTGGAACGCTCATTATAGTAATGGTGGTGTTAAGATTTTTCCTGATTTAATGGGGTCGAAGCAGGTGCCATCGCAGCAGGGTAAAAGCCCACATTAGGTTCTTAACCCTAAAAACTACGGAACCCTACACTGAGCGAGGCCCGACACGTTCTGGGCCGATTTTTCATTATACCAACAGCAAAGTTACATATTTTGCTGTTTGATTAAAGATGGTGGAAACATGTGGGCTGGCGCCGAGCATTTGACGTCGATGTAAGGTCCGGTCTTATTTTTTAGGTGTCTCATTTTCGTTTAACCTTTTTACCGTTGTCCAGATGACCACCACACGTGCTAGCAGTGATTTGCTTATTTAGGCGTTCCAAGGAATTCAACTACTACTTACGAGTACCTAGGAGGTAGTCATAGAGTATATTGGATGAGGTAGTTAACACGTTCGCTGCGTTATTAGGTCGATCGACCCCTACACAACTATGGTTAACTGCGTTAACTAACTGCCGCAGCGAAAATGTTAAGCGAACAGGGCCCTTCCTCAAGCACTTTTTTATGAAGTAAACGACTTATGGTTTCGATATGCAATGTAAATTCTATTTACATTTTTTTATCGATCCTTTTTACTTAATTGTGTCTCAGGAGGTTCTTAAGTCGACGCGTATACTTTTTTTTATGTATGTCTACACACAACTTTTTACAGAGTAGTCACGACTTTGATAATTCTTTTTTTATTAGAAAGGGTACACCCCGAAGTTGGTCCTATAAAAAAAATTTGAATTCTGCATTTTACTTATGGGTAAAATATTTGTTACGTACATTTCGAAAACACCAATAATTAAACTAAAAACAAATTGTAGGGGGAAAATTATACAACAGATCTAAACTTACTTACTTTTAATTGTATATAATAAAATATATCACTTTAATAACCACAGAACAAGAGACAATATATCATTTTAAACAAATAGTAATCATTATTTCAAGTAATATACATAAATACAAAATTACATTTATTATTTAATTACTTATGGAATGCTAATTTGTGATGTCTGCACAACTAATAAATATAATATAAAAGCGCTTTAACGAGTGTTTTACATAATTCTACGGGAAAAACAAAGGCGACACTAAATATTTTACAAATTTTGAGCAGTAAATGCCCATTTCAAAAAAAAAAAACCTCGGTATCGAATAGAAGCTAAACATCAATTGCTAACGTCGGTTTAAAAAATTATTTACACCATCAAACATTTTGTACTGATATTAACACGTTTTCTGCGTTATTAGGTCGATCGACCCCTAAACAAGTATGGTTAACTGCGATGTTAACAAACTGCCGCAGCGAAGGTGTTAAGTTGTACATTTACGGTCTAGATATCGAACTACGGACATATACGGACAAGTCAAAAATAAAGTTCATATTTTAGTACCTTGACCGTTTTCATTTTATGAAATGGGCTTGAGTGTTAGCTTTAGGAATTAACTAATAATACTCAAAAGGATTGTACTATATAATTATAGTAAATACTGTGTGTAAATCTAATACGGGCGAAGAATTAAACCAGACATAGGATTTACCAGTATAATCATTAACCAAAAGGTTTTGCTTTAATTATACCTATTATACAGTCGCCATCAGATATATCGGAGCTGTGGAGGTGGTCACAAATATCGTAACAACGCCTCTATTATCAAGGCGATAAAGTGCATGTTCCGATATTTGTGACCACCTCCACAGCTCCGATATATCTGATGGTGACTGTACATAATTATGTAATTAATTTTTGTAAAATAACTGCGAACATTACGCGATATGAGCTTTAGAAACGAACTGTCAACGAGTGTCAACTGTCGAGTGTGTTGCATTACATTGCGGGCCGAATTTTTTTATATGGATAGAATTTTAAATGTACTTCAAAGCAAAAGTTATCTCAATATATTTCTTATGTCCTATTCTACCCTCCGTTAAGATATTCGCCCATATAAGATGTACACACTGTATACTCGTACTTGTGGCACAGGACGTATTTAGCGCGACTTATCCGACTTGATGAATTTGTTGAGCTCCGCGTCGCTCGCGGGGTCCACTTGCGACAGCTGCCGGAAACTCTCGTCGTCCACGAAGCAGATCTCGTGGCCGTCTGCAAGTTAAATCGTGGTTCAGTTTGTAAACGTATACAATGTTCAGGTTTTTTTTTATGTTAGAACTTTTACTAGTCCAGCGGCCCTCGTTATTGGTACGGGCGACCGTGGCCGTGTTTATTTGAAAGCTCCCGCTTATGATACGGGTTGCTTTGATTTTCTTTATTTTTATTTGTTACTTTGTTATTTTATTGGGGGAGGCGCGCGGCCGTCTGTTCAAGTGTTCGCAGTAGAGCTAGTACTTGATCAAACGGCCGCGCAGCGCTCCCTTTTTACACTGTGGGTGTGTGCTTTTTAGTTTTTAATTGTTCCTGTGATTGTTTTAACTGTTAAATTTCTTATTTATTTACATGTTAATTTTAATTTTTAAGTATTATTGAATTTTATTTTGTTGCTATGATTAATGAATGACTCTATTGTTTCTTCTTTCTGTATAATTTGATCTAGTTTATACGGTTCTAGTCGATGAATTTAAACAAAGGGTTTCGTGGTGTAAACGTATTTGTGTATATGCAGGGCAGTCTTCAAGCAAGTGTTTTATACTTTGTGGTGTTGTGTTGTCACATGGGCAAGTGTCGTCTTCTGTTATGTGAAATCTGTGTAGATAAGTTTTATTGTATCCATGTCCTGTGAGTATTTGAGTCATTTGGAATGTGAGTTTAAAATGTTTTCTGAATGTCTGTATGTGTTCGATGGTCGGTGGAAATTGTTTGAGGTGTGTTCCTGTTGTGCTATTTATGTATGTATGTATTATCTTGGATTTTGAGTGCATCTGCTCGTATATTTCTCTTATGGTATGACAACGGAAATGCTGGAGCGAGGACAAGACGTAGAAGGCCGATAGGTATGTGACTTTATCCAGCAAAATTGTACGTCTTGTCCTCGCTCCAGCATTTCCGTTGTCATACCATAACCCTAAAATGTGTTTAAATTATGACGACCGGTCTGGCCACGTGGGTCACTACCCATTAACCTACATAGGCAGGGTCACTACCCTGCCTATGAAGCCGATGGTCCTGGGTTTAAATCCCAGACATTCATTTGTGCGATGAGCGCAGATATTTGTTCCTGGGTGTTTTCTATGTATTTAAGTATTTATTTGCAAAAGTTTACCGTAGGACTAGGTTGCTAGGTTGATTTGTGAAGATTGTCCCAGAATATTTATTTATTTATAATGAATTAGAAAATGTTTTTGCAAGAGATTTTAAATTCTAATTGAATTTTTCTTTTTTTTTTCAGATTCATTGTTCAACTTGTATACATAATATTAAATTATATTACATGTGTGGTTACCTGAGTGAGCTTAGAAGTCAGATTTAAGTAAGAATCTTGGTGGTGGTTGGCTTTTTGCCGTTGTAGTGATACAAATGGTCAATCGGAATTAGTACCATTAGCTGGGTCAGCTGGTTGGCTCGCTCGGTGGCTTTCCCGGGGGTGTGGAGGGAAAGGATCTCATTGGCTGATGGATCTTACTGTCAACGGTAGCTCGTTGAACGAACGATAAAGCTTTGCCTTTGAACTGTTTCGCAATGTTGAGTTGAGAATTGGGATCATTACCTGAGTCAGCTAGTATAATGACTAATGACGCGCACAATAAGTTGTCTGCTCATTGAACAGAGACAGTTTTTTCCGAAGAGATAGTTTTGTTGGGATGAAATTGTGACTGTTCCCATAGACGCGCATGGCTAATGGCTATTTCGGGGGTGCTGAGGAAAAGAAGACAGGGATCTCATTGGCTGCCTGGATCCCACTGTCAATGGTAGGTAGTCTGCTGAACGAACGATAAAGCTTTGTCATTCATTGTAGTGTTTGCGATGTCGAGTTGGGAATTGGGTTCATTACCTGAGTCAGCTAGAATAATGACGCGCACAATAAGTTATCTGCTCATTGAACAGAGACAGTTTTCTCCGGAGATCGTTATGTAAAGATGAAATTGTGACCGTTACCATAGACGCGCATGGCTAATGGCTGTCCCGGGGGTGTTGAGTCAAAGGAAAAGGTTGGGATCTCATTGGCTTCCTGGATCCTACTGGCAATGGTAGTCTGCTGAACGAACGTTAAAGCTTTGTTTTTGTTTTTTGTCATTGTAGTGTTTGCATGTTGAGTTGGGAATTGGGATCATTACCTGGGTCAGCTAGAATAATGACGCGCACTGTGGCCTTCCCGGGGGTGTCGAGAGAGATGAGGGGGGTGAGGATCTTCTCTTTGGCGGCCTGGATCTTGCTGTCGATGATTGGCTGCTCGTCGAAGGGGCACGCGAACGCGATGCGGCCGTAGGCCTTTGCGCGGTTTATAGGTTCGTCTGTAAAAATATCGATTAAATTGAATTTAGAATATAGCAGATACTTGAAAAAAAAGTTGTGTTCTTTATTTGGTACAAACCCCCTCTTTATATTACAAGATGCCATTTACAAGCATACAAAAATTGGTGAATCGGCAGTTTATATACAGATTACATTGTAATGCTTAAATCGTGACTAACATTAAAATCAACGCAAACAATTGACTTGACTTCAAGAGCAATTCAAGACACTTCAAGCGAGTGAAACGTATTTAGGACACGTGCCTCAACAAGGCTATCTAGCCGTGTCTATATTTTATATGAATAATTTAGTGAGTATAGTTTTTAATAAATAACGCAGACTTGTTAATTGTATCAAGCCATAAATATTGAAGAATAAATTGTCATCATTCCCGTCAATATCCTACGCTACCCGCCTATCGGCGGCGAGGTTGTTTACGAAGAATATTGAGACTATTTATATTAATGTATGAATTTAAAATGTCGTTATGAGCACTTGTGATTTTTTTTTTTTAAACAGAAACTTACCAATTTCAACCAGCTCCAGCTTAGCCTGGTCCTCGCTGAACCCTACAACCACGGACTTGGGTTTCTTCTCAAAAATCTTCAGTGTCAGAAGACCGTTCCAGTAGGCGATGGACTTCGCCAAATTAGAGGAGGCTAATGTCACTTTTTGAACTGGGTCTGAAAAGAGAAAGCAAACTTGTTTGATAATTCAGCACTTTACAGTCATTCCCACATTTAACAAGTCATCTTCTTAGCGCGTCCATCGCAATCAGATACATCGGAGCTGTGAAGGTGGTCAAAAATATCGGAGCAACGCCTCTATTGTCAAGGCGGTAAAGTGCATGTTCCGATATTTATGACCACCTCCACAGCTCCGAAATATCTGATGGCGACTGTACAAAACTAAGCTAAGTTCGTTTGGCAAGGCGTCTCGCGTCTCACGCAATCTTTGGACTCATAGTTGCACCCCTTACCACTTAGTAAACAACGTTTTCAAAGTGACTTTTCCTAGATTCAGTAGGTATTGTAGGCAACACCTAAAGATTGGTTCATAATAAGAATTGATGCAGTTTTTACCATATCAGAATATCTGAGCAAATACCTAAACTTGAACGGTAAACAAAATCTCCGGCTAGCCATTTTTAGTAACATGACAAACGAAACGTCTTATCTTTCAATGGCATGCACATACATAATGAAACTTTATTATGTATTTGCAATTTACTTATTGTACTATGTGAAGTATAATTTACAAGGTAACACTGCCTATTCGCAATTGATAGACTGCGTTTATAATCAATACGTAAAGATTCGTTAGTATATTTATATACCGCATCAAATACCTACGAAATCAGAGTGTCACCAAATTTTCGCTCTTAAGTGTAGATTTCAGTTCAGTAAACCAATAGGTATTGTATTTAGAACAGGGAAACTTTGTTAATCATTGGTTTCTCTTAAACGCTACCTTAGTCTGCAGTGTCGCAACTAAAATGTCAATGTCGCATTAGAAATCTCTTTCGCGCTTTACTATTGTCTATAAGTCTGTAACAATCTACCTTGAATTCATTGAACAATGTTGCATTGCCCAGACACCACTTATAGACCAGATTATCTTGATCCTAGGTACTAGGATAAGACAATAATAGCTAACAGACGTCAGCTGAATGGTTATCACCGTCAAGCGGCGTGACAAAACGCATGTACACTTGAGACTATCTTTTATCATCGCTTATCTGGCGTAAAGATTGCTTTTATCGTGAATAATTGTTATGACTGCATAGAAGGAAACATGAAACTTTTTGGCGGGTAAAGAAATAGCATATGTATACGAAAATGGAAGGGTATACAAATCGATGAAAAACTTAACTGAACGGCCATATCTATGTAGTGGATATGGAGCACACGTCGATATTTCATACATTTTTGAAACTTATCTTTGTGTTACAAAAAAATATTGCCGGATGGTGGGCAATATTTTTTTGTCACTCTTCTAATCAAAAGAACTAGTGATTCTAAGTAAATTCTAATATATTTCTGAAAACTAGAAAAAAGCGCCCCCAATTAACATGACGTGAAAATCGTTAAATTATGTCAGTTTGCGACGATAATTATCATGAACTCTGTATGGAAATTCATTTCTTTTGCCTTTTTTTGCATTGTTACATTTTAATGAAGATTTTAAAGAAACTACATACATTTTTAAAGTGAAAGTTGATAAGGCAAACTGGTCGGAATTTAATTCTATGGGCACACTGCTAATTAATATCATCATCGTCATCATCATATCAGCCGAAGGATGTCCACTGCTGGAGATATAGACCTCGCCCAAAGCGAAGGTTTTGCGCCACGCGCATCCAATTTACCTTCCGGTACGTGGTCGCCACTCGAGAACCTTCACGCCCCAACGGCCACCTATTCATGTGCAATGCGCCCCGCCCACTGCCTCTTTTAAGATTAGCGATCTACAGGGCTATATCGGTTACTTTGGAGTAATAAATATGTAACAAAAATACATATAACAAAATGGAGCGCTTTTACCTTTACCAGCAGGCTCTGGCTTGTCAACAATGAAGAATTTATATCCACCAGGGGCTTCAAGATATTTGACTCCGTTCTGTTGCTTCACTGGCCAGTTGTTGGCCGCAGCTCTCTGCAGACTCTCGCTAGACTGTATGGTGATCCCAATAAAGTCATTCCCCGTCTCATAGTTTGTGATGCCATAGTTGTAAGTGAGTTCAACAACAAAATGTGTGTCCTCGGGGCCGTAGCCCACCATAGTTTTGCTCCATCTGTTTGCATATGGTCTGAAAGTAAAAGAAAATTAATATGTAAAATGTCTATTTAGCTTTTGCATTATAATTTTAGAAATACATGACTCGGCTTGAAAATGGGTACCAGAGCTTACCCAAAACATATTGCCTAGTGCGATATAATTACATGTGAGTTTATCCGATTGTAACTAAGTAGAAATACCCAACAGTTCATTTATATGGAATTTGGCTAATCGGGAGGTTTATCTCAAATATTATTAAAACCTTATTATATCCACTATGTCAACACCTTCAATGTGTTGCAGTGCCTATGGAAGTGCAGTGTACAGAAAATAAAACATACAAATCAGCATCCAATTCCTGAAATCATCATTCAACAATATTTGCCCCATCAATGTTTTTTAACTTAACAAGAAAGTAGAAATAGTACATTTTAGTTTATAGGGCTGCAGGGCAGGCATAAATTTAAATAAAGTTTCATTGAATTGTGACATAGGTAATATACAGTGACAGTATCCCAATATTAAAAAATAAATAAATTAAATACTTCATGAAATATAATTTATGATTATGATTCTTTGAATGCCGCACAAAGCTTGGTGCATTATTGACAATGTACTACATATTAAGCTACTTTTTCCTTCTTTCTGTTCTTTTAACTTATTCATTTGTATTAAAGATTTTTTGTAAACCTCTATTAATGGTCATATATTGGTCAACGGCTAATTAGCTTTATGAATGTGTATGTGTAATTAAGTTGGATTAAAACTCTTTCATCATTTGCAATGCTTCTATAAGTGAGGCTTTGTAATTCTATTGATAATTGCATTATGTATTAAAATAAAATAAAATAGATGACATATTATATTGTAAAGTTCCATACAAACATTCACATTTATAATGTTAGTGGTTTATTTATAATATTCATTCACACTACAAGTGCACTTTTATTCTTTTAACATTCTTCTACCTAAGTGATAAACAAAAATGAGTTTACCCAGTCCCCAACCATATATTTTTGCAATAAATCCTAATACTTTATTTAATGACTTACCCATTACAGGCTGCCTCGCACCCTTCGCTGAATTCCTCATGACGAAGTACCTACAAAACACCATGCAATACTTTTAATAATAGGTACCTACTGTATTAATGTTAATAAAGTGACTAAGCACAATTAGATAGCTTTTACACTAGGCAGCTCCATAACCAGCAATAAGATTGGTATATATCACTATCCACTGAGTAAGATTAAATTCCATTTGGTCGTAAGTATTTGGAAAAATAGTGCAAAAAACCGGAGTTCAGTTATTAGTTACGCCTATTCAGTGACCGGTTCTTGGTTGTTTATGACAACCTTGAAGCTTCTCACACGCAATTACATAGAAGTAATCTGTTACGGTCGACTTTTCTAGACAAATACATATATTTTAAGGCAATAGTTTACCTTCATTCCCAAGATGTCTCTGTAGAATTTGGCTGTGAGGGTCCTGTCAGCCACTTTGAACACGAAATGCAACGCGCGTCCGCTTACCATTTTGATGCAATTTATTTTGTACAATACCTAATATACTATGAGAATTCGTAAATTTATGTGGTTGCGCGAATAATAATATTTATCACAGAATATTCCGGTAGCGTCCACTATACGCAGTGTATGACAACCGAATGACAGAAGTCAGAAAGAACACCGAATGACATTGACGCTCGTACCCAGGCGTTCAGAAACCGATAAGATCCTTATTTATAGGAAGCATTCATTCCAAATCAATTCCAAATAGCAAAGTAATAGTGTCACCCATAAAATACCTACGGTATGACCGGGCACATTTTTTTGCCATACCAGGTCGGAAACTCCGTTTACATACATCATACATATACATTCATTTCAGCAGTATGCGGTCCACTGCTGCACATGGGCCTCCAACAAGTATGACTTGTATCATAGGGTAGTATAGGGTAGGGTGGTAGGATAGGGTAGTTGCCATAGTCGCCATGCTTGGCAGGCGGCTTGGCGATCGCAGTACCTGTAGGTTGGGTTTCGACGGACGCTGCTGCCCGTCCGTAGGATTTTTCCCTTTGGCGTCTCTTACGACACCCGCGGGAGGAGATGGGGTGGTGCTATTCTAGTCAGCCGGTATTACACAGCAACCAAGCAAACTCCGTTCATTATTCTTTAAAACACAGATAGCAAAACTTAATTTTATTGCAAATTTCATACAAATTATGATTTTTTTCCCGTTAGCTGGGTTCGATTTTTGAGTACCTACCTATATTTTAATGTTTTAGAGTTTTTTCCTCGCGGAAGTGGGGTGTAAAAAGGCTGTGTTTCACTCGGCACTATCCTATCGTCCTATATTTAAGAATATAAACTATTTGTACAGTCGGTGTCAAATAAGTAAGTACTTAGTAGCAACCAGTCAGTGGCTACTTCTATACAAATAATGGCATTAAGGCATTAGGCAGTAATATTGTTACGATACATTTGGTCACTTTGACTACTACTATTTGACGCTGACTTGTACTTAATCATAAATCATAACCTTAATTAGTCGGCCGGGCGGTCTAACATTTTGCTAATGGATGCGATTTGAGAGATGCCCAAAGATGCCTGCTTCGCTAGAAACAGTAGGAAATACCTATACGGAGCTGACTGTAAGCCTTCGCTAGTCGGAGAAGCCACATAAGAAGAAGGTCTAACTTAATTTACTTTTCTAGCTGCAGTTTGATTGTGGCAAAAAAAAACTTAACCTATGAAAAAAAAACAACTGAAACGCAGTAGCCCTTTAGCAGCGTTGGTGGTCATCGAGTGGAAACAACTGAAAAGCTGAGTTGCTAAATGGTTCGAAATATCAGGATGTCAGGATGAAGTTTAAATTAGTATACGAGAATAAATCTGTTTCAGTTGTTTTATTTCATGAGTAATTATCGCGGCAACCAAAGAGAATATTATTGACTAACCTACTTTTTTCGTAGCGCTTCGTTACACAGTTACTCACCGTTGAGGACCTAACTAAAGGTGTACCTACCTTTAGATTGATGTTTGTATGAAGTTGCGCGGTTTTTGCAGTTTACCTTGAGCCAAGGACGTGATGACTAGTGCAAAGTTGTTTATCCGTTAATTTGTATTTTTTGTGAAAAATGTACTACTTACCTATAGTTGTTATTTTCTAAGCTGGCCGTTCTGCACTCAAGACCCTTTTATGCTACCGCAAATAACAAATAATAGCAAGTAACAAATCAATGCATACAAATAACAACCATCTGCTTTAAGTCACAAGGTCGATATTGCAATAGCTTTACTTGTTAGCAAAGGCATTGTGTCATCGAAATGGATACTCAGCCGGTGGTCTGCGTTGCAACGATGTAGTTGGTCCACAACTTATGTTATTGTAGGATATTTTTCTAATTGTTTTAATTTGCAAATCTGTAAAAGTCTTATTAGTCAATTCATTCATTAAAGTGCAGGTGTCTTTTAGAACAATGATACTATTGATAAAGCCGACCGATTCCTAGTAACTATATCGCATGTATCACACGAAAAAAGATGCCGCACCGCATTCCAATGTAATGAGTCACCTATTTATGAAAACGAGAAGGGATGCAATTATTATCAACTTCTGTTCATAACATATTCAGTCGCTTTTTAGTGTCACTGCTGTCCTAATGTATTACTTTGCTCCATTTTTGATATCGCTAATACCTGACGACCTGCTTACGTGTTCCTGGACTTTTTTGGCTTATTGTTTGGCTGTGTTTGTATTGGCGATAATATTTACGACTTCGGCTACATAAAGTAAACATTCTCTAATGCAATAAAAATACTTGATCATCAAACAATTAGCCGGACACTTTCCAAAAATTAACAATCAGTTGTAAAAAAATGTGGATACACTACACGGCCAGCGACCTACCTGAGTGCGGCCTTTTATGTCCTATTACTGCAATATCGACCTTGTGACTTAAAGCAGATGGTTGTTGTTTGTATGCATTGATTTGTTACTTGCTATTATTTGTTATTTGCGGTAGCATAAAAGGGTCTTGAGTGCAGAACGGCCAGCTTAGAAAATAACAACTATACCTACAACATTTAACAGAAGCTTGCCAAGTTCTATGAAAATTGGGGTAAGGCCAATGTGGGTAAGATCGTCTATCTGGAAAGACCTTCTACCAACCAATTTCCAACATTATCTCATAGGTATTTAGTGTCAAATGACGGACTTCCCTTAAAAATATAGTATGCCGGTCTTACCCACATTGACCTTATTAAAATTACCTTAACAAAGAGCTTGAAGAAGTACCGATTTTTTCAAGAAAATGTATAAAAATAATGGTTAAGGAACCTACTTTTGTATACCTACTGTTATTTTACATAAACCAAGCGAGGGTAACAAAATAAAAACAAAATTGATGATAATATAATGTGATTAATAGTAATAATGTATGTTTTACAGACATTTCTCTCCAGAACCGTGAAAAAAATAAAACCTTTTATGGCACTTCTCTCGATGACACACCTAAGTGTTTTCCCCACTAAATCACGAAAACCTGTCTCCTCTAGATCTAGACTTTTTTGGGTTGTTTCTACTCAAAATCGTCACCATTAAAAAAATCCCAATTCTACATGTTTTATATATTCCTATTGTAATAGAAGGCTGTGTAACAAAATTTGGGACACTTTTGGATCGAATAATATGTTCGTAATTCGGAATAGGTAGATTGAGCCCAGAGGGGTCTAGGCCACGAGGAAATTGTTACTGGTTTTGTTTTTAAAACCCGTAACCGTCAAAAACACACTTTCAGATATGTTAGAGCGTCAAGTAAGAAATAAATTTAAAAAAAAAATAAGAAAAAACTGATACAAAAAAGTATAGGTACACCACCTTACCCTACACTTGATTGTAATCAAATATCTTAAAGATAATCGTAGATACTGCAATATTTTATCTCTACGTTTCTATAGGTATCAATGCCGAATTAATTGTCATCATAAGTTAATTATAAATGCCTTATATGATTTCGATATCGCCGATGAGTTTGAGTTTTTCCCGACCATAGCTTCGCCGCCTCAGTAGCAAGTTTTACTACGGAAAACTCGTAAGTAACTACAAACTACGTATGTAGATAAGATACCTATATGTATGTAATTAAATAAATAAGATGGTAGGTAGTTTTTATCTAGTAAGATGTGCTGATCGCGTTGGTTGCACTGGCGTAACTAGGTACCAGGGTGAAGTTGATGATAATAAGTAGGAAGTTGAACGGTTTGCTGGGTATGGACTACCAGTTGGATACTAAATTGTGTAATTACCCTAAAACAATTTAATAATCAAAATCCAATATTCAATCATCCACATAAAAACTACATATAATTTCATACAGAAATACGGTTAATATATTTACCCCTAAATCTAAACTACAATTTTAATTTCGTGGGTAATATTTTTTTTACATTTTCCATTTCAATAAATATAATTTTACATAAACTTCATGCATATAGATACGTATTAAGATCTTTATAGTTTCAGCTACGATCTGTAAATATGTATTTTGATCTTGTTAATTCAGGTTAAACATTATCAGGTATTCGTTTGCTCAGGATATGATTCGGCCGAGGACATTACATGTCCGCTTTCTAGTTCAATGCAACTGTAAAAATGTCTTCAAGAGATGTTACAACGTTAAACAGATAAAATTAATACTTAAGAACGAAAAACATTTTACCTAGCAACCATCGACAATTAACTTAGGGGCTGAAGCTGTCCAGTACAAACCTCTAATCGCTTACCTAGAATAAGATGGTAGTTATTTTCATTTTACGAAGGCGACTGAGGCTTTGGTTATTTCTTATAACTCAGAACCAATCTCAGATGCACATAACGCGTGGAGCTACAAGAAACTGTAAAGTGGTTGTGCACCGGTTCTCATAAATCTCGAAATTGACGTCTTTAACATTAGAAGGTTAAGTCCCGTTAATCAATTCGCCTTTGTGACAGGAAAATAACTAAAAATCCCGCAATGTTTCTTACGCCAAATTTGATTTCTACCTAAATCGACGCTTGTACAAGGATCAACTTGCGCCTTCCATAGTTAAAAAGCATGACAACGCGATAAATTCAACGATAAAATATTAAGTCATAGACTAGATCGATTCACAGCTAATGCATCCAATGCACAGTAGAATAAAAATATTTTTTGTTTTTTTTTTTGTAAGACGAGGTCAACATTTGATTAAAGATATCCAAATATTCGTATCAAATGTGCAATAGACTTTTCAAAACTGCATACAGTAAAACACGCAGAATACGATTCTGAGATGACCGAATAGACAACACGTGAAGGCCGGGATCTCGGAAGAGTATGCGTAAAAATAAATCGTAGGAAGAATCAACGTATTAAGCAGGCTTTACTGTATACTTACCGTTTGGTCATCTTGAAACTCTCTACGTTTTGCAGCAGTTAAGCTACAACATAGTCGTGGGCAGGCTGGACGTCCAAGAATATGCAGGAGTTTAACATGCGTAAGTACAATCAGCAGCACAAGTAGAGACTGACGAAGAACTGAATTAGTTTCTACCGTTAGAGGATTAAAAGCTGGAGTAGACTATCATCAGTCGCTTCGTCAGTGACATTACCTACTTCTCTCCTAGACTATAGGTACATGATTGTGTTTGTCACAAAAGTGTAAGACTAAGGACACACTGTATGACCGAGGCATAAATAATCAAATGCTTGCAAATCAAATTTGACCATTTTAGACACCTCAACAATTGACCGTAATATATTATTTCACAACAAAACATGATGACGATGATAACATATATAATAAGTACATTAGGTACATATTTCACACTTAGGTAATAGTTATAAATATAATAGGCATTAGGCATACAGTTACATTTACATCATTTAAATAAGGAGGTTACATTATACATAGGTAACTTAATGTCTCTAAAATATTTCAAATTGTCGATAATCAAATTCTTCGGACAGTTATGGTATGAACCATTAAATTATTAAAGTACGCATATTTTTATGAAAATATTCTCTCTCGCAGATAAAAAGCTGTAAAAAAATAAATGCCCAGATATACGGCAACGATAGATAATGTAGCGTTTTACGACTGCAGTTACCATCACAGCAAATACATGTTAACACTAAACATATAGGTACACACTATAAGTATACTTTTGCACCTTTTTTCGTTAGTAAGAAGGTCCAAATATGTTTAGTACCTA
The DNA here is from genome assembly GCA_022674325.2 of Grapholita molesta. Lineage (NCBI taxonomy): Eukaryota > Metazoa > Arthropoda > Insecta > Lepidoptera > Tortricidae > Grapholita > Grapholita molesta. The sequence continues at coordinate 13,123,698 of CP053130.2, read as the reverse complement.
CATGCGTGTCAACATCCGCGATTTAACTGACAGTGAATGGGAAGTAGTAGTAAACGCATTTATTTCCTAAGTTTGTAGTGATAAAATATACTAATAACGGCCGAAACGGCCTTTGTAATAAGTCAACAAGTCCATTTAGTAATTGCAACCGATGTAAACTGCTTTATTGTCCTCAAGGTTGAGAATTTCGGATAGACCATTTGCTTACACATTAAATAAATAAACATAGACAATAAATAGACGAATTAGCGAAATTCTCAGCCTGGATTTGGAAACACAGATACAGTGACCAGTGGTAACGCAACAACGACGAGTAGCAAAGTTTTGTTCAGTTGTTAGGCTTCTCTTTCTCGGTGCTCTCCTTTTCTTTCTCTTTGTCCTTTTCCTTGTCCTTTTTTTCTTGCATTTGTTGGAGTTGGGCCGGAAGAGCTTTTAGTATAGCATGTACCTATAAAAAATAGACATACGTAAATAGTAATAAAGTTAGTTTTTAAAATTTATACCTATTTGTTATAAAGTAGTTTTAGAGTAACGAATAATTATGAAATTTCATAAATGAACAAGGAGACTGATAGAATTTGTCATGCGGCAATTAAAGATTTCTAAACTTAGCTGAACTGTGTTTATTTAAGTTAACACTCGATATGATAACTTATAGTTACTCGAATGTAATTGGGAGCGTCATTGTAACATAACCAGAGCTCGGCAGGGGTGAACCATTTTGACGTCATTTTTGTCAAGTGTAGATATTAATATACACCTCAGAAAGAAATATAAAAAAAAACTTTATTAATTATAAAAATAATAAAATAACACAACAGAACTGCGACGCGAACATACCTACACCACATATCGAATGACAAGGCATGTCCATGTTGTGCAAACTCTGAAAACAGCCCACCCCCGCCGAGCTCTGAACATAACCTCAATCAGTTAATAGCTTCTTACCTCTTCAGCGACAGCCATCAGCACAAACTCGAACTGCTGCTTGGTAGCGACGGTCCGTGGCCTCTGGTCTCGGATATGCTCGAGAGTCGCTGCGATGTCAATCTCCTTAGCGCCCTTAGCCATGCGATTGAGAACCATGTCGATGAGGCAATAGGTGCCCGAGCGTCCAGCTCCGTCACTGCAGGGATAAAATCGACATGATACTATTATTACAAATAAACGGGACTTAACCGCGTGTATTAACTTCAAAATAGTTTCGAGAACGATTCTGTCCTCGTGGTCTCGGATGAAGACTCAACGATGACTTTTTTTTATACCACAAAGGTGGCACACAAGCATGCGGCCCGCTTGATGGTAGGCGGTGGTAGGCTATGGACGTTTACAATACCGAGGCATCATTCACGCGTTGCCGACGCCGTAAAAACCTCTTTACACCCTTTTTTTTTACCTTAATACTTTGTAATAAGGTGCAAAAGTGTACCTATACATATCTCTGTAGCCGACTGTACAAGCGGTAGAACACACATAAGGAGGCGAAGTCTCTCCTAAGAGTTAAGGGTTTAACATATGATTATTTAAAATATTTTATTTAGCACAGTTCTGTAAAAGTTACCGTCTAAATAATCGACTTACTTGTCAATACATGACGTCACTAAAGTAGGGTACAATCGTTACACGTGTACTCTGATTATCGTAGAGGTTGTAGGTATAGTTGGTGCTGTTGTTCGGTTTCTAGCTAGTAATTAATGATTATTGAATTTCGACTCTATGGAAATTGCAATAAGATTCATAACAAACCGACGTTTGTCTGAGCACCCGTATATAATATAATATGTTGTCCTCACGGGACAGTAAATATACTAACTATTTTGTAAATTTATGCGTTTTAGTAGCAAGTACGGCATTATCTATTGTGAGTTTACAAAAGAGTTAATCAAGGGCCAGTTAGAAACCTAACAACTATAGGTACTATGACTTTATTAAATATAGAAGAAAGGATATTCAACGTGTACATTACCAGCAGAAATTTAATATGCTACTGCATCATCTTTTACCACGAGGAAAATAATTAAAAATATAACTCATTAATCATATTTAGGTATTATCAATTTGACGAAATATGCTAATAGAGATGGATAATATACATCAAGGTATCAAATACCGCAAAAGATAAGCATTTCGTAACACGTGCTCATTACAATGACTTGTGGATTATGAGTACAAGCAAATACTTTAGTTTTATAATGAAAATAGCGAATTAGACGCAACATACCTGCAGTGAACCACGATAGGACAAGACCTCCCTCTGTACGACTTGTTGACTTTCCTGTGGAAATAATGTTTTAGTTAGTATATATCACGTAGTATTAAATACTAAATAGGACACCAGTGCATGTTAAGATCTAGCCCTGAATATCCAATGAATATCTATGAAAATGTTGACAGGCGGGTACAAAAGGTTTATGATTAAATCTTATAAATTATAAAGTAGCATATCCATTAATTCATTTTTTCACATTGTATAAAATTTCAACGATTTCACCTTCTTAGAAGTTAGTAATATTCCATTGCTTTAAATCATACAGATAGGCATGTGTGTCAAAGTGCCAACGTTTTTCCATTAATAACATTAAATTAGATAAATCTTCCAGTCACATAGAGTAATTGAGGGGCAAGCCAAAATAAGTAAAAGTAATCCTATGCCTTTTTCCTTTACGAGTAGGTACGTAGCTTGTTATTAGCGAAATTTAAAATCAGTATGATTTTCTCTATGCTTAAAGTGTGTCTTAACTATATTTGTCTAAACTATACGTCTACTAGGTAGTTTCACGTTTTTTAAGTAGATGTACTACGAATATTATTATTATAAAAATATAATACAAACCGCCGGAATTCAAGCAACGCCTTGGTAGATGCAGGTACGCCGTTCTCAGGCCAGGAGAGGAAGTGGAACTGAGTGACAGTTCGGGTTTCGCCAGTTCGCTGGTTTTTCAGGTAGAAGCTCCGGACCAAGTAGTCGTCACACCAGATGTGCTCGCTTACAAGATGGACCTGGAATATAAAGGTTAGCTTAGCTTTACACCAACTCTTTTAAGTTTAAGTTACGATGACAACTGGTAATGGTCTGAATATTATAAGACATCCGATAACGCTTCAATTACCTAATAAACGAATTTGCCCTTAGTCCTCCATTGATCACGACCATGTATTGTGTTAGTGGTAGAAAATACTCTATCGTCTGTTAAGTTATTATTATAGCAGTTGCCTAATACAACGACTCCTCATACTTGTTGCTAGGAAAATTTAACTAACCTCATAGATATGGTAGAGTTCAGAGCCCTCCTCCGGCCAGTAGCGGTGGCACAACTGCTGCCCGTTCTCAGTCAGCCTGGTCAGCATCACCATCACAACGCTGCCCTGTTCCCACACCATCTGCCAAAAGTCAGGCGCCGTGTGTGCCAGAGGACCGGCGGCGGCGATGTAGGCTGGATTGCGAGGATCATGGTCCGTCTGGAATGTAGTACGAGTTGTGGTAAATAATGAATCATTCATATTTTGGAACAAGAATCAATCAAGTCCTACGTAAGTTCAATAAGTACGCTAGGCGCGCTAGCGTACGTAGGTACGCTAGACGCTGATACCGTCGTATACCTATAGTATAAATTGTTCAACTGTTCTATGATTGTATACTTAAAAACATACCTACAGAAGTTTGATAACGAAGGAATAAATATATGTATGAATAAATGGCCTTGCCAGGATTCTATCCCAAGACTTTCGTAGGCAGGTTCACTACTGGCTAGATAAGGAAAGCGTTATGACTATACCTAGATATTTTTCTAGCACGAACGGTTTCTTGTAAGTGATTGACAAAATAAAAACATCGACAGTCCTGTTATCGATAAGTACCACTTCAACGTCATACAGGTCAACAAGACTAATATTAGGTAATAGGGTTAAAAGTAAATAAAAATAACAAAACTATCTATTTATTTATATTTTACATACTTCAGAAAACAATTTTGAACTATTAATTGCAAATAAAAAAATAAGTTGGATCAAGTGTACGGATTACGTTCAATTTGTTCAAGATCGATGTCACGCGGCGTCTAGGTATGCAGAATGTGTGTACGTATTGTTGTTGAATTACTATGTACTTACTTATCGATAACAGGATTGTCGATATTTTGATTGTGGCAAGCACAAAGCAAATGTCGTTCCTGCTAGAAAAATATCTAGGTATAGTTATGACGATGAGCTATACGAGTAACAGGCTGAAGTGTGCTAGTTTTCTTTGGCAAGCTGCGTACGCCGCTACGACGTACCGCTAAAATATTCTTTTAATTAGGTTCTGAAAATTCCTCGCGTCGATAAAGGTGGTTGGTGATGGTTACACTATTACTATATTTTATCACTCTATTTTTACTAGTCAAAGAGATTATTATTATTTTAGAGATTAAGAAACTATTGTCTTAATAGTGAATCGAAGTTCATCCAATCATGACCGATTCAGCATAGCCAACAGTGACGCGCGGTTTGGAAAACTTACAATAGTCGAAGCATTGATGTAGTCTGATCCGAGATGGTTAGACAGCTTGTTGAGCGTGACGCGGGAGTGATCGTAGGGTAGCACGTCAGCGTAGCGGTTCTTGCCGGCGTTCTCTTCTTTGGTAGCTGCATTGGTGGCGCAGGGCTCGGCCTCGTACGCGCAGAGAGCGCGCCATTCCTGTTCCAGCCGGTCCTTGTTGCGGAGATGGTCTTCCATATACGCCTATAGAAATTAGGTAGTTAAGTACACAAAGAGTGTTAGGTAAGTCCAAGGCAAAATGGGGCATAGAGTTGTATTGTTATTTGTTTTGTAACGACATCATGACGGCGAGAGGTGTAATGCAGCACAGATATTAAAGACGTAAAGATTACTTACCAAAACCATGTGTCCAGTAGAGATGTCCATGTTAGTCAATGCTGGTTCCTCACTCCTGAAATTGTAAACAACAATTATTAACATTCAAATTTAAGGCCACTATCAAGCTGTATTAAAGGGGTTGATTGTAGTCCGTATGGTTGATCCAATGGAATCTAATGAGACTTACCTACATCACCAGAGAACCATGAGTTCTACTCACTATAGAAAGAAGCGCTTTGCATATGTAAATGAGTCTGTTGCTATCGAGTTTCCGAAGCATCGTCTCCTGACAAAACCACATGCTCAACTTGCCAGGAAGAGGTGCTGGAGCGCGTGGATGGAGAGTTGCCGTCGGGCTCCCGCGACAGCGAAGTGATGCGCTGTGGTGGGTCCGTAGGGTGCGGCGCGGTGGTAGTCTGCTGTCCGGACCACTTGCCCGACATGCGCGCGCGGCACAGCTCCTACAATCATACATTTTACTTATTACACGATAAAATTTATTGAATAGGATACATTTTAATTGAATTGAATAAATTCGATAAACAAGAAAAAATACAAATGTAAATTTGACTGGCTGATTATGATAAATATCTACGATTTGGATTTATACAAATATTTTATTTACACAGTGTGTAAATCTTATACGGGCGAATCTCTTAACGGCGGGTAGTATAGGACATAAATAAATATAATTAGATAATTCTTTCTTAGAAGTACAATTAAAATTGTATGCATATAACAAGAATCGCCTCGCAATGTAATGCAACACACTCGAGTTAAACACTCGTTCACAGTTAGTTTCAAAAGCTCATAACGCGTAATATTCGCCGTACATTACAGAAATTTTACAAAAATTAAATACATATGTATAATAGGTATAATTAAAGAAAAACCTTTTGCTTAATTATTGTACTTGTAAATCCTATGTCTGGTTTAATTCTTCGCCCATATTAGACTACACACAGTAGGTATGTCTCATTTAATAGTAACTACTTGTATGTGTACATGTGTTCAGAAATAAACCTTTACTTGGTAGTCTCTAGTGGCCTCAGCATCGATCTCGGCTGCCGAGGACAGGCCCTGCATCTTCCTCTTCCCGTTCAGGTCGCGTTTCAGCAGCACAGCAAATACCACACCGCCGACTAGAAGAACGGACAGGCTGCCCACTAACGCCATCAGCACGGGGAGTTCCAAACCGAAAATTTGGGTCTCAGAAGACTCCGAATGCTCTATTATTGGTCGTTTACTCTGTAAATGTCAATAATGAGGTTTTAATATGTTTCCTTTCTATTTAACCTAACTATAAGAATTTTGTTTAAAATATTTGTAATGTTCTTACACGGTCTCCAACGCCGGTTGCCAGGATTTTAACACCAGTCTCTTGTCGCAGCTCGTCTTTGATGTCATCTGCAAATATTAGGAATTGAGATATAAATAGGTATAGACACATAACACAAGGGTAAATAACATTCCTCAATAATGAAATAATATTGCTTCTTACCAATACGTTTAGCGACCGTGCTTGCATCATATCCCTTGCTGTTCTTCTCTACTTTGAACGTGACCTCCCCCTTGTCCACTCTGAAACATAAATGTTGTTACACTCTGCATATAGCAATAAGCATAAATCTATCAACTATTTTTTTTTACCGTGGATTGGTGAAAGTCTTTTCCTCTAACCCCAGCTTCTCTTCAATTTTTTTTATGAATGTAAGTCCGACATCCCAGTTATTAAATAACCTGCAAATATTGTTTTAAATTAGCCCTCATAGCTTGTCATATTTAAATTAGAAAACGTGAAAGAATATGCGTACCGGTTTTTAAAGAGAACATATGCATAGGAAGGATCATAATCGTAGTCGTTATGGTCATGAACGCCGGTAAACTTTTGTGCGCTAGGCGTGCCCTGACCTGCAATACAAATATAGTTAATATCATTAATATTATTCCCAAAGGATTTCTGAAAAAGTAATACACTTCCTTGTTTTACAAGACATAATTCATGCAAAATCCGTTTTTCCCTTTGCCGATAAAAGTCCTCTATAGATTACGTGTACATGTATAGGCATAAAACAATTCCTTTAAAAGCACCAGATACCTATACAATCAAGAATATGAAAACTAGTCACTTTGTAAAGATATTCCCATACAAAGCGAACAGTTTCCTTTTCTCTTGAGTTTTATTGTGTTAAGTTACTTTATACTATAACTATCTTGTAATGAATGTTCTACAGTTGCAAAAGAAATAGTCAAATAAAAATATACACAATGAAGATGCACACATAACAAAATTGCCTAATTGACAGGGGTTAATGTGGCGAAACCAATGATTTGTTTAGAACCGAAGAAGGGGTAGCTAAGGAATAACCAGCACACGGAAATAAGAAGATACATTATAAAATGACAACAATGATAAAATTTAAAAACACAACACTTAGACACAGTACGCATTTTAGTGAGAGTGACCCCACAGCCTCATGCCTTGAGTGCTTAGGGAAAAAATAGTGCTGTAATGGAAGGGATACATTAAGTGCGATGTATTACATAAATAAGTGCGTTTTATCGTATTGTATAGAAAGGAATATTGCTTTGCTGATATTAGTATTAGAATATTCAAGAAATATATTTGAGGCATTTAGTTTTACAAGAAACAACGACAGCTCTAGCACATCTCAGGCCTTAGTGACACTAACCTGTCACTGACTTATTCGGGTTCAAATAATGCTTTAGGACTTTCGCGTCCAGGCGAGGCCCGGGCTTTTTTACGTCATCTCGTTCCCTACGCATAAATCCCCATTCTTTACTTAGCAAATCTTGAAAGTCCTCGGGGTAAAATTTTGAATTTTCACCTGAAACATGGTCGGTATTTGAAACACCTTTGGGTCAAACGTTACTGCCAGTCCAACTCCTAGGGCTACGGAGGACTAACGTGGAACCGGATAGCCGGAAATAAAGCAGATACGCCGGGCAACTCAAAATACATGAATTGAGAAAGATGAAGTCTTTCAACAAAATGAAGTGAAACAATGTTGCTGCCTGTACCTACAATGCAAAAAAGCAATGAAGCATCAACCGTTGTTTTTATAACATATAAAACCACTATACAGATGCGAAAACTCACCTTTCAAATCGTCAGCTTGCAGAGGACCTCCTTCAGCATAGAGAGCCCCGTGTGGTTTCAATTTAGAATCGACTATTTGACGCCAGTAATTCATTAAGTACTCCATATTTTTGGAGTGTTTCGCCTCAGATTCTGGAGTATTTAGATCTGTATCAATAAAGCATAACACAGCGTTAAACAATTTAACCCGTAAACGTTACACAAATATTTTTTCTCAAACATGCAATGAAATGTCTTCGTTACGTGCGTCATAATAGGCTTCGAAGTATCACGTTTAGGGCGGATCGACTCCAGAGGACAGGTAACGAATTTCATATAAAATTGAAGGCCTAGGCCGGGAAGTAATTTTTTTTTAATTTTTATGTATACCTGGCGTCTGTGTTCATGAAGCCTGTTCAAACAGCTGAGTTATATTTTTTTATCATTTTTAGTGACTAAATGATTAGCGGGCTAAAAAATAATCTCGCTTATTTCAGACGAAATGGTATGAAGAGATTTATTTTATTTATCATGTAATTGAATATTCATATCATCAGGTTATTACATTATTATATTTATTATTCATGCTCTCAATTTTAAAATTGTATTGGCAACACCAAACACTACTCCACGCATGCGCGTTTTTGAACGCATTTTTGACTCAACCAATCACAGGACACTTTTACTTGTTTTAATAATGGCGGAATGGAAAAGTTTCTCGGCGTGTAAAACTCTGTTTATTAAGACTAAATAGTGGTAAATGGTGTGATTCAATGCTTTTGTGACTTAGATATAGTGTTACGGGTGTATAAAAATTGAATAATCTAACCGGGCCCGGTTTTATTTATCTATATTTTGTTATTGTGTACCGCCAAAGGCAGATGCCGTAGCGCCATCATTTAAAAGGTAAGTGCAATCTTTTTTGGTGGTTTTTCTAAATGTTGTATATAGTAATTATAGCCAGACTATTTATGATAGTCATTAATTATTACATCGAAGGCAAAAATACTACAAAGCGGGATTGGAGGGAAAATTAAAAAACTTATGTCGTGAAGCTGTTTTGTTCAGTGGTATTTTTTTATTTATTTCATTGCATTAGTTTGAGAAAAGCACTATACATGCCTAGCCGTGAAAGGGTCTTGAAGGCTTCGTATACTATCCGGCCTCCTTACAGTCGGCCGTATATACAACTCAGCCTTCAACCCCCTTTTTCCCGGCGGCTGCAGTAATGTACTATTACTAAAGCTCTTATTATTTACCTTTCCAGTTTTCCAGTTCTCCGCTGCCTAAATCATAGGGTATCTCCTCCATATCATCAAAGTAAATTCTTTGTTCTGGTAAATCGCTTGGATTTTCGTATTCAAATGGGAAATTCTTCTCAGCAAAACTTTGTTTGTACTTTTCTTGGGCGTTTGAGAGCACCTCTGCGTCAAGAGGCGATACGTTATTTCCGAGAACATATTCCGCCGTGAACGGGGGTGCTTTTACCTTCATTTTTCTATAATGAGCTCCAAGACGCTCCTCATCATAAGCTTCATTAGTCTCAGCTCTGTTAGTGTTAATATTAGGCAAAGACTTTTTTATCTTTTCCACAATAGCGCTGGCATACGCATCTGGATCAGCAGCTCTAGCTTTCTGAGCAGCCCTTATCCTTTCTCGGAAACCTTCAAAAGGTAAGATTACAGGAGACTCCTCGTCTCCGCTCATAAGCATTAGATCACGTAATTTATCACTAGGGGTTTCTTCGGCTGAAATGGCTTGTTCTTCGTCGGTTATTATAGGTCCTGCGGAAATTAAAACAAGGCAAGTTTATTTTTAAGTACCTTTATAAATGGTCACTTAAAATGAATGGATATTTGCGAACGTCTAAAATACCTTTTGGAATAAGAAGTTCAGCAGCTTCCTCATCAGTTAACGGGGGACTATACACCTCGTTGGCGTAGTTTGAGTCAAGTTGAGAGTTAGGCGTAAAACGGATGTACGCCTGCTCGTCGGGTTCACTCTAGGATAACAACAAACATTAGAATATTGAATATCACTGTGTGAAATTGTTTCAGTAATTTTAGAAAATATTACTTTTACTTACATCATCTTCCGTGGTTTCGGTGACATCGGATCCTAGTTTTGGGTCCACAAAATGGTCGCATATTTTTTGATTGATCTTAGTTGGGTCTCTAAAATTTTAAAGCATCTGATTAAAATAATTATCATTAGGTACGATGTTTAAGTCCATTAGACAATAGTCTTATCAATTTATTGCTTGATATATCAAGGTTAAAAATCCGATCAGTTAAAAGTATGGATTCCACATTGTCAATATATATGATCTCAAGCTTTAAAGTTCATACTCAGTACTTCTAATTAATTTGAAAAGATAAAAACGTGTGCAAGTATTCCCAGCGGTAACAAGTGATCGAACATCTGGAGCTCTCATATTTAACCAAGGAAGGTACTGACAGGTCTTTGCGCATGGTATACAACATGACCTGAGCACTGTATCTACACGTGCTCTGGGCGGTAGTAGCTGCTCGAACAGCTGCATTTGTCACATCTAAACTAAACACGCACTGAGGTCCTTACGCATTGTTCTCAATACGTGCACAAGCCTCTTCTCGAACAGCTGGAGCTGTAACATTATTTCTAAACAAGGAAGGTACTGACAGGTCTTTGCGCATGGTATACAACATGACCTGAGCACTGTATCTACACGTGCTCTGGGCGGTAGCAGCTGCTCGAACAGCTGCATTTGTCACATCTAAACTAAACACGCACTGAGGTCCTTACGCATTGATCTCAGTACGTGCACAAGCCTCTGCTCGAACAGCTGGAGCTGTAACATTATATCTAGACAAGGAAGGTACTGACAGGTCTTTGCGCATGGTGTACAGCATAGCTTGCAGCACGCACTGCGTGTACGCGTGCTCCCAGCGGTAGCCGCGCGACGCCAGGCGCTGCAATTCCTCTTCGAACCATTGCAGCTGCTCCGAGCTCATGTCATATCTGGACAGAGAACATTTATCTATGATAAAAAATATTTAAAAGTATTAGTCCCCAATTTTTTTCTTTTCTGATTTATCAGATCTTAAGATTAGGTACAAATAATGAATACGGGATGCTTCACAATTAAAATAGATTTTACCAATTATTTGAAGGATTATTTTTATAAGAGCTTGTATTTCAATAATATATCTATCAAAACCTTATTTCTTACTTACACCTAATGCTTAATGTATAATGCTTTGCCTCTCGTCTAGGTACATACTGTATCATTTTAAGTTTCTATCCAGGCATTATCTCTATTGCGTGTAAGTAGATAAAATTGGTTTTATAACTTTGTTTCTCTATTATTTCTGTAATATGACTTAAAAGCTGCTCACGCTCTAGATAGATAACAAATTACTACGACACTCTCCGTAAGCATTATTTATTTATTATATTTTACTAAGGTTTACATAAAATACTACCGCGCAGACCCTTGTAGAAACATGGGGTACTCCCAGTAGGTATCTATACAATTCTCGTGAAGAACATTTTTACATTATCAGATAGGAAAATAATAACTTGTATTCACAGAAGCCGTTAACTATTACTATTTTTTTAGATAGATACCTATCTCAAAAAATATATTTTATTAGATAAATAAGTCCAGAGCCCTGAGTATAAGTTTTTAAGGTAATATAACTTTACCATCGCGTTAGAGTTACCCATATAAATAAGATTAACATTTAGGTACGCGTTCGAGACGTTTTTTTTTACGTCAAAAATAAGTTGTCTCAGAGGTTCTAGTGTTAGAACCTCTGAGCAAAGAGCTATAACGTACCTACTCCAATTCATCTAGCTAATCGCTTAAATAAGATTACCAAATGATATTGACACCAACATTTCAAAGTAGTTATAAATTATAAAAAAATGAAAAAAAGTTAATAAAATACTCACTGGTAAAGCTCGCCCTCGTCTACTTCGCTCTCGTAGATGGGTATACACTTTCCAAAAGCGAAATCTAGAAAATATCATTATGTTAAAATTTCTAGTACTTATGCCTCTTAATCAACTAAATCGTTATACTCTCGATAAAATTAAAAGTAATATTGTTTAACTTCATGACATGACTTGCATAAAAATCCTAAATAAAAACATAAGGTTAGAGAAGAGCTTCCTCAACTCTATAATACAAATACAAACTCTGTTAAAATACTCAGGTGAGATTGGGGCCAAATGCTAAACTATCACAAAAAAAAATCAAAGCAAAATAATAAGAAAATTTGATTTTTGCCGTCACTCCAATCAAGTACCCATTTGGCTCGTAAAACCATTTAAAATTCATCCGTGTATGTAATTAATGTAAATTCATTAAGTTATTCCCAAGAATCCTAAGCAATCTATAATTGTTATTACTTATTAAATCTGAACCATGCAACATTTTCTGCGTAGCAGATAAAACCTGCTAAGGGTCAGAGAGCCAATTCGGACTGTCTAATTTAAATTTCTCCTTATTACTTTGTAATCATTTGCGCTTGCTTCTTGCTCGTACAGCCAAGTAAAAATATTTATTTACCTGTTTTTTTAGCGACATAAGATAAATAGGACATATTTATGTAGTATCAAGACTACTTGGAGTATACTAATACACCCATATTCTTACTCCTGACGGTACATAGTTAACAATATATAGCGAGAAGTACCAACGAACGATCACGGCAGCCTTTGGTCTTCAGGGTTAGGTAGCTTTATCCAAATGATCCACTTATATTGCGAAAGTAAATACGAGCTGTTTACTGTATCGTAAAACAGCAGTTAACTTACCGTCATAGCACCACTCCGCACCCTCTATACACAAGGTTGAGCTGAATAAGCAACCTGTAAAAAAATAATCGTGTAGGTAATAGTACATTACAGCAGAGGCCGGGAAAATGAGGATTTCCGGCCAAGTGGGTATATACGACCGAGCGTGCGTGCGAGCGAGGCCGGATAGTGATACGAGGCCGGGAATCCGTTTTCTCGACGAGGCTTGTATAGTGCTTTTCTCAAACATACAATGAAATAAAAGAAATGCTTCAAAAAATGAAATTTGTAAAATCGCAACTAATAATGAAATCGAAATGGATTAAAAATTAACATCAGCTGTTAATTTTTAATCCATTGCTATGACACCCGCCATCTTTGTCTCTGTATGGATAATCGTCGAAAAAAAGTTAATTTGCAGGCCTGCAATATTATACGAAATTCCATTTCCGTCCCCTCCAGTTGCCGCGCCCAAAAAACCATACTTCCGAGTCTATAAAATATATTTTTGATGTGTAAAATATAAAGAAGTTTAAACACTATATCTTTTGGAACATATACGCAACTAGGAACTATATGTTTTAATGATAATTGGAGGTACAAGTATTCTAGATACCTAGGCGCGTAGGTTATTAGTCCCAAAGGGAATTTTGAGTAAGCTTGCTGGGTACTAATAAAAGTTAAGTGGAAGACAACATAAAAAACCACTCCCCCACGTACAGAAAAGCGTCGAATTCGATTTAGCATTATTGCACATAATCTTACGTAAGATATCAGACTGCATTAAAGTTTAGCCCGTCGTTAATCGTAATAAAATTATCCTCTATAACCCGCCATATCAGGCCACGAATGAAATAAAATAGTAGATTGTTCGACAAGGGGCTAAAGTAGGCCATAGTACCACGAGATGGTTATTTTCCCGAACAAAGTGAGGGAAAATTGTTCGAGGGGTAATATGGCGTTAAGACCCGAGTTATGCATAGGTACTAGTTTTCACTTCGTTTGCGAGAAAATAAAAAAAATCATTTTAACAATTAACAAATACAATTTTATTCGCCCGCAATGAATATTCTGAGTCAAAAATGTTTAATTTGGCAGTCTTTGTATTTTTTTCACTGCTTTGATACAGATAGGATATATCTACGCCGTGAATAAATGCCATAGACAACTTATAATTGGGGCTTCAACGAGTTTGCCAACGATTTAAACTTTTTTTAATGCTTGTGAAGTAGGAACTAAAAAGCACCTAATGCTTTGACAATTTGATTGCGTTTCCTCATTGGTCGATTTTAATATTATGGTATTGTCTGATTGGTTGATACTTTATACAAAGTTTTTTTAATGATTTCACATTTTTAAACAGTATGCGCACCAAAAAAGAATCTAGAGTTGCGATTAACTTCGATATGTGTCGTGATTGGTGGATTTAATAAGATGAAGTGTTCTGGTTGGTCAATTTAAAACGTTTTGTATATCATAAATATGTATACATATTTTCCCAAGAGGCTAAATGTATTACTTTAGTCCGCCTTGGCAAGCATAATATGACAAACTTTTAGAGCATGAGAAGTGAAAAAGATATAATGTACTCCTCTTTATGTAATATAATTGGCATGTTATGATTGGCAACTATGTATCGTTGATAAATAAAGGAACCATTATTTGATTACTTTATTATATTTGGAACAAGGAGTAATTTATATTAACCATGTTTATTATTCCGCGCTAGTCGGCCATTGCGGTCGTGTCGTGCCGGCTGACTAGAATAGCACCACCCCATCTCTTCTCGCGGGTGTCGTAAGAGACGACAGAAGGAAAATACTGACGGATGGGCAGCAGCGTCCGTCGCAATCCAATCTACAACTACTGCGGTCGCCAACCCTCCTGCCAAGCGTGGCGATGCCATAGTCGCTTACCCACTACTTCTCAAGATGATACAAGTCATATTTGAGGGAGGCCTATGTCCAGCAGTGGACGTTACGGCTGAAGTGAGTCGGCCATTACCATGTAAACTATCGCGAAATACTTACTTAAATACGTAATTCTAATTAAATTTTCCAATGTGTGTAGGTAGGAAACGACCTTTGACATTCAGTTGTAAGAGTCGTAACCCCGAAAGGTCACAGGTACCTTACCTACTAGTAATAAATTGTTCGAATACACGACTACTTCAATGGTTTTGTATGAATGTAGGTATTCACTATTATTTATTATAGCAAACATTACGTAGGTACCTACTCGTACACGTAAATATATTTATATGTATATTCCTTTTATTGGTATGATTAATGAAGTATTCTTATAGTACATTCTCGAAAGTCACAGAAAAAACACTACTTTCGTCTTTGTATCTGCAATTCTGTACAAATCAAATAACAATTAATAATTGAAATTAGTTCAGCTCAGCATTTGTATTCAAATTCATTTAACTGTCAAAGACAGGCAGATCCAGTTATAGTGATAGATAGATATCCGTTTATGATCCAGTTTTGTTTGAAAGGCAGCTATGCAAATATACCTTTGAAACTCAAACTCGGTTTATGCTCGCTTTCCTTAAGTCCTTATAATCCTCGATATTGTATCCTCGCGAATTCTCACAAGATGTCCTATTTTTCGCCAAAGCACTAGAAATACATGTAGTTCAATGTAAATTTCGCCGATTGCGGGGTATTTTTTATTTAAACAAATAAGGCATTTATAAAAGCTCAATATCAGCTCATCACCATCATCATTTTAGCTGTAAGACGAATTATTAATGAAAGTTAAGGGTGAGTAAAGCGCATCTAGGAATCCGCATTAGTATAACGTGATACGTTTTTGGTTATACTATGTTTAATTTCTCTGTACAACCGTCTAGCACTAAAATTGATATTAAGGAGTACACGAGTACATATATTAGTTATTTAAGATATCAGAATACGTAAGGACTGTTATTTAATATGTAAATAGGGGCTAGATTTATGTAATAAATAAGCCCCGACATGAGGTGGTTTATTCATAGTAACACCAGGCTTCAAACAGATATGGCTGCACTATCAGTGTTCAATTGTTGCCTCAGAATATTCTAAAATAACATAGACTATAGCTCCTAGTTGCGATGGAGGGATAGTTAAGTGAAGTAAGTAAACGAAGTTTGCGTCTGTGACTTCACAATTTTGACTTGTAATTCGTTCATGCCTACAACTAAAAATAAATAGGGAAATTGAAAAGGCTATCGCACATACGTATACACAATTTTAATCGAGGGCAACAACATATATATTATTTATAATATAATAGTTTTTCATTACCCCTTAGTAATTTTACGCCGTCGAAGTCGACGGCAAGATCTACTGCATCGAATGTTTATATTATTATATTATTAGAAAGCAAGTCCTTTAAGTCCTCGCTGGCTCCACAGAATACCAGCGCCGTTGACTTCGCTAAGTCGTGCCAACTGCATTGCTGAGTGGAGACCATTTCAGCCTCACATCTTGATCATGTAACATACTAATATCTCACGGATTACGTCACGTATAAAATTCTCATAATCATTAAAAAAAAAACATCCAGAACTTCCACAAATTTGCAGGTAAAGTTCATTCACGCGCTGAGCTAGTCTATTTATAACCAAGTATCGATCGAAGTCCGCAAATGTTTTAAAGATAATATTACTTTTATGCTTATAAGAATATTTTGTTCTTTAACCTTTAATCTTTAGGATAGATATCAAGAGCAAGATATAAGATAATATAACTATCATTACGTATAGATATAACCTTTGGTTTGTGTGAAGGTATCAAGAACCTTCGAGGGTGGATTGATACTGAAATATTTTTGTGAGATTGAGAAGGGTCGTCTACTTAAATCAGATAAGTACTTTTTAAGGTCAATTTTGGAAGTGACAAGCGATTATTATTTTTCCTTTGGCTGTAGCAATGTACTTAAAATAAATACTTAGCTGCGTACGCAATTTAGTCATCGACAGAAATAAGTCATACGTCCACATGCCTTCAGTCCTTTAGGAACAATGAGAAAAATCAATATAGGTACACGAATAAGTAGTAGGTACCCGGCGGCGGTAAAATTTAGTTTATTACGTATTGAACGTATTACGTTGTACATAAATTACCTGTATAATGTAATAAAGCCTACTATACTGATATCTACCTTGTTACACCTACCATAGTAGGTTTAATCACATTATATAATTTACATCATCACATCACTAAGCAGGTGTTTAGCAGCAGTTATTAATTAATCATAATCATCAATAAACCATGGTTTGCTACCATTTTTTTTTATATATTAACGAGACTTAACTGGGTATATTAGCTTTAATTTTTTTTATACAACGATGGTGGCAAACAAGCATGTTGCCCGCCTGGTGGTAAGCAGTTACCGTAGCCTATGGATGCCTGCGCTCCAGAGGATTTACATGCGCGTTACCCTTTAAGAACCTATACACTACTTTTTTGAAGAGCCTCATACTGTAGTCCCTCGAAAAACCTCGGCAGGGAGTTCATTCCACAGCCGGAGCGTTCGCGGGAGGAAATTCCTCTTAAACAACTTAGTGAGCAACCCTTTAGGTTCCAGGGTGTGAGGATGAATGCACTGCCGACGACAAGCGGTGCGGTGGTAGAAGGCGGTCGTTGGCATCATGTCAAAAAGTTCTTCATAAAAATTAAATAAACTGTAATGCAACTGTAGGACTCACTCTTTGCAGGGCTGTCGTGCAGCTTACAGCTTGCCCAAATATTTCTTTATTTTTATTACAGCTTTACAACGGACATTTAAAACAAGCTACACCCCTAACTTACGAGTATGGCTGACAGATACGATACAAAACACTTGGGTGAGCGAACATATTTGTTCAGTGATGATCGTGGGGACTCGGTGACCGATTGTTCGCTTATTTATTCAGTGAAAACGATTTCATAGGCGAATGGCGTTGCACAAGCTCGCTGGGACCCCGATCTTTTATCTGAACGTGCAAAGTGATCCGGAAATCTTTTTGCTCTAAATAAGTGTTTGTTTCCTCATTGGATAAATTTGTTTTCTGTTTCGTGTGAATATCGGCTGAATTTCAAAAATTTACACGGAGCAAATCGCTCTGAACATGAAATGAAAACACAGCTATATAAACTTTTGAGAAATAGGACCCTGGTGGTAATAAAACTAATATAATATGATATGATAGTATCTTTGACAACCAGTCTGGTCTCGTAGTTAGTGAGCCTGCCTATGAAACCGATAGTCCTAGGGTCGAATATCATCGAGGGCATTTATTTGTGTGATGACCATGCAAAATTTGTTCCTGAGTCATGGGTATTTTCTATGTATTTAACACGTACACGGTCCAGAAAAGGTTTGATTTAATAATACGTCCAAGCAAATGACTTCCATGGCACGTCCGTGCTCCACGTATGGGTCACTAAGAAATGCCCAGGTATGTACTCGGATTACAATAGGTATATATTAAATGTATAATGCTGTTGTGTATCTAACAGAAATATTAATAAATAAATCAGTGTTATCTTTATATTATGAGCACCATTGATATTAATAAATAAATAAAATAAAAATAAAAATAAATATTTCGGGACAATCTTACACAAATCAACCTAGTCCTGCGGTAAGCTCAGTAAGGCTTGTGTTGTAGGTACTAGACGACGATATATATAATAGATAGATACATATAAATACTTAAATACATAGAAAACACCCATGACTCAGGAACAAATATCTGTGCTCATCACACAAATAAATACTCTGACTGGGAATCGAACCCAGGACCTTCGGCTTCATAGGCAGGGTCACTACCCACTAGGCTAGACCGGTCGTCAATAATGCGTGCTTGATCGGTTATAGTGACTCATGTGTAGACTGCACGGACTTGTGAATACTGTTCGTCGTGACCCCTGTATGGGGCACAGGACTGTGAGACGTGGAAGTATTTCTATATGAATATATCGTTGGCTGAGTTTACAAAACTTCTTGAGCTTACTGTAGGGTTCACTTGATTTTGTGTAAGGATGTACTGTAATAGGTTAATATATGGTAATTACCTATGTTTCCATCAGCGTGCGAGGGCGCCAGCGTGCAGAGCAGCGCCAGCGCCCACAAAGCCGGCCGCTGGCGGCTCATCACATCTGTCACCAAAACAAGTAAACTGGTCACACAGAGATAGGCGAATAAACTATTACATCACAATCAGAATAATATTGATTTCACAAGACATAGAAACATAACTTAACTTTAAGGTGGTTCTTCATATGGAGAGTAATAGTTATTTGTTATACAAGGGAGCAAAGTTAGTGTTTACCTCCTCGTGCTAATATTGAGAGCCGAGCTAGCGAAAGATTCCAAAGAATTGATTTCCAATCTTGAGAGTTGAGAAGGTTTCAAAGCTCGAGAAGCGGGAGGCACACTTTGCTACCGAGTGAAACACACAAATTTTCACCACACTACGGCGAGGAAAAAATTAAATCTAAAACTTTTAAAATGTAGTCAAAATTATTGGCATATTAAATAAAAGAACTTCCAACCAGCTAACATAAAAACGCTGGATTAGTAAAAAACTATTTGTATAAAGTTACTTTGCACTTTTGTGAATAAAATGCATCTTTGTTATCTGTTTTTAAAGAATAAAATTATTCATTAAATAAAACAACTATAACGGATTAAATCGCGTATACTAATTTAAACTTCATCCCGACGTTTATCGCGGTAACTGAAGACAATATTAATAAAATAATTCTTTCCGAGCTAGTGAGGTGAAAAACATATTTCTTGGTTCCCTTATATATGTGACGTTTCACCATTATTCCAGAAAGTGCTTCGAAGTTTTGACTAGTTCTTCTCGTTAGCAGATTTCTTAAAGAAAATATTTTATTGCAAATATCAATTTTTTTTAAAGTCAAGAACCCTCGTCTTACTAGTTTTGTACCGCATACAATACTTAACGAGAGTTTTCTAAGCACGATACGTAAAAACAACCATATGTTTTTATTCTGTAACCAGTTTGTAACCAAATACACTGGACCTTGATTCACGTTTGATAAACTGTAAAATATCAAAGGCAAGAATCAAATTAAGTCTTGATTGTACTTAATTGTTTATTGTAGCCAAAGTAATGATTTCGCTGAGCCAAACTTTAAAGTGGATTATTTATTGAAACATGCCGTGCTGGTTGTATCATTAATAAACTAACTAATAGAATAAATCATAATATCTTATTAAGAATACTTAGTCTGTATCTTGCTAATCCGATATTAAATTACATATCATCTATGTGTAATACTAATAAACATATTAGCCATTATGTTTATTACACTTAGATGGCACATTATATAAGTACAACAATGTCATTATGGTTAAGTATTTTGTAACGTTCACCAGACATTACAGTCGTTGTTTAGATCCATATCTAAGGGCGACACAATTATTAGACATAAGCAAATTGGGTACTGAAAACATGAATAATCAACAGTTACTTGGTCTTAGCGTCTACATATTTTTTTGTGTTAAGTAAGCTATGGACCTTGTAGTTGTCTGAAATAAAAGATCGTTATTATTTTATTTCATTAAGCCGTAATGTCGTGTTATCCATGTCATAGGCGTTGGGCGCCAGTCTCTCTAGCACGTCATAACCATAATTCATAAATATTTTTTCCCTAGCCAACCGAACCTGAGTAAAGAGATGAGCAAAACAAAACATCGTTTAAGTACCTTACCTTTGGAACACAACGGAACGCAATTTCACCTAATTAAATCCATAAACAAAATTTTCCTTGGGCCTACATTCAGCAATCACAAATACCATTTCAACTTAATAAACAAGTTATATACCAGAGTGTCGCGCTTTTAGATATTAGTAATCAGCTTTAAGTAATATATTTAAGCAGCTTTAAGTAATAGTTTGTATACTACTATACCTATATTTCTGTAACTTTCAACTTATCTGTGATGGTAAATACGTGTTTTAGTCTCTGTATACATAATTGTTTTTGGAATCATATAATATTAAACATTATATTATAGGTAATCAAGATTAAACTAAAAAACAATATTGGTTCAACGTTGCTATTCGACAATTATTACTATACCTATAGGTATGTAATATAATATTTTTTTAATATACCTAAGTGACTAATTAAGATGCACAATTTTTTGACATATTTCGCTTAGGTAAGACATTACTTGATTTTTATATTCCACATCCATATGATTTAACTAGCTTCTGCCCGCGACTTCGTCCGCGTAGAATAGTTACTTTTGGTCTTCGCTTATGATATATAGCCTTTATCTATAAATGGGCTACACACACACACACTACTGAAATGATTTTTCAAAATCCCAAAATTACTTTGAAAAGGCATATCAAGTTAAAATAACATACACACACACACACAACATAACAATACATTCATCCGCTATGTGGGCTTGATCCTCCTGTACCTATAGTACCTCCTTATACACTACATTTTTGGTTGTCCCTTGAGGTGCTAGTGGTGAAGTGGTGAGCGGGTTATATTGTTAATTAGACACGTATGAACTTTATGTCGTAGCAATAAGGTTTATACGTCTCTAGTTAACAGCTTAGCTTAGTAGCTTAGAGCACCGCCTGTTGTATGTATGTACCTATGTGTGTTAACACTTAAACTTTTAAACCACTTTCCCGTAAAACTTCGCTTTCTTAGGATTCCGTACCCAAATTGTAAGAACGGAACCTTATTGCTTAGACTTAAAACGTCGGTCTGTCTGTCTGTCTGACGGCTATATCTTATGAAAATTGTTAGCATAAAAAACTGTTTTATTTACCAATGATACGGAACTCTTCGCGCGCGAGTCTGACTCGCACTTAGCCAATTTTTTTATGCCTATTAAGTATATGAAACGTCTACAAACGACTGCACATTTGTGCAATGTAGCACATCTTTATTTAAAGGCAATACGGACTTTTGACACCTTCATTTGCGTATGACTGTACCTACATTCCAACCCCATAAGCGATCAAAAAACGCTCATCTCATTTCATATCAAATGACGCTGAAATTACTCATCTTGTTCCTTATTAAGTACTACTGTGAAGAGTGTGAAATGTAATTATTTTTTATATACTTACCCTCTTTTTGAAAAATACTTTTTAGTGCACATATTTTAAAACCGTTGTTGTTTTTGTCAACAGTGACCCGATTAACCATAGGAAACATACACATGTCGTTTTTCAGACTTTTTAAACCCCATTTTCTCCTATTAGGGGTTGAATTCTCAAAAATGCTGAAACACGTGTTTACTAATTTGTCGTTAGGAATACTATTGTGAAGTTTCAAATTAATTGGTGTAACTAATCATAAATCCCCATACAAACTTTGGACCCCCATTTCACCCCCTTAGAGGGTGAATTTTTAAAAATCCTTTCTTAGTGCACCCCTAGACCTTATAAGGAACCTGTGTGCCGAGTTTGGAAACTTTAGACCCAGCGGTTTGGGCTGTGCGTTGATTTAAGTGAGTCAGTCAGTCAGTCAGTCAGTCAGTCAGTCAGTCAGGACTTTGAGATTTATATATATAGATTTTGTCCAAGTGGTTGCAAAATGTCATACCGTTGTCGCGTTTCTTAATTTCATTGATTCCAATTCTGGGTAGGTAGTAATATTATGATGAAACACGGTGTTGTGCCCTACGTAGTGTCAATTCAAAACAAATATAATCCGTAAGCCAAATTCTTGTTTGAGAATTGTCTCCCTTATCCAATTTTCTATTTTTAATAACATTCCGTAGACCTGCGTTCGTTATATCTAATTGTGTTTTAATCACCGCCTACCTTGTAACAAACAACTTAAATTGTCTGACGCCTACGGGTACAAAGTATCAAATGTCTCCACGATATTATGTACTAAAGTACCTACCTGTTTATTTATGAATTTCAGGATTAGTATATTTATCGCTTTATTATTCTTACTAGTTACCTAATCCTATTTAATCGAGTGCCAAAATGTTGTACTTTTGCGATATCTAAATATTTACGTGATTAAATAAAAGATTTTACATATAATTATGTGTTCGGTCGCCGCTGTAATTATTTATTAAATAAAAATTAATACATGGGACCCATTGACCACAAACACGACAAAGAGTACGAAACATCGAGATGTAATTTAAATTCAGTATACAGTGTATAATCCGTTTTCAGTTGTTTTATTTAATGTTTCCAGCGAGTTAATGAGAGGTATACATTGTTTAATTACTATAATTACAGTATCTACGACTTCAGATATTGTGATCGTAATTAAAAGTGCGGTGTGATGCCGGCAGACTATGCCTTGTGATGCCGGCTGACTAGAATAGCACCACCCTATCTCTACCCGCGGGTGTCGTAAAAGGCGACAAAGGGAAAAACCCTGCGGACGGCCAGCAGCGTCCGTCGAAACCCAGTCTACAACTACTGCGGTCGCCAACCCGCCTGCCAAGCATGGCTATGGCAACTACCCCCCAAGATGATACAAGTCATATTTGTGGGAGGCCTATGTCCAACAGTGGACTGCATACGGCTGAAATGTAATTGAAAGTGAAGAACCGGTGAAACCTTAAGACGATGTTAATTATCTGAGTCCTAACCTATTGATTCCACTCAGATAGTCTCGGTGACATAAATAAACGGATCAAGGTGCACGAGGCAGGTAATTTTAATTAAGCAAGGCAGCGACGATCGATCGTTGCATGCTGATTGTACACGATATCATTACATCTATAAATAACTTAGTAGCATTATCGATCATAGTGAATGACGAGCAGCTTGTAGGTATAGCTAATCTAAATTCAATGTTTACTACTTGCAAGTCGTTGCAGGGTTCATGAAATTTTGTTCGCGATTATTTTCGTCCTTAAAGTTTTTGATTGTAGTTATATCGCAATAAAGTTAATGCAACTTTATTGCGATATAACTACAATCAAACAGGGCGTGATATAATAACTTGGGAGACACTAGATATTCGGGATACCTGGGGGCGATTCTTGGCAGTCGTACACTCGAATTCAAATAGCTTTAAGGACGAAAATAATCGCGAACAAAAGTTCCTCACTATTCTATTTGCACGATATCTATAATTTTGATACTCATGGTTATTCATGTTTATCAATATTTTTTCTGAAATATCATTTTTACGGTTTGGCAGAGTTTTAAATATCACGATTCCAGTACTCGACGCTCAAAAATTTCCCCCATGTTCGTAATTGTAGATATGCCATTCATATATAACTATCGGGGCAATAAATATATGGCTGATTATTCTTTACAATTTTCTGTAAATAAACGTGGTTAAAACTATGGAAAGGTGTATTTTTATTTCAGGATACACATCCAGTGCTCGGACAAGTCATCGCAAAACAATCGCAACACGTAAATAGAACAAGATTTATAGAATCGCATTATGTACAGTATTATTTAATTATATTTTTCAATTACATTTTATTACTGTAACCCAAAATTCACCATACGTGTGTGAAAGGAATTTCCATTTTTTATGCTGATTTGCGTTGTATTTATTTACACCATATTTAAAATATTTAGAAATAACCGTAATTAAGCAAATTATTGTATTCATTTAAATTGTCACCAAAAACTGTTTCAAGCATACCACTATGACAAATCTATGACAGATATGCGACTAAAAACGTCAAATGTTAAATTAAGATAATATCCGCTTTAGATAATAATAATCTTAAGTCTCGACTCTATAGTCTTGTTCCGTGTCCATATTTGTTTCTACGATGAATTGTCCGAGCACTGCACATAACATTAAATTTAAATAATCTTGAATGTGGGCAAAAACATTAATTATCTACATAGTCACAGGTGCTGACAACAACAACTTGCTAGGCGGATCCTAGGCGTATTGAAGGAAAAAAACGCAACCATCTGTCAAGTCAATGAGCGATACAAGTATAGCTCAGTTGGTAGAGCGATGGGCAGCATGTATCCCACAGAGGCAGTTGATATTACCATTTTTCCTTTATTTCTAAGAATTAATAATTTTATTGTCATAATGATTACAATATAACTGTATATAACACGTATCGGCTTAATAAGCCTTAAGAGCCGTACGTAATGTTATTAGCAAAAGTATGTTGAAAAATACAAAATTCCTGCTTGCATAGGCATAAGATTTAAGCCCCATTTAGACCATGCAAGAACTTGTATACGATTTTCATTACATTGCGGGGTTAAAGTAAAGTTTTTTCGTACATTGTATAAAAGACCCAATTCGCCGTACGCTGATAGCCCGCAATGGAATGAAAATCGTATACCAGTTCTTGTCTGGTCTAAATGGGGCTTTACTTTCAGATACTACTAATCGTTTTTGGAGCAAGTTCTTTAAGTGATATAATTTAATGTGCATATTTTAGTGGCAATATAATTAGTTTTTCTATGAGTGATATCATAGCTCATAGTACAGTCAGCAGCAGAAGTGGCTAAGCGTTAGAGATGTTCAAAATGAGATCAACACATCTCTATTGTCAAGAGAATAATAGCGCGTGTAGGTCATTTTAAACACTTCAAATGCTTAGCCACTTTTGCTGCTGACTGTACCATAACTAGATGCTAAGGCAACAGTATAATATTGATTATTAACACAGATTTGATCTAATACTAGGTTCTTGAATACTAAGTTCTTATATTATATTAAAAAATATATCATTCGTATGTTATCTTCATTGGATATTTACATATCCATTTAAATGTAAAAAAGGTAAACGTAAAATCTAGAACCTAGAACTCGTATTTCCATAGAGCATTTTAGACTAGGTGAGTTAGGGACCTCTATATTGTCTTTTCATTTTAAATTCAGGTATGTACCTTAAACAGGTTTCAAACCTAATTGCTTGTTTTATCATATTGTTATCTAGTTTTAGGGAGTAGGTAAGTTAAACTATTAATTTTATCACAAAGTGATTTGAGATTTGCTTGATGGTACCTAAATGAGTATAATTGTTGGGCCTCCTTTCCTACTTGACAGCAACCTTGTTCGGACTTAGGAGTTAGGAGGAGAGAAAACAGTTGCAAAACAATTGTGATTTACGTTCTAAATATAGCCATTTATTAAATAAACTATAGCCTTTTGTAAGTGTATAGCGATTCAATACAACGTGGAATTTACTGGCAATCCATAAATCTTGCAAAGAGCTGTTCGACAGCGACCCACGAGTGACGTACGTCGGGCCGGGACCACTGACGTAGGTAGGTACCCATGCCCTTTTCCTCCCACGCAATCCAAGCGAAATTCTCCTTTTATTGTTAAGCAATTCAAAAAGAATCTACTTATGTTCATTATATTAGGCAATACAACAATCCCACAACTCTAGTTCTATTAATAGCCCAGATTATCGACAAACTGTCCAATTCCAACGCAACGCATAACAAAATACGTAAATTGATATGTAGCTACGTACGATTAAGGATATCGAATTATATACGCCTATATTAGAGCAAATGAACATTACTAATAGGTTTATAGTTGATAAACAAACGCGTCCACATAATAATAATTAGTCCAGGGATCGTGTAACAGGTTTCGCGTCGAAATAATTGGTAATGGCGACTAAGTGCGGCCGAAAGCCGATATAGAGCAAGCTTGTTTAAAGTGGTCTAGGGTGTGGTGTACGCACCGTTTAGAGCCGCCGAGAGCTCGAGAACATGTCCGCAAACTGCCGGGCACTTTTATTTTCACAACAGGCACTGAGACGCGGTTGGGCTCGTGGAAGTGTTGGAGGAAGGATGCGAAGCCACCAGCTGTGTTCTGTTAAGGCGGGCCTGCGCACTGAGCATTATCGATCCAAGAGCCGTCCATTCACATGCGGCGGCTCCACCGCCCACATAGCGTTCCGATTCTATGTTATACACCAATCATCATTAGATAACGCGATATTAGCACTGAGCCTCTCGAAGCACTTGACTTGGACACTAATAATGCTGACGCGATAAAAGCGTCGGTGAAAAAATATGGCTTTGGCAGATATGTGAATTTATTACCTACTCGTACTTGACCGTTACATAGCTAACTATTTTTTAAAGAGAATGCTAAGGACGGATGGAATTCTTGCTTGAACGTGTCCTAGTACTTAACCGGGTGTCGCCCACACGCCGGTTATCGCGTAAACAGCGCCCGAATGCTAATGACGTTGTTTTGACGATCTTATTTTAGATGGGGTAACTGGAAGTGCAAACTATAACAATTTTATACCTTACGGCGTAATCAAAAGGTACAAATTTAAATGAGTTTTCAAATGTAGTTATTGTGTTATCTTTATGCGCGGTAGGGTTTACGATAACGCAACGGTTTTGTGTTACATTCAGTTCAGTGCTTGTCGCTTCAAATTACTTGTTCCTTTAATTCTTAGCACTTAAAGTAGTTGCTAATTATTCTTATGAAACAAGATATATTTACATCTACCTACAATTATATTTTACGTTCTTATACCTCTACGTGTCGTAGCACTGGGCGTAGCTCCGTAGCACTACAGTCTGTAAGCTTCGCTCAATTCTAGACTTTTTTCGTGGGTATTTCTGACGTGGCCTTTGCCTTTCATTCCATTGCCATGTCACTTTCTTATCTAATACCTTTATCTACCGAATTTTTACCCTTAATAAAAAAAAGTTCTAGTAGCACTCAAATATCTTCGTGTTGATATTTCTAGTTTTCTTTATAATAGGTACAGCACAAATACTTCAATATAGATTATATATAGCAATAACATGGTAAACTAAGTATTCACTTTATCTAAATGGCTATAATTAAATTTCTAATTTTAAAAGCAGGTTGCCCGGGTGAGAGCGAAAACGAGAAAATAGATAGAGGAAAATTACGTTACGAACCTCCCGAACGATAATGCTGAGAAAATGTGTATATTTTACTTATAATTTATAACTTTAATTGATAATGAAATAGAGATAAAGATTTCTAAATGCTCATGAAAAAAAAATTTATTCTCATAAGAATTACAAAGCAATTTTTTTTTTCAAAAATGCATTTTAATATTGACGTCACGTTGATGTTATGTTCCGTATAGATAGACGAGAGTCAAGAAAGGTCGTTAAGGTTAACATAGCCAATACCCTCTTTTTAAACTGCCATTCCTCATAAATTTGTGCCACCAGCATAATGGCGAATAGCCATTATTATATTTTTGGAGTTTTTTTTTTAACACGTTGGACGCCACGGCACCCACCGGTGGGCCATCACGATGTATGCGTTGGGGCCATGGTGAAAACGAATAATACGCTAATTTTTCAAAAAAAGGATTTTGGTTATTTTGGATGTAAAACATTATATTTAGTACTATAGATCAAAAGATACTAGCTTTTACGTCATAAATACTCGATTATCCTTAAAAGACTCACCAGTGAGCCGCGTGGCCTAATCGGAAGGAATTGCGAACTTTCTTCCGCGGGGGCCGCGGGGGTCATGCCGCGGCTCACCGGTGAGAAAAAGCGTATTATTCCTTATTTGTTTATTATGGGTGAGGATTACATATAACAATTGCTGTTATTTAAATAAAATGCGAGATCTTAAAGTAGGTTAGCTTTTGGCCAGTTTATATCAGAATTAAAATATATATGAATAACTTTATAAAATGACTGATGCAATGAAAACTGGCCAAGTCAAATCTAACCTAATTGAAGTTCTCACATTTTATTTAAATAACAGCAATTGTTATAGGTATCATACCTTGTTCATAATGTTAATTTATTCCTATAAATATAATATATATGGATTTTGCATAAAACTTGGCACTCATTTAGATCTCCATTCGTTTTGCCCGCAAGCCAAGCATAATTTTTGTATTGAACTTGGCTCTCCTTTTTTACATCTATGTTCTTTGTGGGATTAGTCTATACATCAATACGTTACTTTCAATAATTGTTTATCATCTTCAGGGTTAAACTTACACAATCCAATGGATCCCATCGATGTTCTTGTATTTTTGTGGAGTCCATTTTAGAGTTAGGTACCGTTTTACCGCAGAAGAAGTCATTCTATACGGTTTTCTATTTCAACAATTTTACATTAGCTGACATCTTATGTCATAGAAAGCTTCTGTACTACTAACGCTGTCAAACTCCGCCGTGGCTCAGTCGATCGTTCGCGGCACACTAGCCTGTGGGGTCATTTTTGAGCTCGAGTCGATTTCTGTATATTACTAGTTCGTTGAGCCAGGTTTAACCACGGTTCGTTGAAATTTTATGTAGATTTACTTCTGTTCTGTGTATAATTATGTGGCGCCGCCCGACGCCGACGACACACAGTTGGCCGGTTGTTGAGAGTGTGTTACAAGTTTTTTGTATTGATATTTCTGTTATACTGCGTGTCTCCGACATAGGGGCTTTAAATGTAAGGATTAATTGTGCTCATAATGCTGAATTACTTTTAGTCTACAACTAGTAAAATAATATTAAATATTATGCTATGTATTTTTTTTTTGGTATTACTGTTGATGCCCCAAAGAAATAAAATAAAATATATAACGGTTATTTAATGGTATCATTTTTATCATACAAACTAAATACTATTTTCTTAATACTATTTTTTTTTTAATTTAAGACTTCCCATGAATCAAATGAGATCATCTGTCACACTTCAAAAACTGATGATTTTGCAATGCATTGATTGCTCTAATAAGTTTTGAACTGTATTATTTTTTACCAATCCAGACTAGACTAAAAGTAGCTCAGTTTTATAAGCAAAATCGATCCTTACATTTAAAGCCCCAACATCGGAGACACATGGTATAGCAAATATAATAATACATATATTAAGATAGTTTCAAGTATCTGCTTGTAACATTGTAACGGTTCCAACGCTACAATAAAAAAATGTGTGCAATTTTAACTTTTTATTTTATTTTTAGATATCTTCCTACGCTTACATACAATTACCCATCTGGATTCCAAATTTTATCCTTCTAGGTCACCTAAAAGTAGGTTTAAGTACTATAGTCAGTCATTCAGTCAGTGGTAAAATTTACGACTTTTTGACCTTCGTATCTATATAACCCTTTGAGCTAGCTCCATGAAATTTGGGCTTCTAGATGTTCTTATGGATATAATTATATACACGAAGTTTTATGTACCTATTTACGTTAAAGAGGTTTTGAGTTATAGAACGGTCAAAAGTGGCACGAAGCGGTTCGTGTAATATTACACTCGGCGCTGGCTAGCCAGTTCATTTGCTAGAACTTGGCTTGCCACGCTGCCGCGTATCTAGATAAATAATACATTAATAACTTATTTACTTTAATTTTTTACCAAACTCCATGTTAAAAGTTTTATTTTTCAGTTTACAACTATAAATTATATATATGACGTGTAAGGCAACCCTAACCAAGTATAAAAATTGTGAAAAAAATCACAAGTCCTTTACAGTACAAAAGAACCAAGGCAACTAGTATCTTCCCTAAGGCCACGCGGCTCATTCTTCATACGTTTTTGGATGGAATAAGTGATCGATGGCCCGTAAAGCAGGTTTGAAATGAACGCTCCCCGTGGCTCACCGGTGACACCCGTGGCTCCAATGGTTCAACATGGTTAGGCTCACTGGTGACCCCCGTGGCTTCAATGGAAACACTACATTTTTGGCCTGGCGTTCAACGTGTTAATTATTGTATTTCAGTTTGAGAAAAGTTAGCTTCGAATTTTTTTTTTTTTTCATGCATTCCATGCATTTAGAAATCTTTATCTCCCCCTTTTCATACCTCGGCGTGAAAAGGGGTTGTCTGCCTCGTAACAATCCATATACTCTACCGGCAACCCCTTGGTAACTAAGCCTCCGTAGTAATGTACTATTAATTGTCACCCTTCGGTATATTTAATTGCAACTAAAATGTGACTTTTACCTTTTGTAATTTTATATTTGATTGAGAAGAAGTAAATAAAAATAGTACCTAACTATTAATATCCTACCCTAACTGATGGGTTAAAACAACGTTTCACTTCCGAGTTATTATTCCTACTGTTGTGACTGATAACGCCCTAAGGCAGTTTACATTGAATATGTGGTCATTAGTACTACCCACATAATATACATATTTTCATAATTGCATCCATATAAGTTTAGTTAGCACCAAATTCTACAATAAATCAACTTGCTATCGATATATTGAAGATTTAACCGGATACCAACACTTTTCAGCTGTAGATATAAATATGAGTTTTCCGTACATAACCTGTTGTTTCTGCACAGCGGGGGTGGCATGATTCCTGCTAGTTACTGCTCTGTAGTCTCACGTGGTTTTACTTTATTGGTCGTTAACCCTCGGCGCGGTAGGCAGATAGGTACTTACGAATATTAATCTCGCGAGCCCACTCAAGTACACGCTCAGTTCCGTCTGAGTGTTTAATTTTCGTACTTGGACCTTAATAAGGACGCTCGCTCTTGGTTATTCATTATGTTTTTTTTTTACTTCTTTTGCGGATATTTAGGTATTGTATCAAATTACAGACATAACTAAAAGTAGGTTCGGGAGCTGTCCATAAAAATCTACGTAACATTACTACTAAGGTGACGGCACCAGTAATGGACACGGAACCAATAATGAACATTAGTGCTTATTTCAAAGCAGTTAAGTGTTGTGCATTTGTTGGGACATATTCAATTTACCTTTACCTTTAACTTTATGATTTTTGAAATAAGAACTAAGTGTCCATCATTGGTGCCTGTCAGCTTAAAGTGTCTAACATTGGTGCCATTACCTTACTACATTATACTTACCAATATACGAAAAATTTTAACCTAATTGGTTAATCTAATCTACACTAATAATATAAAGGCGAAAGTTTGTGAGTGTGTATGTTTGTTACTTCTTCACGTATAAACGGCAAGAGCGATTTCAATATAATTTGGTATTGGGTTAGCTGACACCCTATTAACACATAGGCTAGAGGCTACGTTTTTTCCCTAATAAACCGCGGGGCACATCTAGTGTTTAATACATGTAACTATTCCTACATAGGAATGAATTGACTATTTCTTTTCTCGTTATATTAAAAATACAGAACTGTCTCAACTGTCAATAAAATTCGATGTGCGCAATCCCACTATCACTTTAAACTGCCTTGGGCTTATGACTTTATACCGTTTGCGGCAGACTGCCGTGCGAATGCCAATAGCGTGGGCACAATAGCGTTTCCGTCCTGAGTTTTCTCGGCGTTCGCATAAAAAAAATGTACGTTGCGGAGACGCTACACGTTCACGCGGTGTGCCGATTAATATGGAAGCGCCAGAAAAAAGTCGAGTGGCCGCCACTTGTAAGCCCGGGCCGAAAGGAATTTGTCTTGGGGTCAGAGACACAGTTGCGATTTTCGGTCAGTCGTACTTGTTTTTTCTGGATCACTTTAGTCTGGCAATGCTGCCTGTGTCATGGGGAAGTATGAGCCAGATAAGGTACGATTTAGTGTTTGTTTTTGTGTGTGATAATTGTGTAAATGATATTGTTACCTAAATAAAAGTAACTACAGTACTGCCTAGCGTTACTAACAATAAAACTGAGCTTACTTGGCTGAGTTACAGACGAGTACTGTTATAGGTTATCATTAAAGAAGGACAAATAATGAAACAACTTTCTACGAAGCCAATAAGTTTTTATTTAATGACTTATTTTACTTTAGCACTGTACATTTATAGACACTCCGTAACAACACATGTGTATAATGCTACACCCACACTCGTGTTATTTTAAACACAGTTTCATTATTCTATCTACTCGATCTAATCGATACTACCGTAAGATAAATAAAATTAACTAGAGTGTGGAGATAGCAAGCTTTTGAACTCTAAGGGACAATAAACCAGCTGGTACGATCGCGTCTATGTGATCTATGTCTAAGGTTTTGGTCTCCTATTTTATGCTATAGACGACGTCTGTCGCCATCGTCAACGTTGCTAAACAATAAGACGCTAACGTGGACGTGTGAAAGCGACAACAACAGTACAACCCTATGGCAAGCTTTGTGATGTAAACGCTGTAAGCGGCCTATGGCATTTATAGGAGACCATAGCCTTATACACTAACAAAAGATGGTCAACTCGACGGAAAAACTTAGTAAGTGCAAAACTGTTTTGGGTTAAACATATACGCGATCACTTAGCCAGAAAAATACACTTGTAGGTCTGTACGATCAGCGTCATATAGTTGGTAGCATTCGAAGTGGTAAAATAAATTAATACATCATCCTAAACAATTATTTTCTGGAACGATATATTTAGTTACTTCGATTGCTATAGGTACTATTTGACGCTAACAGTACAATAAATAGGCACGAATTTATAAATATCGGCGACTGAATATACATAGACGTTTCCGGTACATAATGGCTGCCAAAATGACCCCAATATTCTACCGACAGTTATTTCCTTACTCGCCTTTAGATATTGTCCAGTAAGTAAATACCCACTATTAAAAAAAGTTATCAATGGTCCATCATTGGTTTTCATTTTAGACTCCGCCTTTTTAGACCAGTTTTTGTGGGGTCATTACGTAGACTCCATTCGTTATCTCATCTATGTATATAATCAGTTGCTGATAATAATCAGTCCTCTTTGAAATTCCTTGCACCCTATAAACTTTCCGACAATGTCTTATATCTTAACAGCTTTTATATATAATATCTCATGCGTTATCGTTAAAAGTAATTTCGAAACTATGCTTTTTGTGATGTGTTATATTGCACCATGTAAAACGTAGAGTATTTTTTCCCTTTCAAAGGTGAAAAATTAGATACAATTAAGTCAACATACTGAACATTATACCCACGCGAAATTTCATACATTGTGCTAAACCTATCCCGTTCAGAGTTTGCGTTCTAATGTATTGGGTCCTTACCAATCAAATTGGCGTTTTTTCGAGTTCGAAAAAACCTCAATTTCATATGTAAGGACCTAATATATAATTAAAAGTCACTGGAAGCAAGTAAAAATAAACTGCACACTATTACATTCATCGAACAAATACATATGATTTCCACAACGAGCGCGGTTTGATCAAATTATATGTTTTCTACTAGATATCTTTATAAAACAAGAACAGTCTCAAGTACTTCGGAGATACAGTAAATCAATTCCTACTTTATTTGTATGTTCTTTAGAGTTATTCTATTGTTTTTGTTAAGTGTTTTGTCACGAACCGACCGAAAAGAACCGCTTTAAGTTACGAGAAAATACGATGAAACAACCTCGATTAAAACTAAGGTTTTAAATATTATAGTGACATTATCTATGATAAGGGACCTTATTGTCGACGATCTTATTGTTGTTCAAGATGCCGCAATATAAACGCAACGCGCTTCGACGTAAGCGCCATCGACAATAAGGCCGCTTTTGCTAGATAATGCCACTATAAACCATATTGTGTTAGTTAGGTATTCATATTAAACAGATTTACAATGAAAGCTAGCTTAGCATAGCATAGCTTTAACATTTAAATACACCTGACGAACGCCACGCAAAGGAATTAATATATTCATATGGAGTATGGAATATACATCTAGACATACAACAACGATATCAATGTCAAATAATTTACAGCTGTCAATAGTTTACAGATGTAGTGCAAAACGATTTTCCATCAGGAAAACTCAAATCTCGATCTCGTCAATAACATGATTACAAATTAAATGTCGGTCGCACCAAATCGTCTGTTAAAGTAATTGTAATAGTTAAAATTTTCTTGAATGAGAAGTTTGACAGTTCTCTATGGGATGACAGCTGCGTCGCCATATCTCGCTACCTAGGCTTCCTGGTGGAGCTGGGTTGGCAAGAGTAATGCCGACAAACTCTTTGCTTGATCTTGTCGGCATTACTCTTGTACATATTCATAAGCGCAAATTATGACGTTAAAGGTACGGTAATTGCTTACCATGAGGCGTCTGCTCGTTTGCCGCCTGTCAAGAGACTCCTATCATGGACCCATTCTTCCTTAGCACCATGAAAATAAACTACATAGTAATTAAATAGGGTAACCTATTGAGAGCCAACGGGCCGTTAACACTAACTTAAAATGAACCTTCGGACATTTCAGTACGGTTCATTTCAGCATATTATACGAAAAAGTCATGGCCATTACAAGAGTACTTACATAGAAACTTCCTTAAGAAGCGAACTATACTTATTGTTTTTTTTTTGTGTTTAGGTAAATACCGATATAGACGAGAAATACACATTTCTTTTTCAGTGTGATGTTGACAATGATAAAATCACATAGCGCGTGTAACTTCTAAATGCGTGATGACGTATTAAAATGTCCTTCAAATGTATAAAATAAGATTAAAATAGTTTGATATATTCGGAAAGATTCAGAATTGACTTCGATTTACAATTGTATTAAAATATACAGTTTTACGCTGCGATATTTCTATTCACCGGGAGATCTTTGGGTACAATTTGGTATGTACAAAGAATCCGCATCTCATTTTAAGATAACTACATCAATACATTTTAGCTACCTAATTGTGATATTAATACTAATGAATTTGAATGCGAAAACGCACATAATAAACTAGATTAGAAAAAGTATTACTGCAAATATCAAAGCATAATATCTCAAACTAAGGTTAATATTACAATTACGATCACAAAATATCAGGACAAGAAAAATAGCTGCATTCATTAACCCTTTAACGGGCATAATGGTGTCAAAAATTACGCAAAATTGAACCTTATTGCTTTGAAATAGAGTTCAGAGAATGGTGGGAAATATATTCCCTGCGCCTCATAAAGGCTTAAGTACTACAGATTTTTACAAACACTTGATATCAAATACTACATAAATCTTACGTGTCAAATTCAGAGCAAAATAACTCGTAAAAAGCCTTTTTCAAAGGGTTCATGAGAACGACATATAGTCAAACAATAGTACCTAGAAAAACATACTTATAAATACAACATAGAATCAATGATAATAAATAATTCGAAGTTGCTACGGGAGACATAATAGGTACCTTAAATTTATATTAAAAACTAATCTAGCAGGTACTTAGTAGTGAGGCACCGTGTGATGTTCGAGTAATAACGTATATACTAGGTATGAAGGCGGCGAAAAGGTGAACTTTCATATCTATTGTAACTTCAATACAATACATTGCTTACTAACAATTGACAACTGGGTTAAAAACGAAATTTTGTTCGCGATTTTTCTACAGGTATCTGAAAACTGTGAAACTCCTTAACTGTGGTTAAGGAGAGTCACGGTTAAGGAGTGTCCAATTCGCATAACAAGAACATAACTGATATGCACACAAACTCATAATTATTGACCACAGAGAAGAAAAATAAAGAAAACAATGTTTGACCCTCCTGTCAATCTATTGTACATACGTCAGTATTGCAACTCACTGTTATCAATATAAGGGTACATATATCGCTATACTCTTTAATTGTCGCAAATTAAATCTTACAGCATAGCTTGTTGACTCATTGACAATATGAAGTTAATAACATTCATTTATTATGACACCTTTCTGATATACCAAAATTGGGCTACATTCGGGTACTTCATTTTACTGGACTTAACAAATGACAAATGAATGTACAGGTCGATTCACGAGAGTTGGCACGAATGGAATGAATGACTGAATGAAAATGTCTATGTGTGTGTCACATTAACCAATAAAATAGTGGCTCGATTGTATACCGATACAAGTGTCACTTATACAATGAAAGTTTCGTTCAATCCATTCGTGCCAACTCTCGTGAATCGACCTGTATAAACAATCTTGTCCACTAACATGGCACATTGGAATACCGACTCTGGGCCTATTGCATAACACCAAATAATATTGGAGCAAGTGTTTTATTAATTAATAAAAGGAATCGGAAAAGGATTGCGCTACATAAGATTACAAGTTAAAATTTGATTTGCAATAGGAACCGAAGGCGATATCCATGAAGTTTACACAGGTATGGCTCTCAGTTTTCCAGTCAAAAAAAACAATATACTGGGTGTTATAGATACGTGATACAAGATTATCACACCGGCATCTGTTCATGATTTTGAACATCTTTTACTACGGGTTCAAGTTAGTAAAATTAAATAAAATTGAGCTGTTTTATAGAAAAGGTCAAGTATAAGTTGACGAAAATGTATGAGTTGTTTTTTTTTACAATTTACAAAATACAAAGTTGACCCCATAGTAAAAATTGTTCCAAATCATGACCAAATGCCATCTTATTAATCTTGTATAGCAATTATACCGCAATTGCATGCTTTTTGTTTCTGGTGCAAATTTACATTAACTATAACTTCTTATGAAGTTTAAAAAAACATTTAATTATTGGCGTACATGAATAAAAAACTAGTACCTACAACGGTGCCTGTTCCGTAATTAGAAATCTAAACTAATTAACAATTAGTTTACATCACATATTTTTAGAAGATTGGTTGATATAAGTTATATTTTTAATCTCAGAACATTCAATTATCAACAAACCTATTTTTTAAAACAGTATTGTAAACATATTGGCTTGAACAAAACGATACATACTAATATTATATGATTTTGAAATCTCGTGAACGTTGCCCGTTAATCTTAGCACTTGTTTCCATTTTTTTATCTAATACGATTTTTAAGACAAAATGAATCAACATTTCTATACTTAGTCTCTCTCGACACACTCGGACAGTATAGCTTTGAGGTTACACTTTCGCGTCTTGGCACGCCCGAGGACAATCATAACGTCAAATAAACCCCACCTGGCAAGCGTATCATACATATTTAACATTCCAATTTACTTGAATATGACTGTACAAGGAATATAAAAGTCTATTTGGGCTGATATGGGCAAGGAGGCGCCGGGCGGTGCGGCCGCGGCGTAGCAGTATCATACACAACGTCATACAATCGAGCATTGCTATAGTCAGGACCTGAGCCGTATACGCTCTCTGCGTCGATCTCACTGTAGATATTACTAGATGCGTCATTCGCAACATCGTTGTTGTAGTTCCCACGTGATGTCGAAGCGCTGCTGAACCCGCTACTCGAATACTGGGAATCGTCATATTTCGACGCGAAATATTGATTCATTCTCACTTGAGATTCTTTAAAGTTTTGGAGTTTCACATTTTCGTCCTCGTTTTCAGGTACAAAAATGTTTTTGTCGTAATTACTCGACCGTTTTGAGTAGAATTCTTCCGTTTCTAGAATGAACTGCTGCTGGGCGGGATTAGCTTCGAAGTTTCCATAGATCGGCATGCCGAAGGCGTCCGTGCCCGCGTTGCTTACGGCCGATGTGGACGGGGCATCACTGATACAGTGATTTGCGTAAATGTTTTCTGAATTCGTGTTTTTCGATACAAGGTTTAGAGATTCGGAAGTTTTATCGTCGAGGGATATATCTCTTAGAGCCTCTGCAATAGTTCGATTTGATGCGGCATTTTCCTCCAATGAATTTGTATACGTATTATTTGGTAGAATTCCGTAGGCGGCAATATTGGAGCCACGCGACTGCATTCCGTTGGTTACATTGGAATTGTTTGGAAGCATACCATAATTGGCACTGTTATTTGGAACTGTTCCGTAATTAGAATTATTATGTACTGTCCCATATCGGTTGTAGCCCGAATTATTTGGAAGCGACGTGCTACCGGTATTGGGGATTAAACTAGAGCTACTTTGATAGGCGGGAGTGTTATTATAAATATTTTCTACGCAAGAACTAGTGGATGGAGAATAATTCGAGTTCAATTGTGTATTGTTCGAGTATTGAGATCCATGAGTTTGTACGCTACTGAATTCACCTTGCAAACTGTAGTTCGGCCGGTTTTGCGGCGGCGGAGTGACGGACCAGTGTGACGTGTCGAAAGGATCTGGTTCACTTAATTGAGATACAAACAAATTGTCGAGAGATTTCGCTCCGTAGAGATTCGCGCTTTGTGTTCGAGGGGATTGAGAGTAGCTCGGTAGACTGTCTGTGCTGGGTTCGCCCCAGTCTGCCACTCGATCTAGAAGAAAGAAACGGACTGTATTATATTTACTAAATGGTATCTGTTGTGGATAATTATAAGAACTGAAGTCTAAAGAATTTAGAAAACACAACAATTTCGGGGGTGTTTAATTGAGTTTATGCTCATATGCTCCAATAGAGAAATACCGATGTACTATCAGTAAAATACCGTTTTTATTATAAGCATTAAATAACAACCGAACTTTACATGAATGAATTGCATATAACTCACTAGCTTCGGGTACATCAATAGGCTCGTCCAACAAAGATATGTTGTTCGACGTCTTGGCTGCGGGGACGCTCATGCGCGTCGACGGTGGCATGTCCAAGTCAATCAGCAGATCTGTTTTCACTGCAAATAAACATAAAAAAAAATTGTGGAACATGTGTAGATATTTGAGGTTTAGCGGCTTTTGTAATTGGGTGCGGCCCAACGCGAGGTGGTGACGACGAACACGAAACGTTTGCGTTAACCAACACACATTACACAAACTAACCTTATTATAGGTTTCGAAAATCTACCCGTTTTCCGTTGACACTAACCAGAGTCCATAGGTCCATTGATTTCAATATCTTTAACTTATTATCTATGAATTTGGCGTAAGGTTGTTCACAAATGTGTGAAAACTGGTCGATTTTCGAAACCTATAGAATATAGAAAGAAAGTTTGTGTAATGGGTATTCGTAGGTACTAATTATAGGTTCTTAATGTATTTATGTACTGATTATCTTTTTTTAAGTATGTACGGCGGAACGCATAACCAAAATAACCTGTATAGCCCTCCGGGTAGCTGAACTTAAGCGGCAGTAGGTGGGGCACATTGCTCGCCGAACCGATGGCTGTTGGGGCCTAAAGATTCTCGAGTGGCGATCACGTACCGGAAGGTGCGGCGTGAATAAACCTGATCCGACCTGGTAAAGATCGCGGGAATCCGCTGTATGCGGTCGACCCAAATCCGGTCATTGTAGGTGGAGTGTAGCAGTGGACGTCCTTCGGACGACAATGAAGCAGCAGTCGCACGTACCTTGAGACAAACTCTTGGAGTGCACGCCCCGCTCCAGCTTCGACGCGAGCGTGCGATCATTGATCAGCTTGTTGTAGTTGAAGTGTTTGCTGCCGGCGTTGACTGCCCGCGTGCTCGGCGGCTGCGTGGACTCGATCGTGCGTCTCTTGTTGCGAAGAACGACGGCCGAGTCGTCGGATGCCGTCGGCGATGTTAAGGTTTGAGCTGTAGATGAAATGGAGTTTACATTTTAGTTCACTAAACATTCACGCATGTAATCGTTACACACAACATTTGATCTTTAAAAATGTTTTTTATCAACAGATACAAGAAAAACTTAATAAGAAGAAACCTCAGTTAGGTAAGTACAGTCAGCTTCCAATAGTTAATGGCAACCAATGTGGGCAAATATATAATAAATAAATAATTACACAAATCGACCTAGCCTAGCCTACGGTAAGCTCAGTAAAGCTTGTGTTGTAGGTACTAGACGACGATATATATAGATAGATACATATAAATACTTAAATACATAGAAATATATCGATACAGATTTTCATTTTTATAGCAGTAAGGATGTGTTACGATATATTTGGCTATACTGACTGCAACTAACTATAATATGATGCTGACTGACATCAGTACACTCTGTGTTTATTTAGTATGTGTATAGAAGTATTTTAATTGTTTTTAAAAATCAACCTGAGTATCTTTTTCTTTTAAATGAAAGTGAACTGTATATGATAAGTATATTAATAAATTCATAAAACATAACATTAGATTTAGACTTTACGGGTCTTATTCTACTTAGACTCGTCAGTATTTTCGTTCCGTTCGATCACGTCACATCGCAGTGCAAACTTTTTAATTCCTGTGGGAGTTTTTTTATTCCTGAGGGCAGAAAAAAAGTAACCCTAATTAGCGTGACCTGTAGAAAAGTTAACTATGTCTGTATATGTTATTTTGTACATAAGTACACAACCTCCAGATTGCAAGTCGCTCTTACCGCTTGGCCACCGGCACTTAAGCTATAAATAGAGATATTGTATTATAATATGAAATAATCTCTTTTAGGGTTATATTCAGTCAGACAGCTTGAATAACAAGTGAAATTACACCTTTGTATGATAACCTCTTTGTAGCTAACAGCAGTATAAATACATACCACTAAATATATTCTATTACCCGACAGATTTGTACATGTAAAACGTTTACGTAATGTCACAGCGTGATAAAATCCCCACTTAGTCATACATTAGCGATTTGCAGCGCTAACTGCGTCATATAAACCATAATAGCTAATAGATTATAACAACGCAACGTACTTGTACAGTAGTACATCCATGCGAAAGAACCCATATTCAATGTAAGTACAAGTCAGAGGTATGAATACACTTCAAAGTACCAAAAGATGTATGTATACATTCACTTTATTAAAGATAAATGTATACATATTTTGGCACACTAAACGTATCGATATTATTAACCTTGACTGTAGGGTATTAGTGAAAGGTAGGGTTTGAAATACGGAGCGAACCGGTAAGGATTTTATTATCCGGAACTTAACCCGGATTCGACGATTAAATTTTGCGAACGATTAGAATTATAATATCCATAATAATTAACGATTCACGACGGCCGGCGACGCGATCGATGATGCAGTCGCAATCCAATGGCGGAGTAATCCGCCATCATGCGACGCGATCGGCGAACCGAACGGACACTCACCACTGAAAATGGAGACCGGAGAACATATTCTCCGAAACATGTCGCGCGAGGGACTAAATAAACGTGAGTAGAACCGTGTTAATCCGTAAATTATTGTACTATGTCTGACGACAGTTTAAATACAAATATAATATCCATACTAATATTATAAATTCGAAAGTAACTCTGTCTGTCTGTCTGTCTGTTACCTCTTCACGCTTAAATCGCTGAACCAATTGGGATGAAATTTGGTACGGAGGGTTTGAGTTACGACGTAGGACATAGGATAATTTATATCCCGCAACCATACTTTAAAGACGTGTATGGATGGCCGACGAAATCGCCAGGAAAAGCTAGTTTATAATAAATGAGGAGTGTCTTTTCAAAACGGCTTATTTATTTATGTATGCAAAGGTTATTTTTCTAAGGAAACCATAAAAAAAACAAGCCCTATTGTCATAAAGAAATAAGCCCTTTTGAAAACACACACATTTTAATATACCTACTCAGGTATACTGAATAGTAGGTACTCTACGTTATTACCTCATCTGATTGTTTCTTACAACAATTTTAATTAGTGTTAGTTCTAACTCAATAGAATTTACATTTTACAGATTGCGCAATAATTGCTTTGTATTAAGAATTAAGATCATGTAGATAAGTACACAAATTTAGGTCCAATAGGTAAATCGCATTTAGACGTATTTATATTATTTAAATATGACATATATTACATATACCAACCAACATTTTACTTGAAATGAGATTTAAAT
Organism: Grapholita molesta; assembly: GCA_022674325.2. NCBI lineage: Eukaryota > Metazoa > Arthropoda > Insecta > Lepidoptera > Tortricidae > Grapholita > Grapholita molesta. Next base: position 13,081,507 of record CP053130.2, on the reverse strand, counting down.
TACAATAATTTCTTATTATAATTTAAATCTCATCACTGTTGGAGTAAAATACTGAATTTAGTAGCAACTCCTTAATTTGATCTATTGATCTTCATTAATATACGGGTGATTATTCGGACGTTCGAACCGTTCTTATTACTCTGTCCAGATTTGTGTAGAAATGACAACACAGTTTGGTGTTATTTTTGGTACACTGGTAGACAGTTGGGCTGGCTAAAGGACAACCAAAACCTACTTAATATAATGCAAGCACTTCTACAGAAATCTGGACAGAGTAATAAGGTTTAAACGCCCGAATAATCACCCATACATCATCTTCCTAGCGGCTGTTACAGCATTTTTGTCATAGCTCATTTTGGATAAGTATTTAACACTATTTATAAAAAAGGCCATTCAAATCAATCCGGCTTCTTGCTACGATTAGTTTCCGTAAGCTAATTAATAACTCTTCCCAACTGTAACACTAACAATAAAGTAGCGTTTACATAAACTATGCACGAAGAACAATGAAGTTTTTTGACTTCACATGAGATAGTGTGAGCACGGAATCCCCTCATTAAAGTTCTACGCTAATGATTAGAAAACCTTCGATACCACTTTGTAAAAAGACTAGCTTCTGTCAGCTACTTTGTCTGTGCACATAAAGTCTAAAGTGAAATTGATGTCAAGAGCATACTTCGTTACTTCGCACTTCAATTCCGGGATTTATCAGTTAGAAAATCATATAAAACAGAATAAAAGACAAAAACCTCGATTATACCTAGAGTTATTATAATTGATCAGCTACCGTAACTAATTAATTTTTACTTTCATCAACGAAAGTGAAATGTTTATAATACCTTGGCCAAATGTAGCAAACATTACTTCGATTACGTACGTACCTACTTATGTTAATAATATAATATGTATGACAAACGTTTGATCAAGTATTACGTATATGAGACAATGTCCTCCAACATTATCATGCATTGCATAAAGATGCGCGCGTCATATTATTAAGTACGGTACAATTTAAAACACCACGGACTTATTTAATATCGTATCTATAACGTGACATTAAAAAAGCGTCCCTAAGAGGTTAGCATTAGGGTTAATAACAGATTGACAAAGGCGACATATGGTGGACACTTGATGCAGTCTTAATGCAAGTTATCGCTCGCGTGAAAGCTTGCTTAATATGGCAAGCATTTTAGAACCAGATCGTCTTGTATTATAGCAACTAATGAGTAAAAAAGGTATTTCCTGCGATGTTGTCAATCCGGTCATAGGGTATTATACGAAATACGAAGTTATCTGAACGCCGGCACAAAACAATATCATTTCATTTGTTGCTGCAAGTTGTTTAGAGAGAGCATCGAATATTTCTTAGCTATTTATGTCATTAGCAATGAGATGCTATCAGCAGAGTTTGTTAGAATCGATAGACTACCTAACTACAAGTAAAATATAGAACACTTTTTATGCATTTTTATTATGTTATTTTTTTTAGCGTTGGTTACTATGTAAAAATATTTTGCCACATTTACTTGTGGAATATATACTGGAAAATCGCTATAACTTTCGTTTGTCTCATTTTTGAGTTCTTTTGTCATGTGAAATAGAGAAGCCAAAAACAACAACCAACAACATGAAACATATACACACATGAAATACACACAGTACTCGAGACAATAGACTATTCCGTGGAATGATCCAGAGTCTAGACGTAACTTACCTTTATTTGAAGGTGGTATTTTCTTGAAGGTCATCCCCGGTACTATTTTGCTCTTAATCGGTTTCAAGATATTACTGTAAAACAAATGAATTGATTAATACTTGTAGCCGCTTTTAATTTCGTTTAAAGTCATTGGATTTAAATTTTACTTTGATTATTAGCCTTATTTCTTATAACATAAAATAGGTGATTTGCTTTATGGTCTCTATTGTATTACCTTGGGAACAGTCCAACTTCCATAGTCCTCTGATTCTGCCCCTTCCACCAATGGAGTTCCGGACGTCTGTCTATCAACACAATGGAGTCTCCCGCCTCAACCGCCAACTGGTCCTGCCTGCGGTAGCTGCAATAAAAACCAACTTAAAGACCATGTACAATTTGTACAGCGAATCACGTTTGCCTGTACCCTTCACAAACACAATTGCCAAATATTTGTATTTAAACTTTCGTGAGTCATTGTAATATATTGTAACTAGATGATGCCCGCGGCTTCGCCCGCTTGGTTACAGGAAAATGTAACATATTGAGTCTTCCCGTGGGAATGAGACTTTTCCCCGCTGGAAAAAGTAGCCTATGTCACTCTCCATCCCTTCAACTACCTCCACTTAAAAAGTCATGTCTATTCGTCGCTCCGGTTTGCCGTGAAAGACGGACAAACAAACAGACACACTTTCTCATTTATAACATTAGTATGGATACTCGAGTGGGACGGACACTCAGCACTCTTAGTGCTTGAAAATGGAGGTCTATTGCTCTTCGGAACCTGTCGCGTAAAGCTGTCAATTTCATTAATAAAATATTACAATTGCCAACGTGACAGATAAAGACAAAATATAATTTAACTAAAGCAGGATTGAGAGACGTTTATGAATAAGCGAGTTATTATTTCGAATGCAAGCAGATTATGCTCTTTTTGTAATAAGAGAAGTCTATCAAGAAAATTAGATTTGTAAGAAATAAGTTTTCAATAAACAGAAATATCGTAACAAGCTTTAATCTCGCGATTCTCCTGCAGTTATTCTATAGTGAGGAGAGGTCTTTTGCGTTAAGCACATTCTTTATGGCCACCTTCCGTCACCTTCAGACCTTGAATATGACCTTCGGGTAAAGAAATTATCAAAGTCTAACGAGCAAAGAAAATAAGAGAACTAGCTCTACCCCACTATGTAAAAATGTAATTTAACTTCAGTTGTTAAACACGAAGAACGTAACTTTTGCATTGAAAGTATCAGTATACATTGCTCGCTTAATAGTACAGTATCCAAATGGTCTGTTAACTAGCTCAATAGCACACCTCCAGTGCGTGCGACAAATGGAGGACAATGTCATCAAGTCATCATCCATTTAGAGGTGGAGTTTATTCCAACTTGCTCAAATTGGGTCGGGGAAGACCGAGATTAAAATCCAGACATTGTAATCGATTGTTGTAGCTTATATGGTCTTCGAAAAAGGTATTTTTAAATTTGGAACATTGATACTTTCGATTGTCAGAATCATACTTTATCACTATGTTGTTTTAAACTGTTTGTTGGACTCTTTAAAGCAACATTCTGTTAAATAAATTAGGTTAGGTTATCTTTGTTTTAAAATTCGAAATAATTTATACTAATATCGAATTTTTCGGAAAATATGCATAATGCAAATGATTTATTATGTCTACTTATGAGTTAGCACAATTAAGATTGTGCATCAGAATATGGAACCGTTACACTTTTGTATACATTACTTTCCAATAAGGTACTAGGAAGTAAAGTGATAACATATTTTTGACGCCGACTGTAGGTCGACAACGTTTGAACGTTTTGCCGTCACGATCAATTTGCTATTAGGTAATTTAATGTCGTTTAACAAAATATTGTAGCTGTTTATGACCACGGCCATTTCAAAACAGTGATATCGTCGATACCGACTGTACAGTAATAAAAGGGTCAAATATAAGTACGATTATAAATAAAATGAATTATTACAACACATTTTTTTTTATTCCGATTACCAAGTTTCGACTGGAAACATACCAAGGTCTTGCTAACGTAACGATTAAATGAAAAATGTAGGTAAGATTCTGGTCTAGTACCACGAAAATCGCAGTTCGAGGAACTTGCCGTTTTACTCAAATTAAGGCATCATGAGAGTAAAGAAAAAAATTACGAATATCGTTTTTCGCGGTAGCGCCGCTGCAGACTAGGTATAGTTGATACCTAGATAATATTCAGCAATAGGACAAAAAACATTAAAAGATGACATACGAGACAGGATAGTATGACCTTAACCCATCAACTCTCTAAATTTAACTAACCATTCACTGGCATTTTAATTTCCGGTTGCATTGACAAATCTCGACAACAGATTTCGAATCACACTTTACAAACTCACGTAAGGACTGAGGTATTTATCATTATGTTAACTCGAAATATCTAAACGACGAAGTTACCAAAAACATTATTTTAATCCATAGTTGCTCAAACGCATTATCAAACATATCACTTAATTTGCTGTGGCATATTTAAAGACACTCGCAAACTATAAACATCAGTTAAATAACCACTAAAATATAATTTGTCCTTCAAGAACTAACAGCAACGACCAACAAAACTCTAGAATTTTTGAGATTAGCCCTTTACTGTATACGAAGCCATTTATTGGTAGTTATAATTTTGAACTCTATTGGAAGTGCCTTAACACCTTCTCTGCGGCAGTTAGTTATCTATACTTATTGGGGGATCGGTCGGCCCCATGACGCAGCGAACGTGTTAAAGTTCAAATGCAAACAATATTATTTTTACGTCATGCAGTAAACCATCATTTTTCATGAATTTCCCTTCAGGTTGTTAACTCATTTAACAAAAACACCTTATATACCTAAATGGATTAATGGATTGTTTATTGTCAATGGATAATCGATTGTAGTAATTAATTCGTACCTTAAGGCAGCTGTGGCTATCTCGAACTTATTCCCTTGGATGTACCGCAGGATGCCCTCAAAAGTGGGCCTTTTCTTGGGTTCCAGGTCCCAGCACTGCATCATGAGCATGTAAACATCGGGCGGGCATGCCGCGGGAGCTGCCAGGCGCTGTCCATCCTTCATTATCTTCCGTAATATTTCCGATCCGTTCAAATCTAAAATAAACAATTTAATACCAAAACCCTTAGTAACGTAGTAAAGTGACTGGATTAAAAAACCATAACGTAATTATTTGAAATATAATTGAAATTAATGACAGACCCTACATTTACCCAAATTTAAATGATATAAAGTAAATATACCTAGCATAGATCGATTTTTCAGGATTTCCTAAAAATGATTTGTATGGCAACTACATACATAAACGTAATTTATATTGGTGAAAACAGCTATTTCATTCATTTTCCATACTTGAAAGAGGGCTGCTGTAACGGAGTGACCCCATAGTTGCGTATAGTTGGGTAAGGAAAGAGCTATAGGATCTGAAAGTCAAGTGTCAGACTTTGACTGTCATTTATTCGTAACTTTAAAGACTTAACTCAATTGTGTCGCTTAACTTCAAACTCGGGTAAATCTATTCTGCTTTAAGGTTGAATACCTAAAAAAATGTATAATAATCTGAATGCTTATCAACTTTAGAGCAAAATGGATTTACCTGAGTTTGAAGTTAAGCGACATAATTGGTCCTATATTGACATTTCATCGATTGATTCCATAAATAAAAAACAGGACATTAGTCTATTGACTTGACTGTTTTTTCTTTATGTAAATATGACATCACATGATAATAGCATAGGTATAATATTTTAATATTCCATATTTATTGATTAGAACTTTATTGCCCAACAGGAAAATAAATATAAATGGCGGTTTTAATAAACTACCAGTCAACCAGACAGCCAAACAGAGACATGACATGACAAAGAGGTGCAAGAGTAAAGTTAGAAATCATTAATTACGATAATCCGTATTCAAATGTTCCGTGGATAATATTATATTTACACTCGTTTGCTAGTACTACATCTTTCATCCGGTCTTGCTACAAAATTGGTGTACCTGTACTTATTATACAACTATTAGTTTTTCATCTCGTTCTTAATCTCGAGAAAGATAAAAGCTTGACCACTTGCCATTCAGTAGGTACATTCCTTAAATTAAATTTCTGCTCACGTTTACACACGAAACGCTCCGTTTCGTAAAAAAAGACAAGAACAGGCCATAGATCAGAAAAGTTACTCGTCTTATTTTGGTTACTAAACCGTTTTATTGTGTATGTTTTATCACTTGAACCCATTTTAATTTTTGTTTTCCACATTTAAGGTAATTCGATAAAAAGAAAGTAACTTTCTTGATAACTAAAAAAATGTTAGTTAAATTCCCTGCTCTTCCTCTCTGCCTATATATTCTGGGTCTCGAATCTGGATCTAGGTCTCCGCCAAGACAAAACAGACCCTACGTGGACTACATATACAGTAAACTGGGGATACTTTTATTCACGGGGAAACATTGATCATCATCTTTTCAAGTATAAAGAATCTGCTTTTTATAGTGTTTATAACATATTTATATTAAAGGCGAAACCAGCATTATTAGACTATTAAGCTCGCGTTCAAAAACTAAATTGTTCTTAAAGTACAGATAACCTTAATGCAACGTATAAAGGTAATATAAAAATGCTTGCCGCAAGGAGTCTTCCCTGCGCCCTTATTTATTTAATTTACATAGTAGTTATTCATCGTTGAATACGTGGAACCTTGTTATTTTACATTTTATCGTAAGCCCTTATCATAGCGTTTTCCCTGTAAGCACATCCTATCAGCATTACTATTTAAATAGACCATCCTACACCATCGATAACAAAATGTGTTAACCATATCATTTTACAATGGTTACTAATATTATTTTAGAAAAAGTGTTTTAATTTATTTCATCACGAGGACTATTGATTGAAAGTATAGTAACGGTCAGCAATTACCCATAATTAATAATGTTATCCATTTTCGTAACAGTCGGCGCAAAATGTATGTAGGTACCTCTACCTACTTACTACAGTGCAAATAATGACTAAATTCTCGGTACATTTTTTATTTTTGTAACGGTGTCTAACCGCGAGGAAGGTTTTTTGTTTTTAATTTGGTAAATTCTTAAATAATGTATAGTTTTAAATAAGGTGAGTCAGAACACACGTAAATAGAGTTAAAGGTTTAATCTTTTCTCTCTCTTATAGTCTGATTACGGTGAAATGTCTCCTAACCTAACCTACGTATTTTAAGCTAAGTGGGTAAAGCGCAGACACTCTACTTAATTAACTTCACTCCTGACTTAACCAACTCAACTTAATTAAATTTTACATTACACCAAAGCTCTTCGCAGAACTAATAAAAGTCCTTCTGACCGACCCATAATAATAAATCTGGCAGTTAAACTAATTAATAATACCCACGCAGGAATTTCCCCCACGCCCTATGCCTGTGTTTTCGTTAATTAAGATAAAAAATAGGCTTTTTATTTCTTTATCCCTTCAACTACAATTCTACCTACGCTGTTCAGTTCAGTTTTTACAGTATTCACAGAAACCTATAATTGGATTATCGTAAGGACCTACCTTTGACACACGACACCTCCCATATAACTTAAAACATGCACAGAAGAATTTAAACTATTTTACATTTATTTTCGTTTTTTTCTTGTCATTGTTGTTAAGTATTTACGCTGGTAAATCATACGCCATACAAAAAGTTACGTACTATGCCTTTTCCTTAAAAAAAAGCATTGACGACCTTAATATTTTTTTTCGATTTAGGTAACATTTCCAATTCGATGGTCGATCGATCGAAGCATTAAATTTACTTGAAGGAAATATGATAAAATAAATGACTACAAAGAATACATTTACATAATGTATGCAAATAAAATGTGTAACCCTTTTGACCGCCAAATACGGCTGTGGCCGTCATCGGAAAGGTATGCTATGGACGCCAACGACGGCTACAGACGTCAGCTTGGCTAATATAATAAGGACCTATGGAGGATTCCATAAAGTTGAATTTCGCTCAACAAAATAGCGATAGCGTCGCTTCACGGGTATGGCATATTTATTTGTCGTCTGGAGTTCAAAAGGTTAATCCGATTAACCTTTCAGAATCGCTAGATTTTGATACAGTATCTATTGCATGAACCTCATCACAACAAACATCAAATGTCATGTGAGAAAAGTAGTCAGGCTAATGGGAATGTAGTCAATAGTTAACTATGTAAAGCCGATTGGTTATCCTCTAGCCGCCCGGAGACCTATAAAAAGGTCTCCCATTGAATGTTATTTTGAGTTTTAATTATGACAAATCATAGTTGCATTTGCAAGTTTTGATCTCTGGGATGCTAGAGGTTAAAAATAGGCGCCAAATAAAATTCATGTCTTTCCTTTGACAATAATCTAACGAAGTTGCCACGTATGAAACCTTGTCACTAGACTTAGTAAATGGGGCTTTACTGTTTGTTAGAAACCAAGATTATGTCCAAGATTAACATGAAGCAAATCAATCTAAATATATATAACTCAAAGGTGACTGACTGACTGACATAGTGATCTATCAACGCACAGCCCAAAGCACTGGACGGATCGGGCTGAAATTTGGCATGCAGGTGGATGTTATGACGTAGGCATCCGCTAAGATAGGATTTTAATAAATTCTACCCCCAAGGGGATAAAATAGGGGATGAAAGTTTGTCAATTTTAAACCGATCGGGCTGACACTTTGCATGCATAAAGCTACTATGACATAGGCATTTGTATACATATAAAACGGCATTTTCCATGCATGCATCCAAAGAGCATGCATGCAAAACTACGTTTTGAACGATAGTGTGCTAAAAATAACTTAAATACTTCTTAACGCGAGCGAAGCCGAGGGCAAAAGCTAGTTACAGATAAACTTACCAATCCACGGTTCCTCTCCAAAAGAATACATTTCCCACAAGGCTACAGCAAACATCCATACATCAGATGCGTGCGAGAACTGTTTGTGCCGGAGGGACTCGGGCGCGCACCATGGAAATGGCACTTTTCGTCGTTCGCTCATCACGTAGAACTCGTCGGCGTCTGATAGCGCGCGCATTAAACCAAAGTCACCGATTTTCACCTAAAATTATGGGGACACTATTAGATACTTATGGGTTACGGGAGGTATTATACGTACTCGTAAATTATTTACGAAAACGATAATTAAACTATAAGGACAGCGTATAGCCTAGGTACTGAGCTATTTATGACGAAAATGCTCCGTGCCACGGTTTTCCCGAGGGATTATGGGGTTCTTCAAAAGGTTACTACTATACATTTTATTATAGGCACAAAAAATCCCGCTAAGATACACTCCACAAGGATTCAGCATTATGAGTTTTTTGTACAGGTCTACTTTTATGGGGAACCCGAATATAAATAATATATGAGATAGAACAGTTTACAGCATACACTTTGTTAACTAATGTATATACTGAAGTCTAAAGTAAGTATGTAAATCAAATATTATTTAATTGTACTGTCGCCAGTTGTTAAAACAAAACTTATAAATGTTCAGATGACAAATATACTACCATTCATATTTTATCAATGTACCTATTTAAGATAAGTTTGTAAAAAATTTAATAAATACGTAATTATTTTAGCACAAAATTACAAACATCTATTTAGTTCTACACCTACAGTAAGCTTAAAGCTTGTGTTGCAAGTATTAGACAACAAATAAGTAAAAATTTATTAAAAGTCATAATGTAATTTTTTCTGTTTAGGTATAATTTATGTATAGAGTGGTGTTACTACTTAAAAACAACTCAAATACATATTTGATTAGGCATGTCCATACAGACCTAGCAACATTGCAAGAAAATTCGAGCCAAATAAATATACCACCCAAAGTGCATATACACTGTCTAAACATGGCTTGGGTAGATAGGGCTATTAATGAATTATTCATTCATTCATTCATTCATTTCAGCCTTAAGTCATCCACTGCTGGACAAAGGCCTCCCCCAATATAACCTGTATTATTGGGGGTAAGTTACCATATTTGCCATGCTTGGCAGGTGGGTTAGCCACTGCTGTATTTGTAAATTTAGTTTCTATGGATGCTGCTGCCCATCCGTTGGTATTTTCACTTTGTCGCCTCTTATGACACCTGTGGAAGGAAATGGTGTAATGCTTATCAGCCCCATGACAATGAATTATTGTTATATGCTTACCAGATCTAGGCTGCTCAGCAGGATATTTCTACATGCCAAGTCTCTATGTAAAAATCGACATTTTTCCAAATATGCCATGCCTTCTGCCACTTGTTCTGACCATTTTGATATATACTTCAATGAGATTCTTCCATTCTGAGCTCTCATGTAATCTAATAAAGCACCCAAGGAAGCCAACTCACATACCATCATTAATGGATGGAACACTACACCATGTAACTTAATTAAATTTTTATGATTCAGCTGATGCATGGCTTCAACTTCTCTCCGGAAGTCATCATAGATCCCTGCCTGTGTGAAGACATCCACTTTCAAAACTTTTATAGCTACTGCAACAGTTTTTCCTGAATCTGGCATTCGCCATTCCCCTTTTTTAACAACACCAAACGATCCACTTCCAATTGCCTTTTGGAGTCTGAAAATCAAAATTAAATGTAACAAAACAAATAAAACAAAATGTATTGCACAGGTGGAATTCTAGGTTTTGGAGAAAACTAAGTTCTTGGTTATTTAATTAAATTACATCTAAAACTAACTACTATAATTAAATTTAAATTAAACAAAAACTATTAAAATCATGTGAATGTAAAAGTTTGTTGTTTTTTTCACAAATAGGAAAAAGGACTAAATATGATTGTATGTGGCAGAACAGAACCATTTTCAAAGGACAAAGGGGTCCTGTGTGTGTTAAATAAATTAAAAAATTGACTTACGTAATATCTTGTTCTAATATAATACAAGTTGATCTTCCTGTGACTGGTGTGGGTGGTGTTTGTGCTAAACCAGCTTTCTCCAGAGCTACCGAATTTGAGGTAACCCCAAATATTCTGGTCCAAAACTTTTGGATCCATAATTTTTGTTTCCTTTTTCTTACTTCTTCTAACAGCCTTCTAACTGCAGGCTTACCTATGCCTATTTGTTCTAAGTCATTCTCATGTACATAATCAAAGTGAGCCAATCTTGTTATCTACAACAAAACATTAGAAAAAAAACTGCTGTCATAACAACTGTGGTAAACATTGCTTTTCAACCTTGTCAGGTATGCATTAAATGGGATCACAAAAGGTCACAAGATGTTTTGCAATGCAATCTGCCTTAAACACCATTGAACCATGCGACTTAACTTAATTAACGTAATTTTTTTTTATATTTCATGGTAAAAATATTAGGAACCTTAGTCAGTAACAAAATATGGCAAAATGCCAAATAGTTTTTTTTTTTTATTGAAATATAAATCAACTGGTTAGTAAAAAATATTTAAAATCATATCATTGAAATTTGCGGAACTAAATATAAGTTCTAAGAGAAAAATGCTATGTTTACCTGAAGTTGTTCACTGATTGGTAAATAAAACTGTTCCAATTGCACTCTTCTTAAAGTCTCCCGGAGCCAGTCCGTCGTGTCCGGCTCCATGGTGCAAGCCCTGGGACGCTGGTTATTCCCTCATGTATATTCAGCACAACATTTTAACGCATCAAGCAGGAAGTTGGAATCGAGAAGGAAGCATTTAGCGTCGAACAAGTTTAACAAGGGAAGACCACTTTAGAAACTCGGGAGTTATTACGTATAAAGTACTATCTATGTGTCTAAGATAAAAAAGAAATTTAATAAACTTATTCTCACATTTCGAAAAATAAATACGTCACTGAACGAACACACATCTTTTTCCAAGTAAAGAAATCTTGCAACACGAAACGAGTGGAGGTGAGGTGAGGAGGCGGAGCGGAGGAGTACAAAACGTCAAATCAAATCGACCAGTTGCGAATGTTTGAGATATAGAAAAAAACGCCAATTGTCAGTCTCTTGAATAAAGTGAATCCGACCCGGTCCGATTCGCTATGAGGTTTTTTCGGTTTTGATTCGCTACCACGGAAAACGATATTCATAAATCATAGGGACGATTGTTTCTGTCATTCTCATGACGCCTTATATGGAGTAAAAGAGGAATATCATCGAAATATACCAACGAACTTCGACGTTCGCGGTATCGGGCGGTGCTTTTTAACCAACTTGCAAGAAAACGAGAGGTTCTCAATTTTTTTGTCTTGCGCGATTACAAACAAGACTTGACAATATTTATTCTCTTCATAATTATAATTAGTATAATGGTGGTTACAGTTCATAAATATATGTCTCTGAATTAGTGTAATGGTGAGCATACATAGAGCATATTGAATTGTAGACCGTGAGTGTTATACTTTTTTATATTCCTTGTAGTTAAGTCACGGTAAAGTATTGTAGATTGTTAAAGTAGAAAGGCGACCAATGTAACTCAAACAAACTCAGTTTTTTTTTTACATTACATCGACAATTCGACAATATGGCGGCAATATTCAAAGGTGATTCAAAGCGTACCTATCAGATGCCACAGTGTTAAGATTATTTTAACGTCGAATTAATTGTGGTCCAGCTATTCGCTGATTTACAGAAATGGAGGTCCTATCGGATGAAAGTATATGTGAAATAAAAGAAGTAAACTTTGGGGCAGTCCCCGTCGACACGGTTGTAGAAAAATCTATGTGGGTTGAAAATACTTCCAACGTGAGTGGGTTCCTTTTATGCTCATTTTTATTGAATTATTGTCCCTGAAGACTGAGGTGCCGTGATAAAAAAATTGACGGATGGCAAGCAGCGTCCGTGGAAACCGAATCAACAGCCTAGGTACTTCAGTTGCCAACTCGCCTGCTAAGCATGGCGACTATATGGCTTATTCTTCCGGCGACTATGATTATTAATCAGGAATTAGGCAGTTATTAAGTACCTAGTAGGAGTAGTAGGTAGACAACATAGGTTAGGTTGAGGAATAACTACTTCCTACTAACATTATAAATGTGAAAGTTAGAGGATATGTTCGGATGTTTGTTATTCAATTACGTGATAATGGCAGAACGGGTTTACATGAAACGTGGCGTACAGATAGACAAAGTATAATGCGTTCCCATGGGATCTTAAACAGAAGAAGCCTCGGGCTGCTGTAAAATTCTAGAAGCTGTGGGTGCGGGAGATGGTCCTATCCTATGCATGTTTTTATTTTATTTCCACAAAAATAATGGGAGGTTGGTATTTAAATACATATATAACCATGTATCTAACTCAACGCTGTTAAATAGATCATTCTATCTTTTAGAAACCTTTGACTTACCGCGTTTCACTGATCTATGTAATTAATACTGTGGACCATGTATTCAAACTATCGGTGACGTCTGCTCCAGTCAAGCCAGGGGATAGGGTCGAGGTGCTGATTCTCTTCAAGCCTAAAGTTCCAGGACAGTCCTATACGGACTATTACATGATCGATGACACGGCTGGAAACACCTACAGGTTCACTGTATTTGGAACATCCATTGGTAAGTAATTACTTTATTCAACACATTCACTGTTAGGAGCCCGCTATATAGTTTCGTTTCTCTGTTCACAATCACAGCCACTTTTCCCTGTAGCTATAACTAGTAGCTATCCAGCAGGAAGTGTTATTGAAAATTTAGGGAATGTTCCTACTCCATGTGTAATATAAAGTAACTCGAGTGTAAGTGGGCATAATATTTTAATTTATATATCAATAATGGTATTGAAGCAATATTATGGAATAATGCCACTCCTATACACATAGATTTAGAGCATATCTTAAGCGTCTTACTTGAAAGAACTGAAATGTTTGGACCGCAGCACCAAGACACGTTGTGTTCCCGGCAAATGGAGGCACACCACAATCGAATAAAACCAGAGGACTGACTCTGTGTGTTCGCGCTCGTTTGAGGCTATTGAACTAGCGCCATCTATAGAGTTACTAATGCAACATGTCTCAATTCCATCCACACAGTTAGGAGCTAAAACAAAACTCATATTGCTTTAAAACAAAATCAAACTGTAATGAGCCGCCCGAACGTTAAAACAGAGATCATCAAACAAAATGTAAAGACATAAGATCTGACTCTACCTACTAACCCCATAAATGGTGTAAGCGTCCAAACCTGAAACTGAACAAAAACCATCTCCACTTCTCCACACCTTCGTAATATATTTAAAAATACGAACGAAAATCACTGACTCAGCTGAATCACTACATAAAACGAGGTAAAATAATACGAGTAGATGTCAGTTGCGTGTTCTTTTAGGTCCAGATGTAAGATTAAGCAAAAGGAAGCTAACATTTAATATTTGTAAAAATAATGTTGAGCAAAGGAGAGCAGTGGTAAATATTGTCAACAAGTCGGCAATGGAAACTACTTACCAGTGGCTAATGCCATTATCCGGGCAAGGATACTTCCAGGTACCTACATTTTTACTATTTACTCATATCCCAAGCGATCTTGGCCGTTTTCACTATACATTGAAAGTTTAGCGTTGCTCCGTTTCAAATTTGTTTTTATTACCTACTCATAGACATACCATTATTTCTCCTAGTTAATACTATATATATTTATGGTTTGTTATATTAGATACTACCTACAGAGTATACCAACGTATTTGAATCTTCTAACGGTTTTTTTAAGCACTTAGATGGGAAGCGTAATGAAATTTAGAAAATACTTTGTATAAATTGCAACACTCCGTTTCCTAGTAGAAAAAAGCCAAGGCACCATGTCAAATGACGTTGCGTAATTTCATGTCGTCGGATGACACTGCTGGAACGTGTTGCAGGACATCTTTATCGGACCCTTTGAATTTAAGGCTCGAGTTCCATTTTATTTCTAGATAGGTACATAGGTACTTAATATCCTACGCTTGATCGTGTTGGTTTTAGATATCCACAGGTAACTGTGGATTGATAAGAGCATATGAAACGATACAGACTACTGTGTTATTTACCGGAACAGCGCTTGGCGTTCATGCAGTTGAGTTGGTCTTGTTAGTCTTGCATCAGGTAAAATCTGTTCTTACCTTCTTAATAATGGACTATTAAGTACTATGATCAGCGTTAAGTGGTTTATTGTAAATATAAATTGTATTACTTTCAGGCTCCCCAATTTATTAATATGATAGCGACCATATTTTTAGCTGGTAACCCCATGTTCACAATACCTAACCACGTTTTCGAAAAGGATTTCAAACGCAAAAACCGCTACGCTCACCTGATGGAGAACAGTCTTAATCGCTTGTGTTATATACCTTCAGCGTCGGTGTTCGATAAATACCTAGACTTTGGGGTGGGAAGTGTGAGTGATATCACGAGGAACATATCCCAGACTCTGTGTGTAACAAATCACGAAGAGGCGGAAGGCTTTATGCAGTGGATTCCAGGTTTGAAGCCGGAAAAAATGTTGGGTCAACCGTGGCCTCACCTTGATACACAGTTGCCCTCGTCTTAGTTTCTCCTTCCCGAGTTGTATGGGATTTGGGGGACCTACTCGTAGCCAGCTTATCGTATGAAAATGCGTGGACAATTTTTTTCTATCCCGATGGGAAATAAAAAGCTTAGTATAATACTTAGTTTGTCATGTAAGTTGGCAACTTGGCTCAAGCCGCCTTTAAGCACTCTGATTTCAGTTAACGACTTAACGAATGCTGAATGGAAATGATGGTTGCCATTTCATCGCACTTTACATTAGCATAGTTACGTTATTGTTAAAACATGACAGATATGGTGACGGATGACAAAAACCCAACATCTTAGACTAGCTGATGTAGATGACATGCGAGATCCACTGTTATCTACGTTAAGGCTTACGGTTGGCCCAACGTGTATGGCAGCATTTACATACTATTGCCAATATGATTTATGTAATGTCTCACGTTTTGTACATATTTTTGTGAATAAACTTTATGATTATGATTATGATAATATTGATAATATAGGTCATATGATTAAGGCCAGTATTACTATCTAATAAAGTAGGTATTTATGATTTAAACTCTTGCAGATCCTGATAACATATTTCTAATAGACCCAATATCATCAATAATACCACCAAAAGAATCAAGATTATTTACTGTCAGGTTCAGGTTTGTACATATTTATACGATTTTGCTTTGACTTGCATAACTAAGTTTAAAGGACCCTGCCCAAAACTCGCTTTTGTTATTAAGTGACATGAGTATTTGACGAAACAGTGGGGCTTATAAAGTAGTTATTTGTTATACAAGGGGGCAAAGTTTGTGTTTACCTTCGATTCCGGTTCGTTATAACCAAATGTCAAAATGTCCTATGAGATATTTGACCAAATCTCAAATTGTCTTGATTCAAAAATGCCTAAATTCCCAAATTAACTTTAGTTTCAATACAATAAAATGTCATGTTAAAGAATAAAACAATTATTTCTGAGCTAGTGAGGTGAAAAGGTCTTCATCTATAAAATATTTATTTAGGCTTTATGTAGTTTGATGTAAGAACATGAAATGGGATAACTTCAAAATAGCTATGAGCTAGCTAACTATTTATTTTAGTCAAATTCTTTCTTATGGACGTGTTTATTAGAGATGCAACGAATAGTACTGGATACCGAATATTCGGCGGTACCATTGATTGATATCTATCTGGCTATCCGGCCAGAAATGTTACCAAGATTTAAGTAAATTCTGTGCAAGTTGCAATCTGTTTCTCGCTTTAGGCAGTATATGATAGATATTGTGCTAAATCTGCACGCAGTGTATAGATAATTACGGATATTGCAGTGCGTTAGTTTTCATGGTAAATGTTAAAAATAATTTTATAGCGCGTTTAATCAGTTTGACTTTTGAAATGGTTTGTTTGTATTTAGTGATTTTTTTACACTTCATTTACCGTTACTTATGTCTTAACGTCCCTATTATCCGGTATCCGGCCGAATATTACGCCACTATCCAGTATTCGGTCGAATAGTAAAATTTTGGCCGGATAGTCTGGGAAACGAATAGTGGCCGGATATCCGTTGCGTCTCTAGTGTTTATAATTTTAGGCCTAAGATTGAAGAAGAAGTGTACGGTTATCTAATGTGCGGCGATATCCAGTACGAGAGTTATAACAGCGACTCTGACCAGCTGAAGGTCAAACACACGTGGTTTAGGATATCTTGCATTGGAAACACGTGGTCTCACTGCACGGAATGGGCGACAGAATTGGATTGTCCTACTGAAGTATGTGTTGATATTGCTTCTCGACATTCCAAAAGACTTGTTTCCATTTTTTCATGTTTTATCACGATGTCCAAGACGAATGCAAAACAATTAGGCATGCAATGCTCTTATTCTCGTCCTTATTATCATTCATTTTCAGATTATTTTAAGAAACTAATTTATTTACTTTTTTATTCTGATCTAGATGCAAATTACAAATTTACACATGTTTAAACAAAATAACACATTGATAGACCATTTTAATCATATGTGTCATTATCTAGGAAAAGGGACCTTATTGTCAATGGCACTTACGTCGAATCGCGTCGCGTTTGCATTGTATCGTCTTGAACAACGACATAAGCGCCATCGACAATAAGGTCCCTTTTCATAGATAAGGTCACTTATACGAGTATACAGGTAAGTAGGTAGTAATAGTTAGATGCCTCCCCCGATTTCTATCGCATAGATAGTGGTTACAAAAACGTGTTTTCTGTCAGTCTGTAAGTTACACGATTGTTTTATTTGTTCAGGTCTAAAAACATGATTTTTTTGTTTATTTATTCTCCGAAGCGGTTATTAATCTTGCTATTCCCGTAATAAACTTGATATTTTTTAGCTGATTCTGCCACCCACTGTTCCAAACAGAACCGCTTATGGAAACTTTATGCTTTCAAATAGGCTTGAAACTGCAATGTACTATAAATTTGAAGCCCCGGAAAGAACGTGAGTTTGATTTGACTAATACAAAAATGGTACGAGTAAAATTGATTGCAATGATTTTCATTTGTTTGGTTTGCTTTACAAGATTTTATAGTAGATGGATTGTAGCTGTTATTTATTACGAGGAAAAATTCATCGGTCTTTGCACATCAAACTGCCGGGATTTTGATCAGATCATCAGATGAGGAAATCATCACGATTTATTCATATTGTTTGAAACAGGAACTTTGTGGTCATGCCAATGTGCGGCGTAGTGCCAGGAAGAGGATGGCAGATCATAACCGTAGCCTTAGAACCTAAGACATTAGGGAACTTCTACGAAACATGGGACTTGAAGATCAACAGGGGTCATAAGGTAAATATGATTAGTAGAAGTACCTAATATGCCAAAGCAGTTATTCATTGTACTATTTGACGCTAGTCACGTGGATTTAGATTATGATATTAACAAACTAGTAATGAAATTCACATTAGGTTTAATTATTACATTACATCTGATGTGCTCCTGGTTGATCAGAATTTCATACTAAATCGCTTTTACTCTTGCAACTCTTTCTCAGTTGCTTTCCAATTTAGGTAGAGGCACCAATGATTGACGGTTTAAGTTAACAGGTGACAGTGATGGACACTTAATACTTGTATAAGTCAAAGTCCGTAATCCGTATGGTTGACTTTTATGTATGGACCTTATTTCTCTATAATAAGAGAACGTCCATAATGTGTCCTAGGTAGTCCATTATACTCGTAGGTGCGTTGCTTGTTTAGCCCCGACTTACATGGAATTCTTTATCGGTTCCGACACAGTACTAAATGTATTGCCTAATTCTATCCCTTCATATTTAGGCCTTCATACGTCTTACTGGAAGCGCTGAAAGCAGTGTAATAGAACTGATGTCGCACGGATACAACCCGGACACGCACGCGGTATACGAATTCCCGCCTACAATAACAGGATGCACCAACTACAGCACGGCGTATCTTCACAACATTACCCGGATGAGCATACAGTTTGTGGTTTTGGTCAAAACGCTTATTATCATAATTTGTTATTTGTTGCTAATTGAAGATGTGTATCAACTCTCAAATCATAGTGGCTCGTTTTGTACCTCTCTCGTTTTCTGCACACTAAGTAAAATGTAAAAATAATTGGTAAATTTAGGTTGTACATACTTTACAGCGGGTATTTTTATAGGTTGCATACGATTTATTAATAACATACGGTATTTATACAAATTCATACCGCCAAAATAGAAATTGTACTTTTTTTTATAAATGGTAAGCAAGGTTCTACTCACGTTTATTTAAATAGTCAGTCGCGCGACATATTTCGGAGAACATAGGCCTCCATTTCAAGCACTACGAATTCTGAGTGTCCGTTTGAAGAAGATGGACTGCAGCAACTCCGCGCTGGCAGATCACGCTCCCGAAGCGGGCCCGTCCCATTTCATTCGATTCGATAAAGCACGGCTGCTGTGCCCTTACCATGAGTTGTGACACTGAGGTTTTCGATAACGAGTAGGTATCAAGTTTACTATCTGTGCATCTCGCTTGTACTATTTTAGTGCGAACGAGATACACAGATAGTAAACTCGATACTCGTTGTCGAAAACCTCAGTGTCACAACACATGGTAAGGGTACAGGTGCGTGAAAAATGTTACGTACCACGTAAAATACGCGAAGCAATTCAGATCGGGCGTCGTCCAAATGTTAATAATAATGGTAGCTGACCTGTGCCACCAGCATGGAAGCCTGCCATCTATCGTCAAAACCTCATGCTGTGTCGTGAGTTCTGACAGTTTAGTGGACACAATAAGTTCTGTGTGCTTAGAGCCAGTGATAGTGGACGCATCTGCGTCCTAGCACAACAATGGCTCCGGTGTCGGACCGCCGTCGACCGCCGTCGGTTTTGACATCAAGAGCGGCGCGGACAGCGCGACACCCGTTAGTGCGTGCGGCGACGCGAGCGGCGAACCGAACGGACACCCGGCACAATTATTGCTTGAAAATGATTCTTCGAAACATGTCGCGCGAGTGACTAAATAATCTTGGGTAGAGCCGTGATTATCATTTATAAAATATTACAATGTCTCACGAAAGTTTTAATACAAAAAGAAATTATGAAATTTACTAAATAAGATGGAAATAGACGAACGAACTAACAAATTACTTAGATCGCGGTAGGCCATCTGTTCTCAATTATCTCATTAGACAGGCCGGTGTAAAAAAAACGTTAATTTTTATAAATAATTATTCTAATCATCAGCATAAGAATATTAAACTCCGTGCCATGGCTCGGCGCGGACGATGGCGGGTCAATTGTGATACCACCGAAGGAGATATTATGTTACCATTGGTGGTTCTTTCCGGACGAGGCCGATAAAGTTTACAAGACTACTGTCACGTGCTCCTGCGTCGTCGTAATTGATGGCAGGTAATTCTTGGCCTCAATAAAGTGGTACAGTCAGCGTCAAATAGTGGCAATCAGTGTCCAAATATATCGATACAGATCTTTATTTGTATAGGAGTAAGAATGTGTTAAGATATATTTGGTCATACTGACTGCAACTAACTATATGATGCTAACCGTACATGCGATTTTACTTACAACAGACTTATGACCAGCTTCAAAGCTAAGAACCAAAACATTTTCCAGGAAACTTAAAAACACTTCTAGCATAATAAGTATCGGTATGTAGGATAGTAAATGTAGGTTCGGTTTAAATATATAAACATTTTTTTTAGACCAGTTGGTGAACCAAAAGAGATATTTATCGAAATAACTGGATTTTCGGAACTTCCCGACTTGAGAGTGAGTTTTTCGTATATTTTACAATACAATAGCGTTACAATAGACAACTATTACATTGTGTTTATTACATTACATGGTGACCATAACTGCGAAATTTACAAACGGAACCTTTTCCAGGTATTACCCAAACTGAATAATCTTCATGATATAGTGGTGAAAGAGAGTGCTACACGCGCTATTACTATCTATAATTATTGTTCTTGTTTTTTCACGTCAAAGTTATATTACACAATTAACGGCATGGACGAAGATTGGAGCGGGGATATGATGGAAATCGACTCTGAAATCGTATGTGTTTTTATTGTGGTACTAATATTTTTGAAAGGAAATTAAAATATTTAGTTGGTTTAAACGTTTACATATCTGGATGGCTAATTTAAGGACGACTAAGTACATAATAAGTTGTAGGGCTCTAGAAGTACCTACCCATCCCTTTTTATGAAGTGACAGCACTAGTACTAAAAACCAGTATAATCCTCTTTTTATGATCTAAGTGAGTATATACAGATCATCCTTAAATATACATACTCGTACACTTTTTCATCTTATGAGTGTACACACAGCAACACTTAGCTGTACATCGGTGGACCTTATTATATAAGGCATAAGGTCCACCTATTTATAGGTAAGAGTGTTGCTGTGTGTACCTACCCAATATCCTGGCTAAACTGTGTTTGCGTTTCTATTTACCTAACAATTCTAACAAATACTCTAACCATTTAAACTGTTATAATAGAATAGTCTAAAGCCGTCCAGTCACTGCGAAGTCATGTTGACGGTGACACCAGACGGGGCGGGGCCACGGCAGATCAACATATCCTACACGGTCCTGTACCGCAACGAGTTCGACCAGATAGAGGAGATTCAGCCCGTCACCAAGACTATTTGTATCGTTTGGTATGACGGAATCTATCCTAGCATCAAGGTAAAGCCTATCTATACGATTTTCATAGATTTTGTTAGGCAAAGTTGATTCTGAAACAATATTTTTACTTAAACTGTTCACAAGTTTACACACACTTCGAAACAAGAGCACATCACCTGTTCCGATCATGCTAACTGCAAGAAGAAAGTACCTATTATACTCCAGAATCAAAGTCAATGATTTTTCAGGTAAAGCGAACGATATCAATAAAATGCCCAGTGATATTGAGCAATCATTGTGTATGGAATATTACAAACGTGGATGAGTAAGTTCACCCTTTTGCTAATCTAAATGCATTTAGTGCAACTCCATATACAAGTAGCCAAATAAGTACATGACATACAAACATCTGATCAAGCAGATTGAGACTACTGAACATCTATATACAATATGGTCCACGTATGAAATTAAGCAAACATGATTTGGTGGCCTACGCGATGGTAGGATTTTTTATATTGGCCATTGATGTTACGTTCTGATAAGTATCTAGGTGCGAAAGAGATGCATACACTGATAGGCGAGAAAATGACAAGCATCATATTAAACTAAGAACAAATCAAATACTTTTTTTTATGAAATATTTTGATTTGCGTTGATATTTAAGTAGTAATACTACTATATAAATTAAAAGTTGAAATAGATTAAGTACATATACTTAAGAAAAAACGACGAGGACCTCCGGTGTTTGAGACGGGATTCGAACCCGCATCTCCAGCTATCGCGGTTGACGCCTTAACCAATACGCCGCCTTAATTCATAGATGGCAGCACCATCTCTCTAGCTATATCATAATCCCGAAAGGTATTCATATAGGAGGCGGAAACATGTAGTGTTTCACCTTAGAGCTGGTAAAACGGTGCCATAAACCGTTAAAAATAAAAAGATGACATATATGTGACTAATTTCGACGGGTTCCGCTGTGTACGGGTGGCCGAATTGGTTAAGGCGTCAGCCGCGATAGCTGGAGATGCGGGTTCGAATCCCGTCTCGAACACCGGAGGTCCTCGTCGTTTTTTCTTAAGTATAGGTATGTTATCTATTTCAAATTTTAAGCATCATATTTTTTATTTAACCTGACTTAGGCTCTATAAACTGTTCGGCTTATTGGAGCGACGAGGCAGTGTGGGATAGACTGGGGAAAATCTAGGATAGTTCCGCACGATATTTGATTTGAGCATCATACGTGGACCTTGACTGCTAGGCAGACATTAATCTATCCCACAACGCAGATTCAATAAAGCATTAATGGACTGTCGGCCAAACAAGCCTTTGAATGTGAACCTGCACGCTCCCGACCTGTGCGCGCGCCCCGGCGAGGTCGAACTCATCTTCGTGATCGGTTGCGTGTACGACGTGCCTGTGGCCTGGAGCTTGCGCAGAGAGAAGATATGTGACTGTGCTATGATCGAGGTCCAGAAAGGAATATCGACGTATGAAATGCGACATAACTGCATGCACAGAACTTTGGTCGAGTTGACGCCTACGAATGGGATTGTTTCGGTGAGCATGTTACTCTACATGTTTGACGTCGCTGTCAGAGGTTTATACGTAATTCAATTATGGCGGCCAAGAGAAAGTTAGTAAAGTGCAATCCAAAGAACATTCATGGAAAATTATAAGAGAATTATTATTTACATGTCTTACTTATCTAAAGTAGAAGCTGATCATTATTATGTAGGTGTAGGTGGGTAGTTCTCCACAAACGTCATGTCGTCTTGCGATTATTTCTGAACGTAAAGAAGAAACTTCGTAAATTCCGATTAATTCAAAACTAAGCACAAGTATTGTTACAAGAATTATTCAAAAGTTGTGTAGTTTTACATTATTTAACAAAATATTTACGAATCCGACAATGACTTTGTGGAGAACTGGTAGATCTGACAAATGGTAGCGAAACATCTTTTAACACAGCGTAGATATGCTTAGCAACAAAAGTGTTATATTGAATACACTCAATTTAAAAGTGTGTTATTTCATTATCCAAATTTCAGACCGGCAATCCTGCGCTCTTGCATCTGAAGTTTAATTACCTGTTCGAAGGCCTCAACACGCTATGTTACGTGTTAACGTTGCCCAATCAAAGGTCGTTGAATTTGTACATTCACGTTTTTGCGAATGTCATAACCAAGGGTATACTAACTCCTTTACGGAGACCAGCTATTGACACGAGTGATTATTTGGCTGTGCTGGAGTGTGGGAAAGTCCCTATAAATAATTTTGATCCAGTTATAAGAGTAAGTCAAGGTCTATAACATTAATATTTTCTAAGTAGGTAGATACCTATTGTGCTCTCTGATTATGGATGTACATGATAATATCGGGTGTATGAACTGAAGGAAATGAAGAGCTCTGCGACAGTTAGTGTCCAATGAACCAGAAACCGTGACCATAGAGTATAATGATAGTAGAGACCGTGACAGATCATTAGTAAGGAAAATAAATGAATAAAACTGCTCATCATCTTCCTCGCTTTGTCCCGGCATTTGCCAGGGCTCATGGGAGCCTGGGGTCCGTTTGACAAGTAATGATTAGTTACTAATCCCAAAACTATGCCAAAGCCCAGGCACTAGTTTTACGAAAGCGACTGCCATCTGACCTTCTAACCCAAAGGGGGAACTAGGTCTTATTGGGATTAGTCAGGTTTGATCACGATGTTATCCTTCACCGAAAAGCGACTAGTAAATATCAAATGATATTTCGTACACAAGTTCCGAAAAAAGATGGGTTTTGATACCCTAATGACACGCGTTGTAGGAAGGCACAACATGATTTATTTACAATATATAATTGCAGATTATATGGTTCTATAACCCAACGGACGTGTTTTCAACGTGGAGGCTCCTACGAGGGAACACGACCAGCCGAGACCTGGTGATCAAGTGTCTCCTGTATTTCGCCGAGGTCCCACCGTTGGGAAAGTTAGCGATCCCGTTTGCATTTATGCCAACCGAAATGGTGGACTATGAAGTAAATCTTTTCCGTTTATTTTGTGTGTAGCCCTACTTACCCTCTAGTTTTATTGGCCACTTTAATTGCCGTTACATTATATTTATCTATGGAAGGGTCCATAGATGATATAATGTAATGGCAATTGACAATACCCGGGGGTGTATTGTCCCTAAACTACGTTCAGAAACCTGCGGGCGACGGGCTGCCTCGTCACATAGAGCGGTGGAACATACAGCGATTGCCAACCCGCCTGCCAAGCGTGGCGATTATGGCTCATTAAACAAATATTTAAATTTTATAAATGTTTTATCAACAGGCCGTCTTCTCGTGCTCTTTTGGTTATGACACGACTAAAATATTGGTTAAAGGCCAGGGTGGTTTACCGAACTTTGAAGAGACAAGACTCGACATACCATTGTACGTTGAAAAAGTCATAAGGTCTGCGTACAGAAAAGAAGTAGTAAGTTACTAAGATACGTATTTACAAAGATTAGTAGGTAAATATTTATTCATGAACACTTAGGCTATGGCGGATCCTCGGCACTAGTCGAACGACTGATATAAAAAAAATTAAGTCACATGTACATTAAATAAATTATAATGTTACAGGTATTTTTGTCTCTGGAACATAGGACCATTCCAATAATACCTACGCATTCATTGACCAGAGACACATTCGCAATCTGCAATGACACGGACCACATGATTCGATTTATTTGGCTACCGTAAGTTCGATGGTATTTCAAATAAGAATTCATTTCTCATTTCTCATGTTCGGAAGTAGTTTAATTCGTATCTTGATAATATAGCGGTGACAAGAAGGAATAAATCTACTTATACTGCCAAATATATAATGAACGGTGATTAATCAAACTTATCTATGAAAAAAATAATTAAAATGTAAAAAAATGAGTTATTAGCTAGCGCACCTACAGTTTTGTTCATAAAGCGTGAGTGGAGAACAGAGCAACTGCGTTTGCATCGCGACAGAAGCGCGACTGTATCGCGTTTGCATCGTGACAGAAGCGCGACTGTGTCGCGTTTGCATCGCGACTGCATCGTGGTTCGTGGGCCAGGGTGCACAGCCAGCGACCGCATCGCGACTGTATCGGTTTGAACGCGCGATTGTATCGTGACTGCATCGCTGCAAAAAGTCGCCGTGGGCGACGGGCCCTAAGATAACGCAATTTTTATTTTTATACATTTTATTTTTTATTTTTTTACTTTTGAAGGATATTATTCTATTAAAACAGCTTTTATAATATATATAAATGTAAAGTTAGATAAATTTCTTTTCAAACTAGCATAAATCACAAATAATATATTCTTGACAATTATGATAGTTTATATAATAAACCGTTACAATATCCAGAAACAGCTGTTATAAGTAACAGGTAAATTACAAAACACAAAAAAAAAGATTTCAAATGTTTTGTCTGATTTCAGCGAAATTAAGAGCATTCAATTGCAAGTTGTTTCTGGAGTTGGAAAAACATATTTTGTACCATATCAAAAATTACATCCTATATAATAAACATACATGTAGGTACCTACTGAATAGACTAATCTTATTTTAGGGAAAGAATTGCAAATATCGTAAACGTGGTAATGACGCCGTGTTGGGGAGTCGTCCATCCAAAAAGCTCTGAGTGGATTACTATGACGGTGTACACATTGCAAGAGCCTGCTACGTTCACGTAAGTTAATCTTACTGCAATTACGTTCATTATGATGTTTAATAATGATCCAGATTTGACATTGAGTTGTACCAAAAAACATTACGACCCAAATTGCCTACGACTACAAGCAAGTGCGATAAAAACTTATTTATGTAAGCCCGATAGAAGCTCTGGCGTCAGAATGTTAATTTATAGCAATATAGCACACAATGCCATTTTTTTTTATTAAAAAATATTACTTTTAATGGTAAATACTTGAACCAGCGTGCTACACCTTCGACCTCGTCAACACTTACCATCAGGTGGTGTGATTGAGGTCAAACGCTGGTCAGTCTTGTATAAAAAATAACTTATTGTCTAGACCTAAATATTGCTATATAGGCACCACTAGGATTAATATTGATTAATTCAACAGACTACCTTTGTTTATCGGAAATTTCAGCACAACAGTCGCGTGCGAATTACTGGATTTGACCGAACGCAGACGCTACCAACAAAATGAAATGCTCCGAAGAAATAAAATGGAAAAATGTAATCAAGAATTCATAATCACTGAGGAAGGATATTTTCGACCTGTAAGCTTAATACTGAAAACAAAAAATGCTGAGTACAGTCGCCATCAGTTATATCGGAGCTGTGGTCACAAATATCGGAACAACGCCTCTATTGTCAATGCAATAAAGCGCATGTTTCGATATTTGTGACCACCTCCACAGCTCCGATATATCTCATGGCGACTGTACTCAGTCATGGTGACAGAAGCAATTTGACAGACATATCACTAGGTAGCTCTAACTGACGTGATATTGATGTCGTGTCACCTAGTGAGAGACGTTCCCACGTCGGGCGTAGAGCGGCGTCGGCCGAGACGACGATGCTAGCCGTGTTTGTTTCTCTCTTACTGCCTGTACATGGATGTTTTTACGACCGGCTTTAGTCGAATCCGCGTCGACTGGTTTGAGAAGACTTAAGGGTCTTAAGCACCCCCGTTTACCCTGGACCACCTCTCACGATTCGATCGGCTTCTGCGATTGTCGTAATAGATGCGGCGTCATTCTGCCGACTTAGTAATGCTCTTTATATAGATAAGAAAACCATTTGGTTGATAATAAGATTTGAGAATGAGAATTAGTTTGTAGCGTAGTTACCTAACTAATTAATAAACTATCAAGTAAATTCGATATTTACGATTTTCTAGGGCATCAACGATGAACCGCCATACGTGCTTGACATAGAGAAGCCACAGCCGTTTTACTTATCCCTCTCTATATCGATATCGTCTAAAGGCCAACGCGACGGTTTTCCCAGGATGCTTTTGAAACAAATGTGGGAGCAGGTATTATATACCAACAACATTATAGTCATAGTTCCTTAACTTAAAATTTACGTAACTAATCCCTTTGGATTAGTTACGTAAATTTTATTTTTCTTTACTTCCGGCTGCATGGCTTCAGTTATACAAAATAAACTTCCTAACTATGAACAATCAATAGTTTAACTATAGAACAAAATAGTACCTATGTGTGTTTTTTTTGTCGAGGCAAATTATTTAAATAAGAAAGTTTATACAAGTAACGTAATAAGAATAGAAAAGTTTAATGAAGGAGGTATACTATTTTATTCGCCGGACGTTATCTATGTTTGTTCCCCGTTTTAAAGGCTATATCTGCTTATGCCAGACGGTCACTTATTGGCCCAAGTTAGTATCCCAGAAAAAAATGAGTGCTACTGTATCACAGATAATTTACACAAACTGAGTAAAAACGCTAATTACCCGAATAAAAACATTAAACCACCAACCATAACATAACAATTGTTTAAGACACCTCCCTACGATCTATTGTCATCGGAGCTCCATGACTACCGCGAAAAAGGACATTCTGCCAACAGTATGACTACTCTGGATATTATAAGAATTATAGACGGAATACTATGGTATGTACAGACTATTTTTTAAATACTTTTTTAACTTGGTCTATAATTTAATTTCAACGACTATTTCAGGGATTCTTTACATAGCAAAATGTTTAAAAACCAAATTGAATATTACGCCAAGGAATACATACCGACGTATTCCCATTTAGTAAATGCCGTTAAAAGTAAGGAGAAATCAAAATTAAGCAGACGGTAAGTAGTTTTAATAAACTAAATCACTTGTCTCTAAAATAGTTCTTAACACGTTCACAGTCCAGTGCCCCATGTATGGGTCGCGACGAACTATCTTCCCGCATCCGTGCCCCGTACATGGGTCAGTATAGCCAATGGGTCACTATGAAAGTAGTTTGCTTAGACGTACGAGAAAATCGGAACATTTTGTATGGGGACTGTGAACGTGTTAAAAAACACATAAATTCGTAGAATACCGCGAGATAAGGCTTACACACGTATCTTATAAAAAAACAATATACCTATGTTTCATTCTAAACTTTTTTTAGAGTGACATCTGGAATTTGCGACGCCATTGTGAACAAAGCCATCTACCACGTGTAGGGGAGATTAGTCCAAAACCGGGTATGTGGGTAAAACCGGGACATGGCTGTTTAGTTACTTGTACAGTTTCAAATTTACCCGCTCTCGAGTCACTGCTGTCAGCCATCTTGGTTAGTTTGTCAACAAAAGTTAAAAGGCGTGTGTGCCGGCGTATTAAAATAAATGCAGAAAATAGTTTTTAAGGGTGTGTGATGTAATATTCCATAAAAATCGTAATCACACGAATGATTTGTATCTAGAGGTAAGTACAATAAGTATTTTTTATGCTATTAGGCATGTATTAAGGTTTACTAAACAATGTTTCGATTGTTACTGCATCATGATTTTAGGTTAGTAGATTTTTTAATCTCTCGTATGTCCGTTTGGGTCATAACCGTACGGGGTAATACCAGGTAGTACCCGGTAGTACCCGGTTTTGTACAAGTGTCTTTTTTTTGTGTAATGTGTTTTTACAACTAAATTTTATTAAAGTTCTAAAGAAAATGGCTCGACATTATAAAATAACAAGAAACCGAGGCCAGTTATCATTGCTAAGGGACAAAACCGGGTATGGATGCTTGTCTAAAACCGGGTATACCCGGCTTTGGACTAACCATGGGGCAATACCGTAAAAAATAAACATTTAAAAGTTGATTATTTTTGCTTCGTGTGTTAATAAAAGCAGTGATCTCGCCTAATAAATATGTTGTTAATGAGGTAAATTAAAAAGAGAATAATATAGATCGTTGATTTTACTAAAAAACTAAAAAATATCGAATACTTTCCTTAACGTCCCGATTTTACCCCACTTTCCCCTACAACCTTAACCCGAAGCACGAAATATCCATTTTCGAAGCAGAGGAATGAGATTTTCAATGACCGTTTAAATTTGGCGTATTTTATCGAATGTTTCTTAATTCTATGAATAAAGCTTACTTATTTCAAAAATAATCATTTTATTAATTAATCATTCAACAAATTATCCTTATACTACATATCACAATTAACAGGAATGGGTCAAAAGTCAAAACAAATAAAAAAGTCAGATACCTTAAAGTACCTTAAAAAGGCGTATCAGTCAAGAATCTTCTCCAATTTAAGTTGAATCTTATTTGGTTTCGTCGAAGGGATCACGGTGACCCTTACGCGGTCGCCCAGTTTTGGAGTTTGGTTGCCGCCTAGCTTGCTTTTGTGAATGAGACCGTTGTCTTTGAAGCCGCAGTCTACGAAGCAACCGAATGGAACCACGTTGCGGACGACACCTGAAATGAATGGTAATGAGAATGTACTATGTTGAACGGGATCAAACCACTTCAAACCACTGCCAAGGGTAGATAGTGTTTAAAAAAAATATCCGATTTATATACAGAGTGATACGTGGGTCGTGAGCCGAACCATTTTTTTTACTGTGTAACTGGTCAATATTTTTAATTTTTTCTTATTTGTCTAGTAAATTGAATGGAACTAAATAATAATAAATCATGGTCATTCTATGAATTATGACTGAAGACTTTTTCACTTACCATCTGAAAAATTATTGTAATTTTTGGGATAAAAAATTCATAGCTTCAGGAAATCATGAGTACCTACATATATATGAATCCCATATCATGTATTGTTTTCTTTCTTCACGACTGAGAAAGCAACCTATATAAGGTAAACATCCTAGTGCTCGACATTCTAATGCCCAATAGTGGAACAGTTGTCACCTTTATTTCTAATGACTTACGTTCGAAGATGACATATATACTCAACAGTACCTATCGAGCATCCAGATGTTCACCTTACACCTAAAAGTTCTGACTGACTGACTCTAACCAACACCCAATTGAAACCATTGTATGTACATGAAAGCACAACAGTGTTTATATAAAGCAAGCAAACCCCTAAAGAAGGATTTTCATAAATTCAATTTCTAAGAGAATGAATTCGGGGTTAAAACTTTTTATAGCGGTGTAAAATATACCAGCGTTGTTTTACAAGCTGCGACTACTGCGACTAGATGTAGCAAATGCGATTATTGAATGAAAACGACATTAAATCTGCGAAAAGATCATTCAACCGTACGATCTGCAAATTTAAGCACAGGCGTATGAGTACAAATGTTAAATGAATGGCCTAAGTCTTACCTGTCACAGTTTGTCCTTCCGTCAGCTCATCGGTTGCCTCAACAGCCATAGAGTACACAGGCTTGCAGAAAACTATAAACTTGTCCTCGTGAGGTTTCTGTTTAAACGCGTTCACTATAAGCTCGAGAGTGCCCGCATCAGTCTTTAATTCTTTACTAAGGGAGTTGATGTCGAGGTTTGACGTTTTTCTTTCAACTAGTATAGGGAAATGCGATTGGGTGAGTTGTTGGATGTCAATGTTTATCTTCTTCGCGAATCTGAAAACGGTTTCAATGGTAAAGGGCAAATACTGACAAATACATTGGACGCGTTGCCACCGATAGGTAAATAGTATGTTGAATTGGTGAACTTTATTGTAGGGAATACCATCAAAACCCAAATTTAATGCAATAATCAATACTGGGTGCAGCGTAAGCAGTAAGTGGTGGATAAACTTACAATTTCGCAACACCATAACTTTCCGGGTGAATAATGGTAGAATCCAGAGGCTCGCTCCCGCAGAGGACTTTTAGAAAGCCGGCGCATTGTTGGAAGGTAATCTTCCCGATGCCTGATACTTTGAGTATTTCAGCCCTCGTCGTAAATCCTCCGTTTTCTTTGCGGTAGGCGATAATTTTTTTAGCTCGTCCTTCGTTCAACCCTGATATTCGTCTGAAAATAAACGTTAGAGAATTTCAGCACACGAAAGTACAGTTGTATATGGCGCAGCATTGCCAATCAGTAAGTACTACATCAAGTTAGCGTTTGTGGTTACTGGGTTATCAAACAGTATCCGTATTTTGTTCTAACCCGTACATTGGAGTGTCAAATTAAACCTTAACGCATTCACTGCCACCAACGCACATGTGCGTTCAGTTCGTGCACACATTCGGAGGGGGTGGCAGCGAATATGTTAACTAACCTAACTACATATATTGCACTTGTATAGGTACGCATACCTATTCGTGTAATGGCATCAATCGATATTAAGCAGATTGCTAAGTAACTAAGCACTATAGTAACATAATTTTCTATGGTCTATTTTCGAATCGCGTAATAAGTCAGATAGGTACCTCAACAAGGCCAGCGAAGCTGTATTGATGTCGACGCCAACTAAGCTAACGATCTTTTCAACGGCACAGTCCAAAGCCGTATCCAACAACTTTGACGGAATATCGTGCTGGTAAAGTCCAATGCCTAGGTTTTTCGGGTCTACCTGAAAGTAGTCATCAAAGTTTTAAGAGAAATACCCAAGCAGCAAAATTTCCTCCTGTAAATAACCTAAGACCGTGAAATTTTCAGTCCTATAGAACTCCCAAAAACGTTTATAAAACCACAATTGGGCGCTTTTTATAGGATTAAATAAACCTATAGTCGTTTTATTACAGTCTTATAAAGTGCAATTCAGTTTTAATATCGTCATATTAAATGCTCTTGCAGGATAAGTTGCTCCTATAAGTGTCTAGTAAACGCAACTAACAAGCACAATTAGTCTTATAACGGTCTGGTGCATGCTGGTAATGGAGTAATCATTCCTATAGTGGCCAGTGGCTTATCTCCCGTGGTGACGTGTATGTTTGTGCTCTAATAAAATAAAACTAAACTGGAAAAGGGTATAAGTAAATGTGCTTATTGTATCATAATTATAGTATATAAAAGGAATTGTTATTAACAGTGATTGAGAAGTGAATTAGAAAAATAAAACTTGCAAAATAAATTTTATTGATAAAGTAATAATCATAGAGACACATATTTTAACGCCCCCTTTTAAAAATACATAATAAAGATCTGCTTATTAATTATTTACTGGTTAAGTAGTACAAAGTGCTGACACTTGCCATTGCCATTGTGGATTTTCAGATCGCCTCCTTTAACAGTTAGTATCAGAACGTTAATAATACCATTCATACTAAGCCAGTGCTGTTATAAGACAAAAATTCCTGCCATTTTTATTTTTATTTAGGCCACTTGTTTCAATCACTCTTATAATGACAAGCATAAAACCCTTATAAGCCCAAAATTACGTATAATTATCAAACTTAATGCTAGTTTCATGCTAGTGATCTATTAGAAGTAACCATCAAGTCAGATCAGTCATGTAATTTTTTTGACCTATAAGGAGTAAAATCAATAGCCTTTATAGGATTAATTGTCCCATTACAGATAGATATAAAACCTTAATAGGAGTAGCGGTTCTTATTAAATGCTTTTATAGGATTAAAATATGCGTACTTATAACAGCTGTATAAAATGTATTTATAAGACTATTTGTGTTTGTAAGGGTCATATAAATTTATCCTATAAACGCTTTTAAGACTAAATTATAGGATCAATTCGTCTGAGGATCAAATCGTCTTGTATGATGTTGTTATAAGATTATTGGTCAAAAACGTGACTATTATAAGACTTCTATGAGAGCTCCGAGCCGGTAGGTCGTGTCAAAAACGTTTAAAACTACAATAAGAGGTATTAGTCTTATAATTTTTTCTAATAGGAGAATTTTGCTACTTGGGTAAGTATAATATAAGAAGTAAAGTACTCGCTTACCTACGTAAATAGCCCTTTTGAACTCTAAATAGATTATTGTAGGCGTAAGGCCCATATCGGGATGGGCTTTAGTGCCAGAGACATCTGTTGTCGAGTATTCAGATATTCAACCCGATCGATCAGTATCAGACAAAAGGTTCGTTAAAGCAATAATAATGTGATCGCGAACGGATCGCGACATAAAAACAAAAAGCATATATAATATTGTCTTCGGTTGCCGCGATAATTACTCATGAAATAAAACAACTAAAACGGATTAAATCGATTGAGTCCACCCGATGACCACGAACGCTGCTAAAGGGTTCGAAACGTCGGGATGAAGTTTAAATTAGTATACGCGATTTAATCCGTTTTAGTTGTTTTATTTCAAAAAGCATATATTTACGATGAAACATTATTTTTTTGTCTTCTCATTAAGAGTAAAATATATCAACCTTTATAAGCTCTCCTAGGGGATCCAGTACTCTCCTTGCAATTGATAACGCCGATATGAGGTTAGGGTCCATATTTGGGTACTCCTAAAAGACGAAATGAGTATTATTATTCGTCATTTATTTCAGCAGGTTGTGTCTTACCTCAAAAAATCCAACACGCATATTAATTATGAACCTGTTTTATCTATACACAGTATAAAACCAAGTCGTATTTCACACGGACTTGGTATGCATACCAAGCTAATCTTTTAAACTATGCAAAACATTTTAATCCAGTTTATATGAAGGCTGATTCAAGGGTTAGATGTAGACTTATGCATGATAATAACACATGTCACAAACACGAAGGCGTCGAAAAACCAAGTAATGTGGCAATCGACACTAGAACAAAAATAGCGTAGGTACGTAACGTACCTACATGTAAGTTCTAATGTATGATTTCCATACCAGGGAAATTTATGGGCATCGACCTTATATGCCAAGGACACAATGCAACTGGAGTATGCCCGACTAACCAAGACGTATGGCAACCCCACGGTATCCACTACTTCTTATAATGTTATAAATATGATTTACCATCAACATGGTAAATCATGTTTATAAGATTTACCTTTTGGGCTTCCTTGCTAACAGAATAAATTGATGCTCCTTGTTCAGGCACAATGATGACAGGGATGTAGTCGGATATCCGGTGATACTTGAGCCAGGCTTCCGTTTCGCGACAGGCAGTGCCGTTTCCTAATCCAATTAATTCCACACTGAAAAAAAATTACCTATTTAAAGATTTTAGTTTTTCATTAAATATATCAAATATTTCATTAAATATAGCAATGGGCATCCCCATGGAGATACATCTATCTCCATAGTGGAAGTATGAAATCCTGACATGAAGTTGCGTGACTCATCATTGGAAGGACTAGGGCAGGCAACTGGTTAATCTATATATATGAACGTGAGTCCTGACTGACTGATCAACGCCGTGCCCAAATCGCTTAATCTAGATAGCTGATTTTTTCACAATAGGTAGTTTATGTACAATGAGGACCCACTAAGAAGGGATTTTCGGAAATCCCACCACTAAGGGGGGGGGGTGATAATTTGTATGGGAATTGTGTAAAATATAAAGCGAGAGACTTGAAATTTCTTTTTCTAATACAAGAAAAGTAATTTCAGCGTTTTTTGAAATGTATCCCCTAAGGGGTCAAAAAGGGCGCGGGCAAACAACATAAAAGCAACCAATGAGTCAAATCAATACTAGAAATAACTAAATGCTAGAAATATCCCAAACATATACAAGTTTATAAAATATTATAAGTGAATGTAGAACCTACATTAACGTTAGGTGGTTTCTTGGTTTAAACGTTAAGTAGCATGTCGAATATAACAGAAACAAAAACACTGTGTAGTAATTATTACATTTTAAACACAAAATCACTTAAAATTCGCATCACTTACTTGTGTTGGTCTAAAAGAGCTTTTAACTTAGTAGCAGCAGGATCAAAATACGTATTTTGTCTAAAATTCGGATATATTGTACACGCCTCTAACTTTTCTCCATCTGTGTCTATGATACCTATCTGAAACCAAACAAGAAGATCATAATATATTCCATTCAAATCCTGACCAAAATTATAAAAGACCTATGTCTGAATTAATATTAGTCTGGATTAATAAATATGTATTAATCTCATTCTTTTTTCATAATTAATATTAAATTAATATCGATCATACTAGCCTAGTTCAAATCTCCTTGGTGCATAAAGACACTATCACTAATAGCGTTCGTATTATTATTATTCAGCAGTATAGACTAAAGCTTTTCAAGGTGCAATAATAGAATTCTACTAACCCTGATATAAAAAAATATTTATTTGGATAGTCTTTATACACTTGCTTACTAAATCATATAACTTCAAATATTTAGACTGCTGTCAGTTAATATTTTTCTATACATACCTTGCAACCGGCTTTAAACCCAGGATCTAAACCAGCTATCCTCCTATTCTTTACTGGCTCAGTCAAAAGATATTTCTCCAGATTGGAGGTAAATATTTTTAAACCCTCTTTATGGGCCTCTGTGCTTAGGTCTGTCCTAACTTTTCTGGATAGCCAAGGTTTGATAAGTCGGTTATATGCATCTTCTAGACCTTTGTGTACCCAATAATTGCTCTTCCATAGAGTAATGCAAAACCTGACACATGTAATAGAAAACAGTTGCATGAAAATCATGACATATAATCTAGATCTAGGGAAGGTTTGCAACATCCGTGGGGATGGGAAAATAAGTATAGTTCATCATCATTATGTCAAGAAGTAAGTAAGATGTCCACTGCTGGACATAGAGGTCTCCCCCAAGGACGGGCAAGGTAACTGATCTGGTGCTGTTGCCTCCAATGACTTGTCATAATTATAGTTACCGGTCAAATATTACACTATTTTATTATTATCTAAAATTGAGTTTCCATTTTTCCGATACAAGGTAGTTGAAATGAATTTATATGATAGTGTGACGTTGTCTCTTTCAAACAAATAGTGTGAAGTAGATGCTAATATAATTAAACTAGTATAATCCATACCTTTCCAGCTTCTGATGAAACCAATCAGGGACAATTATTTTAACATTCAATATTTTCTCATCTTCTCCCCTATTAACAGCCAATGTTTGATGTGGTTTCACAAACTGTATGGGACATTTCCACTCAAAATACACTGCGTAAGTGTCAGGGTCAGATTTGGTATCCACTTTCATATTTTCTTTTTCCTTTGGTTTAGTTGAGCTTTTGGTGCGGGTGGTTTGAATAGAAAATTTGGTTTCCTCTTTTCTATAATTTTAAATAGATTTCGTAACATATTAATGATGTAGCTGTTTTTAATAATAATATAACTTAGAATTTACACTAATTATAGTTACACTATACAGTGTGTATTTTTCATACGGGCGTATATTGTAGTGGCGATTACTATTGGACCTCAAGAACTCATTTGCATTCATTTTGTTAAAAAAAATTGGTTATTTTAAAATTAAGCACGCAATGTATTCCATCCATAGTAATTAACGTACCTATGTGTCATGTCATGTCAGTATCACTTGCCATGTCATGGCATACATTGCTGCCTGGTCAGGTGTTATAACACTATTTATCAAAATTATTAACATAATACGAGTTGTATTACTGGGTACTGTATGTGGGCAACTTATACGCCCATATGAAATATACACACTGTATAACAGCCTAACTATATTTAAATAAAAACCAGGTATTAAATTGGATAATCAGAAAATAAGTAGTTATGTAAGTAAGCAAATTATATTATGTTGAAAGTTACTTACAACTTTCTCATCTGTTCAAGAACTCTTGTGTCCTTATAAATGATATCAGCAATGATATGTGTTATATGAGCCTCCACTTTGTCCACTGTAGACAATTCATCACTGCGATTGCATAGGGTCTGCAAATCAACATTCTCTCCATTCAGCAGTTTTATGGCATAGGGCTCCAAGCCTAGATTACGCGCTTTTTCTGCCAGTGACAAAGAGTGTGTTTTCAATGGGGCATACTGAAAAAAATTAAACGATGATTATGAAAAATAATAAAACAAGCTGTGTGTACAATAGTGATTTTTTTTAATTAGCTTCCTTTTACGTTTAATAGCTGTAATACAAAAATGATTGCCACTGATAATTCAAATTTAGAATAATTGCAATCATTGTTTAATTCCAATCAAAAAATTATTAAAGTTGTTTATAGTTTGTAGCAATCAAAGTGGATATCATATAAGCATATAACACTGACTGCTATACAAATAAATTGAACTAATATAATTGGCTCCTTTGTTACTCCTAATATAATTGGAATAATATTTGATACTGATTATACAAGCGGATTTAGGATCACTAAATTAATTACAAAAATATTGCAGGCAATATATATTTTCAGTTGAAATTTAGTCTAAATACCAAGAATGATTTTGAAATGTTCAAAAACATAATTAATATTTAATGGGATTAATATTCATGTTTAGAAAATATGTTGATGCTGATTTGTGGGCTTCCAAGCTGCATTGGAGGGAAGAGCAGGCCGCATCTCATGAAGGTCCTCTGTACCACCAGAGTACCTTCACATGACAACAGGATTTATATCTTACCACTAAATCAAGTTCGGATAAATTCCTGGCATTCAAAAGACTTCTTTGAACATCTGGTGTCAATTTCTTAGATTTCCTCAATGTTTCCATCACAGTTTTGGTTTTCTTTTTTAAAGTAGTAATGCTTTGGTAGCTCTCAAATATTTCCTGAAGCCTACAATAAAGTTTTTATTATGGAACTAGTCATAGTAAAAAAAATATATTTGATATCATATAAATAACCCTAAGTAAACATACCGATCTGGCCTTAAGTAGTCCACTTCAGTCTTTCTATATCTGCAAATGAAGGGCAAGGTACACCCTAGGTTTAAAAGAGAAACAAAACTTTTAGCCAAGTATAATGGCACCTTCTCCACTTGCGAGAGCACCTCTGCCTCATCCCATGTAACAATAACATCGTTCCTTTCATGGCCGCTCTCATCTGAACTGTCCGAGACTGTTTCTATTATCTTCGGTCTACTAGCTTTGGAAGAGTCCGGGTTGGCTGGAACCTTAAATATTTCTTTTTTGTCAGTCTTAAGTTTTTTACACGGTGATGATTTCTGTTTAGTAACCGTTGCCTTACGTTTTCTGGTAACAGTTGGGTTTTCCATTGTAACACATGAAAATATTACTATTAACCAGTTACTTTATGTTTATGTAAATAACTTCAACCAAACTTCAACGTTTAGTCGATGACAGTGACAATTCAGTCAGAGTGACAGCTGTTTTGTGCGTTCGAATACTATATCCGCACACAAGTCAGTGATAACTTTAGTCGACCATACTCCATACTGTAGTGTGGCAAAAAAGTAAGTCAGTAGCAGCAATAACAGCAAAAAATCCTTTTTAGACATACTCTAGATGAGAAATAACCTGACCATTAATATAAGACCTGAGTGGAGGCTCGTGTTGGGCGTGCAGCGTTGTTTAATGACACGACAGGTGTGCCTTACATAGAATATGATGAGTCCTCTCGTGTCATACGCCACACGTTAAAAACATTGGTGACTCGCCTGCCGTGCCATCCGCACGGAATCAGTTAATGCAATACCCTACGGGGAAGTTTAACTTCACTCAATAAAATGCGATAGCGTGACGTCGTGCGGGAGCGAACTACTCAAAACATTTGGAACTCTTGGAAGCGCAACGCAACGCTGCTGCTTGTTGAACAAGCTAAAAGTATATGAAAGTCGTTTCACATTATTGATATGTGTAAGCTGTTTGTAGCGACACAATCTCAAGGCCGACTAGAATCTTATCAGACTATAATACATATAGGTATCTCACTATCACAATCATTCAAGTTCTATGAATTATGTTCCTGTTAAATGTACAAACAAATAACAATACAAAGCTGTTACTATTACTACTTACTCTTTATTCAACATAACGTGACTTAGTTAGATATATAATAGGTATGAATGCTTGAATGGATAGCTACCTTGTAGTAGTTGTAGTGGCAAAACATAGTGGCTGAGTAGTTTTATTTTTTACTGCTAACTACGAAAATTATATTAAACTAATAGGTCGTCGGTCCACCTTGTGGGAGTTGTGGGGGGCTGCCTCATCTGCGCCTTCCGGTTCTTGGTTGCTACTTAAGAACCTTTACACCCCCACCGGCTATCGGTTCTACGTGCAGCCCGCCCACTGCCATTTAAGTTAACGATTCGGGTGGCGCAACACCGGTCGCTGTGGGTCGCTATGGGGGAGTTCTATGCCCAGCAGTGGACGTAATTCGGCTGATATGATGAACTAATAGGTAGATAGTTTGTTTTTTCTCTCTGTTAAGTGAATCTTATAAAAAATCTTCAATCAGAATTAAAGCTTTAATGAAATACGTGAATCCTTACCCATGTGTTGGTAGCAGTTCCAATGGTAAATTTTGGTCTGTTTTCATTTACAAATGCGCTTCTTGTCTGAAATTTTACAAATCCTTAATTTCATAATTTCCTTTTTAACAATTATTTTATTCTGTTAGACTAGATAAAATTAGCTATTTATTACCCTAGAGATATCGCTTTCTAAAGTAAATGTTGGTCTGTTGTAGTTGTTTATTGGTTGCACATTCTTTATCGGCGGTACAGCTTGCCGCTAAAATAAAATACATAAATATGTTATTGGTCAGTAGATAAAAAATATATTTAGAAAAAAATAAAAAATAAATTACTATTTTACAAATCAATGGGACTTAGCCACGTAGGTATATTAACTTTAAAAACACACATAAAGTTTATATGTATATACGAAATGCCAATAATAATGATTGTCTTTCAAGTATGAATTGAATTATTATATTCGTTAGGTAATAGAAAGCTTCTTCTTACCCATGGGATATCAGCGCCTATTGCAAAAGCTGGTCCGTCGTAACATCTTACTGGTTGGAAATTATTTACCGGCGGTACAGCTACAGCCTACCTCGGAAATACATTTTTTAATTTTTTATTTTTTGTGCCCCGTTGACAAAGGGTTATTTTATTTGAGTAATTAGCAAATTTTATTTCAAGAACTGTTTTATTGCTTTTAAGTAGTAATGCACATAGTAGATGGCCTTTGACTGCAACTTTGCTGATAATCAGCAAAAAGTGCATGTTATGTTGAGTTTAATGCAATTTAACTAATAAATCCAGCCCTTGAGACAGTTGTCCAGTAGACCGTTACAATGGCAACTGGTGATAATTGATTAGCCCAGGTAATAGTAGTAGTTTATGCAACTGTGCATAATGAAGGGCATTACAACAAGAGTGTGGGTTCCTCTTCTCGCCTTCGGCTCGTTTCATAATAACATCACACGAGTGTTGTAATGCCTAATTATATGTATAGTTGCATAAGTACACTACTTTATCTACACATATATCATAAGTGTTTTCATCACAAGTGTCATTGCCTACGGTTTCTGGACGCATTTTAGAGCACTAATGATATGTACGTAGATAAAATATATGACAAGCTGTGACTTACCCTTGCGATATTGTTTTCTGTAGTACATGCTGGACCGGTGGTACATGCTGGTCTTTTTATTGGTTGAACACTGTGTGTCGGTGGTACGACAGGGTGTTCCTAAAACAAAACACTATTACTTTTTGAAATTTAATGGAAAAAAAAGTTTACACATCTGTAATGTCATGAAAAAATATATGATATATATATATTTGCCATTGGTTCAATTACTATACCTATGATTCTTCGACGACAGGTCTGGCCTTGTGGGTTGTGACCATATGATTATGAAGCCGACGGTCGTGAATTCAAATCCCAATAAGGGCATTTATTTGTATGATGAGCACAGATATTTGTTGCGGTGTCAGGGGTGTTTCTATGTATTTAAGTATCTATATATATGTATCGTTGGCTGACAACCCACAACCCAAGTCTTCTTATTAAGCCAAGCCTTGTGTATAGATGGCTTATAATATTTATTTATTATAGATTTATTGAAGAAGATTTCATTGAAGGTAATACTTACAACAGGCCAATTTGGTCTTTCGTATGAAATCCGATTTTGAGTGCGGGCTGCTTCAGCCGCCCTTGACGACTGTGCCTATTATAAAAACAGAGTCTAAATAATGGCTGTTTTAGGTCAGTCTCGTATAATTATTATAAGTACATAGTTACATACACATATTTTTTAAGCGGGTAACTTTGTAGGGTAAGGGTAGGTAATATTGCATTACCTACATGTTTCGCTCTATTTTTACGAACCTTTCGCGTTGTCACGAACCTGTCAGACGACGAATACTGCCTTCGAGAACGCCTTGTGGAAAAGCTCCTCGATACGCAGTGCATTGTAAAGCACTATTCTACTTCAAAAATGTAAATAATCAATGTTTGTAATCCAACACAATACAAATTTAGATTTTGTAGCAACATTACCTGAGAAATGCTCCGATTATATGAAGTCGGATGCGATGTCCTTACAGTTGTGCTGATACTTTGCACTCGTCGAACTTGTTCGGGTGACCGCGACCTGCCTAATATACTGGATGATGAATCATTACCCCCCTTAAAAAAAAAACAAATATTTAATTGATAAAATTCAAAAGAGATATACATACCTACTAGGGATGTTCATCTACTTTTGAGAATGCGGATTTATCGATGTATATTAAAAGTGGTTAACGGACATAGAGGTGACCAAAAACTTTGTATGAATCAATAAAAGAATTCACAATAGTATATTACGTAACCAGGGCGGTAAAACAAAGAATGGCTTAGATCGCGGGTATTTGTGGCCCGAACCGGAGATGAGGGCTATAAACAGGCGATCTGAGGCCTTCTTTATTACCGCCCGTGGTGCGTACATAGTTTTACGTCTGCATCTGGGTGTAAAGTGAGATTATCCGTCGCGCACGAGGGCGGTAAATCTCTCTTACCGCCCAGTGTGACGTAAAAGCTATTACAAAGCAATAGATGAGTGGAAACTGCAAATCTAGAAAAGGTAAGTACTGCGAAACATATTGTATTTTTTTCCGATGAAATTTAATGACATATATCTTAGATAAAAAAGTAGGTACCTACTATACAGTGTGTACTTTTCATACGGGCGTATAAGTTGCCCACATACAGTACCCAGTAATACGACTCGTATTATGTTAATAATTTTGTTAAATAGTGTTACAACATAGGTGTAACGATTTTTTTAAGTCTGACCGGGCAGCAATGTACGCAGTCCAAGTTATATTGACATGACAAGTAGGTAATACTGACATACCCCCCGGAGGGTGCCCACATTGACGAGGTGGGGGGCTTAGTACCCGCGGTTTGGTCCGCCGCGGCGAAGCCAAGAGGCACGCGGGGCAGGCCTGTTTGGGGAGCGGGCTGGCCCGAGGAGGGCGCTCCTCGGAGCGCGCCTGAGTGGGCACCACAGAGGAAGAGGAGTGCCGGTATTGCCGTGCGCCGTTCTCCCTATCCTCTGTGGCCGAGGTGGGGTCGCGGGGGTGGGGCGTGTTGGTGGAATGGGAAGCCACTCTCCCTACCCCCCGCGATCTTGGCGGGGCCGTTCTGCAGAAACGGTTGTGGTGGGGCTGCAGACTAGAGGGAGGGAAGTGTCGGCGGTATGGGACGTCGCTCTTCCCATCCTGTGCAGCCGATTTGTGGTTTGGCGGCGGAGCCACAGACCTGATCCGCCGCTGGGTGCCGGTTTTCTGGCACCCATGGCCTCCTTGTGGCGGGTTCGAGGGGACCCGTCACAGCACACCAAGGAGGCCGAGGAGGAAGGCGCGCCCTACCAACTGGTGCGGCTAACGTGGTGGGCCTTCGGGCTACCGCGCCGGAGCCGGAGCGTTCCTGCGACCCCGCGACCACGGCGGCGGTTTTTAGTGGGTCTCATCAGCCTATACGGGAGTCCCACATGACCACCTGGGTCCCCCTTCGCACCCAGGTGGTATGCGTTACGCAATTTCCCCCCTAAACAAAAAAAAATGAAATGACGCATCGGTAGGTTAATTACTATAGACGACTTTTTATGTATGAAATAAAAATAACCAAATTTTTTTTACAAAATGAATGTAAATGTAGGGCTCCTGGTATCCGTGATGTACGCCGACCCGTAGCTACGTTTTCTTAACACCGCCGGTACTAAGATCACGAATTTCACGAACACGGCCAGGTACGTGTCACGTAGGTACCTACGTTCGCATCCAGATTCATGTGACAACGCCGTGACACGCCGTGACACGTAGCCCGTAGGTACCTGCGTCCGTGTGTGGAGCTTCGGGCTCGATTCCGTTGGATACTTATCGCACGTTTCGTAATTTCGCCACGCCCGGGAATATAATAAATAAGGACTAAGTTTTATTCTTAAGATACGTGAAGGCGTGATCACGCCTACACGGATTCACGTACCCTAATTTCACGTAACCGAATGTCACGTGCGGAACGGACCAGAAAACCGTTGCCGTGATTCACGAAACCGGGCGCACGGCTACGGGTTCACGAATCACGGACACGACCGCGAGCCCTCGCTAAATAAGTAGGTTCTTGAGATCCAATACTAATCGCCACTACAATATACGCCCGTATGAAAAATACAGACTGTATATATAGGAAATTAAAGGTCGTCATTTAAAAATGCTGTATCAGCCATACTGCATATATGCAATATAGGTAGGTACAATCGAGTTCATAAATTCCTATACAGGACTTCACCTGTATCCATTGGAATAATGTGTAAAACTGTACATTGTACATTTATGAATTCGACTACAGCTACGCGTCTTTATCCGATTCGGTCTTGAAACGCGCAATTAGCGGTGTCAGTTAGCCACGAGTAAGCGGATTTACTGGCATGCAATACGATACGTTTAGAGTATAAATGTACATTCCTGATCACCTACCACGAACATAGAAACCATGTTACTTTTCACCTCGATCGCTCGATTCTGTGTTTTTAAGACAGTTATGATGAAATTCTTATAGGGAACATTCGTCATTCGTCCCTTAATACCACGTATACGTTTTTTTAAAGGCAGGAAATGCAGCAAATACTATCTGCCTTGCAGATTATTTATGTAGATAAATAATACTTTTTTGTTTAGTGGATTTTTTCCGACACCAACACATTCTCGCCATTGATTCCGGTCTTTTCTCACATGATATAACTAATCCACGCCTTTGAGTTGATCAGTCCATCGTGCTAGTGAACGGCCCC
This sequence comes from Grapholita molesta, assembly GCA_022674325.2. Lineage (NCBI taxonomy): Eukaryota > Metazoa > Arthropoda > Insecta > Lepidoptera > Tortricidae > Grapholita > Grapholita molesta. Next base: position 13,037,143 of record CP053130.2, on the reverse strand, counting down.
ATGATCAGTTGCCAACAACGATTAACCTTTCCAATCTTTCGTCTCCCCTTCTCATTACATATACGGCTGAATTAACTCAGGAGACGTTGTTCACAGATTGTGGACAATCCCACTTTAACACCAGTACCTTTACCAACTTACCATGAATTGTAACATTGAGGTTTTCGATAACGAGTAACAGTTTACTATCTGGGCATCTCACTTGTACTATTTTAGTGCGCACGATATGCACAGAATAAACTCGATACTCGTTATCGAAAACCTGAAAGTCACAACTCATGGTAGGGGTACGGGTTCCAACAGAACGGCGGCGTGATTCGTGCGTTTAGCTATCCATGGTATTAATAAAGGCTCGTTTTTTTCTGCCTTTGATTGTCCACATTACGGCTCCATAATAATATTGGGAATACAAGGGCTCGTACAACTCATATGTTTGTATTTCTGGATATTCATGAGTCTCTTCATGGCATATTTAGCTAATCCTATGCGTCATGTAAGGGGTGCTAGTCGACTTACTTGTCCGCGGCACAAAACATCTGCATTTCGTGACAGTTTTAGGTATTCTGCCACGAAGTGCTGGAACAATATTCCGCCACCTATACGCAACTCACCATCTGTGCATTATTTTAAAGTAAAATACAGAAACCATAATATACGTTTATAATATATTAAGATATAGAATATCTTGCAAGATGGTGTGTAAAAAATATGACGTTTAGCCCATTTCAAAACATTACTAAACGCAACTCATTAACAATTTATCTACATTTAATAATTCATTTGTACTTTCACTCAAATCCAGTTATTTTTATAAACAGCCCTCACACCTTAACCACGTCAGAAAATTAAGAATCCATTGCAGATTAAACGAAAAAAAATCCTGTCAGGCTCATTTTTTATACATGCGAACAATTTCTTACATTAAAGTAAGTTTTCCTATAATTCGTATATCAATACAATTTGGTACAGTCAGCAGCAGAAGTTGCTAAACGGTTGAAAATGTTCTTGGCACGCTCTTATTCTCTGAACAATAAAGTCGTGTCAAGCTCATTTTGAACACCTCGCCTGCTTAGCAATCTCTGCTGCTGACTAATACAGTTGAAGTTACCATTGGCATTTTGATTACAAAGGTGATACTGTATCTTTGTAATCAAAGTAATGGTATCTTTTAAATACAAATCAAAATTATGTGACAACTTAAGTCCTGTACTAAAAAAACATTTGTGTAATGGAACACTATCATGGATCATTCAGCGAAAGACGTCCACTGCTAGCCATAGGCCTCCCCCTGGATCGCCATCTCCCAGCGACCTTGGTGATCGGACCACCGTGTGAGAGGTCTACCCACTTTACGTTCTCCGGTACTTAATTACCATACCAATCGAATCAGAGTTTTTGGGCCTCTCGGCCATCTGCAAGGTGACATCTTGATTCGAGATTTTCTTGCGTATCTTCAATCGTGCAAGGAGCATTGGTAGCGCAAGGTGCAATGAGCAAATGGTCTCCATTTCCCTTTATATTTTGAGCTCTTGAGGAGACCTATTGTTAACGTCACTGCCATCACTGGCAATATACATTAGCGAAATACTTAATTGGAGACGGAAGTATAATTGACAAAACATTCAAACTAAGACAAATTTATTCCTGGCAAACCTAAACGAGACTGTGGCGCTACCGCGAAAAACTATTTCCGTAAATTTTAACTTCGATGTTCGTGGTACCTGGCCTGAGCGGAGGTGAGGCTGGCAGTCCATTGGTCTCGTCAGTAACTTACATATAAGTATACTCGTATTATTAATCAAGCAGTCAGCTGTTCTACCGCTAAAATCGAAGTAGAAAAATTACGGGCATCTGTCTCTTTAATCCTAAACTGTACGGCGTAACTAGAATAACAGAGACAATCGTTCTAAAGCGAACTTTTCATGGTAGGCTCTCAGCTCCCAGTGGTTTGATTTAAATATCTACTGCATATATTTATGTTCCCCTTCTTGTAGCAATGTTCCCTATACACTATTACTTACCAAGTTATGACTAATTCGATTAATACGACCTACGATTAAACCTACCTACCTACGTAAGCATAAGAGAAAATAATATACAACAAATATAAGTTTAAACGTGTATAACTTTATTTGCATATACCTACATAGTAGTATATTAAGTTGTTAGTAGTGTTGACTGGTCTGATTTCAAGATGCAGGAAATCGTAAGGAGAGGGGACTCCCCGCACAAGTATGCAAGCATAATTAAAAGGTAAAATGCTAAAAACACGTTAATAGATTTTCCGTTTTTACAAAAAATGTAGGCGCTTGGATTATCTATACGTATAGCTGATTACTTGATCTGACTTGGAGTAAAACTGGTTGTACAATTGTAGGTAGATTAATCCGTTAGTACTGAGGTATTTGTAAAAAAAACTTACCAAGCACGACTGGCACGATCCCATATTCTTGAAAAAATCGTATTGTATCCTTTTTCAATATCATTACACGAGTTACATACAGTATTATTTTGCTACACGCACTGTAATTAAACCCACACACTAATAAGGAAGTAAGAAGATATTGCTTTGGCCCGGCGTTGAAGTGCTTACTCGACCATTTCGCTTGTATTTATCACAATGCTGATACTGCTGATAGTGATAATATAATGCATTCAGTAGTGCTGAGCTTACTGGAGCGATTGTGACTCGATATTTTATTTTTATCGAGTTGATTGTAAACAGTAAGACAATCCGCTACAATCGGAATTTATCTGTGGTGTGCCAGCACTGCCGGCCGCGCCGCGATGCGATGCGATTATGACAGTTATCAAATGTTTGTTTATCATGGTTGTGTCATGCTCATGGTTCTTAACCTCAATCGCTGCAACAGAGAAAATACTTTTCTGAGTCAAATATTCGTATACTTAATTAATTATTTACAATATCATGTCAACGTTTAACATAAACTCTAATAGTGTCACAAACACCCTTATTAAACATTATTTAAGAGGATCATTAGTCTTTACCATAGAGGTAACTAAATAAATAACTAAAGTAAGAATTACAATAATATTTGTGTATTACGAACGGTTCCATATTATATGAATCAAATTATTGTATTGTAATTACAGCCCGAGGACGCAAAAATGATGACTTGGACCAACCAAAAGTCATTTCTTGATGCAACTGTTTACAGTGAATTATTAAGAAGCTACCCAGTAAAAAATGAGTTTTCTAAACATTTTTTTAAGAAACTTATTACCTATATTGAGCCCTATCAAGAAGTCCACGACGATATATACCAATTCTTGTGTTCTACAATGGAAAGTGAAAGTTCAGATGTCTTCAGTTATCGTCACTATGTGATTAACAATGGCAATCGAGACATTATTACAATAAAGGAAACTAACAACATGGTTGTAAATGGCACCACCGGAATGCGCACTTGGGAGGTAACATGAATAGGTTTGTCACAACTACCATGGCCTTATCATTACCTACTGGTGAAATTGATAATGCCTAATAACTAAAATACATGTTGGTAATTGTAGGAATCACTTAAATTCTTGTAATTATTTTCAGGCTGCTTTAATGTTAGCAGATTGGACTCTATGCCATCAAGATATATTCTCACATAAAAATGTATTGGAACTAGGTTCTGGAGTCGGCTTCACTGGGATCACCATAGCAAAATGCTGTGAAATCCAGTCTTTAGTGTTGACTGATTGTCATGACGATGTGCTAAAGGCAATAAGAGAAAATCTTCTTATTAATTTTCCTAGTACCACAGATGAAAAGGAATTACAACCTAATATAGGTATAATAACATATTGTTTTGCATATTAAAAATCAATAATTATACTTAAATATCTTAATGTACTTACAAAAAAATTACATGTTTTTTCATTGCTTTTACTTAAGTTCTTTGTGCTGCACACCTGGAGTTATATTATTTAAATTTAAAAATGTTACTATTAAATTTCTCATGTCTGTGATTTTGACGCATAAATTTAATATTAATAATTAGTGACAAAAATTGGTACCTATATATAACCTTTATTAATATATGAATATAAAAATTGAATAAAGCCATTATTGTGACTGCCTTGCAGATGTCCTAATGCTAGATTGGAATAATGATGATGAAATACCCAGTGACTTGGTGCCAGATATAGTAATAGGAGCAGACATAGTGTATGATCCGTCAATTCTTCAATCACTTTGTAATGTACTTCAAAGGTTGTTTGACAAAAATATGCAATTAGAAGTATACATTGCTAGTATCATACGCAATGAAGACACATTTAATACATTTATAAGAACTTTGGGTAAGGTTTAGTTATAATTTAATTTAATTTTGATTTCTATACATATTAATGAGTAATGTAAGTAGAAACATCATCTATGAACTTACACATACATTAATTAAATACAATTAATAAATTAAAATATTTTTTTGTCAAAACATAACAATACAATAAGTTGTTCGTATTAATGCATAATTAAATTATATTTAATTATTTCAAAAATATATGCATAACAATATCATAGTGGTTGTAGAAAGATAATAAATTAAAATAAGAATTAATCAGAAACAAAAACAAAAAAAAACCAATGCAATGAAAATTTGATACTATTTATTTACAAAATTGTTTTTTTTTTTTTCAGAGGATAATCAGTTTACATTCTGCGAAGTTACTCTAGGAAACAGCAAATTCATTGAATGGGATTACAGCAATCAACAAAGGTGTTTATTAAAAATAGTTATGAATAAAAAGAATTAAGAATATTTTCATTTTTCATTTCTGCACCTCGCATTGCAACATGAAATGTCTCTATTAAAATAATTTAATTTAAGAATATAGGTATGTATTAACAAAATATGCATATTTTGCTTTCCTGACTGGTTCATGGAAACACATACATCAACTAGTGCAAAAAGCATTCGGTTACCCTAGTGCACCTTACCTATATTATGTCATCAAATCATCACTACGTATTAGGAGCGTTGAAATTGCTGTAAGTGGTTATGACTATATGACTGCAGAATAGTGAATTTATACCTAGACCTTATAGGTATAAGTTTTAGAAATTATAAATTAATCATCAAGAACTGAGAATTTCGTGACCTATTAATTGTACTAGTTATATTTTTATACCTTCTTTCAGCGAGTCCTCGTTTGTGGACAAATTCAGGGAAAATTTCACATCTTTTTTTTCTCAGACGTAAGTGGACCACCCAACGGGCTTTGCTCAGTGAAGGGTTCCGTAGTTTTCGATCCGTGACTCTAAAATGATTCAACCGATCAAGTTCAAAATAACTTAATTGAATTTGTCTTAAAAAAAGTATCAAATGTCTTTTTAAGCTGTACTTTAATTTTTTTTTTACTTAAGTATAGGTATTGTTTGGACTAGACTCACACTAGACTACGTAATGTCATCATGATGGATGATTTTAGATGTGTTCTAATTTATTTGCCATTTATTACCTATGTAAAATTAATCTTTTTGATATTATGTGACTTAATAAGTTTTAGATTCAGACGAATATAGTTTGCAAGCCTCTTAGAGTATGCACAGAGAGAAACATCTGAAACATGTATGTACTTATAGCGGCTATATGTTGTATCATGAAAATAATACATTCATTATGCTTATAAATAATTACTTGATAATTACAATCATAGGGCAACCTGGATATAAGGAAAATGAATAGACAATCACAAAAAAATGAACGTTATTTATTTTCAAATCCATTCGATTCGTATTATTGACTTATATCGATTGAACAACACACCTAGATCCACAGAATTAATAGGAACTCGCCCCTAATGGCGCGGCCCTAGCAGTCAACCGAGGCTCACGATCTGTCAGTGATCTGTCACGCTGTTTAAGTTAATGTGGAACGCCTCCAAAAATCTAGAAAGAATTAGTTTATGTTGAAAACGTATTTTTTTTGTCCGATTCGTACTTTAAGCATATTGAGCATACTCACGCTAAACCGCTAAACTCATAGCTGGCGGTGGTCCGAAAGGCGCTCACACTCTGGGCCAGTACCGCGAACGTTGAAGTTCGCATATTACCAGTATCTACCTCTATTACTCCAATTAAGGCGTCATGAGAGTGACAGAGACAATCGTCCGAAATTTACGAATACCGTTTTTCGCGGTAGCGCTCCTGTGACAGTGTGAGTGTGATTCGGACCATGGCTCTATTGAGTTGAAACTACTTATGACAAGGCAGTATGGCTTAGAGCTTTAGCCTGTCCAGATGGACGAAAAAAAAAAAAAAAAAAAAAACTATTGAGTTGAGACTGTCACTGTCAACGTCAAGTGTCAAAATCATGTGTTACTTATGTTAGCACAAGTGTGCACAGGGTGCTCAAAGTTCATTAACGAGAAGTAATTATTGTTTAATTGTATTGTAAATATTGTGTAAAAAATGTTTAGTAATGCAACAGCTTCAGAACCTGAAAGTAAACACAGCCCCGATGTCAGTAAAACTCCTTCACAAGCCGCGCCTAAGAAAGAAGAAGCTTGGGGTTATGACTTGTATCCCGAGAGAAGAGGGACTTTTTCCCCTAAAATAGGAAATATACTTATCGGAAAAGAAGGAAAAGAAAATGTAGAGAAATTGAAATGTGAACAAAACGTTGTGGAGTGTGTCAAAACCAGTGAGTTTCAACAACAATCTTAAATTAATTAAATTGTTAAATGAACCGAAAATAAACTTTACTTATTTAATTTCAGGTCCTATAGTGAAGCTAATGATGAGAGCATTAAAAAGTTCCGGATGGTGAGTTTGTATAAAAGTTATATATTTATTTCCACTTTATTGCACAATATTTAATATAAATCATATACAAATGGTAAATAAAATACTAATGTAAAAGTTTATTTTATTTGTTAATATTTATTATTTATTAATTACATTAATTAATTTAAGATACATTGTTATTTTTCCAGCCCAATAGATATTCGGAGACATTTTTCATGTGAAGTGTGTGATTACTCTGTCAGTGGCGGCTATGATCCTGAGCTTAATCAGGTAAATCAACATAATCTTAAATCTTCGAAATATCACTCTCTTGCTGCTAAATTTATCACCGGAACATAAACCTTTGGTATAGCATATGGGCCATTTTATTTAAAATTGTATACAAAATTTTTGTTTAAATTTGGATTTTGTTGTGTGGTTTCTACTTAGAATCATGAGATCTTTCGAGCCTGATAGGAGACAAAATGTGTCCCAAGCTTCTTTATTGCATTCTGTTACTATTTTTCATACATTTCACAAGGCGGAAACGGAACGGACAAATGGAAGTAATAAAAAAATGTATGAAAATTTTGGGTCACATTTTTTCTCCTATCAGGTTCGAAAGAACTCACGATTCTGAGTACAAACCACACAAAAAAAAAACCTATAAAAAAAGTGGAGTATAACACTTTAAATAAAATTACCCATATAAAGTAGTATTTTGTTTAGGCTACATTTTAGAGAACAGCAAATGCAACCCTATAAATGATGCAATTAAATAAAAGTTCCTGTCTCAATGAGTGAACTCAGATATGTAGCAAAGGTATAAAATGTTAAATTTTAATAATTTAACCAAACAATTTAAACAAATTGTTAGAAAGCAATCAAATAGTATGACAGTGAAAAGTTACATATTGACAAAGCATCTGGTTTATTCTCACAGCTTTCCATGGATATGATTTGTTGTATAAGGTGTTCGAAAAGTTAATTTAGTTTTAATAATGAATACTTTTGTGTCAGCTATTTATTTCAATTCAATTGTAGTTGTGCCTTATGCGGGAAAATTATAGAATGTCTTGTTGTTAATTTCTCTAATTATGTTTACAACAATCACAATATTAATGAAACTGTTTATTGATATTGCTCAATTGCCCTACCAAACCTATTTTGATAACGTTGTAAGCACTCTCTAACTTATCTAACTAGTAATTATGGCATTATAATTATCTTGCAGATTGTTGTATGTCAAAATGTAAGCACTAGAAAGGGCATGGTGCAAGGAGTTTTAGTGCATGAAATGATACATATGTTTGACTACTGCCGCAACGAACTTGACTTCAAGAACATGGAACACTTGGCTTGTTCAGAAATCCGGGCAGCAAACCTGACACATTGCTCTTTTACTAGTGCGTGGTCACAGGGCGATGCTTCCTGGACAAAGGTTAAGAAGGCTCACCAGGTTGGTACAAGTTTCAATCTGTATGTTTACGGATTTTTATGTTTTTACAATTTTGTTGATTGTAAACATACTTATATTTTGAAGAACGTTATCTAGCATTTATAACAGATGTTGAAGAATTTTAATTTTAACTCTAAATCTAGCTATATAGAATACTTACTAGTGATGTGGTGTCCATTAAAATTATTTCCCTAGCTTGCCTAATTTCCAGACATGTTTTGCAGTTTTTGTAAGCTTTTGACTAGAAAGTAAATTATGTACTCGTATGTTATGTGGCTAAAATTCAATAAAATTCCATTATATCATGTTGTATACTTACATGGATTTAAATTTTACCAGTATTTAGCAACTAGCATTTTCTACTGCAGCACTTTACACTTTAAATATTCCACTCAACATTTTACGTAACTTGTTTTAGGATTGCGTAAAGACGAAAGCACTGTACTCAGTGTTGGCAGTTCGTCAAATCGGGAAAGCTGAAGCTGTGGACATAATAGAAAAGGTATTTCCTAAATGCTACGCAGATTTGGAACCCATAGGGAGGCGGATACGTAGGAACTCTGATGACATGCTGCGAGTGCTCAGAGATGCTTCTTATTATGGATATGATTGATATCATATGTTATAGCCATTATACAGTTCTGTCAGATATATCGAAGCCGTCATGTTGCTGAAATGATATCCTATATATCTATTTCTTTTTTATGACAAAATTGGGAATGTTTATGCAGCGTCCCTATAGGCTATAATGGGGGGTCTGGGCATCGCCGCCCGATTAAGGGTATCTATACCTACCAGCCACAATGTCCACTGCTGGACACAGGTCCCTATAAACCGCCACAGAGCACACCCTGTTAGATATCACGATATCTGACCATGGTAGTCTTAATGCCATAATCGCTATGCTTGGAAAGCGTGATAGCGGTTGCAGTATGATCCACAATTATAAAGGCATGCTGCTGCCCATCCTTTTTTTTATGACAAAGGTGGCAAACGAGCAGACGGATTGCCTTATGATAAGCAATTACCGTCGCCCATGGGCACCTCAGGGGAGTCACAAGCGCGTTGCCGGCCTTTAATGGGGGTTGGAGTTCTGGGACTACTCACCAGCAGTCCAAAAATCGTACAAAAGTTGTGAATTATATTTATATCACATTTCATCTAATGCTATGAAAATAGGGGTATGTTCAGATATGGCAGCTCCGATATATTTGATGGGAAATGTAATCTTAATGAATATGTAGTATCTGAAAAGTAGAAACATTAAGATTGTTGAAACATAGGGAATAAAATTGGCGTTGAATTTAAAATAATGTCTTTTATTTCATTATTTACAGAACCAACATTATCAAGTAATTTTATTTTACATTATAAATATTATAACTGCCTAAGAATTTGAAATAGGTAAAATTTATACAGCCCGTTCCCATTTTTTTTTTTAAATTTCGAGTAACAAGCATCGTGATATAGAAAAGGCACAATTGTATGAGCTAGTTATAATATCAAAGCTGTCTTCTAAAATACCCTAAAATATTGCAATAATTTGGCTTACAATAGCAGTTTATACCTAGGTTTATAATGGTTCTTTTTTGTATACATATTCGTAAACAAAATTATGTAAGTGTACTACACCTATTACATATGGACATTTTACTTTATCAGGGAATAAAATAAAATGTCTAAGCCGATGTCAAGATTTTCCAATTTTACGTACTTGAATGTTATTAAGAATTTGTAATCTCGCATTGTCTTCTCGGTACAGTCGTCATCAGATATATCGGAGCTGTGGAGGTAGTCACAAATATCGGAACAATGGCTTTATTGAAAAGGCGATAAAGTGCATGCTCCGATATTTTTGAATACCTTGGTTGTAACGATATATTTGATGGTGACTGTACAATACACTGGTCCTACGCAAGGAGCAAGTATATAATCTCACACAGCAAGTAAAAAGAGTAATCTGATTATATAATCTTATGTAATTGGTCATTTGGCTATCTCTTATCGAAAAAAAGTATAGTAAAACTGCGTACTTTCTTAGTAAATAGAAGCCTCAGCAATTACCATTTAATTAAGACTTCCCCCATACATTCATAGCGCGACTCGTTTATATTATATACTTGTACCTAAATTAATTTGTGCTATGTTTAACGCATGTTGGTACAGTCAGCAACAAATGCTACTAATTGTATACAGCGTGCCTCCGACTTCGGAGCTTCAAATTCAGATTTGATTACATCACATTACATTGATGACTTTACTGATCTAATATTGTTTAAAAAATACTGTCTATTTGGACAACTTATGAGACCTCAAAGTGAACTAAGTGTATTAAAATTTTCCGATATTATCACAATGGTAGGTCTTGTGGTATCAGGGCCACAATGCCTTTATGACGTTTGACGTTTCTTAAAAGTAAAAAGAAGCAGTAGCATACTGTCAATTTCTTGTTGGACTGAGTACCTACATTAATAATAACATTTAACTTGTATGATAATGATATAATTAAGAATTCATACAGAGCATTTTTTTAAAGTTGGAAATAAAATATGCTCAGTTAGGGGAGTAGAATCAAACTTTCGATTTAAAGACGCATAGTCAAAGACACTCTGTATGACAATAAGCAACCACATACTTGGTAATGGCTTGAAGCAGAGTACAGTCCGCATCAGATAGTCAAAGAGCTGAAGTATACTCGTTCCTAGTTAATCAGTAATCACCCACAGTGTTATGAACATTATTCATATATTTATATGGTTATGTTTAGAAACACTTTGGATCAGTTCCAATTCAGTCAAATACATATTTGACAGAAATTGTAGGATTAGGTACTTACCAACTTTTGCTAGCCTAAATGGTCTTGTTTTTCCACTTTTCACAATATCTGTCACGCTCTTATAAGGATATGAGTTCGACTTTGCGAAAGTTATATCACGCCTACGATAAAATGGTAACCATGGTACAGTCAGCAGCAAAAGTGAGCGTGAGCGGGTGAAGTATTCAAAAGGACCTACACGCGCTCTTATTCTCTTGACAATAGAGATGTGTTGACTTGTTTTTGAACTCCTCAACCTCTAGCCACTTCAGCTGCTGACTGTACCCGCTCTGTTCAACCCGTACAGGTTGCTTGATACGATAATTATAATTTTATAATGGTTATTGGAACTAACTTGTTGGATACCCGTTTGAGCCCTTGCTCATCTAATGTTTGTTTGTTACGTCGATATCGAGGTCGTTCTCAATTTTGTTGTCTGCGGTTAAGTGAACGACCCGTCGCTTCGCACAAGTATTCACTTAATCGAATGTAACATGCTTGATACACCTTGCCCTCCATTATGCTAATAAAGGCTTTAATAACCTTCCAGCAAAATTCATATGTCTGGGCACGTATTACAACTGAGTAAAATATTATTAGATGCTTACTACAAAATGACTTAAATACTGAATGTTGACTAGATTGAAAAACTTAATTTAACTTAAAAATTACGTCTAAGCGATAAAATGAATTAGTTATACCAAACTTATATACATAATCTACACAGTATTTATTCTTACTGAGCAGTCTTACTACTTTTTTATGTTAATAAAAGTTAACAATCATTAAAATTATGCTAAATTCAGAGCAAAATTTAAATTTAACATCCCTGAGCACAATACACATATATTTTCATTGATTAATTTATAAAGAAATAAGTTTTCTTTTGCCGTGAAAGTTTAAATCAGTTTCAAAAGAGTTCCATTTAAGTATAGTGAACAACGACATAAACGCCATCGACAATAATTTCCTTTTTCATAGATAATGACACAATGTATTATCAATACAAACGGCCTTTTTAAATTAGTCAGAGTTTTCCTTCTATAGTTTCATTTATAGATTAGTCAGTTTAGTTGGGAACCTTCGTACGACAGTTGGAAGGCGTTTACGGTAATGTTTAATGCTGCCGGCACACATTCGCGCGAGTAGCGAGGCGAATGGCGAGGCGAAACGCGAGCACGCATGTGTACGCGGACGTCTCGCTATACCTCTCGCACCTCGTCTCGCGTTTTTGTATAGGCAAAGTCTCGTCGAACGTTTCGACGAATAGCGAGGCGAGTGACGAGCCAGCATGTCTAAACGCGGAGTAAAACTCTCCTATCGTCGGATTTTGTTAAGTCTGAGACCACAGATGTACACGAGTACCTACGGACTATAATAAATTATAATTCATAATATACATGTATCATTGATACATAGCGCGCCATAGTGTCCAACATTTGAACAAATAAACGCGATATGAGAGTCCTACGTTCCAAAAGGATTGGGTAAACAATATTCCTGGACAGTTGTCGCCAAGGTTTAGGTACACTATTGATAATTAATTTCTTTACCGCCTTACAAACACCTACCTCTTCAAAGCACCTGAGCATAATTAAATGTAAGTCCAGTGGTCCCTGTTGCTACTTATAGTAGGTATTTTAAGTTACAACACGTGGAGGCCTACGAGGAAGGCGCGCTTAACGTGGTGGGCCTGAGTACCAGCGACGGTCCCGCTTGTGAGCGTTCCCGCAACCGCGCTAAATAGGCCTGGTCCCACCGCGAGCCATCAGCTATTTCCAGGGACAAAAGATAATCGCTCCCGTGTAAATACAAGAGAGAGATATAGTCATGGCTCATCGCCCGGCGACGAACTATGATCGCCCGGCTATGACATATACGTCTCTTTTATTTACACGGGAGCGATTATCTTTTTTTGCCTTGAAATAGCTGATAGCTCTTAGCTTACTAGCTCACGGTGGGACCAGTGCCATAGGTGGCGAGGCACCAAATGGGGGGGTTAGTGGGTACACCGTGAGTCTCATATATTTATAACCACTGCGTGTGCTTGTATGTGTGTTGTAAAACAAAATGCGTCTGCCATGTGTGCATAAAATTCTATATGCGTTAGACCTCTGCTTTATATAACAATATAATAATATCCGACATAAGTTCTTTTAGCTTTTATCTGCCTATGTAGCTTATTAATCTAGCTTTTAATTTATTATTGATCATTATAAGTAGAGAGTGGTCAAGATTTTTACGAAAAATTAGAAGTACAGGATATTTATTATGATTGATATGATTTTGTAGTTATATAGTTACATATTTGTTTTAAAGGCACTCATGATTTTGGTTCTGGACGGTTGTATATTGATGCATATACCTACCTATCTATTTAAATCTGGCACGGATCCTACCGTTAACATCTCTTAGAACTTTAAAAGCGAGGGCGTTTTTACAAGTACAAATCAAACCTTGTACCTATAAATATTGTCAAACTCAGCAGCACTTATGTCCATGACAATACACGAGATATGTAATCATTACTATATTTATATTTTATATATTTAGGAATTTATTGTTTTCTTAAGTAGTATCAAATAAGTTAAATATTGTCCTATAGCATCATTAAGCAAATGTAAGTAAGTACATGAGATATAGCAAGTTATCAAATTACCCTAGTATTTTATACAATTACGGAACACTTGAAGATAATTCTAATTATTTTATATTTCGTTGTAAAATTAAGCTAACTCACATAGATTGTAAGTAGTATAACTAATATGTTGTAAATTCGACTAGCTTTTGTCTAATTATATGTACAAATAACTCACAACGTCTCGCACAGGCACTTTACACATTGAATGTCTGTAAATTGTTTGTTTCACTGATTTTTTTGTTGGTTCGCTGCACTAAGATACGCTGTCCAGTATGTGACAGTGAATAGGACGAAGCAGACGGGAAAGAGCATGAGCGCGAAGCGGTCCAGGGTTCCGTGCTGCGCTCCGCAGAACATGATGCCCTTGTCCACGCAGGCGCCCACCCGCGCCAGCGCCGTCTCCGGCCCGCGCCCGCCCAGCGTCTCCATGATCGGCGGCGAGTCCTACCGACCAACATTAACAACACTACAGTACACACAACAGTCACGATCACAAGAGCGACCTCCCCACGAGCCGACATACATTACACATCGAGTAGACCTAACATGCGCTGCAAGCTGTGCACTCAATAATACTGTTAAATCAAACATTACGATTATTTGCTACGTAAGCATATATTAAATTACTTGAGCGTAGTACAGTACTTACAGTGTCAATAGCGACAGTTAAGGAATGAGGTCGTTGTAAATTCAATAGTATTTAGCCTAGTCTATTTAGATTTCTGTCGTGCTACAATTCGATGACTTCCACCTAGATGTGACTTCTACGTCCTGCAATGAGCGATAGCCACACGGTGCGTGCCTATAACTTATCTTTACCTTACTACTCGATCTTGTCTCAGTTCCAACCTTATTTTTTCTCCAATTCCTTTTCCCCGAGAGGGATGACTAAAAATTGGTTACTTTTAAAATATAATTTAGGTAGTATTCTATAGACACATAGCAAAGTTAGTGGCACATTTATGCCTACCCAATGAACGTTATTGATAAAACATTCTACAAAATGCAATCTACGTAATGTTAAACATACAAAAATCTAAAGGCGTGTTACATGAGTCGTTTAATATTTACCCTCGAAATGGTTTGATGGTCGAGCTGCTGTTTGAGACCTTCGTCCTCCACACTGAGGGTCGGCGAGAACACTCCGCCCTGTGGGGTGCCTGTCACGGGAGTGCAACTCAACCTCTGGAATCGCAAGAAAATAATAATTTATGGCCTGGGATCAACCGCATGCACGTCCGATATAACACAGTTGACCCGCCCCTCGGGCATTGAGATCCACTCTCGTCTTGTGGGGGATAGTGTGAGTTGTAGCAAAATAAGCAGTCTATTAATAATAAAATGGAGTAGAATGCTACTCATGCACTATATTAGCGTGGATCTGTACCTGGGAGTGGTTGACGTGGAGTGGGGGCGGAGCCAGTTGCACAGCGGAGGCAGCCCGGCGCAGGTCCGCCCGGCGGCGACACCAGCTCTTGTCATAGCGAATGCCGAACAGTACCACAAAGTACTCGAGCAACGCCAGAAACACAAATAGCGTGCAAGAGATCAGCCACACTTCTATGCACTTGAGCTCAAGCGCATCCGGAGAGTTTGTACTGCAAATTGAAAATTAATCAGGATTGACAACTAAATAATGTAAAACTGTAAAATAAAAATATTTTGCTATTTATGCTATCAGAAATGTGTCCATGACCATTGCTAATTATTATAGATAGTATGTACCTATTATTTATGTATAATTAACGCAGGCAGTATGACAACAGCCGAGGTAGTTATTGGCTTAACGACGTTTAGGTACTTAATCATCGCACTGCCAGCGAAAATATTAAGTATAGGTACACGGGATTGTATTCAACATGGTCACTGCCACGTGCAATAATACCACGATCAAAAGAGATGGTCTTATGTAACTTTCCACAGGTACGGCAGAAACGGCACTAATTTGTCCGTCCTTGTCATAGTTTCATACATTTTTGTTCCCCTCCAAACTGGACCTTTCAGAACTGTCAAAGTTAGAGGGGAACAAACAAATACAATTGGAGTTTTCCTGGGTTTTCAACCAAAGTTGCGGTAATGAATACAGAATAAGCTAATATTTTTGTTATAAAGAATGTCCTGAAAAGCAAAACTATAGTGAATGGTTACATATATTTCTGGCTACAAAAGCCAGAATATCTTTGTCCTTTACTGGCGCACGCGGATGCGTTCTCCAGTCATTATTCCTCATAGTTTAGCTCTCACCTGACTGTGTCAAACATGGTTACGAGTGACAGCAGTGTGGTGACAAGCAGCACCATACGCCCCGGGACAATCTCGGGAATCACGCAGAAGCTGCCCCACGAGATGATGACGAACAGCGACGAGGGTAGATAGCTTTCCAGCAGGTACCCCCGCAGCTCCCGAGACAGCGTGATCTGCAACCGCGCCGCCGAATGCTCGCCTATAGGCATAACAAACATACAGGTAGGTTCCCAGTCTCCTCGCAAAAAAACATCACTAACTACATACCACCATAGATAAAGTAATAATATAGTGATAAAAAATATTCTGTATCTTTCAACATCATCGCAATGATAGGACGTTAATTATTGCCACCTCGTGAGTAATAGTTATTTTAAAAGACACGATACTTCTCCATTTTTAACTTTATCACTCTAATATTACTAAACAAATTATTTCTAATTAATTAACTACTGGATTTGTATACGACTACATTGCTATCACTTGTACGTGGTTTTATGTATGCGCTTAAGGTTAATAGTAGGCCGTTAAAAGGGCATGTAGGACCGGCCGCGGTTCTGTTAACTAGTTTCCCGGTTTATCCGGTTCTTAGATTATTTCGTTTGATTCTGAATAAAATATACCTTAAAAAGCCGATGTGGTCTATATAATTAAGGTATTTATCATAATTATGCAACTAAGTTGTCGACTCATGGTTTAGCAGGAAGGTCGCAGTTCGAAGGCTCGTGCATGCAATGTCATACGATATTTAAGTCACTTTTTGGTGAAGAAAAACTAATGTGTCATTTACATTAATTGTATCTACCATTAAACAACAAAAAATCACAGTACCTACCTCAGTTATTCCATGATCATGGCATGGCAATAAATACTAACTACCAATAATTACCGGTATTTTTTTCAATATCAGTCACGGAAAAAAATAATGATATAAACAATTAATACTGAAATTCTTCCAACGGTTTCTTCGCAATGGGATCTCTACTTGCATCAGCTTTTGTATGTCAGAGTTAGTGTTTAACGACCCAAGCGTAGTCTTTAATTACTCTCTCATTAGGTACTTATAAGCTCTTATAACCTATCTAATAATGCATATGAAGTAAATGAGATATAATTTTCCAAAATTAAATGTTGATAAAATAACTAGGTGTGATGGTACCTATTTGAGTGGAACATCTCAACCTAATCAATATTATACTTCAATTTAAACTAAAACTTAGGAATTTTTTGCTAAGCAAGTGTTTCTACTCAATAGAGGAATATTTTTCAATGTAATAATTCAATAATTGAAATGTGTCGTGTATTGGTAGTTTATGTTATGTTCTTATTGTTGACATGTTATTAAGTTATTAATCTTATTGTTGACATTTTATTCAGTTATTAAATTTATTAATGATCTATTTGTTTTGAAAGTTAAATTTAATTAAAAAAAAATATATTGTACTTTTGAATGCTGACTTGCTGTGTTTTCTCTTTTTCATTAAGTGTGATGTTCAAAATCAATTTTATATAAATGTATTATTAAATTTCATATATACCTATATGTAGTTTTAAGTACCTAGTAAGAATGTTATAATTATAAGTACTTATTTCAAATGCGAGGTATATTGATTATGAATTAATAAATGAAATGAAATTGCTATTAAAATGACTAATTGATTACATGAGTGGAATATCTCATTATAATCAATATACGTCACTTGTTTACATGATTACAAACAAAAATAATATAATGCAAATTATGAAATAATAAAAAATGACGAAGTTTAAAACGTCGTTAAAATCGTTTATGACAATAATTATGTACTTAAGTAGTGCATCTTTTTGAACCACAATTATCCCACAGACTCTTATGTGGGATAATTGTTAGCGGTTTGTTAAATGCAATTTGCAAATAATACTTACATACTTGAACTGACGACGAAAACATATAAATGTATATGTATTGATTTATTTCATTATATATTAAATTATCATACTAATACACATCTGCACGACAGGTTTAGTAAAAGTGTGTAGTGACCCTGCTTTGTATATTATCTATATATATCCTTGGCTGAGTACCTACAACACAAGCCTTCTGGATTAACGTGGGGGCTCAGTCAATCTGTGTAAGAATTTCCTGTAATATTTATTTACAATGACAACAAAGCTGCCTGTGACACCCGTTATTTCCTTCTGTGATTCTGTGTAGCAATTAAAAAAAAATGGTCCCTACTAGATCTAACTTTCGATGTAATGAAGGGGGAAATATTCAAAGGTTATTTGAGCCTATCGATATTCCGACCGAAACTGATTACCAGTGTAGTTTATACTAGAAGGATGTGTTTAATGTACAAAATTGCTAAACGCATATCTACGTGACAGAACCGGGATTAAACATTGGGTATTATTGGTTCTCCTGCAACTTATTAGTATATTCGCGGGATTAACCGGGAAATTCAGAACCTAAAACCCCTGAAAGCGTCTTTAACGTTTGTACAAATAGGTGTGCAAAGTGATTTTTTTATCCTAATTTAATAGTGATATAATGACAAAGTTTTTCACTTCGGTAATTCTACAGGCAAGTGATATCAAATATAGTTTTGTTCTACACAATTAGCTAACTACAACAACATTTGTATACCTATTTATCAGAAAATTCCACCAACAAACCAGAGCTTAACATGTACATACTAGGACAGAACATCACACTAAAATATCAGTTACGTTACGGCATGACACAGACCTAATCACCAAGCCATACAATAATACACTATATAATTATGATAACAACTCAACAACAATATATATTAGACAACTAACAGAAAGGACATGATTAACAACATATACCCAACACTAACAACAGAAAGGTATCATCTGCTAGGTGCGGATGATGACTTAGCGAATATGATCTGAAAACAATTACATGTCATTGTTTGCATTAGTTATGATGTGAGCTTCATCCGACCCCAGCGTATCTGCGTCATGCCAGCGGCAAGCGACAGCGCGTAGCAGTATAGTATTAGTATAGAGTCCGAGCGAGGCAGACGATTTTGGCAGACACACAAATTGCTACTTAAAGAACACTATTATCTAATTATCTATAATTATAAATTGCAATTGATGTCATTATGGTTTAAGAATTAATTTCTCCAAAAATAATATTACATTTACTTACAATATACACAAGTATATACATGGGTATGAATACAAAATGTATCTAAAACAAAGTATGCAATATCATATTTAAATATGTAGGTACAGTGTTCGTCGGTATTAGCTGATAAGGCTATAATACTTAAGAAAAAGAGATCATAAAGGCCGAAGCCGTCCGAGGCAACATTAGAATCCGCGTCTTCAACAATTGCAGCTGAGCTCTGGGCAACTAGATGACGGCTGAATTCGTCGATTTCTTAACCCTTTATAAGGTTGAGGCGATATATCTACCACATATGCTCACTTGGAAATTCAACCATAATGTCTTACTATTATGGCACAATGTCGCTTGTATTTGTTGGAAATTTAACTTGCCCTTAAAATAGGCTTTGAAATGTAGGCTTCCGATAGCTGCAACGAATTCTGTGATACCATGTCTCAGTCAATAGGGCCTTATAAAGAGTTAAGTATATGCAATACTTTTCTCTTTCAATATTCAATCTTTACGGTTTTACGTTCTTGCAATATTCTAAGGCATAAATAATAGTAGGTATGCAATTGTAACTGTATTGGTATCGCATACGAATTTTGATACTACAAATACAAGTACGAGTACATCTAAGCAACTAGGATCAATTCAAATCAAGAGAAGATTACTTATGCTGACTATATGTAGGTATATGTAGTCACTAACTAAAAACTTTTAAGTATGCGACATCTATTTCAATTTATAATTGAAAGTTAGCATCTATTGTTTGCCAAAACCGTCCACTCTCGGTCTTAAACTTTGTACGTACATGATTAGTGATTTATGAGGCGCAAACTTAAGCGCAAAGCAATAAATATACATTTACCTTCACCATATTGGGCAATATGTTTACTTTTGTCCGTAGTGAAGCTGACTACGTATTTGGGGAGCCTGAACTGGTTGCGCTGGCCGCCGACGAGGCGGAAGCCCAGCCACGGAGGTACCTCCCGCCACTCGAATCTCACGTACTCCGATGTGTATTTGTCTGAAAACAGTTTATGTCACGATTGCTTCCAAATATTTTGATGATTGATTAAAACTTCAAACCTAACCTTAAAACGTATGAAACTAATGAATACTGTTTCCAATTAGTGTTATTTTAAGATATCGGGATTGTATATCAGTTATGAATAGTAGGGTATACCGATGTGGTATCGTTATTGGTAGCAAAAAATGCACGTATTCCGGAAAGTTACTCATCATCATCATATCAGCCACAAAACATTCACTGCTGCCCCCCAAAGCAACCCACAACGACCGGTTTTGCGCCATTCTTCGTACCCCGGACCCCGTTAGAACTCTGACCGCTACTGTCACAAGGGTATCGTGGGCTGCCGGGACTCGGGGCCATGGCTTTCGTGTGCCTTACATGTCGGGTAAATGCCAACCCACGCATGGCAAGCGGGTTGGCGATCGTAGTGTTCCACTGCACTCTAGTGATGCTGCTGCTTATCCCTCGGTGTTCTTGGCGGAAAGTTACTCAGTACTTACATTCGGTATTGAATATTTGAACAACAGGGAAAAGTGATCCAAAATGTCTTAAATAAGCACATCGATCATTGTAGTACCTACTATGAGTAAGTACTATAAACTAATTATCTTACATCATCAATGTACTGTATGTACCTATGTACACGATTTTGTCAACTTACATTTCGCATAGCATTGGATATTTCCATGATATTATGAAATCTAGAATTAATAACGACTAGTATGTTTAATTATACTTACAGCTACTAAAATCGATGTTGCAGTTTTGCACGTCTAAAGGATAAAGCACGAAGTCCATCTCGCATTTTATCGTTATTGTCGCGCTAAAATAAATTGAAAACATTTTACTTCCACACAAATCCAATCTTAATCACATCCCTAGTGTCCGATATTACCCACCATTTGTATTTTACAATAAAATATATTCTGCCCGCCAACTCGTAAATTCAAAGTTAAGTTGTCAACGCCATTAACAGTAAGTAGTTTTATGTGATTATATTAAAATAACGACGACTCATAGTCAAATTATAACAAAAGTAATAGATTGACACAGTCTACTATGTTTATTACTTTGTTTTTCACATTATAAAAAGAAAAAAAAAACACATGAAGATATAGTAAATATAAATAGAATCGTACCTACAGAATAGCGCTGTAACGAATGGCGCTTTTTATAATATTTAATGTTCATATTCGCGAATGAGAAAATTAGGGGTTTCAATCAACCCGCAATATTTTTATCAAACTTAAAACTTAAACTTCGACTAGGCTATATATCCTCTAGCCGATAATCTCAGTTTAGTTATGTTATCTATAAATAATTAAATTCAATTGCACATATGAAACACCTAGCGCTTTAGGGGAGACCTAGGAGAGTTGACACAAATTTTACATTTTCGCACATAACTTCTTCGTTATACAAGCTAGAACTTTGAAGTTGATTTCATTAGAAAGCAAATTTCATACTTCAATAATGGATTTCAATTTGGATGGTAATTCGTAATTAGATCATTATAAAAACATCGTTTTTCTACATCAAGTCCACTTGTGTCAACCCTCCTAGTACCGAGGCCAGTTGAAACAGGTACCTGGGCAAGTTGACACATAAAGAGAAATTAAGGTATTAATGTAAACAAATACACAATTTTTAGAATAATCAGTTTTATTTGACACTAAAATAATATTTTAACATTACAAGAACGCATTTAAAATTATCAAGTAATCAAAATTTACTTTTTAGAATTATTTTAAAGGAAAGAGGTGAATTTCATTTTAAGTAAGTTTATCTCCCAATATTACAAAAGCCTTTAATTTTATAAATCACTAAAACAAACAAATCTTTTAACTAAATGATCTCCTGTGAGATCTAAAAGTAACAAAAACTGTTTTTTCTTCTTAAAAAATATAAGGCACATTAATTATGCTACATCTTTAGTACTCCGTCCATAATTAACTGCTGCACAATTTACAAAATAGTCAGCCAGTACTGTTTCTGCCTCAGGAGTAAATATACGTTTGTTACGTTATTCTCACTATCACTATGTCTTTCTTTTCTTTTTTCTTGATGTACCGGTACAACGAAAAATAGTTTAAGTTATAAGATTTTGCCGCATCCCGAAGCCTTTGCCTCTTAAACTAACTTCTTTAGCTGCCAATTTGTATATTTCGATGCTGGCGTCGCCTCTATTTGTCTTGCGAACATATGTATTAGGCATTCTGAAAGAGGAAATATCTATTTACCTTATAAACTTGACGCCGAGGAGGGTTGCAATAAACGAGGTAAGTTGACACAAGGTGTTTCAACTTACCTCACCTTAATAAAAAACGATTTTCTACATTTCATGGCGATTATAACGTACAATCGATTTTTGTATATAAAAACAAAACTAAACTCATTTAACATACTTTACTACGCATTAGAAATGATTATGAAAAGTACAAAATTCGTGACATATCATGTAAATAAACGGCATTGAAAAATAGGTAAAAAACTTACTTTTCGTTTAATTTTGGACACAGACGCTATATCTCCACAACCGTTCGCCGGACGGCTGCGGCGTGTACTGACAAGTCGGTGCGAGGGAACTATGGGTTAGAACTGCATTGTTGCCAGACTTCTAATGTCTATAGTTGCCGAGATTTTGAAGTTGTGTCAACTTACCTTTGTGTCAACTCGCCTAGGTCTCCCCTACCCACGAACGCCTTCTTGAATAGACTTTTGCAAAACACTGAGCTACCTAACAGTAGCGGCGCCTCAATTTATATCCTAGACAAGCTGAAGCCTGAATTATTATGACAATCTTTTTCTTCATAGAAAACTGCTCCACTATCTGAAAGTTTGTCAAGCCGGCAGGAATCGAGTTCTAAAGATGCGCCGCCACTGCTACCTAAGTAATTCAGTTTATACATGTTCCAAAATCCAACATTTTACCTTTAACGGTTTCAACGAGCATGAAAAGCATACTGTATTTTTCGATAATAATATTAATGGACGAACCCAATACTGACTGAGACGGTGCTATTCTTATATAATCTAAGCGAGGCCATCTCCTGCAGCACGGAGAGGATGCGCATGGTCTGCAGCTGCCAGATGTACAGGTCCGGCGTCCAGATCAGCTGGCGGAACTCCCACGGCAGGTCTATGGACTCCGGGCCCACGTTCAGCCGCGGGTCCTTCCAGGATACTTGTAGAAACACGTCCAGTGTTATCTCCTTTACGAAACAGAAAGTAGATATATGATAAAACAAAAGATATTGATTGAACGAAAGATATTGATTGATTGATTGATTGATAAAAGACATTTATTCGTGACGTACACATACAATAAACAGAATACAAGACGAAGAATAAGTAAGACATCACGAAATGGACCTAACTCAGCGTAATGCTGGCTTGAGAAGTCAGATTACGATACATACTAAATATTTTAATTTAATAGTTAAATGGATAATTGAGCAATCTATTTTGATAGTTAATGAGAGAATTGAAAATAATGCGACTTTATGAAAGACAATGACACGATTCAAGTCCTCACATTTTACTGAAAAATAAATGGTAAGGTCAATGTGGGTAAGACCGACTATCAGGAAAAATCGTCTACCAACCAATTTCCTACATTATCCTCATCGGTATTTAGTATCATATGACGGACTTCCTTTAAAAATAAAGTATGCCGGTCTTACTCACATTGTCCTTACGGCATTTATTTACGTAAACGCAATATGTCTCGGTCAAAATAGTTTATTTATTTTTCCATACTAATTAAATCAGGTGACTACAGCAGTTATGTTATATATCATTCATAGCTATGTATCATTTTGTAAGGAAGTTTTTCGAGGGGTAAGTGCAAATGTCGAAATTTGACTATAATTTCTGCCTTTTAAACTTGTGACTTTATTCTCAAATAATGTACATGTGTATTCTGCCTGTCCTAACCTACGGTGCCCAAACATGGTCACTCACTGAAAACCAGAAGTCCAAATTGAAGGTTTGTCAGCGAGCAATGGAGCGCAGTATTCTAGGTGTCAGAAGGATGGACCGCATAAGGAACACTACGCTGCGCTCCAAAACACGCATAGCTGACGTTGGTCGGAAGACTGCTAAGCTCAAGTGGGATTGGGCCGGTCACGTCTGTCGCATGCATCCGGATAGGTGGGCATGCGTAGCCACCAAATGGATGCCACAAGAGAGGCGCGGACGGGGCAGGCCTAAACAGAGATGGCGGAACGATCTGGATGCTTTCCTCAGCACTTGGCCGGAAACAGCAAAAGACCGAGAATTGTGGGGGTCCACGGGAGAGGCCTTTGCCCAGCAGTGGGACACTATAGGCTAAAGAAAAAAAAAATGTACAAGGTAAGCTAAGCCTTACTCTATCTGTACAATAACTGCGCTACACTTTCTCGTATCGAAATGCCGTTACATTGTGCCAGGAAACCGCCAGCTCTTTTATCAGTTACGTCAACTAGAAATTAGTTTAGAACTACAGACTAGTTTAGAAATCGTTTAGAAATTATCAGAGACTTTTGTACCGATATTTGACTTTTGTGCCTTAAATTGAGACATTTCGTAACAAGGATCAAATATTCCTTGTTACGAAAATATTTTTTTCCGTAGCCTATGTTGTGTCCCACTGTTGGGGAAAGGTATTCCCTCGCTTTCCCCACTCGTCGCGGCCTAATGTATGCTCCCGCCGATCCCCACAGAAACCGTCCCGAGCGTCTACCATGGTTGACATTTTATCGGTCGGGACCATATTAGGCAGAACGTCCCGCCATCGCATTTTGGGTCTTCCTCTGCCGGTCCATAACGAAACTATATAAATAAATAAAAATCTTCTAGCCTCTTCGCACTTTAAGGAAGAACAAAATTTCGTGTAATTTTAATTCATAGAAACTCAAATTAGCATCTTACTGCAGACAATATTCAAATATTTTTGTACAATCATAAGAATGTAGCCCGTAGGCGAGCCGGCTACATATAAAAACGTATTAATACCGAATGTTATATTTTAGCGTTCTGTACCAACATTAAAAAATCCTTATAACACGACTGACTCTCTGTTTCTATACGACTATCCAACTGTTGAATATCTTTGGACCTACTCACGCTATCGATTTGATTACATAACTGGAATTATCCTAATTATGACACAATAAATAAACTTAAATTGTTTAATAAACAATATCCAAAGAAAAAATAATAATAGAAATTAAAAAAAAAACGTCGTTTAAACTGGGCCTCTTTGGCATGGTGCCCAGGATGCTGGCAGCATTCCCCCGCTGTATCGCGATACTGTACTGATGCGTTGCGCAAGGAAGCTGCCAGCTCTGCGGTCACTAGTGGAGTCGACGAGCCTTTTAGAAAGGTCTTTGGACATGATATGGGCGCTGGAACCCCACGGGCCTAGGGTTTCGACTCCGAATGGCATAAAAATGTATTCAGATACGAGACCTCGGTATTTGTAGTGCTTAAGCTTTTCGGCCGCATAATTTCGTTGCTTTCTACTGACTTATACAAACATGTTATAGATAACATGCATATTCTCTTAAATAAGTATAAAACATAACATGACAATCGGCGTCGGTCCGTGGAGTTCTGACGCTCTGAGTTCCTTAAGGAGCTTTCAAAGAGACTCTGAGATGGTGAGCCGGTAGTTACCTCGCTCGGCGTATCAGTCTCAAGATTCAGCGAGGAAATGCTGCCAGCGCATTCGATACGATACCTTTTTTTAGATTTATGTTAGTTTTAGTTGAATTTTTTTGTTACTTAAACTTTTTTCCAAGGTATTTAGTTGTTTTTAAATAGAAAATAAATTAAAATCGGCGGAAAAAAGAGCGTCCATCTGATATTATTTCTATAATGTGTCCCTGTACTCCCTGTCCAGTGTAGTGATATATCAAGCTACTCGTGCATAAACGGAACTCTTGCCGCGCGAATCCGATTAGCACTTGACTTGTTTAGGCGGAATGTCCCACATCCCCATCTTCTACATTTTAATTAAAGTAAAGTTACATATATTTACCTCCTTGTTTTCATCCACTCCTGAGACGCGGTTCACATTGAGCCCTATGAACACAGTTGTGTTCTTTCCTGAAATGAACAATGATAAAATATTAAAATTCATATAAGACTACTTTGTTTTTCATTACGAGGAAAAAAGTTTGTCTAAGGCATATCTACCTAATGGTACAGTCTAATGACTGTTCTCCTTTTTTTTAAGTTGTTAAATTGAATATAGGTAAGCTCTCAGAATGTCGGTAAAATATTATTGATCAGAAATAACCGTATAATGGGGTAAATAGGTATTGCGAGAGCAATGGAAATAAGTTGGATTATGAATGGGGAGGTTTTTACCTTCCTGACCTAAATAACAAATTCTCATTACAAATGGAGCTATTATACTAAACATTTCTCGAATGATCAGTCATCCTTCGACATAAACCTATGAACGTTATCTGTATGTACCTGTTACCTTTATTTATATTTATAATTGTTAATTGTGGAATACGCTTCAATAAAATTTAGACTACAATATACAAGAACAGAATTAAGTAGTTCCATACACTTAAACCTTTTATGATCTCCCAGTTAAACAACCCGCCCCGTGTCATTCCATCAGGCGCAAAAGTGGGCAAGACAATCGACGTGTGTCCGCGTTAAACCGCGCTTGATAACTTTAGGAATGACCCGGAGCGAGGACCAAGGTTTTGAAACTGTAACTAGTTTTAAGACCTTTCGTGCTTACACATGAAATACAATAACATATGAGTATGAGCCATCTGTTGAAGCTACTACTTATTTCCTTAAAAAAAATACCTTGTCGCTTGTAAAAATACTCGTAATTATATTTAAAAATATACAGAGGTCATGACTCTCGATTCGGGTCATTCCTGATGCCTGCATCAGTTAGTCGGCGTTGTCACAGAAGATTAAAACTTCCGATTGTTATTACTGGAAAGTATTGCTTTCTACAAATAAAAAAAAAAAACTGATTTGATGAAAAAGTAAAGAGTCGTGTTAAAACGACAGATTATTTATACAATACGATATTAAACGATTAGCCTAGAGGCTTCTATAATACCCATTCTCACCTTGATACTAAATATAACTTCGGTGCACCGTTTCTGTTCTATATTTGTCTTCCAAGCAATCGACCATTTGCAGATACAATTATAGGCTTAGAAAGGACATTCAGTCAGTTAGTTTAAATCGGCTCATTAGACATGAAAATATACAAGTTAAGTAATACTTATTGTAGGTACATACAAGGTTTATTACCATATTTATTACTCGTAAATAAATTGTAAGTATTTTAAAACCCTCTAGTTTCGAGCTGAGCCATAACTTTCCAGCTTTTAACGGTATCACGATTGTTAAATCAATACTTAAAGTTGAATTCCGCCAAAATGACGACGTCAGAGCTGCAGACTAAATAGCGGCGGAAGTCTAATAAACAACCAAAACTTTTACTACGGAACGTGTTACGGGGCGATTGATCAAGCAAACCTTGAAATTTAAATTATAATTCATTTTTAGTCATAAAAATGCTTCGCATGAGACTGCATGAAAGGGCAAAGGCGGATGCATTTGTATTATCCTCTAGCTGCCCGGAGACCTATAAAAAGGTCTCCCATTGAATGCCATTTTGAATTATAATTATGACAAAACATAGTTGCATTTGACCTGGCAAGTTTTTATCTCTGGGCGGCTAGAGGTTACAGTAGTGCCAGTAACACTATCATGATTCATGAACTATAGGCGTATCTAAAGGGTGCCGCTACCGTGTGGGGCCGGCCGAAATTAGCACCACTTCGTCACTTCCCGCGGGTGTCGTAAGAGTCGACAAGAACAAACCGATGGATGACCAGCAGCGTCCGTCGAAACCGAATCAGAAACTGCAACTGCGATCGCTAACCCGCTTGCCAAGCGTGGTGATTTTGGCAACTTCCAAGAGGATACAAATCATAGTTATCTTTCGGCTGAAAAGATAATAATGGTGATGTATTTATAGTACTGGGCCTATGCAGAACTATGCAATAAATTTATTATAATATAATATATATGCATATATAGTCATATGCATATGCTCGTATGGTATATACAACTTCATAGACAGTCATTTAGTTAATTTGGTCACCTATACCTCAATTATTGACATACGTCGCGTTTGTTTAGTTGTCCGCTACAAAATATTGTATACTTCGTGCCGTCAAAATCGAAAGAAACAAATGAAATTCAACTCTGTTCCAATTTTATAAAATCCTAATTTCTTTAAGGTAATTAGTACTACAGGAAGGCCCATGGGCCTTAAGAGGTTAAGCCAATAACCTTTTTAACTGCCGACGTACTGTCAGCAAACGTATAATATAATTCTGTCTATTGATGAATGCTAGTGCTGTAGAACAAACATTGCAGTAACACTCCTTATTGGATGAGAAAGTGCATTTGGTTGTGGTTGTTTATAATATGTTTTAGATCGCATGAGATATATTTATAAAATGAAAAATACAGGTCTTAGTTAATGAATGAAGTTAATGAATGATAAGCTAAAACCTCGTGCGCTGAATTCGCTGAATAATATCCGGCCTTAAGTCGATGGATCACTGCCATCGTTAGTAGGCCCGATGTCTAGCCTACATGCTAAAAATAGTCCATAGAACATTTTAATTCGATATTTCCGAACCTGAAAATGTGATAACATACGAATCAGTAATCAGCAATTTATTGCTTTCATAAGTACACAAGATATTATACCATAAACAAGTTCAGCTATGAACCCTGTACTACAAATTGTAAATCTTAGTTATTTAAGTCATAATGTGACCTGGTCTTAATGTTACATGACATAGGAACAGAATGTTTAGTAGATCATGTGCAAAACGGTTATGTTAAAGTTAGGGATAAACAATTAAACAATATATTGGGTTGTATATTAAAAAAAAATGTTAGTAATTAAGGTTCTAATACCAGTTCTGACCACAATATAATTTTTTTGGGGTCGTCGTAATACTAGTGCAAAATAATTGCTATGAAATTGTATACTCTCAGGTGAGCAACCTCTATTGACGTCGTCTTATACCTCTTAATTACAACTTAATTCTATTAAAGGATGTACATCTGCAAGTTCTTTAGTCTATGATTATATATGGTTGCTATGAGATTATTGTTTTATGTTGTTGACTTTCTGACTTATCGAAATAAACAAGAAACACATTTCTTAGTAAATATTAATTTACTTTAATATGGTAGCAGAGCGTTACGGTTATTAATGATACTTTATTTGCAATCGTGGTAAATAAGCCGTGTTTCCTTTCTCGAAAATGCAATCAACATTATCGTCTGGTGTAAAAATCGAGATCGGTCGACTCGACGGAGCCACGAACTGGCAGACATGGAGATACAAAATCAAGCTCCTGTTAAGGAGTACTCCAGGTACGTTAGAAGCAATAGAGGGGACATTAGTAAAACCTATAAGTCCATGCGAATCAGCAGCAGCTGTCGAACTTACAAAGTTCAAAGCGGAAATGGAAAAGTTTCAAAAATCGGATAGTCAGGCACTGCTAATCCTTACAACTAATATGACTGAGGAGACACTACAAAAAGTGATGCGTTGTGAAACAGCTTGTGAAATGTGGAAAGAACTCCATAGGCTTTACGATGGGGCAAAGGAAGACCGTAGCTACGATCTGTGCATGAGGTTCTTCCGCTACCATAAAAGTGAAGAACACGACATGGCTACTCATATTTCCAACCTTAAAACTCTATGGTATGATCTGAACAAAGAAATAGAAGGAGATGATTTACCAGAAATGCTATTGATTTGCAAAATTTTGGACACACTTCCTGAACAATATTTCAGTTTCAAATCAAGTTGGCTTTTAATGAATAAGAAAGACAGAAACATAGAAAACTTGACTACACAAGTATGCGCACACGAGAGGTCTCTAAATCAAAAAAAATAGTGAAGGAGGCGGAAGTAGTAATGAGCTACTAATGTTACGAGGAAATAAACAGCACGAAAGACAGGGATTTGGGAAGAAGAAGTTTAAGAAATGCAATTATTGTGGAGAAGGCTTTCACAAAGTCACAGCTTGCAAAAAGTGGATTGCGGACGGTAGACCTCCTAAACCTCAGAAGCAAACCTCTAATATTGCGATGTTGACTGGCCTCGCTCTAACCTGCGAAATTAAGAATACTGAGCCGTACTCCTGGCATGTGGATAATGGCTCAACTAGCCACGTGACAAATAGGAGAGATTTATTTCAAGATTTCGAATATTTTGACGAGTCTACAAGTAGAGTAATGACAGCAAACGGAGAAAAAATAGAAGCCTTAGGAACAGGTTCAGTCCATCTCGAAGCTGACATTAATGGCCACAAAGAACTAGTAATCTTATCAAACGTATGGTACATACCAAGCATTAAACATAACTTATTTTCTGTACTCGCCGCGCAAGATAAGCTGAAAAATAGTATTTTTGAGTCAACTGATCTGTCTTGCACTCTGAAGACTAACGGAAAAGTAATATTAGTTGGAAGCCGAGTGAAATGTGGTGGCTTATACAAGCTCCACGTGAAGGTATTGATGCCGAAGCATAAAGTTAACCAACTATCGGCATCCCAGAGTCTTCAACTTTACCATGAACGCCTAGGCCACCAGAACAAGAGACATGTGGCAAAACTGATACAACAAGAGCTCGGAGTAAGGTTAAACTCAAGTTCATCAGATATCTGTGAAGGCTGCGTATTTGGAAAGAGCCATAGACAGAAATTCGGTATAAGACCAAAAGTAACTAAACCTGGAGAGGTGATCAGCACAGATGTATGTGGTCCATTCCCGTTCTCGATTTCGAAGTGCAGATACTATGTTCTATTTAAAGACTCCTACTCAAAATATCGTTGGATTTACTTTCTGAGACAGAAGTCTGAAGTCCATGCACGCATGAATGATTTTCTTGCTGAAGCAAAAACTTCCGGACATATCATACAAGAAATGTTAAGCGATAATGGAGGAGAGTTTGATAACGAACAAGTACGAAATACTTTGAGAAAGCATGGCATTAAACAGAGGTTCACGATGCCATACACTCCCGAACAGAATATGTCCTCAGAACGAGAAAATCGCACGGTCGTAGAGATGACAAGAGCACTGATGCACGCTCATAATAAGATTCCAGAAGGTTTATGGGCTGAGATATCCAAAGCGTCTGTTTACATCCTGAACAGGACGGGACCTACTCCTGTTGATGGAAGGTCTCCGCACGAGCTTTGGTATGGCAAGAAGCCAAAGATCAATCATCTGAAGGTAATAGGAAGCGATTGCTACACACATGTCCCGAAACAGAAAAGAACAAGTAAGCTTGACAAAAGAGCAGAGAGAGGAATACTCATCGGGTATGACGGCGACGAAGGCTATAGAGTCTTTAATATAGAGAAACTAAAATTAATTCGATCTCGAGATGTTGTCTTCGATGAAGCACCTCTACTAGAAAAGACTGAGATCGGTACAACCTCTGAAACATCTAAGCCAGAACCAAACACCTATGAACTGCCTTTACCTCTTGCTAATTCTGAAACTGTTTGTGAGAAGAGTCTCTCTCGTCCATTTGAAGAGGGTATAATGGAAGATTGTTGTCGTGAAGTGAATCAACACACTCTTCCCGTTCCAGCTTTAGAGACAAGCGATGAAGAGGATCATCGCGAAGTGAGTCGCATTAATTCGCCTTCAGATGAAAGAGTCGAAAATGATTATAACGAAGAATGTCATGCTCATCCACCATCAGAAAGAAACTTCGAAGAAGAGTCGGAAAAAGATGAAGAGTCAACAGATTCTGAGCCTCATAGAAGACAGCTACGTGATCGAAGTCAAATTAAACCACCGAGGTGGTTCAGTTTTTATAACTTTGTTAATGAGGCTAT
Organism: Grapholita molesta; assembly: GCA_022674325.2. Lineage (NCBI taxonomy): Eukaryota > Metazoa > Arthropoda > Insecta > Lepidoptera > Tortricidae > Grapholita > Grapholita molesta. The sequence continues at coordinate 13,005,170 of CP053130.2, read as the reverse complement.
ATCTATCTCTGAACCGACTTCATACCAAGATGTCTTAAGAAGTCCTGAAAAAGAAAAGTGGTTAGAAGCAATGAACAATGAAGTACAATCATTACAAAGAAATCAGACCTGGATATTGACTAACTTACCTAAAAACAGAAAGGCACTACGATGCAAATGGGTTTTTAAAATCAAACAGAACCCTGACGGTACAGTTGATAAGTACAAAGCACGTTTAGTTGCTGTGGGATATACACAAAAGAAAGGAATCGACTATGACCAGACATTTAGCCCTGTAGCTAAAATGAGCACAATCCGGATTCTGATAAGCATTGCTGCTAATGAAGGTTTAATACTGAGACAATTTGACGTTGCCACTGCTTTCTTGTACGGTACTGTCAAGGAAGAGATCTTCATGAGACAGCCAGAGGGATACGATGATGGAACAAGTCGAGTGTGCAAACTAAAAAGAAGCCTATACGGGTTAAAACAGGCTCCAAAATGTTGGAACGAGTGTATCCATGACTTTCTCTTAGGATCAGGTTTTACCCAGAGTGAAGCAGACCCATGTGTCTATGTCAGAGAACGTAACCAGAAGAAAATCCTGCTCGCTCTATATGTAGATGACGGATTACTGGCTGCGTCAGACGCAAATGAAGCTGATAACTTTATTAATAATGAATTAAAAGGACGTTTTAAGATCACCACGAAAGAGCCGTCATATTTTCTAGGGCTAGAGATAGAGAAATATGCAGATGGTACTATTAAAGTACACCAAGCTGCTTATACTAGAAAGTTGTTAGAAAAATATGGAATGACCAACTGCAAAGAAGTTGGGACACCCATACTCAAACCTTCAAAAGGAATGGAGGAGACAGAAAATTTTACATTTAACCAGTCAAATTTTCCCTATCGCCAAGTAGTTGGCTCACTATCCTACTTGATGGTCGGAACGAGACCAGATATAGCATATGCGGTTGGAGTTGTCTCACGAAATCTTGACAAACCCACTCCATATCATGTACAACAGGTCAAGAGAATTCTAAGATCCCTGAAAGGAACTGCTGATTTAGGCCTCGAGTACAAAAAAGGTAAATTTAAGGGCCTAGTTTGTTACAGTGATGCCGATCACGGAGGAGACGAGGAAACCGGGTGCTCCACTAGTGGAATAGTATGCATGTATGCTGGATCTGCAATATCTTGGCGTAGTTCAAAGCAAACTGTTATTGCTCTATCTTCTACAGAGGCTGAGATAGTAGCAGCCAGTGAAGCTAGCCGCGAAATGGTGTGGTTGAAGAAATTATTTCAAGACCTAAAAATTATGCTTAATACGCCCATTTTGCGTATTGACAATGAGTCCGCAATTAAACTGGCCTACAATCCTCCGTACGAACAACATAAAAAGACTAAACACATAAAATTGAAACACTTTTATGTGAGGCAGTGTGTGTCTGAAAAAGACATAACAATAGAGCAAGTACGGACAGAAAATCAACTTGCTGATATGTTTACAAAGCCTCTTTATAAACCAAGATTGGTCAAGTTATACGAAGACTTCGGTTTGAAAAAGAAGAGGGAATATTAAAGGATGTACATCTGCAAGTTCTTTAGTCTATGATTATATATGGTTGCTATGAGATTATTGTTTTATGTTGTTGACTTTCTGACTTATCGAAATAAACAAGAAACACATTTCTTAGTAAATATTAATTTACTTTAATAAATTCAGATTTCTCAATGGAAAAAGTTAAGTTGTTCTGGATTGAAATCAGATTGCGTTTGTTTCGTTTTATTAAATCTTGAAAGAAACACAACAAAATCATTATATTTACTACTTTTTTCTTTGCCGCTAACGTTCTCTATGGCATTAGTTAAAACAAAAAAGCTATAAGTATACTTGTATGTGATCGAATCGAACCGATGCCGCGATGAAGGTGTTACGAATATTCTAATACTTGGTTGAATTAGGTACTATATCTCGTATCTAACAAACGCCAAAGCAAAAAAGCGTGAACTCAAAATGTAGCAAAGACACAGGTAAATGATTCTGTTCTTGAAACTTTAAAAGCCATGAAAATTAATGACAGAGAAAGACAGTTTTATGAGCTGGATGACATGGATAAAAATATTAAAATGAATAGTTATGTACTACCACGTCTGGTGTTTTAAACATGCTTGTTGACGGCGCCTCGCCTTAGTGTGCTACAGGATCTAAAAGATATACTGATGAACAAATATGTTACATAGTTTTTTATGACCGCGAAATAAAGTCGTAGGACGTAGGACTTATTTTAGAGCGGGTTTCATCTATACATATTCTTGGACTTGACTCTAGGTTGAAGGGTCTTATAACCGCAGAGCACCGTCGCAATACCAGTAGTGGTTGGCACAGTTATCAATGTTTTGTAGTGAGAGTATTTATGTGAGAATGAAGACTGATCGCGAAATGTTGGACAAGATGGTGTCGCACGATGCGGTACCTTGCTTTAACTATTTATACCACTGCCAACGCCGCGACGTGATATGGTTAAAGGGTCTTACCGGAGTCGATTAGTTCTGACTAGGCTACGGAGTCTAAGAAAACTAAGAGTACCTATAGAAGAAGAACTCACCGGGTGGAATGTTTCTGTTATAGTCTGTAGGTATGTCGTACGTTTGCTGCTCCAGGTACAGGATCTGGCTGGAAACAAGGTTCTCAGATTAGTTATTTATCTTTATTATATGCATATATATACTAGATTTTCCTCGCGGCTTCGTCAGCTAGCCATGCCCGTCTTTAAAGTATGATTGCGGGATAAAAAATATCCTATGTCCTTTCTCGTAGCTAAAACTCTCTCTAGAGGTATACCAAATTTCATTCCAATTAGGCGCGGCTAAGCGGGGGGTCTTGCAGGACTAGGCCGAGAAGTCTCTCTATTCGGCCGGCAACCCCTTACTTCCCGGCCTACATTACTTTTTACACTTTACTACAGAATGTACTATTTATTAAATTCCCGTGACAGTTCTCAGAAACTTCTAAGAGCTTTCTCGCATTGTTGAAAATTGTTATGCAACTTGTACATTATTAGTAAGTATCATTAAATGTATGTCTTTATCACCCTACAACACTTACGCTCGAACTGGTAAAATGGATTAGGTAAAAGAGTATAGTAAACTTTGCCTCTCATGCCTAACTTGAAAACAGTTATGAATTAGAAGGTGGATGTGTTTCTAGTCGTACTTATATATTATTTCCAACAATGGGAGAAAGGCGGCCATTATTACCAATTAACTGTATGTACATAACGGTTAGGAAAAGAATCAGTGTTTATCGGGCCAGCCGGGCAATCATGGTGAGCAGAGATGTGTTTGTCACATCTCGTCACGTGATAATGACAGTGTCTTACTCTTACAATTGTATGGTTTTAAAAAGTAACATCTGCTTTGTCATATCGTTGACAGCGTCCATGATACGTACGCCCCTAGGCAAATTTAAACATTGTATTAGTCTAAGAGCTAGCGACCAAATCGGTCATGTGGCTTCAGCGTTATTGAAACTCCGCTAGGTACTTCCTTGAACATCCTTTTCCTATAATCTTCGTGCTGGCAGGCCGCGGGTGTAGTGGGGAGGGAAAAAAAAGAAAAAAAATGTGGGCTCAGCGACTTTAATTTTTTTTCAAACAGTTGCTCTGTATTCCCTGTGCACCCAAAAAAAAATTAAATCGATCGGGTGGTGGGAAGGGGTTGCCAGCGTGCAGCGTTAACTAAAAGTACCAAAATAATAATAATTTTCGTGTGGGCTCAGCTGTATTGGCCTTTTTGCTGATGCGAGATTAATCAATATGTAGGCCCCAAAAAATAATCCATGCAAAAATATCGGTGGGAAGGTATCGAAAAAAATTGTTATTATTCTCGGATCTTTCAGTGCAGATCTTGGAAAAATTCGTTTGTCAAATGTATCGTCGTAATTTTTTTTTTTTTTTTTGGAACTGTTCTTGTTCCACTGGTTTATAATTCACTGAAAAGAGATGTAATCTCGCCTCGTCGATGTCTAACATATAGATTAATCTCGCGATTATTTGCAAGTAATAACTAATTTAATTTAGCTAACTTTAAACGTAGGTTTTATAAAAATACTTTATAATTTGGTACTTAAACCAATGGACAGAAAAAAAAATTATATTATCAACAATGTAAGGCTGTTTACTCAATAAGGACCTTAAAATTAGAAGCCGACTTACGTCAACATTAAATCTGATATACGAGTAGGTACTTTTAACGCGGTATAGGTAGATAGGTATTTAAAATGCTTCTAAATGTAATAAATGCAAAGATTTTTCATGCTTTTAACAGTAGATACCTACATATACTTAGAGTGTAAACGTCAAGACTTGAATAATTTAAGAACTGTAAGCAATACTTACCAGACTGACAGACAATCGACTTCAATAATGCATACCTGCGCCGCTTACACATTTATTATTGGTCATATACAGTTTGCATTGGCGTTTATTTATGTAACCGTTAATGCATAAGAAGATTCCACTAATACAATTATAGGAAGGTGAAGAATTGACTTGGCATTTGCGTGGATTAGGGCCGCTAAGCCGGGCTCCCAGAGACTTCGCCTACATTAAGGGCAGAAATAGGGCGGCCGAGGTATTCAAATTGATGTCGCCAGCTACGAAACTTCTACTATGAAATTTTACTTCTAGTATGGCTGACCATGGGTATCCACGGCTGAACGTTCACCCTGCCCACCCATGTATAGTCTGGGATAAGCAGCATGAAGTGTGATTAATGCCATAATCTGACGACTTGCGCATCCTGCCTGCTGGCCTCTTGGCAGGCGGGTTGGCGATCGCAATGTGTTCCACCGCTCTTCCTGCCTGCTGCCCGTCTCCCGGTAGTATATGGTCGGAGTTTAGGGACATTAATCCGAGTTCAACCCACGAAACGCATGCAGATTATTTGAAACATCCAGGTTAGCTAATTATGCAACAGAGGGCACTGTACACCTATTATACTGAGTATTATGACACACGCAGTTCCTAATCTACCCATTACCACCGTTTACCCGATACATCAATCCGATAATAGTCGGGTCTAGCTGAATTTCTTGCTGGAGTCTTCTCAGCGGGTTTAGCAACTACACTACCATACATCAATCAACTGGAAGCGTAAACTCAGTGGGAATATTCCAGTAGTACGAATCAAGTCTGGTGCGTAAGGGTCCTGGATTTTCCCAAGGCTACTTTCCCTCACCCAGTCCGCCCATTTTAACATATGGATCGGCTTATACTCGTAGAGTTAAGTCAGGTCAAAAAAAAAACGAGTATTATCGTTTGGTATTACCACACTTCGATCTGCCCCGGCTGTGTACTCTATTATTTTAATATAACATATATAAACCTTTTCCTTGAATCACTTTGTCATTTAACATGTAGTAGTAAAAAGATATAAAGCAATTTTGTTACTACGTTTTGAAGATGTATTCAAGTATGCCATTTTTATTTTTATAAATTTCAGTCACTAATTGCATGAAATACTCCTGTAAACCAAACAATACATATTCAGCATTGTATACATTATATCATTTTATAATTATAGTCTACAATTATCTTAAAATTCAATTGTTATCCATTAATGCAACATACAAGGTGTATATCTCTGGGACTAAATTCGAAAGTACGTAAGGTAAACGTAACAGTGCTTGACAAGCGAACGTCCAATGGATGACACTGTTCTATCACCTCAGTTGACAATAACTTAACATGGAAAGTGGCATCCATTGGAACGCCGCTACCGTCAGGTACGCGGACGTTTACCTAACAAATCTTGATTAGGGATGAATTATTTTATACAGCTGCCTCTTAATGTTTTCACAAAGTGGTAATGTAAATCAATTAAGTTGCATTTTATTCAAATCAAGTATTATTTCTTATACCTTGGCTGCACATGAAATATTAATTACACCTGTAATGAAGTATTGCATGTTCAAAGGCACACGAAGGCACAAAATAAAACGCGTCATAATGAAGGATGACGGAAATTGTATATTGTTTATCGTTGTAGGTCATCGCTTGCACTTGTAACTTTAGGGCTCACTTTACTACCCATATTGCTGAGTAAATGTTACGATTGTTTTAAGAAAAGTACATGTTATGAGTATTGTAGGTAACCGTTCAAAGTATTTGTATATGTTTTGACGACCGGTCTGGCCTAGTGGGTAGTGAGCCTGCCTATGAAGCCGATGGTCCTGGGTTCGATTCCCAGTCAGGGCATTTATTTGCGAGATGAGCACAGATATTTGTTCCTGAGTCATGGGTGTTTTCTAAGTAATTAAGTATTTATATGAATCTGTCTATTATATATATCATCGTCTAGTACCTACAACACAAGCCTTACTGAGCTTACCGCAGGACTAGGTCGATTTGTGTCAGAATGTGCCGTAATATTTATTTTTATTTATTTTACTTTATGTTTAGTTAGTGTGTATATGTGTGCGCGCGCGTGTGTGTGTGTGTGTGTGTGTGTGTGTGTGTGTGATTTATTGCTACAAATTTTTGTTACTTAAAAAAAATAAAATATATGATACGATTGTTTTAAGAAAAGTAATGTTATGACGTCTCTTAGGTAGCAATTCAAAGTACTTATATGTGTGTATATGTTCGTACTTGCGTATAGTAATATGACTGATACTGTACATAGTAATTGTAGTTAGTCATCAAACCAAATAATAGAACAAGGTAGGTAGAATATGAAATGAAGTAATATGCAAATTTATGACTAAGAAACTAGTCCGATAATATCATTTTATTTAAACACGTAAAAGGAAATGTTCTCGTAAGAGTTTCATGACTAATTATGATGAAATTTTAAACCCAGTCGCAGCCCTGGAGGCCGATATTTGAAAGATGTGCACTCGTATGAAATAAAATTAAGGACGAAAATAATCGCAAACAAAAGTTTATTGTCATTATTTTTCACAATGTGTATAGTTTCAAGACGGATGATTTTTAATTTCTCTCATTCGTGTTTCTAAAATACCATTTCTTCGTTTCTGAGTTTAAAATATCACGAATCCTTGTGAAAATGTTGTGTTGAAAATGTAACACAATTACTTACATAAACCTTTATTCAAAAACAAACTAAATGCAAATTAATAATTAAAACTAGCACCAAAATTAAATTAAAACAATATAGATCTAAAAAGACCCCGTGCGTAATGGTATTGAAGACTCTTGCAGCATATACTTGCTCAAGTGTGAGGCTGATACTCTGAGCGAGGTAGCTCTCCCAAGGCTCCTCAGAGTATCTTTAAAAGGTACTTAAAAGGCACAGAGAGCGCCAGGGGCCCACGGACCCAGAGTACCGACGCCGAATGGAATAAAATTGTATTCTGCACCGAGACAACTGAATTTTGTGTTCATATTGCCACTTTGGACTTATCTTTCTTTGTCCTTAATCATCAAGATTCATAAAAACGGCGACAACTTTGGTTACAAATTGTATTTCTAGAAATAATTACCAGTAATTTTCAAATAACGTACCAGTAAATGTACGTTGTGCTACACGGTTGTTATCTTTTTGCAAAAAGTCCTTTTTAGTTAAATTAATGCAACATACCTCAAGCTTCAAATAAAACGACCATAAAGATTACCAACCAGCGAATGTTTGCGGAATAAGGGGAGGTAAGAGGTAATAAAAATGTCATAGTAAGCAAACATGACATTTCGTCATTCGGATGTGATTATTAGTTATTACTGAGCAATGCTTATTGTTGCCGGAAGCAGTCGGCACGCAACTCAAAAAGGTTTAGCTAAGTCGTATTTGTGTCTCTTTCTTCATTGTAACAAATTATACAGTCAATGTCAAACATATCCATGCTGACATATATATGTATGTATATCCATCGCAACTTTCTCATTTATAAATTTTATAATACATAGGTGATACGTACGAAGGTACATGTATACCTTCATATTAAGACAATGTCATATAGACATATTGCCATATGTCATCATAAGAAGGCTCAAAGTCACCCAAACCGCAATGGAAGGCTATGCTGGGGCTTTTTCTGCGCAATCGCATCAGAAATGATGTAATTCGCAGTGTCACCAAAGTAACCGATATAGTCCTCCGGATCGATACACTTAAGTGGCTGTGGTCGGGGCACTTTGAACCGATGGGCGTTGGGGCGTAAAGGTTCTCAAGTGGCAATAACATACCAAAAGGCGCAGCTTGAGAACACTCTTACAAGATGGACCGACGACATGAAAAATATCGCTGGAATCTACTGGATACGACTGAGCAAAGCCGGTTACTGTGGGTCTGTGTGGGCCTATGTCCAGCAGTGGACGTCCTTCAGCTGATGTGATGATGATGAAATCTTTGACCTTCACTGTTACTATATTTGGACCATCTTTTTGCGTTTTTGGCATTAGACAGGGATGTGAGAATTACGTTCCAGATTTACGCATTGTATTGACGTGTTTCACAACGATATACCTACGTACAATACGTAATGTAAATGACTCATTGCGAAATATCTCCCGTTTAGCTGTCGCTTATAGTGCTTGTATAATGAGTGACAATTGATTTATTTGTAACCGTAATTTTAACTGATAAAATCTGCAACAAGTCTAACAAAATAATATGTAAAAGTTTCTTTTGATTATACTGTGTGTAAGTCTAATACGGGCGAAGAATTAAACCAGACATAGGATTACCCATTATAATCATTAACCAAAAGGTTGTTCTTTAATTATACCTATTATACACATGTAATTAATTTTTGTAAAATTTCTGAGCAGTAATGTACTGCGAACATTACGCGATATAAGCTTTTGGAACTAAAGCCCCATTTAGACCAGGCAAGAACTTGCATACGATTTTCATTACATTGCGGGTTATGGGCGTACGGCGAATTCGGTCGCTTTATATAACCCCGCAATGTAATGAAAATCGTATACAAGTTCTTGCATGGTCTAAATGGGGCTTAACTGTCAACGAGTGTTTAACTCGAGTGCGTTGCATTACATTGCGGGCCGAATATATTTATATGGATAAAATTTTAAGTGCACTTCTAAGTAAAAGTTATCTAAATATATTTCTTATGTCCGATCAATCGATTTGTGTAGGTTTGTTCCGCAATATTTATTTATTTCTTATTAATAGCAAGCGTACTGGCCAGGATTATTAAGTAAATATTATGGGATAGGTTCACAGGTGTTAGACGAGGTGATATAAAATATGTAAAAAACAGGGTAGCCAAGAAAAAATTATCGAGATATAGTTTAGTTCACTTTAGGTAACAAATTTTATAGGTAATATTAAATTGGCTTAATTCCGGTATCGGCTAGTGTCCCTATTGCACATCCGTAACTTCCAGCTTGATAGGCAGACTACCGCTTAGGCTGTTAAGGATGTTAAAAATGAGGCATATCTACTTATAAAAAACCGGCCAAGAGCGTGTCGGGCCACGCTCAGTGTAGGGTTCCGTAGTTTTTCGTCCGCCACGGTAAGTGTTCCCACTTCAGAGTTCAAAATGGGCTATTTGATACATTGTTGTTGACATATTAATATGAAGTACAGAACCCTAAAAACGGACCCACAAAGGACGGTGACAACTAAAGAAAGAGTTTTAGATCCCAACTATACATGGAAAATTCGAAAAAATGTTGTCAATTTCAGTCCCACCATGAGTAGTAAGAAGGGGTTGTAACATGGAGTGATAACCAGCCAGAGTCATTTGAAGTCAGTCAGTTTCAACCTAATGTATGGGCATGTATGCTACGACCCCATTAAATCAGAAAGAATCTTTAAACCGCCATGTAGGGTATGAGCGTTCCATCTACAGCGACATCTATCGGCAAATTAAGTAAACTATGCGCGCGAGCTTAAAGTACAGAGGCTCTAGTGTAAGTTTCTTTTGACGAAAAATGATTAGTCGACGAGACGAGACGATATAATATGAGAGACGGTCGCATTGGGCGATGAATATTAGTGCAGATTCTTATTTACGATTAAAACTAAACGCGGAATTATATATAAAACGGCAGCGCTAACAACGATATTCGTATATTTCAGATGATTATCTCTGTCACTCTCTTAACGCCTTAATTGGAGTAAAAGAGAAATGCTCGACATATACGAACTTCGATGTTCGCGGTACCGGGCCAGAAGATGGCCAGAAGTGATGAAATGTGTCTTGTCATTCAATAGAGATTTTGACAGCCATATCTTAGGGAATAAGGGCTAATTAATTAACAATTTGTAAGAAACTATCGCCTTAACGACTTTAGTGCTGGAATAATATAAAGTACCTATTTTGCTCGCAAAAAAGCCTAAGATAATATATGCTTCCTGAGGCGCTTCCGTCTTTCTCGAGGAAAGTAGAGACCATTTTACCAAAAACGCGTAAGATGTATGAAATCCTGCGGCGCTTACAGTTTTTCGAGTTGATAAAGTTTGTATGGGGGAACAATATTTTAGTTTTTTAGTATATTACTCGTTTTTTTCATACTTTCTCACCGTTTAAACCTTTCCTGAGCTACTACAAATATATCTAGACCAAAATTAGCCAAATCGGTAAAGCCGTTCTCAAGATATAGCGTGACCAAGAGAGATAGGGGTTCATTTTTATATATATTATTTTTTTCAAAAACCATTGAACCTATCAAGTTCAAAATAATTTTCCTAGAAAGTTTATGTAAAGTTCTACTTTTGAGATTTTTTTCATATTTTTGAAACTTGTGGTACAAAAGTTAGAGGGGGGGGGGGGGACGCACTTTTTTTTACTTCTGGAGCGATTATTTCCGAAAGTATTTACATGATCCAATAATGATGTTAGGAAATCCCTATTCATTTTTAAATACCTATCCAACAATATATCACACACATATATTCACTTTTTATTTTTGCACTTTGTCGGCGTGATTGATATACATATTACTACCAAATTTCAGCTTTCTAGTGCTAACGGTCACTGAGATTATCCGCGGACGGACGGACGGACGGACGGACGGACAGACATGGCGAAACTATAAGGGTTCCTAGTTGACTACGGAACCCTAAACAGGATCTTGTTGTCGATGGCACTTACGCCAATCCGCGTTACGTTTGTATTGTGTCAGTTAGAACAACTACATAAGTGCCATCGATATCAAGGGCCCTTTTATAGACAATGTCACATATGTCGCCTAGTGCGATATAATTACACGTGAGTTTATCCGTTTGTAACTAAGTAGTAGTAACATGGCTCACAACAGTTTTAATTGTATTATATCACATCCCTTATATGTTACGACTTAGAACTACGACCAGTTTGAAGTCGTACGATACCGTAGCGAGACACAATCTACATGGGCTACGGCGTAGCGCCGTAAAAAGTAGCAAGTTGATTTAAACGTGATCGTGGGATCTAAATTGCTATGGCTGCGCGTTCTTGTAACCCGATTTTGGCGGCTTCACAGATTCTTAGAGTTGAAATTTCTGTGATGAAAAAGCTATAGCATATCCGGTTTGTCCAGAAAAAGATTGACGCGCTGCTACTAATAAATATATAGTAAAGAACGCATCGTATAGATCTTTAAATACAATTGGTTTCAGTCATTTCAAATAATGTAAATCCGACTGCTAGTATATAAGAATTGTTATAGCTATGTAAACAGCCGGCTGAAACGGTGTTTAATTGCTTTAACTCGCTCGTCGGACATTTATGTTTCTCGAAAACGTAACATCTCTATTGTTCTATTTTAATTTACCGCTCTCATAAACATGTATTAATGTCTAGTTTGCGAGAACTTACGGTAATTTTTGAGTGCCGTTTTACACTGTCCGACACGGTGTAGGAAATTACATTACGTCCGGACCTGTTATGTTCTTAAACTACTACCAAAAGAGAGGTATGCTCACTGCAAATGTTGTATTACTAAGAGCGGTGCTGGCCCGATACCGCGAACATCGAAGTTCGTATTTTTAGAACATCTTTCTCGTTTACTCCGTTTATGAGAGTAACAGAGACAATCGTCCGAAATTTACGAATATCGTTTTTCGCGGTAGCGCCGCTGGTAGCACGTTCAGCTAATGATATCTCGCACAAATCTGGAGCCAAGACCGACTAGACTAGACCGAATACAGCCAAATAACACTAAACCCTTCTCTCATAGTGTTGTGTTACTGTCGGTGAGTAAGCTCCGAGCTCCAAGAAGGGTCGGCAACGCATGTGTGAATATTTTTTTTACTATATTAACAAATCTATAAATAATATGACATCCAAGGACCAAACTATAATATTTCTATCCCTGGGGTTCAAAGACCCATGAAAATTTTTATTTTTTTTATAAGGCGTAAGGTGTTAATTGTTTTTTACACTAAACAAGTAACAGAGATGGATGTACATAATACCTGAATACCTACTCAATGACATCTCTTCGTAGCTACAGTTTGCTTATCAATCTTTTACCATATTACATTTATTTACAGAAATTACAATCGTATTATGATAACTACAAGTACTTAACTAGTTATAGTATAAAATCTAAAAAAGGCCCTTGAGGCATTGTACCAAGGATGCTGGCGGCATTTCCTCTATGTATCACAATACTGATCCGTTGTGAGAGGAAGCTGCCAGCTCTTCGGTCACCAGTTACATCAACCAGACGCTTCGCGATTTCTTATTATTCTCAGTTATGTTTTTTTTATAACACGTTTAACATTTATAGCACAATGAGTAATGACATCGTTTGAACGGAGAATGCGACATTCTGTGTATACTTACAGACACGCTGTGTATTTTTATCCGGAAAATGATCGTTTGTCCCGATTCTACGACAAAGCCGCAACAACACTGAACAAGCTCGTTTCAAATACAGCTTGCACAATGGTACACCGAAAAATAAACCGTCAACTGTGGCTTGATTCACATTTTATTTAACATCTTTGTAATAGGAGAGTATTAGTAAGAGTAACATTTTGTACTACGCCAAACGGTAGAAACTCGAGGTCCATAGGGTTCAGTGCGCACAAATCTTTTGCAGAAATTTTTGTGTTTGATTGGCCGAAGAGCCGGCGCCTTCCTCGCTTAACGTCCTTGGTACAATACCTCAAGGGCCTTTTTTAGATTGAATCTAAAGTAGTTAAGTAATTTATTGTAATGTTTACCTTTTATTTGAAGTATTTTGTTTGAAAATAAAGATTTGTTTTAAATCAGTTAAATCATAATGTTTCTTAAGCAGTTCTTGACAAACCGTGATATTTCTTTTCACAAGTGATCGCCAAAAATCAAGTATCAAAATACTTATAAATTACATGAGTGATGATAACATTGTACATACATTCATAATTATTGCATTTTAAATAAAATCTTACCAATACCCCATGATTTCCTTGGTAGTGTAGGTCAGGGGTTAGGGTCTACGTAATCTTTAACTTGCTGTGGGATACTAAAGCTACTGGGTTTTCGTTTCGTTTTTGAATAATATAAGTAATTTTTGAGGTTTATACCATTAAATGAGGTTAATAAGTAATTGGAAACTTATTAGCGATTTTATATAATAAGTTTGAATTATACATATCGCATTTAATCTGGTACTTAATTAATTATTCTTCGAAGTTATATTTTTGCATTTTTTATTATTTTATTATTATTTATTTCTTACATAGGTACACTGTGTATAGTTACAATTCATTATACGGCTCATTAAATAATTAATCCTGGACTTCCGTATATTATCTTTGATATTTAAAATGCAAAAAACTAAAATATAATTTACAGCATGGAAGGAAATTTAAAAATTACGTATACCAATTAGGTACTTATTTATCCAACCAAGGTAGTGATTTATAGGTGGGTACTATACAAATCAATATCTATAGGCTATATATAATGTGTAAAAGAAATTTATTATAATTGCTGTTGTATATAATCATTAACATCTAGAAATTTTATCTGTCTGAGATCTCCGTCAGCAAGAGGCATCCGCATACTTCACTCTGATGGATTGCGGCCACCTGACCACCAGTGGACATGTAGACAAATAAATAATCCAATATACGAAGCAAACTAATCCATGTGACCTTGATATAGAGCTGCTTTTCCTCTGGGTAAAAGAGGCAATGGACTTTTACAATTTTTATAGTCGTTGTTATAAGTAATTGTAAAGTTAGAATCCTACCAATAGATATTTAGGGTAAGTGTACGACGTACATATCTTATAGTGTATTCTTTAAAACTATCTAAGTAAAACATTATAAGCATTAGTGAATTTAACTATTAAGAAATAAGAGACTATATATTTCGGATTCAAAGGATAAACAATTTTATTCTTCTTTTCCATTTGATTTAGAATACATAATGATAAGTATTGGTGAAACACGTGCCCGCCCCAACGCATCGTGTGGCTGACGTCAGAGATGTAAAAAGAATTGTCGTTTAATACGTCTAGTCTGCTCCGGCGTCGAGGCTAGATGTAAAATGTATTGTCGTACGTATGTCTCCCGATGAGTGCTTGGCTCTGCGCCAGTCGTCTGCGCAGATCACCTAACGCAAGTCTGCTGTATTCTTATCGCAAATAAGCGCTTCGCACATCATTTTTATGCGAGCTCAAGATCGATAAAGCAAATATAACTTTTATGTGTTCATAATACTCAAATTTTAATTAGTTGCGTCGCAATGGATGCCAATTTCATTGTTATATAAATAAAATGCTTTGTTGATGCTGCCCATGACAAGTGCCCATCTCTCAGTGCCAATGTATAGAAAAAGTTTTAGACGTGGACTAAATAAATGTCTTATTGTATGCATTAACACCAATTACCATATTTAACAGTAGGTTGTTTGGGAAACTATATAATTGAAAATATACTGCACGTGAAATAAAAAAAATAAAAATTGTATTTGGTTCCAAGTAATTTGTATTTGGACCCGGGTATATCCTTAAACTACGTCCAACAATGAGAGGTAGGGCACAGCGAAGTACCATCACGCTTGAGTCTGGAGAAAGCCAACTGGGGAAGTACCTCCTCCTTACAGAAGACCACAGCCATAATAGCACTGCTACCTTTCAGGTCTGTAGTGTTGTGTTCCTGATGGTGAGTAAGGTTCCCAGAACTCCAACTCCCATTAAAGGCAAGCAATGCGCTTGTGACTCCCCCGGTGTTGCGGGTGGTGCCCATGGGCGACGGTAATTGCTTACCATCAGGCAATCAGTCTGCTCGTTTGCTGCCTTTGTCATTAAAATATATATATATATTAACAACAATAATAGTACTTTGCTATTCCGCTGTTTAATAACGTGCTAGTCAATCAGTGCCAACCCGTTATATTTACTTGCGTATTTTTATCATGCATTAATGTAATCTCCCTCTCACCGCAAAATTAAATACGCAAATAAATATAAAAAACCACCACCAATAATACCAAAACTCGACACGTGTTTCGCCTCTCTACGAGGCATCCTCAGGAGATGCTTGAGATGTTGTCGGTCTGACGTCCGACAACGGAAATTCCGTAAATCCGAAATACATAATATGGACTTCCGCAAAGTAACGCCTGATTCAATTCATTAAAAAATATATACTTTATCTGTGATAGTGGAGGAATAATCAATAGGTATTTTAATACTAGCGAGCCAAATGTCACACAGGTGTTGCATGCAAATTACCCTGGCGTATATTGGTTTGGTGTTTGTTTGGGAGAAATTGTAAAGAATATTGTTTTGTTCCAGTAAACTGTGGGCTGAGTTATAGCGTATTCTTTTATTTCATAGACGTCGAGTGGATAACTAAATCTAGCTACAAATTTGTATTTTTATCTAGTTATGTATGGTTATTTTGTTACTCAAGTATATTTTGTAAATATTAATCATAATTCAATAGTGAGATCACATTTATATTACAAGATGGTTTAAAAAAAATTAAACCCTTTTTCTTCCTAAATGTATTGATTGTATTAACCTAATGTATTGGTATAAGCATTTTTTATACTCACTCGCTTTTGTTTACTAAGTTTAACATAGTTGCGGTTATTTGAAGTAGGTACATAATATGTCATAATAATTTTGCTATTTATCAGTTAATGAAATAACTTGCTAATCTTAAATGTAAATTTAATTTTCATTTTATAGTATCTACATGTTTGAACAGCTTAAAACATTAATAAAAACGAAATAGACTTACAGGGCTATTTTAATACTACAACGGTGACAAACTAGGCTTGATGGTAAGCAGTCACGGTAGTCTATGGACGCCTGATGCTCTAGAGGATTGACATGCGCGTTGCCTAATACACTAAACTACTACTTCATATTTAACCATCTTATAAACAACTTGGCTTAGCTTAAGATAGTAAAAATAAATAATTACCTTATATTAATAAATCCCCCGGAATAATAACATGGTACCGAAAATGCTGGCAGTATATTTAGGTACAATAAAATAGTTAGCTATTCCATATTTGAAGAAGTAATTAACCTACAAAAATTAATATTTTTAAGTCACTTAAAAAAGGTTAAAGGTTAACCATTGTGATTTAATGTAGCTGTACAATCTGTTTCCTTATGTTTTGTGTAAACAACGTTAACAAGTGCTGACCGCGATTGAGGCAGATTCGGTAGCTTATCAGAGATCTTATACGCACTAGAGTTCATGTTTACTGCTAATATCTTAAACAGGCCAACCGTTTAGACTAAGTAGGCTTCTAGGTCAACAGTCCATTATACTTTCATCTTCAAACAAAAACCCAGCTTATTCAGATAGTTACTATAGTTTCTGCATGCGACTTTTTCTGTATAAATAAGTAACACAGGGTGGTTGTGAGATCATCACTTCGCTATGATTGATCTCGTGTACGAGGTTTTTGACAAACATTTGAATGCCCCATGCGGTAGAATTTGAAAATTATAATTACGTAAAAAAATCCATGTAGGTATGAGAATTTGCTTTTTGCTAACTATCCAGCCCAGGATTACTTACGTATGTTTAGCTAGTAAGACTGAAGAACTGAATATAGGAGCTTACCTTTAATAATCATTTTTATGTCTTTCCCGTACACGGAACAATGATGTTCCTGACATTTGGGAGGCGTACGCGGAGCCGAATCGAGCCATAGCAGTTATGCTATCAAAATAATACCGTTTCACTAGAGCCACAGAAATAAACTAAGACAATGTGGGTCAAATAGACGTATGGCTAAATGATAACAATGGTTGAACTATCAGGCCAAAATTAACGCATTTACAACTGCTATTTGCGTCAGTGAAGTCCAAATATAACCGATCTGCACGTAACCGCGTAACTGTGACAACAGAAATAGACCCTCGCTCTAAATACTTCTCATTGCGCGTTCTGTCACCCCGGTTATAAGCACTGCCCAATTTGACAGCATTTGTAGTTGCAGTAGTAGGGGGATTTCTCGCCAATCTACCCAATTATTATTTATTATTATTATTTATTTGTATGTCTCTTCCGTACACGGAACAATGGTGTTCCGGACATTTGGGAGGCGTACGCGGAGCCAGATCGAGCCAACGCGCAGAGGCTCTTTTGACAATTTAATGAAATGTAAGGGGTAACTAAGCGGATGTTGCTCCTGCCCATATGATGGGACGCGCATAGAGACAGCACCCGCCATGGTGTAAGGACTATTAAGTTATAAAGGAATCTAGAATGTACTAGGCTATTGGGTGGAAAAGATGGACTAGCTACCGGGCTATTGGATAAAAAACCGGACGTCTGCCTAATAAAATGGTATTTATTTATTATTATAAGAATGTATTCGTCCTCGTCGTTTTTTTACATGTCCTCCTTCTCAACCTAGGAAAGAGTCATATATAATATGTCTAATATAATTAAAAACTCTTGAAAAGGAGACGAATAGATTTTATCTAATTTTCCATCAAATGCAATACACAATTGACAGATGCAGTAAAAATCATTCAAAATGAAAAACTATTCCGTACAGTTCGCAAATGGAGACATGTATGTAAAAACAGCCGGACATAAAAGAGTATCTTTGTCCAAACAGAAACGAAAATGTTTCACTTTATTGCTAAACAGATGAAATAGCATTTTCTTAAACTGGTTAAGCTATGGATCAAGGTAATTTAAACTTAATTAATTATATCTCATAATTCAATCTTTTTTTTTTTTATGACAAAAGGTGGCAAACGAGCAGACGGATTGCCTGATGGTAAGCAATTACCGTCGCCCATGGGCACACGTAACACCAGGGGAGTCACAAGCGCGTTGCCGACCATTAAGGGGGTTGGAGCTCTGGTAACCTTACTCACCATCAGGAACACAACACTACATACCTGAAAGGTAGCAGTGCTATTATGGCTGTGGTCTTCTGTAAGGAGGAGGTACTTCCCCAGTTGGGCTTCTCCGGACTCAAGCGTGATGGTACTTCGCTGTGCCCTACCTCTCATTGTTGGACGTAGTTTAAGGACCCGGGTCCAATCTATGTCACCAATAGTTTTGTTACACCTAGTAACTGCCATTGCAATTTCCTTTATACGGGATTAAGCATGGGTATCCCCAAAAATACGAATTAACATTTGGCGAAGTGCTTACACTTAGTGAAAGGATTTTTTATTTGCCAAGATGTCTTTCGCCGTACATGTCTTATTTTACTCGTATGTATAATGTCAATGTGTATGTATAAAATCTATACCTAATCTGATTACAGTAACATGATTAGTTGCACGGCATAGTCAACTGCAGTTTTGTTACAATGTTGATGTAGGATAACATTATCTCTCTGTGATATAAATACACAGACGCGATGCCCCTTTACAACAAGCATAAAGTGGCATTTACACGGGGTAATCTTTGAGGAGATGTTAAATATATAACATTTTATAACATATAGTACCTAAACATTATGTGTCAATAAGTTTATTTGTGATAGCTTTGATATGTAGATTCTAGAATTGTAAAAGTAGTTTATCGAAACATCTTGAATAAGATTAAATTAAAATTAGTCACCAAATAAATGATTTTGAAATTAAACATGCGCTTATTACTAGTATAAGAAGTAGAAATTTGCTTTAAAAAAATGTTATGCACTACCGGGGCCCATATGATATTACATCTACATATACATATATAAGATCTGTACAAACAATGGTTCCAATAAATTATACGACTAAGGTTCAAAATTGTTTTTCACGCCACACTGCTCGGAAATATGACCAAAGATGGATTGAAATGAAAGTAGAAAGTTGCTCTTAGTAGCACTATTCAAACAGTCCGATAATGTAGATTTGCAAAGTAAAGTGTAGTGTTGTGCGGCCTTTTTTACTTTCTACTCTGCTATTGGTCGATTATTTTTGACATTAGTAACTTAAAAAAAAAAAAACTAAATTATGAGAGCAACATTACATTTGAGCGGTTAATTAAAAAATTAAAACGTCATATTCGCTCATTGAATGTGTATTTTTGCGATTGTAAGAGTTTTTTATGTAAGTATGTGTAAAACGCCTTTGCATGCTTAAAAAAAGCAAAAATTTAAAAGGTGGGAAGTAATAAATGATATATAAATAAATGAATTGACCGCGGATTTAAATCCTGCAACTGCAACTAGATACTAAATAAAAAAAATCGTAATTTAAGTTAATCTAAAATTTCAGTTAAAAAAATAGGTTTTTAAAAATTCACCTGTAGCATCGAACCGATAACATGGTGGCGTTTCCTCTATACAATAACTTTCGTAGATAAAGTATTTATATCGGTAGCGAGTATCTATTTAACTTTTATTGAGAAATAATCTTTAATCAATGTGTTTAAAGGAAAAAGTATTAGGTCTATTATAATTCATCATCATCATCATCATCTCAGCCATAAGACGTCCACTGCTGAACATAGGCCTCCCCCTTGGATCTCCACAAGTACCGGTTGGAAGCAACCTGCATCCAGCGTCTTCCGGCGACTTTAATGAGGTCGTCTGCCCATCTTGTGGGTGGACGTCCTACGCTGCGCTTGCTATTCCGTGGTCTCCACTCGAGCACTTTTCGACCCCATCTGCCATCTTCTCTGCGTGCAATGTGGCCTGCCCATTGCCACTTCAGCTTGCTAACCCGGTGGGCTATGTCGGTGACTTTAGTTCGCCTACGGATCTCCTCATTTCTGAGTCGATCTCGTAGTGAAACTCCGAGCATAGCTCTCTCCATAGCTCGTTGAGCGACTTTGAGCCTTGAGATGAGGCCGATAGTGAAAGACCACGTTTCGGAGCCGTAAGTCATCACTGGTAACACACATTGGTTAAAGACTTTCGTCTTGAGGCACTGAGGTATGTCGGACGAAAAGACATTACGTAGTTTCCCGAACGCTGCCCAACCGAGTTGGATTCGGCGGTTTACCTCTTTCTCGAAGTTGGACCTACCTAATTGGACTACTTGTCCTAGGTAGATATACGAGTCAACAACTTCGAGTACCGAGTTCCCAACAAAGACTGGGGTGGGCACAACATTGGCATTTGACATTATTTTCGTCTTGTCCATGTTCATTTTCAAGCCCACCCGTTGTGAAACTCGGTTGAGGTCATCGAGCATCATGCTGAGTTCCTCCATCGACTTTGCCATGACTACGATATCGTCGGCAAATCGAAGGTGAGTGATGTATTCGCCGAAAATAATTACCAACTAGCAATTACCATTTGTTACTGTCACATATCGCCATAACTTCTCCTTTGACTTAGTATGTAAATTTAATTTATGACAAAATTGTCCCTGTAATGTCATACGCATGTTTTTTTGAATCGTGTTACAAAGCAACAGGGACACCGGACGTGACATGAATCTAATGATATGCAATCGCTCTGTATTACAAGTGTCTTCTTATTCTGAACATTTACTGCGAAATAATAGGTTTGTACTAAAGACAAGTAAGTTGTAAAGAATGGTAGTATATACTTAAGGTAAACGATCGAGAACCAGATTCATTATACTAAACAAGTAGATAGATATAAACCGCAAAATATTCGTACAAAGACGAACTTATTCCTTTAAGGGATTTCTAAAATAAAACAACTAAAACGGATTATATTGCATATACTAATTAAAATTTCGCCCCTATGTTTCGAACCCTTTAGCAGCGTTCGTGGTCATCGGGTTGTTTTATTTCATCGCGGCAACCGAAGACAATATTATGGATTTCTTAAAGTTAAATTTTGAGCAATTCAGAAAGTTAGAAATGCTCTAACTTGTAAGATCTGTATAAGGTAAGGTGAAATCTACTGAAATTGCATCTAGAAACTTATGTCATTCGCAATGAGAGTGTCATATATTAGGCATATATGTGCAAGTCAAGCACTAATAGTAGTTCATATATAGGTTGGAAAAAGTCAGTAACAGTAAAGAAATAAAAGACCATCTCCTCTCTTTTTTGTTTTTATAATAATAGTAATTTTCAATTCACTTAGTCATAGTATCTCAGTCCACGTACCTATTATGTAGTATCGGTAGAAGTAAAATACTATCTTAAATACTAATTACTTTAATGAGTACATGAGTTAATGAGTCCTACAGTAGTAGGAGATTCGTTCAATTCAAGTTCAAAACATTTGCAAGTGAAAGTTAACAAAACTCACTATTGAATGGAAATTGATATAGTGACGACGGAAGTCATAATATAAATACCTTATTGTTTAATAATCTTTGGTTTATAGTTTGCAATGACTTACGTAGCAAAAAACCTAATATGTGGCTGATGTGTTTGTGAAGACTTTTAAATGGTCTGGTAATAATGAAATGAATCTGGTAATATATCTTCTATACACCTGAATGCATATACTAATTGGGTGATTTATCTAAGTCGAGCCGAAAATGGCTTAACGAATTGTTTAATACCTACTTAATAGTTAGTGTATCAGATGTAGATATAGTCGGATTATCTTAAAAACTTACTTTTGACATATGAGAGCATCCATATAACGTAAAATTGACAGAGTCAAAAGTATAATAAATAATTTTTGACGACAGCTCTGGCCTACTCGTAGTGGGTAGTGACCCTACCTATGAAGCCGACGGTCCTGGATTCAACTCTCAGTAAGGGCAATTATTTGTCTCATGAGCACATGTATGTGTTCCTGATTCACGGGTGTTTCCTATGTATTTAAGTATTTATATATTATGTATCTTGTTAGCTGAGTACCGTACACAAGCCGTTTTGAGCTTACCGTAGGGCTCAGCTAATTTGTGTAAGGATGTCCTGGAATATTTATTATTAAAACTAGCAATGTACACATTTTCGAATTTCTATAGCTAATCGCTAAAACATGTATGTGCAAAAGATACTATTGTTAAGATCTTATTGCTCAGTTATTTAAGAAACACGCACCACCATATCTGTTATGTTTATTTCCGGCTGCCTAAAGATTGTTTGATCCCTCATATTCCGTCACTTTTTTAATAAAAGAGTAAAATTTTATGAGAGGTAGGGCACAGCGATGACCATCACGCTTGAATCTGGGGCAGCCCAACTGGGGAAGTACCTCCTCCTTACAGAAGACCACAACCATAATAGCACTGCTACCTTTCAGGTATGTAGTGTTGTGTTCCTGATGCTGAGTAAGGTTCCCAGAGCTCCAACCCCCCTTAAAGGCCGGCAACGCGCTTGTGACTCCCCTGGTGTTGCGGTTGCCGATGGGCGTCGGTAATTGCTTACCACCAGGCAATCCTTCTGCTCGTTTGCCGCCTATGTCATAAAAAAAAATAAAGAAGAAGATCATCATAATCCGAAAAACAAAATGTACTTTTTTTTTTAATAAATTTAATAATTATTTTAAGTAATATCTATGTTTTCCCCGTATGCGAAACAGTGTTGTTCTAAACATTTAGAAGACGTGCGCGGAGCCGAACACAACACGCCGAGTTCCTTCCGACAAATTAACGAAATGTTACGGGCACACTAAGCGGATGTTTGCATACTACATATTTAAATGTATTGGAATCTAAAATGTACTCAGCTATTGGATGAAAAACCAGACGCCTGACTAATAAAATGGTACATAATTTTATCAGAAGGTGACAGTAATTTTATTGTTATCTTAAAATAACAAGTCCTGCCTAATTAGTCGCTTTACGTCGTAAAGCGGTACTCTTGTAAACTATATAACGCATTTATATTACTTAATCCTTTAGGTATGTTGTTTATAGTTTACAAGCGTAGGTTTGCTTATTAAGTATATGTATTAATAGGTTTCAATGCGAATTTCATATATAGAGCCATAAAAGGAGACACTAGTCATTGTGTGATGTGTACTTGTTTTTGAAGAAAGTAATTGACTAATGTAAAAGCAGGTGCAGCGGCGGGAAGCGCCTTACAAATATGCCTGGACAAAGAGTACCATTTTATACCCTCTGGCGTAGAAACGCTTGAGATTCATAGGGTCCTAACGTGCACAGACATTTTTCAGACATCGCGAAGCATCTGGTTGACGTAACTGGTGATCGAAGAGCTGGCGGCTCCCTCGCACAATATATCAGCATTGCGATACAACGAGGGCATGCCGCCAGCATCCTTGGTACAATGTCTCAAGGGCCTTATTTAGATTTAACCTAGAGTAGTTTTATTTAAGAATTAAATTACTAAATTAAAGGAGGTGGTTCAAGAGTAAAATTACTAGCTGTAATTGGCTTTCCATCTCTATTTCATTGCTGTTATTTTATGTTAATATCGGTTTCATCTCAAACATAAAATTAATAAAATAACTATCTAAACTGCACCAGTGGGACCTAGTGTGGATCGCTAGTATAGTCCAATTCAAATTAGTTTCAAATTAATCGTGTTATTTTTTATAACTAGTAAAAAATATAAATAATCGCACCACCGCCGGCGTCAATAGCAATGACGTAGGTATATATTATAAAATTTTTGCTATTACATATTCAGTTTTAAAAATATACATGTGACATATTATATTCATTATTCAGCGAAGCAAAAGTTGTATAATAATTATTTGGGCGAGTTCGCAGACGGCAGTGATGTCTCGCGTGTCGCATCCAAATTATTTTCGGATTCGAGGTCCCCGCACAATTTGCCAGTTCAATTACGATTTACTACTCGTATGTAGATTTGCTAAATTTTACAGAAAACTCTTGCTAATTAATAATCATACTTGGCTTTATGTACCCTTTTTAATATTTATACTCATTGATTATAAAGTTGTTTATTACATTTTCAGTAAATTCATTTTCATGTATTAAAATAAAATAGTATAATAATATAATTACTCTGTGCATACAACTAAGAGCCGCTACAGGAAATTACATTCAAAGATACAAAAGTTGGGAAGTAGAGGCCCGTAATTGACCACTAGTTTAGTTCCGTTTCAAAATTATTTGTATGGAGACTTTTCCTTTGCTTTCAAAGTTACGCCTTCTGGTTTGGATTAAGTTTTCAAAACTTTTACTTTTTTCTACCGCGAATACGGCGACATATAAAGTTTGCTTAGCGATATGCCTTTTTTGTATAAGTATTTTCATCTGTTACAAATAAATAAATGAACTCAATATTATGAGGGTGTTGCGAACCTTGCACAGTCGAGAAGCGCTTTGTTGGTTCCGAAGGTGGCCCCACCGCCGGCGGCGACCAGGGCCAGCAGCGGCACTAGCAAGATCCACATGTCGGGCTACGGTCCCCTGGTCCGGGGCCTCGCACGGTCCGCGCGCACTGTCACACACTGGCGGCTACACATCATCAGCAAGGGCACATCACTACACTGGTCTGGCGGTCCTCGAGCTGGGAGGTGCGAGGAGGAGCGAGCGCGGCACGGTACTGCGGGCGCGGCGGCCGGCGGGCGCGGTCACGGGCGCAACCTTCGCGGCCGGATCGCTCTCACCCCGTGCTCTGACGCGTCCGAGATCTTACAGCCCGCTACGCACCCGTCTACGGCGTATGCGGCAGCATTGTGCACCTGCTGTATACAACCCGCTTGTCACGGGAATATCGACCTCGTGACGCGCTTCGCGATCATCTGAATGGGTCCGCATCATTCACTCACAAACCTATATCCAATGAGGTCTAAAAACAAAACACTTGATAAATAGTAGTTACTATTGCGATTTCCCACGAGTTTTTTGCTAAATACAGCGCGCTCGCTTGTCAATAGATTCCATGTGAAGATGGACGTTGCCTTGAAATGGCTTGGCAATAATTTGATTACACGTTGTACATTTTAATGTATGTACAAGTATATATATCCGCAGTGTAGGTAAATTTTCTTTACTTGACGCGTTTAAAAATTATAAAGGTTAAGTACTGTGTTTATATACAATTAATATTATTTACATTTATTTATTAATTAAATATATTAGTACTATTACTATAGTCTTCGTAGCCAAATGAAAGTAACTTTACGCTTATTTTATTGTATAGTGAATTGTACGTGAAAGTTATTAATGGTAATTAATATCTAATTATAATGGTTGTAAGGTTAATAAAAATTCGCCCGGCAGGCTCGCGTGTTGTGCCGTGCCCGTCCGCAGACTACGCTTGTCTCCAGGTACAACTTCCATTAGCACTAGGTACTTATAGGTACAATACAAAAGTAAGCTAAAGTACCACGGCTACTAAGTAAACTTAGTGCTTAGTAGTGCATTCTGCAACCATACGGTACCGCGCCGTTTGCAATGACAGTGTCAACAAAGGCTTATAAGGTGCAGCAAATAGAGGAACAGTTATCTGCCAACAATAAAATAATTACTCTTATTAAGAGTGCAAATATTAACGGCTTAATTTCGAGCTTGCTGTACATTTTAGTTGTAGTAATTATCAGGTTTAATAGGAATGGCCATTCATGAAATATTGTAGTGCAAATCCGTGTTTCGAGGCCAACTGTACACCACAACAGGATTACTCGCGTTAGCTAACATTACGTGCGACATAAGAGGTAAATTTAGCAAAGTATCGGTCGTGTTCACCAGGCGAGGCCCAGTTGCGTGCGACCGCCTGAATTTATTTAATTTCTGCCAAGTTCGGCTACGTGCGTTGCGCCATAGCAGCGCAAATAGAGTAAGTCGGCAGAACCTCGCCAGCCGAACTGATTCGGCATTCAACCATCAGACGATATTTATCGTTACGATCGAATGATAACAGTCGTTCATAATTTCGAACTGAATGCAAATGTTGTTTTGCGAGTAAATTTAGAAGGGTTACAGAGGATCAATAGACTGGTAATGTTTTCCTCTTAAATTATCATTGAGTCATGCACATGTAAAGTACCGTGTTAAATAATAAAATATGTAATTGATAGAAGAGTGTGTTTACCGGTTTTATATTTGTAGTGTTGGCATAAAGTGATTTGGTTGGCGAAGATTGGAATTAGAGTTAATGGCGGCTGTGAGCGTCACATCACAGCCACTCAATGTGAACTGCTGCATGCTCTTCACACCTAATGGTCACATACGCACTGATTCTTGGAGCAGCTCCAAGATGCGCTTGGCCCTGCATTATTTTATTGGTGGTATTATTCATGATAGTTACTGTACCAAAATTCAAATGTCAACCGACTATCTATATGTCACCCTCTAACATATTTACTTAAGGATCTGAACACGGAAACGTGGGGCGTTTTTTTACAATAGGAGGTAGGTGGAATCGCGAGGTGTTAAAACTCTATTCCTCAAATTTAGCACATAATCAAAATAAAAACCTAATCTTAACAATTTAATATAAGTAAATGAAATATCAACATCTCCTTCCACGGGAGTCATAACAGGCGAGAAAGGAAAAAAACGGCAAATCGAATCAACAGCAACTTCTGTAGCCAACCCGCCTGCCAAGCGTGACTACTATGGCAACGTGAGCCGCCCAAGATGATACAAGTCATATTTGGGGTGACCTATGTCGACTTGCTGACTTAAGGCTAAAACGACGATGAAATAATATAAAAATTTAAACAAATAATATTAAGACGTAACAATACTAAACTTAATTTGAACTTGAGGAAAATTATTTTGAACTTGATCGGTTGAACCGTTGAGTTACGGATTGAAAGCTTCGGAACTATTTATTCTATGATCATTTTTCTTTATTCATTTGATCATTATTATTTACAGATTACAGATAGCAAAACTGCATTTTGTTTACAAGGGTGCACGGTAATTTAATATAGACATTTTGAGTGTGTTTTTGTACGTTAGCTGGCTGGATAAATTTTTATTAATATCAAACATTTGAATTAAATTTTTAAGTACTATCCTCACGGCAATGAGATAAAAAAAATGTGTTTCAGTCGGCAGCAAAGTTTGTTTCCCTCTCGTGTCTTAAAACAATCCCAAGATTTCACTTTTTGATCCAATCGAATCATAGACTCGCCGCCGCTAGCAATGCCTTAAAAAGGGCCTCATAGCACTCATAGGAAGCATTTTTTGCCAGTACAAACAGCAGCAGAAGTTCGGACGATTGTCTCTGTCATTCTCATGACATAATTGGGGTACAAGAGACAGATCCTCGAAATATACGAATATAGTTTTTCGCGGTAGCGCCGCAAGTGTAGGTACATAATCTTGACACTCAATGATCTTGACACTCTTATACTTTTAACAATGAAGTCGTGTCAAGCTAATTTTGAATATCTCGGCCGCCTAGCAAGTTTTGCTACTGATTAGCTCAACATGCGTAGGCCGAGGCAGTGTAGCCATTTATGGAACGTGTCCACAACGTAGTGTAAACTTGCACTTGGCCGGATTCCCTTACCCCCGTGTTGGGTAACACAAACATTCATTGGTTTCTTTATGCAACAATACTAGGCTCACATTTAATTATACAGTAAAGATCGCGGAAATCCACTGGTTTTTTTTATGACATAGGCGGCAAACGAGCAGACGGATTGCCTGGTGGTAAGCAATTACCGTCGCCCATAGGCACCCGCAACACCAGGGGTGTCACAAACGCGTTGCCGGCCTTTAAGGGGGGTTGGAGCTTTGGGAACTTTACACACCATCAGGAACACAACACTACATACTGGTACCTGAAAGGTAGCAGTGCTATTGTGGCTGTGGTCATCTGTAAGGAGGAGGTACTTCCCCAGTTGGGCTGCCCCAGATTCAAGCGTGATGGTCATCGCTGTGCCCTACCTCATTGTTGGACGTAGTTTAAGGTTACTGGTGGTGCAAAACCGTTCATTGTGGGTTGCTTTGGGGAAGGCCTATGTCCAGCAGTGGACATCCTTCGACTGATATGACGATGATGCAGTGCTAATCGTTTATGTGTGCTAGCTGCTAGTGTATTTCCAACTCTAGTATTTTGCGAATTATTATAAATTTTTAGTTAAGTTTTTTACATTATTTGAAAAAGTTTTTAAAATCATCAAGGTTACTCATATTAATAAATAAAGAGGCGTACATTAATCATAAATTGCTAAGCCATTTATTTATCCGGAACTAGGAACCAATAAAACGATTTTATATTTTGAATCTCTCTCTATCTGTATAAGTTGATTAAATATCTCGGTTAGCATTAGTTTTTAAATTATATGATTAAAAACATGATATCGTTTTTGGTGATATTCGGTAATCTTACTCGTAACTAACATTCAAGATCACGTGTCTTCTTGAAAATTCAGTGTAAAGTGGCGTTAACGTCCGAGGTACCTATGTAAAATGAAATTTAAGTCTACTTTTATGTTGGTAATTTTTTAAATTCTTTGGTTGGTTATATATTGCTATTTATATGGAAAAAGTACACGTGATATAGTGCCGGATCAAAATTCATCGTAATCGAACGTTATATTTTTCTGCCCCTCATAAACGATCACATGATATTTGGAGAAGCCGTAACACTTATTATTTCCAAATAGATATTATATGCAGCACCGGTCGGTTTCGTCACTTTTTCTTACATTAAGTATATATGACATCTCTTTCTATTTATCGTAGTCATCTAATTAAACTGAGCCTTTTGGTACCGTTAGTAACTAGTCAGTTGTACTAAACACATGTTGGGTCGTTAAACATTTCGGCACGGGACTCGTAAAACCGGATCACTCACGCGTACTATTTCCGAAAATTTGCAATTTTCCAAACAACAACGGTAATCAATGTCCGTTTAATTGCGGGCACAAAGTGGGCTATTGTCGACCGATAATTATCGGTCCAGGAGTTGGGTAAATATTTAGTCGGCGTCTCGCTGCGGCTCGAGCGCGGTTGTGCTAATTTTAACACATTGTTTTCGCGCACGTTTCACGCCAACGTGAAGTCAGCGCGTGCCGTGACGTTGTTGACACTGTGACAGTTTAAGTTGTAAAACTGGTGTCCAATATCCGACTGGCAATATATGATCAGTTGATCACGTTTATTATGATTTAGTAAATTTATGAACTGTGATTGTGATTACTCATAAATTATGCTTATTTTAGTTGGCAATCAAAAAGTCCATGTATCGTTCATTGAAGTAAGATTTATTGAAGACTTAACGTTATTGAGATTCCACCTACATTTAAAGTTAATATTGTGTTATATATGAGTAATTGAATTGTTAGTTCAGATTGAAATCATAAAAATAACTAACTAATTTAGAGTTGTTTAATCTGATATCGAGACTCATCTAAGTATTTAGCGAGCAAGTTTTAGCTCTTATTTGTTGAACTTTGGCACTTTGGAATAGACCATTCTTTATGTCTTTTTTTTTTGTTTCAACCATTTTAATTTTTTTTAGTTTTTACACAATATTACAATTGAACGAGAAACAAAAGAGTACAGGTAATTTACCTAAAAAGGGTAGAGGTAATTTTCCGAACGTGGTTCTATTAAGTCTAAGAAGGAAACTATTTTATTTATTTAAAAATTATATTAAACAAGTTTTACCGTTAGTTTTCCACAACTTTGAAGATAATTTAAATAATAGCCGATAACACACGTCATAGACCTCCATCTGTCATAATACAAACACACTTGTATTGTAGGCTCATTTTTAACAGCGTAATCTCCGACGAACGTTTCCGTCCGTTTATTTCAGGAGTGCAGTCGCTGAGAGTTATTCCTAATACTTAAACCCGCCTCTGGCATATCAGTAGTGAACTTTGACTAGGAATAAAAGCCGAACATATCATGTATCAAGTTATATTGGAAGTACGTTGCTGGTAGAAATAAAACGTGTGAATAGTTGTCGCGTCATGGGATTGTTCCGCGATGGACAGCCGGCGTAGGCAGATTTTTTCGTGTCTGGCCGTCCGCCAGGTGTTTTGGCGGTCTTTGTCAATGTTGGATTTATTAATAAATTGCTCTCAAGCTACTGGCGAGGCTAGTTAACTATCCCGAATAATCACGCCCTTTGATTTTATTTTCCGGTCTCGCTTTAATGGTGTAACTAATGTGGGTGCACTCAAAAATCAGTTTATAGCTAATTGAGTTGTAGCAGACGGTGAAAATATGTGAAAATATGCAAGGCCGGATCTGGTTTTCTTATGTTTAAATAGATGATCGTGACATCGACTAATGTCAATTGCAATTGCGTAACATCGTCTGGTATTTGAAAAATTCACGAAAAGTTGTGTAGGAGTTGTGCGGGACTGAGAGGCTATACGCGAAATTTAATTATTATTAAACTAGTGGCGAGTTAAGGAAATTATTGTTTAAGAGAACGAGGCTTATCTCCAGTATTTATTTTTTGGATATACACATAGTTACCGCAAGTATGTCTAGCGTAGCAGCGCGTGCGCTGATTCGCCTAAGCGACACTGACGTACGGCTCATTACATTGCATTGTATTGTGCTAATTAATTTTCTAGTCATGTTATTGTTTGGGTATTTTAATTGATGAGAACACGTGTTGTATAAGTTATATTTATTTATCGCACAATAAAATGCCTTAAGCATAAAACTCAGAGTTAGTAGAGTATTTTACTGATTCTTCCGTTTTCGTTCTGAAACTGGTACTACAGCGGTAAAGGCCATATATAGAATGAATTTGTGTAACAAGAGAAAATTAAAACTAAGGGCCGGTTCATTTTTAGTATGCCCCACCTCCCCAAAATATCTGAACAACTTCTCTATCATCAAGGCGATAAAGTACCTACATGATTAGATATTTGTGACCATTTCTACACTTGAGTTTACAAAATATATTTTATACTAAGTACGTAATAAGTAATAACTTGTATAACAACAATTTAGTATAGCTATATGCGTGCTAACGAAGCTTAACTCTGTGACAGCCCGAAGTAGGGCAAGGAGGTCCCTGCAGTCGCGATGTTTCATTAAACAAACAAAAAACTTATGCTAATCGCAGCGTCACAACCTACCGTATGCCGGAAGTTTATAAATTGACTCTTGCACTACTAATATTCGTAATATGCGAGCTCGCAATGTCAAATAAGTACCTATTATAAACAAATTTATCAAAATTTTGCTTGAGTTTTATATATAATTAAGTTGAATATGTAAGATATACTTAATTGACAACGAAGGGTAAAAAGTTAACTCAGTGATTCCCAAAGTGGTCCAGGTGGACCCCCAGGGGTCCACTGGACGCTCGATGGGGGTCTACGTTGGCTGACGACTTATGGGTATGTAGTGGAAATGTAGTAGTAAGGGGGTCCACCGAAACCAGTAAAATTTTGAAAGAGGTCCACGAGAAAAAAAAGTATGGCAACCTCTGAGTTAACTAATTGCAAGATAAAATATACTAGGTTATGAAAATCTTAAAAATAAAATAAACTACATTAAAAATAATTAAACTAAAACTCTAAATTTAGGGTAGGCCCCTGTGGCATGGTTCCAAGAATGCTGGCAGCATTACCTCGCTGTAACGCAACGCTTAGGCGTTGGGCGAGGAAGCTGCCAGCTCTTTTATCTCCAGTAGCGTCGACCAGCCGCTTAGCTAACTCTTTAAAAAGACGCTCAGCTGCTGGGCCCCACGGACCAAGAGTCTTGACTCCAAAGGCAACAGAATTGTAGTTGGAATCGAGACTCCTGTACTTCCGGGTTTTGACATACTTGTATTACTAAGAATAATGTCAGATATAGAAGTTTATGCATTTCCTACTTCATATCGTATCTGTTTTTCTGATTATCTATATCAAATTCACTACTTTTCGTGTATTTAAATGTTCATAATTTCTTTGCAATTTGTCCCTAATCCTAACATTACTATAAACTAGATTCTGTCCGCAACTTCGTCTACGATAGGTTAGTACATCGAGTATATTCAAAAGGGCCAGTTTATATTATCTTTATGTTATTAAAATCCAGTAGTATCGCGTTTGCGTAGAACAATCGGGCTTCTGAGCCCTGAGTGTAAGTTTTTAACGTAACTTTACGTTACGAACGCGTCTGCGTTTCCCATATAAATATCATTATCACTTACGCGTTCGTAAACGTTTTTTAACGTCAAAAGAAACTTACACCCCTCTGGTTGGATATAACCCGACTGCCACCCAACATTTTCGTATGACGAGAATCCTTTTACCTCAGTCCTTGATAGTGCCATTCGCTCAGTCGCGTGTTCACTGAAATTAGTTTCCTTTGCTAATATTGCGATATACACGCTCACACTTAATTAATTAGGCAGTTTAATTTATTATTATTATTTTTATCCTCATGCAACTACATGCAATTTAGGTACTGGCCCATAACCACAGACCACTTCGTTCATTACTTTCTTGCTCGAACGTGCAAGGGTAAGTATAAGGGTAGACTGTCACACTTATTCATCTGTCAACTTAATTTTCCCTCTTAAATTAGATAAAGCAGCGAGCACTTTCGAACTATGTTGTAGATAATTATATCAAACTCAATAAAAGTTTTACCCTAATAACAAAAGTATTAAAAAATATATATAAAATACTAGTCTCGAAGTGTAGACATTTTAAAATAAATGTGTAAAAAAAATCACAACAATAATTCATTTAAGTATCTAATTTTTTTACAAAACCATTTCAGAGATTCAATGATCGTGAAATTACAAGCTTTTTAGTTATCTTGTTTCATTTTATATAATCATTAGGTATATATATTATTGTCCATAACTATGGATATTGGTAATGCTCAAGTATAACAAATATAAAAAAATCATGAATGTGTATGAGAATATGTGGAATGAATCTGGGACATTTTATATTTGCAGCTTTTAGAAACGACACACTGACTGAGTGAAGAAGACGGAAAGAAAGGGCACACAACCGAACAGGCATAACCAATTTACTCGGAAAGTAAATTGAAATAAACTCATGTTACTGAGAAATCATCAATTAATATGAAAGGTCATAGTTGTAGGTTTAAGCTGACGGTACAGTCTATTCAAATTATTTTTGTAAAAATATTCCTAATTTAATATTTATGTAGTTCCATTGCAAGGATCATACAAGTCATGCAAAATATCTAGAGTCGTATACCGCCGACATGCTGGCTATTTATCTCTTGGGACTGCGGCGCAGCGCCAGCTATGGATACAAAATATCGGATTTAAATTTTGTTTTATCTGTCAACCACTGATGTCCACTGCTTGTGCAATGTGCAGTTGTGGACGGGTAGCGAACCTTACGAACACATCCATCTACCTAGACCAATACTGCGCTTTCTATACTGCGTGATCGCTGCTCTTGGACTTTTTAGCCCCAACGGCCATCGACTCTCCAAAGTTAATCTGTAAAGATGCCGAAGTAATCGCCATAACTCGCAGGATTTGCAGTATTGCGGTGGCAAATGCAATTCAATGTTTTAAAATTATTTCGCTGCTTTATGGTATTCGACTATCCTTACCAAAGTTTGACGGGACCTTCGTGCCTCGCCTGACACCGTCTCGCTAACTACGTAAGCAGCGGCGGCATTGATTTAACAAGACTTTAAAATTCAGTGCCGCTGACATCCGCCTGCACTCGCCCTCTATTGATTATAGAAGTACTTATTTTATCATTCAGTCCTGTATTTGTATCTAGTTACATACCCGGTGTTACAAAAAACGTGATACAAGATTGTCAAGTCGGCATCTGGTCATGATTTGGAACAATTTTTACTGTGGGGTCAAGTTTGTAAATTGTAAAAAAAAAACTATTGTTTCATACCTACTTATACTTGAACTTTTCTATGGAACAGCTCCATTTTTATTTAATTTTACAAACTTGACCCCATGTAAAAAATGTCCAAAATCATGACCAGGTGCCGGTTTGATATTCTTGTATCACGTTTTTTATAACACCCAGTATAAGTGCCTTTTATACATACATTTTCCTTGGGCAAGATAGAACCAATGTGACTTGACTTTTCGTCAGCCCAAGGAAAACAGTTGAACTGCGGGAAAATAAGTAAAGCCGGCGGGAAACGGTTTATGTTGACGCGCCGCAGCTGGTATCTACTGTAAAACATGAAATGCATGTTACTTAGTAGTAAAATATATAGTATTTTTATATTATGATATAAATACACTAGGACCGGAATGTGTCGCATATCCTGAATTTAACTTACACCCCGACGACGTAGGCCTGGACTTCGAAAGAATTGTTAGTTGTTTTATTTCATGAATTTTCATTATTCACACGGAAACCGGGGACAATATTATGTATCATACTTTTCCTCCATGTGGCATAATGGGACGCCCTGAATAATGTTAATGCAAAGCTCAGGCAGGATGTCTCCCATGGATACCATTCCCTGGATATATCTCCCAATTTAAGTCAAGATATCTAGCGAAATCCTAAAAAATACTGGGTTCATAAATATACATGCTGAACTTTTTCAGAACTTGTGTTTAATAATGTTATATCGACAACGTTAGAGAAAGTACACGCGATGAAACTCGTGATAAAAGATTGTTTATTTAACTTGGATCATAATATTAGGAAACTAATTCAAACTACGCGCAGTTATTGAAAGTTTTATGCTATAGAAACTTTGGCAGAATGCGTGTGACTTTCGCTAAAACTGAACCAAGGGCGGTATTTAATGAAGCCCTGCGTGACTGCTCCAAGGTCCTTCCGGAGCAGCCTCTGATTTATCCACGGCTAAATACATGACACACATTACAATAACAAATACCCCATTTAAGATGATGTACATTTTAACTTTTAACGTATTAAGCACACGAAACGGAAAGGAAACTATCCATATCGAAAAAAATGTTGGTAGTATAAAATAATAATGAATGTTTGCACACTCTTAAACTGACAATTAGCATACGTTACAGGTAATGAAAACGTATTATTTTTTTTTATTAATGCATTTTGATTTTTTTATTATACTTCTGATAGATATTATTCATATTTGCTGCCATCTAGCTGAAATGAAGGATAACGCGAGGAAATATGTACAACCAGTTCTTCTATGCGCTGCGTTGCGGCGCTACAGTGGGACGCAGTTTAAAAATCATCCCAGAGATGGCGCCGACAGTTATATTATGCAAGCTTTTCTGAAGTGTGAGTTTTCTTATTCTTTTGTTTTAATTTCTAGAACTCTAAATTATTTTTATCGTGTTTTTAACGAACTCTTTACCATTTTTGTGCTCCTACTTACTTTATTTTATTTTATAATAATATCTGTTCTTTATTATAACATTTATAACAATATATTTAGTACGAGTATATTTATTATGTCTTGTAGTGAGACATACAAATATTATACATAATATACACGATATACCGGGTGTCGTAAGAGGCGACAAAGGGGAAAATGCTACGGACGGCTAGCAGTCCGTCGAAACCCAATCTACAGCTAATGGGGTCGCCAACCCGCTATGGCAACTAGCCCCTAGATGATACAAGTCATATTTGTGGGAGGCCTATGTCCAGCAGTGGACTGCATATGGCTGAAATGTATGTATGTGTATATACACCATATATCTTTATACTAAATATCATGAGGTACCTACTCGTATATAAAGATGATTGAGATGTTTAGTTTACTCCAAAGCCAAAATTATCAGGTGTTATAAACCAATAGTCCGTAAGTCGAAACAGTTGCATTACTAAAATGTAAAAAATGTCAGCAGCAGAAGTGGCTAAGCGATTGAGGTGTTCAAAATGAGGTCAACACATTTCTATTGTCAAGAGAATAAGAGCGCGTGTAGGTTATTTTGATCTGTTCAGCTACTTTTGCTGCTGACTGTACAGCGTTTCGTTAACATCATAATTATATGAATTTCGGCAGTCGTAAAATTAAATTTTATACAAAATCCCTTACAACAATAGCGACTAAAGGATTCAAAATACATGCAGATGTCTGTAAAAATACTAATGTTCGATATTAGGGCGGGTTGCGTTGGTCTTTGGGCGTTGGAACGTGCAGATAAGACTTCTCGTTAGGTCGAAAAAAGACCTAAGTCAGTTAGCATTCAAAGGATACTTAATCCTTTTCATCGAGTTTAGGCTCAGTCGTCTTCAACGGTATCACGGGGCCGTTAGCGAAGCAGTTTACGGCATGTTTTATTCAAACACAACGTTTTCACTAAGGAGATTGGTTTTTCTTTTTCGCCAGAAACCTGCCTCTCGTAAAGGATTTCAGTGAAAATTTTATATGTGTGGAGTTTATGTCAATATTCATCTACCTTTATGAGATTTCAACATATTAATTAAATGAGACCCGCGCGTCTACTGCTATCGCTGAGTGTGATGTTTTAATGAGTCGAGCACTGATATTTGGGACTCTGTCAGAAATGAAGACAAAATATTTTCGAAGAGTATATATTGGAATAAAAAATCGGGGCTCTCAAAATTACAAACTTTGTGGAAAAATATTCTTTCGCTTTCAAAATTTTTATTTTGAATGTAAATAAGTCGAATATCCTTAGCTGTATGTAAAATTTTTAGCTAAACCTCTCTTTTCAAGATGTTTTAGGTCGCATGTAAGCAGGTAAAGATACCAATTAGAGTGCGAGAACTTTGAAAACAACACGGGTTATTATATTTAACAAAACATTTACATACAAAAACAAACGTGGGAACATAAATTGCTTGGAATCCATTAATGTTTAAGCGCAACTGGAGTAGTGTTAAACCCTTTCGCGCCATAATCTAACCACAAACCATCCCCAGTAGGAGAAAAGCTAATAAATTAACAACAAACTTATATTTGGTTGCGTAAATTATATTATGTGCTTTTTGTAAAGGATATTTATTGTAACGTTAATATTTATTTTGCAAGCAACACAGTTATTTAATAAAAAACATTAATGCGTCCAACCATAAATTGTAGCTTTCTCTTAGAAAAATGGAGTCAGCATAAAAAATCAACACTTTATGAACTATATCAGAAAGGTATGAAAACAGGTACAAAGGCGAATACATCTCTTTGAGGGATTCATTCCATCAAACCAAACCTATTGAATTTTACATGCAAAATATATGTTCATATACATATTTACATAATTTTGTTTATTAAACTTATGTATACAACTTATGTATACAAGTCTATTCCTAGAAATAAAATAAGAACTTAACAAATTTACATAATATGCTACCTACTTATATAAACAATGACATACAGAACATTCTTACACAAATTAACTGAGCACCGCGGTAAGCCCAAAAAGGCTTGTGTTGTGGTTACTCAGCCAACGATATTAATAAATATATAATGTACAAATAAAACACCCAAGACGCAGGAACAAATGTCTGTGATTCTTAATCATTCTGATTCAATCATTCAAATTCAAATATTGTCAATGTTCAAATAATTTAAATCAGTTCTATGACTAGTCACTGGTATTTTCTCGGTTTCTTTTCTTTTCTTTTCTCTCTTTTCTTTATGTTTTATTTAGGGGACGTTGTCTGTAAAATCATGTCGGGTTTAGTTCCTTTGAATTGTTACTGTGAGTTTGATCGACTTTAAACATTTAAATGAAAAATATCTAGCTCGAAAAATTCGTTTTTAATCTTTAAAAACCGGTAGCAAAACTGCACTTTATTCATAAGGGAGCAAAGTAATTTCATACTAATTTTGAATGGTTTAAAGCCGTCAGCTGAATTGGATATAATTTTTGAATGATGATTTTGAATGATAAATGATTTTGGTGTACATTTTAATGTGCTAGAGTTAGTATTTTCGGTAATCAGGTGAGATATTGAGTTTTACGTGGTAACAAAATTAGTTCCCCTCATCCTTGTTCATGCCTTAAAATCCTCCCAATGCTTAAGATTTCACTCTTAGACGTACTCGCTATGCTCGTGGTTTAATTTTGGAATCTTTCGCTAGCTTGGGTTTCAATATTAGCGCGAGAAGGTAAACACTAAGTTTGCTCTTTTGTATAACAAACTACTATAATGACTTTTTACAACAGTTA
Organism: Grapholita molesta; assembly: GCA_022674325.2. Taxonomy (NCBI): domain Eukaryota; kingdom Metazoa; phylum Arthropoda; class Insecta; order Lepidoptera; family Tortricidae; genus Grapholita; species Grapholita molesta. Next base: position 12,966,998 of record CP053130.2, on the reverse strand, counting down.
TCAATCAATTAGAAAATTGATTTTATATCAGTTAGCATAGGACGCAATTCCATGATGGTATTCAGATAATACAATAGCGACGGTCCTTTGAAGATTGCGAACTGCGGAGGAAAGTGTAATACACAAAGACTTCGGTCTCGCCTCTTCCTTAATGTTCAGTGCAACTTGACCGCGGTATTGTTAATAATTTGGAGTTATTAATGGCTAACTTATACTGGTCAGACCTAAAGTAAAATATGGCAATAGCACTGAGTGAAAGATAACACCATTGGATGAATGTTTGCACAAAGAATGTTCTTTAATTTATTTTTAAGTATACTCCCGACGTTAAAATTAAATTTTGGGTGGATTTTACGATTTTCAATGAAAGTCTGAATATTATCGATACAAAATAGAAAATACAGTACCTAGCACAGACATCGCTAACTTCTTAAAAGAATTAGTATAACCTTATCTCGTCGCGATAGCCTACGAGCAAAAGCAAAGTTTAATCGGCAAAGCTACGAATCCGGGGACGGCACTAATGGCCCTGTAACTTAAGGCTCTCTTTTAAATTAGGTAACGCTAATGCTTCTTTAAAAACGGTCATTGGATAAATTTATGTCCTAAAGAATTAGTAAACATTATAAAAATATTTGGGGGTTTTTGAGTGTATGTAAGCAACCGATCTGGATTAATAGTACCGTAGTCCTGGGTTCAAATCCCAGTCAGGGCATATATTTGTGTGATGAGCATAAATATTTTTTCCTGAGTCATAGATGTTTTTAAATATTTATATGTATTTATCTATTATATATACCGTCGTCTAGTACCTACAACACAAGCCTTACTAAGTTTACAGCAGGAGTAGGTCGATCTGTGTAAGATTGTCCGAAAAATATTTATTTATTTATTTTGTTTTAATTAATAGACTTCGTTAGGTGCATGTTTCGAGTACTCTATAAGCGAAGATTGTGGCTTATAGTTACAACTTACGTTCAAGATAATCTAGATACAATTACTAGACACATGATTTGTGACATTTATCTTGATTATAAAGTTAACATTTAATTTCTAGTATGTACACATTACAACTAATTCATAGTTATATGTAAGTTTTGTATAATTATTATCTTTTATATATTCTATAACTGACAATTACTGCATTACCTAATCATTTGGCTCGTAAATATACCTTAAGGTTTAGCCCCATTTACATATTTTATAAATCATTACCCCATGTAACGTCGAATTTCAATTTTAGTTATATATGACTCATAAAGTTTATGACCACTATTTTACGATTTAGTCATAAACGAAGAAAATTATATGTAGGTATGATGAATTTAAACGGAAGATAGGCGAACGTGTCAGCCGTAAAGTATAATAGAAATTGCTATTTAACTTGAATATTAGTGCTTATATCTGAATTCTCTACAGAGCAGATACCAAGCAGCGCGAGAAAATTAAAAATATATATTTATGATATTCAGTATATTAAAGTATACAGTTAGTAAACGAGTAAGTAAAATATGGAATTTCAAAAACTAATATACTGATTACCAATTTAATCTAAGGGGGCTCGTACTCACTTGCTTTAAGTTTCATGTTAGAAGAAGCGAGTTAAAATTAACCAATATGTTATCAATCTAATACAAGCATGTACTATACATATTTAAGAATTGAGTGACTGCATTCTATTTACTAGGGTTAAATTTACGAGGCTCTCGAATAGCGTAGAGCGTCGTGCGTCGTAAAGATTTTGATCAGGTGGGATGCACTTCCCACATGGCTTCTGAGAATGACGAATGAATGAACGTAGAATGAGTAATGTGAACCTATTTTTAAAACAGAGGCTCTAGTATAATTTACTTTTGAAGTATAAAAACGTTTACGAATGCTGATGCTGAAAGGGATAATGTTATTTATATGGGAAACGCAAACGCGTTCATGAAGTAAAGTTTAGTTAAAAACTCACACTCTATGTATATACTGGACAGTCACTTCTGATTGTCTAGATTGCCCATTTAGATCAGTCAGGATGGGCAAGTATGGTTAGTATTTATAATTAAATTTTTATTACAAAACAACGGAGTTCGATTTTCGAACGGAATAAGCTTTTTGTAATTTATGTTTACAGTTTTTCTAGTCCCTAAATTCAAAGATATGCTTTTTAAGAACAGATTTCTGTATGTCTTATAGTTACAGACTTTACCATACTGACCAATTTTAACATCCCCAACAACACCCTGTTTTTTCCTGTATTCCTTCAATAAAAGAACCCAAGGAGCATAAATCACTTAGTTCTCCCACGTCACCAGGTTTAAGTAGATGTCAATCCTCATTGATTGTCTGCGCCCTTATATTAGGGAATAATTATGATTGATAATATTTCGACAAGAGAAAAAAAAAACGATTTGGTCAGCGTTTCACCATGCGGCCGCTACTATAAATACTCTGTAAACTTTTGGGTTTGCCTTTCATTTCTTCATAGCATTATACAGCATATTAAAATAAAATGGGACAATCCTGTAACTTACTTGAGCCCTAACGAATTTTACACGTTCCCAAAAATCAACAAAAGTCTTAGCAGTCAACGTTTCAGCACACCAGAAGCAGCTGTTGACGCTTACATATCGACCATTTTGACTACTTCGGAGTGGAATATATGTTTTAAAAACTGGTTCGAACGCATGGAAAAGTTGGAATGCATGGGTAATCTATTAGATTTTCTATGCTTATTTCAAACGACACAACTTAAAAGGCAGCCCTCGTACCATTACGACAATGTAATTATCAAAACCTTCTAGGTAATCTTTAAAGTTTACGCAGTTAAGTCCCGCTTAGTTGTGATAATGTGCAAAAACCGAAAAAGTTTAAATCTACATTTTTATTAGCGCTAACTTAGAGTAGAAGAGTAGAATTGCTATTTAGCTGTGATCCAGTTTAGAGTGACGGCCTTGTTAAGTTTATTAATTGTTCTTTCTGTGTCCTGACATATTTTAAAGCCCTACTTCATTTATTATTATTGCTGCTCAACTTTCAACATTTATTAGAAGTTGGTAGATAAATGAAAGTTGTTTGTCTCCTTCGTAAATCTTCATAGCATGCAACTTTTATTTGAGACATCTCGGTACATTTAATTCCATAATTTTTTCTATGTTAATAAAACATAGAAATAATACAAGATATCAAATCTTCCACGGTGACAATCTAATAGCCATATTACTGTACAGTTTAATTTTTCAACTACCTGCGGCTGTTATTAAGCCAAAGATTTGGCTTATTCGTCAGCTGATTTTTTGGAAAATTAACTCTAAAAATACTGCGGATATAATATTTTCTTTGGATTATCATTTGCTTATTTTTTAAATAGGTGGCGCATAGTGATCTTGAATTGATATGTTGTTAAAATTGTTTCCGGGCTACTAGAAACTAAATAGGTTGGTAAAGATTTTCCATTGCTTAATGAAAGTTGGAAATATTAAATATTTGGTATCTATCTTCAAGCGTAGTCTTTTTGGGTTTCGTGTAGCCTGTATGTCTGTCAAACCATCACACTTCACAAATAGACAACCATCATATTTTTCATAGGTTCATTTATATATCGTCACAGCATGAACTGTCTCTCTGTCAAAGGCTATTTAATTTAAACGCCTTTCAGGAACGTTAATTTAGTATGTAAATAGCACCAAAACCTAATAACTAACAAGTCAATTGTGGCAACAAAGTGACTGATTGTTGGTGAAGCCGTAAACCAGAGGAAGCCTTAAACTCACCTCACCGTACAAACATTTGCCCGCAGGAATCACCTAATTGTAAAGTTCTCAACTTTTCCCATTAGACACTTTCATTGTTTTCGATTCAGCTTACTTTTTGGGAAATGTAATAAATTACAGAGGCGGATGTTTCGGAAGTTCTGTCAATAGGTATGCATGATTTATTAGCTGTTAAGAGTTTTGTGAAAATTAGGCGTTTTGTTGGCAAGCACGCGCTTAATTAATTTTTTCCAAGACCTTAGACCAATATTATTTTAATCATCATAAAAAAAGAAACAGAAATGTATCTATCTTGGATGTAACGTACGAGGTTGTTCCTTGCGACTAATACTAAAATTTTTGTTATTACGTGTTTAAGTTAAAGTATACATCAACAAAAAGATACAATTGTGAACGGACAATGCTTTTGAAGGGTTAGGATTCTGTGGATTTGTAAGATTATCCGGTTTGAGCGGAGTTTAATTTTCTTTTCATCTTAGCGCCTATTCAAACGTTAGTTTCTTTCATCTCTTTCAAATTCTGGCGCCTAGTCTAAAATGAGCACGTTATTCTACTTATAGAACGACAATAATCTTTATCTACGTACATGTCATATGTGCTCTAAAATGCGTCCAGAAACCGTAGGCAATGACCAGCATTACTAACCATCAGAAAAATTTCAGTAGGTAATGTTAACATTACCTACTGAAATCAGTAGGTTATGAATTTAAATTTGGAACAGCTGTCAAATTCAAGTGGGGTGTCTAATCTAGTATCTATAGATATTAAAACAGCCATTGATACGAAACGCCAATTCGTTATGTTTTTTTAATATAAATCGAACGACATTTGAACTCGAGTGACAGTAGAATAGGGAGTTCATTCGCTTGTCTACGGTATAAAAAAAAATTTGACTGATATACGAAATAAGCAACGCCGCCGATCCAAGCTGTCATTTGTTTTGTTCGTTGACTTTTTAATGTTTACAAGTAGTAAGTAGTTTCTGAACCCATCTTAAAACACTTAATGATACTGAATCGCCTTCGGCTCGTTTCATAAACCCACACTCTTGTTGTAATACCCTTCATTATGCACAAATACATAAACTACTATTAATATAAATATGTTGTTTATGTTACGTTATGGCACTTATGGCAACTTATTAAGGCAGAAAAATATAATTTCCTGGTTTAATGTAGACGTTTTTAGTCTACAGTCGACAATATTGGAATGTTGTAGGTGTCGTAGGCGACGGAGACACGTGTTGTAGGAAATTTACAAGTAAACGCATTCAATCTCATACATGGTGTATAACCTTCTCTTTATTGTGTCGTAAAAACATTACGATAACGTTTTCCATGGTAATATAACAACTACTGTTGTAAGGTTTATACATTAATGTTAGATAGACAAATATACAATATCACCTATAACAAAGTAAATGCTTAGGTTTTGTTAAGATAAAATATCAAAACATTTATGCTATGTACTCAGTCACCAATTCACATTGGAGAACAACGGATGAATAGTCGATACGCAAACAAAGAGCTCCCTGTAGAACTGCCTGTAACGTTTGGATTACGGGGAATTCTATATTTGATAATTATATCATATATGTCTGCCTCTATGATATATTTTTTTTATGGTATAACAATATTATCCATACTTAAAATCTATGACAGTGGAGTGCAAAGATCTATCAAATAAATATTTACTATGCATATTTTGCTTGTTTTTTGCATAGAGTAACATTATACTTAATACATTGTAGCCTTATGCAGTCCACTGCTGGACATAGGCCATAAATATGACTTGTAGTATCATCTTGGGGGTAGTTGTCGTAGTCTGACGACTATGGCAACTGCCAAGCGTGACCCCTTGTCAGGCGGGTTGGCAACCGCAGTAACTGTAGATTGGGTTTCAACGGACGCTGCTGCCTCTCCGTAGGATTTTGCCTTTGTCGCCTCTTACGACGCCCGAGTAGTAGATGGGGTGGTGCTATTATATTCAGCCGGCATCACACGGCAAAATTATAATAAGCCCAGTAAAATCATTGTCCTAACGAAATAAACAAAATTGTTATTTCACGTGCCACAGCCATGTCAGGCCGGGGCCGGAGAATCATATTACGAAGGTGGAAAACGGCTGGGAACAGCTCGCGTACAACGTCATCATTCGAATTAGCCGAATCTAATTAGCGTTTATTTCGCTTAACAGGGACGAAGGTCTTTTCATAATCAAATGACCTTTGACAAATTGCCTAAAGTGTTTTCGTCTTCGTAATTTGTTTCAAACAAAAAATGTACCCAGAAGAACACAATCATCGTACAAAGGCAAGATAATTTTGTTGTAGAAAAGTTTTAGAGTGAAGCAGAAAATATTATTTTTCACTTATTATGCTCTAAAAGTGTGTCATATTATGCCTAGCAAGACAGACTATTAAAAATAGTACCTACTTGTAGCCTCTAGGGAAAGGATGTATAGGCAAAACGGCACAAAATGGTACTCACTGCGCAGGCTCTTATATTTGTTGCGTTTAATGTTTTAAGTTGACCAATCAGAACACTTTAGTTTATTAAATCCACCAATCACTACACATATCGAAGTTAATCGGAGTGCTGAATGCCTGCCTACTGTAAACATTTTAAGTAAGAAAAAAAAACTTTGTGTTTAGTATCTACAAGCCAGAATACAGCCATGTTAAAATAGACAAATTAGTTTCTTAAAATAATTATCTTCGGTTGCCGCGATAATTACTCATGAAACATGAGGCAAACTTTTGCTTCAGTCCACCCGATGACCACGAACGCTGCTAAAGGGTTCGAAACGTCTGGATGAAGTTTAAATTAGTATACGCGATTTAATCCGTTTTAGTTGTTTTATTTCATTAGTTTCTTAAAAGATGAGGTGTTATTTAAAATGCAACCAAAACTAACATAAATCTAATAATGGCCCCTGCGACATTGTACCAATGATACTGGCAGCATTTCTTCGCTGAATCATAAGGCCGATACCCTTAACATTAACTCGTAATCGTATAGGGGTCAATTTCAACAGTACTAGTTTTTTGTGTCATTCCGGTGTAATTCTTTATTTACGTTTCTTCGATGTTTCTTTTAATGTCAATCGACACCTAAGACTGTTCTTTGATAAGCCTCTTACAGAGCACTTGATATCTTAAGAATTTTGTGAATTATCGGAGAATAAAAAAAATTACTCGCACGTGAATGATAAGTATACACAGGAATGATATAACACTCCACCTGAATGACATTTTTCCACCGGAATGAAAAAAAATACTCGCACGTGAATGATAAGTATACACAGGAATGATATAATAGTCCACCTGAATGACGTTTTTCCCATCGGAATGAAAAAAATAAACACAGGAATGATATATATACATTAAAATGAGAAAAATGGTAAGAACTGCCTAAATCAGCCAAGTTCAATAATTAACCGAAAATTTATTTCGAATGCCCATGTTCAATGTAGAAGTACTCCAATCTAGCATATCGAGTATTTAAGTGCCACTTTTATTTCGCTCCTTTCCTTAATGAGTTTCCGAGTAGAGCTAGAGAGCCTTTTAGTTCTACTGCTCCGTTGGGCCTTGAAGAACTTAGACCCGGAGCTGTGGACAGCTTCTACAAACCCGTCGTTGAGTTCATCCATCTCGCTTCCTATACAATCAAAACGGTTCCGGAGCTCTAACTGAAAGCTCTCGGGGTTTTGGATTTGGATTGGTGCTGGCCGGTGCGTAGACTTCATCAGTCGCGAACGTTCTAGCTTAACGCTTATATTCAATGTGCCCCTAACCAGACGGTGATCACTACCGGTCTTAATCTTATTGATCACAAGATACATCATTGAATATATGTTTCTTCGTCGACATGATGAAGTCAATCTCGTTTTTTGTTGCACCATCGGGACTCATCCAGGTCCATCATGCTCACGTTTCTTGAAGAAAGAGTTCATCATATAGAGTCCCTCTTTCTCCAAGAAACCAACCAGTAGTTGGCCCCGGTGGTTCCGACGTCCGTATCCAAATTGCCCCACTCTCAGCTCTGCGCCGTCTCTCTTGCCCAGTTTCGCGTTGAAATCCCCCATAACAACGGTGAAGTAAGTTTTGGAGCTATGCATGGCCTTTGAGATGTCCTCATACATAGCCTCCACCTCGTCGTCGGAGTGTGTCGAAGTCGGCGCGTATACCTGGATGACCTTCAACGAGTATCTCTTGGATACTCTGAGTATCAGGTACGCCACCCTGGACGACACACTCTCGAACTTCACCACGTTTTTTACGAAGGACTTGTGGACGATAAACCCGACACCTCCATGGGACTGGTAGTCGCCCTCCCGGAAGTGGAGCAAGTTGCCGGACTTCAGGGTTATCGTGTCGTCCACCTCTCTTTGGACTTCAGATAACCCTATTATATCCCCATGCAACCTGCTCAACCCTTCCTCCAGTTCGACTCTTTTCTTCGGTCCGCAGCGTACGAGTGTTGTATGTTGCCAGGGCCAGGAGTCGTCGGTAGCAGGATCCCGCCCGGGGATTCTTAGCACCCCTGACCCCTTTTGTACCCTGGCCGCTACCGGCATAACCAGGGTACCGGGGGCCGTCGGGGACTCGGGGCCATGGTTTTTGGGTGTCCATTTCATATGGGGGGTATATGCCATAATCGTCACGCTTGGCATTTTTTTATTCGTGGCATTCTAAAAGCAAATAAATCTCACATCAAAGTTAGTCAAAGTCGCGAAATTTCAACTATGGACTGTTAAAAAAATTATAATAAATAAATGAAGTAACATTTGAAAAAAAATAATGGTACTATAAACATCACTGAAGTGTTTTTAGAATAATAGTTTTGAATAATAATTAGTAATTACGTACTTGGAGAAATTTTGTCAAAATTTGCCAAAAACAGGTGTTTACTAGTTTACCCAGAAACACCCAATTGATGTTAAGGCCTATTTTGTGACCACAACTTCAGGGGTCTAGCTTTACCCATCATAAAAAGACATGAGGTTGAATGGCTTGTAGAAAAAGATTGTACAGCCGGAATGTTATTTTGTCGGACTTGGCGGGGGCATGGCAGTGCTCCCAAATAATACTTAAACACAAAAGTGAAGCTACTTTTGATATCATTTCGGTGTTTTTTTTCATTCTGGTGGGTATTAAAGCCATTTTACTACACCGAAATCACCGGAATGAAATTGGTGGAATGATAAACCGAGGTGAAATAAAATTATAAAAAAATAACTAAATCCCACATTCTTTAACTATCGCGACATTTAAACTCACAAGTACAAAATACACGATCTGTAAATATTTGAAAAATAACAAATATGAAACAAAAAACATATAGCAAACTCCGGAATGATATTTTTTTTGTCCCCGTAACATTGAAATGACATACTCAGGTGGGTAGCGGATCTATTCGGCATCACGTCGACGACTTCTTGCGGTGAGAGCTGCAGCACAAGTGACTCTCAAAGTGCGCAGGAGGCGGGGGAGCGTACGAAGTCAAACTTAGCCAATAAACGTCGATGAAATTTGTCCGCGGTAATAAGGATTATTTGCCGGACAAATTTCTTTACACATAATAAAGGGGTTTATTAAACAGTTGGTAAGCAAGTAATATTTTAAAGGGTACTTTATTGATATGGTATTATAATGAACTAAGAACAAATTTGATATCTTGTATAGTTTCAGAGTTATGCGGCATTAAACAAGAATAACTGGGTTCCGGACAACCCACCTGAATGAAAAATTGGGCGTTTATTTATTTTTTTCAATTATTAAATCATTTAATATTTTAATATTAGTTATTGCCCCTGGTCGGCAGCTAAGAGATGTTTCCAAAAAAAAATAGTGTATGAATATTTTGACTTTCTGCACCAGCGTTTTCAGTCTTGCCATCAAATTTTATTGCTTGGGATATTCACCCATAGATGCTTGATACATTAATAAAAGCTACCACGTATATCGCTGTTTGTGAAATGCGAAGATATTTAGGTTTTATTATTTACATACATAATAAATAAATCTGTATTACTTTGTATTGTCGAGAGTCGACTCTAATGTCAATGTTTGCATGTTATGAGGTTATGACATTCAGAACATTTACTATGTAATAAAAGAACTTTTTAAAGTTCAAAATAATAAATTCCTAGAGAATTCAACTACTACTATTTCACCTAAAGGATCTTTCCTTCAAGGAAAATTAAGTCAAAAAGATATAAATTTCTAAAAATACTTAGATTCGGTTTCATAAACGTTTCATAAACTAAAAGCAATATTACAATGCAAAATTGGCAAAAATTTCATTACAATACAGAAGCTCTAGTGTAAGTTCCTTTTGACGTAATAGTAGTTTATGTATCTGTGCATAATGAAGGGCATTACAACAAGAGTTTGGGGTTCTCGTTTCATAATAATATCACACGATTGTTGTAATGCCTAATTATGTATAGTTACATACACTACTTTATTTACACACATATCATAAATGTTTTAAGATGGGTTCAGGAACCGTAGGGAAATGACCTGCAGTATTACTAGTGTTACTTGAAACATTAAAAAGTCAACTAACAAAACAAATGACAGCTTGGAATGGCGGCGTTGCGCATTTCATATCTCAGTCAAATATTTTTTTTAAACCATAGACAAGCGAAGGAACTCCCTATTCTATTGTCACTCGAGTTCTTATGTCGTTCGATTTATATTAAAAAAACATAACGAATTGGCGTTTCGTATCAATGACTGTTTTAATATCTATATATACTTACTAGAATATACGAGTACACCCCACTTGAATTTGACAGCTGTTCCAAATTTAAACTCATAACCTACGGATTTCAGTAGGTAATGTTAACATTACATCTCTATTCATTTCTGATGGTTGGTAATGCTGGTCATTGCCTACGGTTGCATATACCTACTGGACGCATTTTAGAGCACTTATGATAAGTACGTACATAAAAAGCGTTTACAAACGCGTAAGTGATAATGCTTTTTATATGGGACGTTAAAAACTTACACTCAGGGCTCTGATTTTATGCTTAATTATCGTCACGAACTGACATAATTTAATAACTGACAATAATGATTAGGTACACTATTTTCCGAAAACTCCCAATACCCTTATGCATATGTACAGTCGAGGTGTACATTTCGGCTATGTTCAATGGCTAAGGACTACTACATTATATCAAAAGGAAAATGTTGAATTATACATAAACCATTTTATGTTAATAAAGAATAAGGGTGGCTTTAATAGTGGTTATAGATCGGAGTAGTATTTAAGAAAATAGGTTTGTCTTCAAAATATAATTCAATTTTAAACCAACAGTGACTTTGACAACCAATTTAACAAATTGTTGAAATAATGTAAATAAAACAATTTATTTCGATATTAATTGTATTGAAACGGGTAACGAGGAGTAAACAGTGAAAATGGTCCTAACCTCGTTGGTGCGCACACTGGCCGCATGGCATGCCGCGATTAGCGCGCTTCTTTTGTTTTTATAAAAAAATGAATAGTTCATACTTTGCTAGTATTGTATGTAGCAAATGTGTAAATATATATCTATTTGTGTGTTAATTTGTGTGAATATTTGTAAATAAACCTTATATAAATCACTACGTGTACATATTTCATCTGCGGCCCGATTGTCAACAGAGGAGCTTAATCGTGAACCGTTCGCGTTGACCGACGAAGACTCATAGTATTGTGTTTAAGATTTTAAACATATTTTGATATTTATTCATTGAAACAGAAATTGCTAACTAGGTAATTGATAATATCAGAAGATGGACCCAAATGCGCCAACGTTATTTCTGACAGGTATGTAGTTAGGTAGCCTATTAAAAATATCGAATAGTGTATATGGCTCTTGTCTTTACTATAATATCTTTTCCCATTTTCCCGCATAGCTACGAAAACTATATTAATGGTAATTTTTTTTATAGCAATATGTATGAACCTTAACCTGAAACGCATAGAGTTGAATATTGCTTACGTAACTGCTACATAGGAGTACCAAGGACGTGGCAATGGATCGTTAGCTCGCGTTGTTCGAACAAATCGCCACAGTTCTTCAAAGCTGTTTGTTACATATCCACATTAATGTTTTAGAATGTAAGAGCCGTATTTAAGTATATAATAGTAAGATTATGTTACTGCTACATAATCAAAGGTATTAAAATACGAGATTTGTGTGTAGACAAAACTACAAAAAAAAGTTTTATGTCATGAGTTTTTATTTATCGCGGCAACCGAAGACAATATTGTGATTGTAAATACTATGTTATACTGTTCTGATATAACATCGTAGACTAGGTTAGATACTACACTCATAAAGAATACAAGGTACCTAACTGCATAGATTTATATCATGGAAATAAAGTAGGGTCCGAATTTATAGCGGTAACCCGTGGGCCGGCGCCGTCAGAGAATTATTATTATATTTTCATTTTCTTCCTGCCCTAACTTCGTAGGTGTCATGCCTTTGAATCATGCTATTTACTACGCTGAGTATTGCGAACCTTAGAAATATAAATTGTTGAACACCTCTCGGACATTTTTTGTACATATTCCGTAAAGAGCCCTGTAAGTTTTTAACGTAACTTTACGTTACGAACGCGTTTGCGTTTCCCATAATTATAAGCAACATTATCACTTACGCGTTTGTAAATGTTTTTTTTACGTCAAAAGAAACTTACACTAGAGCCTCTGAGTGTAAGTTTTTAACGTAACTTTACGTCACGAACGCGTTTGCGTTTCCCATATAAATAACATTATCACTTACGCGTTTGTAAACGTTTTTTACGTCAAAAGTAACTTACACTAGAGCCTCTGAGTGTAAGTTTTTAACGTAACTTTACGTTACGAACGCGTTTGCGTTTCCCATATGAATAACATTATCACTTACGCGTTTGTAAACGTTTTTTACGTCAAAAGTAACTTACACTAGAGCCTCTGAGTGTAAGTTTTTAACGTAACTTTACGTTACGAACGCGTTTGCGTTTCCCATATAAGTAACATTATCACTTACGCGTTTGTAAACGTTTTTTTACGTCAAAAGAAACTTACACTAGAGCCTCTGAGTGTAAGTTTTTAACGTAACTTTACGCCACGAACGTGTTTGCGTTTCCCATATAAATAACATTATCACTTACGCGTTAAAAGAAACTTACACTAGAGCCTCAGGACTTTGAAGTGTAATTGACTAATAAAGGGTTTGAAATTCACAAAGCTAACTGGGAAATCTTTTTTATTAAATAACGGACTAAGCTTCACTACATCGAGCTGATTTCTACAATGTTGAGTAATCATATAAAAATGAATCCCTATTGCCTTTGGTCACGGTATAAAGAGTGAACGACTTGACCGATTACGCTTATTTTTATTCTTAATTATGTTGTGTTTCTTATTGTCGGGAGAAAATTATTATGATAGAAAAGTTAAAAAAATTGCGCGGAAAATTATTAACTTTTAGAATAGTTAACCATTAATAATCACAATATTAAATTATTTCTAATGTAACCTTGGCGATTTTGACAATTTAAACTTTTTAAATTCGTAATCAGTATTCTGTCAGTTCCGCTAGCTCCAAATAAATGAATATGATACCAACATCAGCTTTGTTTCCATAACTAACAAGGGTTTAACTAGGACGCTAGAACATCACGGTGAAACTTCGTTGCTAGCGTTCTTTGATAAGTTGAAGATCTTCATTATTTATATACTTATATTGGATACCATTAAATTAAATTAAATTTTCAATATAAGTTAATAGAACATCTACATAACTAGTAATAAGCACTGGCTCAATAATTAAAAAAAAAAAAGGTTTTTATTTAAAGTATATAAAAAATCTATAACTGGGGTACACAATAGGGATTCTCTAAATGATCTTCGAAAATTGTAATATCGATTACCACTTCCCAACTGAATTTTTCGCATTATTTCGATTCGCGGAATTTTATGTATAATGCAAACTTATCAAAACATTATCTTTTATTACCCAACCTCACAGTTACCAACAGAATATTTGGTCTGTGTTTTATAAAGTCACAGTTTCAAATGGCAATTTATAAGTAATAGAATATTAGTAATAATTGAGTAATATTCATTTCGTTGTGTAATGTTTACCAACTCGTTTATAAATTTTCATTTCATGTCGCTTTTTATACTAAAAAGTAGGTTCTGGCACTGCTGCGGCCTGCCTTCTTGCCGGTACTCCGCCCTGGGAGCTGGATGCGGTGGCAATGGCTGAGAGGTACCAACAGAGGGCGGAGGCTAGGAGGCAGGGGGAGTACCCCGATGCCCACTGCACGGCCCTACATGCCGTCGGGGGGGAGATCAAGCGTTTCTGATCTCTATCTCTCTCTATCTCTCCCTCCTTTGTGCGGATGCCCTGGCGCTAAGCTGGGGCCACCGGAGGGCGCCAGTGTAGAATGTTCGCGATCCTAAGGCGCCCTCGCAAACGGCTAAGAGGATGAAACGCCGGAGTGGGGTTTAGTGGGTAGGGCCAATCTCCTCTCCTCCTCAGAGGAGGAGACAAGAGCGGCGAGCCCCACATACCCCCCAATATGGCCTCCCCGCGGTCAGGGGAGACGATGCGTAAAGGCATTCCCCACTCCGACAACAAAAAAAAAAAAAAAAGGTCCTGGCACTCACAAGCTGCTGCCGCGGCACACTCGCCCGGCATCGTGCGCTCTTTTCTCGCGTTTAACCTAACACGCTCCTCCTCACTTCGCTCGTAATCGCACGTATCTGGACTCTGCCACATATGTAACCTATATTTAATACAAACTTTGTATTAAATGTAGCAGGCAAGTTCGATAACAGGTTTTAGACTAATACAATTTCGTTTCGTAGCTCTTTGGTCTAGTGAAAGATTTGAAAAGAATCAAATGAAAAGTTTTGCAACCGTTTCGAGTCATTATGATATTCTGCTTTCTAATTATTCAACCAAATGAAGGTCAAAGGAAATTCAGCGAAAAGGCAGAACACCCATAACAGTCCGAATTTGTAGCAGATGCATTCCTCCCAAAAAATATGTATTTATGTATGATTACGAGTATTTGTGAGTTATCATGAAGTGATTTTGCTTATTTCAATGCAAGATATTTGCGTTTTAGTATTTGACGTCAAATAATAAGTTAGGGGACTTTAGTCATTTCTCTGTCAAGAAAATTAGGTGAAAGGAGCAGCTAATAATACACACCTAATTGCCTTGAGCTTCGCAGTTACGGCTAATTTATTGAGTTGCTCTGCGAAACGTGATGAAAACTTATGTTATGCGGAAACTCGCTCGGAGTTAACTAGTTTTGATAAAATCACGAAGATTAATCACGAATATTATGTATAAGTATGTACCTATACACTGATGACATATATACTGATGTCGTATGTGGTGCAGGCACGTGCAAGGATTGTGGAACCACTTGCCTTTTTTGTAACCTGAGTTAGGCTCTATAAACTGGCCGGCTTAAAGCGTTCGGACTGTGTGGGATCAGGTAGTAGGGGAAAAGAAAATCCAGGACCTTTCCTTGTTTGTACTGCTGGAATACTCCTGCTGATTTTACGCTTCCAGCAATATTTGGTTGAGGCGGTCTGAGTGGTGTGTGATGGTGTCGAACTAATGGGAGTTTTGTTGCTGGTTCCCTAACCCTAGCCCGCTGAGAAAACTCCAACAAGAGACTCAGCTAGGCCCGACCGTTATCGGAGTGAAAGCCACTTGCCAATATTCATATTTAACAGTCTTTATAATTTCATAGATGTTTATTTAAACGTGGTTAAAGATTACTTACTATTACTATAATATCACAATAATAAACTATACTAGGTTATAAATAACTTAATAATAAAATAAACTATATTAAAAAATAATAACTAAAACTCTAAATTTAAGGTAGGCCCCTGTGGCATGGTTCCAAGAATGCTGGCAGCATTCCCTCGCTGTATCGCAACGCTTAGGCGTTGGGCGAGGAAGCTGCCAGCTCTTTTTCCTTTAGCGGTTAGCCTTTCTCCGGTAGCGTCGACCAGCCGCTTAGCCAACTCTTTAAAAAGACCCTTAGCTGCTGGGCCCCACGGACCAAGAGTCTCGACTCCAAAGGCAACAAAATTGTAATTGGAATCGAGACTCCTGTACTTCCGGGATTTGCGGACCTCGGCAGCCTCTGCCGCCGCGCCGGCCTTGTCTACAGTACCGTGGAGATGGGAAGGCGCCAGCGTATCCACGCAGGCAGCGTCCCACACGAGGACTCGTCCCATCTTCCACGGTATTAACGACATCCCGTCAGGTCTCTTGCCATCGTCTCTGACTATACCGGTAGGCTCCAGTATTGCCCAAACGTTGACGGTGGCAAGAGACCGGCGGATTATGTCGTTCAGGGCGGCGTGACGAGAAAAGCGGCCCGCACTACATTGGCACGATAAACCGTGGTGCCCCAGCCGGTCGACACTACTGCCACAGTGACATATATGCGGTGCGCATAATTGTACCCGCCAAACGGAGTACGTTGGCATCTAAATGCATACCTGTGTTAGGCGACGGGTAAGCACTCAGCCAATGACCGGACTTGCAGCCTACAGCCAAAAGCTGAGCGCGTTCTGTACCTGAATCGCAGTTGTCCAAAAGAGAAAAGTAGATATTCACAGTCTTTATTATATTTCCTTTAAGCAAATAATATTGGAAACTTTCTATGACACGAACAACGGATATCCTATGTAGTAGGATCGAGTTTCATAAAGTAAGAAAAAGTTGTTAATTACCTAAATATTTGGTTAAAATTTTAATTATCATCTGATACTACATTGATATATCTCATTGCATATCTTGTAATACAAAGTAATAAAAACGCACAGCATATGTTGTCAATATAACATATGTTTTTAAGTGCATATTACTAGTACGTTCATATTAAAACACAATATGTTCCTCATCGCAGTCATATTCTGTGGTGACAAATCTTTATGTTCGTTTGCCGTACTACCCCGTACACCCTGGCTGTACTAGTTTACCGTACACTACATACGAGTATCGTTTTGAGGTGTGTAAATAATTCATGCTGGGCCGTACCGAGCCGACATCGTGACTAAGGCCATTTACCTGACCAACGAAAGTGTCAGTGGTATTCTTAATTCGAATACTGCGGCGCTACCGCGAACAACGATATTCGTAAATTTCGGACGATTGTCTCTGTCACTCTGACACCCTTAATTGGAGTAAAAGAGAAAGATGCCCGTAATATACGAACTTTGACGTTCGCGGTATCGGGCCTGCTTGACTTTCGACTATTTGTCTCCTTATATTTATTCTAATAATACAATATTTTAAATGAGTACTCATTCATTATTTTCAATATCGCCATTTAAAGCCTTATTGTTTTTGCTTGTTTTACTCGGGAGGCCTATGTCCACTGCTGGACATAGGCCTCCCTCAGAACGACCCAAGAAGACCGATCCTGCGCCTTCCATATCCAGCGGTATCCCGCGACTCTAACTAGGTCGTCGGTTCACCTTGTGGGAGGCCTACCTACGCTGCGTCTTCCAGTTCGTGGTCGCCACTCCAGAACCTTTCCGCCCCAACGGCCATCGGTTCTGCGCGCAACTGTACACACACACACACACACAATATAATGTTGTACCTACTTAATTAATAACAACGCACACCATGTAATCTGAGATCCGCTGGCCTTACCTGTCTCGCCACAAACGAAGTGATTACTCCCGGTAATACGACACCAGTGCCTCTTATCCATTATTGTCACTAATAGTGGCGTTAGCACAATAAGGTAAAGCGATGACCATCTAAACTAAAGCCTGGCTAACTAGGAAGGCTAAGACAGTCGGGTTTTATTGTGTGTCACCATAGCTGTTACCAGCAAGACTACGGACGTGGAGACCACGGACTAGCAAGCGCAGCGTAGGACGTCCACCCACAAGATGGA
Organism: Grapholita molesta; assembly: GCA_022674325.2. Lineage (NCBI taxonomy): Eukaryota > Metazoa > Arthropoda > Insecta > Lepidoptera > Tortricidae > Grapholita > Grapholita molesta. The sequence continues at coordinate 12,949,298 of CP053130.2, read as the reverse complement.
CAGACAGATGGACGACCTCATTAAGGTCGCCGGAAAACGCTGGATGCAGGTTGCTTCCAACCGGTACATGTGGAGATCCAAGGGGGAGGCCTATATCGTCTGTTGCATGTATTTTGTAAATAGTATGTGTTTTACGATTAAAAAAAATCTATTCTATTCTATTCTATTCTATTCTATTCTATGTTCAGCAGTGGACGTCTTATGGCTGAGATGATGATAGCTGTTACGTTCCAATAAGTAAGTAAAAGACAGTGATGCATGACGCAATAGGCGGTAATATGGCAACCGCTCTAACCATCCAAAACAAGATGTGGGCACTGGTATGATTCTACCGTGACTCCGTTATTGGGTTAGTTCCTGGCGCTTAGGCACGGTCCGGTGTAACGTGGATCGTCCAATCTGAGATCCGCAGACGAGGTGTATTATGCTTCCGTGACTCCGTTATTGAGTTTGATCGTGGCATTTAAGCACGGTGCAGAGAGACAGCGTGTTGCATTGCTTCAATCGAAACCAAGTGCATCACAGGAAAGGGCCATCGGGTACTCGTATTTAAAGAGGGCTAACCTCAATCTCTAGCTTGAAATCCATTATTACTCTTAATATAAGTAGCTTGTAAAGCCGTACGGCAAATAAATTCGGTGAATTAAAACAACATATCTCAAAGGGAGTCTTTAGATCTGTTAGCCTTGTTTGGAACGGACAAGAAGTGGAATCCTCATTAATACTCTTCTCTGGATTTTACATATTCATTATCGGCCTTTGTTCGTACGGTACGCGACCGAGTATTATTTATTCCTCTGAGTGAATACAGCGTTTATGGGATTATGTGCTTTGTCAGTGATGTTAATGTAATGCGATGTTATCAATAATTTATATATGTGTTTAAGTGATAAGACATATGTAATTAAGAATCATTAGTTTAAATGAATGGTATTGAAAAATGACAATATAATATATTATCTGAAAAATATCTTGTAATTACTTAAATTATTATAAAAATAATAAATAATAATAAATATTTCGGGACAATCTGACACAAATCGACCTAGTCCTACGGTAAGCTCAGTAAGGCTTGTGTTGTAGGTACTATATAATATAGACATATAATAGATAGATACATATAAATACTTAAATACATAGTAAACACCCATGACTCAGGAACAAATATCTGTGCTCATCACACAAATAAATGCCCTGACTGGGAATCGAACCCAGGACCATCGGCTTCATAGGCATGGTCACTACCCACTAGGCCAGACCGGTCGTCGTCGTCGTATTTAGTTGGTAATGTTTGGTCTTTATTACCTACATACGAAATTGACGTTATGTTGATATGTCGAGAACAAGGACCAAATATATTATTCACATACCTATAGTAATAAAAACTTCCACATTACTGCATCTATCGCATTGTATTTACGTAAAACGAAGTCCTGGGTGTTTCTCCACTTAGTGTAACCTACTAGCAGTTAACGCTCACCGACATAAACACCTTACCGGCAGAAAGCTTTTTCTCTACGAACAATGATTCACATAATTACCTAATCACACGTAGATCTTATTGCGTGGGAATAAGGTTCTTCAATGGACAGTTAATTGTTTTCCTGTAAATACTTACGAGTATGTTTGCCGAGGAACTATTTTTAGACGGCTAGGACGTAGTGGTGCATTCAATCTACCAAGTAGGTGGGAGAGTTCCACTTAAGGCAAGTTGTGATGTGTAATATTCATTGTACGAATTATTATGCTGTTAAATGAATGGGCCTGTTTGCGTAATGCCCGTTGTACTTAATTAACTATAGGTAAAAAGTGTATAGGTAAATAACTTCCCTAAAACACCTGACTTGTTAGACAATTTTCACAAAAGCATTTTTATAGTAGCGAATTTCCATATCGCGTTATTTCATGATCGCAAATTTATTTATTCGCGTTTTTTTATAAAGCGTTTTACAATATTATGCATTGATAGGTAGGTTAGGTTTGTTAGGCAACTTCAGATGCCCGAAGGGCCAACAACCCAGAAATAGGAGCCCCGCGAAGCGTGGCTCCGTCGACATAAGGCGTGATGGCAATGACTTCGAACATTATAAAACGCTTTATGAAAAAACGCGAATAAATATGCGATCACGAAAAAACGCGATGTGAAAATTCGCTACTATGAAATATGATTTTATATTAATGATCTAACAAATCAAACACCTGTCCTATGTAGTAGTAACATGTGTATACACGTGTGACGGTAAGTTCCTTATTCATTCTCAGCACAACTACATAGACATGGTCCTTCAGTTAAATGTTTTACCTATATGACGTGTGTGTGTTCGTAAATTAAAACCTAAAAATAAATTAGGTAGTTTATGTCAAAAAAATCTTACTGGCTGGCTAGTTTAATTTAACCTGCTTTAACGTTACCAAGGCTAGTAAACTAATTTAATAGTCATTATTTATTTCGGCTAGTTGAAATTTTGAACACGATATTTTTGGCTAAAATAATACATTTAGCTTAATTATGGTCTATATATTGTCAAGGTCTCTTAAGCTTAATACAATGTTTTCCATGAAAGTAATCTTTCCGGCGGGATTAATTTACCCAGCAACGCTCGGACAATCTTAAAGAGAAACAATACCGCTGTGTACAACGGAGAATACGCCTTAATTCCCAAGAAATGTATCTTAGCATTTTGGTGACTTTTCCTGTGACCTTTACTTGTTATCGTTTGTCTGTAAAACATAATTATGGCCATCATATTATTACATTATAAACAATCCACGCAAAAATACGAGTACGTCTGTAAGTCTAAATAAGCGCTTTTGGTTTGCAAATCTTTACATTGCCACGCAATATTGCAATATTGCGTTGAATTGCAATGTCCTTAACGGATTCACGGACACTGTGTGACCGCATGTGGCATAGGCTAAAGGAAACAAACGACCACGCCATGTCTGTAGACGTATTGTACGTCAATGTGTTTAAAATTAATGACGTTCAAGGAATTTAGTGACGCTTTCATTCTACTTGGCACCGCACTTCAAACGTTCACATCCGTAGCGTAACTACGAATATGCGTAGCAATAATCAGTAAACATATCCGGCAGCAAGTAGACAACGAAACAACATGTTAAGTTGCTTCTAAATACAATTATAATGAATACGCCACGAATGCCCCGCTCGTGGGAGCGTCAGGACGCAGCTTTATAGACCAGGAAAATTAGCGTACCCTGGACATAATTCAATAACTCGTTGTTTTTATTATTTTATTGCATATTCATATTCAGTATTCAATATAAATTAAATATATTCAGTAAAATATCCCCGGTCGTAACTATATAAAAAAATCGAGGGTTATCGTATACTACCTAACTTTTTTCTAAAAGCAAAAAAGATAACCAAATACCTTGTTAGTATAATTTTGAATAGACTTTAAATGCTATCACTTAATAGCAAAATTAAACTGAAACCATTTTCGCATGTATGTTTTTTTTTGTAGTTTTTATCTGATCTCAATATCTAGATAAGTAAAAATGGTAACTATGATATTTATATCTTTTTAAGCTTTATAACGTCTATTTAGACAATTAAGATAAAAATTAAACGTTTGCGTTTAACGTTTCAATAATAATGCATTTCTCGGTAGTTAAAAATCATAACTGTGAAATTTTGGTTTAATAATAGCTTATTGTGTACTATGATCACGTTTTCGCCAAAATTAAACATATTTATTGCACAGATAAGAAATTATAAATCTAATTGAATAGATAATATTATACACACGGCCCTGTCACGGAGTGGGATGCTCGCGGGGAGTGCGGGACGTAGGGGGAGCGGACGCCGGCGGCGAGCCGGCTAACGTGGGCCGCTGGACCAGTTGTAACCAGTTTATTTCAAAAATGCACTTGTTTTATGGCAGCGACGCCCGTCTTATCTTGTACAAATCACCTTCATTTTTATAACTAAAAAGGCTACATATATAATTATTTATCTTTATACAGAGCATCCCAAACTTATGGGACATGAAGAGGAAGTACCTTAAATATCGTAAATAGTGTATTTTGCTGAAAAAAGACAATATGTTATTATTAAAAGTTATTAATTCTGCATTCATAGATTTTCTAAAAATAACTTGCTTCGTCTGAGAATCGAAGCGACTTAAGTGTCAAAAAAAAATCACCCTGCTTTTATGATGCCAATCGAAAGAATAGCTAAAAATTAATAACTCTGCAACATTGTATTTTAAAAGAAAGGATCAAAGTAAAATTAATCATTTTAATCAAATGAAAAACATCATGAAACTGCCGTAGTCAATTAAGTGGGTATTTTTTTGTAAATTAATTTATTCTTGAAACTTGACTCAATCATTTTCGATAGTAATCTGTTGAGAAAAACACCGTCCGGGTTAATTTTAAACCAACTTCAACCCCTGAAATCCGGTCACGACACTTAACATTTACCGACTCAGACCAAATTACACGCCACACGCGGGCGCAGCCGCGGTCACAGCTAGTATAATATATACTTGTTCTGAATCGCCCATCATATTTTGATTTAGGTTAATGTGGGTAAGACCGTCAGCCAACCAATTTCTTACATTATCTCATCGGTATTTAGTGTCATATGACGGACTTCCCTTCAAAATAAAGTATCCGATCTTACCCACATTGACATAAATGATTCTGTAGAGAAATGAAAGCTTACAAATCGGTTTTACAAGTTAACAATTTCTTGAAAATCAAAGGTGTAGCATACACCGTGTTTTTGATAACTTTAAAGGAAGTCAATTAAAGTTATTTTTTTAAAGTAACTAGTGTTACTTTAAACTTACTGTTATCGCTGCATCAGTGTAAAATTATTCCTTATTTCGTCCATTACATTATTTTAAAATTTCTTCAGTAGTTTTCGTTTCATAGCATAGGTTATTCGGTTCGGTTCATATTGCGGAGATTATTAAGGTGAGTTTGTTTGACGTTATTTAATGTGTCTATTACTATGTTTCATTAAAACGACCATAACTTAATTGTCATGAAATCCTAATATAAAATTAGACATCAGAAATTATTTATTTGCATAGATACAGTACAGGGATGTTACAATGGTAATTATGTAACATTACGATTCATGTATTTAGTTTGCATGCAATCGTGCAAATATTATAAGCGTTTGACGGCTCGCCTCCACTCTTCCCTGACGGCTGCTAGTTTAGCGCATTTGTGCAAGGGCGGTCCTTGGCTGCCTTTATTTGGTCTGTATCTCTCATGGGCATCCTTCCTCGCGCTTGGGCTCCCTCTACTCTTCCCTGCACCACTAGTCGCTCTATGGATACCACTGGCGGCGGCTATTTATTTTTTCTTAGACAAGAGGAGCTGACATGGCTTCGCCTTCTCTTTATGTGTCCAATGAAAATTGTTAAACTGTGGGAAAGTTAGTTAAGCCGACAGGAGTCGGCTTGTATGGACGCGCCGGCGCTGATGGATACATTTTCACGTCGAGAAACGCGTCTAAAAAAGGCGAGGATGCGAGCTTGAACGATGGAGGATAGACGAGAGGCTGCTTGATGCCAAGCTCATGGAGTATGGAGATGTTGGTTCGATTTTTGGTCCACGATACCAAAAGAATTATTCGCCAGCACCACATTTCCAGCGCATCCACCGTCTTTTACTCTCTGTTCCGCAGTAGACCGTCTCAGTGGCGTAGACAAATATGACCAATACAAGCGCTATAAGGAGCCTCATTTTTGTAATTTTGTGGTGTTACGATTCCGCCATATTTTTCGTCACCTGTCCATAGCGCTTCTAGTGATTGCCACAATTTGTTTGATCTGAACAACAGACTCTGTTGTTAGAAATTAAAGCTCCTCGATAAATATACGATTTAACGACACCATAATTCGCTATTTGTGTGACTTCGGGTGTTGTTGTTGACAAGATCGACAATAATTGGTCTTACTGAGGTTAATCTTAATACCAACTTCCAGGCTAATCCTCTCCATCCTGCGCAGCAGATCCTCCATATAACAATCACTAGTAGCAAATAAGGTGGTATCATCCGCGTAAGAGAGGTTTGAGATCTTTAGTCCTTCGATTGCAACTCCGTCGGAATACTAAGTATTAAGTATAATATGAAGTAGTCGGATGGAATTTCAATATAAATAAAGCCAAACAAAATGCATTGCCGTTTCCCCTGACTCTTGGCAGAACCTGCACGTGGCGTTCTTACCCATCTGAAACATTTATTTGTTCAACTTGCAGTGGCTTGTCAAGATTCGAGTCACTGCGCAAGTTTTGTGCCTCTTGAGCGTTAGTAGCTCTTTAGCAATATTGGTGTTGAATCCTTTTATTAGGGCTTTCGAGTGTTCAAGACCTCTAGTGAGCTTCCACCCAGTAATTGCTCTCGATTTTTCTAGGTTCTTGAGCAGAGAGTATACTTCCCATTTTCTAATACCACGAAACGGTTCCGGGCCGGCCAGGGGAGTATCCGCGCCCTTCCTAGCCAGTTCGACTGCTTTCTCATTTCCGTCAATGTCGGAGTGTCCTGGTACCCATCTAATTATGACTTTGTTGGAGTTAGCCAGTGCGTTTAGGTTTGTTTTACATATCTTGACTAGTTTTTAGTTTGTTTCCAAAGAATATAGTGCCAGTAGAGCAGCTTGGCTGTCCGAGTTAATGTAGATGTGTTGGTTTTATAGGTTTGTATCCAGGTTAATTTCCTCACATTTGTTAATGGCGAAGACTTCGGTCTGGAATATTGAGGCACTCGTCCCCATGCTGACGTTATCTCTGAATCTAGGTCTCCCCCATAAAGCTTTTTGGACCCATCTGTGTGCCATAGGTGGCTTCCCTCTTCTACGTACATTTGGTCTTCAATCCATTTGTCTCTTGGAGGTATTTCAACTGTGTAGAGTTTAGAGAATTGACATTTGCTGTGCATGTCGTCTATTGGCATGCTAAAAGCCCAGGCGTTCAGTTTGATTAGTGCTTCAGAGCGCCATTTAGGCCGATTTAGCGTGCATATTCTGTAGACGCACTGCTTGGCCTCCCTTTTGCACCTGCATGGGGAGTGTCGTCTAAGGCCGCCTGTTGAGGTTGTATATAGTTTTTAAGTATTTATTATTTCTTTTATGTTTCGATTTTTAACTTATTTTGTCATGTTTGATTTTTGTATGTCAATTTATTTGTTTGTTTTTGAATCAGTATATTTTCGTTGCTCCAAGCTGTTGGTGTGTTATTTACAACAACCCCGTGTCCTTTTCATTGGTCCATCTCCCGGAAAAAATGAACACGCGTTCCAGGACTAAGCAGCTAGCAACGCCAGCTAAAAGCGCAAAATTATCGCGTTCCGAAACGGGAACTCCTGCAACGGGTGGGCTCGGCCGGTCCAAAAAGTTGGGCCTCGTTTCCGTCGACGCCACCGTAACACCCGCGGCTCCAAACCCCGAGTTTCCCGGGACGTCTCGCGAGTGCCTCGCTACCGGCACCAGCGCCGAACACGTTAATGTTCCTGTTAGTTGCAGGTCACGTGCGTCGGGCTCCACGCGGTCATCGGCCACGATAAAGGCACGACGGTTGACCGCGGAGGCCCAGTTGGTTCGCAGAAGTGTAGAAAAAGAGCAAGAATTGTCTAAACGCGAGCTCGAGCTTGCTCGACTCCAGCTCGTGCAAGAAAGGAAATTCCTTGAACAGGTGAAACAGGTAGAACAGCTAGAACTCGAAGCTAATCTAGCCGCCTTAGATGCCGAAAATCGGTCCAATCGCTCAGTAAGTAATACTTATTCTCGTACAGCATCTTGGGTTCGTGAAATCAATACAATTAGTTGTCCCGCAGATACGCGAGCTGTAACCAGTCTAGCCGTGCCCGTCGTCTCCCAAGCGGCAGTGACTAACATGGTTGCCGACCTCACGATTAACCCGCTGCCTCTAGAATCATCCGTAGAAAAGAACGAAATGATTGATCCTTTATTGCGTGAAAACGGCAAACGTTACTTCCATACTGACTTATCGAATAACGCAGCAAATAATGGATTACCAGAGCCGATAACCGGCTCTCCCACGCTTCTGCAAGCTATTGCCGATACGGCTGCTGCAGCCAAAGCCCTCGCTACACTACAGGACAAGCCAAGAAAAGCCAAAATTGAGCTTTCAACTTTCTATGGCAACTCGTCACAGTGGCTTCAATTCAAATATTTGTTTGATAGCACTAAAACTTCTTATTCTCCAGCAGAAAATACCGCGCGTCTGCATAACGCCCTTCGCGGGCCCGCGCGCGAGGCCGTCGCCTCTCTGCTCAACACTGCAGCAGCTGCCGAAGAGATCATGGCTGCCCTCGAACGTACTTTTGCGTGCCTTAGTTGCAGGTCACGTGCGTCGGGCTCCACGCGGTCATCGGCCACGATAAAGGCACGACGGTTGACCGCGGAGGCCCAGTTGGCTCGCAGAAGTGTAGAAAAAGAGCAAGAATTGTCTAAACGCGAGCTCGAGCTTGCTCGACTCCAGCTCGTGCAAGAAAGGAAATTCCTTGAACAGGTGAAACAGGTAGAACAGCTAGAACTCGAAGCTAATCTAGCCGCCTTAGATGCCGAAAATCGGTCCAATCGCTCAGTAAGTAATACTTATTCTCGTACAGCATCTTGGGTTCGTGAAATCAATACAATTAGTTGTCCCGCAGATACGCGAGCTGTAACCAGTCTAGCCGTGCCCGTCGTCTCCCAAGCGGCAGTGACTAACATGGTTGCCGACCTCACGATTAACCCGCTGCCTCTAGAATCATCCGTAGAAAAGAACGAAATGATTGATCCTTTATTGCGTGAAAACGGCAAACGTTACTTCCATACTGACTTATCGAATAACGCAGCAAATAATGGATTACCAGAGCCGATAACCGGCTCTCCCACGCTTCTGCAAGCTATTGCCGATACGGCTGCTGCAGCCAAAGCCCTCGCTACACTACAGGACAAGCCAAGAAAAGCCAAAATTGAGCTTTCAACTTTCTATGGCAACTCGTCACAGTGGCTTCAATTCAAATATTTGTTTGATAGCACTAAAACTTCTTATTCTCCAGCAGAAAATACCGCGCGTCTGCATAACGCCCTTCGCGGGCCCGCGCGCGAGGCCGTCGCCTCTCTGCTCAACACTGCAGCAGCTGCCGAAGAGATCATGGCTGCCCTCGAACGTACTTTTGCGTGCCCCGAAATGATCGTCTACGGCGAGGTTCAGATTTTAAAGGCGCTGCCTCGGCTCGGAACGGATTTAAAAGAAATAGGTATTTTCGCTAACAAGGTACGTAATAGTTTATCTACTATGAAATTACTAGGCCTACGAGAATATTTACAATCGCCAGAACTGTTTCATAGTATTTTAGGCAAATTGAACCCGTTAATAAAAATGAGATGGTCTGACTATGCCTCAGATTTGTCAGAAACGTCAAATCATCTCAAGTCAAAGTTAGAAATGTTGTCAGATTTTCTTACTCGTGAACATGAAAGATATATAAAATACACATTATCGCCTGATATAATCGGAAATTCCGCTTCGTCATCACATCATCCACGTGTATTTTATCCATTTAATAAACAATTAAAACGTGAAAATGTTAATTCTATTGCGCACGTCAAAAATAAAAAATCTGTTAAAACAGAATGTGTTTATTGTAAAGGTATTCATGATATAAAACACTGCACTAAATTTATAACGTTGCCGATTGATGATCGGTGGCATTGGTTACGTGAGCACAAGGTTTGTTACAAATGCCTGAAGGGCAACTCACATCAGTGGAAATTATGTAGAGCCGATCCTTGCGGCGTTGATGGTTGTACTTTTCGACACAATCCTCTTTTACACGGCAGGCAAGACACAAATACATCACCGCAAGCAACCAATACACCATGCAATAATATCGTGTGTGCAACTGCGCCTGAAAGTGAGGTAAAGCAAATGTCAAACCCCTCTGAAAGTAATATGATTGTGTCTAATACAGGTATATTATGCAACCGACAAGAAACGTCAAAACAAGTTCACTCAAAGGTTACAATGCTCAAGGTATTACCAGTGACAGTTTCAGGGCCAAACGGCAGTTACGAGACCTATGCATTCCTCGACGATGGCAGCACCGCTACTTTAATTGACTCCAGCGTGGCTGCTCGTCTAGGTTTGATAGGGCCTGAAGAGCATATAACTGTCAACGGTATAGTTGGTTTACAAAAATCTACTAAGGTTACATATGTGGATTTTTACATTAAAGGCAAATTTGAATCTGATACTTATTTAGTAAATCGTGCTAAAGCTATTCCTTCATTAGGTTTGAACCGACAAACATTGTCTAAACACACTATAGAATCTTACGAGCACTTGAAAGACTTAGCCGATTTCTTGACATATGCTGACGCTACGCCAACCGTACTTATTGGTGCTGAGCATTGGCATCTGTCGATATGTCGGGAGGTTCGCGAAGGTAGACGCGATCAGCCTGCAGCTTGTCACACTTGGCTTGGCTGGACTCTGTACGGACCGACGTGCAGCAAAACTAAGCCTGTCGAGTTTGTCAACCACTGTCAGTTAGATCGTGCTACATCTGAGAATGATCGCCTAGAGTTACTTATAAAAGAACAATACAAACTCGACTCGCTTGGTATCTCCAAACAAGAGACTCTGCATAGCAAACTTGACGCTCGTGCCGTAGAGATTCTTGACGCTACCACCACACGTCTACCTTCTGGTAGATATGAAGTAGGACTTCCGTGGCGTGATAATATAAAGTGTGTCCCCGATAGCTACCCGCAAGCCTTATCAAGATTTTTAAGCCTCGAGAGGCGAATGATTCGTGAGCCCGCCTTTGGTGATGCGTATAAAAAGTTTATTGACAATATGATTGCTAAAGATTATGTTGAAGAGTGCGATCCTATCACTTATTACGACAATTGTGCTAATAAAAGTGTTCACATACATCATTGCTGCAAAAATAATTCACACGATTGTTTAAATAAAATCCTTAATAAAACTAGTACAGTCCATTCGAATAAAGTGCAACACAAATTTGACAACCAGGTGTCAAATACAAATATCGATAATATTAAATTAAATAACACTTTTAAACTCAATGCAAGTGATATCAATGCAAACATAAAGTGGTACTTACCACATTCCCGACTTGCTGTCTCCATTAAGGACTTTCATAAAAAAAAGCCTATCCGAACATTTCTTTGGACAGACTCTCAAACTGTCCTCAGTTGGCTTAGAAGCGACGCACGAACGTTCAAGCCATTTGTGGCTCATCGCGTCGGGGAAATAACAGAAAATACAAGCGTACAAGACTGGCGATGGGTCCCAACTGACTTGAACGTTGCGGACGATGCTACACGAATAAAACCGCTGCATCTTAATTCAAACCACCGATGGTTTACAGGCCCATCTTTCCTTCTTGATGCTCCCAAAGATTGGCCCGTTGAACCAGCTAGCCAGCATACGGTTCAGGAAGAGCGTAAACACATTCCTGGACTCATGGTTGGCCACCTGGTTCTCACCGCGGATTTCAGCCGATTTAGTAATTGGCTTCGATTGCTTCGTACTATTGCTCGTGTTTTGCAAGCCGTATCTAAATTTCGCTCTGTTTTAGATCGCGTTGCTGATAATGAACCTAACACCAATGTTAGGCCTCGCCAACGAACAATCACTTCTACGTCCACCACTCTATTACCACTGACAGCGGAACTAATGGAAGCCGCAGAAAGGCACGTTCTGAAGAAGCTACAGTCTGAATCATTCAACGACGAAATACAACGCATTCAACGTGGAGAACTGTTGCCCAAGAGTAGTCGTCTAGCCAAGCTGTCTCCCAAAATTGGTTCAGATAACTTGTTACACCTAGCTGGCAGAATAAGTGCTGTACAAAATGTCGATCCAGAAGTTAAGTTACCTATCTTCTTAGACGGTCGACACCCGGTGGTGCGTATGTTGGTACATTACTATCATCGCCGTGCTGGTCATGCAAATAATGAAATGGTCGTGAATGAGATCAGGCAGAAGTATTGGCTTCTCCATCTACGCTGCACTGTTCGAAGCGTCTCTAGCAAATGCTTGTTCTGTCGCATTAGAAGAGCCAAACCGATGAACTCAACGACTTGCACACCATCGCCGCCCATTCACGTTTACTGGATTAGACTACTTTGGTCCGATCGATACCACGATTGGTAGAAGACGGGAGAAACGTTACGTTGCTTTGTTCACATGCATGACATCCAGAGCTGTCCACCTAGAGCTCGTACACTCCCTGTCCGCTGATTCAGCGATTATGAGCTTACGACGTTTTATAGCACGACGAGGAGCCCCCGATACGATATTTTCTGACAACGGTACTTGTTTCGTCGGTGCTAACCGCATCTTGCGTGAATTTTACCAACCGGAAGTTAACGATTACGCTGCTTACAGAGGGATAAAATGGAGTTTCATACCCGCTGCAGCTCCTTTTTTTGGTGGATGTTGGGAGAGACTGATTCGTACCGTCAAAGTTGCGCTAAACGCTACACTACGCGAAAGAGCACCAAATCCAGAGGTACTGACAACCCTCATCCAAGAAGCAGAGGCCATTGTTAACTCACGGCCATTGACTCACGTTCCCGTTGCCCCTGAAGACCAGGAGACCTTAACACCTTTCCACTTTTTGATTGGCTCATCCTCGAACCAGGTTTTACCATCAACTCTAACACTAGATGACAGAGATTTACTAAGACGGGCTGACTGGAGGAACGCATTAAGACTGGCCGACCATTTCTGGAACCGATGGGGAAAGGAGATTCTACCGACTATGCAACCTCGCCAGACTGGAGAAAACAGAGAATGCAACTTAGCTGTCGGTGATGTCGTACTGATTGTAGACCATAACTTACCCCGAGGAACCTGGCCCCGCGGCCGCGTTGCTGCGACCTTCCCTGGCAGTGACGGTGTGGTCAGAGTGGTGGACGTAGCCACATCGGGTGGTGTTCTCCGTCGACCAACTAAGAAATTGGTCAGGCTGGAGACCTAAACCGTCCCCCAGCTTGACTACTTTCGTGTGCTTTGCACACAAGGGGATGGAATGTTGAGGTTGTATATAGTTTTTAAGTATTTATTATTTCTTTTGTTTCGATTTTTAACTTATTTTGTCATGTTTGATTTTTGTATGTCAATTTATTTGTTTGTTTTTGAATCAGTATATTTTCGTTGCTCAAAGCTGCTGGTGTGTTATTTACAACAACCCTGTGTCCTTTTTACCGCCCACGGTGTCGACGTAAAGGCTCCTGTTGCTGTTATACAAGCCATGCTTTGCAGGCTGTTTAACATTGTTAACTGCTGTCTTTTGGTTGGTCTTGTTACACCAGACCACGGAGCCATAAGTAATTATGGGCCTTACTACCGCTGTAAAAAGCCACAGAGCAATTTTGGGTCTTATCCCCCATCTTGCTCCTGCCATTCGACAGCACATCCACAAGGCCATTTTTGCCTTTTGTAAAATGTTTTTCAGGTGAGGGTTCCAAGTTAGCTTTTGGTCGAAAGTGATCCCTAGGTACTTAAACCTCATCTGAGACCGGTATGTCCTGTCCATTCAGTTGTATTTTTGTAAGCTTATCATTTATCAAGTTTCATCTTATGCCGGTTGTATTTACAGTTTATTATTATTTGTATACAATTTAACTTTTTTGGGATCTATGATAATCATTGACATTAAAAATATAAATCGTTATTAGTACAACAAAAAATCTATGGTTGCTATTACTTTTCTTATGTTTATTTTCCTATAAATTATTATAAATTGTATACAAATAACTGGTACTTGTACATAAAAAAATATATTGAAAAATCGAGTATCGATATCGAAATCACAAATATGATTAGTTGATTACCCATCCCCAAGAACTTGACAGCTACCATTTTGCACCTCTGATAGCGGGGTCTAATTATAACTCAGCACCGTTCGCTTTCTTAAAGATGATTTTACCACTTTTGTACTCATTGTTTGTTTTCAGGCATAGTTTTCTCAATAAAATGTATTTTTTATATCAAAAAATATGAAAAACGAAACAAAAAATTTTTTTTTTGCCGGAGTTGATCAAAAGTTACATGATATTTTTTACTTCTTTTGGCCTCAGGAATACGCTGTCAAAATTATTCAGTTTCCTCATGTTACACAGTGTATAAACCTATCAGATAATGTAGTAAATTAGTTGGCATACGGACTTTCCTGATAGACGGTCTTGTCCACATTGACTCTCATCCGGAACAATTTAGTTGTTATCGACCCAATAAACACACTATTTCAATAAATCTCTCTTCTAGCCGAACCGTGGTGATGTATATGTACCCCACGTGTTTATTAAATTTGATAATCATTGACTTAGCCCATGTATCTATGAGACGATTTCTTCTACGCGAGAATCGCTCGCGGCTCTCGGGAGTCACGCACGAAAATAACAACCTTACGGTGCAAGAAATAACGTTCATATTAATACGTAAGTAAGAGAAATGATAAATTATTTATTAATCGTTAGTAATTTTTGTTTAATTCGTTTCTTATAGTAATAATACAATGTTGGCGGTATAAATTAAACAGTTTTGAAGAAGTTATGTATTCTGGTTTTCCAGAAATAACCTATAATTGTGTCTTTAGAAATCTGCAAAGTGAAACTGTTTAATTTTCAACAATTTAGCAACACATATAATATACTAATCAGGATAAATTATTGAATTATAGTTATCAATATTATCTGGGAAGGTAAGCCAGAAAACGTGTAATTTACTGCACCTTCTTTTTTAATGATAGTCCCGATTGGTTAATTTGTTTAATTTTTATTGTTTTAACTGGAATACAAGCATCATATCATAATAGAGGCACTTTCACGAAGTTATTTATTATGCTGCACTTATAAAATTAAAAAGTGTCCTAAATTTAGTTTTTAGGGATTTTCATATTGACGCGGAACCCTAATTTGTTTAATTTTTTATATTTTAACAAGAACTAACATTACTTTAGTTCATAGAAAAATAAAATTACAGTTATCGAATTATGTCCAGGTTTCTGTAATTTTACTGGTCTATTACGGCTCGGCACGACATTGCGCGATTTGCGGCGCGGCAAACGTTTTATCTGTTCGTTGCGCGGTCACGACGTGTAATACACAGCGGTTAGTTGGGATCAGACGCAATGAACAGATAAAACGCTTGCCGCGCCGCAGTTCGCGCAATGTCGTGGCCGGGCCGTTAAAGTAAGTATGTTTGTTGTGAAATACGAGGCGCATTGAAGGATTATGTTTATTCGTCGAAAGCTAATTAATCATCGCATCAATTAATGTTTGCAAATGAAGAATAACAAGTGGATCCGAAAGAGTAATTAGCACAAACGGATTATGCCCATTATTTTCAACCCGTTTTGTTTTTTGGGACTGAAATGAAAAATGTTATAATGTCTCGGTGGAAGGAGCTCATTGTGAAGGTAACAGTTTTCAATTATGATCTCTCTCTCTGAACACTGTCTGATTTACTCTATTTATTAAAGCATTATTTTTTTTATACCTAGTATAATTTAAATAACGCTTTGATTTATGTTTAATTCATAACTCCAAGCGCAAACAATATTAAACATTTATATTCGTTGCAAATTCATGTACCTACTAATTATATTAATTATCACATTTGTAGTTATATCGATACCTCCTACGTATACTGAGACAACTGACATTTTTACGATTTTCGTTTTTTTGCATTTTTGGGATCAAAATACTTATATCTACATGCTATAAAAATTTCGTAGCGAAATAACTGTTAGTTTTCGAAATAAAGTGACGTATACTGACCCAACTAACACTATTTTTTAAATTAGAACGTCGTATACTGAGCTAAGTCACTTGTACCAGTATACGCGGTACATCTAGCGGGGGAGGGCGGCGCGGGCGCGGCGCAAGTGGCAGTTGTCTCAGTATGCTCGTTTGCTATCGTTGCGGGGGGAACTTGTCTCACTATGCGCGGGCGACAAACGATGCGGCATACGTCTTTTCTACCCGTTTTCTACCTACTACGTATAAAATAAAGCTTTTTATATTATGATTTTGTTATTATGATGTTGTTGTGTAGTAGTTTATTGTTTAATTAAACACAAAATACATCAAAATGAAGCAGACGAGAGGAAGAAGTCTGGTTGCACTGGCATTAAATAAGCCATTTTAACGCGAAACGAGCGGTAGGCAAGTAAATTTAATTGTATATTTTTGAGAACATTAAATTAAAAAGCTAATTTGAACAACTATGGTGATATTTTCAGATTTTTTGTTAGTTAGTCCAGTAGTCGTGGTTTCAAATGAGAATGTTATTGATTTACTTATATCAATGCACGTGGGTTTTCAATGGTTTTTTTAGTAATTATTAATGATAAGTAATTAAATTTGATTTCATACTTTTCAGTACATTTAATTAAAACCTAATTTGAACAACTATGGAGATATTTACAGACTTTTTGTCAGTTAGTCCAGTATACGAGGTTACAAATTATTATTGAATTGCTTTTATCAATGCATGTGGATTTTCAATGGTTATGGTAACTTATTTTAGTGTCCCCGTTGCCGCTGGGAGTAGAGGAGCTACGGGAGGAAATATATTTTTTATATGTGGATCGACGAACTAAGAAAATATAACGTTAATCTACAGTGGAGTCTTCTTATAACTAAACTCGCACATAAATTAAGTTCGGCCGCTTTCATCGTTAGGAAAATATTGAGACAGCTCGATTAGTTTATCATAGTTATTTCCATAGTGTAATGTTATATGGTATTCTGGTTTGGGGCAAAGCAGCTGATATACAGACTATATTTGTATTACAAAAAAGAGCCATTCGTTTTATGTATAACTTAAAAGCAGGTGTATCTATTAGAAAGCTTATTAAAGAAATTATTATAAATTAACTGTAGCTTGCCAATATATATATGAAAATATTATGTACGTTATTAAAACCTTCAGTTGTTTACCAAAAATTGTGACATCCATAATTATAACACTACAAATAAGAAGAAGCTTGCTATCAAAAAAGGCGTGTGCGTAAACTGTATAAATCATTATTTGGGCAATGTAGGTATTCATTTATATAACAAGTTACCTGATGATGCCTTAATATTACCCTTCCCAGTACTTAGAGAATTACTTAAAAAAGTCTTTAATGTCTAAGGGCTATTACAGAGTGTGGATTATTTGACAGATAAACATGCATGGCCCAAACCAGAACTAACTAAACTGCCTAGCAGTTAATTCAACAATTGCATGTACTGCTATATCATGTTAATGACACAGTTCACTTTCAGGTAAGAAAACATATCAAAGTTTGTCTATTTTGTGAAGTCAAATTTTTTTACATTATTATTTTCACTTTTATATTTTAGTATTTTCAGTTATATCTTGTAATAAACTGTTTGATATGTTTTCTTTTCGGACTACGCATAATTATGTACTTTAAGATGTGATTTATCACTGTTTTGAAAAAATAAGTCCCGCCGTAGTTTCTTTCCGGTATCTTCTCGGGTCAGGTCATTTACTTCACTCACTATCACTTGATCTCTTTTTTTGATTCTTTTTCTATATGCGAATGACTTTGGCAATAATAAGAAGTTTTATTTTTATGAGGATTCATATTCTATTTTACCTTTTAAACTGATCTCAGTTGTTATATTTAGAGTTATTCATTTTAATTTTTATTGTTAATATTAAGAAAAAGTGTTGTTTAATAATTTTGTAGATATACTAAGCAATGAGAACGAAGAATGTAAGGAAACATATAAAGTCAGTGGTTAATCAGTATTACGTTGATAATAACAATGGCTCTGAGTAATTCATTATAATTAAGAAACGCAACTTTAGTATCCACTTGCTTTATTTTTAGTTTCACAAACGTAACTTGCCTAAATATCTTCATTATAATTCTTTAAACTTTCTATAATGAGCACAACATACAAAATAATGTTAATAGTATACTGGTACATAATTCATTCATTCAGGCATTTCTCAGGCGTATACTGGTACAAGTGACAAATCAGGCTAAATTTAACCGATAAAATATATCCGAACTGGATTTTGGAGTTTTTTAAGATATCTAAGAATGATACGTGACTCATGGCGTTTAGTTTAATAAGATTATGTCCATATTCATCAAATAATAATTTACTACGTATACTGGATCAAGTGGTAGTTATCTCAGTTTATCAAAAAATTGAACTCGTTAATTTCATGTATACTGGACTAACTACAGTTTTTTCAAAAACTACTAATAATTTTAAAATAGTAATTATGTAGATTTAAGCGAAATACATTCACCATACATATTTGAAAATTTCATGAAAATATGTCAAAGTATGAGCTAGTTATGGAACTTTGTACCTTTAAACAGCTCTGCTGTAAAATCGTGATTTTGCACTTGTCCCAGTATACGTAGGAGGTATCGATATACACATTTGTCACTATACATTGATATCAAAAATCAGTGTAATTTTTAACAGCCAAAACATTTACCTTCCAAAAACTTACATTTCTAATTCTTCCTAATCCTTGAACCAATAGAGATACCTCTCAGGTAATTCACAGTATCATTACCTGCAAATGACAAAAAAGTTAAACATGCAATTGACCTACGATCTTATATTTGGTAATAAATTTATGTTCCACCAGGAAGCGCAAATTTCCGGACAAGTAATTGGCATCGTTATTTGAAAGTGACCCACTTTTAAATGTTATTCCAGTCGCCTACAAAGCGGAGGTTATTGTAACCCACTTAAATTTGACGAATGTGATTGAAACCCACGTAAAGTGTATCGTACTTTGCATAAAAACAGGCCAAAGGTGAGATTTGAGGAGATTTGTAATGTTAAATGCGATTAACTGTTATGGAATTTCACAAAAACTACTTGATTAACTTTACTCCTAAATACCTATTTCCTTTCCTATAAAAAATAGTAAGAAATCATGGGCAAGAATAGGTTAAAGCAAGATTACCTGGCACCCATACCCCTCCTCCATCCCTTTTAGTAAGCTATTGACATGTGTTAGCAGAAACATTCACACCTATCTCTGGTTTAATACCGTCTTTACAGCTATTCCTGGATTATTGTGTATTAATATCGTACGTTTCATCGTACAAAAAAAAAATATATATTATGTATGAATATTATGTATTTCTTACAAGATCTTTTTGATAAGAAACTCAATAATAACTACGTCCGAAAAATAAGGTGTCTGTTATTGCGAATTTAAGCCAAGAACTATTTTTTTTTGTAGTATATGTTAATTGAATGAGAACAGCTCAATGTTCGTCGAAGAAGTATATCTTGAATTAGTTTTAAAAAACCTGCCTTATGTCTGTATTACCTGTGTTTCACAAATAAAAATTACTTTACTTTAAACTTAGTAATAAAAGTATTGTCATAACACTTTCAATCATGAAATTTTGAGTATCAAACCCTTTTGAACTAGTTTTAGTGAGATTACTCGTAGGTTAGTAGATACAAAGATCGTGATATATCTGTTGAGATATACCCGATCTAGTATCACGAAATGTTTTTTCATAATACATTAGTCATTCTGGTGCATTCGGGTCATCAAGGTTGGTTAAGTCTTGCGGATCTAAGACCACGCTTACCTTGGCTCGCTCGAGAACTCAGCTTACTTCGTTCTCACAATTTGACCGTCAGGTACGGAATCCGACCCGCGTAATCAGGCGCCGTTTATCAAATAAAAGATGGTGGTAGTTCTCGGAACGAGTGTAACCGACAGTTTTGACCTCTGGATCAATGGTAGCAAAACATTAAGGTTTTCGATTTTTAAAGCAGAAGTCTGGGTTTAGATCCTGGCACGTCGGTACCAATGAGTCACACAGAAGCTTCTTGCATGTAGGTACGACAAATTTATTGACCAGGTCTTTAGGAACGCATTGTGTCCAGACCTGCAATCGGACATACGCCTGTACTGAAAGGCCTAGCAAACCTTGTATAATTATTATATGATAATATACTTCAAATGAGTTTTATTTTCAACAAATGTAATGTTATCTTATTAACAAGGCTCGGACAAACTTACCGTCGTTGTACGGCACAATTCATGTTTTCAAAATAATTCATATGTAAAACTGTGTATTTGTAATCTCTTGAACTAAATGTCACCGGAACTTCGAACAAGCTCGACTCACCTCGAATAATTTAATTTTATAAACAAAACACGGCCAAGAGTCAACCTATCCTACACATTTCAGGGCACGTAGGTCAAATAATATACAGAGTATACAGAAGTATATATTACAATAACTGTACAAATACTAAACTGGCATATGACAATGAAATAGATGCAGTTTTCCAAAATATGTAAGAAAATTTATTAATTTACTAAATTCTAGAAATAATAACGATTGAAATAGGGTATTTAATGCATTACTTAATTTAAAATAATACAATTGTATTTTCTCAAAATATAGTTATGCCGAAACTTCATTTCAAGGGCTTTGACTGTGTCTTCAATATTCGGATGATCTCAAAAAGGACCTCTAAAAATACACAATGTTTCAAAGAACTCCCCAATGTGATATTTTTTACACATACTTTAATTATTTAGTTGTACCAGGTTAAGTTATAATGAGGAAAGTTCAAAATATTTGCCAAGGATTTTATTCTATACTTAGTCTCTTATAAACTGTGTTCTTTTGTTTTTTTCTCAATGAGTTTTTGGGATTGATGAATTCTCATCTCAAGTCTATTTCTTTGTGATGAGATGTAGTTTGACAAAAATATACGTATTCATTTTATGTACACGCCTACAACAATACATACTGACTTGGTTAAACTTTTCCTTGTTTATTTTGTTAGTAGTCTTACTAACAAAATAAACAAGGAAAGTAGCATTTATTTTATAATTATTTTAAAACAAAAGATGAGTTAACTGCCTATAATTCTGATAAGGTAACAACTACAATAAAGTTACAATATTTTGCTTAAATTGCTCGTAGTAAGCGTACGTACGTGTTTATTGACTTAGTCTATTATTACATTATGAGGCGGTAGCTGAAAGCTAAAAATAACAGACTTAATTACTTTTACCTACCCAATAAAAGTGAATTGATATTCACCTGTTTTTATCGAATATACTTACCTTTATCCCAACTACAGTATCGAATTCAGATAAACAAGTCCCTCGAAATGTGGCCCTTCTAGGGATTAACAGATATTTTAACAGGATACTGTCGCAACGTCTTATAGTTTATTTTTAAATAAGTGAAAAGCCAACTTGGTGAGTAAGCCATAGAGTTTAAATTTGAAACGGATGAGGTGGAAAGTCTGCGAGGTTGTGTTGCTAGCGAGGGTATTTGCGTTAAGCCGCGAGTAGGCTCGCTCGGCTTCTCGGGGACATGAGCGATTTATGGCCGTATTCATCTTGATAACGCTGAGGCTTCGTAGTGGTTGAGGGTAAGAAAATTATAATGAGCTATGTTTATAACTAGGTCGGGCGGAATATACCAAATCAATATACGAAATAGGAGTTTTTGTTTAAATAAAAAAATAATTAAAGAAATGCCGGAAATAAAATTGTGTACAACTTTATAACGCAGGCGTCCGGTTTTTTATCCAATAGCTACTAAGCTATACTATATATTATTATACCTACTAATCTAGTCCATTCTTTCCACCCAATAACCTAGTACATTCTAGATTCCATTAAAACTCAATAGTCCTTACACCATGGCGGGTGCTGTCTCTGTACGCATCCCATGATACGGACAGGGGCAACATCCGCTTCATGTGCCCCCTTACATTTCATTAAATTGTCAAAAGGGGCTCTGTGCATTGGCTCCATCCGGTTTTTTTCAGCAGTATGCAGTCCACTGCTGGACATAGGCCTACGGTAAGCTCAGTAAGGCATATGTTGTAGGTACTTACAAGACGACGATATACATATAAATATAATAGATGGATACTTATAAACAAGCCTCGGATTTTCTATCGCACGGTAAGATGAAAGAAAACTATGGAGTTGATATTAAATTTAACTCATATTCATACTCATACTTACTCACACAGTATCTTAGTCCCGTAATGCTTTTATACCTTTATTTTATAAGGCTCACCGATCGAAAATGTGAATCGAAAGTGAATCTTAAAATGATTTTTTGTAGTAGGTACGATGTGGGAAGTTTTATGCCCTTAGCTCAGTGAAGGATTACATTTATCATGTAAGTATAATAATTTAGTTACATACTTGCTCATTCCTGTATTTTAATGCCCTATGGGTATTACATACTAGGACCTGTCTGATTTTTTTTATCTTATGGCAGTTATTTTTTTTTTATTTGTGACATCATTAATTCAATCATAATAATTTATTTCACTTATTGTTTACTTTCGTAATTATTGAAATGAATGAGTATGAGTATGAATATGAGTTACATTTTAGTCTTAATGTCGACTCCATAGTTTTCTTTCTTCTTACCGTGCGAAAGAAAATCCGAGGCATGCTTATAAATACTTTAATACGTAGAAAACACCCATGACTCAGGAACAAATATCTGTGCTCATCACACAAATAATTGCTTTGACTGAGATTTGAACCCAGGGCCATCGGACTCTTGCATTATAGTCATTGTAATACTGTGTTTTAGGTAATTATATTGTTCTTAGTCGTACTTATGTAATTATAAGAACTTCTGTATGAGCATGAACGCAATCAATTTCATATTCTTGTCCTTGAAATTAATTTATAAAGTAAATTAAGGTACTTTCTGCATACATTCTATTCGGTTTATACGAGATTTGTCTTTATTTTTTTTGCCTGTTCGCGATTATTGTGGGTCGCTTTAGGGGAGGCCTATATCTATCAGTTGACGTCCTTCGGCTCATAAGATGAAGATAAATTAAATAATAAAATCACTTAATCAACTATTTTGACACGTCGCCGTGGTAACAGTCCTCTGGGCGTTTAACAACAGATTTATTGCATCTAAAGATACATAGCATACATTTTTGTTATAACTATATAATTATCCTTTCCATAATGGGTCAGCTCCAATTCTGTCAATTGATCGCTGTGCCACATTTATTCTAACAAACCATGCCTCTAGTGTCCTCTGATTGATGGTAAATAATAATAACATAAAATAGTTAATTCACCCAAATAGTTTTAACTAAAAATCTAAGTCTAATTTAGGCCTCTGTGGCATGGTGCCGAGGATACTGGCGAAATATCAGCATTTCCACGCTGTGTCACAACACTGAGCGTTTGGTAAGGAAGCTGCCAGCTCTTTTATCCGCGTTAACGTCGACCACCAATACGTTCTAAAAATAAAAAATATTGTATATATATATTTTTTTTGTAAATATACGAAAGTGTTAATCATGCACAGCTTATTGTGATAGCGCTTGCACATCATATTACGGATGTCTACTACCGGACATATTCTTCCCCCATATGTCGCCACAGGCAGATCTCTGAGCGTGGGGGGTTCAATTCCATAATCGCCGCACTTAAAAGTATTGTAAAAAGCTTCAAAATAAATTCCATTAATTGGAATTCGAATTCCGTCGCAAAGCGCATCATTTTCAATTATAAAAAAAAAATATAGAATTAACCTTTAGCCGCTATAAGCCAGCGTCAACTAACTCTAATTAACAAGTCCGAGAGCTGATTTAAATTAATGCCACAGTAATAACCATAAAGTTGAAAAGGAGTTGTAAGTGAAATTATCTTTTATAGGATATCCCGATGTTTTCATTTATAACAGCCGCAAGGGTGTGGAAAAGCTGTAATTATTCAGTGCTCGCTCGGCGTGTTCGCATTTCTTGGGTCGAGTGCTCACTGATATTACTTATTTATTAAACTGTCTAAATGTCATCATCATTATCTTTCTACAACTTTGTTAGCTTAATAGGCCGGTGTACTTTTTGACATATGCTGTTTTTTTTTTATTTTTATGAGAAAGGTGGCAAACGAGCAGACGGATTACCTGATGGTAAGCAATTACCGTCGCCCATGGGTACTCGCAACACCAGGGAGTCACAAGCGCGTTGCCGACCTATAAGTGGGTTGGAGCTCTGGGAACCTTACTCACCATCAGGAACACAGCACTACATACCTGAAAGGTAGCAGTGCTATTATGGCTGCGGTCTTCTGTAAGGAGGAGGTACTTCCCCAGTTGGGCTGCTCCAGATTCAAGCGTGATGGTCATCGCTGTGCCCTACCTCTCATTGTTGGACGTAGTTTAAGGACATACCCGGGTCCAAAAAATTATTGCTGTTGTATACACATCTTAATAATTGAAATGTATGTCCGTTATTCCATACTATACCATACTACGGACTCTTTTAATTGAGCCTAGTATCCGTTTTTCAATCGAACATCATGTTTTGGTCTAGACACTTAGGAAATTTACCGCCGTCTGGTTTTTCAACCCACTTTCAGGCCTAGTTTTTCTTCTCTCCTCCTTTTCATATCCCGAAAAGCGATAGGTATATTTAGTACATGAATTTTGAAAAAAAGTCTTAGTGCTACATAAGTCAACTAGCTTTCCTTAACTGTGTGAAGTAATAAACGTGCTAATATAAAACTAATTATGAAACGTCCAGGATCTCAGCGGACACATTTTTTTTGCAGAAATCGCGAATAGTCTGGCTGACGTAACTGGTGACCGAAGAGCTGGCGGCTTCCTCGCACAACGTATCAGAATTACGATATAACGAGGACATGCCGCCAGCATCCTTGGTACAATGCCTAAAGGGCCTTTAAATATAAATAAAATATTTAAATATATTGGAAGCAGATATATTTAACCAAATGAACTGAAAATTAGCACACACGTATTTATGGTGATAATGCAATATTATGCTACCACTGATCTGATCTGATGCTGGAGCCAGGAGGTAGCCATAGCAGTTCTTAAAATACACAAAATAAATCCGTGATGTTTGGGCTCGTCAAAATTAAGTCGATGATGATAGTTGATGATTGTGCAAAAAAAGTACAGTCTGCACTAAAAGCGTGTAGGTATCAATTTTTTTTTAAATAATATCTTTAATTATACTTATTTCTCTCGCTCTCTCTTTCTCTCAACTTCGAGTTTCATATGTAATATGTATTGGATTTTATGGTTTATACATAAAATTCATCATAATTGTAAGAATTTTAAGAATAAAATCAGTGTTACCTACATAACAACGCATTAGAAAAACTTATGGCATCCTTAAAAGAGAAAATGCCATTATGGCAATTATTTAAACTCTCACAGGTTTTAAACATTATTGCAATGAATCTGGACCAAACCACGTATTTGAAATAAAAAAAATGTTATGATTCTTGTAACTCCGGAATACTTTTTTAAATTTATATTCTAGGTCAAGTCCAGTTTTTTGTAATAAAATGACACGTGGTCATCCTTTTTATAATTATTTTTATGTAAATGTATCTAAATGTCAATATAGAGTAGTCTAAAAAAGTGTATAAGTAAATATATTACCGCAGAGTGCCTGCAACTTAAATTGGCAATAAAAAGGTTTGGCATCCGAGAGGTTGCCATTGGACTTGCTAAATTATTTCATTTTAATTCTAAATGGTTTTATTTCCAAGCCCTCTTTTGGCGACCAGGCCTAAAAGGAATATTCGCGAGCTTTTAATTAACTCGGCAATTCGCATCGCCGCGGCACTGGTTGTATATTCCCAATAGCTGCTCAAGTCCAGTTGCCTAGAGTACTGGTGTAACTTGACCTCAGTATCACAAGAACGCGTATGTAGTCTAGTTTTGTAGATTTTTGGAAACATTCTTTGGCCAGTAAGCCATACACGTTGGAATGATAACAGCCTGTATACACTCGTTACTCGCAAGTTCACGCCAAATTAATGCAAATTCGCCAATACGACATAATATCTACCAGGCGGCTCGGAATAAAATTTACTGTATGCTTCATATTCAATTCTTATAAAATAGATTCTTGGTAATATGTTACTAAGTGTATTAGGTATCATAGATGGCAGCACCATCTCTCTGGCTATATATCTGAATCCCGAAAGTGATTCATATAGGAGGCGCAAGCATGTACTTTCGCATTATAATTGGAAAACGGTGCCCTAAGTGTTAAAAATAAACAAGATTACATATACTTGGCAAATTTCGACGGCTTCCGCTGTGTTCGGGTGGCCCGATTGATTTAACCAATCACCAATCGTCAGCCTGTCTCGGATGCGGAGGTCCTCGTCACAATTTCTTAAGTATATGTCATCTATTTCAATTTATATAGTTACTACTTAAAAAACAAAGTAAAACTAAATATTTAATAAAAAAATAATTTGATTTATTCTTAGTTACTTATTGAGTATTGTGACTGCTTATAGAACTTGCGTATATAAAAAATATCAGTGGTTACATTTTATTAAAATGTTGAATACCTACACGTATGTCTAAAACCTATGCCAACTCTAAACTATATCTTCATGTATATCTAAGAGTCAACAAGCAAGCTTGTTGCTATTATGTTATAGGTACCAGGGTTTCATAAAACGTAGAAATTTAATAACATAGTTGATCAGTATGTGTGTGTGTGTGTGTGTGTGTGTGTCAGTGCAGCGGAAGCCGAAGATTACAGGAGCTTACCTACGGTCGGCGGTGCACAAAGGAACGCACACCCTGCTATAATCACTCCTGCAATTCGCTCCAACCCTTTAGATAAATTTACCCACTGTCTTTAGAGAAATTTAGCCCTTTTAAATGCAGTTTATACGTCATTATTCATATATACTATGATATTTTTGCTTCAAAAGGAAAATCTAGCCCATTGGGCAATCGGGCATTATGCAATGTGGACAAGCACCGTTAAAAACCATGCATGGATACTCCAAATAGGACTTACAATATTTGACGGCAGGTTTGGTCTAGCGGGTAGTGACCCTGCCTATGAGGCCAATGGTTCTGGGTTCAAATCCCAGTAAGGGCATTTATGTATAATGAGCAGAGATATTTTTTCCTGACTCATGGGTGTTTCATATATGTATTTAAGTGTATGTAAAATATATATGTATATATATATCGTTAGCTGAGTACCCACAACACAAGCCTTCTTGAGCTTAGCGTGGGGCTCAGTCACTTTGCGTAAGAATGTCCTGTAATATTTATATTTTCACCTAATATTATTGAATTATAATAAGATTTAGATTATGCTGCAACAAACCAAGAAATATTGTAAATAAATACTACTATTAATCATAGATCTAAAACTTGAAAGGAAATATTAGTTAGACAACTGAATCTGTGAATCTGTATGCTCTTAAAGCTCGTTTTCGATTATCCAAAAATAAATTACTGTCAGAACCCCACCGTCTCCATTGAAAATATTTTTATTTAAAATGATTAATGAATTTGTACTTATCCTTGTCAAAATGTCGTCGAAAATGGAACCAAGTCATCAAAATTCACTGGATTTGAAACTCTGCAGAAATGTTACCTTTCAGAAAGATTATGAAATGTCGTTTCCGTTGGACCTTTCCTGATTTAGCAGGAAGATAAATTGTGTATTCAGGCTACGTGCTAATACTCCTAACATATAATATGTAATACTTAGGTCGGTATACGGTAGTCACCTACATTTTTACCCGTTTGTACATAAAAATATATCCATTTCTCAGCTAGAATTAAATAAACAAACAATTATTTGTATTTTTATTTTGTTAGGGACTCCTTAATTTCATATGATATGAACTGTGTGATAGGCTGAGGCTCTAGTGTAAGTTTCTTTTGACGTAAAAAAACGTTTACGAACGCGTAAGTGATAATGTTATTTATATGGGAAACTCAAACGCGTTAGTGAGGTAAAGTTACGTTAAAAACTTACACTAGAGCCTCTGGGCTCTTATGACAGTTAACAAGGAATGTCAAGTCAATATGAGACAGCCCTTTATAATGGGTGTAAGTCTTCTTAGAAAGGTCTCTAAAATTGATTCAAATTTAATGTCTTCATGAACTTTGAAAATTATGATGAAGTCGTAAACAACTAACGTTTTTATTTACATTATCATACCCTACACTCACGCGCTACCTATACTTGTTGTCTTATTTTATTCAATACCTTCTATAAATAGATAACATCATAACACGTATAAAGATATTATAGTTAAAGATATAAGCATATCAAAAAAGGGAATCTACATGAAAGGATCCTGAACGATGTTAAAATTTATTTACCTTTGGGAGACGCGGTACCTATACTAGGGACGGTTTTCGCTACGGTAGTAGAACAGAACATTAAATAACGCGTCATTATAAACGTGGGAACGAAGAATTAAACCAATAAAGATCTTAAAGTTACACTTAGAATTAGTTCGGTAAAATTTCGGAACAGTTATATTGCAAATATTACGCGACATAATATTTAGAAAATGACTGTCAACAACGAGTGTTTAACTCGAGTTTCGATTTGCATTACATTGCGGGCAAATTTTTTTGTATGAAGAAAATAGACTTCTGATGTTATATGCTAACCACCGTTATGACATGCACTCATTATGCATTTACACAATGTATATAGGTAATTTGGTAAGCTCAGTATGGTGACTTGAAGGAACTTTGATGTCTTTAAAATAAACGCTTTACGATAGGTATATGTCGCTACTCGTCTCGGCATATAATAAGGAAGGAGAGTAAAAAAAAAAACGATTCATGAGAATTTTTCTCAACGAGGTGAATATTTATTTTAGTTTTGCCAATTTTATAACAGTCTTCATCTGCTATATTTCATGATCCATGTCATCCATGCTTTGTCAAAAAACTCTTAAAAATAAGACTGCCTATTTAAATTACCAGCTTAATCTTTAATTGTAGCAAATACGTTTATAATAAAATGAAATATGAAAGGCAGTAACCCACAAAACGAGTAGTCAAAACGTTCAAGCGTCATTTCCGAGTGTAATGAAACAGATTACGGGCGTCGCCTTTTAGGCCCCCATAAATTCGGCTTAGCCACACGATTTACCCGCAAAATATATCGTTAGCGATATATCACCTGCTCTACTCATAATATGATAAAAATTTAAGAATGATTACATTACATTTATTTTTATTTTATTAGAGTTAAAAACAAACACAGGCCAAAAAATTAGATAAAAGAATAAGATTTCTCAGTGTACATATACTGAGAAGTCTTGTCTGCAATTTTTTGGCCTGTGTTTGTTACATGTGTTACACTGTACGTACGTTAGGACGTGGGCTATATGTACACTGTCAAAACTCAGTGGCAATTGTCTTAGGAGACAATTGCATCTATCAGTTTTGGCAATAGCTACATAAAGCTGCTTTTTAACTTAGTGTTCTAAGCGAACATTTTGCGTACAATTTTTTCTGAGATCAGAGCAAAATGTTCGCTCAGACCACTTAGTGAAAATGCAGCATTACACTGCATTGTCATTTATTTGCTTGTAGACCATCATTGAAATCAAGATTACGGCTACACTGACGTTTGACTAGTCTTTCGCGAAATATGGTTGGGGTAACATTGGTCTCCATTTTACAGCACCACCGATACAATCAAAATTGTAGTACTTTTATTAGAAATAATATGTAAGAAGAAGAATTTTTCAATTTACTTACGAACACTTATGATCATCAAAAAAATCTACCACTGGATCTAACACCACACCTTTGACTCTGATTTATTTTTCAAAACAGTAATATATCAAATCTTAAAGGACATGGTTATGCGTAGTCCTACAAAAAATATATATCATAAAAAGTTTAATAACATATAAGATGTAACAGAATATGAAAATAATAATGTATCTGACTATATGAAATAGACATGCCTTTGGTATGGTTTCCAACCTGAATTGTGTTATTTAAATAATCTGGCAGTACATACAAAAATGAATTAAAGGCGAACCGGCCAAACCAATATGCGCCTCAAATGATACCGCTACATAATATCCATTGGATGTAATATCATTGGATAGCCCTAACAAAGGCATAGAAAATTACACGCCATTATCCTTTATACGGTAACTTGATGCTTGACCCAGTTGTGTATATGAAACTTTTCCTTCGGTCGGGGGTCATCTTAATGAATGTGTCAATCGGGAGCAACTCTTTATGTGATGCAGCGGCGACCGCATTGTTTCCTATTACGGGGGTGACACACTGTAACATTTTCATGCCTATGTGACGAAATGGATAATCTCCCGAGCAGACAGCTCAACATTACTAAGGAAACATGAATTTCCGAGAAAAGTAATGAACAAAAATATGAGTACGTAACATACATAAATACGAATTCAAGTAATGTGTATAACATTTAAGCATGTGTTACACTCGTCCTTTGAAGTATTCTTGGATTCAAGTGGGGACTCGGCCCCTGCTTATACTAAGCGACACTTTTGGAATTTAGCAATGTAGTAACTATTTTATATATAAGACTTCAACTGCTCGACATCTTCCTTATATTAGGTATCACCAAATAATTAACTCTCTGCTGTCCTACGTTTTCATGAATAATGACTTAAGGCTGAGACAATTAACAGCATAGTTGTTTAAAAGGCCAAATAACCGAATGAGGTTAACGGAACCTACTTGATTATATTTAGTTTATCGTGCCATGTACAAATGTAACTGTGATCTCTATCGATTTGCTGTTTTTCATAAGTTTATATACGGTTTTATATAATGAGCGAAAATCAGACAGTTTCATCGTTTAATTTTTATAAATATACGTATCATCATATTCCTTGATTTGACGCTGACGGATCTAAAATCGCAATGGACGCTTAGGCGTGCAGGGGACGGAATGTGTAGTGTATGTATATGGTAAACAAATGCAAACGAATGGTAGTGTGACCCCTGTACACGCCACTCAAACCCCTTGGTAGCTCGACGCTCCGCTTTGAGCTTCCACTCAGCCGTTACACGAAGACTCAGAATTGCCTGCACGACCCAAGCCGCCCCACTCAGCCTCACTAATGAGTACACTTTCACTAGGAATTTATTCTCGTTAATTTCCTCTATTCAATTACGTCGGAAAAATTAGGGAGCGACATGCCCCAGAAGTTTTATTTAGGAACAACATTCGACATGGACAGTTGTTCTTTAAATGGTGTATTTTTAGTTGGACCTTAGTAGTATCTAATACGGAGGTGTCTATACAAAAATATTTAACAAAACATAATAGGAATACTAGTATTTAGAGTTCCGTTAACAAAATGGCAAAAAGTAGACCCTCATAGCTTCGTCATATTTGTCTATCCATCTATCCGTACGGCACAAGCTTTTAATTCGTAAACTATAACGCAAATATTGAAGAAATTTTAACTGAATCTGTATTTTGAGTGCCGCTTGTAATCTGCCGTTGAAAACCGTATTAGAGTACATGACATGTTATATAATTATAACTGTGTCGCTTCAATGTCTGACGTATAAAAAAAGGAATTATTTTTGAATTAACAATATCCTAGGTATTCTTTTATATGTAGGTAATTTTCGTTAAGAAAAAAAACAGTGTTCCAGGAATTCTAGATTTTCTTAACAATAAGCATAATAAAGTAAGTAATTATTATAAAGGTTTCATTTTCGTGTCGGTGGTCCTGTCACATTTTGGTTTTTGGCCCTGTTTTCCTTAAATACCCTATTTAGCAGCTCCGTGGAATGACGTACGGGGCAAGGACCGAAGGGTGACCCACTTCTTAACGGCGTAAATAAATAATCCCAGCTGTCCGGACACGATTATACCTAGAGCGCCATACACAGTTAGAATTTAATGAAGGATCTAAGAAATTTGCTTAATTTTTATTTTAGTATTTTGTGTTAGGTACATTAATATTTTTAGTGTCTTATTCATAATAAAATTATCTATGAATGATGATGAATTTGTTGTCTATGGTTCAATAGAAATCACATATTAAACATTGAAGCAAGTGCATGAGCTTTTACTAAAGATCAGCTTTTACCAGTGTCTGCGTCTGTGTAGATCGCCAATACAAACTTCTACCCTCGTATTCGCCCCCTTAATCCCTGGATAAAAACTATTATGTCCTTTCCTGAAGCTAGAACTCTTTCTATGCCAAATTTCATTTGGATAAAGTAAGTTGTTCAGTGGCTTAAGCGTGAACACACACATGCGTTAGGTAACACACAGACACAGAGTTATTTACGGATTTATAATGTTAGTATGGTTATTCGAAAGCCTATACTAACTGTTTCCTAATTTATGCAATTTTTGTCTACTAACTGTTAAAATGTAGTAATTTCTCTATATGACCATGTGGGAATCACAGTTTATCGCGGTTTGCACAATTATATAAAGAACGTAGCAAGATACTTTCATTTGACAGTTAAAAGATCACGGAAAACCGCAATGGTAAGTGATCCTTAATACGAAATATCGTGGATTCTGGATAGGTACGCCGTAGGCCTCTACGACAAACGAATGATTCAATAGTAATTTGTCTCAATGTGAGGCAAGTCGGGTGGAAGCCTCACGCAATTCATCACTCCACGGCTTAACTCGCCCCCGAGGGATTACGCGTGTCCCATGGTGTCACTATCGAGATTCTGACCGCGATCACATTATTTACCAGACGGTACATTGGTCAAGCAGTGTTTAATTGCATGCACAATTGTGATATCTCAGAATTGCATAGTTAGTAAAGACCAAAACATATATATCTTTATAGTCTACACGCGCATAGAGATTTCTAACACACATTCAGCCTGGATTATAGAGTTATTATTACTTAACATGCTATTACATACTTTAAAAAACGCAAAGTAAAAAAATCAACTCTAAATAGGTAGTCACAAAAAAATAATAATTAAAATTTTACTTTTTAATTATCTCAAGAATGTTTAAATTTTAAGGCTGTTTACACGTTCGAACAAGTTTGGATGAAAATACCTTACAAAAAATTCGGCTTCATGCCCACATTGCCTACTATAATTTGGATATTGACCGCAACGTGACGGATTAGTTCAGTTTGGCGATAGGTCACGGTAACAATTTGCGACGCCGAATGTATCTTTATCTGGATGGGTTTAAATCTCCATTCGATTGTATAAGACCTGAAATGTAAGGTACTAAAGGAACCAACCAAAATACATATGACCGAGACGAGAAAGTTAAGATGGATGTGTGGCCTTATGAGAATTGATCGAATAAGAAATGCTTAACGGAGCCCAAAAGTCGTACCCATGGCCGACTAATCATAGTCAAATCGCATGATAAACATATAGACATTGAAATTTTAACGAAAAATACAGGCATCATATTAAATATCCAATTCAGGCTTACATTTAAATCGGCGAAAAAATACATTGATAAAAATTCCATTTCACTTCAAACTCATTTTAATCCCATACTTTCCATAGGTTGTATAAGTATCCAAATAATCAGTTATGACTAGCACAAGGAAATGTGTTATTAAAAGCCAAGAAGTGAAAAACAAAAATATTAAAATATTTTTAATAAAGTCATTTTATTATAAATAATATTGATAACATTGAAAGTTGTGCAGACTTTCACGATCAAACAAATTGTTCTTATATAAGTTTCATTCTTTACGGAGAAATAAGTTTCTTACAACGACGGCTTTCCCAACTTAATAATATGGTTAATATCATTAAAAGCCGAGAGCCAATATCAACTTTACATCCTTAGCAACACGATACAAATTACAACGAATAAAGGATATAACTTAAATCTTTTTTATTCCCATTCTAAATACAGAGACATTGCCGTTGACATGGATGCCTTACACAATACAATATAAACATTTCTGTTATTACAGCAGAACAGTTTAATAATATATTATGAAGAGCTATTTAAAGATATTGGGTATATTTGCATGCAAGCTTCATCATTCAAATTACAGATTGACCCTTAATTTTGTAAGGTTGTCATCAGTTTATTTTAATGGATTTGCCAGTTGTATTTAGGTAAAGAAAATTTTGCAAATAACGACGTTTATTAAAACGCAAAGGACAATGTTCGGTGACAGAATTTTGAATTGTGAAGGGATGTTATAGACTACACAGACAGCACAGGACATGTACATTTTATTTGCAAAAGCGCGGGAAGATGTGACAGTTTTGACAGTTAAGACGCATGCAAGTAAGAGTTACGAAAATATAAATAATAAAATATAGCAAAAGATTGTAAAATGATGGTCACATTTTGGTGTTATTGGTTTCAATATGTTTTAGAATCTTGTGATGGAAGAGCCCATAATCAAAAAAATGTTTTGTTTAAAAAATAAAGTATAACAACTTTGATTGCCGCCTTTGTTGCTGTCATGTGTAGTAGTGCCGTTATGTTGTTAAAAAAACGTACTCTTACTAGAAGTATTTTTCTAAATTACTTGAGTAGATGCAATACACTGAAATAGGTATTAATGAGTTTGGAGATTTTGGTAGAACAATTGCCAATTACTTGAATCTGCTGGATGCTACTTCGTACACGGGTCAAGTGACTACTTCCGAAGGTCGCGTCAGAAAGATATTGGTAAAGTACAATTATTACAAATAAATTGAATTACAAGCTTATTTTTTACTAAACTGAAAGTGAATACCTACTGTAAAATAACAAAAACTATTATAACAAATAGAACAGTACCTCCGTCTACATAGATTTGAAGTTCTGAGATGACAAAGTTTCTTTACGGAAGCAGTCTGTCCGCTAAAGTTAATTTCAACATCCTCTAGCTGCGCGAGTTTTTCCAGATACCCACGCTTAATCTTATTTATCAACTTGCACGTTATGCCTACTAAAAACTTCAGTTTTCGAATTTGTGGCATTCGTTGACATTATCTTACTGACTGGATTTCTTATTTGTGAATGCAAATTCTATCTACTCATTCGAAATAAAAGTGTTATTTTTTGTAAAATCTTGATGAATTTTTCTACTGTCAAAAGGCTGAACTGTTGAAAGGATTATAGGATTATAAAACTCAATCCAGTGGGCTAACCTGAATCCGATAAATATCTAGTGACGGCAGACTGATTTTTATACAATTTTTGGAAACTATCACATCACAACTGCGATTTTAGAAACACTAGATGGCAGGAAAGCTTTAATTGCCTTTTGTGACTTCAGATTATTTAGGCAACAATATAAACATTACATGAACTTTGTAGTGTACTTCTACGCTGTACCAACTTTATCTATGTTCAGTGGACACATTTAACATAACACATAAATGCTTGGACACGTCAGGGCGCTCCAATCACGATTTATGTCTGGGTTCCAATATCTTATTATGATTCCACCTAAATTGTATGTAAGAATGTTAAGTTGTAAATGCGGTTAGCTCTTGTTAATAAATGTCGCAAAATTGTAATTAAAGTTGTTCTTTCTTATCGTAATATGAATTAATACTAAATTTTATGTCAAAAGAGATTGCTTAATTGGCATTAAGTGGCATTGATTATCTAACCAAATTTAGATAAAAAGTAATTTTGATAACAAAAGAAGAGATGATCATATTCTTAACAAGTATATAAAAATTAGAATATAGCATATAAAAATTAGAATAAGGCTTTTGGTGTTTCACATATCGCACATTATGACAATTGTAAAAGCTTCGAAGTACAGTCATAGCTCAGTCGCTCAGCTGCGAGGGCATGATTAATAAGGATGTTCTGATGTCTTTCGTTGTTTGTCGCTTTTTCCGACGACGTGTTATTGCTATGTTTACTGCTGTGATTAATTACCTACAGCCCTCGTACTGTCAAATGTGTTGGTGTGTGAAACAAAGCGTAGTCTCTTTGATATTTATTTTTAGGTCGTAGCACCGCTAGATTTTTCATGCTATAATCTATGTACATATATTTAATATATATAAATAAGCTCTTTGGTCCTACACCACGTTAGTAACAACCAAGCATATGAGTTACTTTCTTTTAAAGAGCCCCAAACTGATTTTAAGATGTCATAAGACATTTTCAAATTAACAGGTATTAATCGTATTGAAGCTCAGAAATATTTGTTTTGTCCTATATTTAATGGCGGAACCTATGAATAATATACAGAATGGTACATAAAGTTTTCCATGAATTAAAACCAGATATTTGCCTTCCTTTATCACACAAATATCCTTATCTGTATTTTACGAGTAATTCAGCAACTGAATACATTTATAGTCCTTTTCATTAATGTTTTCAGTTTCAATCAATCAATTTAAATATCAGATGCAGTTTCTAAAACCAGGTACATCAAAATATCCTGCACACAACCAAGTACACTCTTAGAAATCCGAAGTATTTCATAAAAGGTTGCGGCACACTTATTTTGTAAAGATAAATATACCTTACACAGAATGGCACACTAACGAACCTGTTGAAGAGCCGACGCCGCGGCCCACTTTCACGATAATCCTTCTCTCCTTTTATCCTCTCTTCACTATCCCTTCATATTGATATAAAGCCCTAAATTTACCTTGTCTTCATCTAACCCAAATCTAATTTTAATCCAATCTGATATCAGTACGTTGCCTGCTATTTAGTTTCTCGTTACCAGAAGCGGATACGCATAAAAGTAATGTGTAAAATATTTCTTGATAAATATATTATGTTTCATTAATTCTTACCCGCTTAAAGAAACCTGCATAATGATTTGATGCCAGTACAGCGAATTTATTTTATATGAGTAATGCAGATTATAGGTTATATATTTATATCATCGTTTGTTGGTGACATAAGGATTAGACTACGATAAACATGGATGTACACTCAGTGTATTGACTGTGTGTCATATAAGGGTGTATAGTTAATGTAACAAACTATATAATACATGGGATAAACAAAAGAAAATTAAATCAAATTTCTAACATCCACGAAACTGGAAGCCCCGGGTTCGAAACTTGGTAAGATGGCAAGGATATTTCTTTATGTGTTTGTCAGGAATTACTGTTCCCGTATTATGGATATTATACATGTATAAATACAAGGTAGGTACATAGTTGTACGTAGCAATCTATGATATATACATGTATATCTCTGGGGCTGGTACACCCTAACATGAGCCTTATTGAGTGTTAGCCTTGGTCAATAAAGTAATTCCTATAAACCATTTATTTAAAAAAATATTAAAATATATCACTAAAACTTTATGAAAACACATTAATCACATGAGCTGAGTGCTCCACTTCATTTTAGCTTGCTCGTGCGGAGTCTCGCGCCGACGTGATTTGTAGGAAATCAGGTTGAAATTACTTTTGAGATTTCTTTTTAACGAGAAAACGGACAAAGAATTAATTCGCGCGAAAGGTCTCTTGAAAGAAATATTATGGATATTGCAGTTAGATGCTGATGTTTATAATATTGTTATTCTTATACCACGCCAGCTGCTGTTTTGCAACCAAATCATCGTAAGAAAATTTTTTAAGTGACAAATCATCTGGAAAACGTCTACTGTTCGTCAGACTCCTGAAGTTTTTCTTAATGTGTTTTGAAGTAAAAGTATTGTGAAGCAGGTGGTGGGGGAACAGGGTTTCGATCACAAAGTTTACCTTGGCCAATAAAGCAATTTTCAACGGACGAAATATCACTATTTAGTAGTGAAAACGCATCGTACGGAACATGCGGCAAGAAAGCGGTTGTGTGGTGTTTTAGAACATCGAAAAGTAATCACAAATTCTATAAATTTCCATCAGCAAGCTTGAAACGACATCAACGGATGAACATGTAATCGCTATATTTATATTATATTTCTGCGACGTAAATATTTTGCGTCGTAGAAAGTAGCTAGTGGTTATTTTTAATACAAGTTTCTTGTTGTAAATACTTCATTGTCATTTTAAGCCACATGCCAGCATTAGTTGTTGGAATGCGATGGCGTGTGTCATCATCATTATCATCATTATATCAGCCGAAGGTCGTCCACTGCTGGTCATAAGCCTCCCCCAAAGCGACGTGTACCTTGCATGGTTGTATATGCTATAATCGCCACGCTTGGCAAGCGGGTTAGTGACTGCAATGTTCCACCTTACTCCAGGTATGCTGCTGCCCATCCCTCGATGGTTTTGACCGTAGTTTTATGAGTTCTTGTATGTCTATCCGAAATTCAGTTCTTACAACGATTGAATGAATGAATTATAATTAATTAATGAAATATTTTAAACCTCAAATAAAAAAAATACAGAAAAATAGTAAAAAAACAGGCACAAGGCTTAAAGACTTGTGAAATTTCAAAAATTTTACGTAAATTACGATATTTAATTGAAATGATTTAATTGTTTACGTACTTCTATTCTCGCCAGCCATTTGACATTTCTCAGTCCGTCGCAATGATAATATACACAGCTAATGTTCGATAAAATGTGTATATCTTTTTGCATGAAACATATATAAATAATCCCGCTCAATAGTCTGCCCAGTGACCACGAACGCTGCTAAGGGTCAGAAAACATCGGGATGAAATTCAAATTCAATACATTACACGATCTAATATAATTTTACTTGTTTATTTAAAATCATTCGTTGATAAGAAACAGCCCACAGCGTGACACCTAAAGTAATTAAGTAATATAATTATTAACTATAAGTAAACTATTTGAGTAGTAACATTTTGAAGCCAGCATTTAGGAGGGTAGTCAGCCGTAAAGCTCACCAGCAGCGGTTCAGGTAACAGGATTATAATCCCCGACTCCTAATTTACCCGTAGCTAAGGACTCCGTCGAGTTTCAGTTAATCCTAAACAGATTAATTACCTTGTCGATCACCCGACTCATACCCAGAACTATCCTGCATATATCTACATAATTACTATAGATACTGGTGATGCTTTAGTGTAAAGTAGTAATAGTAGTATTTAGTAATTCATTATAATGTACTTACCTACTTTTGTGCTAATAAAATATTTCTTATCTTATCTTATCTTATCTTAAAGTATGTACATTTTTACTGTACAATGCAGATAATGAATTATGTAGTAATTTATAATAAAATTTCATTGTAAAATGTTGCATTATCTATGAAAAGGGACCTTATGGTCAATGGCACTTACTTCGAACCGCGTTACATTTGTATCGCGCATTCTTAAACAACGAGATAAGCGCCATCGACAATTAGGTCCCTTTTCATAGATAATGTCAAAAATGTGTCAATATTGTGTTATTAACCTACCTATGATGTCCACTGCTGGTCATAAACCTCCCCAATAGATTGCTACAGGCAGCGATCTCTGAGCATGCGAGGTTCAATGCCATAATTTCCACGTTTTGACAGGTGGTTTGACCTTATGTTACCGACCCTTGTAAGTCGTTTTATGTAGGTAATATTAGTCAACGCCGTAGCTAAGGACATTTAGATGATTTTCCTGCCGAAATCCGTACTTAATTCCTGTTAACTTTACCTTCTCCTTAACAGTTCCTAATCTCAGTATTCGTTACGCAGTTGTAATCTATAAGTTCATGTTGGCTTCAGGTATCCCGCCAGTTTATTGCAAATGCTAGTTAGACTCAATCCAATCTGAAAATCAGATCATCATCATCATCATCATCATGTCAGCCGAAAGACGTCCACTGCTGGACATAGGCCTCCCCCAGAACCACCAAAATCAGATAATACAACATAATTAAGAGGCTATATTTCTCACAAGGTAAATAAGTATATAGTACTAATAGAAACAAATATCATATTTCTGGAATAAGATGAAGGCAGAGTATTAATAAATGTAATAAATTCAATTATCCATCTGAGGACGTCGCGCCAGTCTGCGTTTGCGCGGTAATCAGAGATGATTTACTACAACGCTAACTAAGCAATTCATTTAGCTAAAATTTCAACGAAAATGAAAATATAAGTACTTTATGCAGCAAACACTTAAAATTAAATTCATTAGTTTTGGGATTGTGACATCTTTCTTTCGTTTCAAGTTGATTTATTCTCGCAAACGTATATATTACTATTCTTCATTTTCAAGTAAAATACAGCTAAGGCATTAAAATAACTACTTAGCTACCTACTCAAGATTAAATCTAAAGAAGGAGCTTGATGCATTGTAAGGATGTTGGCAAAATTTCTTCGTTGTATCGCAATGCTGATACGTTGTGCGAGGAAACCGCCAGGTCACAGTCTTTGGTCACAACATACGTCAACCAATATTTTGTTCGCGCTGGGAACCCAAGGACCTAGCGTTTTACGCCATACAGTACAAAATGGTACTATCAACCCATATTATTACTATTAGTTTTTGAAAAGAAATTTGCACAGTTATCATTTTCATCTTTTTTCTATGATTACTTAATTTCATAGAAAGTTTGATGTATGTACCAAACTTTTTCTCATGTGTTTAGCAATCATTCCAATTCCAATAAATGTTCGAGAATGAAATGTGAATGAGAGTTCGCTAATATTATTAGTTGTAAATTGTTACGCAACAGACTCCTGTTTACTATGATAAACATAGAAGCTATCAATCTCATATGAGACTAATTTAGTTTTTCTTTATGAGACGAAAGTTGGTACAGATACGTGCGCGTTAATTAGACTGTTTTCCTATTTACGTTGTGTTGGATATTAGTAAGCTCTCAGAATGTCGGTAAAATATTATTGGTTAGAAAATACCTTAAAATGGGGTGAGTAAGGATTGCGAGGGCAGTTGGGTTATGAATGGGGAGAGTAAGGATGCCAGAGGGTGTAGGAGGTTATTAACGGCTATTGCGACCTAAATAACATATTCTTATTACAAAAGGAAAAAAAGTCGATCCAACAGTTTCCCCATATTTCCCAATATTCTATATTTACCTTTAAAGTTATGAACAAGAACTACATAAAATCATTAAAAAAAAAAAACAAAACACAAACGACCGGAACATTTGTTGTATTATTCCAACAATTAAGTTTGCTTGAAATGTAAAAATAAATTATTATCGAGGTTTGAATGTGACGTGTGTCCAGATTCACCTCATTTTACGGACTTGAGATTGATTTTGCATGCTAACCAAAAATTTGCTTTTCTTACCCTATATATCTCTTTGAACCCACGTCACAAACAAGAACCCACTAAAGTGTGTTATATTTTTTCGTGTACGGAATGGAATAACAATTGGGGGTCAAGAAATACCTGGTTTATTTATAGGCAACATATAAAACCAAATACCTTGAACTAGAACACTAGACAATGATCTTAGATTGTGCCCTGAGGGATCGTGGTTCTTAGATTAAGGCCCCCTGGGTCAAGCGTGGGGATGAAGACGGGTTAAACTCATGACCCAATGTTAGTAGTTACATAACCTAATATCGAGCTCGGGGTTTGTATTCGGTTTATGACTGAATATAAAGACATTGGGATAAGTACAGTCAGAATAGTAACGTATGAAACAAACAACCAAAAATATTTGCCATCCTGCGTATGTTTTGAATATAATTATTTATTTATTTTCCTGTAATATTTATTTATTAAATATTAGTTTGAAGAACTAAGTGTTACTTCTCCTAATAAAATTGTATCTTGTAAACTTCTGTGATAAAATACTCCATCTTTCTTGTTTCTCGTGTGCCCGAGAGCTAAATCTAGGTAAATAATATACTTTGTATAAGACCGCCACAGGTCGGTCTTATACACGCTACACCGGCCTGCGTCCAAGCCGAGGCCACCTTCGCGACATTTTGTATGGAATGAATCACGTGACCACCGAGCCGCTCGAGACACTCGATCCGGGCACGGGTCGGTCGTGCGACGGCACTTACAACTATGTAAAAAGGCTCGGCTCTGCCCAGTGACGGGAAGGCAACGTGATGTCCACGCGATATCGACGGGCGTGAGACGATCGTCTACTGGGCAACAAATGGCTGGATGAAATGACGTTCGTGTTAATGTCAATATTTGAGTGTCGGGCCGCTCGGGCCGGTGGTTCGACGGTGGGCTCGGGCTCGGAATGTCGACGTGTAGGAAGAGCGACGGTGCAACGTGAGTTATCCTTAAATGACTTTAACTGTTTACAAATGTAATATTTGGTAAGGCTCGCGTTTCAAAGTTTCTAACGTATCTCAATTGACAAACACGAAGAAAATTGTCTCTTTTTGTGGAGCAATTAAAATTGCTTTTTCTTACGCTGCTATTGATACATATTTATTTAAACTTACTATCCATGCTAGGTATGTTTTTAGACCGTCATTTTGATTTTTATGGACGCCTGTCTGTCTTTTTCATAGTGATAGATATAACGTTTATACAGGGATAAAATAAGAAAAAGTCAATAAAGGCTAGAGATAACAATTCACAGGGCTATATACGGCAAAGGAGGAAATGCATAAATCTTTATAGAGCGGCGGCCAATCGCGGCTTACAAGGAAAATGTATTGGGGCCGAGATACAATTATTATATCAGCAGTTTGTAAGAAACTGTGCCAGTAAAATAGCGCTAAAACGTGTTGGTCACGCGATCAGAGGAAAAACATCGCAATTGCAGTAGTGAAAGAATGCCGATATATCTTGACAAATTTCGATGGTTTCCGCTGTGTTCGGGTGGCTCGATTGGTTAGGGCGTCAGCCGCGATAACTGGAGATGCGGGTTCAAATCCCGCCTGGAAAGCCGGCAGTCCTCGTTGCTTTTTCTTTGTCATCTTCAATTTATAATTTATATAGTAGTGTTACTACTTAAAAATCAAAGCAAATCAAAATATTTAATAAAAAATAATTTAATCTGTTCTTACTTGTATTATATTATAGTTTATTATAACCATATACTTGTATTATATTTAGTGTTGTATAAATGAATGTGCCAGCCACACCTCTTGCTTCGTAGGAAGAACACAGTTTACATGCATGACGTTCTACAGTTGCTTAATACTTCACAATGCGACTTGGCAATTTTTTACCTAGGAGCTTCCTCCTCGGTCAACACTTTAGTTCATCGGTAACGAA
This sequence comes from Grapholita molesta, assembly GCA_022674325.2. Classification (NCBI taxonomy): domain Eukaryota; kingdom Metazoa; phylum Arthropoda; class Insecta; order Lepidoptera; family Tortricidae; genus Grapholita; species Grapholita molesta. The sequence continues at coordinate 12,906,449 of CP053130.2, read as the reverse complement.
AAAAGATTTCCACGATTTATACCGTCGAACGAACTAAACTTTTACCGTCTCAAAAAAGATAGCGGTATAGAAGCGTTTGTTTGTGACGGTACGAAAAAAAGAGTAAAAGTCGGACAAAAGTAAATGTTTTTCTTGGGTGTCGCAAAAGGATGGGGTCGGGCGCGGCGGTCGGGAGATCGAGCAGCTCGCGGGTTTAATCAATTTGTTGTTAAAAGTCGGCCGGGAAACGGATCAAAAGATTTATTACTATCGCTTCACCCGGGTTACTCGATCGACTTGAGTTTCACGAGTTTATGTGTCGGAAATTGAAGTATGCTTTTAATCTTAATTAAAACCGATACTGGTTTTATTGAGAAGGTACCATTTAACTTTCAAACCATTGTTTTCCCTTGCGCCCTAAATACTTAAGTATTTTGTTGTTTCTGTTAATATTTTAGTTAGCGTGATGCTTATTTTTATTTATAAGCTTCTATTAGTAATTGTAGGTACCATTACGATAGATTGCTTTTTATACACCGAGTCGGATCAAATTTTATAGATACGGGAAAACATTGTTTGAAAAGAATAATTCATATATACCATAATATATATTTTACATAGTTTAAAAATCACTTCTCGTGTATGTTCTCTTAGATTTTTTAAACTACCAAACATTATAGGTGTGGCGCATCCAAAATAAATATATTTCAAAGATACGCCGAATATTTCAGTTTATATTTTTTTACTATCATTTTTTAACTATGCGCAATGTTATTTTTTATCAAGTTACCTTCATTTATCAATCTCGCTGGTCTTCGCCCGAGGGCAGACATTATCATCAACTAAATAGATTAATGGTGCAGCCAGCAAGACACTTGATCCTGCCGTCACCGTGTTAGAAAATATTGCACCGATACAACTACAAGTACACACAATCACTACGTACAGAGATTGTTGCCTTACCTATGCAGCGGTATAGTAGTACAAATAGTATGACACAACATCGGAAGGCGTCGATTATCTATTACATGGCTAAAATACGAACACGTACATGGCTCAACAATCCCTGGGTATGTGGCTGTACGAATTTATAATGCTCCGGCCTCAACTGAAACTCACAGGCATATTTGACTTATTTTTGAACTTGGAACCCTTGTTCACTTTTTTAAAATATACCGTGGAATTTGTGTACATATAATTTTACATCGGATCTTAGATAAAATAAAGAAAACTATTGAATAAAAAATACTGTACAAGCGTCGGTGTACATTTTCAAATTGTATTGTAGTTGTTCATGAAAAAAAAAATAGAAAAAAAGGCTTTTAGGTCCTGGACTATAAAAGCCGTTATTACCTAAATTAACTACATAAAATAATAAGTAAAAAAAATATTGACATAAAACGTAAATCGTATAATGTCAATCTACAAAAAGTAACACTATTTTAAGCATGTCAGTCCGTATATTTTTTTTGTGTCCTGTTTCGTTTAACAGAAATAGTTGTATAAAGATTTCGTGTAAGATTGTCCCGAAATATAAAAAAAGATTTTTTTTAATATGAAAGAATGTCAATTTCCAATTAGCTTATCCTCGTATTGTTTTCTCCGTCCACAACTTTACCCTCGCATTGCTGAGAGCGGTCTTAAATGTTACTCCACGGGTGCTAAGTGCATGCAGTTCTCGTAACGAGCGCGGGAAGAGCTGTTTGTTTCTCTTATACCCACTTACTCACTTGCCTTTCCTGCCCTTTTATGCGTCCTTTAACTCTGGTTTACTTGTTATGTTCCTTGAGGTGAGCTCCTAGTTAAATAACAGAAAGGTCAAGTGGCAATTCAATACAAAAACCTTGTAGGTACATTGCTGCACACTTATTAACATGGGGCATTTATATACGTAATAAACATAAAAGTTCTAACTGACTGACTGGATAAAAAAAGGATTAAAGCATGTGAAGAATGCGAGGTCAATTATTATAAAAACATAATGTTATTGTCATAATTATTGGATCTACATAGTTACCTACGACCGTATCACACACACACACACATGATACGTATATTTTTTAAATTTAAAAACGCTATATGATTGAATCCTTTGTCTCTTTTTGCGCAATTATTACATGAAATCACTAAATTATTTCGAATAGAAGCACTTTTATGTATGTTTATTTAGCAGAACGGTGCGCCGATTACTATTTTAGTATATAAATTGTACTTTAAGCTACTGGTATACTCGTAATAGCTCAATGTAGGTTACTTTATATTTTCTTTGTTCACTTAATCGTACGTATTACAACGTATACACTTGGATCCTAGTGCGAAGATCTTTAAACATTAATCTTTGAATATATCATTGATCTAATCCTTCCAAAAGAAAAAAATGTTTGATATAAGTGTGATCCTGAAGTAGGTACTTTAGATCCACTTTCACACATCACATTATCGTTGCTTCAAGGGATTTGCTCAAACGAAAACAGGTATTATGTGTCTTAAGAGATTTATAGTTCCATTACGTATCTTTTTACTGCTCTTACGATACGTTTTCGAACATATTTCAAGATATTGCTGCTTACTGATAAATAAAGGACCACTTTCCGCACGTACTATACCTGCACGTAAGTACTTATAAATTAATAACCTTCCCTCTCACCTCGGGTTCCTCAATTTGAAATCTTATTTTACCTCCCGAAGGAGTAAACATCGAGCCGAAAAAAAATATTTGTCATTGCTTAGGTTATAATGTACCTGTGAGTCTAATTACATTGAAATACTTTTAATCGTTTTCGTGTTACGAAGGAGAATATCCAAACTTTCGCATTTTGTTATATTATAGTAGGATCATGTTCCCCCTCACAAGTTACTTACTCTCTATTATGACTCCAACTTCAAGCAAAATTGCTAAAGAAGTCATTGGAGTGAAATATAGCTCCGCAGATACTACTTAAAGAGTTGCTTTGCAAGATGTGATGCGGTCTTTTATTAAAACTTTTAGTCGCAGTGTAGCATTCTGAGACTTCATCTTTTTTAAGAAAAATTTAATTCCGAAATGTTTCTAGGAAGTCGGTTAATCATTTCAACCGGGGAAGTAACATACTTATGTTGCAGCCACATTATAATTATTGTAGTACATACTTGTACTGTTGCACAAGTAAACTTATAGAATTAGCTAACATTATTATGTTTTTGTAATAATTATAATGTTGCTCATTTGCTAATATTATAGATAATTATATGTTTTTTTTTTAATTGTATTCATAAAAAATAACAGCATCCGTCGAAACCGAATCGACAGCTACTGCGATCGCTAACTGCCCACCGTGTCGGCTATGGCAACTCTCTCACACGATGATACAAGTCATACTTAGGGGAACACTATGTATAATGCCCAGCAGTCTCACATCTTACGGCTAAAATGATGATGATGATGAAAATGAATACAAATAAACGAAATCACAGAATATAATTAAAATGAATATGTTTGTGATAACTAAAATTAATATTAATAATTGTATTGTATCTCAAAATACCCGATATTCAATTTTAAAACCGCCATTTATGTTCAATTCAATGTTACATTTATGTTTATGTTCTAATTACGTACCTACTTTATTTTCCGGTGTACTCTTTTGAACCCGCCATAGTTTAACTTGAAGTGAACCTTCGGTTTTTTTAATTTTTAAATTTTGGCGGCAATTACACTCTAGTAATCAAAATATATATGTGATCCAAGTGATTTTTTATGTGTTCTACTTTGAGATGGCATCTAACTACGTTTTATATAGAATTATTTGGAACTACGCTCAAAGAGAAGGGTTACACTTCCAAGCCAATATTGCTGTCAACTGGTTACTGGGTATAGTTCTACCTACATTCCAACCAGCAAGTTCTCCTCAAACGCTTTTGAGTTTTTGTCGTCGTATCGACGTCTCGATCCAATCAGATTACGGCGAGAACTTGCGAGACTGTTCGTTTTGAATGAGAGAACAATTTGGTATTACTTCTGTAGAATTTGCGGCAGCCTGTATTGAATTAGATTGGCTTTGATCGAAACTCCTTGGCTGTCGCAAGTTATTACTGGCAAGAAAGGGTCTTCAATCCATTGGTGATAATAACTACGGTGAAACAGGGAAGAGTTACTAAATCTGCACAAAAATACTAAATGTGTTTTTCAATTCTAGATACGATTTTTCTATCAAATTGTTGGTAAACGGACGTTTGCAGATCCTGTCATTTGCACATCCCGCCGCGTCAACCCAAATGGCCTATGCCTTATTTTTCATAGGACTGTATGCTGTATTTTCGCAACCAACTAGACAAGCTGGTGTAAAAAAAAGAATATTGATCATATCGACTACTGAAAGATATTCTAATATACCTATGATTATCGTACGCTTCAGACGGAGCTCTTGTAAACTCGCATTGCGTTTTCTGAATAATTTACTTCTTATGGCGGTGTCCTCGTGATCGGATTGTTACTACGCAATCGAAACAGAGAGGTTTTCCATGTCGCACTGCATATAATTACAGTAATAGGCCCTCTGTACGTTCGTCAGCGTTGGGAGCTTGATAATGGAAATATTTCTCCTGTACTTAATGGAAAATCGTGGTATTGGTCTGAATTCAGTAGATATTTAATAACGCCTTTCCCAAATCCTATTTTGTACTTATTCAGAAATTGGGAGAGGTAGGCAACGAAAGATTGACTTACGTAAAATGGTTTCGTTACAAGAATCGCAGGTCCATTCTTTGTTCGTTTGAGGAAATCATTAAAAGTTTTCAAGAGTCCTTTTTCTTTCTGTTACTGCTAATTTCTCGTAAATATTAAAATGAAAGCATTTTATGTTCTTTGTAAATATTATCGACATTGTAATTTCTATTATTTTTCATAATTATTTCTTATTTTTCAGTGTATTTGTTGACTAAACAAGTCGTAATTATTATTATCAAATTCCAACACCTTACATTCCTTTTATAGGTACCCTTACGGATCCATATCGACAAATATTATTTTGACTTTGTAATTTGACATTATTTTGACGTATGTGCAGGCTTATGGTTGACGAAGTTATTGACATGACAGTAAAACAATCGATAACACCACACGGTTAAAAGAGTCAGGCGCCATAGCCAAAATATTTTTTTATTGTATAGAAATTGGAATCGACACGAAAATAAATCTATAAGAATAACAGATTGAACGACAAGTCATGTGATCTTTTATATCTATGTGGTCCCTATTATCATCACGCCGTCAAGTCAATAAGTCCAGCCATTCTATACGCTCCGTTCTCTTGAAGGTTTAAAAGGTTAACAAGTATAATATTCTTAATTTTAACACCTTTATTAGGACCGCAAACAAATGTCCAGACGATCAATCATTTTTTGACGGCTCACGAAATTAGAGACGGTTCCAGGCCTGTAACGATAATAGAGCCTCCTAACATGGGACACTTTGATAAATTACCTAATAGTTGCCGGTGATAACGCTACGGCGTCTTGAGAAATGGTGGAAATATTCAGCATTTTGAAGATTTTGTCATCTGCGCGTTATGGGACTTTATGGGTTAACAAGATACGAGTAAGTTTTATAAAGTTCTAAAGTAGAGTAAGTAAGTTATAAAGTTCTTTGAAAGAAAACCTCTTCCTAGAGTACAAATACATCTGCTTTTTATGACACGTGGCAGCAAAGATTGTTTAACTCACGTGCTTTCAGACCCTTGCAACGTTCAAAAATGAATCATAATCATCATCATATCAGCCGCAGGAAGTCCACTCCTGGATATAGACCTACAATTACCGGTTTAGCGCGACCCGCACCTAGTGGATTCCCCCGATCTTAACCATGAAGTTGGCCCACCATCTGGGGGTCTGCCCACGCTGCTCCATCCAGTTCGTGTTCGCCACTCGAGAACCTTTACGGCCCAACGGCCATCGGTTCTACGTGCAATGTGTCCGCGCCCGCTGCCATTTAAGTTTAGCAATCCGAGAATCTATATTGGGTATAATGAATAACTATATGATATATATTTGAACCACTCAGGGTGAGCCAAATGAACCGAGGTTGACCGGTAAGTCCATATGTAATTATTTAACCCTTAACTCTGCGTTAGTCGACTTAGTTAATTCTGAATGGTGCAAGTGAGCTTGACTTTTTGTTTTTTAATATTTTATTATCACTGTTAGTTCCTCTCCGTTGCAAACTTATCACGAAGTTAATACTCAATATTTAAAAGTAAAGATGTGAGAACTGTATTAAAAACCCAGACAGTGTCACGGACTTGTTACTGTAACTTCGTCCTTTCCAGACTGTTGGCTTATGAAGGACGGGCTCTAATGAGGCACAGCTTGTCTCGAACTAGCCTCTGGTGTCCTTAGTACAAACCTTGTTCTATAACGTCATATTCAAAAGTGAAGGCAAAATGTACATCTATTTTTTATCTAAATTTTACGATTACAATAATTGCGTGAAAGACTGCAATTATGTAAATGATTAAAATTAAATTAAATTAAGTTATTTCAGGCTGTGTGCCGTTTAAAAATGTACAGATTAAACATTTTGTAAGAATTGACTTTCTTTGGCTTTCTGATTGCTCTTCATGCTTGATTTTCAAACAAGATTTGCAAGCCGTTTCGTTCAAGTTACGTACTTAGCAAGCTTCCGTCTAAAAGAAAAAACAAGTTTTTTACTTTTCGTACAAACCTACAACTGTTTGCAGTGTTTTCTGTGCATCCAATGTCCAAACATTTGCCAAGTTGGTCATACAAGTAAATCATTTAAAAAGTGCTCGTTTGAATACGTGCGTAATTCATCCAAAAAAAAACCGGCCAAGAGCGTGTCGGGCCACGCTCAGTGTAGGGTTCCGTAGTTTTTCGTCCGTCACAGTAAGTGATCCTTAAGAGTTTAAAATGGGCTATTTGATACATTATTGTTGAAATATTAATATTAAGTACGGAACCCTAAAAACGGGCCCACAAATAACGCTGACAACTATTTAGAAAGAGTTATATACTTCACTCACACTCAGTACCCATCTGAAGTAGTAAGACAACGGAGGGGACGGTCGCATTGGGCGATGAATATTAGTGCAGATTCTTATTTACGGTTAATAAGGTAAATTATACATAAAACGGCGGCGCTACCGCGAACAACGATATTCGTAAATTTCGGACGATTGTCTCTATCACTCTTAGCGCCTTAATTGGAGTAAAAGAGAAATGCTCGACATATACGAACTTCGATCTTCGCGGTACCGGGCCTAAAGTGAGGAAGTGTGTCTTGTCATTCAATAGAGATTTTGACAGCCATATCTTAGGGAATAAGGGCTAATTTATTAAAAAAAATTAAGAAACTATCGCCTTAACGACTTTAGTGCTGGAATAATATAAAGTACCTATTTTGCTCGCAAAAAAGCCTAAGGTATATGCAATTCGTTTTTTAGTATATTACTCGATCTTTTTTCATACTTTTTCACCGTTTAAACCTTCCCTGAGCTACTACAAATATTTTAAGACCAAAATTACCCAAATCGGTAAAGCCGTTCGCAAGTTATAGCGTGACCAAGAGAAATAGGGGTTCATTTTTATATATATAGATTTTTTTCAAAAACCATTGAACCTATCAAGTTCAAAATAATTTTCCTAGAAAGTTTATGTAAAGTTCTACTTTTGAGATTTTTTTCATATTTTTGAAACTTGTGGTTCAAAAGTTAGAGGGGGGGGGGGACTTTTTTTTACTTCTGGAGCGATTTTTTCCGAAAATATAGACATTATCAAAAAATGATGTTAGTAAACCCCTATTCATTTTTTAATACCTATCCAACAATATATCACACGTTAGGATTAGAATGAAGAAAAAAATCACTCCCCACTTTACGTATAGGGGATACCCTAAGAAAACATTTTTTTCCACTTTTTATTTTTGCACTTTGTCGGCGTGATTGATATACATATTACTACCAAATTTCAGCTTTGTAGTGCTAACGGTCACTGAGATTATCCGCGGACGGACGGACGGACGGACGGACGGACGGACAGACAGACATGGCGAAACTATAAGGGTTCCTAGTTGACTACGGAACCCTAATGATAATTATACTTGATACTTACCTTATAATTAGAAGGACACAACTCTTTTGCTTTTATTAGTAGGTATTCTCGACAAGCTTACCCAAACAGGAAATAAACTGAAAAATAATACTCGATATTCTATTCCGCTATATTCAAAATAATATTTGTAACAGTAAAATCCTGCAAATTTAATATTTAGTAAAATTACTTTAATAAATGTTACCTATTTTTATATATTTTTTTTTCCACTGTACATTTACTATAGACTTTATACAACCGTTAGCTAGTTAACTAATCATACTGTACACGTCTATATTAAATACTCGTAGTATTTTTTTTAAGTGTGTGTATTTTGATATTAAATACCCAGATATTGGTTGTACATATTTATGGAATTTAATTTGTGTAGGTAGCTAAAATAAAAAGGTCTTAATAAATAAATATTACAGCATATTCTTACATAAACTGACTGAGTCCGACAGAAAGCATACGATTAATTCATATTTGTCCAAAATTATTATGCAATTGCCTTTATTGTACAGCCTATAACATATCTGATTTTTCAGATTTTTTTTTGTGTACCTACTAATAAAAAATCATCCAAACGTAAACGCCCGGGTGCCTGACAGCGATCCAATGGATGCCACTTTCAATGTTAGGTCATTGTAAATACAAATGATAGCATGGTGTCATCCACGGGTATTCGCATGTCGAGGACCGGTACGTTGACATTAACTACTATTTGCTTTACATAAAACTAGTTTATAAAAGTAGGTAGGTTCTTGCATGGAAAAATAAAACACTCAAATAAGAATATCCTTTTAATTTTTAAACAATATTTCGTTTGCGGGGAAAATTAACTTTTTATACAATCAGAACTCCAGTGAAACTGGGTTGGTTTGTGTTATCGGTGAAATTAAAAAGTAAGAGGTAGCAATAATTTCGGAATCAGATACTGTTTTTATTATTTAATGCGAATCATAAAAAATCTTGCATATATGTTTTTTTTTTTTTTTATTAAAAATATACGACTATGCTTATGATGTCTAAACTTGTAGATGTGGGAATATCAAACAGGTTACAACTTAACAGTAAATGTTAACTTCTTGATGGTCTTCTCCAATTTCTCCATGTAGAACATAGTTTTCAGAGATGCGAATAAAATGAATAATACAGTAATAAATTTTTCTTTGTTATTGTAATAAAGAACTATATTTAAAAAAAATAAAAAAATAAAATAAAGGTTGTACCAACATTAACTGTTCTGAAGTATATATTTATAATTAACTGCTATTGCTAGTAAGAAATAATGAAACCTAGAAAGATGTTTTAACATTACATGACTTTGCTAAGTTCCGAGGGACTTTACAGTCATCAATTACCGTCGGCAACGCAAATTTGCCGTACTACCCACAGTGGAGAATGTGATTGCTTTTAAACTACTTGTGAACAAAAGAGAAATACTATCTTCTTTTTAGTAAACAAAACAGAGGCATTACTGGGGTCACTAAGCATTGTACTCAAATTCTCTATGGTCTCAACTAAAACTACTCTATTGTCGGCAAACTAAAGGTGAGTTATGTACTCACTGCTAATGTTAACGTGGGCTTACCCCCACAAAGTAGACCGGCGCAAAACCAGTCGTAGTGGACTGCATACGGCTGAAATGTATGTATGTAAGACGCATTTACTCTTATTGGTAGCAAATTATCGCCTAACTATATGACTAACAATACAATTTAATATAATAGCATGAGGTGCGGATTAAAATAATCTTGTGTAAATTTTTAGTTGCTTCAAATAAAAGGATTTAACATTTAATATGATAGTTAACTGATAATCAATGCGACCTCATTTCTTGTGTCCTGGATTCTTTTAAAATAATAAAAAAAAAATAGCGAAGGTTCCTAATTTAAAAACATATCTAAAGATTGCGAGACTCGGGTTTAGCTGCCCACGCTAGTTCAATCCGTATCGAGGAAAATAAGGTGAGCGTCTTCAACCTTTTATTCACACACATCACGTACTTAATTATATAATTAGGAGTTTAACTTCATATCTTTTGTTCGGAAAATATTTGTGGCATTATCTAGCAAAAGGGGCCTTATTGTCGATGGCGCTTACGTCGAAGCGCGTTGCCTTCATATTGCGGCATCTTGAACAACAGCGTAAGCGCCATCGACAATAAGGTCCCTTATCATAGATAATGTCACATTTTATTTCATAAAGTAAAATAAAATGCTTCTTAAAATATAGTTCTGACATGACAAAAACATAAACATGAACTAAGTAAAAAATAAAATAAAACAATTTTATAAAAACAGATTGTAAACAAGAACGAACTTCAGTATCTTTCCTAAGAGTAAACAAGAAACTTAGTAAGTATACTGAAGGGCAATAAAAATAGATAATTTTATAAGATTTTTTTTCTAGCAAGTGGCCAGTTTTCATTGTTCTTGAGTGTATCTTCAGTGATTAGCAACGCTCCCCCCTAAAGTACTTTGGAGGTGGTTCAGAGGTGGAGGGGTGCCTCTGCCAGGTCAGGTTCCACCACCCCGGATAGTTTTTTACGCCAGACTTAAACTCAGTTAAATGGTTTCTCTCTTTTATCTTTGTTGCAAGTGACGGTTTTTAACTGACTATGTAGGTACTACATTCTTCTGTATACTTGCCACACTAAGCAATACTGCGAACAATATACTTAATTTTGACGTCACTAGCTCGCAAAGTCCGTTTTGTTCTTTAAACAGATAGCAAAACTGCATTTTATTTACAAAGGAGCAAAGTAATTTCATAACAATTTTACATTGTTTTTTTTTTTTTTTAAGTTTCTTGATACTAAAGTTTTTTAGTAAATTTTAATGTTATAGAGTTAATATTTTCCTCGCAATAGTGAGGTGCAAAAAATTGTGTTTCACTCGGTTGCAAAGTTTTTTCCCCTTTCGTACCTTGAAACCTTCGCAACACTCAAGATTCCACTCTTTGTCTTTTTTTCCAATTTTGGAATCTTTCGATAGTAGCAGTTATAAGTTAATAATTTTTAGAAAGTATGCTCTGAATGGAAGATACGGAGAATTTTACATTGACGAAGTCGCGGGCAAAAGCTAATTGAACATAATTATATATTTAACAAAAAGTAAAAGTGTAACTGGTGCACAAAAGAGTGATGATATTGGAAATACAATAATCAAATATACAAACAAAGGGAAATTCATTATCACCTAAACTAATATTTCATTTGATATACGAAGTAAATTAATTCTATTCAAATACCTTTTCACAATAAAATATTCATTTACGTTGTTATACCTATATCGGCTTAGATGTTAATTCCCAAATGAACATTTATGAATGGATTCGATTACATATTGGCTTCACTGAATTCGTATTGGGGCTTGTGCCACCGTTACCACGAACGCGAAATAGAATCTGTACAGTGCGAATTGGTAATTAATAGTTACCTACGCTGTGGTTTAAGACCTTGACGCAAAACGCCAAATACGGAAGACCAAACCAAAGCCCTCTTACACCTATACCTATAACATGACTGGCCAGTTACATTGTGCTCCGGGTAATCGCATATTTAAAACTAAGTTCGGTTTTGCAAGACACCTGCGAGCACACCTAAACAAAAACGCAGACCAAATAAGTTAGTTGGAGTCGCCGTAGCCGGATACGACTTGGACGACATGATGATGATGATGAGGATGACCTGATTGTACTTTGTTATTCAAGGGTGCAAAGTTGTAGTAAAAGCGTGGATTGAGAAATGAGCAAGTGAAAGGATTTTACGATTTTTAATACGAAAGGTACGGTGCAGAGCGCTACGAGCTACGGTTGTAACAGACCCTGGCATTTATACCCGCTTTGTAGAGGAAAACGACTACACAGAGCCCCTCTAGCAAGTTGGGCCCGGTAACTGGACCCGGGTATGTCCTTAAACTACGTCCAACAATGAGAGGTAGGGCACATCGTGCAGCGATGACCATCACGCTTGAATCTGGGGCAGCCCAACTGGGGAAGTACCTCCTCCTTACAGAAGACCTGTGGTGCTACTATAATAGCACTGCTACATTTCAGGTATGTAGTGTTGTGTTCCTGATGGTGAGTAAGGTTCCCATAGCTCCAACCCGCCCTGCCCTTGAAGGTTGGCAGCGCGCTTGTGATCTCTCTGGTTTTGCAGTTGTCCATGGGCAGCGGTAATTGCTTACCATCAGGCGATTCGTCTGCTCGTCTGCCTCCTAATTTCATAAAAAATGCGTAAGTGAAGTGGCAAATAAATTTAAATTAAATGATTAATTTGATTTATAGCATAATTAAAATGTAGGCCAGGCAAACAGATCTTGGTATTTGTCTTTTATGTTCAACATTAACTGGAAATATGTTTTCAGTGGTAAAATTTTCCTATGCATAATATAGGCAAATGGATGTTATGCATAATAAAAATTTAGCTACTGTGTTGCCCGATTTCTGTTGACAAAATTATGCGTTAGGACTGAAAGGTTTCTTTCTATTCAATCGCCAAATATATTTTAGTGAAACTTGCTAATTCAATTATGTATTATGAATGAAATTATTAAGATGTATTTAACTTCTCATGTTTTTAAATGTTATTTTAATCTCTGCGTATCAGGACTAAAACTCTTTATTAATGTGTAGGAATATTTTGTCTTATTTCTTTGGAAACCCCTAAACAGCAACAGAGGATTTTCATCATTTTGAGCACTAGCGGTAAGAGCGTGCAATTTGCAATCCGGAGGTCGCAAGTTCAAATCCTGGCCAATGAGTTTTTCGGAACTTATGTACGAAATATCATTTGCTATTTACCAGTCGCTTTTCACTGAAAGAAAACATCGTGATTTGTGAGGAAACCGGAAATATATTATAAGGCCTGGTTTACCTGGTTTGGAAGGTCAGATGGCAATCGTTTTAATAAAACTAGTGCCTGTGCTAAATCCTGGGATTAAATAAAACCTGTAACGGTGGCATTACCTGACAAATAATAAAATTAACATGCATCAGTTTTAGAACTAGGAATTCACCATGTCTGTCTGTATGTCCCTGGATATGCTCAGTGACCGTTAGTCTTAGAGAGCTCTAATGCGGTATATAAAATTGGACAAAAATGCCAATTTTTTTTGTCATAACCCTAAAGTATGAGGTGTTGTTAGATAGGTATTTGTAAAAGAATAAGGGTTTGCCATAAACATTTTTTGATAACATATAAATTTACGGAAATAATCGCTCTGAAGGTTAGCAATAATGTGTACAAAAATGGACCTAAAATAATGAGTTTTTTTTTTAATGCAACGATGGTGACAAACAAACACACGGCCCGCCTGATGATAAGCCGTTACCGTAGCCTATGGGCGCCTGCAACTCCGGAGTATTCATATGCGCGTTGCCTACCCTAAAAATTCTTGGAGCTCTGGGAACCTTACTCACCATCAGGAACAACACTACATACCAGAAAGGTAGCAGTGCTATTATGGCTGTGTAGTATCTTCTGTAAGGAGGAGTTACGTCCCCAGAAAGAAGAAAGTACAACTTAAGTAAAATTATCTTGAACGTAATCGGTTGAACCATTTTTCAGTTACGGATCGAAAGCTATGGAACCCTACATTGAGCACGACCCGATATACTCTTGGCCGGGTATTTTATTTATTGCTAGCTTTTCCTGGTGCCTTCGTCGGCCAGCAGTATGGTTGCGGGATAAAAATTATCCTTTCTCGTACTTCAAACTCTCTTCATATCATTTCATCCCAATTGGTTAAGCGGTTTAAGCGTGAAAAGGTAACGGACAGACAGAGAGAGTTACTTTCGCATTTATAATATTAGTATAGATAGCGTAAGATAAAAGTAATAACTATTAATTTCAAAACACAAAACCAAGATTCCTAAGTAGGCGCCTTATTACCTATTTATTATTGCGGCTACGAAACCTATTTCATGGATGAATAAATCTTAAGTGTTTGTGGGCCCTGACGGCATAAATAGGGGCGCAACTCGTGATTCTGGAGAGGTTAGAAATTCCTTATTGAGATTTCTATTGATTCCCAACGGGCGCGCTGTAGCCACAACATTCTTCACCTCGTTGTTTGCACCTTTTGTTTTTTAATACTACCAGAACGTCTACCATGGTTGACATTTTGTCGTTTATCGCGCTATCCGTCACGTTCGCACTCACATACTAGTTAGAGCGTGACAGATATTGTGACAAGTGATAAAAACCCGACCATATTAGGCTAGCGCGTTTCATTTATGCTTGATATCGTGATTTGACGTTTTGTTTTTAACTAAAGCTTTATTAATTCAACAATATGTACTGCCAGATCATGTAAATGACACAGTTCATGTAAGAATAGTACATTGTGCAACGAGGATGGTAAGTAAGGTATAGTAAACGCGAGTCTATTAGAAGCCCGACGACGAAGTCAGAGGGCTTTTAATGACTCAAGTTTGTTATACACTTACCACCCGTGGTACACACAATGTTTTTCATCACATTTGCGAGGAAATAAAAATTCGTTGGTAAAATATTAGTTAGTACTTATGTAGGCTTAAAATCAAAATACACTTTGAAAACTACAATCAGACCTCATCCACTAAAAAAGATTGTCAACAATGTCAACTTTTTTCAATGACTTTCACAGATAATGTTAACAACTGCGTTTTGTTTTCGAATTTGACAGATCATCCTGCCAAATAGTATCAATTATCAAAATCAAATATAAAACAATTATTTTTAATAAATACTAAACATTAAATTGCAGTCAAATTGAATATAAAGATATGTTTTATACATATTAAAAGTTGGTTGTAGCAAACTTTTGAAGATATGAAATACACCTTGGCTGTTTGGAAACATCCTCAGTCCGAAGTGAAGTATGAAGTTCTATATATTTTTAAAACTAAACTTAACAGCCCGTGTGAGCTAAATCGGCTATAACTGCTCTGTACTCTCGCAAGTAACAACGCCATTGACGAGCAAGTGTGATGAAAAGCATATTAAAGTATGTCTATTTTGTGTAGTCAAATTTGTTTATACATTATAATTTTTACTTTTATATTTTAGTATTTTGATATGTTTTCTTATCGGACTAAGCATAATTATGTAAGTACTTTAAGATTTGATGTATCACTGTATTGAAAAAATAAGTGACACCGTAGTTTTTTGCCGGTATCTTCTCGGGTCAGAGGTGTAGGGTTCGAACCGATGTAGTTTTTTTTCTTTGACGTTCATAAGTGCATGTAATGTGCCTAAATTGAAAAATAAAGATCTTTAATCTTTTTTTTTATCTTTGCACACTTGAAATTTTATAGTGGCTAAATACACGTGAGTAGATCCGTTATTATCATTAGCTTTGCCATTTATTAATATTTGTATAAAACTAGTGCCGGTAACCGTAAGTAAACTCTAAGGTGTTCACATTATCTTTATAAACTCAAATCAATTTCACATACGTATGTAAATGTAAGCAAGTATTTTTACCTCAGCTTTCGGTCGGCTGAAGAATTTGAAATTCATTAATGTTACTACCTAAACCGATGTAAATTATTCTATAATACAACATACTTCATAGACATTATTATATTATTTTTTAGTCATACATATAGTAGGTATTCATATAGGAGGTGCAAACACGTAGTGTTTCACCTTAGAGCTGGTAAAACGGTGCCTAAAACCGTTTAAAAATAAACAACATCACATATACTTGATTAATTTCGACGTGGTCCGCTGTGTACGGGTGGCCAAATTGGTTAAGGCGTCAGTCGCGATAGCTGGAGATGCGGGTTCGAATCCCGTCTCGAACACCGGAGGTCCTCGTCGTTTTTTCTTAAGTATATGTTATCTATTTCAACTTTCAATACGTGTTTATTAATAACAGACCGGAAATCTAAAAGTATGTTACGTATATACAGTTATATTTAAATTTTTTTTTTTACAAAGGTGGTAAATGAGCAGACGGATTGCCTGATGGTAAGCAATTATCGTCGCCCATGAGCATCCGCAACACCAGGGTAGTCACAAGCGCGTTGCCGCCTTTAAGATAGGAGTACGCTCTTTTCTTGAAGGTATGAGGTGAAATACCGTTGACAGCAAATCATTTCACAGTTTTGATGTAGCGAGGCAGGAAGTTTCTAGAGAAACGCACTGTAGACGATTGCCAACTATCCAGGTAGTGAGGGTGGAAATATTGCCGCATAGACCGATGGCGAAAGGAGGTGGCAAAGATTGATCCGAACAATTCTTGTACGTTGATGTTTAACAATAACGTGCTTAAAATCAATATCTTCGAAACGTGCTTAGAATCATATCCAATAATGAAGCCGTAATAAGTCGTTTAATAAGCCGCGTGCAACCGGGATGTTCACGCGTTCCGTGAAGTGTGCGAGATTATGACAAGAAATAGCTTATTCTACTATATAATTATTTAGCTCAGACGCTAGAGTCCTGAGAGCACTGGCGATAAAAATAATTTTATGATCCTTACCTCTTCGTTTTCCTTGTTGTATACATTGTATTATTGACGACCGGTCTGGCCTAGTGGGTAGTGACCCTGCCTATGAAGCCGAAGGTCCTGGGTTCGATTCCCAGTCAGGGCATTTATTTGTGTGATGAGCACAGATATTCGTTCCTGAGTCATGGGTGTTTTCTATGTATTTAAGTATTTATATGTATCTATTTATTATATATATCGTCGCCTAGTATCTGCAACACAAGCCTTATTGAGCTTACCGTGGGACTAGGTCGATTTGTGTAAGAATGACCCGAAATATTTATTTATTTATTATTGTACAAAAAATCGAAAGAAAAAGTCCTACTTTTATATAATGTATTACAAATGTTAAAGTTGGTGAAGATGTTTGGATGTTTGTTACGCAACCACGTAATAAAGGCTGACCGAATTTACATGTTAGACAAAGATCTAAATTCATTCTTTGGACCATTCGAGTTGTTATTATTTATTTCATTTCATACGATACTTGTTATCATGGTAATGCGTCCGCGTTAACTCATAAGCATATATTGATCTGTGACTACTGAAACCTAATATTCGTTTAGCTATAAATAGCAATATCAATCAATCTCGTTATTGCCAGGAGGCAACAATACATTTGAATTGAATCCAACACCGATGGAATAAAAGTATAATGTTTCAATTATAAAATCAATAAGAAGCTTTGGTACTTAGTATTCTGTTTGTCGCGTTGTCGTTTTCGGGATTTTTCAGGCGTGACTTGTTTTATTAATAGCTTACTCTACTGGTAAGCTCTTACCACAAAATTGTGCCCGGAGCTCCCTCCGCTTAGGCCGCTTGTCCAAGTGTCCAGTGCAGCGAATCGTGGCAGCGGAGCGGTAAGCGTACAAAACAACTATACAGCGGGCCTTTAACGTAGTCCGTACATAATATAATAATGCTTTCAGTAGGCTGATGGGGCTCCCATGCTATTAAAGTGCATCAGATGGCAAAATCCAGAAATTACAATGGTATTATGATAACTACAAGTACTTAACTAGTTACAGTATAAAATCTAAAAAAGGCCCTTGAGGCATTGTACCAAGGATGCTGGCGGCATTTCCTCGTTGTATAGCAATGCTGACACGTTGTGCGAGGAAGCCGCCAGCTCTTCGGTCACCAGTTAAATTCCTTAATTAATTAAGAAAGATTATATACAAATTTGTTCTATGTTACTAACATAGTTGTAACGTTTTTTTTGATGTTTAAATGTGTATAAAATATATAACACCAATGTGGACTCTTTCTGAAATGATTTGATTAAATTATTTATTTCATTGTAAAATCCATAATTATCTCATGAAACGTGGATTCTTCTTACCCGCTCATCGCGCCGCTGCCATAAACTGGCAGTCTTAACGTCATTAATTTGGCATAGTCTCTAAATCCGCATTACAGATTTCTCAAAATTAGCTTTTCTTACTATTTATGTACAGAAACGTTTCCACTGTAACTCATTTAAACCGGCTGGGTAATTAGATCCTTTGAATAAATAAAAACTCATAAAAAATACTTTTTTTGAGGTGCTGATGCTGGCTATAAAGAAGAAGAGAAGAGGCGTGTCTATGCAATTATATAGAAACGTCTCTTCTCATTTCCGTTATAATTACGTCTATGGCTTGATTACCTTTCTTAGCCAATTGAACTATTATCCACATAAGTTATCCAAATATATATAATAATAAATTATCAGTATCATTACATATTCCTTTTTTTATAATTACGTAACTTCACACACAAATAAACCTAATGCCACTGGTTATGAGCGTCTTGTTCCCGTATTTTCACTGTTCTGGCCAGGTAGTTCCTGCCTATGAAGCCGACGGTCCTGGGTTCAAATGCCAGAGAGGGCATTTATTTGTGCGATGAGTACAGACATTTATTCCTGAATTAGGTCTTCTATGTATTTAAGTATTTGTATATTATGTATATAGTTGGCTCAGTACCCACAACACAGGCCTTCTTAAGCTTACCGTGGGGATCAGTCAATTTGTGCAAGAATATCCTGTGATATTTATGAATTATCACATTTTTGTATGTCTTCATTATTATATCTTTGTTCATTATTCATTTAACGGTAAAAATAACATTAAAAATTTAATCACCATTCGAACGATTGCAACAGACAAAGGAGTATTTAATGAGAATCGGGAAAAGTAAAAAGAACAATGGAAACTAACGACAAGCGATAGTCTTTAAAAGTTTCAAGTTTTAAAAGATAATCCTTTCTTAAGAGTTAGCATACGATTTAAACTCTATAGAAACGTTAAAAATCTTAAGAAAATGTACAATGTTCAGTTTAATTGTAAATAGTAGCAGTTATATGGCAATAATATCCATTCCCAGGATAATAATCATTTTTTTAGGAGGAATAACTTAAGAATAATATACAGAAGTAACTTATAATTATAACATTAACTGTACAAATACTTACTCAAATTCTAAAAAAAGGCCTTGATAATTGGATCACAGTAGACATTTCTATAAAGAGAATAAAAATGAAAATAAAATAATTTTCTCAAACATACTACGATGTTAATGCCAAGAAGTTGCACATTTATGGACAAGGCCGTGAATAAATATATGGAGTTAGTATGAAAAGCACATTATTGTCCACAGCTCTAACTTTTTAAATTTGCCAACTAAGATTAAATACAACCAAGTTACAATCTCTTTGAAAGCATAATTGGCATTATAATAATCGGTTAAACATGGTGCTGGAATAGCTTTTTCCAATGTCAATTCATTAAAAAACGAAATCTATGAACCATAGATAGTTATATTTTTATAAGCAGTTAAAAAAGGTGTACGAATAGCTTTGTCGAATTTGTTTTTTTTTGTATAAAAAATAAAAAATGTCAGCAATTCAAAAGTTTTATTCATCAATTTCACGTTCGTTTATCTCGTTCCGATTGTTATAATTAGTGTAATTTGTATCTTTTAAATAAACTGTTATTTACTTGATTGCTTTGTTGTTATTTTTATTTTATTATTTTCTTGAAATGTTTGAGAAAAGCACTATACAGGCTTCGGCCTGATCAGGGATTAAAGGACTCAATTTATGCATCTACCGTAATCTCGTCCTTGAATCCCTTACTTCACGGCCTCTGCAGTAATGTACTATTACTTACTATAGATTGTAAATGTATTGATATTTTATTAATGTATAAAACAGTCAGGTGCACACTGACAGACAATATATATGCGAACCGGCGAAAATATTATCAGGTTCTGAAAATGATAGTTCACGTATTTTCAGAACGTAAGCGGAGCCTAGCTATAAAATAATCATTATACAAATTTATCTTGCATAGTAAGCTCAATAAGGCTTGTTTTAGACGATGATATACATACATAAATTATTATTTTTTGGGTTACTTTGGTTCTGCGATCGCGCAGATCTACTCCTAACATTGCCCTCTCCATTGCATTTTGGATGATTTTGAGCCTTCTTATGAGGACAAAGATCGAAGAAAATCCACTGGATGTGGGTGGCGCAAAACCAACCCGTCGTTATGGCTCGCTATGAGGAGGCCTATGTACAACACATTTACGTTTTTCTCCTACAATACAATAGAATGATATACATGAATTATACGTATAAATACTTAAATACATGAATAACAACCATAACCAAAAAGGAATTGAGAACACATAAATGAATCTCCTGCCCAGGATTCAAACCCGGGACCTATAGCATTGTAGGCAGACTCAGAGCGAATAGATAAATAATATCTGCTTATATATTATATCCTTAGTAATTATAAGATATATTTAGAAGAAAAAGATACGACATTTTAAGCGGAATCTTAATACTGAGACGAATAAAGAGGATTGAGAACTCTCGAACGATAGAACTGCTATTAGGAATAATTTATATCTATAGAGCTTGTCTCAATTCCCTAGTGTCATTACTCTTTTGTTTCCGTTTTCCGACTTTTACGGCTTGAGAATTTAATCACTATAAATGACAATAGATTTGTATAGTACAAGTACTTTTAAATCTATTGCTATACCTATTTATAAAAGCAATTTAGAGATTTTGATTCAAACAACAGGGCTTTGTGAAATAGTGCGCGGGATTAAAGTAAAGTGGGCCAAGGCCTTTAGTAAATGTTTGAAATATATAAAACAGTCGCTTTACCTGACACTGGCAGACAGACAATATACAGTTGAAATATTTGAAGAAATCTCTACATTTGATCAACATATTTTTGAAATTTTGTTCACAAATGTTGAAAACTGAACGAACAGGGCTTGAATGTTTTTACGAGTTCTGTGCAGACGTAGGCTTGTCAATGTTATCCTCCCAAATTTCTTAATCCTTTGTTGTTTTTTTATGTACAATGTAAAATATAAAATAATTATTATGTATTTGGGCTTTACATACAGAGACAAGATATCGTTAGTTTACTACTGCTAGTTAAATACATAATTACATATGGGTCATCTACACTAATATTATAAAGGAGAAAGTTTATGAGTGTATATGTTTGTTACTTTTCACGTCTAAACGGCTGGAGCGATTTTAATAAATTAGCTGACATCCTGGATTAACACGTAGACCGTAAGCTACGTTTTTCCCCTAATAAACAGCGGGTATCACCGCGGGCACAGCTAGTTTGATATATAATGAACGTGTATATAATGAAAACAAACTCAAAATAAATACAGTGCAATGTTGCTAACGTTTCAAACAGAGCGCAATCGAATTTTTCGATTTGTTTAAATTCTGCTTTCCACCGACGAGTTACTCGTACATAATTCAATTCCCGCGGACCGTGAGCTGGCTAACAAACACATTCCTATCACGGAGCATTGTTTTTACAAAGATTTCACAAACAATGCAGCCTTGTTTACATAAGTCGACCGCAGAAACCCATTTCTCAACTTTCTATCGGAGAAGGGAAAATTTCTTTGTAAGTTTGTGCCGTGAAAATTCAGTGCACACTCACTTGTTGAGCGTTGTTATAGATTACATATCACTAAACTTCGCAAGGAACAATAAATAGTCGACACTTCTTTCTTGTGGAAAACTATGCAATTTTCAGAGCAACTTATTGGAGAACGCATTGGTTGTCCCACGTTGGTAATAAACGTAAAGGCATACCAAATGAAAGAGAGTGTTTCCACTAAGAAAGTTATTAGTAGCGTCGATTCCTGGCCTCTATCTCATTTTTCGACTGGAATGATTAGTCAGTGTCTTACAACTGTATATTTTTTTAAATTTGAAATTATTACTACTTATTACAAGTACTCTCTTATATGATGAGGAAAATAACCGTAATTGTCTTTTGTGATATGGGGATATCTTCGATATTTAAATCGAAAGAAAAATAGAAAAAAATGACTCGCGGTGGGACTCGAACCCAAAACCACTGGATCCAGATTTAAATATCGAAGATATTCGCTAGCAGACATTTCTGTATAATAAAAAATAATATGGCGATATATTTCGACCCATTGAGATCTTTTGTGTAGTTGTCCCCCGTTGCGCCTATTCCAGAGTTTATTTGACCGTTGCCATTTACTGGGTAATGGAGCTCAGGGACAGCGCTCTGAAGTCTTTCGGATCCAGGTAGCCTGCTCCAAAGTCCCTTATTCTTTCTCTGGCAAGAGCATGATATTCACACATTATGTTTTTTATTGTCTGTTCCTCTTCGCCACACAGTCTACCATCAGTATTGACCGGTTGCCCTTCTTGCCAGAACTGTTCCAAAATTTAAAAGGACCGTATTTAGTCATCAGTTTCTCATTACTTTGTTTAAAGTAAACACTATTGACAACGACAAAAAATGCTGTCTAAAACTATAAAATGTCTTCATCCGATGAGGGGTCTCCACTGATTAGTATAAACCATTTATTATTTATTTTTTATATTACCCTTTTTAATTAACACTACAAATTTCAACTACACTGCCATTTCGTAAAGAATTAATTTTTATTTTATATACCACTAAGCGTATGATCTCTCTTCTGAGATATGAGGTCTCGCCTTTAAAGTGGTGCTGAAATCTTCATTTTTTTCTTTGGTTTTAGGACTGCGAAGTCCTTGAGACATCTAGTGTTAAGTGATCTGTCGTGTTTCACATAGCCAAGGGCACCTGCCTTAGCTTCCCGCACCCGCTGGCTAATTTGCAATCCCAGGGCGCTCGCATTTCCTTACGATATTGGTTTGTAACGCCAACCCCCCAAATAAGCCTGGTCAAAGCTATTTATATAGCCTAGATAGATGCTTACGTGCGAAACTTTGCGAGAGTAATTGTATGATATAAGAAAAACATTTATATTTTTAATATTTCTTCATTTAAATCTATCAAGTTAGTATATTTTACAAATTAGTGACATTATAATGTGCCTTTGTACGAGCCTTTATGGTTCAAAAAGTGGCGAAAATGTACAAAACGGTTATGTGCATATACAACATCTATGGTATTCGTTTTGTCCAAGTTGTTTATTGATTTGATATATAATTACGGTGCTACAAGAGCAAAAAGCAACAGATATAAAATCCCGCTTTGAACAGTGAAAATTTAATTCCAAAATTGGCTACAAGCATCGTGGTATACAGATATACATTTTTATTAATTTGACCTGATTTTTGGTTATTGAGGTCATGTCCATTTAATAATCAGAGGAGTGCACGGCTACTTTACAAAGTATATTGTTTCACTTTACTATATAGCTTACGAATTAGGTACTTACTATACACCAGAGGCGGGTAAAAATATTGTCTAAATGCCGGTGCTAAGTTGGTGAATACTAATCAAGCCGTTAATAATAGAGTCATTGTTTTGCGGTAACTAATTTCTACTTCAATATTACCTTCATATGCATGAAAATAGCTATTACTCAAAAATATATATCCAAATTTTAAATACAGCTAAACCAGGTATTACAATAACTAGTCCAGATTAAATCTAAAATTGTACCACGGCTGCTGGAGGCATTTCCTCGTTGTATGGCAATGCTGATACGTTGTACGAGGAAACGACCAGGCTCTGTTGTGTTGTTTGGTTATTTCAACCAGACGCTTCGCGGTATCTGCAAAAAAAAATGTGAGTGCGTGGACCCCATGGAACACTTCCACGCCAAACGGAATATAATGCTATTCTCACGCTCTTATATTTAATATTTAGAACTTAAAAGTACATACATGAATATTAGTGCATTGTTTGATCTGGTGCTTGTCACACAGAATGAGAAATTACGTGATTGATATCAGTTTAATAGCAATGTGTGTCTTTTTTTTATGATAACTACAAGTACTTAACTAGTTCCAGTATAAAATCTGAAAAAGGCCCTTGAGGCATTGTACCAATGATGCTGGTGGCATTTCCTCATTGTATGTGTCTTATGTACAGTTACCTATCCATTTGTTTCTAGAGCCTCTTCGAACCTTCCCACCACCTTTGTCATACTAAAAACTATGTAGAAGCCGCTACACAACTCTTCTCTTATACTTCGTTACTGTCACTATGACAAGGTAAGAAGTAGGCCTAAAATCTAATTTGTTGACCCATAAGAAACAGCCACGAGCTCATAAGAGCCGTATGTAGATTGGAAAACGGGCTTCCCATTAGGTGTGCGAGATTATGATAAGATAAGCAATGGAATAAGTTTTTAATAGCTTTTTGGCTCCTACGCGTGTTGGGGGTTTTCAACGATAGCGAATGAAATCTTTTATTTGTGTTCCATATTAAGAACCCATTATAAAGTCAGTATATAGCGTTTAACATTTTTTTTTTACGCAGACCAATTTATTACTCCATGCATCATTCAGATGTTTGAATTTATTGATATTAGGTAAAACGTAATAAATACGTCTTATAGGTTTCTTTATTTGATTTTTATGAAATTTAATTTAAAAAAATCAAAAACTGAACACAATTTTGGGGTGATTCATCCATCATAACTTGCGAGTATAACCTGTTTGTTTAAATATTAAGTTTTATAAGAATTTTATTTTCGTAAAACGTTGGAAAGTTTTGAACCTTGCGACCTTATATTTTAAAAGTCAACAATATATCGAGAATATACCGATGAGAAGTATTATGAATCTTTTTATATCTCCGGATTCTTAGATTAAACTTTTTAATATTACGACGATGGCAAACAAGCATACGGCCCTAATCGCGTTTTGTTTTTGTAAGGTTTTAGTTATTATATATTAGTTATATTGCCTTCGGTTGCTGCGATAACTATTCCTTAAATTAAACAGCTAAAACAGAACGCGGGTATAGGGTTCAATTCAGTATACGCAACTTAGGCACTGGTCCCACCGCGAGCTAGTAAACTATGAGCTATCAGCTATTTCAAGGGACAAAAGATAATCGATCCCGTGTAAATAAAAGAGACATATATGTCATAGCCGGGCGATGAGCTATAAATATATATCTCTCTCTTTTATTTAAACGGGAGCGATTATCTTTTGTCCCTTGAAATAGCTGATAGCTCATAGCTTACTAGCTCGCGGTGGGACCAGTGCCTTAATACATTTAAGCTGTTTTGTTTTATGAATAATCATCGAAGCAGCCAGATACAATATAATGACTTAGCCCAAATTTAATATAAAGCTATAATTATTCAGTAAAGAAAGCTTCGGGGCTGAATTTCCGCAAACTGAGTCTTAATGCCACGTCATGTTATACGGAAAAAGTAAGCAGTAAAAGTTGCTGAGCGGGTGAATTGTTCAAAATGCTCGCGCTCTTATTCTCTTGCCAATAGAGATGTGTTGAACACCTCAACAGCTTAGCCACTTCTGCAGCTGACTGTACCTTTAACAGGCTTGAATATGTTATCATCAACTCTCCTAACCGATTTGAATTTATACACATATTTTCAGCAAATTTACTTTCGCATCGCGTGATGTGGTGTGTTGGGGGAAAAGAACAATAAACCTTAACTAGAAATTAATTTGCCAACTAACTACTTTACTCAATTGTATCTACGTAAAATACAAAGTTACGGCAAACAGCGGGAAACATGCAGTTAAATGCAGCAAAGTTACCTGTTTTTAGGTATAAATTACAATGTGAAATTTAATTGTAGCAAAATTACTACTAACATAGTTGGTAAGGACTTATTTTATCCGTACTACGGATGGATGAGGATGAAAAAAGCTACTAACTTCATTTGGCCTATTAGTAGGTATTCATATAGGCTGTTTATTCTCTTAAATACTTAAGCTAGGTGTGCATCAATAATATAATTCTAAAACTTTAGATGAAATAATGTTTTAGTCAAATGGATAGACCTAAAGAAATTGGAATCATTTTGTCTGATCGTGACACTTGAGCTAAAACGATTTGTAAGAAATGGAAACCACAACTGGAAATTAGGTTGCCGGATGTTCTCCGTAACATACAAAAAAATCTTAAATCTGATTGAAGCATACCAGCATCAGGCTACCCATGCCGCACCTACGCAATAAATTACAAACAATTAATAGCGTAGTGCTTTATGTTTCTTCCGTTTTGAATCAAAATGCTTTTTGGCAGTAAAGTTAACTTGTATTAACTGTTGTTATGAATTCATTGAAGCTGAAACACTTCAGTAAAGAAGAAACGCATCTACATTGTGCAGAAGTTGAGTTTTGTCTTTGGCATAGATACAAATATTTAATATCAATTTATACTAACAGTAAAAAATGTATTTGTCATTGCTTTTTAATGTCTTAAACCATGTCTTATCCTTTTGAATTATTATGTGATTTATGTGATATTCAGGGGCTTATGAATTGAGTATAGAATAGAGAGTACAATGCATACGAATATCTATTACGCCGTTCACGAATGGGTAACCAGCCGAGCTGTGTGCGAAATGAGTAATTATATTTACGGTGACAGAAAATGAATAGAATGCAGCTATTAACTATACCTATTGTTAAACAATAATCTATCCATACATATATTTACGCACAGAGGTGTTTACTACGCACTACAAGCGAAGAGTAAACACATATAGTAAGTAAGTGAAATGTTTACCTTGGAATATATAGTTACCCGTCTAGTTCGATAACGTTCAAGACATTTCAAACCAACTAGCGATTGTCCTGGCCTTGTCTAGCTATTCAAATACGTATTCGCTTCGATAAAGTCAAGATGTCATGGCTGCGATGCGACGACGTGATTATAGCGATTCGGGGAAATTGTACCTTTAATAAATATTAAATATTTAGAGACAGGTCGATAGGTCTGGCCCAGTGGGTAGTGAATGAAGCTGAAGGTGCTGGGTGCAAATCCCAGTAAGGGTATTTATTTGAGTGATGAGCGCAAATATTTCTAAGTCATACGTGTTTTTTATGTATTTAAGTATTTTTGTCTTTACGGTACACGGAACAATAGTGTTCCGGACATTTGGGAGGCGTGTGCGGAGCCGAACCGAACCAACGCGCTGAGGGCCTTTCGACAATTTAATGATTTGCAAGGGGTACACTAAGTGGATGTTGCCCATGCCCGTGTCATGGGACGCGCAGAGAGACAGCACCCGACATGTTTTAAGGACTATTGGGTTTTAATAAAATCTATAATGTACTAGGCTATTGGGTGGAAGGGATGGACTAACTACTGGGCTATTGGATAAAAAAGCGTAACTTATCCTTTATCCTTGACACGAATTAGGAATCAAACACAAATGACCACAAAAAAAATTAATACACTTTTAAAATTTTGATTTACAATTTTAAATTTATATGGGAAAAGAAATGAAATGTTGATGAATGAAAATGTTTCATAACTAATAATTAACCAATTAGAAACGAAAACGAAATAGACACGACTAACCATTAATATTACCTATATTAGCTCGGCATTGACGAACGAGTAACGTGGCTTAGTTTTGGTTCGCTGGCTCATATTATTTTTTAGCTTAATGGGAACGCACAGCAGTAAATTAAGTTCTGTAAACTATTTTAATGTTAGAAAACATCCCTGCTAACGACGGTATTTCACTGGTGCCGCGACTGTGACCCATCGTATAAATAATATTAATATCATTTACCACCATGGACTTGAGTAGCACAATGCGAACATCGCACGCAGTCGCTACACTGGCGGTTATTCATACAGGCTGATATATTCGGACAAAGTAACTACATGTAAGTTCTACTAGCTGTACTCGTAGAAGCTTGAAGTGTATAGTGCTGAAGCGAACACGGTAAGACGCCGCTTGCGAGCCTCCCGCTCCGGGTCATTCCTGGTACAGAAACTGTCTATTGCAGTTAAAGATGGACACCTGTGAAACAAGAAAAGATCAGGACAGGGCTATTTGATTAAGTTTTTATAGATTTATTATAATAACAAATAGGGTTGGTCCAAAGTTAAAACTGAAATATTTATGACGACTATCAGTAGCATATTTTTTCTTTAGTAGGGAGATTAGGTAGATTAAGTCGATACATTCATCTATCTATCAGCTACGGACGACCATTGCTGTCGTTGGCCCATAGCCCCACAGGGAGTGATCTTCAGCACACTGCTATCCTGCTGTCGACTCCTAGCGACTCGTGCGAAGTCATCGAGGAGGTGTTACGGTAAAGTAAAACACCCAAGTAATGAAGTCTATAATTATCGATATTAGTTGGAAACTATTCTATTTCGAACTCACGGATACATCTGGCGACAAAGACCCTATCGTAGTTTCGCAATCACCTTACAAGTCGCCATAAAACGTCCGCGTTTGTATTATTAGCTGCTCACAAAAAATCCCCTGGGATATGTATTCTCACATTCGTGTACGCCGAATCTTAGGTAGGTAAAATATTAACTTGACCAGCGAACAGACTCCATCATAGTTTAACTTTGAAAGCACCAATGTTTGAAATTTAACATTTCTTATAATTTTGGAAAATTTCAGAACAGTGTCCAAGAGACGTTTTCTAAATGCTTCAAGTTCCTGTGAAAGTTTCCTTTTATCTCTGGGAACATTCTAGAATGTCTAAGAACACTTCGCAACTTGTGACTACATTGCGCTGCAACTATGTAGTATTGCATTCGTGATATGACGAGCTGTTTAGGTTATTGTAATCAAATCTAGCTTAGGTACTAATTTAAACTGCCTGCTGATTTGTAATTTGTAAAAACTCCTACTGTATTTATTAGTATGATGTATCAAAATATTAAACCTTTATATGTATACTCACAGCGCCATCTATAAACTGTCAGTATGTAACTTATAACTACCGTTATTTTGTGGAAATAAATTAGTCTGTTGCGAATATCTGACGTGTTCTTGACGACGTGACGCTTCCACTGCGTGTTTTAATAGTATCAAATTACTGTTGTAATCGAGGTTAATGATATATATACATCTGAAGTAACAGAAGAAATATGTAAGTACAAGCACGCGTACCTTGATGGAAAAGGCTATGCCGGGAGTGTCTCTGCTGCGCGATCATATCAAAAATGATATCATTCGTAGCAGAACCAAAGTAGTAACTAATACAAGCCTCCGGATCGCTAAACTTAAGTGACAGTGGCGTGGGCATTGTGGATCGTTTTGGGGAAGGCCTATGTCCAGCACGGGAAATCCTTCGGCTGATGTGATGATGACAAGTAGCTTAATATAAAGCTAATAAGATGCATAACTGTTGGCACTTCGCGATATCTTGAAATTTT
The DNA here is from genome assembly GCA_022674325.2 of Grapholita molesta. NCBI lineage: Eukaryota > Metazoa > Arthropoda > Insecta > Lepidoptera > Tortricidae > Grapholita > Grapholita molesta. The sequence goes on along the minus strand of CP053130.2, from coordinate 12,877,267 downwards.
ACTGTACGAGTATATTTAACTGTTACTTTAACCATGTGTTCTCTAAGTAAAATATTGAATCGAATATACTATAAAACATTCTGCATTTACAGTACGTAGACCCTTATAAATATTGTTACGCAGCTTGAAGTATTAATCTGGTCAATCCACTGTCATTAGAATTTCAATGTCGGCTTTTGTTCAACCGACATGGCGGATAAAGTAGTCAGTATAATTTATAGGATTAATTTCTAACTCATATTTTATTGCATTCTATTTTGGAAAAGGTACAAGTTCAACATTTGCATTTAGATCCCTTTATACGCCCCCGGGATATCGTCACACCCGCGTGTATCACAAATTGTACTTAAAATATTTATTTGGGGCCGACAAGTTGACTCTTTCATGTCGATGGATAGCTTTGATTTCTTTGTATCCCAAATAAAGGGCAGAGTATATAACAAATTGGGGAAGTAAATAGTGACATTTATCTGAAAAGCGGTTTCGGTTAAGTTGGCTATCATCTATTCAATGAAAATTTATTTGTAGGTAAAAGACAGATGCCGTTATTCATTCGGAAATGTTTATACATAAAACTAGAAGAAAATATTCTAATTTCGCTAACTCCAATAATCATGTGTATTAAATCAGCCATGTTACACGCTAGACACAATAAGAAAAAGAATATTACCTACTTACAATACAATAATACCTACTTACGAACAATTTTTCACCTCACTACCGAGATGAAAAAAAATACTATAAAACATTGAAAAGTTATTCAAAGTTATTGACATCTATTATCCATTATACAACACAATATTCATTATTTTTCGCCAGTTATAAATAGCACAGAAAAACAAAATAAGTAACTTAAAATTAAATGGTAGCCTAAAAGCCGTCTTTGGGTGGTTGTGGTCCACCACAACACATAATACTCAACCAAATTTAATTTAATTACGTGAAGCTGGATTAAATAATGTGAAACGGAAAATAAGTATTATTTATATAGTTAATTTAAATATACAACAGTAATAAATAGTTATATAAACATACATACATACGAGCGTACTTCCTCACACATAAATGATTTTAAACTTATTTACGAATTTACATTTGAACTACTTACTTACTTACTTTACATTGTTATACAATTTTACACCATAGCTATGTCGGTATAAACTTAGCAAGTTAAATGTTATACCGACTCTTAACAATCAAATTTATTTACAAACACTTTTAAACTTATATAAACATTCATAGTTAGATCACGCTTAAAATATTTGTAATAAATAACTCTTAAAATATACATGTTTTAATATTATCTAAGTGTTATATGTAATTCTGACGTTTCACATAAAAAAATCCTATATTACTAATAACGTTAAATATTAGCTGAAATTGGTTGTGATTTCTGAAATATATGAGGATGGAGGAAATATATGAGGATATATGGTAAGGATAGTTTATTTCTTTATATATAATAACCAGTCTTCATTAACAGTGTACGTCCTAATAGTACATATCGTTACTAGTGAAAAAAAAATTTTTTTTCGACGAGGGTGAACGTTGGAGCCCGAGTGAAACGAGGGTGACAATCACCCGAGTCTTAAAGAAGTTTTTACACGAGTATCGAACCTAATTTTTCATAGCAAGTGCCTTAAAAAGTGCACTTTTTACGCACTAGTTAGGAAAAAGTAATAACACATCTCGTGAAAAAGTTTTCGTTTCGTTTTATTCAAAATGAAATAAAACTTAACATGGAAACCAAAACTTTATTTTCAAATAGTATAAAAGATAAGATGGCCATTACAGTAAGTCAAGTGCTGGCGGCATTATTTCTTAGGTCATACCGTCAAATATAAATGTGTCTTGTTCTATTAAAATTGCACCATTAAGTACTCAACATTAACATTAAATAGTCGATATACGTCCTAATTGTCAATTATTCAACAGATGTTAAGTCTCAACAGACCGCAAAGATCAGTTTCTGTCTGATATTCTGATATAGCGTTTTGTTTCCTTAAAATGTTGGTTTTATTTTCACAAATATGTGTATTGCCGAGAGTAAACTCGAGTCGTAAAAACCTTCTGTCTCTGAGCATCTGGTTTATAAAGAGTATCGTTATCACTTGTCTATACCATACCTTCTGCATAGTCGATTTCAATTTACTCAGTAGTTATATTTATCGGTATCTTATTATTATAGAATTTTATACAACCTTCCAGGAATTACTTTCTGGATTTATTTTATCAATTATTAATTAATCGTTTAAATTTATTGGAAATCCGAAAATCTATAACAAAGTACGAGTGTCTCGACACCCGATACGAGTTCGTCGCGTTTGGTGTCGAGACTCTCGGCTCGTGGGGCAAAGGTGAGTGTGGGCTCCACAGAGCCCTTAGCAAGCTGCTCAGGGAGGCAACAGGCGATCCTCGCGCAGGCAGTTTTCTCGCACAAAGGATTGCCATCGCAATCCAGCGCGGGAACGCTGCCTGCGTGATGGGGACCCTACCTAAGGGTCCAAATTTAGGTTATTTCTAAGAGTTTATTTTTAGGTATAGTTTTAAGTTATTTTTAGCGGTTTTAATGTTAGTTTTGTTAGTCCTTGATACATGTTTTATTATTATTGTAATTTCTGTATATAAATATATTTGTCTATATAGAATGCGTTTAAGTTGGTTGTGCTTGTATGCGAATAATGGCGGGCACAGGAGGCACGGCACAGCCCGGCAGCTTCGGCACACTCGCCGCCCGACCGCCCGGCGCAGCGCACGTCCCGCCGCCCGCGAGCTCGCTACTTACGCGCCTCCAGTGACACTCGAAACATGTGCTAAGTGACCTCTCCAACATGAAGGGCCGACATCAATTCCGACGCAGGTTCAGCTTGCAACCGTCGTTCTTAAAGGAAGAACACGAAGACGAGAGGAGGCCCCACAGGTATCTTTGTAAATTTGTTTATGTAAATGTGTTACGCGTAGAGGTATCTACGGTGCCTCGTAGCGCGTAAACGTTCTGTTTGAGCGCGACGGCGCGAGATTAAAACTTTGAACGTTTAAGAAACTTAACTCCTCCATCAAATATTCTACACTACACGCTTGCTACTTAATCTTCGCAAAGTTGCTTCCAGCGTTTAAACGAGAGTGTTTGTATTTTATCCACCCTGACACAACTTCCTGATTGTTCGACTGGTACGTTCGACTGTACGTGCGTATTCGTAGTATCTAAGGCTGAAAAACAAAAACAAAAGACGGGCATGCCGACGAATATTTATAAGTACCTGCAATATCGAATTATATCATTTATACCTACTTAAATATTGTGATTAAAAAACAGCATTCATATTGCCTCTAATCCTGTAGGGCATTGAATTTCGTGGTTTTTTATTGTACAGGCTTCTCTTTGAGGGTGATTTATTATCCGCCAATTTCTTAAATTCTCTCATCGTGCCACTTGTTTGGCGCATATTTTATGAAAAATGTCTTCATTTCTTTCACAAAGGCGTCCTTTTGTCTTTTTATTCGTTTCTAAATGATACCTTTCTTACTGTTTTACTAAAATGGACTTTTGGAAATATTTTTAGCAACTTAATCTTTGGTCGAATCGAAGAACTCTTACGCATAATGCTTGCAGACAGCCGATATACACCACCATCTCTTTTACACCACCACTATAATCATTTATTACTCTCCCAAGTCTTTTTGACTCACAAGGTCACCGTGATTCAGGATGTACAAAGATGTATAGTTGGACCATATCAATACCAACTGGCGAAAGTGGAACGCCCTAATGTATTAAATTGTCTCAGGTAATTATTTAAAAAAATATGGACGTGGTTAAATCCTACTTTTCTAGACTGTGTTATCAATTTTCACAGATTCTTGTTATGATATTTCACTACCTTCAAGAAAAATCAAACCATTGCCGTAGCCGGAGACTGAAAGACAACGCTTATCCAGAACCGCCGAAAGTATAGTTTGGCCAGGATTTTGTTAATTTTAAGTATAGACATATAGATGTTGCCTTTTTCTTACGCTAGCTCAGTGTCATTGCAAAAAAGGGATAAAAATAGTTTTTATTCCTTTTTGCTACTGACATATTGGCTTACCAAACTCTAGAACCTTATTTGGAACGTACATTCTTCTAATGTCATGAGGCTCCACTAAGAAATATATTTTATGTAACTCGGCAATTAAAGGGGCAATTAAATAATAAGGTTGACAGTATTTTTTAAGTAAAACGTTGACGAAATTGCTGTTGAGGGTAAGTAGTTAATTAAGCTCTGTTCTAAATTGGTGCCTCCAAAATATAATTCGATCACCCTTCCCAAATTGTAGTAAACGAATTCAATTAAACAAAGATATAATTACATACCAGATTTACGTCCGTGACCTATTTCATGTTAATTATTCAAATACCCAAAAAGGGTCAATATTAAAGATGATATCTACCGCTACAAAATGTGAGTGGAAGTCGACCCAACCCTACTTCTGATTAAAGTTAGTAAATTACAATACATGAGCACACTATTGAATTAAATTAACCGATCTTTTTATCAAACCTGTTTTACCTCATGAGTCTCATGACCGGAAATGTTAATCAAAATACGGTTTGTGTCTAGTTCTTACTAAAATATTACCAAGAAAAATATGTACCCCATCGTACTTTACGTACATTGACCCAGTTTGAGTTTGAATCATGTAAACAAAGCAATTTTGTATTTATGTTTACGTACATCTAGTATAACTTTATTTTTTTAATAATATACAAGCTAAGTTAGGAATTAAAATAATTATTCTAAATTAGATCTAGAGATCTATATCGTGCATCTAACAGCATACTAGTCAATGTGAGTCAGGTAGTTAAGCACTAACGCGATAGCCAGTAAGTACTCGAGTAGCGTATCAAGTAACCTAATAAATAATTATATTAGTATTTATTACAAACATCTTAAATATATAAAGGAACCTTTGATTTGAATTGTTTCCTGAGTAAAGCAGACGTACTAAATCTTACATTGTTCCTATACATGTCATCTTGAAACGTATGTCATTTGCAAAAAGGTGACAGCAGGCTTTCATTTATTAGCACTATTAGCAGTGAACGGCACTAACGGTGCAAAACATTAACAAAACTTGTTGAACTGAGGTATAGTAAATACAATACAAATACATCAAGAAAAATACAAAGAACTTTGTCAAATTAGTGTCCAATTTAATTGTATATCGGAATCCCGATCGATGAATATTTGGGTGGAAGAATATCATTGTTTTTATGGCTCTATACACTCTTTTATGTCCGGTTAAAGAGTTTTTTTAAAGTTTTGCACCCATAATGCCGATCACTGTTTATTAGGCATGAGCTCGTCAAGCACTAAACTAGATGTATATTGTTATAAAACCGAGACAGAATATCGACAAGAGAATTAGTTTAATTTTCCTTCAAATAAAAAGGTCCTGATTCGAGCTTTGAATTTACCGTATAACACTCGATACGACAGGAATCGTAAACTAGAGGCTAAGAAAGGTCTCGTAAAATAATCACGTATCGTATTTTTGCCAGGAATAGTTCTGTTCGACACGACCGGCGTTACCGACGTATCAGCGTTCGCTAAAAGATACATTACGTGCGATTTACAAGGCGTGCAAATTGGGAAAGGGGATTTGGTTGATCCTTTCATCTCACATTGCCGGTAAAGTACGAGTGCACATGAAAAATATTAGATCTCGAAGCTAAAAACCTGTCTTGTGAAATATTTAAATGATGTGCCATCACAAACTGGAGCATTCTTCGGAATTGGATATTGCTGTCCCGTGAAAGTGCGTTTTCGCGAAACGTTGTTGAATTCAGTATTGGTTGCATTTAAAAAAAACAACACTTGATACAACAACGTTTTGTGAATACGCCCAAGAGTATTTTATTTCATAACTAGGTGTAGGAATTTTCATTTATGTTAAAATAAACTAAGCGCTAAATTAAATCTAGATTTAAAATGCAGTCAAATATTTTAATAAAAAACAATACATTTCACCAACTAAACTAATTGTTATAATATTTTATACAACTTATAATATAAATTTGATGTTTTTACAAGACGTAGTTAAATTAAGGGACGTTATTTCAATTCCCTATTTTAAGTTTATTGTTTATAATTAAATATTTTAAGGATATTTCTTTTAATTTTACTGCTTTCATAACCTAACCCAACACGATAAACTGAATGTTGTTTTAATATTCTAGATAGTAGAATAGATTTATGTTTTCTCTGGGGTAAATAAAGTTAAGTCTGTGCATTATCAACATAAAACTCTAACATAAATTCACGACGGCACATACTTATCCATGCACGAGGCATTCCAGCTTCTATTAAACCGTTTAATGCCGCCACAGTATTAAAAGTACAGAAACAGTTCCCGCCATCACATTTTACTACTCCACCGAGAGTTTAACTATATTTTACTAAACTTTACTAAAGTAATTTCATATGGTAAAGTGCAATCGAGAGGAATTTTTGTGATAAACAATGATGATTGAAATTTGTGATAAACGAACGCTACAGCAAGACTCATGGGGCTTAGCTCTTGGTAAGTATATCTTACGATGGATATTATTATCATAATAAATTGATCTAAATAATTAGGTATTTGACGGAGTTGAGTAGGACAAGCTTTTTGTGGCATTGTTCTGTTTGAGACACCATCTTTTCTGTACCTTATTAATATTATGTCAAATATACTTATAATATTTTATATATTTTTATTAATCTACAAAGTCATTTAATTATGTTAGTCGTCGTCTGTTTGTACAACGTTATTTATTGGTCACATGATTTGGCCAATATTGCGTAATAATGTAAGTTTATGTAAAGAACTGCAATTTGTAGGTTACTTTGCTGTCATCGACTTTCATGTCACCCTAAACGTGTTAAAATGGCGAGCGTGGGAAGAGCCTGAACTCGTTAGAATAACCTATTGAAAATATATCTATCTATAATTCCATACAGTTGGTTTTTTAGCGCTGAATGTTATTTTACGGTCTTGTCTATACCTCAGTGTAAAAAGAATAGGAACATATTCCCTATTTTAGTAATTTTCTTCAACAAAGTCTTGTGATGTTTATTTGAGTTGCTATTTGTATTTTTTTAACTATTACAATTTTAACAAGTTTATTTCTTTTCTATGTACGGATATAATTATAATACGGTATAACATAATCGTATAGAATATGATTATTTAACTTGACATATGCATTGCGAAAAAGCTATGAAAAAAGAAAAAAGTATCTTAGTTAATCAAGCATGACACAGTTTTATTGCCAAAGCTTATTGCGTATCAGCAAGAAATAAAGTGCTTCGACCAGTTCAATCATAACTTGCATTGTCATTCCCTGTTTGATGAAGAACAACACGCCAGGTTTGCGTGTTACGTCAGTGGCTCCACAATCTAACTTATTATGTGTAGACAAAACCGCCGACAGCGCACCTTCTTCTAGCGACTTATGACGATTGCCCATTCATGCGGAATTAATATATTTTTAAAGGCCTCCGGGCTTCGACCGGCTTAGGTCAACCGCTGCCGCTGTCAAGGTTTAGTCTCAAATTAGAATACCGACGTGTAAATTGATGGTTTTTTATTTTCCCTTTTCAGGTAAAAATGTTTTGTTATTTATTTTCATTCAAATTGTGAATATTCAGTGATAATAATGCATGATCAGTGACAGGTAAATAAAGCTAACAGGTACTAATTCCACCTTTTTTAGGATTTACTGTTTTGCGAAATAACTAAGAAAGAAAAGACTTGACTTAATAAATATCTTATGTCATCCACTGTGCTGGATCTTGGGGGCCCCCCAGTTGCTATAGTCGTCACGCTTGGCAGGCGAGTTGTCGACTGTAGTGGCTATTGGTTCAGTTTCGGCGAACGCCTAACTATCAGTTGTTTCCCTTTCTCGCCTCTATTCTCCCCAGTACCACATGATGCACGGGTACCATAAGGAACTGAGTATATATTATAAAAAAAATATCTTCTAAAGATATGTTTTTGCAGGCATAACCGTACTTTTTTATCAGTGTTATTTATGATCCTGTCTCTAAGACTATATGTCGAGCATAACAGCACTTAAAATATAAAACCGCATGCAATACGTTCTTTACACTTATTTTTCTCTACTAAGTTGCGTTCCCCCGGGAAATCTGACTCGCTGAAAACATTATTGCATGAGGCTAAAACCACTATGTCCTAGAAAGATTCAAAATATAACCCTTGCGAAAAGCGTACACTCAAATATAGACGTAATACGTCACAAGCTGAAACAGTTTATGACATTGTTATCAAATTGTGTCTCGGATTTGAAATACTCGTACTAAGACGAAGCACCGACAAATTATATTAAATTCAAAGAGAAATGAAACCCATTTAATTAATTTCTTATAATATTCTTATGGACTACGATAGCTACGACATCTGAGAAATGATGGGTTATGCTTTTTACCGTTAGCATCTTTATTTGTCATAGTTATATTTCGTGGATTTTAATTTAGCATTGCAACTATTGAGCCGATTTTTATAAATATGATGTCAGTTTAGTTTTCTATATTATAACGTAACTGTATACACTCTAGTTTTTAGTATTCCCTTCAGATGAAGCGCTACGAAGTGCCTGGAACTAGTACTAACTAAAAAAGTTGTAAATCTTCTCCCCGGCTACGAGCCAAGACAACGCCTCACTCATTTTGAGTTCTCATTATCTCATTAAATATTAACCTCCCTGAAACCTTGTATCAAGTTGAATTCAATTCGAGCCTCGCGGTTTCTCAACGTTCTTGAGAATAGGTTTACCTCATAACCACAACAGTACCTACTTAATTTAAAATTAATCACTTTATTATTAGGTAAGCAAGACAAAAAGATTTGTTCGTTTTTATAAGTAAGACAAAAGGACAGCTTGCACAGATTAATAAAGACCGGTTTTTTCTGCAAAAGTGGTATAATACAAAAGTTATGGTCACTAGCTTTGGAATCAATAAAAATAAAATACACTTATTTTTTCTATCGTGTTGTTTAAATTCACTGTGTAATAAAACTATGAAACATTATAATAATAAGCAGAGGAAAAAACCTTCATGAACTTGTATCGAAAAACCTTTTTAGTCAAGTTTCGAAGCACACTACCTTTATACGGCGACCAAAAGTTTTTAATATAGCATAACCTATACGTTCACATATGGTTTGTATAGGCTATCTTTTGCGACATTGTATCTTAAAGTAGATATAGTTATAGATTTTATACTGATTTATATCATAGTATCTATTAGTAGACATATGAAACAAAACTTGTAATATTTGGCATTAACGAGTTTTACATTCAAAAGATAAGTAATAAGAGATGAACCAAGTACAATCAAAGGTATTGAATGGCGGGTCGGCATCGGAGAACATAAGCACGCAAAGGTTATTTTACTCAGTTCTAATGCATTATATTAAGCAAAAGTACTGCTTTGAAATAAAATACTTAGGTCATTTTTGGTACACTTATTTACCGTGTAAATTGAACACTTATTGTTGAAAAAAACCGTTTTTTTTTTTTTTATTACATAAGCGGCAAACGAGCAGACGGATTGCCTGGTGGTAAGCAATTACCATCGCCCATGGGCACCTGCAACACCAGGGGGGTCACAAGCGCGTTGCCGGCCTTTAAGGGGGGTTGGAGCTCAGGGAACCTTACTCACCACCAGGAACACAACACTACATACCTAAAAGGTAGCAGTGCTATTATGGCTGTGGTCTTCTGTAAGGAGGAGGTACTTCCCCAGTTGGGCTGCCCCAGATTCAAGCGTGATGGTCATCGCTGTGCCCTACCTCTCATATTGCACAGTTTATATATCAGTCCTGCATGGAACCGGTTGAACTAACAGTTTTTACATAAAGATCAATAAATATTATTATTGTAAGGAATAGATCTTATCGAGATACTGAAAGCATAAGTGCAAGACAAGTCTGAAATGCATGCTTGGATAGGTCCCTATAGTTACGTAAACCAACTACTGTGAGTCTTAAAAAATATTTCGTTCCTTTAATGAACATGCTAGTAATACACTCGTATTATCGAAATTGCATACATACCAACACTTACATACTGATAGTTGACAAAGGTCAACTTTAACATACACTGTCAATACATACAATTGATATCCACTGTCAAACTTTGTTTTATCGTAATTATTTCTGAGGCTTGTCCTAAGGTCAGTTCTATTGTTGTGAACTAAATTCCGGATGGCTTGAGTAATCTTCACACAGTTAAGCTAGGTATCTCCCTTCCATCACATGCATGGTTTTCTCTAAAATGGGAAGATACGGGAAAATATATGTCTTCGGCATGTGTAACTAAAATTTCAACGCGCTGCCACTGATTTTAAGATCTAAGCTACAACTTGGCAATTATGTGTCTCTGGTACACATAAGTACAAACTTGACAGTAATATTAAATGAGTAATACTCTCGTTCTCTAATTAAATCACGCAATCACGCTGACGGGTACACGTCTGTATAGACATTTGCGAGGATTTCTAATTCATTCAAATCTCATTATTTTGCCTCAGGGGATTTAATGATGTATTAATATTTTAATTGACTGACGACTCCTATTTAATTACAATTGTAAACATACCATTTACAAGGCACCGCCCTCTATCGGCAGTGTGGGCAATATGTTTTTTACGTGGGCTTATGAAATATCTGCCTACTAATTTTGCCTTCTATACAACCCACGTTTTTCGTAGAATGCGAATTTCATAGGTCCTCATTACCCTGCTCTTGTGTTTGAAGAAAAATTTATTCAGAACTATTTTTATAGAAGACCGTGTATAGGTTTATTTTTAGAAATAATGGGCGTATTTTATATCTAATTTAATATCTAGTTTTATAGTCTTTAACTCAGCATGGTTTTTAATAAATATTAAAGCGAGCTATTATTTATTATGATGAATGTCTACGTAGTGTAACCGTATAATGAAATTGCATGTGACTATGTATTTATTTAATTTTATTTCGTAGGTCTATGTAGAAAAATGATCAATGCGGATAAATTCATATCTGCACGTTTATGTAGGTCATTGACCTGGCTAGCCGTTTTATGTTCCACCAATTGGCGACTAGCCAACACAGAACGTGCAGCCGAGATTATAGTGCGTGGTGCTTGTAGCCAAGCCCAGCCAGAACTTGTTTGAATCAAAACTTGGCGCGGAACTTCGGACAGTGCGACAGGAATTTGGAAATGCATCGCGAGTGCGTATTGTTTTATGTTATACTTATAACTTTTTTCAAGTTTAATTTTCGTGAAATAAAACAACTAAAACTGATAATCGCGTATACTAATTTAAAATTCATGGCGACGTTTCGAACCCTTTAGCATCGTTCGTGGTCATCGGGTGGACTCAGTTGTTTTATTTCATGAGTAATTATCGCGGCAACCGAAGACAATATTATTTAACTAATTTGCGTGTTAGCAGGAAAAAAGTTTGTTTTCAGATAGTTATTCTAAATGTTGATTTTTATGGCGTAGTCTTTAAATAAAGTGTACGTTTAATAAATCTTTGAATTAAATATGTTCCCTGTCCTGGTGTTCCCAATGGCTGGTCACGGAACTCCACGGAAGTCAGATCCTCATATTAAATGCACAGTTGGACTAATGGCTATGTAAGATCGTTATAGGGTTAAGACGATAATACTTTCCTGTATATTTAGATTTAAAATGGATAATTGAATAATACCGAGAGCGCTGGTGGCCTAGCGGAAAGAGCGTGCTACTTGCACGTCTGCAATCCGGAGGTCACAGGTTATACCCCGGCTTGTTCGAACGAGTTTTTCGGAACTTATGTACTTACGAAATATCACTGATATTTACCAGTCGCTTTTTGGTGAAGGAAAACATCGTGAGGAAACCGGACTAATCCCAATAAGGCCTAGTTTACCCTTTGGGTAGGAAGGTCAGATGGCAGTCGCTTTCTTAAAACTAATGCCTACGCCAAATCTTGGGATTAGTTGCCAAGCGGACCCTAGGCTCCCATGAGTCGTGGCAAAATGCCGAGAGAACGCGAGGAAGATGATTATGAAGTGAGTAACACTGAAGGTAGTATTAAATTAAAATATTTTTCTAAATCTGAATGCGCCTTGGTGTGTTCATTGTCGTAGCAGCCGAGCGTACGCAATGCAACGCTTTATGGGGCGTAGCAGTGCTACAGAATGGAGTGCTATTAAGTTGCATCAACAACTGTGTTTACCATGCCCCGATTTTTGGTGCGTCAATCATTTCGTATCTTTACAATTTTGATGTAATAAAATACGTAATTTACATATGTACATATTAGGTAACAGTTGATTCAGACATCCACTGCTGAACATAGGCCTCCCCCAAATATAACTTGAATAATCTTGTGGGAGTGTCACCATTGTCGCCACGCGTGGCAGGCGTGTTGGCGACCGCAGTAGCTGTTGATTCGGTTTCGACGGACGCTGCTGGCCATGTGTCCGTTTTTTCCCTTTGTCGGCTCTTACGACACCCGCAGTAGGTGATGGGGTGATGCTATTCTCAGCACACGGCCTGTAATGCTACTTTATAAGTTGTAATGCTACTATATAAATTATAAATTGAAATAGATAACATATACGTAAGCTTCCGCAGTAACTAGGCCGGATGGTTTAGTTGATCAGGGCGTCAGCCGCAAATGCTAAAGACGCGAGTTCAATTTCTGTCTCGGACACCGGTGGGCTGTCACTTTTTCTTACGTGTATAACATGTACCTATTACAATTTAACGAAATGTTTTCTTTAATTACCAGTTTAGTTTTTGTTATCACAAATCGTTTACGCACGGTAAATCCCGAGGTACGTTGGCTATAAAGAACAAACGAAGTACCTACGAAAATTTTTGACGACCAAGCAAGAGGAAAACCAGAAATCAAAATTAGGGTTTATGGCGCTTTAACGGAATACGATATAATTTATCGAAAATATTTTCGAATTGCTATTACGACGCTTGTACGTGGAGAACAGAAATCTAGACTTTATACGTATTCAATAAACAGTGAAATATAAAACTGAAAATTTAGGCTTTAAGACAACCCTGATATTAGAACCTGTTTCAACAGATATTATAACCTACTTAAGCACTGGGTCTTCAAAAGAAATCATTTTCATTAATCCAGCTAAACATAAAACCTTTTTTTCCCATCGCTAAGTTTACAGAGAGTAAACTCCACCGGCGACTCTTGGAATCCCAAAGGTCAAAGGATGTAGGCAACTTTACTATTGAGCTAAACTTTTTTTAATGGCGCCCTCAACCCCGTCCATTATCGTTTCACATGACTTGCCGCCGACAATAATATGAGGGAACACAATGTCCTATTTTCTACCTGACGGAGTAATGACTGCGTTACCGGCCTAACAATTTGATGTAGGGATGACATGCATTTATCTGTAAAACGTATATGAATAGGTACTACGTAAAAACACTTAAATCTGATAAAGGCATTTAGAAATTAGTATTTTATGCCAGAAGTTATACTATAGGTGTTATTAATTTGTGATCGGAGGATGTAAGAAAATAAATTCTATATGTAGAAGCTATACTGCGGCGCTACGCGATATTCGTAAATTTCGGGCTATTGTGTCTGTTACTCTCATGTCGACTAAATTGGAGTAAAAAAGAAAGATGCTCGAAATATACGAACTTCGATGAGGTCTGGAGTCAATGTAAGTGCGTCATATTTTTCTCTAAGGATTTGCCAGACCACGAATGGAAAAGTGTTTAGCTTAATTTTTATTTTAGTCTCACCTCTGTTTCGGGTGTCGATTAATGTATGCAAATCAGAATAGTTTATTGTCACACAAGAGTATCAAGTACATTAATTTATTAAGTGTACGATTATTTAATCTGTGACAAAGGGAGTGGACTCAGCATTATGTCACGTCAGCCATTGCATAATGCATATGACCCCCTTTTCACTTAGACGTATGATTGTTTTATATTGACCTAAATGATAATAAAGTAGATATTTTTTTGAGATGTATAACACGCAGTGTCAGACGACGCTCAGATCGTCAGATAAGCTAAAATAAATAGCTTATTTCCAAGTTTTACATTATCGTGGGTATTATCAGCAGCCATCAGGTAAAAATATAAATGATTCTTTCATACAAAATCTTAAGTAGTTATTATGTTTCACCCTATAAACTATTCACTAGCCCACGCCGAGTAGAAGAAGCCCGCTCTTCAACGGGTGAAGGTTGAACGATGAATGCACACTCTATAGATAATAGATGTACCTATGTTTGACAAAGTATTCGAGTCAAAGATTCGATTTTGCTAATTCTTTTTTTATTAGATAGGTTATATCTAGTAACTGGTACTATATATGGAAATAAATCTTATTCTACGTGGGCAAGTAAAGGTGATTTATTGTTCACCCACAGATTTGAATGTTGAGTTGTGTATTACATTAAACGTACCGAGTAATTAGGAGAGTATCATCACAGATCTTAAAGGTCGGCAACGTACTTGTGACTCCTCTGGTGTTGCGAGTGTCCTTGGGCGGCGGTAGTTGCTTACCATCAGGCAATCCGTCTGCTCTTTTTCCTCCTATATCAGGGGTTCCCAAAGTGTGCGCCGCGGCGCCCTGGTGCGCCATGGAAAGTTCCGAAGGGCGCCGTGAGTCGGTCTATTATTATCTATGTACAACGACGATAGATTCATGTTGTGCATGTTTAATTTTTTTCCTACCTCCCTCTAACTAAACTAACCTAACCTGACTACTATTATTGTACGTAATGTAGGTAATTATTTCTATCTACTATATCTTTTTGCAATAGCTAGGACCAGGGCGCCGTGCCAAAATACTAATTTTGTAACTTCCCCGCAGGTTGAAAAAGATTGGGAATCCCTGTCCTATATCATAAAAAAAAAACTGAAATCCGGAGGTCGCAGGTTTCAAAATTACTAAGTATACTTACATTAGAACGTTTATACGTATACTTCCGTCGGGGCCATCAGTGAGTGGTGTTACGGAATGTGACCCTGCATTCAAATAAGATACATTAGCTATAAAAATCAACGACGCAAAATAAAAATATAATATTTGTTTTATACAGTAAATTAACTGTACAACTTTAGAAGAGTCAATCACACCTGACTGTATATGTTGTAAATTAAAAAAGTTAGAGTTACGTGCGTAACATCCGTTCTGTGGGTTTTCCTGTTTGTTGACAACTTACAACTTTTAACTTCTCGGCCCAATGAGTTCCCTGTGGCGATGGAACCTACTTTTGTTTCCATTGGAATTACAACCGAAGCTTTATTATTAAACTAACTGAAATTCATTATTAACAATTTAAACTCCGTGGATAATATATCATTATCTCATTACGTAGTATCTTTTCTTTCTCTATATTAATTTGGTAGGTACACTAATGCATTACGATTTACGATCTTTGGTCTTCGGGGCATCACGCAATGCCAATTAGTCCCCAAACTTAAATAAAACCTTTACCTTTAAACCTGTAGGTATTTGTATTTCAGTTGTACAGTAAATTGATAAAGTAATAAAATGTTGTGTAATTTACTATCATTTGTTCGACAATTTCACCTTGCACTTTCATACATACTTAGCTAAATCAGGAGTTGAATATTTTTTTTTAACCCTAATATGTTATTGACACGCTCGCTATTGGTCACCCAAACAACCACACCTGTCTAAATATTACGTATCTCGCTCTGATTTACACACCACTTGAAGCAAAGAGTTCATCGTAAAGTTATAATTTAATGTTAGCTGTGTAATACATAAAAGCCGTAAAGCGTTGGCAAATACTGCGATGTGGCGATTATGACATTAAGTACCCTATGCTACTTGTGGTGGTCTATGGGAGAGACCCATGTCTAGCAGTGGACGTTCTTGACTGATAAGTAGTAGTAATGTAATCATATTCAATTGATGTGTCTAATGTTTTAAATACCTACCTGATACCCTTATGTAGTGTTATGTATTCTGCTGAATCAATTACGAAAACTGTTTTAAGCAGGTAATTCATATTTTTTTCATAGTATCGTGGTATGCGTGTCGTCCTGACAAGGCGGTAACATTTTTAACGACCAGTCGGTGCTGAATGCCCGCATGACGGTTTATGACACTCCTAACGCGCGAGTGATATCTAATGGCCCCGTAGTCCTTTCAGCGTCATTTGTTTCTAGTTAAAAAGCCATGCGTGAGTTTAAATGGATCTGGGCTTTGATAAAAAAAATGTAATCCGTTTTTCCAGTTACAGTGTTTGTGGTTTATATTTTAATATGCATTTAATGTTAATCGTCAGTTGTGTTATGTAAGTCGCTTATTTTTTTAAATGGTCATAAACAATTTTTTACTAAACTGCTGGGTTCGGAACACGGTTCGTGTACCTCTCACTACTACACTCCACATTTATTGGGCATTGTCAACCAACTCAACTGTAAGCCATATCATAAAATCACATTATAAACCTTGATTGACTGAACAGAACTGAGCGAGATTCATTTTTAATTAATGGTGACTTAAGCGCGCTCTTCTCATTCCGCCATTTATAGCCACATTAATTAATAGCTTCTTATTTTATGTTCGCGAAAATAACACACTCAAATTAATTGGAGCTATAATTTTATGGACACCTGTTAAATGCCTCGATTTGTAAGCTGTGACATTTTAAGACAATAAGTTAAGGGGCTCCAAAGGTTAGGTTAATTAAAATAATTAACATGAGTTGTATTGATGACATGTAAAGTATACATACAATAAATATATATGAACATATATGATCAGAACATGCAAGCACAAGTTATTAAAAAAATGGTAAGGAGCCAAAGCCGACGCTTTGAGGAAAAGGTTTTTGAAAAGTCAGTAACGCGCAATTTTGTATGAAAGGAAAGGGATATGCCCTTTCCTTTCATACAAAATCCGTTTTTTATCCTGAATAACATATATATTAACATCAGGCGTAGCCGTAAAAGAACGATTCAATATTTCAGATGTATATTCAACTATACATACCTATACGATTAGATCATATATTATTGGAGCTTACAGGGAAAATTCGTGCCTCCCTCCTAGATAACGAAACGCAGTTCGAACTTATGATATTGGACTAATGGCGAGGGAAATTATACTAGGTTTTGGAAATAAATGTGCTGTCATTGCCTATTGTGATAGAGGGGAGTAGAGGAAATGCCGCTCCCGTGCAGTGGAGGAAAAATGAATTGGCGCCGACAAGTCGGGGCTTGTTTGTAACAAGCAACGCCTCATGCGTGCATGATGAGGCATTGTAGTAAATCTTGTAAAGGTAATGAAGCTAGTACAGTCAACGTCAAAGATAATGACATGTTTACACACGTCAAAGATATGAATTGTACACTACCCTTATTTACAACAATATTGTCAGTAGTGTGGTATGAATGGTATGATGTAGTGAGTGAAGAGTCCAACCCTACCAATGACAATTTTTTTGAAAATTAGGGTAGTTTTTCACCGTTCTCAGCCACTCTCAGCCGTTGCCGGCGTCAAATGCCCGGTCGCGCCGAATTGAGGACCGTGGTGTTCGTCGGTCAGCCAATGCAAACGGCTATTGATTATGCTCTTCGTTACGGAGCGAAACATGTCGAGCAATATTCGACTTATGAAACGTGAGTTACCCGCTTCTATATAATTGATATGGTTGAAACTTATAATTCTTTTGTGTCAAATATATGCATTTTACTACAAAGACGCGCAAGGTATAAAAATGTAAACACATGTATGATGTAAAAATATCGACTGTACAAGCCTCGCTAGCAGTGCCTGATCGCAAAATATTGGTTTAATTCCAATTTAATAAACTGTTGCAAAAAATCTGTTATTGTCATATGGCCATCAAATTATACAGTAATGTATGACTACCTAAGATAAGACTAAAAACTTTTGAGTACCTACCTATATTAAATTATTATTTCTAACGATATCAAGCAATACGACCCCTTGAGTTGTATTGTAATCTTAAACATTTGATATGAGAAACCTGAATTTAACAGAACATTAGACCAACAATAAAGAACTATATACACTAAGTCCTAATAAGTATATATATATATTCTATATTTGTAATTTATTATACTGAAATTGCAAATATTATTATTTTATATCACTCGTGTTTTATCAAATAAATTATCTTATCTTAAGACAACAATATTCATTAATTATTATAATTATTCATAATACATAATTTGATTTTGTCAGTAAAATTGTAATGTTAATACAAGATCATTAACAAAACACACGCTTCGTAATACCTATAAACACAATATTTATGAATCTTGTACACTGTTTTGTACATAAGTGTACATTAGTTTGTTTATAAATTTGTATACTTTGATACACCCAAGCCGTCCAACAATGTCGACCTTTCAGCGAACGTAAAAATTCAACGCGTGAGGCATAAAGGGCAATAAAGTAATAACGTTTAAAAGATTAATTGGTATCACTGTGGCGTGAATGGGATGACTAATGACCCCATTTTGCGTCGATTTTACAATAAAGGGTTTTAAAAACTTATCAACAAAGGTTTTTCCTTATATTTCAGAAACGCAATACGTATTTACCAAAATCATTAAATAGAAATTTTGCCCTTAAAATTGTTAATGGAAAATCACCCTTCATTCTAAAATAACAATCGGAGTTTGGGACAACGGAGTGTCTTTGGTTCCTTGGAGCTTGGGACGAATGCTGGTGTGGGATGCTACCTGCGTAGACACCCTAGCGCCGTCCCATCTCCAACGAACCAATGCAAAAGCGGATGCAGGGGCGGAAAATGCCGAAATTCTTAAACGTAACAAATATAAAAGCCTGGGCTGAGAGTACAATTTTGTACCGTTTGGCGTAGAGACGCTAGGTCCATGGGGTCCCAGCGCGCACAAACTTTTTGCAGAAATCGCGAAGCGTCTGGTTGATGTAACTGGTGACCGAAGAGCTGGCGGCTTCCTCGCACAACGTATCAGCATTGCGATACAACGAGGAAATGCCGCCAGCATCCTTGGTACAATGCCTCAAGAGCCTTTTTTAGATTTTATACTGTAACTAGTTAAGTACTTGTAGTTATCATAATACGATTGTAATTTCTGTAAATAAATATATTTTTGAAATAACAATCACAACTTATAAATCGATTCGGGGCCACTTTAACTTTAAGTTTGCACAATGATTATTCGCTTTAAAGTACCGAAGCAAAAACATATTCGTTTGTAATATAAAACTTTATTATAGAATTACGTAATGCCTACAAGAATGGTTTGGCAATATAAATACACCTAGGGTATATAAGTCGATTACTCGTACAATAGGTCAATAAAATTGATATGATGCCGCCCGCTGGCAGATAAAGCGACGCTCATAAAGAGGTTATTGTGAGCCTTTTCGGGGCTCACACGCATATGTTTCTTTCCCTCCAACCATATTCTATTACTCTTGCTAATAGAAAAACACCATTTCTCAAAAGAAAAGCTCTTGACAAAGCGCTTCTCTAATTAGTGTGGTAGTTTGCGCGCTCGTTTCACTTTTTGTTATTTTCTTTTGAAGAGATTTCTGTAGATAAACTGCAGCCTTATCTGACTGTTTCAGTAATTAAATTCATTATGTTCAACGTAAAGAACGAAGTACCTAACGCCGTTATTCAAATGTTAAGTGCCGGTCGATAAAATGATAAAAACTATTACTTAAAACGGGATAGTGAACATGTATGTTAATTTTAAGTTAGAATAGATAGAAGAAGTAATAGTTGTAATTTGCACGGCCATTTATGTAGCTTAAAGTAGCTAAATGTAATTAAAACGTTTCATGTAGGGAAATAATTAAGTCAAAAACTTTGGTATTACCCCTAAGTACAGAGTTTGCATCGTGAGATAGATACTTAGCTAACTTTGAGACGTTATTTAATTTGCCGCCAGTATGTCTATGCGATGTGAGACAGCCTTAATAATCTTAATTGAAGATTGGGCTGTGTTCAAGTAATATAACGAAGGTATTTTTCGAGGCGCTCCCTCGCCCTCTTAGTATATGTAAAAATGACTTACAAAATTATTTAAGAGCATATTTTAGATTGCCGTGTGATGCCGGCTGACTAGAATAGCACCAGCCCATCTCCTCCCGCGGGTGTCGTAAGAGGCGATAAAGGGCAAAATCCTACGGACGGGCAGCAGCGTCCGTCGAAACCCAATCTACAGCTACTGCGGTCGCCAACCCGCCTGCCAAGCGTGGCGACTATGGCAACTACCCTCAAAATGATACAAGTCATATTTGTGGGAGGCCTATATCCAGTAGTGGACTGCATACGGCTGAAACGTATATTTTAGATAATATTTTTTTTTACATTGTAAGTTTTGTACTTTATTAATTGTGGTATTTATCTTTAAGTAGTTTTGAAACTTTTAAAACTTTTTTATATGTGGCTAGTAATTACAAGTAGGCTTAATGGCAGTATAAGGGCAGTATTAAGTACAAGTAGTATACATGTTCGAGGGTATTACTATTATGTTTCGACATTGCTTAGCTACGAATAGATGTATGTATGTGTGTTCTTATCGTTGTTCACGTTTTTATTTACGTACCGACCATGGAATATTTGTGTGTTGTGTTCAGTTAATTTAACACAGAACAGGAGGGCAAGTACATGACGGCCGCGACATATCTCGCTAGAGAGATAAGCACCCTGTCTCTTTTTGACTGCATCGATTAGTAAGAGATGGGTGCTTACTACGTATCTCACTAGCGAGATATGTAGCGGCCGTCATGTGCTAGCCCTACAGAAGCTAGGTAAAATACTCAAACTATGTAGATATACTTAGTATGTTTTTGTCACTCATTGTTTTAGATTGAACGGAAAATTGTGTATATGTGGATATGAGATCATTCAAAATATTAAGGTTTCAGTCATGCTCAGAAAAAAAGGCGGACAAATAACCCTTTGGTACTAAAGACATTTAATAACTAGTCATGAACTAAGGTTCATCAACTTCGCCCATTTTCATGGCTTTGAAATATTTGTTGGACAATGCTTTCTGGCTTAGTCACTACCCTCACCCCAACCACATGCATGGTTGTTATGATTATATACTAGCTGAGCCCCGCGGTGCTACCCGCGGTTTGATAGGGAAAAAACGTAACCTATGTGTTAATGGGTGTCAGCTAACTCCATACTAAATTTTATTAAAATCTCTCCAGCCGTTTAGACGTAAAGAAGTAACAAACATACTCACAAACTTTCGCTTTTATAATATTAGTGTAGATTATAGTTGTATAAAACAATGAATTGACGACCGGCCTGGCCTAGTGACCCTGCCTATGTAGCCGAAGATCCTGGGTTCGATTCCCAGTCAGGGCATTTATTTGTGTGATGAGCACAGATATTTGTTCCTGAGTCATGGGTGTTTTCTATGTATTTAAGTATTTATATGTATCTATCTATTATATATATCGTCGTCTAGTACCTACAACACAAGCCTTCCTGAGCTTACCGTAAGACTAGGTCGATTTGTGTAAGATTGTCCCGAAATATTTATTTATTTATTATTTAATGAATGATGACTTAGAAATAAACACAACGTCGCGCAAAACTGTTTGCACAGTTTACCTGTGGGATTCATGAGTATATACCATCAGTGGTAACGTGTTGCGCAACCCTAATCCAGTGCCGATAACCGCAAATACTAGCGTATCTCGTCTCGGCCGCTCATGTCACCCGGCTTATCAGTTTGCAAATACACCGATCAATATGCATACTGACTCACGTCTCGTAAAAAATAACTGAACTTTAGGATATAAAACATTGGATATAAAGGTAGTTATGAGCTATA
Source organism: Grapholita molesta (assembly GCA_022674325.2). Lineage (NCBI taxonomy): Eukaryota > Metazoa > Arthropoda > Insecta > Lepidoptera > Tortricidae > Grapholita > Grapholita molesta. The sequence continues at coordinate 12,855,390 of CP053130.2, read as the reverse complement.
ATGAACCAGTACGTCACACATTTTTTTTATTTTCCTATAATTACTGGTGTAACTTTACCTCTTTATTAGATTTATATGTACAAATAAATTAAGCTTGAATTACCTAATAAATATTTTGAGATAATCTTTCAATACTTGACTGACGTAGTTCCATACCTCAGTAAGTTTCGTTTTTTAGCTAAAGGAATTTGTAATCTGAAAGATACATATATAAATAAATTGCTTTTTTCCTCAAAACCAGTTTTGTAAAGGGCGTCGTAAATTAGGAACTCAATAATTCTGTTCATTTCACAAACAGTGTGGAAATGTCACGCTTTACAAAAGGTTGTAAATTATAATATATATAACAGACATTACTAAGAAACGGAAAGACTACGCACAGCTTGGGTAATTTAAACGAGAGATTTATACATATGTAAATTTGTATATATTTAAAGGTCATAGCTTGAATAAAGCACGAATTTATGAAGTTTTCACTAGGCGATGAAAAACTATTGAAATTGAAAGTTTTCGCCAGTTCAACGTTAATAATAAGTATAAAATAAGCTACAGGTAGTTTACACGTGCCCACAAATGCGTTCCTATTAAATTATTAAATACACGAGTAACTGAGCTGATTACATTAATTGCCTATTCATAGGTACCTAAAAGCAGTTGTTAATGCTGGGTTATAGATATTATATAGATTAATTTTGTATTAAAGCAGAAACGTCTGCTGACGAAACAATAATTCTTAGAATTAAAGGAAAAATATAAAAATCAATTGCCCCGGGCGAGACTTGAACTCGCGACCCCGGCGGAGGAGGTGCCTAGCGACATCTACTGTAAATGTATTGTGTTTACTGTAGATTTCGCTAGGCGCATTTAAGGTGGTGGACATGGTGGAGAAATCCGCAGCCGTCGGGAGTGTACACGATATCATTCCTCTGTAGCTCAGTTGAAAGAGCGACGAGCATGTCCCGGAGGCACGAGTTCGAGTCTCACCCGAGGCAGTTGATTTTACCATTTTTCCCTCATTTTCTAAGAACTAGATAAGTATTATATACAAAAAAAGTATGTATTTAACTATCATACAAGTATTAAACATATCGAAACCGGTAACTTGCAATGTGAGTTAGATAACATTGAAGGTGATTATTGCAAATCCAGCAGATCAGCCAATGCAAACGGACACAGGAGGAGCGAAACATGTACATCAAAATGTAGGTCAGAAATATTTCAATTGGCATTTTCAACTTATCTAAAACGTTGTCCTACATGTCGAGCAATATGCTACTTAAAAATCATTACTTATGTTCATTCTTATTATCATTATCATGTACTGTCCTAAATTCATCATCATTTCAGCCAAACGACACTGCTGGACATACACACACACATACATTTCAGCCGTATGCAGTCCACTGCTGGACATAGGCCTCCCACAAATATGACTTGTATCATCTTGAGGGTAGTTGCCATAGTCGCCACGCTTGGCAGGCGGGTTGGAGATCGCAGTAGCTGTAGATTGGGTTTCGACGGACACCCGTAGGATTTTTCCCTTTGTCGCCTCTTACGACACCCACGGGAGGAGATGGGGTGGTGCTATTCTAGTCAGCAGGCATCACACGGCACTGCTGGACATATTCCTCACCCATGAAACGCTACATTGACCGGTCCTACGCCACTCGCATTTAGCGTACTTCAGCAGCTTTTGACGGGTCTGTCTACCTTCTTTGGGGCATGTTAACTCTTGGCCTACCGGTATATGGTCGCCATTCGAGAACCTTACCACCCCGATGGCCATTAGTTCTTTGTGCAATCTGCCTGCCTTTACAAAATTAGCAAATTAAATGTAAGATTTTGCTGCTATAGTTAGCACTCGTTTGATAACAATTTGTTGCTATTGAACCACAATGGAGCCAGCGAGCTGTGAACATGGAAATTGTGGCGTTTATGCAAATTTCAAGCTTTAAGCATGCAGCGAACGCAGTGATTATTGTTGACAGAAACGTTTCAATTAACCGGTTGATTGTTCATTGTCCCAGCGTCGCATAGTACGGGAGTTTAGAATTGCTGCCTAATGGTCAAAGCGATCCCAAGAGATATGAATAGTAACACTTTGACTGTTTAATTAAATAAACATTCAAGCGCTCTATAATTAGCATCAAAGGTATGATGAAACAGAAATAAATACCCTCGGGGGTGTGCAGCAGAATTGTTGTTGCGTGTCTTTATTTAACGTCACATATTTATGTAATTTTCAATAGTCACACGTTAATGGGAAAATAAGTTACTTAAGTATATTTATAACTGACTAAAATTTAGAATAACAATTTAATAATATCATATATTTAAAACATTGCGAGTATCATATTATTCGACGGAATAATTATCACAATGACCAATGTCAAATTTTTATGACCATTATTATCTTCCTCGTGTTGGCCCGGCATTTTGCAATATCTTCTGGAAGCCTGGAGTCGCTTGGCATCTAATTTTTGGAATTGAGTAGGCACTAGTTTACGAAAGCGACTGCCATCGGACTTTCCAATCCAGAGGGTAAACAAGGCTTTATTAAAATTAGTCCGGTTAACTCACGATATTTTCCTTCACCGAAAAGCGATTGGTAAATATCAAATGAAATTTCGTACATGTTCAGAAAAACTGGTTGATCTTATGCAAAGTGGGTGCAGGACTTAGACAAAATTCGATGTCCAATCACCAATCATATAATATAAATTAATGCTTAATTATTGTCACTCAACTGACATAACATAACTATTCTAGCAGTCACGCTAATTGGGTACAGTTTTTTTATGAAAACTCCTGGTACGAGCCGGAGACCTTCGGATTTCAAGTCGCACGCTCTTACCGCTAGGCCACTAGCGCTCGTCAAATTTTTAGGCATATGTAAGAGTAAAATCTGTTAATGGAAAGCATAATCAATTAATAGTTGCATAACTATAGTTTATGTTTAGTGTTAACTGTAAAAAATCGTCGCCTGTATAGAATTGTCTACGGTTTATTCACTAATTGAAAACTACACAGTAAAACGATTTTTACTTTAGTCGCACGAAGCGTTGCCGTTAACAGATAAAGCCCGCCATTGCGTAGCACAAAGCGCTTTTTGATACATGGTCGTACGGCCGTCACGATTTAGCTGTAAACCAACGTGCTGCAAGTGTTTTTTATGTGACTTGTATTTAAAACTCGCATGGAATTCGTAAAAATCTGAAATATTTATTATTTATTTTTTAATTTATTCAATTTAGGCACATTACACTTATGAACGTCAAAGAAAAATCTACACCGGTTCGAACCCTACACCTCTGACCCGAGAAGATACCGGCAAGAAACTACGGCGGGACTTATTTTTTCAATACAGTGATACATCAAATCTTAAAGTACTTACTTAATTATGCGTAGTCCGATAAGAAAACATATCAAACTGTTTATTACAAGACATAACTGAAACTACTAAAATATAAAAGTAAAAATAATAATGTATAAACAAATTTGACTACACAAAATAGACATACTTTAATATGCTTTCTTACTGAACTGTGTCATTTACATGGTCTAGCAGTACATACTATTGTAGCAGCATAATCAATACACTCTAGCAGTATAATCAAGTCCTGAAATGATAAGCGTGTCACATAGTAGTGCTCAGTGTTGGCTAGGTCGATCTGTATAAGATTACATGTTATAAAGACGTCAGGTTTGGCTTAGTCGGTATTTATTCCCGAGACATGTGTACAGTCAGCAGCAAAAGTGGCTAAGCGTTTGAAGTGTTCAAAATGACCTACACGCACTCTTATTCTCTTGACAATAGAGATGTGTTGACCTCATTTTGAACACCTCAAACGCTTTGTCACTTCTGATGCTGACTGTAGACCCCATGACTCGGGAACCCATCTATGTATTTAAGTATTTGTTTATTATGCAGGATGAAATCTGGGATGTGATCCAAAATGTCAAAAAGTCATAAAGACGATCATACTTAACATCTTTTCCCATGGGACCAATATTGAAAGCGCGAAAAAAGATTAACTAATCCGTGCATTAATTCGCAATTATGTCCCAGTATGTATGGTGTAGCAGATTTTTTTCTTCGCGAATTTACCCACACCACCAGGATTCTCGGGCTTAATGCCTTAACGTCTTGTAATATTTATAATTTTTTTGACATTATTCCCTTTAGTATTCATTTTCACGCTACCAGATTAAACAGCACTACTTTATCATACGCATCTAACAAAATCTACATATTTGGAAAGTATATGTCACACTTGAACGAAGTCTAAGTAAACATTTGAAGAACGAAGTCTAAGTATCGTAAAACGTTGAAAAAAAGACAAGTATTACTAATTTTTAATAATAAGACCAATATGATTTTTTTATTTATTTTAATATATTTTCTTTTTAGTGAGTTTAAACATGTAGGATATGCAAGTTAAGTCATCGCAAATTCATAACATAACACAAAACACACTATAACCTCCAATTGGAATTATGTGTTGAATTTTACACAAGGTTGCCAAACTATTTTCCTACGAGTGTGTAGAAATAGTCATAGGTTCTATTTTTAAATATGTTATAATCCTTTCACTCTCGTGTTTCACTCCTACTCACACGGTCGATAAAAATAACTTTCCACCCTTGTATTACAAAGAACTATTGTGGATGCGAACCAACTAGTTCAATAATGTTACGCAATGTGATGTAAAATAATATATAATTTACTGTATACATTTAAATAATACATTCGTGTTTCAATAAAAGTTACAAATCTATTAAAATCGATGCACGATTCTCTATCTAGTATTATCTCTTCTTCTTCTTCACTATAAATTTATTCATAAAATGTACAATGCCTCGTACAGAATTAAACTGTTATACGATTTAGCATGATAGCGGAAAATTGGGAGAGGGTAGTTACTAAACGAGGAAATTGGAATTAGCCAAGTTTTAACTGTGATCCTGGGACAATAGAGGCGACCCGCTAATTGTTGCGGCGGCTTCTTAAACAGATTTCAAGACTAAGGGGAAAACGTAGGGCAGTTTTAATACTAGATCCGTCGAAATAAATGCACAAAGGAGTTTATAATAAATTAATAAATGATTTATTGCCCAACGTACATACGTATAGTTAACCAATTTGATTTCTAGGCCACTTCGAACCTTGTCACAGTGTCTTTCATATAGATATTCACTGTGACATGCGAGCGAAGTGGCCCATAAATCAAATTGGTTGAATGTACGTATTGCATACGTATTAAGTAAGGATTCATATCAAGCTTCCCAGGTCAGGTTGGGATTTAATAGACAAAATAATTTAAATTTCATATTGAATATTTGACCAACGACACCCTTAGCAGTTTTGCACAACTAATAAATCTAATACGCTGCTGTAATATGTTCGATAAATAAAAGAGGGGGAGTTTTCACTCTCTACTGTGTCCTTTTATTACTCAAAGTCAACTAGTTTAAAAACTCTTAGGTACTCGCAGAAATTAAATGAGAAATATTAAGCTGTTCATGTCGGTTCAATCTCAAATTGTATATTAACGTTTAGACTATGGTTATGGTTGACTGGAAGAGAATGACTTTAGGCATTAAGTCCGCCCTTTGTATTTTCTTTTAATACTTTGTGCAATATAGTTTCAATAAATAAACTCAATTCCCGTAAAATTATACGTTAAGTATGGTTTTATGGAATATAGTCACAGGCACAAATCTAGAGATAAATACTGGCCTATGTGCGCGTAATAGCAACGTGTGTCACATGTGCGTTGGCACCCTTTAGTAACCTGTACACGAACAATTCTCTTTTGAAGAACCGTATACTGAACGCTCCTGGGAAAACTTTATATGAAGGAAGCGTATTCCACAACTGCTTTACATACAAAACAAATACAATAAATAAATTTATCTGGTTTGAAGTCGGTTAAGTCTTTTTTTTTTTAATTCAGTTTGCAGGTTGCTTCCTATTTATAACAATACCGTTTCTCAAATTAGATGCACAGGATGCACTGCAACATTTCATTTATGACTACAATGGAAGTATTTATCGACACTAAATATAAAAACTACAATAGAGCTGTATTCTCTTTAGTACTGCCTCATTAAATCGATTATTAGAAAATATTATAAAATCGATGCAATCGATTCAAAATACACTGAAAATTATTCACTGGAGAAATTGAACATTCAGTTTATTGAACTATTTAGTTATAAACTCGTAGTTTAGCCTCATTACGGATTACAAAATCAATCGAAATAAAATGTACAAATAACAATATTTTGATTTTTAAAATAACAACCCAAAGAAACTGCGACACAAAGAAAAAATCCATTGATAAAAATACCTTTACCTATTTACTCAACAATAGCGATATTTAGCGTGTCAATTAAACCTTAATTACTAACCTTTAACACAGAGAGGTAATTAAAAACAATGATTATTTTTCAGTCAATCGATCCTTGCTTGTGACCTTTTGCCAATTATTTGTATAAAATTGGTAGGTAACAGCTACCATTTTCTCGTTACTATGCGGTACTGTAGGTACATGTGAGCACTGAGGAAAACTAGTTGCTAATTCAATAATAATACAATCTATCGCGGAGTACAAATACGTTTTGAGTAGGATGACAATTAATTATCGGTTATGTGGTTTTAGAAACGACAAATATCCTAAACTCGTGTTAACCTAGCATAGAAAATACTGATATAGTTTAAGCAATATAATGTTAGACAAAATAGAAATTTTGCGGCCCGCTTCTAGATAAGGAACCGGGTACCCTCATTGTTTATCTACCGAACGAATACATTAGTCACCCTTTTCGCAGAGTTTTATCGAAGGACGTTGCCATATTTTCAGTTAACTACGCATGTGCGATTTGCATGATAATCATTCGCTGTAGAAACGAGGCCTACGCGGTGAATTAGTCAATTTGTTACCTAAAACTTCACCCGAACTCCTTTGAATACCTACAATTTCTTCGGACCTTTCTAGCTTTTCAACGTTACAACTTTTCAGCTTTGTGACGTTTCTGGTTTTTCTGTTACGTGTTTTAAAAACAAGTGGAACTTAAACTTAGTTGTAGATTCAATTGCTTCGAAAAAAAATATTTTAAGGCTTAAATCGATGGCAAACCCTGATCGCTATTTCTTTTGTTACAGGACCGAACGAACTGAGGAGACAGTTGCCAGTAGCGCCAACCTCACTAATAATGCCGTGCGTCATAAAATAGTTGTGTTAGGAGCCGCCAAAGTTGGAAAGTCGTCGCTCATAACACAATTTCTCTACAACACATTCTCTCCTAAATACAAACGAACAATTGAGGAGATGCACCATGGAGATTTCAATGTAGCTGGAGTTAGATTGACTTTGGACATTTTAGACACATCAGGTGCTTACGAATTTCCCGCCATGAGGGCTTTGTCAATGCAGTCGGCGGACGCCTTCATCTTAGTGTACGATATCACAGATCCTGACAGCTTCGCAGAGGTGCGGACGTTGCGGGATCAGATCCACGAGACTAAAGCTAGCACGGCCGTCCCAATAGTAGTGGTTGGGAACAAGGTGGACTTGGCAGAGACAGGAGCAAGACAGGTAACTACTACTCTTATTATTGTTTATAAATTGGAGGAGAACCGACACTTGGCACTCTTAAAATGAATGCTTGAAAATGGAAACCTATGCTCACCGAAACATGTCGTACAATTGATTAAAATATTTGACTGAAGTATTTGACTAAATTCAATATTTGTTTCTAAATTTTATTTTGATTTTGACATCTAGTTAGTTTAATTTAATTAATCTAAGTAGTGTTTAAGTAGTGTTTAATTTACAAAACTGATTTGAATTAAATCTGTTAATTGAATCTCTGAATTGTGCTTTCATGTTGTTCTTAGTTGAATTGTATAAAATTGTTTTTGATTGTATATATGTATGTTTAAGAGATTAAAACCATTTTTAATTAAATAAAAAAAGTATTTGAATAAACGTGAGTCAAGCCGTCATTTTTCATAAAATATTGACGAGAGTTTTAGCCGAGTGGCTAGAGACCCTGCCTATGAAGCCGATGGTCCTGGGTTAAAAATCCAATAAGTGCATTTATGTGCGTGATAAGCACAGATATTTGTTCCTGAGTCATGTGTGTTTCATATATGTATTTAAGTATTTGTACATTATATATATCGTTGACTGAGTACCCACAATACAAGCCTTCTTGAGCTTACCGTGGGGCTCAGTTAATATGTGTAAGAATGTCATGTAATATTTATTGATTATTTTTATTTATATTATAATTACTTTTAAATTTATACGTGTAGAAATATTATAAATAAAATATTTAATACTACTTATACTGTGCCTACATTATGATGACTTTCGACGAATGCGTGTGAATCCTCTGGAGGTACAGGCATCTATAGGCTATGGTGAGAGCTTACCATCAGGCGGCCCATATGTTTGATTGTCACCGTAATAGTATAAAAAATATGTAGCTTAGTAACATAAACGTGAATAATCGAATTTTTCTATCTCAGTTCGGAACAAATTGATACAGACATGTACAGAAATTGTCTTTATTAAAACTTATTTAGCCTCATTAACTCGCGCTGGTTTTATTTAGCTGCAAATGCATTATTTAAAGTAATTACAAATATTACTATTAAATATGTTTATAATGTTTCACTGTTAAATAATTGTACCATGTTGTCCACCATGTACAAACGATGATTAATTAACCATAACCCTTTAAATAAAAGCTACATAACATTTTATATTTTATGCCTTTAACATACATTAAAATAATGTTTTGCAGTCAAAGTGGGAGCTTGTTCATTTCGTCGACAGCACACATTATCGGAATAAATTGGACGCAACGATGTAATTAAAAACAGACCATGCTCTATTGAGCACGTTTAGGAACGTATTATTTGTTGCCTCAAAAGCAATTGTGACTGTGATCCGATAAGACACGTGTCCCCTTGCCTCGAGGACTGGAAATTTACAGTAGAATAAATACAATCCTCACAAGTAAGTGGGTATGGGTAATGCATTGGATTCTAAGACAGGCTTATTTATATCTTGACTTATCGAATCACTTTGGTATCGACACTGATATTAAATAATTTAGTTAAATGAAATGTTTGTCCTGGTTATAGAAACAATGGAATCGTCATATTCATATGTCAAAGTATATATTACAAATTGAACATATGAATGTACAAAGAAAATAGTGTAAACAAAATAAACTAAAACAAATATTTTAACTAACGTCAGTTCAGTATACCGGGTGTGGCCTGTAATAGGAGCTTTAACTTTAAGCATCGTTTCTACACCAAAAACGTAGCAACATTTGTTCTACGACTTTTGAAAATAACTTATAGTTTAATAAATATTATTAAAAAAAAGAATTTCCAAAAACTATGAAGTTTGTAGGCTGACAGTAAACGTCAACTAGACTATTGGATGCTGTTCATTGAAAATACTATTTAATTTGTTCGAAAAAATCACAAGTAATATATTACCCAATTATTTAAAGTTGTAGAACAAATGTTGTTACGTTCGTGGTGTAGAAGCGATCCCTAAAATTTTTGCTCCTATTACAGGCCGCACCCGGTATACCAGATAAATTAAACATTAACACGGCTTTACTCACGTTTATTTAGTCACTCGCGCGACATGTTTCGGAGAACATAGGCCTCCATTATCAAGCACTGACAAGAGTGCTGAGTGTCCGTTCGATTCGGCGAACATGTCGTCCGAAACATGTCGCGCGAGTGACTAAATAAACGTGAGTAGAGCCGTGTTAATGTTTAATTTATCACTATATACCACTCGTGGAAAAGGAGGTAATTGTGTAACGTGTCTGATTACATGGATTGCACATTCATGTTTGGTAAATATCATATTTTATTACAAATAAAAAAAATGTTAGCTATTACCTACCATGTACATGTACCATGTACCAGGTACCTACTTTCACCTCCTAGCTTCTCCCGGCGCAAGGCTGTTCGCGATGGTTAAACATTATAGTTATAGCAAGAACGTTTCTGAGCTAGGGTCAATTCTCTTCTTCTGGAAGCCTTGTTAACGTCCAACAATGAGAAGTAGGGCACAGCGATGACCATCACGCTTGAATCTGGGGCAGCCCAACTGGGGAAGGACCTCCTCCTTACAGAAGACCAGAGCCATAATAGCACTGCTACCTTTCAGGTATGTAGTGTTGTTTTCCTGATGGTGAGTAAGGTTCCCAGAGATCCTACCCCTCTTAAAGGCCGGCAACGCGCTTGTGACGGTAATTTCTTACTACCAGGCAACCCGTCTGCTCGTTTGCCTCCTATGTCATAAAAAAAAATACTAAACTTCCTGAGGACAGATTTTCCCAAAGCATCGTTCTTAATAGACGATACTTTCAATGATAATATGGACACTGTAGAAAAATTAGACTAGGCAGCTCTTCCTCACAACTTCGTTTCCATAGAAATTCGACCTAAATTCATGTAACTATTATGAGAGATATTTTTATAAGAGGTAGGGCACAGCATTGACCACCATGCTTAGATCTGGGGCAGCCCGACTGGGGAAGTACCAGGCAATCCGTCTGCTCGTTTGCCGCCTATGTCATAAAAAAAAAAACTAATTCACAAGCCTTGTTAACCCCATAAGGTGTTTTATAATTTATTCATAGTCTTAAACGGTTTTTTGAGTTACTTAGATAAAGTTAACACTTAATACAAAATAATGCCCTTAGATAATGAATATTGATAAGCACCTTTATACTACTTAAAAACATTTTCTAAATTTGATTACTGCGCTATTTATATTCAATTATAGCTTCAGTAGAGTTAGGGCCTTGAATTAAAACAAATTCCCAACTCCGTCCAAGCGGGTAAGGAATTTCAAACAACACTGAACTTACCTTTCTATTCTTAATAAGTAGTCTACAAAAATTATCAAGTACCTATCTCACTTAAAATAGACCCTTAAATATCAGCTTCAGTTCTTGAGGATACGGACAGATACAAGTTCCAAATCCACTCTCACCCCTCTGGGGTGAAGTATTGACATCCACACATTCTTTTGTTATTATCAGAGAAATATTTATACAAGCGAAATTTTCACTTATTTTTTTATACATTCAGTATACGTACATATTTAAGCTCCCTTTTAATACACTCAAGGCATTAATTTCTTCATAGTAATCTTTTTCCTAATTTTTAAAAGGTAATCTACTCATGACATTTAATAACTTTAATTAAAAATTTTCCATCTCAAATAAACTTTTAACCTCTAATATATCCTTTTTAACCATTTCGGGTTAAATTCTTCACAAAGATTTTATTGCCTAATTATAAAAAGGCTTATTTCTTTGTTTCAATAGGGCTTGTTTTTTTTGGTTTTCATAGTAAAATACCCTTGCTGACATAAAGAAATAAGCCTTTTTGAAAAGATCCTCCTCATATGTTGTTGTTGTAGCGACAACTCCGAATAAGTGCCAATTCCGTTAATCTGAAATATATTTTTCTCTTCTTCTTCGAGTTGCCCTGGCATTTTACCACGGCTCATGGGAGTCTGGGTCCTGATCTGACCTTACAACCCAACTATGCCTTATCGAGTATAGTTCGAATTCCTCACAATGTTTTTTTTTTCACCGAAAAGCGACTGGTAAGTTCCGGATGATATTTCACAAAAACACATTGGTACGCACCGGGGTTTGAACCCGCGCCGCTCACACTCTTACCACCACTACTCAATCAACCATGCTATATACCACTGTTCAATCCAACATGGTATTCACGACATGTACGCAGAACAATCCCTAAGTAGCACTAAGTAAATAGATAGGTATCTAACATCGTTCGCCGGTAACAAGCGGGATTAGTTGGGCAACAAAGTGGTACCAAGAACATACAAGTTTAGTCCAATGTCACTTGTCCCCAGAGCTTCGGGCCCCGACGTGCCGAAGTCACATACTTGTATGAGTATCTAACATCGATCTGACTCAATCATTTTTGGAGCGTTCGGCGCGCCAATATTGGTGTTTGCATTGTCGGTACTGAGCACACCATTAAATTATTTCCGTAATTGACTAATGAATTCTACAATATTGAAGTAAATGAATTTGATGAAGGTATTGGTAAATTATATCTACTGCACGTAGGTAGGTACTATATAGTAAGATAGTAGGTACCTACGTACGCAATAATATACTATGAATCTAAAATGTCCTTAATACATATACTAAACGAATTGTTAGCAATACGCGGAGTACATCCTTGTACATGCTTATCTTATACTATTATGTATAGAACACTATCTGTATAGTTGGTCGATAGAATAGGCCTTATAAGAACTATATGCCACATACGAACGTCTTGAAAGTGATGTTATTTTTATATTTTTAATTTAATTTTTTTTGAATTCATTGGCCGGTATTCTTTAATTTGTACTTTAGTATTATTCGATATAAATGAACCTGGTTTATTTATCTTATTTCTTATATAATCATGGGTAAGGCACCTCACATATTATAATTTTGCTTAGCGTGGACTTTCATTAATCCTCGACGAAAAACAACGGAGGAGGTTCTGAAATCGACGCGTATTCAATTATTTACTAGATTTGATGAAAAGTATGCCCCTTTGACTAAAAAAACTATGATACTGTAGATATTTAGGGAAAGATATATTTTTTATTAGTTATAAATAGGAATTGGCCGGGAAAAGGTTAGGGCTAAATCAGTTTGTACGCTCACGTCGGCCTGGATACGTGTCGTCCGTGACGCAAAGAAACCACTCAGCATTTTAAGGCATTTAGTACTTGTTTGCAAAGAGCATTTCTGAACAAAGAGGAATATTGATTGATACATCCTTACTTAATATAATTATTTAAAACCTGTTGTGACCCATTTTACTTCTACTTAGTTACAAACGGATAAACTCACGTGTAATTATATCGCATTAGGCGACATGTTTCGGGTAAGCTGTGTGTAGCGATACACCCTCAACGCGAGCGGTGTGTCCTGACTCGGCTTGAAAATGGGTTAGTTACTTAGTGTTCAATATCTTTATTTTGGTTTTGTAAGTCTTTATTTTAAAATTACGAATGCTTTAGATAAACAAAAAACAAAATCGGACGTCGGACATTCTTTAATTGAAGTAATTTAATTGAAATTTAAATGAAATAACGAATTTATCTAAATTGTATACTTATTATAAAAAAGATAGCGCAGTAAAACAAAAAAAAAAACAAACATTTTCTAACAATAGGTAATCACCCATTGTACTAAAGTCTCGTTTGTTGCAACTTGCAGATTATATAGGTATATTTATTTTCTAGCCTCACCTATAGCGCCGCTTTTTCAAATATTGTCGATAGGGAAAACCAAACCAAATTTCGTTATGAAATTTTCCTTGTTCATGCAACCAAATCTAATAAAACAGCACAAAAACTTTTTCAGGTCAATCCTTTTAGTGTCCGCAGTGTTTTAGCAAGCGGAAATATGGAAGTGTGTTTAGGTCCAGTTGCAATGTGTTGGCAGTACCTATGGGCGGAATCGAATTTCCTGTGTGAGCGCAGGGATGTCTCGGCTACGTCCGTCCTGCAACTATGTCAGTTGTCAGTGTGACGATCACGTCTGTGTGCAGTAACCATGTGTGCTTGGGCGCTATTTATTAACATATTTTATTTTATTATTAACACAAATACACGAATATTTAACACAAAAGAATATGAAATAAAAAAATAAAAATGTGTGATGATATATTTTTGATTTCCTCGGACCACTGAAACAAAACACCCTTTTGCCTAGTGGCCACACTCGCGATTTTAACCACAAACGTGTGGCGCAACACTAGTGCCCAAGCACAACGGCACTAAAAACGTATTTTTTATTATCTGTATCCTTTCCTTTATAGAGGGGCCCGTACTAGAGTTGCCTTAGAATATGTGTTCAGCCTTAGAATATGTGTTGTATCACCTGTCAGTCAGTTGCAACTGACTGACAGGTGACGTCAGCATAAACACTCGTCGCACTCACCCCTGCTAGCGTTTAATCTACTTGAAAAGGGAGGACATTAAACATACGTATTTAGTAACGTATGTTTAATGTCCTTTTATATCCTATTACATTTTTAAATTATCTTATAACGCTTATGTATAAAAGTTATGTATCAATTGAAGTCCTATTGGCTGTTATCGCACTTCAACATGTTTCCTTGTTAATTAGCATTAGCAAATTCTATTCGGATTACTAGTATTTACCTACAAACTTAAATAGGTTTGCGTACGTGTCAAGGTTAGGTCGGTACTAAACGTCGAAGAAGCATTTTACTGTTTATTTTTACATTCTTAATACTCGTGTATGTTAGATCGTGTGCCGATGGCCATTATTGTAGTCTACTGACAGTTATCTTGGCACTATCCTTGTTTAAATATATGCTATTCTCATGCGATCTTCTTCCAATGTCGAGTGTTTTGTTTTTAACGTCAATTAATAAAAAAAATATTTACCGACACTTCATGGCGCAGCAGTACACGGAAAAATAAGGATTACCGACCAAACAGAATCCTCGGAGCGAGGCCGTATAGTGCTTTTATTAAAACAAACAACGAAAGTAGGACTCACATACTGCCTCAGTTTGCTAGGTACTCGACTAATACCGATGTCTTATGCATAATAATAAAGATAACTCTGGTTTATTTCAGAATTGACATTCAATTCAATTGGTTTATAATTGAATAACATTAATAGTGATTTTATATACCTATTGTAAAACTTGATTAAATTAAAAAACAATAGTGGTTGTGGGGAATTCGATAGCTTAGTTGAGAAAATGGGCTGAAAAACTAAAAGGCCGACTGTGTCCAGTTAAAATTTAATGAAAACTGTAAAACAATAGAATAACAAAATATACAGAATATAAAACCAATATGAAATGTATAAAAACCTCGTCGACAGTGGTAGTAATAGTAACAATATTATAAATTAATAAAAATAGTATACGTGATTTTTGAAGAAAATCAGCCTAGTTCGCGTACAGCCTGTGAGCTACTCAACCGTTTTATACCGTTTATCTGTCATAAAAGTTCAGTCGTAAATTCCACATCGGTAAATGTTAATGCTTGGAAGATAAAACAGTACCTGCGGAGTTCAGAGTTCCGTCGCAGCGTCCGCGTCCGGCCCGCATCGGACGCCGCTCGCCGACGGCTGCCTCGCCAATATCCGAGCTTAATACATTTCTCCGAACCTATTAGACGTTCAAGTACCACTTCATGGCAGATTGAAGACAACCGTCTACCTCAATCAGTGGAGTACTAGCTTTTATAAAGATTCGTTGACCGTATCCAAAGTATTAGCGGGCAATTTTATCGCTGCCTAATTATCCTCATAGGACACATGAAATAAAATAATACTATATGGGTATTTCATATTTATAAGAAGGCTAAAATAGCTGACTAGGAAAAAGTATGATAAAAGAGGTTTAAAAGAAAAATCTGAAGGAAAATTAAATATGCTCTTTAACGGATCGTCAACATTTTTGTTACACCTGTAGAAAAAATAACGTCGGCTCGTATGTCTTTAACAATGTACTATGTCTGCGAAGAGATTAAAGAGGCATTTATTATTGGTTGTGCTAAATTTTAGTTCTAATACAATTTTTCTCAAACATACGCTACAATGGTGACATTATGTCTTTAACCTTCCTGAGAATTATCTAGTTAAAAGTTTAACTAGACGAGAGACACGAGAGAATGTTAAGTTTGACATTGCAGGCCTAGGCCGGAAAGGTCCTTTATCTTAATTACAATTGCACATACAGCATCATGGCGATTGGGCATAAAAAATATATTAGCCACATTTGCTGTTTGGTGTGATGATATTCTGCCACTACGCCTATTAAAAACAATTTTGGTATTCGGAGTATTATTTATAAACTGACATGAACATAACAAATAAGACATGGTGCGCGCACAAACTTTTTGCAGCAATCGCGAAGCGTCTGGTTGATGTAACTGGTGACCGAAGAGCTGGCTGCTTCCTCGCACAACGTATCAGCATAGCGATACAACGAGGAAATGCTGCCAGCATCCTTGATACAATGCCTCGAGGGCCTTTTTTGGATTTTATACTGTAACTAGTTAAGTACTTGTAGTTATCATAATACGATTGTAATTTCTGTAAATAAATGTATTATATATCCATACTAATATTATAAAGACATGGTTAACAAATATTAATATTTTTTATTAGCTAACTTAACTATTCACATCTAAATTATTTTCTTGTATAAATTTTTCAACTTATCTAGTTACTAGGAATAAGTTATTATCTAATTTATAAAAAAATAAGTAGTTATTATTTTGACTGTATGATTTTTTGATTTGATTGAATGGACAAAAATAACAAGTTATCAATAGTTAATCTCGTTTCATTCAGAATTTATTGCATTGCATTTTTGAGAAAAACTTACACCTAGGCTTACTTACGTATATGTACATCTCATGATTTACGAATCACGTTTCTTGTGAAAATACTTTAAGACTGGTATCTTGTTAAGTAGCAGAATCTCATATCATAATATCACTGTACACTCAAAGCCAGCTCGTCACTCTAAAAGACACGTAATTTCCGACCGTGACCCGAAATAACTTGTCCAATTTCATGATAGAGCAGATCCTTAGGATAGCCTAAAAGTTTTCAGCAGGTTTTGATTAAACTTTGTGTACAAATTATTGGGTTGATATCAGGTGACTTTGACGTGGTTCAGAGAAAGGGTATTTTATCATAATGGTACTTTTAAAAGCTTGGAAGTAGTAGATATTTAGCTTAGGAATAGGATCGTGTAGTAATGAACCTAATGAAACAAATGATGTCCTATATAGATCGCCGAGCTTTAGAGATTTTTTATATAACGAAAATGAGTATTCATAATATCACAATGGACGTGAGGTAATGAGACGTAGTTAATTTGCCGTTTTCCTTAATGAAGAGGTGCACATAATATCTATAGTCACCGAATTTTCAGTCTCTATATTTTTACCTCAACGAAGACGTAACATTATACCTCCGGTTACACCGCAGATAGGGATGTTACAGAAACATTAATTGCTCACTCAGTCATCAGTTTACTCGCCAAATTTCCTAACGAAAACGCTCGTACCTTGAACTGGAAGGAAAGAGAAGGAACTGGAGGAACTTTACTTATAAATCGTAGTGCACCAAATCCCCGGGAACTCATTAAGGTTCTGTGTACGCCGAGTCGCTGACGGTGACATGCTTATTAAGAATCAATTTCCACTTGTCAAATTTCATCAAAATTTTATATATTTCTAGAAAACTGAAGGTCAATGAGACCGTCAGTTTGGTGAAATGCTTCAATTTAAAAGCAAATTTGCGATAGAAAATTGAGCAAGTATTTTATTTTCCGCCACGAGATTTTGAATGCAGCGTTCGTGCACGTTTTCATTGAAACTGGGACAACATATACTAGAGCGCAATACGACATGTATTTAAAATAGTATTATTGCAAATTCTGTGACACGGTCGCCTTATTACTAAAAGGTGCTACATCGGAATGCACAATTTTGCTTAGGTATTTCTTTACATTTGAATCATAATATCGCAGTGACAAGAGCTTTACTATAATATGTATATATCTATTAGAAAGAAAGAGAGAAATAAATAAAGAAAATAAATTTATTTGAATCAACATAACAGAGACTAATAGTAATAACTAAACATTTGACATTACATATTTATCGTCACCCTACTCGTAGCTCACAACCGTACTAACTACACTTTAAGTAATTTTACAGGAGAGCAAATCTAATGTTTGCATATGAATATTATATCAATGGTATACAAAAAGTTATAAATTATGTATTAGTGGCGTAAAATAGGTCTTCGAGATATTATATTTCAAATATAATATACCACTTCGAAAGATTTCATACTGAAAATTGAACTTTAGACAACTAAACCCCTCACTTAATACAAGTGTGCACGTGTTAAATACGTCATCGATGTAGTTAGGACATAAGGTACTGTAATTATTAAAATATCTAGCCAATGGAAATGAAAAGAAACAACTAGACATGTTTTGAATTATTACTTTTTTATTATTAAAACCGACATTTTAATAAATCTGAACAAAAATCGAACTTTAAAACATAATTATACTAAGCATTGTGTGTTAAAAACAATAATAAAACATAAATGCAAACTCTTGCGGTTCTATTTAACAAAAATGTAATTAAATTATTTAAACATTGTCGCATCTCACTAACATAATAATGAAAAATCTTGAGATCCAATAATTTCTGTATCAGTTTTTTACTGTTAGTTATAATGGATTCACTTACTTATCGCCGAAAATCATATTGTCGAATATCACTTCCCAACTCACGTTTCGCGTAATTTTATTTCGCCGAACGTTCATTTCCCAAATTATCAAAACAAATATGTTTCATTTGACAACTTAACAGTTACCAACTCAACATTTGGTCTGTGTTTTAAGTATAATGTCATTTTTCAAAACGCCTATTTTCATGTTGTAGAATGTTTTAGTTGGCATGATATAAATTTGGTTGTTTATTGTTTTTAACTTTACTAGTAGAGGCATTTTGTGGGTAATGTATACTATTAAAAAAAGTCTGTTCTGGCGCTTCGCCGCTACGCCTGTTACTAAACTAATTGCTTATTTGTTTCAGGCAAGAGATAAAAAAATGGCTAAACCTAATACTATCGCAATACATTATGAAAATAACTAAACAAAAAAATAACTAAAAAAACTAAAGAACATGTTAGTAATAGTGTGGGTATCTTTGTAACTTGTAAAATGTATGAAAAGGGAACTGTTGCATTAACTATACGTTATTCGACCAAGAGTTCAATTAATTAAGTGTATTTGGTGTGATAAAATGCCAAACCAAACAGGAATCAAATGTATCAACATCACTTCCATTATTATGTTCTAAAACACTATGTGCTCTTAATGTTAAACCATTCATTGAATACGACTAAAATGCTAGCGCACAAGTGTATTAAGTGCTGTTAGTGTCATCAAAATCTAACCTTTACAGTATAAAAACCTGCGCACAACCATGTTAAGTGCTGTTATAGTATCTAGTAATTATTTATGTTTTGGTGATTTTGACATCATTCTGCTTTACCAAATTTACAAGTCTTCGACCTTTTCTTAACATTGTCACGAACGTAATATTTTCAATTACTATTACTACAACGACTGACTCCCTCCGAAAATATAGGTTGAGACTGTTGTGGGTATATTTGTTTTTGTTTTAAAAAAAGAATGGCGCGCGCAGTTTTCCTACCCCGGCGTCGGCGCATGGCGTGGTACAGTAGCGCTCACGCTTCCTATTAATGTAGGTGTATAATAAGAAATAATACGTATTTAAAATGGCTCAAGTAAATAACGAAGCATGTTAGTCACCGCTTAGAAAATATTATTCCTGAAATTGAATTATTAATACTTTTTTCAATTTCGCTTTAAAAAAATTTACGAACATACCGACTGTATTAAAGTAACTTAACATGTTTGTCAAACAACCAGTTCAAAAGACATTCAATTAACAGCTCTTGTGACAATCTTGTTACATGTTTTTTTGTAATGTTTTGTACTAAAGCGACTTAATACATTACTGCATACAAAATATAATAAGTTCCAATTGAACTAACTGCACTTAGTACGAATGTGCATAATTTCAAATAGGACTCAAATGACCTAAAGTCACTTAATGCTTTTGTACATGAAATTTTTAAAAATAATGGATTTTAGTACAAAAGTGCATGCTTTCTTCGTACTTAGTACCATTGTGTCACATTGTTTTTCATGGAAGGAGAAGGCTTTTAAGGTTTTTGTTAATGCCATACGATGCAGAATTCAATTTTATATAGGTAGCGATTAAAAAACAAATTTTGAAAAAAATGTAATTAGTACGGTTGTGAACTAGGGTGACGTTATGTTGTTTCAAAAAGGGATCCGCTCAGCATGTGTCGAGCACGCAGTGCAGCGCCGCTGATTTTAGATATGTATATATATATATATATTGTTGTCTAGTACTTACAACATAAGCCTTACTGACCTTACCGTAGGACCAGGTCGATTTGTGTAACATTATCCCGAAATGTTTATTTATTTATAAGGGTTGTAGCCAGTTACCAGAAAACAATATTAAGATGAATTTTCTTCAACAGGTCGATTTTCACACAACCGAGTCCGTCGTCACCGTCGACTGGGAGAACGGTTTCGTGGAGGCTTCAGCGAAAGACAACACGAACGTGTCGCAGATCTTCAAGGAGCTACTGGTGCAGGCGAAAGTGAAATACAACCTGTCTCCCGCCCTGCGCCGGCGCCGCCGCCAGTCCCTCCCCACTGGGCCCCAGGGCGCGCCGGGCACTCCCCCCACATCCGCGTCCACCACCCACGTCCCGTCGCCCGCACAGCTTGCGCACCTACAGCAAATTAGAGAACGACACGCCAACAGCAAACGCAACTCTTGCGTCATTTCTTAAAGTTCACAACCAATTTGTATTTCTCAATTTTAATACGATGTGCGGCTACTCTGTAAATAATGTTGAAAACAACATTATGAATATGTGTCAATGTCGTAAATCACAAATACGTTTGCGTATCGAATTTTCAAAACCATTATCTCAAAGTTTATTTTCATCTAAAACTTCATTTATTACCTAATCGCGAAATTAATTGCCATTCCTATGGGACATTGTTTTAAACTTTTGTTTAACGGCGAGAGTTCAACCCCTAAAATAAAGCTTACTGCTTCTGTGTCATTAATAATTATAATTCTTGTCTGCTAAAATTGGAGAAATCATTTAGAGAAACTTGTTACAAATGTTTCTCAACGTTCATGTTTGTAATTATTTTAATTAACGTTAAACGTTTTCTTTTAACAGGCCGATTCCGAGTTAAACGCCAGGAGGAAAGTTTTTAATGAATTAAATTTAAATTTACTTGTGACCGAATAAAAAAAAACATAAATCATAGTTACTGTGAATAACATTTCATTGTTTAAGTTGTTTGAAATAATATTATAAATCATTTACAAACTGGCAATATCAAAATAAAACTTTTATACCCTCAGTTTAAATGTCTATCATACAAAGGAATGATTTTCCTTTACTGATATAGCTGTACTGCCAAAGATTTACGGTCAATTTTGAATCAATAAAACCTTCTCAGTATTCATTCTCCTATAAAATAATGTCCAATCAAATGTAGCCGTTTTAAAGTATTATATACCTACTATGTAAGTACAGCTGCGTATTTCTGAAAACGCCAAGGCAAAGCAAAAATTTTACGTAAGTTTAGATAATATTTTTGAGCAATTGATGTATAAATGCATGTTATATACGAGAGATGATAATATATATATGACTGGATTATCTGTAAGCTGAATGTAGGCTCCAGGACTACGTAGACGCTGGGGATTCCTCCGGTTTTGTAGAGAAACAAAAATCGACTGAATGTATTGTATGTAACTTCGGACGTGTCCTAGGTAGGTGTGATTTCTTATCGTGAATAGTAAGTAGTTGGTATTGTCCTTTTGCATAAAATTCTTAAAGAAAATATAAGAAAGTAATTTTAACATTCTCCGCAATGAAAAACTGCGGGCAGTAGTGGTAATCACGTGCTACGTTAGCGTGAAAAGCCGGGGTTTGCATTATTTCATCCGCACAATACTAGTACTCGCTTTCTATTCAAACATTACGATTGGAGCTAAACTATCCAGCTTGGCTTATTAAATTTATTGTACTAGCTTACGTCGCGTGCAGTCCGATAATTCGGTGTCCTAAATCACTGAGCTGTGTACACGATGCCGAGTTATGCGACCGCACCCATAATATATTAGATTTCATATCTCCATAAACTAACACATCCCCTCGGTTTTTATTAGCATTAGCGCTTAATGGAGTCAAACTGTAAACTCCATTTCTCATCTCTGGATGCCGATAATCATATTAACTTACCGTTTGCACCAATTCATTGACGCAAATTATGCTAGAATATTATTTGTTCCTACACTCAGTTCGCTTGCATATTACATTGTACAAATTATGAGTTAGCACATGTAATCAACTAGATAATTAGCAGAATCCTAAAGTTTAATTACATATGTTGATTAATGGGTTTAAATTTGTACCTTACATGTTAGATTGGTGGTTAGGTATAGGAAAATTGGCGTGTCTGGTGCACGTAACATGCTAGAGGTATCATGCACAGATGCATGGTATCGGATATCAAGTCGTTATTGACAAATTGAGCCAACGTATTTAATGTATAACCAACCAGGAGGGAATAAAATACGAATAGAATAATAAAATATATCTATAATTAAATTGTACTTAAAAAAATACGTCACCTCGGTCATGGGCAAATCATAATTGATCCCCTTGTCTCATTAATTGGAGGATGGTTTTTGAAATAGATATATTATGTTGATTAAAGTTAAATAAGGGGAATGTCCAAGAATTTATATTGAACTTCCTTACATATAAATCATTTAAGTTTTACGCACAAATATTATCCACCATGATTGCTATTTACATAAAGTGAATTAGTATAATTAACATAAGTTATGTTTATAAATGAGGTACCAACCCGATAATATATCTATTCTAATTCTTTATATTAAAATTTGTATTTAATAAATTAAAAAGAATATGACCTTTGACAGAATAAACTACACATTTTGGGTACCACAAAAAGCCAATGGCCTTTTTATTGGCAAAAAATAAATTGTAAGGTAAGAACTATCTGTCCCTTCTAGAATATAATCTACCTCGTATTTATCTTAAAGTCTACTTTAAATATACCCGAGAAAGGAGACATTAGTTTCGATTTTATAAAATATATCCTAATATTTAAGTTGGAATCCTTGTTATTCAAAGAATTTATAAAATTACTTAAAGTATTTGAAGTTTAGGGATGTGCCTTTTTTAAGAAATAGGGATACCTTAGTTACCAGATCTAACCCAATATTTACAGTATCCCAATGAGTGATGTATATTATGGTGTACCCTTATTTTGCCGACAAAGTTATTTTATTTCAGAGAGAAGACTTCATCAAACACTTTATCTAGTATTTTATTATTTACAGTTAGTTTTCTGTTGCTCGTTACTACGGCAGCATTTGCCTTCGACTCAGTTGTGGCTTCCGTGGCTTTTGTATTTATTTTTTTTCTAGACAATTAATCGATTAATCGATTGAGCGAAACGGAAAAAAAATTATCGCTAACTTTTATGTGTTAGTGCCCAAACAAAAGACAATTGGAACCAATGTATGCGAGGAGTTTTATAGATTTTTAAACCTGAGTAACCAAGTTGTATTAAAAAGTGTTTATTTGTTTAGAAAGTAAAACATGTTTTACTAAAACGAAAACCAAACAAACACAATTGTATTAGTCACATTCCCAATAAAATATAATGGTACCTACCTAAATATTATGCATTAAAATTTTTAGTAATATTACCTATATTGCATCAACATATTATCAGATACAAAATCCTATAATTTATCACTGGCAAAATAAGGGTTATTCATAATTTATTAGCATGATTACCAATGCTGTATCCAATGGACTATTTTAAGGCAAAAGTAAAATCGGTATTAGAATATTATTATTACGGAAATCTTGAAAAGAAGAAATAAATTTGCCTTTCTTTATACATACAAATTAGTATATATTTCTACCACTACATAACCAATAATAATTAAATATTGATGTTTATGAAATATAATATTGTATGCTGTATAAAATACATGATTGTCTTATTTAGCACTGAGGATTTGAAATGTAGGGCCCTTGTATAATACAAACTTCAGTATATTCTGTGTTTTGGATATAATACTTCTGAAACTGATGTTTTAATGCGACTTCAGAAAATAATACAGAATGTTATAACATTGTCTTTGAATAAAGATTAATATTATACTTCAGTACTGTTTTTATTATATTGTATGACACAGGAACCCCTTATTAAGTTATAAATGAAATACAAATATTTCCTTATACAGGTTTGTATTTCGTTCCTCTTCTTTGTGACTTGGCTCTATTTAAACCAAATTAGAAATATTCAAGGTATTTTTTTCTCTTTATTATTTTATTCCGCTACGATAAAGGTCACGGCGAACAAGCATCGGCATGTCAGCCGGCGGCGAAACGGTAGTAGATAAAACTCTGAATGCCACATTTCCATTGCTAACATGTTTAAACACACTGCATACTGTAAAGGAAAATACGTTTCCATTTGCCAGTAAAGACTAGTGAAGTTATCTTGAATATTAAGAATATGATAATTTAAAATTTAATATTCAGATAGCCAAACCAAGCGAAACAAAGGACGGGCGTAGCCTAAGTTGCTGATCAAATTGGAGATCTTTTGTCCACCAGAATTGACAGTAGAATAAACTATTAACACGCCATAGCGAAGATGACAATTGTTTATATTTAGAAAACGAAATCGGAATGACAATATTATAGAAAAATAAAATAAATATATGGTGACACATCCCCATGCATTACCGTATAATATTTTTTTCTCTTTTGTTGTTGCTACGAGCTTTGACTCCTATTAAGTACTAGTGTATATTAAATGAAATAAAAACAACTCATTTTTTAGCAAGTACTATAGCATTTTCCAGACAAAGTCACTGACTATGGAATGGCTGAAATCCGGCCCTAACGTTAAGTTTCTAACATTTTACGACACATCAAGCGAACTAACAAATTCCGGGATCCGTTTTATCTTCCAGTTGAACGCGAAAAGTTTTTCGATAGTAGATGCTTTGACAAGGACCTCTATACATTCCCATTGCGCACCTAACGCAGGTTACATTCCAATTGCGATGGCATTTCAGGGATGTATTGCTGTCGAGTCTGTGGCAGTTCACGGCAAAAATAAATTGCCCAAGAGATTGATACTGCTGCAATAGTTGTAATCATTGTCAATGTCCTTTTATATTAGCGATAGGAACTGACTTTCTACATGCACGTGTTTTGACGCTTAAGCGGTTTCAAAACATATATGACCGAAATAAATAATATCAATCATTTGTTGAATAAAAAAGATACATATCAAAATTGCAATAAAATTCAGAAACACAACGATACACAAAAACGAAAAGAAGCAGTTCCATACACTTTTAACCTTATATTCCATTTAGTCAAATAACCCGCTCCGCGTCACTCCAGGCGCAAAAGTGCCCAAGACACTCGCTACGTTTCCACGATGACCAGTGATTGATAATATTTGTACTAGGAATTACCCGGAGCTGGGATCAAGTCCTCTCTTTCGCAACCTACAACCTATCTCCATAAAAAGGCCTTGCCTCTGAACACCAAGAACCGTCAACATCAACAACAGTCGTCTCCACCGCCAGATGAACAAACAAAAAGCCATCCGAAGTGAGAAATCTTGAGCGTTGAGATGATGCGGAGAGTTTTAAGGCACGAGAGGGAAACAAATTTTGCTACTGAGTGAAACAAAAAACTTTTCACATAGGAGAAGAAAATAGTAATTTTTATTCCCATCTCCACGTGTGTTCTCTTATTAAGAGGGCGACAAAGGGAGTAAAGCGACGGATAGGCAGTAGCTATCCTAAACAGTCGCCATCCCGCCTGCCGAGCGAGGCGACTATGGCAACGTTATTGTTGAAACGAATATTTACGTGTGTCTAATATTCAGTGATCGGCACTATGGGTGCAAAACTTTAACAAAATTCGTTAACCGGACATAAAAGAGTTTATACAGCCATAAAAACAATTATATTCTTCCACCCAAATATTCGCCGATCGGGATTCCGATATACAATTGGACACTAATTTGACAAAGTTCTTTGTATTTTTCTTGATAGTAAGTATTACTATACCTCAGTTCAACAAGTTTCGTTAAAGTTTTGCACCGTTAGTGCCGATCACTGCTAATATTTGATAAGTGACTTTAGAGATAAAATAACTTAACAAACATTATTATTGTTGTTTTAGTAACACGATAATAATGTATGTTAAAAATTTATTATTTTGACAGTTACTGAATGAAAAAAAACATTATTCCAATAATTTACAAAGATTCTATATATCTTTCGTAGTATAAAGTCGTCGATACTTTTTCTTGGCAAAGATAGAAGATCTAAGGAATTACGCAGCTCGACTTTATTTGGCCGATGAGGAACAAAAATAATTTATAACTTAAATTTAGAACGTTGTTGTGTGTAATACGTCGTCATATTATGTAGTTCTCGATAGAAAATAGCTTTGTGAATTTTCTTTGTAGATTTATTGGACAGTTATACAATTTTACTTCCATTGGTTGGTGCGAAAAACTCCAGATGGTATTAGTGAGACTAGTTCCTATTTGAAAGGTTTTTCATTAAATATAAGAGTAATTTCTTAGTTCTCTCGTCTTAGTTCTGTATTTCTGTTTCTCCCCCTCTCTCGCAATGATAAATTTTGGTGAGCAAAAGTTTCCATGGATATTGTACAATCAGCATCAATAGTAACGCATGAAACAGCACACCAGAACCGTTTTGTTAACTGCTTCACAAAAAGAGAAAAATACTTAAAACATTTTGAAACGTGGACTGTAGAAAATATCTCATTTGTAAACACGCAGGATGGCAGATACCTTTGGTCCGCTGTTTCGTACGGTACTAATGATGCTGACTACAGTCTCTCAATGTAATTAGTTAGTTCCTTCAATTTTCTTCTTATAATTCAATAGAATATTCGTAACAAAGAAGTTAACTAAAGACAAAAGAACAACATTTAACGTAAGTATTTAATTATTAACTTACTTGCTACATTGCAATACAAAATAAGGAACAACCCCATAAGAATCTTCCTCGCTTCAAAATATTTCAGTCTAGTGTGAAAATAAATGTCAGTATAATCTCTCCGTCCCAAAAATCTCACAAATAAGCACCAAATCTTAAATTGTCGGCGCTTAAGACACGCAGAGTGCGGGTCGGCGCGGCGCGTATCGGCCGCGCGGGCCTCCGGCACTTGTTGCGCAGCCGGATCGATACCGCCTCCCGTGCAGCCGACACCTTCCTTACACACTCGCCATTCACCGCGACAGCCTCGGCCACCCTTCCCCTATCCAATCTGCAACTCATCAGAATCTCCGCAATCTTCCGTTTCCAATAACTTTCGTCATTGTACGACTCATTCCCTTCAATCGGGATACTCTAAAAGAGCGACGAAAGTGAAATTTTGATATACTTTCATAACGTACATTCTCTCTTAACTATATTAATTTATTTTTTAAGCTTATTTAGCTCATTAATGAAATAGAAGAAGGGTACTTAGAAAAGCATATATATATCTATAAGAGCCATGGGTTATATATAGATAAATTATAGCAACTACTAACTTATACAAATATATAAGTTTCACTAACGGATGTACATAAATAAATAAATATTGCCGTTTTAGTTATAATTTAATTTGTATATAATTAGCAATTTTAAGTCAAAAGCAGCAAGCAATGATGTGCAAAATTTGCCTCGTTTTATGAAAATTATCAAAATCACAAGAGAGCTGTTCATTAAAAGCCAGATTTATAGTTTGTTTAAAAGCCATACACACCTACAGTAGGCGTACCTGCGCCCTGCAACCTTTTCATATTGCTACCTCTGTGATTCCTCGCGGTTACATTAGGCTCGTTCTTCCATAATAAATCCTCCCAGCTCCAAGCCAATTGCCGTTCAGAAGCCTTCACTCTGCAAAATGAAGTGGACCATTATTTACATTATTGCGGAGATGCTTTCGGATACTGCGGAGCTAATGTTTATCTTCGCTTTGCAGGCTTTAGCTGTACAGCTGTGATAAAACGAATAATAAAACATAATGCTTTATTATTTTACCTGTAAATATTTGGTTGAATATAGAAAACATTAATCTATGAATGCGTTTAATATGACGATATACAAATATACGTCAAGATACCTATGGCAAGGCTATCTATACACAAACACAGTTCCTATTTTTGTACATCTTACCGTCGTATTTAAGTTCAATATCCACAATCATAATTAACCTAATGTACGATGTTTTAAAATTAATTAAGGGCTACAAAAATCAACTTGATACATCACATATGATATCATCGCAGAGTAACCGTGAAGGTATTTGTCCTGGTTTTAAAGAAATAAAATATTACGTTCAGCCCATTTAAAGTAATTAACAAAACTCTTACGGTTAATACCGTTCACGTCTCCATCAGATAGTAATCATCCAGAAACATATATTAAATCTGAACCAAAACCAAAATGAACCAAAAATATTAAAATTAGAAATGATGGCAAAGCAGATGAAAGATACAAAAATAACTTTAGAAGTATCTGAGCTTGGCTGTGTGTTTTTGTGTTATAAAACTTTTCCGGATTTGCTTATCTCCTGCCATTTATTTGACAGTACTTTGTAGGCTTAATTTTATTTACTTATATTCTTTATAAAGTAAAATCTAAGCCAGTGAAAGAAGTATAAATGGGACATAGACGGATATATTTTGCTCTAAAAAGGCTTAGTTATAGAAAAAGAATAATTCGAAGGACAAAAAAGTTTGGAGCGGCCGCTTCTAAACCAAATTCCATTATTCTATTTCCTTGGTACCTATATTTTTAATACTGCGGACGTCTTTAATAAGCAAGATATATATAATTAAATGTAACATAGTCCGTCCCGGCATTGTTCAGTTAATTAGATGGGGGCCGCGCTACATAAGTTGTTTAGTATTAGCCACATAACAAAAGAGTCTTTGTAGGGAAACTGAACTAAACAACCATTCAAAGTGATAAGTTGAGCTTAAGTATGCATTACGTCATAGCAAACCGTAATAATATCTCATAAAAGAAAATGCGTAAAGTATGTGACACATTCTTATTTATTTGTTCTGTAGAAGCTATTTGGTTATAGGTAAATTAGTCAGCTCATGGACTACCAGCCAGTTTAACCAGTCACCAAACCTAGCCAGTTTTATTAAACGCCGGCATCATCGAATAAAATCGGGGAAGAACAACCTTTTAAGTGAAACGTTTAACTTAGGATATGTTACTAATTTCCACTGTATCGCAGGAGACCAGCTAAATAATTTTCACATATATAACTTAACAAGATAGGATAGCACCGTAAAATATACGAGCTGTAAAAAAAAAAACTTTTTAAAATAAGCTTTTATCTTTAAGTGACCTGAAAAGATGAAAATAAACTTTTAATTAACTCATCATCTTCCTCGCTTTGTGTCGGCATTTACCACGGCTCGTGAGAGCCTGGGATCCGCTTGGCAACTAATCCCAGTATTTGGCGTAGGCACTAGTTTTATGAAAGCGACTGCCATCTCACCTTCGAACCCAGGGGGTAAACGATGTTTTCCTTCACCGAAAAGCGAGTGTTAAATATTAAATGATATTACGTACATTCGTTTCCGAAAAACTCATTGGTATGAGCCGGGGTTCAAACTTGCGACAAACGGATTGCAAGTCGCACGCTCTTACAGCCAGGCTACCAGCGTTCTCTTTTATTTTTTTTAATTAAATCAAACTAATCAATGTAGTACTATGTACCTATTAATCAATTAAAATTTTATAACATTTCATTACTTTTACGGTAGGTAGCTATTTGACTTGCTTCCAAGTAACAATAATAACAGGTCACATTATAATCAAAACATTTTCTTTAACTATTAACAAGCCACGGGGTACCCCCCATGTCATACATTTATTCAGGTGTAAAACAACTGTGGGAATAATACATATGACATGACTAAGAATAACAAGTGACTCAAATCGTTCTCCATCCTTCCAGCAATCAATATTTCAGTATACTGTATGTAAATCTGATACAGGCGAAGAATTAAACCAGACATATGACTTAGTAGTATAGTCATTAACTAAAAGGTTTTTTTTTCTATTATACTTATTATAGACATGTTGTTTTCGTAAAATTTGTACTGCGAATATATATTTTTTTATGACAAAGGTGGCAAACGAGCAGACGGATTGCCTGATGGTAAGCAATTACCGTCGCCCATGGGCACTCGCAACACCAAGCGCGTTGCCGACCTATAAGTGGGTTGGAGCTCTGGGAACCTTATTCACTATCAGGAACACAACACTACATACCTGAAAGGTAGCAGTGCTATTATGGCTGTGGTCTTCTGTAAGGAGGAGGTACTTCCCCAGTTGGGCTTCTAAGTTGGGAATATTACGCTATATACGGTTTTGAAGCAAACTGTCAACGGGTGTGTAAGTCTCTATCTCTGTGTTGCATTACATTGCGGGCCGAATTGTGTGTATTCATAAAAATTTTATTGTACTTCTAAGCAAAAGTTATCTAAATGTATCCTACCGTTAAGAGATTCGCCCGTATTAAATGTACACACTGTTTATGTAGGTGTTCAGTAATTAATCACAAAGCTTTATGAGAAAGTATTACGCAGTTACTGTGATTAGAATAGTAAACGAGAACCACGGAAATTAGCTTTTACTATATCTTCTTGTTCAAATTAACGACGTAATATATATGTATATACTTGTATATTAATTACGCAGTTGAATTGTATACTTCGTATTCAAATCGACGACGTAATTCGATTCGCTTGATATGGACGTGACAGCATGACAATGACAGCATCTGTCTCTTTTAAAGCGTTAAATAGTGACAGTATATGTTATTGGCAGAGTGCAAAGCGGGTGGAGGGGGTAGCCTAAACGATCACAGCGCTCGCTACGGCTAAAATTGTCATTTCAGTAAACATTTTCTAATCGTTTTTTAGATAAAAATATGGTCGTGGTAAGATGTGTTGTTGTGAATTGTAATAACACCAAGAAGAATAGCGACTGTAAATTTATATTTACTTACTTCTTGTTTGACAGCGGTGACAATATTGTCCATAATGGCCGCCTGCCACGTGGCGCTGTCGTCGCGCTTGGTCCCAATTTTACTTATTTGTTATTTTACTTAACAGGCGAAATCATCCATTGATTTATTGATGAAAGCCATATTTTTTTTAAAGAAGAAGAAGTAGTGACAGTAGCGATGTCACGTTAATAATTAATACAATTATTTTATCAACAACTACTCATATTTACTTTAAATACGCTCAAAGTACAGCTTACATGGCGGGAAACTATGGATTAAGCGGGACAATGTGCTACGCCACTGAGTTATGGATGAGAATTAAATTAATGCTAAGTAGCAATCAGCGTTGCCCTTTTACATCAATAGGATGATGACTTAAACTGTGTCCGTAGAATATTGACTCTTACGTAAATTACTTGTATGGGTTATGCGCGAGCGACAGCCACAGAATATGTGACAGTTGAAGTGGTAAAGCAGCCGGGACCGCAGCGTGTCGATGCCTTAGTTCCCGTCTCATGGGATAAGAGATCAAACCATCTCATATCGTGCGCGTTTTCCCCCAGGGTCTTCCTCCAGCAATTACTATCTTCGGCCTCTTTTTCACAGGTGCTGGGATCAATCCGGAAGGAATCCGGAAGGATAACATGTCTCCCAGTAAGGGCATTCATTTGTGTGATAGAAGTCATAGGCGTTTTTCATGCATTTAAGTATTTCTAATATTGCTCAGCCAATTTGTTTTGTAATATTTGTATATTTAAAAAAACACAAGCAAGTCAAGGGCTTTGTAGACTTTGCTTAGATAACGCCATTATTCTGAAATGGTGAAAGTTAAAATGAGTTATTATTGGCCTTGTTTCCTTCAATTATATGACTATAATTCATGTTTTGACCTCTATATACAAAACCTTGTCGACTTTTTGTTAGTACTGGGACATAGGAGCAGCTGGAGCTCATTTGTCTCTCGGCTGAAACTTAGCCAGATGTTTCCGAGGGATGGACAATTAACTTGTCACATGTAATGTATGAGTTTTATACTTTAGCCGTAAGTCGTAATAGACATATGTAAAAGTATGTTAATTGCAAATAAATTACGAATTGCTCGCAACTTTCGACTAAACATAATATGAATTCCTTTTACAACCTAAATATTCTGTAAAACATTTTTAAAACGAATAGTATTTATCAGTTCATATTAAGTAAAAAAATATAAAAGATAAGTGTGAGTCGGGCTTGCGCTCCAGGAGTTTCTACTAGCACGTCTATCACAATATTGAATTTCTCTTGAGACAAAATCGCTTGACTAGTGTTTATTAATTAATAAGTTATATTTATTTATTTATTGTTGTAGCTACAATAGCATAGGTACATATTCTGTGTTAATTTCTTTTTATTCTATGTTTGTAGTCTTTGACGGTTCTTCTCATGGATCCCTTTGACAGACGAACGAGCGGACAGACATTAAGGATCAGCAAAATGACGGTATTATGATTCTAACCTCTCTAGTATATGATTCTAAATAATAAAGTTACTCACAATCGAATTTCAAATTGAAATGTAAATATTTCTAGAATAATCCACGAGTCCACAATTTTGAGGGACATTTATTTTATCTTTCAATAACTCTCAACAATAATAAACGCTTTCATCGTTCATTCACTCTGGCTCGATCACCGTTCAAAGGTTGTGCTATGTAACTCAATATTATAGACATTCTGGCAGATCGCAGCTTGCATGAAAGAAGCCGTTCAACCGAGAACATTTCTGCCCAGCGAAGTATAAACAACCAATACGTCTTAAGTTTAATGAATGCCTACATTAACGCACCTAACCTTGGCCATTCGAGCGAATAAATCTTACATGTTTTAGAGGCTGGCCACGGTGTGCTATTGCGGTGGCGGTCAGCTGTGGTACTAACTGTATTAGTAATGCTAATATAGCTCTTAACCCCAGATGCGAAATGTTTACCATTCCTTTTGTCACTATTACCTACTCCTAATATTTTTTATCAAATAATGTGGCCACAAGTTAGTTTTTGCATTTATCCTAATTCAAGCTAAATGTGAAAGATTATAAAAATGTTTTGATGTTTTCCATTATAGGTTTTCCATTTGTTGGACTCTTATCATAAAGAAATAAGGTCCATACATAAATGTTACCTCAATCAACTGTCAACCATACGATTTTTGACTTAAAAATGAAGTGTCCATCATTATAAAAATTCATCATAAACCATTCATCATTGCTGCCTCTACCTTTGCATTAAATTACATGCCTGTGTGTGTGTCTGTGTGTGTGCTTAGTGTTTGGATTTTATGAGACCTGAGTAAAGCACCCACATATAAATGCTATTATAATATAACAATTAGAAGTAACGAGTCTGCCTTGAAGGCAGTTTAGCAAAACAGTTCTAAAGATAAGGACCGTCTACGAGTATTAAACAACACACAATAATTTTAATTATAGCTTCGCAAATTCCGACCTAACACTAATGACATAACAAACTCTTACTTGAATTAACTAAATTGCGCGAATAGAGTGGATAAGCGATCTGAAAGGCTAAGCAGTAAACAGTTAAGAACTTGGAACCAAGAAAAAACTAATTCGAACAAATCCTGTCTAATCCAGATTAAAGGGGTTTAGCATAAATAAAAAATAAAACGAAACAACAAGTTGAATTCAATAAAGGTTGTATTAAAAATACTAAAATAAAATTGAAGTATATGATAAATAGATACGATTCTAAATAACTATAAATAAAAATATAATAACTTAATTTTAATACTAAACTAGCTTAAATTTAAATAAAGGCCTCTGAGGCATTGTACATAAGATAAAATTAAGACTTTTAAATCTTTTATATACATAAATAAATCATTTCTGTGATGATAATCATATACATAACGATTTTTTGAAAACACCCAATGAAATACAAAAACGATTTATTTAGATAGTTATTTCCAATTTATTTAAGTATGATTTTAGCCTCTGGACTGCCGGACTATCGGTTGGTAATGCACCTAAACTTGTTTTTATGACAGCATACTTAACTCTGTACCTAAGCTTTGAACGAGAAATACAATGATATCTCAAAGGAACAAAGAATGGAAGGTTAACAATACTCTTGGTTGTTTTTGATCACATTCTAACAGATAGATAAGTCACATTGTACCCGCTTTGGTTCTTGTTTGAAATTTCCGTCATTTAGATTTAGACCGATGCTCGACTCAAACCCTTTGTTCCCGTCTATTTATTTACCGGGCCCGTAATTAAATGACCCTTGTCACTGAATGGGACCCTCACTTCAGTTTACAATATAACACAAACCTGTATCAGCTGCTGCTGGCTCGTAGCTTGGCGAGGGTTGTGAATCATGTATGCTTTGGCTAAGCTACTCTCAATTCGTTCAGTTAGTATAACAAGTAACTGGAAAACTTATTCTGATTGTAAGCCAAAGATGGGAATATACATTGACCATATGTTACAACGTCGCAAATTGTTTTTTTATTTTATGACATAGGCAGCAAACAAGCAGACGGATTGCCTGGTGGTAAGCAATTACCGTCGTCCATGGTCACCCGCAACACCAGGGGAGTCACTAGCGCGTTACCGGCCTTTAAGGGTGGGTTGAATCTCTGGGGACCTTAATCACCACCAGGAATACAACACTACATACCTGAAAGGCAGCAGTGCTATTATGGCTGTGGTCTTCAGTAAGGAGGAGGTACTTTCCCAGTTGGGCTGCTACAGATTCACGCGTGCGTACCAACGCACGCTAAGACTGGTATGTATAACCTGTAATAACATCTTGCACTAGGAAGTCCTCAAAAATATATAACACGCTCTCATGGTTGAAATAAAAATATATCTGTTTTTTTACGCATTCAATATTTTATGGATATTTTATTTTATTATTGTTGGCAGCTTAACTACTTCTACCTGCTCTATATTTTAAGCAAAATGATAACTATCCAGATGCGTTAAATCCAATAACAGTACCAATTGGTTAGTATGAGTTTATGCAAAATGCATATTAGTGTTTCCATAATCAGATAAAGTGCTTATGTTTGCACAGGTGAACATCATTTGATGAAAACAATGGATTTTAAATAACCAAAAAATCTGATATTTTCAAGGTAGAGAAAAGAAATGGCAATAAAAGAGAAGTTAAGCAATACGATGTCTGTGAGGCAGTCCCATTTTATCCTCCGTAACGGCTTGCTTAGGGCGATTAGGAAAGTTTGTTTCATTCCGTTCTGCAGGTTTATTCAGCAGTAATATTCAAATGTTTTTGCTTTACAATGTCCGGTAGAATCAGTTTTAAAAGTAAAATCAGCAGAGAAAATAGGTGGTTTTTTAATTAATATTATAGTAGTTGACATTGTCATTGGCTATTAGAGAATGCATGATAATCAGTAACAGGAAAATCTTCCAATCAATAGTTTAAATCGTAGACGGGACTTAATCGAGTTAAAACTAAAACGATTGTTACCTACATGTTACGATTTTTTTGCTTATTTATTGGATATAACGAGTGCTCGTTAATCGCTTCAAATTCAGCAGATCGTATACTTATAACAGAATGTCAGATACAGGTAAGTTCGTTTTATCATTCATTATGATCCGCTTCGCTTCTCGCGATTGACTTTACACAAGAAAAATATCAAATCAATATAAGCCAAAGGATGTCCACTGCTGGATAAGGATAAAATGCGATCTACAATGACTGGTTTTACACCACCCGCATTAAGTGGATTCCCGCGATCTATTATTATTTATTATATATTATTGGCTATCTTCCCTATGAAAAAATCTACCCGCCATGTCCTGTGATTGTTAATTCTTTCATTATTAGTAAGTACCTACTTACTGTTTTGCTAACTGTACTTATCGATTCGTATTCCAATTGTGATCGAGTAATACTTATTGTTTTAAGATCTGAATCATTAAATTCGTTTGACAGCAAAAAAACAGTAAATGTAGCACCAACTGAACAAAAGTTTTTTCATTAGGCGAAATTGATTTCAAACAATTTGTTAGCTAAATTTGGTTTTATTTAAAAAGTTTTCTGATACGTTTTCCGTTGAACGTCAACGTTTCACCGCAATCCCTCCTCATGCTCTGGAAACAGCTTTTCATTATATAAAACCTTCCTCATTTTGAAATTCATTACATCTTGTTATGTTTTTGTTTCACGTGTAAGCGTAGGTAGGCGCGTACACATATGGACGTGAGCCCATCAAAAATGAATGTAACTATTTAAAAACACTGATTCACTGAGTGCTACACATTAAAATATGTGTATATTGATATTCTTAGAACACTAATAATTAATAAATGTCCGGGTAGTAGGTACCATTTTGTACCGTTCGGCGTAGAAACGTCAGGTCCATGGGGTCCCAACGCGCATAAACTTTTTGCAGGAATCGTGAAGCGTCTGGTTGACGTAACTTGCGGTAGAAGAACTGGCAGCTTCCTCGCACAACGTATCGGCATTGCGATACAACGAGGGAATGCCGCCAGCATCCGTGAGACAATACCTCAAGGTCCCTTTTTGGATTTAATGTAGTAAATCGTTAAGTACTTGTAGTTTTCATAACATTGTAGTTATTGTAAATAAAGATTTTACAATATAACTAACAAAAAAAAATGTATCTTGAATTTTGTTCTAGTTGGTATGTGTAGTTGAGCCGCTACCACTTTAGCAGACATAAAGCCGTGAAGAATAGTTAATAAGTTTCAATTTCCGCTGCGGAAATAAGAAAGAGATACCGCCATTGTCTCTGAAAGCTACCTTTGATATGGGTTTCGTCTTTAGTAAGCAGACTTATTTGTCTAAATATATAAATTTCGCCTTTAGTAGGCATAACTCGTAAGTTTTGGACCCGGGTATGTCCTTAAACTACTTCCAACAATGAGAGGTAGGGCACAGCGAAGTACCATCACGCTTGAATCTGGGGCAGCCCAACTGGGGAAGTACCTCCTCCTTACAGAAGACCACAGCCATAATAGCACTGCTACCTTTCAGGTATGTAGTGTTGTGTTCCTGATGGTGAGTAAGGTTCCCAGAGCTCCAACCCCCCTTAAAGGCCGGTAACGCGCTTGTGACTCCCCTGGTGTTGCAGGTGCCCATGGGCGACGGTAATTGCTTACCGTCAGGCAATCCGTCTGCTCGTTTGCCGCCTATGACATAAAAAAAAGTATAGTTTCTACAGCCTAATACTCCTAAACTTATACGAGT
This sequence comes from Grapholita molesta, assembly GCA_022674325.2. NCBI lineage: Eukaryota > Metazoa > Arthropoda > Insecta > Lepidoptera > Tortricidae > Grapholita > Grapholita molesta. The sequence continues at coordinate 12,818,246 of CP053130.2, read as the reverse complement.
CATGAGAAAGTAGCGTAGTACTACCCTGACGATAAACGATTACAGTCACCTAAGGACGCTTGTAACTCCATACATGTAACAAGTGCGCATTGGGAATCCATAAATAATTATGTAAGTATTTCAAGCTGCTATAAAATCTAGTAATAACTAATAAGAAACGAAAAACAAACAAAAGCTATTTAAAACTAGTTATTGTCATTTCCCTTTGTATCATTTATTACCTACGTCCATGAACCTAAGGTGGAACTTTAAATTAATGTTAATCCGTAATCCGATTAAAGTATGGCACGGCCCAATGTAATGTTTCTCTAATAGTTAATTACATTAATACTGGCCTACGTCCGCAAAATAGTTGTTAAAATATTACGGCCCAGTGTTTGTCCCTCTTACAGGTTGAATTACATTTTTTTTTCTTATTCAAACTTCATGGCTTCTTTATTTAATTATAAGAAAAATACATTTATTTAGGTGGCATAGGAAAGGCCCAGAGCGAGAAACTAGCGAGGGCTTGGATCCCTTCATGCCTTGTAGGTCTCTGTACAGCTACATATTAGGTTTGAAAATATAGCATTTCTTTGTTTTTGCCTGTACTTTGGTGAATAGATTTGTTATCTCCTTATGTGCACATAAGTTATGTTTTTGTCTCCTATTAAGATTATCATTGATGTCCGTTCAATTAAAATTTGCGTCGGCATCCCAGTATGGGCATTTGTGTGGTGAGCACAGATACTTGTTCCTGAGTCATGGTTGTTTTCTATGTATTTAAGTATTTGTATAGTTATTATATATATGGTCCAATGAGTACTCACACCACAACACAGTCAATTTGTTAATTTTATACTACGAGTATAACTAGTTAAGCGCTTGTAGTTATCATAATACGATTGTAATTTCTGTAAAAAAATATATTCTCATTTGTGTAAGGATGTCCTGTAATATTTATTTATTAATTTACTAGAATTATTCTTATTAACATTTTTTTATTTATTTACCTGATTGAGTAAACATTCAACAATTGCAAGTAGAACCAACGGATAGTTATAGCGTATAGAATTCCAATGGTTGCCACTTCCAGTGTTAAGTCATTGTCAATGGAGATGACAGAAGGGCATTCGCGTGTCGAGCACTGGTACTTTAACCTTAGTAACACCTCCGTTTAAGACGTCCATAATCATTTTTTGACTCGGTAAAACGAAAAACGTTAAGCTAGCAAATAAAAAACCTAATGCCAGTAAGCGTAGCAAATGAAAAGTAGCGTTATCAAGCTGGCTACAAAATAAATCGATTGACATGTTCATCTGGTTTGTTAGTAGTATAGGTACATACACGACTAGTCTATGTATATAGACTTAAACGTTATCCAAGCTGCTAAGCCGACTCTTTTTTTGCCATAATCAAGTAATAAAATACTGCGTACCTCATTGTGTTCAGTCACCTAGGAGATACTCGTCATAGAGATCCGTATAAGATGACGATAATAAACACTATGACGCAAGTATCTTAGCTTACGATCACGGTTTCACGGGGAACTTTCTATTAATAAAATTTATAATTTATTGGATGCACGTATCCATGTTTCGAGAGTTTTAAAGCTTCACTAAAACGTATAGTGTGCGTGACAGCGCTATCTAGCCAGGCTGCATAGCAGACTTCGATTCTGAAGGTTTAAAACGGTATATAACATTCCTATGTTCATTTAGTCGGCGAATGTTTAGTCTATCACAAAAAGAGTATCTAATGGTGTAAACTTTGTGACGATGGCAACAAAATAAATTGCTACCGAAGCCTAAGAGCGTTTGCGTCCTAATACCCTTCTCAGACAAGGTCAAGTATCTAGGGGTCGCTTTAGACCGAAAGCTTACTTGGACCCCTCACCTGAAGTATATGATTCATAAGGCAAAGATAGCCTTATGGTTACGCTGTCGAATGGCAGGGCTAAATTAAACAGCCTTCAACGAACGGCATGCTTAACAGCGACAGGGGCCTCCTCATCGACGCCGCGGGCAGCCCAGGACGAATTACTTGATCTAACACCACTCAATCTGCAGTTGCAGAAGGAGGCCAAGCCGTGCGTCTATGGAAAAATGCATAGTTGAATATCAAGTTTGACATTGCTATTAACTCGGCGAGCTAGTGACAACTGTTCCATCTGTCAAAGCGTGATAAAAGTTAATAGTTATGTTGTGTATAAGAACATCCTATATCCCTATTATTTTGCGTCATAATGATGTCATCGGCACCAAAGTTCCGCTGCCTGCTCATAAGTATAGTTTCTACATCCCAATACACTAAACTTATACGAGTCATGAGAAAGTAGCGTAGTACTACCTTGACGGTAAACGCGTACAGTCACCTAAGGACGCTTGTAACTCCAGACATGTAACAAGTGCACATTGGGAATCCATCAAGAATTATGTAAGTATTTCAAGCTTCTATAAAATCAATAATAACTAATAAGAAACCAAAAAAAAAAGCTATGGAAAACTAGTTAATGTCGTTTCCCTTTGTATCATTTATTACCTACGTCCATGAACCTAAGGTGGAACTTTAAATTAATGTTAATCCGTAATCCGATTAAAGTATGGCACGGCCCAATGTAATGTTTCTCTAATAGTTAATTACATTAATACTGGCCAACGTCCGCAAAATAGTTGTTAAAATATTACGGCCCAGTGTTTGCCCCTCTTACAGGTTGAATTACATTTTTTTTTTCTTATTCGAGCTTCGTGGCTTCTTTATTTCATTATAAGAAAAAGACATTTATTTAGGTGGCATAGGAAAGGCCCAGAGTGAGAAACTAGCGAGGGCTTGGATCCCTTCATGCTTTGTAGGTCTCTGTACAGCTACATATTAGGTTTAAAAATATAGCATTTCTTTTGTTTTTGGCTGTACTTTGGTGAATAGATTTGTTATTACCTCGTGTACACATAAGTTATGTTTTTGTCTACTATTAAGATTATCATTGATGTCCGTTCAATTAAAAACTTGGGCCGGCATCCCGGCAGCCCCGGTATGGGCATTTGTGTGGTGAGCACAGATACTTGTTCCTGAGTCATGGTTGTTTTCTATGTATTTAAGTATTTGTATAGTTATTATATATATGGTCTACTGAGTACTAACACCACAACACAGTCAATTTCTTAATTTTATACTACGAGTATAACTAGTTAAACACTTGTAGTTATCATAATACGTGTAATATTTATTTATTAATTTACTAGAATTATTTTTATTAACATTTTTTATTTATTTAACTGTTTGAGTAAACATTCAACAATTGCAAGTAAAACCAACGGATAGTTATAGCATATAGAATTCCAATGGTTGCCACTTCCAGTGTTAAGTCATTGTCAATGGAGATGACAGAAGGGCATTCGCGTGTCGAGCACTGGTACTTTTACCTTAGTAGCACCTCCGTTTAAGACGTCCATAATCATTTTTTGACTTCGGTAAAACGAAAACGTTAAGCTATCAAATAAAAAAACTTAATGCCAGTAAGCGTAGCAAATGAAAAGTAGCGTTATCAAGCTGGCTACAAAATAAATCGATTGACATGTTCATCTGGTTTGTTAGTAGTATACATACACGACTAGTCTATGTATATAGACTTAAACGTTATCCAAGCTGCTAAGCCGACTCTTTTTTTGCCATAATCAAGTAATAAAATACTGCGTACCTCATTGTGTTCAGTCACCTAGGAGATACTCGTCATAGAGATCCGTATAAAGACGATAATAAACAATATGACACAAGTATCTTAGCTTACGATCACGCTTTCACGGGGAACTTTCTATTAATAAAATTTATAATTTATTGGATGCACGTATCCATGTTTCCAGAGTTTTAAAGCTGCACTAAAACGTATAGTATGCGTGACAGCGCTATCTAGCTAGACTGCATTGTATAATTTTATTCTATATTCGATTCTGAAGGTTTAAAACGGTATATAACATTCCTATGTTCATTTAGTCGGCGAATGTTTAGTCTATCACAAAAATAGTACCTAATGGTGTAAACTTTGTGACGATGGCAACAAAATAAATTGCTACCGAAGCCTAAGAGCGTTTGCGTCCTAAAACCCTTCTCAGACAAGGTCAAGTATCTAGGGGTCGCTTTAGACGTAAAGCTTACTTGGACCCCTCACCTGAAGTATATGATTCATAAGGCAAAGATAGCCTTATGGTTACGCTGTTGAATGGCAGGCCTAAATTAAACAGCGTTCAACGAACGGCATGCTTAACAGCGACAGAGGCCTCCTCATCGACGCCGAGGGCAGCCTTAGACGAATTACTTGATCTAACACCACTCAATCTCCAGTTGCAAAAGGAGGCCAAGCTTTGCGTCTATAGAATAATGCATGCTAAGCTAAATAAGCTGAAATTGCGCTCACCAGCAATTACCAAAATTAAAGACTGGGTTATTCCCGTGCTTGGGATTTTAATCATCATCATCTCAGCCATAAGACATACACTGCTAAACATAGACCTCCCCCTTGGACCACCACATGTACCGGTTGGAAGAGACCTGCATTCAGGGTCTTCTGGTTACACTCGAGGATTAACCTGGAAAAAACTCTAAACTAGCCCAAAGCTGCAAAATCGACCTGAATGCACTGCGAATTTCCAACAAAGTTATACTTATATTTTAGATAGGTACCAGGGCAATAACGGGAAGAAGAAGCAAATAAACTCGCTAGCATGGCACGGAGACATCACTTGGCTCAGAACCATTCTGTGGGAATAAGTAAAGGACTTTAAAAGGGCTGCTACGATAGACAATTCCTGGTCGATGTGACAGTTAAGGACACACTCAAATAACAAAGAGCGTTTTCCACTCCGCAATAATCATTATGAATTTGTACTATAAAGATATTACATAACGTTTGTCATTGTTGGAGTCATTGAAACAAAATGCAATTCTGTAATTTGATTACTCCATCCATTACACTTCTTACCATCGCTTAGTAAGGTATAGGAAACTATAGACAAATTCAGACTCATGCAGTGCCAGAAGCTGGAATGCCAAGTACAACTGAGTTTTAATTGTATTCCGCGAATTAAATAAACTATTTATTTATTTTTACTCTATTCAGGTAAACATCGAAGTACTCGACACTGGCCCACTACTAAGATATGTAAACATAATTAAAAGGTGACATCAGGATAACTATTCGTCATATACGTGTCGGGCGCTATTTGGACATTTACCTTCATTAGAAAATATGGTGGCGGGAAATATTTAAATTCAGGTCAAAAATTTCAATCATAATATAATCGTAAAAGAATTTGGCTTCCGGCCAAATTCAGTGTTGTACTCATATCTTATGCACAAGCTTTGGTACTCATATATTTATAAAATCCTGACTTGGCAAGCTAAACAAAGGACTTTACATTTAAATTAGAGTATTTAGGCATATTTAACAAGCAGTTTTTATCATAGGTAAATCACCAGAATTGATGGAAGCCATCTATTTAAACTATCTATCATAGGTAACTTGTTTAGGCTGAATAGTAACAAGAAAATTACCACATACGAGTATAATCCACATAAACCAAAAGACAAAAATATAAGAACATCAAAATAAAACTTAAATATCAGGACATACATTATTGACTAATTAGAAAAAAATACGACAGGGAACTTACGAGTAGACTCAAAAGAAACATATATAGGGTGATGGCACCAATGATGAACACTTAGTCCTTAATTAAAATTCAAAGTGTTTTGAATTGGTTGTTTGCCAGTAAATCCTCTTGCTCGCTCATTGTCCATTACTGGCGTCATACTACTCGTATTAGTTACGTTTCAACTCGCTTGACTTTTATGCGGTGATAACTTTTTTTGCACGAAAGCCAAGTTTTATACCAGAATTGTAAGAGCTTAAAATAACTAACATGCTACGGAAAAAGGGTATCTAACAAGTAATGTAATATTTTTTAGCTCTTGTCATGAAAAACTTGCCATTAAAAGCACATTTTAATTTCCCGAATGAACAGATCTATAAAGGATCGGCAACGCGCATGTAAACCTTGGTAGGAAGCCAAGTACCATTAGGCGGGCAGTATGCTAGTTTGCCAGCGGCGTATTATAAAAAAAAAAACAAATGCCACAGAAATATTATTAGACATTCACCAAGAACAAAAAACGTATAAATACGTATAAACGTATAACTCCCTTCGTGCATTTCCTAATTGATTATCCTGGCTCTTTACCGAAATTTCCACAAGGAGCCAATATCCGAGCCGATACAATAGAATGAGTAATGCACCATGTGTGTAATAAATTGATGATTGATGATGGGAGTTCCGAGTGTTTTCAAGTATCTGACTCGATCACTGAAAGAAAAACAATATAACTGCCATGTGTGCATGTATTTGTGCATTAAAATGTATTTGAAAATCAAATTATAAATGATCCAAATATTCAAAAAGTTTTCCAACAAATTTTACATATAATCGCTTTTGAAATATCGAATTCTTAAAGGATAATTGTTATGATCGGATTAAAATATGTATTGCTTGTTTTGAATTCGTCCTTTGAATTCATAAATTCTTTGAACATATTTTTTTTAATAACCTTGTGGTTTTTAATCGCTTTACTATGCAGATTACGTTTGTTTACACGTCAAGTGACTACCAAAACTCACTAACTACTAAACAATAATTAAACAAAAATCAAGCTTATTTAGGTATGAATATGATTCACTATATTAACTCGTGGTAGTAATTACTGAGTTTTGGTTGTCATCTAACGAATATAGTTTAGTATATTTACCAAAACACGGAGTTAATATTACAATTCATGTCAAAATCTAGTTTAATATCTGACTGCAAAATATCAACTTCATGTCCCACAGGGATAAAGAGTTCAATAGTGAAAGGATTTGCATTCGGCGGTGGAATTGAAACGAGTAACTTATAAAAGTATATTTTGCGTCAATGCCCTAAATCTTCTAAATCATACATACACAGATATTTCACAATAATAAACACTTAGAATATTAAGCATTCAATTATTAAACTTCGTAGCATGGTAACCTGTTTTTGTTTAAGACTTGTGTTTTTATTGATATTTAACCATGCATAATTGTCTAAAATAAATTATCAAGCATAAATAATAAAAATATTATATCTCTTTGTTAGAATTTTAATTTAATTAGATTTTTTTTTTTTCAAAAATTATTAATTTTATTTTTGTAAACAGAATAACAAAAACGAAACAATAACGTTACATAAAAACAGTAACAAATAAAAATAATCAACTTTATAAAACTTAAAATGACCTTAACATTAAGTCGAATTACACATTATAACAGCCCCCCATTAGAATTGGATCTAGTTAATCCCCAAGATTGAAAGATCAAGCGACAATAGTTTTTGTAAATATTTGAGTCTCCTTAAAATCGCCGACAAACCTTTGAACGGTATTAAAAAACGCCTAAACAAATTCTAAGAAGAGATAAAAATGACGTACAACGACACAACACGAAGCATTGACCTAGCTATAGTTAGTTAAAAATTATAGCTACATTTTCGATACGATTTCGAAAGATTCCACTCCTCAATGAAAAGTTTTAAGACATTAATTAAAATAATCACGAAGTAATAAAAGCATATAAATAATATTAAGCACATCCTCAATGACAACTCTAAAAGGACCTTTTTGGTAATAAATTCAGTCCTCACATAAACCGTATGAAACGAAGTCGTTTTATTTCATTGTCGCGCATGGGAGGAGTTTCATTAGGACCCCACACTGCCGCTCTAAGCAGCAACCGTGTTTGTATTTTAAATGGCATTCAATTCTATGCTCTCTTCATAAACGATAAGGTATATAATGGAATGTGTTTTTCAATAAAGATACGAGTATACGTAGTGTATAGTATTGCGGGCCATGACCGAAACAATAAGCTTTGTGTCAGCGTCCCAGCGAGCCCGCGCGGCCAACGAGGCGTTCAGATATCTACTAACCAAAGGCGATACGCCAAAAATTAACATTATTCAATCTCTTTGTAGATATTTCCAGCATTAGTTAAACGCATGATTTAAAAAGATTTTGGAATACATAATGAAATTTATACCAACTGGAGCTAGGACGTTCCATGTTAAAGCACATTATATTAAGATGCTAAAAATAAACCATGCATAATAAAAAAGTAGTAAAGATTATATTTAAGCCACACGTATCCCTGTTTGCAAAATCAATGAACATATATTATAATAACTACAATTTTTGTTGCAAACTGTACAGTTTTTGAAATATTTCTAAATATCAATCCTTCTTAATTGACTAGTCAAGGAAAGTTTCGCAAAACCATTTTCACGCAGAATTGTGGGATCGAGATCTCACAGATAATTTGGAAAATCCACCCTATCCAGACTAATATACTAATATTATACTTTAGACTAATATTATAAATACGAAACTCTGTCTGTCTGTCTGTCTGTCTGTCACCTCTTACGCTTAAACTAAGTAAGTAAACATGGAACTCTGCGAATTTTATTTTTTAAGTATTTTGGAACTTTAATAAAAAAAAAAACAGCTGAACCAATTGGGATGAAATTTGGTATAAAGCGAGTTTATGCTACGAGAAAGGACATGGGATAATATTTTAGGCATTTATCCCACAACCTGTACTGTAAAGACAGGCATGGCTGACCGACGAAGTCGGGAGGAAAAGCTAGTATCTAATATTTATGACTAACATTTTCATTACACAACAGCACATAACTTAGGAGTAACATTTTCGCGCCACTGTTCGGCCGTAGCCAATCCCGCTTTGTACTTACTGGCAAGCGACTAGGCAGATAAGTAAAATAAAAAATAAATAATACAACGAGGAAATGCCGCCAGCATCCTTGGTACAAGACCTCAAGGACCTTTTTAGATTTAATGCAATAACTAAGTACTCGTAGTTTAATAAATAATAAGATCAATCTAACACAAATCAACTTAATCCTACATTACGCTTAATAAGGTTTGTGTGACAATATATATATATAATATATATAATATAAATGCATATAAATACTTAAGTGGCTATTAAAGCGGTTCCCAACGTGCGCGCCGTGGCGCCTTGGTACACCGTAAGTGAATTCTCTCATTATGCGAAACCACAAACAACAAATACCTATTGGGTACCTACGACTATGAAGCAATAATACCTATTTTGAGCGGTCGCATCGGTAAAGAACCTTAACGACTTACGCCACGTCGCCGTCGCTATCTCTTTCGACTAATTCTATTCCAAATGGCTAGCTAGAGAAAGGCGTCGTGGCAAAATACTTAGACACTATGGCAAATGTACCAGGCAATGCACACGTACAGTGCAGCGTTGTAAAAGATTTTGAACCCCTGGCCCAGCTAAACCCCGACAGCACAGACCTAGGAATAGAATTCGTAATAAACAGAGGATAAATATTTATTTGACATTTATCAAGACCGGGATTTGATTCCGTCATCGTATTTATTTGATTTGAATCCGTCATGCCTCGTGGGTTACTATGGACTAGGCTAGCATATACACACAGACCCCCCATAGCGAGCTCCAAGCACTGAATGTGTTCGGAACTTATCTTCTAGTGACCAGGCTTGTGTGGGTCAGGAGCTGTGAACATTTAAGAATGGATTCCGAACTCGGACCGAAACGAACTAAATCCTTTCTTTAGGTTTAAATCGGTCTTCGGTTTTATAGTTCAGTAGATTTTAGTAGAAGCAGGATGGAATGAATACTCGATCGTGTGTGTGCGACGAGCAACGGTTTATCACCGCACGGACGTCAAAGTAGCGAAACCACCTATATAACTAAAGGAGCAAAGAAACTAAAACATATAATAATATATTGACTTTGCTACATCCGTAGCGCTAGCGCTACATCATCGTAGCTGGGGCCGTAGCCAAAATGACAATCGTTTATAATATGTTAAAAGTTGCTAATCAACTAAAATAGGACCCGGGTATGTCCTTAAACTACGTCCAATAATGAGAGGTAGGGCACAGCGAAGTATCATTATGCTTGAGTCTGGAGAAGCCCAATTGGAGAAGTACCTCCTCCTCACAGAAGACCACAGCCATAATAGCACTGCTACCTTTCAGGTATGTATAAGTGTTGTGTTCCTGATAGTGAGTAAGGTTCCCAGAGCTCCAACCCCCCTTACAGGCCGGCAACGCGCTTGCGACTCCCATGGTGTTGTGGGTGCCCATGGGCGACGGTAATAGCTTACCATCAGGCAATCCGCCTGCTCGTTTGCCACCTTTGTCATAAAAAAAATAGTCAAAATACTGAATTGTATGAAATGACGTGATTTTTTATTTGATCTGTCATTTCGATACATTTTTTTATATTTAGTTTAGATGATATATTTTTTTTTATAAATAAGCCATGGATTGGCTACGACCACTGCAGGACATTAACTCTTTATCTCTAAGGTACAGTCGCTCTTATTCTCTTAACAATAAATAACAGACAATCACATTTCAATCTCATCTGTCGGGACTTACTTATTTAATAGCGCATTGTGGCTTCATCTGTAAATATTATCAGGTATTATAATCTTTTTCAACCAACTCTAGACCAATATAATATTGCCTTCAGTTGCCGCGATAATTATTCATGAAATAAACCAATAAACATTTTACTAATTCAATATTGTAATTAAAATTCAGTGTACTGTAAAACAGGCAGAGAGGGTTATTTGTTAGACCGTCACTTTTGGATTATGAAAATTATAATAGCTTGATTTATAACAAGAATATTAAAACGTTTACGTAACAGGTTCCTTTAAAAACCTACTCACCCGTCTGTAATCTGTACTCTCCCCATTCATGACCCAACTGCCATCGCCATCCTTTATCTTCCCGTTTTACGGTACGCGATATAATCCGTTTATGGTTGCTTTATTTCCAGACCAGTATATTTACATGCATGATTGTGAACATTTGTAAACAAAATGAAAAAAGTAAGGTTTGTAACCATCGATGTGTAATAAACGTAGATTCACAAGCAGCCCCAAAAAAATGGCTCTAAAAACAGCCGCTCGAACAACTTGGACGGCACATTTAGTTAGTCTTCTTTGAACCGCTGTCAGTGCAAGTGTCAACAATGACTGAAAAGTTATTAGTTTATCAATAGTGAAGTTTGATACTTAATAATTAGAACACTGAGCTCTTTTTTGTTTGTTTATATTATGTAAAAGAAGATTATAAATTAGCGTTATTAGCATAAACTGGAACGTGATAAAAATGTCATTTAGTGCCATCTTGATTTTTGTACATAATTTGTTCGCGTGTAGGAGTCTATTTCTGGATTGACGGTTGAACCTCAAAATGGCGAAGTCGGCTTGAAAATATATTTTTTGTTTTTTGTTCAAACGTAGTTTAGTGTGTAATATTGATAGCGTATTATGCAGTGATCTAACGCAGAATTGTGCAGTTAATGAAGAATTGATTTCAAAACGTGTTTCACCACTATTTTGGTCATCACCCGGCAATCCGGGGGTCACGGCCGCCTCTTAGCTTTCTGTAAATTCCAGCTACCACTTTACAAAACGCAAGGCCTACTACCGAACAACGTCATGCTCTAAGGGCAAACTTATATGTTATTATACTTATATGTTATTTTACTTGACATTGGCGAAATCATCGATTGATTTATTGATGGAAGCCATATTTTTTTAAAAGAAGAAGAAGAGTCTATTTCTTTGTGTCAGTGTTTGTAATCTAGATTATTAAGAAACAACCTAGGTACATTTCATTGACAGTTGTAATTCAAAGTGGGCTTGTAAAAGTGGGCTCTCACTTCAATAAATTTTATTTGCAATCCGTGGGATACAAAGTTAATAAACGGCCCGTGATAAACTAAGTGCCCTTTTTCCGCGCTTACAGAGTTCCTTCTCCGAGTAAAAATTGAAAGTATCCTTTGAAAAAATTTTAATATTAAGGTCCAATACAGTAGACACTTAACTAAAAAATTAATCTCACAATATTTGATTGCACGTTTTGAGATGTTGTGTTGTTTTGTTCAATCAAATAATTTTATTTGTTCCTAGTTGCATAGATGACAGCACCATCTCTTTCGTTTTACCAAAATCCCAAAGTCATCACACAGAGTAGGCTCCTTTACACATCAACGTCTGTCAAATTAATCATAAGGTTCCATTAATAATCGTCTCTCTATCCTACATTTTGATGTTTGCGTTTGCGAGAAAGAGATATTCAACTTTTCTGAAATTTGTTAAGTTTAATAATCAAGAGGTTGAATTAATGCATTGCGTTAGATTAAATTATGTAAAGAGAGAACCCGTTTTCGACAAGGAGCGGGCTTGGCAACCTTCATTGGGTTGCTCTGAGATGAGTTGAGAGATGAGTAATACAAATCTATTTTGCGTCTCTTATTGAATTTAACCGCTGTAGCAAATTACAGGGCGCGGCGGCCGATTGTATTTGAAGTGAAAACCGCAATACCATTGCTAACTTTAACAAACTCGGATTTAATTAAACATAATAATTGCGAAATGAATTCTATTCAGTTCGTAGTAAAGATGATATTGCAACAATTTTGAATAACGACGGACGAGATAGAGAAGGATGACCACATTTCTAGCTGTCGCCTTGATGATTTCGTGGCATAGCACTGATGCAGCGGATGTTGGTAATGATGAGTCACTAACCAAAGTAATTAAACTAGATTTATCTTAAATTAATCTAATTAAGATGCTTGGTTTAGCAATTACATGTATTGCTTACTTACTTTAGTGATTTTTCATATATCATAGGTATATTATGTGAACATTAAAAAAAGAGTTTTTCAGATGTCGTCAAAAGCATTTTTAGAGCGACTAAAATTATGACTCATCATAACTTGTCCTACTCTTGAAGAGTCAAGTTCATAAATATGTATACGTATATTATCTTTACCTTATTCAAATAAGATATTAAATTGTATATGTGTATATATATTTATGAGCCAAACAGTATGTACCTGTCGACTTGACATTCTACCTAATCGTATATACAAATATGTATACGGAATGCTCTTTGAAATAATTGCTGAATAATTGTTATACTTAGGCTTATTTTTCAGTATTTTCATGTGGTCCGAAAAGAGTTTTATTTCCAGTTATTGAATGTTAGCAGGAATATTGTTTAGAAGTCAAGTCAGATATTATGTGACGTGAAAACAATAGACTAAGACTAACCTAACCTACCCTAGACAATTGAAAATATTAATTCCCAGAATATAAGCTTAAATATTCAATTATCAGCGTATTAATGTTTTGCAAAAGCATTACACGGAATTTTAATAAAACGACCGTTGTTTCATTACTAATTTCTAATTTATACGATACTAGATGGCACATTTAATAGATCGGTGCAGGGGTGTTTCTAGAAGCGTTTTCAATTAGTCCATCTGTTAGTTTAACTCGCCGTGCAAGTAAGGAACTTTCTCAGTTGCCCGTCTTTCGACAAACACCTACAGAAGAAGCGTTTATAGAACGAAAACGGCAGCGGAGTGCACAGTCCAGAATCAAATATAACTACACGATCTACACCAAAGATTCAACTAGGTACCGATCATCATAAATGTTTTGAGTTGCTTATTGGTTTTTTAAGTAAGTACACCGTATAAATATACTGAAGAAAAAGTGACCGGGCACGCCGGCGTCCGAGCCAAGATTTGAGCGTGCACCTTCAGCACTCTGACCAACTAGGCCATCAGTCCCCCGTGGAATCCGTCGACTCAAGTACTTATATATGATCACTTAACGTGGACCGCCTGTGAACCTGGTCTATTTTCGTTAAGTATACGTCATTGACTGATTACTCACCTCTTTCAATCTACATTGAAAATTATTCTTAAATTCAGGCTTAGTCGTTAGTTAGTTTATATCATGTTCAGTCCAGAAATCTAACATAAATCATGATTTGTAAAACAGTTTCATGCTAATTATCATTGAAATTTGAAATGAATCTTAATAAGTAAGTTGCTTCATAGCTATATTTCCCTCTCTTTATTACGACTTCGAAGAAAAGAGCGTTCTTCAACGTTAAAGCCGACGCCGCGTTCAAATTTTCTCGAATAAATTACAACAAATTTTAAACGAGCGAGGAGCCGGTTAACCACTTTTTTAAGTTGAAAGAAAAACAAAGCGGACGAGTCAATTTTCGTTATTTCACCTTTAATTTTCCCCCGAGCGACGATTTATCGAAAACATAGGTTGTAATATTTTATCGCAGAGTCTGTTGGCGCACCTGTCAAAGCAACTCTGGGTAAATGTTTCCGTATAATATAATGAATGCAAATATTGTTATTCTAAGCACAATCTGCTTTCGCAGCGGTTGTTTGCCAATATCGAGGGCTGAGACGTGTATGAGACTAGACAAAGTGCGGTTGGAATTCAAATATGTAACAAATCATTGATGTTCGCGTATTGGAATTCTATAGGACAATCCCGAAGACTAGAATAGAATAGAATTTATTTGCCAAAAAAAAGAATAAGAAGAAGATTATACAATTTTCGATTTTTTGTACGACTTTGTAACAGTTACAGTCGCAAACTGCGGGACCTTGGGCCGAGAGGGCCAAGGAATTTGTGAGAGACTTCGGCTGAAGGACAGGGGTGGCGATCCCTCGTGCGGATCATATCTGGTGTCAGATCTCGCTGACCTTCGACGTGGTAACGCTGCCAGCGTTATGGGGACTTTTGGGCCAGGTATGATTCGAGACCCTGTAGCTAATTCCTGTTAGTTAATAGATTTGACGCAGCCTGTTGCGGATATTAATAAATAGATGTATGGGTTGTATGATTTTATTTAGAATTTTAATCATTAAAAGAAAATTAAATATACTACAATTAATATCATTAAATACTGTTTTGATTAAGTTAAGAATATAAAAGTAAAAAATTGAGTACTTCATTCAAAATACTGTACTCTATAGTGTTTATATTATTACGAGAAAAGTCGAGTTCTTATCTAGTTCTTATATATACTAAAATCCGAATACGCTTCCCGATATAGTGCGCCGTAAACCGCTTACGATGCCTGATATGGTTCGATTTCTGAATGCTGAGGTAATCGTGCCAGTAATACTATGATATTATCTAATTACCTTACTTACTGCTTACGGAACTTACCTCATACATTACGCACAGGATATATCATTTATCATTTTGCATTTTGCCACATTGAAGCCTGGGGTTATCTTGGCAACGAAACACGCTAGTTTTACGAAAGCGACTGCCATCTGACCCTCCAACCTCATGGGGTAAAAACTCATTAGTACGAGCCGGACCTTCTTATTAGGCACAGTTTGTATTAACTTATAAGAAATACTTAATAAATATAAAAAAAATATGTGCCATGTGATCCCGGCTTACTACTCGTAGAATAGTACCACCCCATCTCCTCCCGTGGGTGTCGTAAGACGAGACAAAGGGAAAATCCTACGGACGGGTAGCAGCGTCCGTCGAAACCCAATCTACAGCTGCTGCGGTCGCCAACCCGCCTGCCAAGCGTGGCGACTATGGCAACTACCCCCCAAGATGATACAAGTCATATTTGACGGAGGCTCATGTCCAGCAGTGGACTGCATACGGCTGAAATGTATAAAAATTATAAAGCCAAAAAATGGCAAAATGACTCACAAAATTTATGTTTACTTACTTTTATGGATAAGGAGTGCCTTATCCATAAAAGTAAGCAAGCAACTGTTAAATTTGGTCTAACAAATACTAAGGATACAAAGAATAAGGAAATGATGAATTGTGTGATAAGCCTATACTTATAATATATCAGACCTCACACGAACATCAGATCGAGCATCTACAAATTATGATCCCGGCAATTAATCTGTTTATCCAGTTCCAGTGTCTTCGTCGTTCATTACTGTAATAAGTGTGCGAGGAAAGGTAAATGTATCCATCATTCAGACCTTGTACTATTCCGATTGGCTGCCAGATCACAAAAGTCGAGTTCTCATCTAACCAGTATACTGACCATTATATTCTTCTCCAGTGCAACTAATGTTAGTTTAACTTTCTTTAAGTACGCGGCGTGGACAGACCCTCCACAACCCGGAGCTAACTGACAACCTGGTAAAAATCGTGGAAATCCAGTGGATGCTGGTGGCGCGTGGCCTAAATAATTCCACCAGTTGTACGTCCTTCAGCTTATATGATGATGATCTTTCTTGGTAGTTAAATTATATTTGGATTCTAATAGCTACGTGTACCTAACCCACCATTACCAAAAAAACTTAGGTATTTGTATAATACGATTGAGGGCCTATTTCATAACAATTTGCAAATAATAATTAGCGGAACCCTTTTTAATAAATTTGAAAGGGACTTCGGCTAATATTATAGGCAAGCCTCGGATTTTCTATCGCACGGTAAGATGAAAGAAAACTATGGAGTCAATATAAACACTAAAAGTAACTCATTCTGAATCAGGATCTTAGTTCCGAAACACCTTTATACCTATATCAGCCTAATTGATAGAAAAGTCAAAAGAAAGTGAATCTTCTGAATGTAGTTGAAATTATTTGTTGTAGTAGGCACGATGTGGGAAGGTTTATACCCTTAGCTTAGTGAAGGATTACATTTATCATGTAAGTTTAACAATTTAGTTACGTACTTACTTATTCCTGTATCTACATGCCTTATAGATATTGCAGACTAGGACCTTTCTGTATGTAATTTTTATGTGGCAGTTGTTCTTTTTAATTTATAACATTACTTGTTCAATTTACTTTCGGTATTAATTTAAATTAATAGTATGAGTATGAATACGAGTTACATTTTAGTCTTAATATCGACTCCATAGTTTCCTTCCAACTTACCGTGCGATATAAAATCCGAGGCTTAAAATTATAAGTTAAAATAATGCGGCGCCAGTAATAGATAAGGAACCAATCATGAACATTAGTGCTTATTTCAAAGCAGTCAAGTGTTATGTATTTGTTGGTACATATTCAATTTATAACATTATGGTTTTTGAATTAAGAACTAAGTGTCCATCATCGTTGCCATCGCCCTACGTGATAACTGATAACACACTTGCGTCTGTAAAGGAACGCTCAACGATTCGAAACATACTAATAGTAACTAAAAAACGTGTAATTACCATATTAATATTGGTTTTCTGTTTACAGAAAAAAGAAAAGAATTCGAAAAGAAAGAAGATTGAGATTTATCTCAATCTTCTTAATTTAAGACTAAGCATATCGTGCAAGATGAACGGTTACCACTGTGTTAGTTCTTTATTTTTCTTCTGAGAATAAAACATAATCAAATGTGGGTATTGCAAATATCCTCACGGACATAAAAGGAAAAGAACTATTGAAAATCAACCAAATCCTTACCTTCGACTTAGTTTTACGTCGCAAATAAATAATTAGTTGTTAAAATCTCTGAAAGTCTGAAAATCTCAAAATAAACAAAGACAATGAAAACTTGTAAATAATTCAAACATAAAACTTTTTTGAAATATATTTTATTTTTGACTCAGTCAAAAGCCCGTGAAAGTAACCTAATTTAACCTCGCTTTATAGGAAAATGGAATATGCCCAAAAATATCCACCAGTGGCATCAGAATTATAAAGTGGGCGGTTCGAAAAAATTGGTGCTTTGTGAACCAATTAAATAATTATTGAATCGCGGGCGAGATCAGTTCTTCGGTGAATATGACACATTTGTGTCCTTCATACTCGAATCGTGTAGCCTCCCACAGATTACGACATTATGGCCCCTTACACACTGCGACTTTTAGCAGCGAAAACGCGCGATTGCGTCGCGACTCCAGCAATTTTGCATCGATGCTGTCGCGCGTTAGCATCGATACAGACGCGCGTTAGCATCGATGCAGAATTGCAGACGCGGGGTAGTGGGCAGATTGCCAAATCTACGGATAAAGCAGTTCTAAAAGCAGCTATCTGATTTTAGAGCTAGCTACTGACATATGATACATAATGGCCACTTCTTAATCTTTCACTTGTAAATAGGTGGACCAAATACTTCCTCTGTTTGCGTTTACGTTTCTTTTTTAAGAGTAAAAATACAGAGAGCGTGATTAACAGTTTCAATCGAACTCATAGCGATGTGGCAGTCAATGAATGACTGATCAAAATACGTTTCGCGTCGTGGCTCACGTTAGCATCGATACAGCCGCGATGGTAACGCGATACAGTAGCGATGCTGCATCGCGATTGCATCGATGCTGCATCGCGATTGCATCGATGCTGCATCGCGACAGTATCGCGACTGCATCGCTGCTAAAAGTCGCAGTGTGTAAAGGGCCTTTAAATTTCAATTATTTTCGATTAGAAAAGAAATGCTCTTGTTGTTTAATTTAATATATAATTATAAACAAGACAAATTTAATCCTCTTTTCAACTGGTTTTGCTTCTTTAATCTTTGCTTTAATCCAATCAAACACTTTAGTCTTTTCAAGGCATATTCAGCATGAGCAAACTCACTGCGTGAATAGCGATATTTACTTTAAATAGGATGCGAATATAAAGGCTTGGGCAGATAGGCGCGTTTTGAAAGCGTAGCGCAACGGGGCGTGACAGCGGTGTGGCTAATGTAACGAAATAAGGCACACATTCGGACGGCAGCGTCGCGCCCCGCTGCGCCACGCCACAAAACGCGCCCTATGTGACCAAGCCTTAAGCCTGTTAATTACACAACCAGTCCAGCTCCGGTTAAAATCTTACATTATATATAGCGTTACTAAGACGTGCTATCTGAAGCAATAACTGTCGCGGCTGGTTTTCTAGATCTGGACGCCCCTTAACAGCTATGTGACAGAGGAAGCGCTATAATCCTCCTTCATCTGAAAGGTCAACTCGGTTGCTCTTGGCACTCTCAGTTTTTAACTTATTTTAAAATAAGTTTCCTAATCCATATTATGGTCAAAATGTCTTAAGCGAAGCAGAATTTATAGTTTATACATTCAGAACTAATCCAAGTAGGTGTCACACGTGACATTTAAGTCTATGAATATATTATTTCAAATAAGTACCTGTACGATACATCACATTTTATAGTAAAGCCGTAAAAAATACCCCCACTTCTCCATGTGGAGGATACCTCCCATTAACATTTTTTTTTAATAGTGTCACGGTCTTTTACCACTTTGTCAACGTGATTAATTTACTCATTCATAGCAAATTACGGTCTAGGGCTAACGGTCTCTGAGCTTAGCCGGGGACAGACAGACACGCAAACAACACATAGCGAAACTAGGTATATACATAGGTTCCTAGTTGACTACGGATCTTGATGTATTTTACCAAGCTTAACAAACTTGTAAAACTTTGAAATTCACCGATATTTAGTTTTGTTTTACTTGTATTGTAAGGGAAATCATAGGTGCGTGACGTTAGACAATCTTTACTTGAATGTAAAGCCCAAAGGGTTTTATATGGAATTTATGGCAGAACGAGTGACATACCTCTATGACAAAATTGGCTTATTTACTTCAAATTGTTTTTGTAATAGTTTTTGAAGTATTTACTTAATTTTATGATTGACTTCATTTTCAAATAATATACAAAGATTACAATTTCACAATAAGTACTTAAATACCTACTACATACATTAAATCTAAAAATACCCTCTAAAAATTACCTTAGGAATTGTACTAAGGATGCTGGCGGCATTACCTCCCTGTATCGCAATGTTTATCGAATAACGCGACATTTTTGGTTAACCTACTTTATTCCTAACCAGAATCGTGAGAAAATTATTTCAACTAGGACACAAACAAATTCCCAATTTAAACAATTATCGATTTATATTATTCCCATTACGATACAAATACATTGACCCGAATAAAAGTATGAAAATGTGAATATGGGTATGGTTTTGACAAAAATAATGCTCCCTGTTGTAAGTAAAATTGACCAAAAAACATAAGGTTGACTAGCTGCTTAACCGGTGCTCGATTGGCACAATTATCGGCCGACGTGGAGGCGAAACCGAAAACTGGTTTAGGCTTAGTTCAAATGCAAACATTTAGTTTTCTGTACTTTATAATATTCATGTCCTTTATCCAAAGAAGGACAACATATCACTGTATACTTTTCGCTTTAGTTTCCTGCAATTCATAAAGTACCGACAAATCGGTATTGTTCGCCAGTACCGCCTAATAGCTAAATGACTACGGACAGTGTATACCCGACGAATCGGTGATTAGAGGGCACAAACTCTTTAAAAAGGTCTTAAAGTCCAGGAAGCACTTGGAATGTTATTTTTTTAAATAAAAACGTTCTTTATTATATCCCAACCCATAGTGCAAGTTCAGGAACTCTGAGAACTTCCTGCCACTTTCAACTCCAGCAGTAGAAGTAAAGTGTATGTTTAGAGGTCGGGCAACTTTCCATCTGGCATTAACACTATAATGCTACCAACGAATTCTCCCTATTTTCTACTAGCGGCCAACTACATGTTCTGAAAATTATATTTTATTAGGTTAAATTAAGCTAATTGGTAAAATATAGAGAGGGTTCACAATTAATTAAGCGTCAGTGTAAAATGCAAATTCTGGCAGCAACAAGCTGCCGGAGCCGTCTTTGTACACGACTGATACAGAGTACATTTACAGATCTACAGTTTCATGCAAATAGTAAACTTATCTTTCAACTTTAAACTTACAAGAGCATATCTTCCCAAGAATAGCGGCATCTCTTTCTTTATTCTTACTGCCCGCCCGACTAATGCAGGTTTAAAGTCCGGGATCATATGTGTTTTTATTTTAGTGCATATTTAATACTAGCTTTTGCCCGCAGCTTCGCACGCGCAGTAGAACCCCCTTTTTGAGCCCTTAGGGGATGAATTTCAAAAAAAACTGAAATTACTTTTCTTGTAGTCGAATAAGGAGTGTTTACAAAAAAAATCAAGTCTCTCGTTTTAAATTTTACACTATTCCCGTACAAACTTTCAACCCCCTTTTTACCCCCTTAATGAAATTTCCAAAAACCCTTTCTTAGTGGGTACTTACGGTATATAAACTGCCTTTTGTGAAAATATCAGCTATCTAGGTTAAGCTGTTTGGGCTGGGCGTTGATCAGTCAGTCAGTTAGGAATTTCACGTTTATATATATAGACTTTAAATAGAAGCTTCAACATATCTGCTCTGCTTTTTCTTTCTTCTTCTTATGATAATTTAAAACACCCTGTCACTTTATTTATGTAATTCAACCAACCCGGAAGGAGTCTGGAGTAAATATAAGACCTTCAGGATAAAACTAACCTACTTACAAGTATGCTCGTTAATAAATTTTATCTCATGGCTCTTGGGGTTGTGGATAGTGGGGTGGAGTGGGTAGTGGTGGGTTAGGAATGTTTTGAGTTTTTTGTTTGTAAGTTCTGTTCTCTGTGACACTGATGAAATTATACAAGATGGATTTCTCAACACAAATAATGTGTTACGTAACGTGCGTGTCTATACGGTAACACCTGTGTACCTTATGCATGATAGGTACATTGCATTTACATAATGGATGGTACTATTTTACAAACTTACGAGATGCACTTTTGAGGCATTATACTAACACGCTGCGAATGCAGCAAATAAACGGACCTAAGACGCTGATTTTTATAATATACCTTTTATAAGGAAAAGCTTACAAACTTAAAACATTTAATAAGGTATTTTATGGTGTCCTACCATCAGGAATGACTAGGAGATTGCAGGATATTTACCATATACGAGTACAACATGTTATTAAGATTAGTCGTTGTAGTGAGCTTAAAAAACTCTATTCAAGTTTACAGATTATCCAAAGTAGTTCTACTATTATCCACTGTATTTTGGTACAAATCATTGACTAAACATTAACATTAAACTGAACTAAGTATTTAATGTATATCAAATATAAATACGGTGCGAGTTTTTAAAAATATATAATGTAAAAATTTATTTATACAAACAGTACACAAAGAGTATTGGATATTTAGGTAATGATAACAATTGTAAGTATGCAATCCGACAATATCCCATTTCTTATGATAATTCAACGTTAAATGCATATACAAGCTTAGAAAATGATTGAAAGTGTTTTATCTTACTGAATATGCGCTACGACATGTCTTTCCAGTGTCCACCCATTGTAATTTAGTAGAGCACTCATCCTCTCAACTGGTTGGAACCGTTTTCAGTTGCCAGTTACAATCAAACAATACACGAACGACCACTTTGTAACCAAGTAACAAGGGTTTTGTGACGTAACTGGCACAAAAAAAAACTAAATACAACAGGGTTTCTTCAAAATTGGTTTATTACGCAAAAATCAGTTTATATGTATAATTTTTTTTTTTTTAGCAATGTCAACATACACCAAAGAGAATATAACACTAGGTATACTTTTGTTGTAGGTAACAAGAGATTCAAAAGGATAATTCAGTATAGTAATTAAAAGTAAAAAAAATAAAAATAAAAACAATTAAAAGTAACTAAAAAATAACAATTAATATTTTTGTACTTTTGATATTTTTTAGTATCTATGTATAATAGGCAATCCCATGTTAAAATAAGTAGAGCTACAGGAGTTCAAATTATTTTAACATAGAATTGCCTATATTCTCACACCACATGAGCTCGGCGTTTTCTCTGTTAAATTACTATTTAAATGTTGTCCTAGCAAGTTTTTGATTATTTCCATGGAATTGATAGCAGCGGCGGAGCGTTCATACAAACCGATTCCCACCGGTTTAACTATCTTTCTCCCAATTAAACAGTTTTTCATGGACTCATGAAGAAAACGCACAGTCATATTGGCTCATTCTTATTAAAAAAGAAAATGACTCACTGCCACTGAGATAGATGCTTCAATTTTCAATCCAGATATCGACAATATTTTTTAATCCAACGTCTTCGTTAAACTTTATTTAATTATACCTACTTTTCCACTTTGATCCTTGAAATCATAATCGAATTCCTGTCAGACTTTAAAATACTTACTCGATATTTCACTTCCACAGGCAAGTCGGCAACTTCATTAAAATTCGAATATAGACTAAAATATTTTATCTGTGTTTATTAAGGATCCTGATTGTGCGATATTTTCGCAAATAATACTTTTCCAGCATTATCTTCTTATACACACTTATTGTGTGACTTTTATATTGCCTTATTGGTGAATGCATACAACTGTATACAACTTAATTATCAATGCCTAGTCGACACAATGATTGTGAATTAAGATTCTTATATAACTTCGACGTCGGAAGTGACCCTGCCTGTGAACCAGTAAGTCCTGGGTTCGAATCATGACAAGGGAAATATATTTCACGATCAATAATCACTAGAGACGAGGCTACGATGGCGGCTCACATTAACGCCATCTTTACTAATCTCTTGTCATATTTATTTTCGGCTTATTTAACTCTTTTATAGGTATAACTGTGTCAAAAATCATGCAAAACTGAACCTTTTGAACTTTGAAATAAAGTTCAAATAATGGTGGGAAATATATTTCTTGCACCTTGTAAAGGCTTAAACTTTGTCTTTACTTAAACTTGAAGGGTTAATCGGATTAGACACCATTTTATAATAAAACAAATTAATGGCCACCCCACAAACCTAAAAAGCCGTAACTATAATAGGACAGAGTTTGAACTTGGAATTAGTTGCGTAACACGTACTATATAAACAATTGAATGTGATAATTTCAATTATTTTAGCCATAAATATATTATACGAGTATTACGTGTAGTTTTTACATGGTAAATTTCGATTTATCGTTTGCATCAATTTATATTCTATTATTTGCTATCATATGTAACAATTCAAAACTCAGCTTAACCTTTAATACATCATTGAGATTGCGGGATTCTACATAAAGCAATGTATCTTAAACAATCAGTATTTGCTATTATATCTACGTGTTTCAACGCATATGTATATTCCAAGGGCAACCGACAGAACTTATATTAAATTAATTAACAATAGAAACCGTAGCCAAGCCCGCAAAGTTACCTATTTATATCTCGGTAAGCTTCAAAATGCTTTGTTTGGTTTCATAATAGCTAAATATTATTAAACCCTAAATTATTTATGTTATTGTAATATATATATGCAAGTTGTCAACACGTGTCAGGCATTATTTATTTCGTAAGTAGATAAATATAGCAAAAATTATAATCTGATGTAGTTAGTGATACATATTTATATATTAAGCATATTTTTGTTCAGTGTAGGTACAATACAAAGTTATAGGTAATAAATGATTTAATTATTATATGTTTTATATTATCCATCAAATATATTAATTAACATTAAATATTTAGGGATTACTTTAATTCGCAGGGTAACATTGGTCACCTATTTTTTTACTCGAAAGGGTTGATTTATTAACGAGACCTTAAGAGTTTAGTAATGTGGGTTGCATGCTTAACATAAATATATTACGAATACTGTTAAAGCACATTATTTATAGTTCAAAAATCGATGACCAATGTTACTCGTGATTCAAAGTAGCCCCAGTATACCGGTTTTAGCACGTATTACATTTTGTAATTACATATCTATCCACAAGGCATGCTAACTAACAAATAAAATGTTTGTATATCACTCATTCGCCATTATTATTATCATCATAACTTAGTACCTACTGTACCTACTCCTTCATAAATATACCTTAAACACAATGTCGTTAAGGCACAAAGATCTCGTACTCGTATCTTCTAGATTAAGCACTCAGGAAACGTATATTGGCTTACATTGGATTATAACATTATAAGTGAAATAATTTTGACATTTAAAAAAGTTGAAACTGATCACTTACATATAAAAGGTTATTAATTTGGTATACGCATTACAATGCCAAGTTTCATTGAATTATTTAAATAGCTCAGTCAGTAACCTTTTCATTTATTATTTTATTTGCCAGTTACTAATAAAATTTTAACCCTTTAAATAATGTACATGGTCAGTGATGCACCATCTTAATTAATATAGAGGTAACTAACACAAATCTAAACAATATACATAAGTATCGATTTATTATCTACAGTCACGCGATCGAAAACGATCTTTTAAAAGTTATTCGCTTACTTCTACAGAACTTCCGCTTAAACTTCTTTCTCCCCGTAATTGCTTTAAACTTTTCATTCTTAGAAAACACGTCCACAAGGTGTGTCCATTTATCATCACTATCATCAGGCGGTCTATCATTGATTAGTATGATAGGTGTGATGAAACGCTGAGTTTCATCAATTACATTGCTCTTTCTACTCAAGTTGGATGGGACCCTAGTTAAGTCTTTATGTGTTGAGCCGTTGGGTGACTGTGGTCGGGGGCTATTTTTGCCGCTGGATTGGCTATCCCAAGCCTGTTCAGCAGCCAATGCTTCTTGTTTCTCCCTGAGATGGTTTGCGTTGATTGCTGCTTCCAAATCAAGGCGCTGAAACAGAAAATTTTATTTTCTTAATAAGATACCTAGATATAACAACAGTAATTCAAGATCAGCACTGGATCTGTCTAAAGAGCTATAAGTAATAATCGTCTTTGAAATAAGCCAACGGTTAATTAATCGGCATGTGGTATTGGAACTCTTGGTTGGAATCCATATTTTTTAAATTAACTTTGTGACAAAAAAAACTACTACATGTTCTTAGTCAGTCCTTGATGAATTCGCAAAAAGACGAATTGATCGTATGGTACCATCATGATAGTCAAAATCCTTCGATTATTAATGTTTATCAAACTTTAAGTATTTATATCAAGCAAAAAAACTAAATTTTGATTTGATTAAATAAATATTATCAATAATGAAAAAAGATAATTCTACAATATGTAACTTGACGATTCTGTAAAACTATTTCATCGTACTTTGGTATACATATATAGCGTTTGCTGATCATTCATGCATACGATGGTTCGTTAGCTAAATTATAATTGATTAACATTTCAGACGCTAGATTGACAATAAATATATATCTGGTAATATAATAATATTACACGGCTGACTGAGCCGTGTGATGCCGGCTGACTAGAATAGCACCACCCCATGTCCTCCCGCGGGTGTCGTAAGAGGCGACAAAGGGAAAAATCCTACGGACGGGCAGCAGCGTCCGTCGAAACCCAATCTACAGCTACTGCGGTCGCCAACCCGCCTGCCAAGCGTGGCGACTATGGCAATTACCCCCAAGATGATATAAGTTATATTTGTGGGAGGCCTATGTCTAGCAGTCTTCATACGGCTGCAATAAAATAAAAAATAAAAATAATAATATTGTCAAAATGGAGTTCGTTACAAATTAAGAACTGAATAAATCTAAGACAAAGAATAAATGAGTTTATACCTAAAACAATGATTATAGTCTTAAAGAATTAATTTAAAGTAAGTTAAGATGTAGGTAAGTGCTTTAGTTGTTATAATTTTCATTAAATTGTAGTATTTTATTAACCGACAGAAAAAAACAGAGGAGGTAATAACGAATATGCGTTTAAATAAACAAAGACAAAAGAGCGCTTTTTACAAGCGGGTTTGGCAGACACTAGATAACCCTTTAAAAGACAATGAAATCAAATGAAATATACAGCTGTATAGTCTTCCATACAGCAGGAAAAAGGACAGCCCGTTATATTAGAGTGACGATTTTTCATAATTGTATGCTGGAATAATGCAAGGATGGATTTCTCAAAAGAGTTAGCTTATTTTTTGGTTTGCTATTCATGCATTACACATACAAATGATACAAATCATTCAAATATATAAGAAGATACGCTGAGTGTCCCATCATTTGTTGGTTTCATTTTCGGAAAAGTTCCATTAAGAATTAAAGAATTTTAATTTTTATTACTAATAATCCATACTTCCATACTAATATTATAAATGCGAATATAATTCTTTCTGTCTGTCTGTTACCTCTTCACGCTTAAATGGTCGGTCCAATTGAAATGAAATTTGATATGGAGCTACGAGAAAGGACATAGGATAACTATTATCCCGCAACCAAACTTTAAAGACGAAAAGCTAGTAATGTATATTTGTGTTCATCATTCATAATATCTTTTTTATAACGAGTTTAATGAACTCAATCTCAAGATTTATTTTATTCAAAGCCCGTCATATTGATAAAATAGAAGATACGACCTAAGTACTTGAAAGATACTTGTATTGTAACATATAAAGTTTTAATTTATAGGTAAGTAATGTTGTATTGCAATCATATTTTTTTTTGCACTTGTTTTAAACGTTGTTAATAATAAAATTTGTATTCAGTTTCAATAACTACCAAACAAGTCTTTAAAAAGAAACATGATATTGAATTCGATTTAACCAAATACAAAATTTAATTTTAGCTTCGACTTCAAAACTATTTTCAGTTATATTACATTACGATACCTAAACGATTTGCAATATTTTATGTAGTAACGCAATTCCTTTAAACCAGCAAGTATGCTGTGACGTGTTCTCAGAAACATTTATTTTCTTTCCATTCAGTTTTAGAAGCGTAGGAGTTCGCTACACTCCCTAAACTCGTATTCTGAAACTATTTACATTTACCACTCTCAAACAATAACCCAGGAATAGATGATAGTTATACTAAATACTGGCTGGAATTTATGTGCAATCAACGTCTTTCGACGACAATAGTACCGTGAACAACAAAAACAAACAACGGTGGAGTTAATACGCTTTAAAACGTGTTTCCGAAGGCAGTTAAATTGGAATCGTTGGCGAACAAAGCCACTAGTGATGGCCCGATTGGCGCCGCTTCTAGGGGCTGTGAAGCCACAAGAGCCCAATCAACGAAGATTTTGTATGAAGCTTAATTTTACTTGTTTGCCTATCAACTGTCCAATCAAGTATTGACTGTCGTATCGCCGGCGGGGCCTGGAAAAATGCCTCAAATAAACAGCACCTGGTTCAACACAGCTCTCCAGGATTCCTATACACATTGTTATAGTACCTAAATAATAAGTAAGAACTTAATAAAACCTATTATTTTTAAAACAATGTCTCGTATACTAATTTAATAAAATTCTAAGTAAAACGGGGGTTGCTCAGAAATTCAACTGCCACGATAAATTAAATTTAACCACTTACCTATCCCAGACGTACAAGGCGAGATAAAATGTTTAGCTACACTCTTGCCAATCTCAATAACGCTTCACATAATTAGTCCACTTAGATGAGCAGTGCAAATATTACAAGCGTAAATTTCATTTACCTAGTGCCAACTTACTTAGTTTATGGTGTTTAATTATGCTTACTGTACTTAAAGACTGCCTCGCCGGAATTTGTCGCAGTGTGTAGTGGTGACGCATTATGTTTTTTTATGAAGAGCCTGCAGCAAAAATTGCTAAGTCAGCGAGGTGTTTAAATAAGTTTCACATGACTTTATTGTTAAGACAATAAGAGCGTGTTAAGATGACACCTCGTCAGCCTAACAACATCTGCTGCTGACTGTATATTTTCTGTAGAATTTCTGAGACTGTTCGATTTGTGGTAGTCGATCAATAGCAAGGCTCTACTCCTTTTTTTAAAACACAATGTCTAAAAACCAATTTCAACTAACCAATAATCGAAGATCCCTATTTATTGAATACTGAAGTCTGAACGACTAATTTAATTATGTCACAATAATATGTACATAGAAGAAGTAATGAAAAATAACGATAAACTATACTAGGTTATAAATAATTTAAAAATAAAATAAACTACATTAAAAAATAATAACTAAAACTCTAAATTTAAGGTAGGCCACTGTGCCATGGCATTTATTTAATTATTAAGTTGGACAAGAAACATTTGCGCTAGACGGACGGTTAAGTCAGTTTTGACAAAAAATACATACAAATACTCACAAACAAAAATAAATATCGATTTTGTAGAGACCTATTCAATCACGACTTATATCTAAAATCATTAACTTCAGGTCACGGACAAAATTTTTGAACCAAATCCTTAAATTAGCCGGAAAATATATTCAGGACGGGCAAATCTATCAATGTTTAGCGGAAATGGGGTATGGATATGTTGAACTCTAAACTGGTTTGATGTTCGGCATTGCCGAGCCGTAAACTAACAAACTTCCGAACAAAATACACTTAAGGGTTGTATAAATAAGCAAATTCTTTTTCACCTCACTCGCTCGGAAAACTTTAGTTTATAGCGCGAAATCTGCGTGGAAAAGCTTATTTTATCCGCTAGCGTGGAAAAGTCATTCGAATTTCGAAGCCGATTGTTGTAATTCTCTGTGGTGCAAATAACTTTTTTTTAAATATAAAACTCCTTCAACGCGTGACTGACGCCGCTACCGCGAAAAACGATGTTCGTACATTTCGGACTAACGTCTCTGTCACTCTCATCGGAGTAAAAGAGAAAGATGCTCGCAATATACGAACTTCGATGTTCGCGGTACCGAGCCTGAGTTCATATTAACCATAGATAATAACCAATCAGAAACATGATTTGATTACAGAACTTCTTTATTTTTACCTACACTTTATTTTATGTCAAATAGGTTTTATTATAAATACTAATATTTTATGTCAAATTGGTTTTATTGTAAATACTAATAGTATTTCTGTTATAGTATTTATGTAATTTACATATTTTGGCTAATTAATCCATTAAATAAAACACAATTATATTGTTTATTTGATAAAGAAATTGACATGTACTTAATATTGTAATATCTGAACGCAACCGAAAAAAAAGAAAAATTTAAAAAGTTTTAAGTTATCACAATTCACGTAATCGCAAATTTGTCGGATTTGTCCTGTGCTAAGCTCTATGAACTCAATGTGTGAACTATAAAAATGTGTGGTTCTAGCAGCGATGCCGATATGATTTCCCTGAAAAATCGCGCGATATGTTTCTTTTATTGTTTTTCTTGCCGCTCGAATTTTCCTCGCTGTAGTGAGGTGAAAAGATGTGTGTTCCGCATGGCTGCAAAATTATTTGGCGTCTCGTGTCTTGAAAGCCTCGCTACGCTCAGGAATCTATCTTTGAACCATTCGCTTCGCTCATGGTTCAATCATAGCTTCCTTCGCTTGCTCTGCTTTCAATTTCAACACTAACGCCAAATAACCACTTTGCAGCCTTGCATAACAAATAACTATTTTGGGGTTTGCCTTCTGTTAATAAGCCGCCTGCCGTCAATGCCGTATTGAATTTATACAAACATTTCTTAAAAGTATTTTGTGAATCAATTGTAGAAGATAGATTAAAGAAGCATCAATAATTATTTAAGCTCAAATTGTTAAGGAAGACGCAGCGTACTTTGTTAGCTACTTATACAGCAGTGCAAGAAATACTTTTTTCTACAACCACAGACTTACTGCTTACACGCTTACACGCTTCTACCTGATCTAGATATTTCATTAACATTATCGACAGCAATGTAAACATCAACTTGTCACTTAGGATGTACAAGGCTTTGGCATCCCTGTTGATTGAAACTACAGGTAACCAGAAGGCTGGCCTATATTTTGCTCAACGAATAAGTATTGCCATCCAACGAGGCAATGCGGCCAGCCTTCTGGGCACTTTGCCCATTGGCAGCAATTTGGGAGATATTTTTTATTTATAATTTCAGTTTATCCTTTCTTTATAATATTATTGTACTTGTCAAGTAAATCTAAAATTGTTATTTTTAGTGTAATTATGTATAATATAATAATATTTAATGTAATTTAAAGTAAAATATTTAGTTCTTTTTCAATTAATGTAAAAAAAATTAAGTGTAAATCGGAATATTAAACTAGGACAAGTACACGGTAAGATTAAAAATTTAAAGATCTATCTGAATTTTTTACTCGCATTATTATAAAGACCACATAAGGTAAACATACCAGTGCTCGATACGCGAATGCCCAATAGATGACACCCTTGTGTCACCTCTATTATACAATGACTTAACATTAAAAGTGGCATCCATAGGATCGCTGACGGGCACCAGGACACCTTAGAATGAGCCAAGATATTTTCTATATTTTTATTTAAGCCCCCTCGACGAGCCGGAATGTAACGACGTAAAATGTCTCTGGCTGTTGTTGTAAAGTTTTGTTTTAAAACCAACGAACTAGTAATTACTATAGAAACCTGACTCGAGCTCAAAAATGACCCCACGGCTAGTGTGCCG
Source organism: Grapholita molesta (assembly GCA_022674325.2). Taxonomy (NCBI): domain Eukaryota; kingdom Metazoa; phylum Arthropoda; class Insecta; order Lepidoptera; family Tortricidae; genus Grapholita; species Grapholita molesta. The sequence goes on along the minus strand of CP053130.2, from coordinate 12,787,143 downwards.
CGAACGATTGACTGAGCCACGGCGGAGTTTGACAGCTTTAGTAGTACAGAAGCTTTCTATGACATAAGATGTCAGCTAATATAAAATTGTTAAATTAAAAAACCATATAAAATGCTTTCTTCTGCGGTAAAATGGTACCTGAACAACTCCACAAAAATACAAGAAAATCTATGGGATCCATTGGAATGTGTAAGTTTAACCCTGAAGAAGATAAACAATTATTTAAAGTAACATATTGATATATAGACTAATACGCTGAACCAAACGTCGTAAGTCTATACTAGTTTTATAATGACTTATGCCTTTATAATACTGAGTGACAAAATGGTGATAATGTTATCCAACATTTCTACTAGTAAGTAAACTATTAATTTTATGTTCAAGTAACGAGCAATTCCTATTATATGTTTTTATTTAAAAACGCAAATACCTACGCTATAAATGTGCTGCTGGTAAACTTTTCGTCATAATCATTCTAGTTTCCCGGAGGCCGCGGAAAGGATTTATTATTTATTATAAATTATATTTTTCACGGAATTTAATTTTCTGCCCAAATGGGCAATCATTGAATTGTCGTTAGAGATTCGCGATGCCTTAAGGTCGAAAATTGTATTTCAGTAATAGGATTGAAATACTTACTATCTTCCATTGCATATTACAGATAACCTCTTTGTGAAAAGTTATCATTTTCTTTTCTAAATCTGAAAGCGGTTCCAGCTATATGCGTTACTATCATTTGAATATTGAAAGACCGAAAAAGATGAATATAGACTCGGTAGTCGTCTATTGTTGGCAAAAGGTCTTTACATCCCAAAGTTCAGTACTCCACGTCGATCTTATTAATCTGTTGCCTAGTAAACAAAAATGCATGCGATATATGAAAGTAACGTCTTATTCTAGCTTGCTCTTATGGTGACAGTTTGCTATACGATAATACGATATTGAACCTTAGTGGGTTGGAAATTAAACTCCTTGACTGTACTCACACTATTACGATTATTCCAAAATACATATGTACTACACATTAATATTATGTTTCAACTTTTGAGTATAACGATAAACGGGACTTAGTCGCGCAAAAACTTACGAAAATTCACCTCCGATATTCCCGAGCGACATTATCCCGTGGCACCTACTGGAGGAAAACTGAGGCAATGTCGTAATGCAAAATCGTGGGAGTGTTGTCCAATACGACATTACTATACCTTCTTATAAAGTATGGACAAACGTAATCTTAAAAGCAAAATCGTGTCAAAATAAAACTTATATAAATTGGTTCCATCTCGGTTAGTATCATCCCTGTAAGTTCGACAACGCCATAATATTGCAACGCCGCGCATGAGGTTTGACGCTTAAAACTTTTTTTAACCAATCACAACTTTTTTTAAATAGCGCGAAATTGTCTATTGGATAAACTCCAAGCTGCTCTGACAATTTATGAAGAGGGGATTGCTGTCAGTGTCAGTGCGCCTGGGGTCAATTTTGGAAGGCATTTTTGTATGGAGAGCTGTGTCTATATATATTCAGTCACCGTTTAAAACGCTGAATTTAGAACTAGGGCCGTAATCAATATGACAATTATATATGAACAACGCAATCGTAATGATAAATAGATCGAACCTAACGTCACTTAATTTTTTCCATATTTAATTTTCATTTTGATTGCATTATCTTTTTATAGAAAATATCTTGGCAAGGGCTTCTGAACTGAATGAGTAGGTAATAAAAAAAGGAAAAACTTAAGTAGCATGATTATACGCCCTCTTGTTGTGTTAACCTCAATATTTTCTCCTTCCTTTCTGTGTGAAAGTATGGAACCCTCCATTGTTACCATTTTTTATACAAAAGATAAATAAAACGACGAATCGGATAATAAAATGCGCTCTTTACCTACCTTCACCGAGATTATAGAGATACCGCAGTAAACGTTAATGAAATTTACCGTCTGAAGAATGTTATCGTTTTGGCGTTTCGTCGGAGAAGGCCTTTATTACGACGCTCCATGCTGGGTGCCTAATGAATTAGCTTTAATGAAGGCTTTTTCATGAAATTGTTTAACTTACCCCACTCAAAGAAGTTAAGAAATATTTTTTTGACAATAAAGGCAATTCAATTTCGATTAACTGAGTCAAGCGTTGTCAATAATATAATACACGTAGATATGTTACGGAATGGATTGACGGTTGAACGTCAAAATAGCGAAGCAGTCTTGAAAATATATTTTTATTCAAACGTAGTTTAGTGTGTAATATTGATAGCGTACTGTGCAGTAATCTAATGCAGAATTGTTCAGTTAATGAAGAATTGATTTCAAAACGTGTTTCACTACTATTTCGGTCATCACCGACAGTCCTGGGGTCACAGCCGCCTCTTAGCTTTCTGTAAAGTTTAGCTACCTCTTTACAAAACGCAAGGCCTACCTACTATCGAACAACGTCATGCTCCAAGGGCAAACTTATGTTATTTTACTTATTTGTTACTGTACTTGACATGATCATCGATTGATTTATTGATGGAAGTTATATTTTTTTTAAAGAAGAAGAAGATGACACGGAATTTAATATAGGAACATTGGAGTAAATACGTACATACATTTTTAAAATTATTTTCAATATTGTATATTACATGCCTTAATTCGAATATTTTTTTTTTTTTATGACATAGGCGGCAAACGAGCAGACGGATTGCCTGGTGTTAAGCAATTACCGTCGCCCATGGACACCCGCAACACCAGGGGAGTCACAAGCGCGTTGCCGGCCTTTAAGGGGGGTTGGAGCTCTGGGAACCTTACTCACCATCAGGAACACAACACTACATACCTGAAAGGTAGCAGTGCTATTATGGCTGTGGTCTTCTGTAAGGAGGAGGTACTTCCCCAGTTGGGCTGCCCCAGATTCAAGCGTGATGGTCAACGCTGTGCCCTACCTCTCATTGTTGGACGTAGTTTAAGGACATACCCGGGTCGGAAAATTGCCAACATTTGGCCACATTCACCATTAAAAGTACTTTTTTTGTTTATGTTATTTTCTAAAAAAAAATGGTTGAAAATTGGAAGCTCTATTGGTCCTACAAGTTTTACTGTGATTTTTTACATAAAAATAAATCTTACATCGTAATCACAGCTTATTACAATTAATCCAATTGGTTAGAATTTTTTTTAAAGTAAATATACTCAAGTTTTTCCACCGCCATTATCTATTTTTTTTTATCCATAACGATTTTAATTTACTGATTTATTGATGCGTCGACAGATATAATAGGTTTACTAAAATAGGTAAATATGGCTCCGTTCTACCGACTAGTTTCATTAATTCGCCTTCGATGTTAGGAGTCCTCTCATTAAAAATATTTACATCAATGCACACGCATGTTGCTTTATCTAGCTAGATGCTAGGTCAAGCGATAAGCAAGGCTATATTCTTATATTAATATATTTTTTACTAAATAATGGATTTTAATTTTACGGGTTAAATTAATACTTAAGCAATTGCCATTAACGCTGGCAATGGTTTGTACTAAACACGCATTGCAGCTGGTGCCATCTTTTCTAAAGTAGGGCGTTATTTTAAGCTCACAAATCAATTTGAAGCAACGCCTGTTTAATTTTACGCTCGAAACAAGTTACGAGAACAGGATAAAAATGATAAGTCGGGCGACAAAAGATAAAGCATTAAAATTAATTACAGATATTCAATATAATACTTGTTTTACTGTGACACCACTCTAATCAAGGATACAAGCGCTAAGAGGAATGAAAACTAACTATAAAAACTGTTTATCGTATTTTCGTGCATAAAAACTCAAATTAAAATGTTATGAAACTTTTTAATGTACTTTTATTTAAATTTGATTGTGCAATTATTAAAATATTATATCAGTACTCATTTTTTGTAGACATTAGATTAATATAAGTTTTATAAATATATGGACCTGATATATATAAGATTATATGACCCTGGACTAATATAATTAATAGTTCACATTCAGTTTCAATTTCAAAATTCAAGACTGTAAGTCTTGTGATAAGAATTTGATTACTAGATTTTATTCACGATCTACTTTTTCAATCAAAATTGGTCCGTTTTTAAATTATTATTTGATACAATAAATTAGTTCTTGACTTAAAATCTATATAATATAATACGAAACATATAATCTATATAATACGAAACATGTATTAATTTAAATAAGTAATTTTCCAGCGTTTTATATTGAAATTTGAGAAGATCTTCAGACATTCATCAACAACATTTTCTATGTCATCATCATTTGATCCTAGACTCATACAGAATTTTTAACGATTCCTCGCTCGTTATAATTTCTATAAACTCGCTAATAAACTGAAATATGCATTTTAAGAGCATTTCATGTAGCTGGTATCCTAAATTGAAACTGGACGGTGATTAGCCGCGGTCGCTGCGGCCGCGGCGGCTCGTTAGACACACGCCAGCGATTAAGAGGACACTAGGCGTTGAACGGCCACTTTTCACTACGAATGTGGAGTAATCCCTACCAAACATAATCTTTAAATTAAACGAAAACGAGATAAAGGAGCAATGATACCCAAGACCGGACAGTAGGGTGTTATGCAACTTATAATAAGTGAAGCAGAGAAAGCGCTGATATAGGTTGTTCTTGTCATAGCTCCAATTTGAGTTAATTGATTACGTAACTACCCTTAATTTCGATAGGGCTTTTTTTCTTCGTTAGTTCAGCTGTCAAGCTGTAAATATACATTATTTATTCACCGACGGTGGTAGCAATGCTACAAATAATTTTGTAAGTATTCTGCAACAAAAAAAAATCTGCGAAAATTGCTATATTTTGATGTCTAAATTACTGAGCATCAGAAGTGTGCCTTCTTTAATCAAATCTTCGTAACTGGCAACTGAAGATACATAGACTTCGTTTCCAGTACAAAATCGCTCCCAAAAATGACCCCAATTTCTTACTGACAGTTATTCCCTTATCCCCTTCCTCGGCTTTAGATATTATCCAATACGCAAAATATCAAAGTTCTGTTAAATAAAATGTCATACGTCAAACATCATTCGCGGTGATACAATATTGGGCGATGTCAAACTATACTTGAAGGACACTTTTTTAGACTCCGTCTTCTGAGGAAACATTTATGTGGGATCAATATGCAGACTTGATTCGTTATCTATGTATAGTATCTATCGCTGTACGTAACGCATTTTTGAGCGCGTTGGAATGAAGTTTAGTCTAACAGGGATGAACTTTACGCCACTGAGATAATATAGGTCCTTTAATCATATATTTTATGAAGTTAGAATATCTCGCTGTCCTCTTAAGTAGTCGGGCTGGAAGCAGTACTGCCTGGAGCCAAGCCAACGCTAACTATTAGGCAGTATTTAGCAAGGATCACTAGCTATTAAGTTCTCTATATTGTATGTTAGATTCAGACATTTTATTAACTCATATAGTTAATACCAAATAACTAACAAATTTAAATACACCGCAGACTAAACATACCTATAAACGTTATTTATATATCCAATAACCCTTTCAAATTCTATGTTTATTCTAGAGCTAAATTAATTACGTTTTAATAAAGGTAGCACGACACTGAAAATACATCGTCAAATTGGCTTAAATGCATAATTGTTTTAGATTGACGTTAATTAATTACCAGTCTATTAGTGCTTTTCATTGATTATCATACGTCTCATAATTATTTGGAGAATAAAGAATTTAGTAAAAAAATGTAATGATTATTCAGATGGTAAGTAGAAACAAAAATATTTGCCTACAATTTGATGACCCTGCTCAATATGACGTCTTGTCGCTTCCCGTACTGTAAAAAAGCATAGGGTGACCATGATTTAGTTAGTGCAAGATTATTTTAATTGAAAAAATAAGAAAAGATAATTTACGTTGTTTTGTTCAAATACTACTTTAATAATATCGGCCAGCTACTGAGTTAGATAAAACTGGTTCTGGGTCACAACACACAAAGAATAATAAAAAAAAAAACAAATCACATTTTACAAATTGAGATATTTATTTACAGTTCACGTTCAAAAGTTTTCTACGCATTTGTGTCTTTGTACAATTTGATCAGGAAAGATACTTTAGCTGTGTTATTTCATATGCTACATATTTATTCTGTCTGGACGGGTATCTACGCATAGGTACATAGTATAACTTACTTTTAATTCTTAACCAATTGTACTAGAATACTTAAATAATTTATTGATATATCCAACGGCAAAAGTGTCAAAAACTCCCGTATACAAATTTATACTAGTTCTACAAAGCGCTACAATAATACGTATAAAAAAAATCCACTTCTTACTAATCACAGCATGCGCCGTTAAACGGATCCCCACTGTTTTTGTAACACCTTGTATAGGTACTTTCTACTGAGAACCGTCACCATTTTCTATTTTGCCAATAAAAAACATATTTTTATTCCATGACGTTATGTATTAGCATAAACTTTTTTAGATTCCCTTGAACGTGGCGTAGTGGAAACTTAAACTGATTATGGAAATATGTATTTTTTTATTATTATGATTCATAATATATTTTATTTGCTTTCTTGGTAATGAGTATTATTGCAAAAAAGTTTAGATCTGGAAAAAACATGTTGTCGGAATTATTTTAAAAACAGTATTTATTTGCGTTTCTTATAGAGAATAAAATATAATCCAATTAGATGTTTAAAATTAAATGTATCTACTTGTAAGCTACACTTTTTAGTGTTCCGTAGTCAACCCGGAACCCTTATAGTTTCAGCATGTCTGTCTGTCTGTCTCTGTCCCCGCGGCTTTACTTAGTAGTATGAATATGTTAATTAATCACATAATCACCCGGACAAAGCGGCCAAATAAAAAAATGAATAACAATTCTCCAGGGTCCCCAAAATGTGAAGTGGGGACCATAGTGTGAGGTATAGTTACATAGGTATTTGAAAAAGAATAGGTAGTTGTTTGCTACTTTTTTTTTTGATAAAGTTAATATTTTCAATAAATATTCGCTCTGTAGATAAAAAAATGTACTCTCCCCCTTACATTTTAAACTATGTGAATATATGTAAAAATAATATAAGTACAGCTTAATAAACTCTTTCAAGGAAAATGATTTCGAAGTTGATCACTTCAACCGTTTTTAGTTGCGGATCGAGCACTATAGAACTACACTGACCATGGCCGGACATGGTCTTGGGTACCAAAGAAAATCACTAGAACCTTTTTTTTTATGACATAGGCGGCAAACGAGCAGACGGATTGCCTGATGGTAAGCAATTACCGTCGCCCATGGGCACCCGCAACACCAGGGGAGTCACAAGCGCGTTGCCGTCCTTTAAGGGGGGTTGGAGCTATGGGAACCTTACTGACCATCAGGAACACAACACTACATACCTGAAAGGTAGCAGTGCTATCATGGTTGTGGTCTTCTGTAAGGAGGAGGTACTTCCCCAGTTGAACCTGCGCATATCTTGATCTTAATAAGGATATAAGAATTAAAAATTTTCAAAGTATGAATAGACCATTAAAACTGTTGTGAGCCATGTTACTACTACTTAGTTACAAACGGATAAACTCACGTGTAATTATATCGCACTAGGTGACATGTTTCGGGTAAGCTGAAGAAGATGAGGGTGTATCACTCACGATCGGTGTGTCCTGACTCGGCTTGAAGATGGGTACCAGAGCTTACCCGAAACATGTCGCCTAGTGCGATATAATTACACGTGAGTTTATCCGTTTGTAACTAAGTAGTATGAATAGACCGTTTAATGATAAATGAAGTTAAAGGAAACATGTTTAAAGAAAACAGATTTTGGAGATAATAAGTAAGTGAATTTTTAAGTATATTAATTTTATCCTCTAGCCACCCAAAGACCAAAACTTGCCAGGCATAGTGCAACTATGACTTGTCATTATGATGTCGTAATTAAAATTCAAAATAGCATTCTATGGAAGACCTTTTTATAGATCTCCGGGCGGCTAAGCGGGTAACTCACGTTTTATAAGTCGAATTTTGCTCGACATGTTTCACCCTGTAACGAGGAGCATAATTACAAGCCGTTCGCGTTTGCTGACCGACGCAGACTTATAAAACATGAGTTACCCGCTTCTATACAATTCATCATCATCATCATCATCATTTCAGCCGAAAGACGTCCACTGCTGGACATAGGCCTCCCCCAGAACGACCCAAGTAGACCGATCCTGCGCCTTCCACATCCAGTGGTATCCCGCGACTCTGACTAGGTCGTCGGTCCATCTTGTGGCAGGCCTACCGACGCTGCGTCTTCCAGTTTGTGGTCGCCACTCCAGAACCTTTCGGCCCCACCGGCCATCGGTTCTTCGCAACCGCAATCTATACAATTAATTGGCTTGAATCTCACGATAGTTTTGTATTTAGAATTCAGTATGTGTTTATTTTTATAACGATGTGACACTCAATTTCAACATTTCTGTATACATGTTTCAGTGTGACTAACTATGGAATAAGGTCTACATGTGTAAACATATTAGTGATATTAGCGTATAGTGTATACTCGGGCCACCCCTTTCAACGTTCCATTATACAGGGCAGAACACTGCGTATGGTGTTTAGTAAAAGCTATTTCAGTTATTACGTCTGAATATTAATTAAACAGCCTTCAGGTATTCGTAGTGCAACTTAATTGAATTTCGTTTCAATTTACTACCCAAGCATGCCTTGTCCAATTAACTATATATAACCTATGAATGAAAATAAAATTAATCTGTAAGATTACAATGCACAGTAGTTATACATGATATTAACTATTTAATGTAATGCAAGTTAACCTATAATTTGTCATATTTAAATGGCTATAGGTATAAACTATATTACCATGCGTGCGTAAAAGTAGTTATCGGAAATGCAAATTTTGTCATTTTAGTCTTGCCATTAAATTAAATTAAGTAATCCAAAAAACACATATACGGAAAAATTACAAGGGCTATCGTTTTAAAAAATAAAACAGTGGAGCGACTTTTCACATTCGAGCGTTGAAAATCAATAATTTAGAGGGCGAAAATAATCTCATGCAAATTGTCAGTACAGTTTGTCACCAATGTACAGCACGAAATTTACAGTTTATTTATTTTTACTATTTTGCGTTTCTGACAGAGTTTAAAATGTCAAATTAGAATCGAGGTTCAAAAATCGGCCCCCAGTTTATCAAACAAAATTTGCAATACCAAATGTTACAAACCGTAATAAAAGTGACAAAAATGATGGTCGATTTTACTAAATGATATATTTCGATGTTGTTCCTCGAAATTCGGCATGTAAAGCATAATCTGTAAAACTCACGGTAGGTAGGTACTATTTTTTTCGACTATTACCCATACAAAAGTTTGGTTCTTAATATTCTTATATTGACTGAGTCAAAATCTAACCAAATAATACTTATATTATATTTACCCGTACTGTTAATACAACACTGTAAGAATAATATCGTTATATTAGATCAGACAACTTATTCCATAAACAGAGAGCACGTCTAATAAACTCATATTTACACTACGCCATTAATATTTTGCTTGCATATTTTCAATCCAGAAGTACAAATATGTAAACAATATCGATCACCGCCTCACCTGTCATAAATTTATAAACAAACGTGAAAAACTTAAACAAACGGTTCAATTAATGGCGTACTTGACTTTGTATATGTAACCTTGGCGCAAATTATGAACAGCGCATGCTCTACGTACACTTCCTCAACGAGGAACCGTGAACTCTTTTCAACCTAGGAGATCGGTGAAATGAAAACAAAAGATGAAATTCGGCAAATAGTTCCCTTATTTGCTCTTATAGTACCCACTTTCACCACTCAGGGTTAACCAGATACATATATTTAACCGTCAAATCAGGGTTCGTTTGCTATTTCTAATCCTTTTCTCATAACAAGATAGATTAGGTTAGTAAAGAGATTAAATTTATATACTTATTTAAAGAAACATAAAAAATAAAGTAATAGAAACTAAACATATTAATTTTATATGTAGAAGCGAGTAACTCACGTTTTATAATTCGAACATTGCTCGACATGTTTCACTCCTTTACGAGGAGCATTAGTTACCCGCTTCTATACAATTAATATGTTTGAATCTCACGATAGTTTTGTGTTTAAAATATAAACTAAAAATTACAAAATGAATACATAAAAAAACTTTAAAATTAACCAAATTCGACCAAAAATAATCTTACAGAAAAGTTTGTCAACAATATTTGTGTGATTTTCCTCGCGTTGTTCATTTTGCCACGATGGAAGCTTAGGTTCCGCTTGGCAACAATCCTACCACAATTGGTAGGAAAGTTGCCAAGCGGAACGGGTAGGCACTCATTTTTAAGGGAGCGACTGCCATCTGACCTTCTAAGTTCCTACCCAGAGGGTAAACTACGCCTTATTGGTATTAATCCAATTTACTCCCGACATTTTCCTACGCCGAAAAGCAACTGGTTAACACCAAATAATACCTACCTCTTTAGTACATAGGTTCCGAAATACTCATTGGCAGGCAGCGGAACTTTGGTGCCGATGACAGACGCATGACGTAGCGGCTGTACACAGAGTGTTTTTATCTAGATGATAGATAATCATTAATCACTAACAACTTATTGGCCTCTTTAGTTCACGGATGTTTTATTGACACTTGAGACGGTCGGTACTTATAAAAACATAATCACTTAACTGTCATTGTCATTGTCATCAGAAAATTATCGAAAACAATATTGTACATCGTTATATGATTTTTTGTTCGTGAATTTTAGAAATGTGAATTGATAAGGTACAACATTTATAATTAACTCATTATCAATATCGCTTGACCGCAGTCGCCATGGAGTCGATGCAGCCGTTTTTGCAGACATTTCCTTTCTTAGTTGTTAAAGATAAAAAAATGTTTTGCTCTTGCTGTCTGCAAAATATAACAGCTAAACCTAGTAACATAGAAAAACATACATCGAATCACGCAAGTCGAAACTTTCCTTAGTTTATTTGAGTCAGGTTGAATATCAAGTTTGACATTGCTATTAACTCGGCGAGCTAGTGACAACTGTTGCATCTGTCAAAGCGTGATAAAAGTTAATAGTTATGTTGCGTATAATTTATAAGAACATCCTATATCCCTATTATTTTGCGTCATAATGATGTCATCGGCACCAAAGTTCCGCTGCCTGCTCATTGGTACGAGTCGGGATTTGAACCCGCGACCTTCGGGTTGCCAGTCGCACGCTCTTACCGCTAGGCCACCTGTGCATTTTTTTATTTTTATTTTTGCAGTAAAATATAAAAGTTAACAATGAAAATACATACACTCCATATCTAGAATAAATAGTGTTACTATTATTTTTTTATAAAAGTAGTCACAGTGTGCGCATATTACGTTTGTTCCTACTCAGTATTATGTTGTACTTAATTTGTATGCGTCTGTGGTGATAAGCCTACGCATTAGTGGTCATATGGCTAGGATTACGCCCGGCGACACGTGCAAACGGCCGCAAGGTTATTCGGGTCTGGGCCTGAATTCAATAACTGCTCGATTAATATTTAATTGAAATTTGATGACATTAAGGCAGCAATGTATTGCGTTTCACGTTTTTATTGTTAAGTGAGTTAAAAGCTTCAATAATGAACAAATATTACGGGACATCTTTACATAAATTGACTGAGACCCACGGTAAGCTCAAGAAGGCTCGTGTTGTAGGTACTCAGCCAATGACATACATTATATACATATAATTAAATACATAGAAAACACCCATGAGTCGGGAACAAATATATATGTGCTCATCACACAAATAAATGCCTTTACTGGGATTTAAACCTGTCTGTCGTCGTGATTGAAACTATACGTAGCTTCTCAGGAAATACATCTTTTGGGATACATCTGTTTAGGAAAACAACGCATGCTGAAAAGGGTTAAAACTGTTGTATTTAAGTAGTATTATTATATATATCGTTGGCTGAGTACCCACAAAACAAACTTCTTGAGCTTACCGTGGGGCTCAATCGGTCTAAGGATGTGCTGTAAAAATTCATTGCAATTGTACGTTGTATTTTCTAGTCTTAACTTTGTCTGATACTAAGATTGTTTATATCGACTACATACACACTGTACGGTGAGTAGCTAATATCCATCGAGTTATGTTGCGAACTCGGGAGAGACCGACAGGATGTTATGAAGGAAACTATCTATAGCTTATTGGATTAAGTTGAGTTGGAAACTTTTGTCGCTCTATGCGACAGTTGAGTCTCATAAATTTAAAATCGACGACGAGGGCAAAGTGGTAAATTAAAAATGAAAACATGTGTTTTTTGGGTTGCATGTAAAGTGAGGGATAATTTTTATTATCGAGTCTACCCCAAATGTGCCACATAACGTTTGAATCGCAAGTTAAAAAGTATATGAAAGACAAAATATATGGAAAATATATAGATTTTTTTCTGGACTACATATGTTAATAGTTTTTGAGTTACAGATCGAAAACTACGGAACCCTACACTGAACACGGTTCATACTATTGGTTGTTTTTATCACGTTTTACGTCAGCGTGTTTAACCATTATTTTTGTATTAAAGATTATTTAGTGAAAATCTTACTTTTCTTGACAGCACCCTAATAAGCGAAAAGATTGATAGGGCTTTGTTTGTCAAATTGTTAAACTTCATGTATTTGAGAGTTTTCAAAATTTGGTACACCCAATTAGCGAAACTTGTTAAAAAAAATTAACTCACTGTCAGTTTCGTGACGACAATTAAGCATGAAATCTTTATGAATCCGAACTTTTTTCCTTTAATTATGTTGTAATATCGATTGAAGTTTATAAAACGAACGTCAAAACCGAGTTTTTATAGAAATTTAACTCTTAATTGTCGTCACGAAACTGACAGTGAGTTAATTATTTTTACAACTTTCGCTAATTGGGTGTATCAAATTTTGAAAACTGCCATTTATAAAATTAAAAATAAGACAAATGTATAAATTCCAAAATATTAATAAGCTTTAGTAATTATAGTTACATTTACAATATTAAATATGTAGACATTCCGTTTTCAAGATAGCTACGTAAGAGGTTCTAATCATTCGTGCACTCTTAATTATTTAAAGATCTTCCTGTTCTTTTATGAATGCAAAGTATAATTTACAGCGACGCAATAAGGGGACCAATGAGCGTTTAAAAGCTTTAACCTTCGTAAGCAAATAAATGGAACACCAATAAAAGTTAAAATAACAAAGCAAACATGCAATTAGCGACGCCTCAGGTGACCTGAATACTGCCCGTTTTGTGTCGATGTGACGACATGATTCAGGAATATCCGCGTTACAATAATCACTGACATTGGGCACAGGGTTACTCGTTACACTGAGCGCTTTTTTCACGTAATTAATTATTTGGTGAGGTAAACGCCTCCGCACGCCACTCCTTTGACCGTCGTCATTTTTCTTTATGTTTTGCTCAACTTTTTGATACTTTTTATGACAAAGGTGGCAAACGAGTAGACGGATTGCCTAATGGTAAGCAATTACCGTCGCCCATGGGCACTCGCAACACCAAAGGAGTCACAAGCGCGTTGCCGGTCTTTAAGGTTGGTTGGAGCTCTGGGAACCCACCACTACACCATCAGGAACACAACACTACATAGCTGAAAGATAGCAGTGCTATTATGGCTGTGGTCTTCTGTAAGGAGGAGGTACTTCCCCAGTTGGGCTTCTCCAGACTCAAGCGTGATGGTACTTATCGCTGTGCCCTACCTCTCATTGTTGGACGTAGTACTCGTACTCGTAGCGCAAAACTGGTCATTATGGAGTGCTTTGGAGGAGGCCTCTATATCCAGCAGCGATTATTATTAATTTAGATTGTTTATAAGATATTTCATTTTTGGTTATTTGCAGAATAATTTCATATTTTTTGTATAAATAATTCTTTCAAGTTTAATATACGTTCGTTTATGTGTTGAGATTGACATTTTTAAATAGACTAAATATACGGGCCTTTTGGAAAGCTTGTAACTCATTGGGTTTTAGCTCAGTGGCATGCTAGATCAACAACTGGGATTTCGAATATGGCTATTAGCTGGGCATACCAGGGGCACACTGGAGTCTCGGATTTAATTTGCCTTAATTATCATTCAAATATTTCAATCCGTTACTGCAAAGAAAATAAAATGAGTATACCTACTAAAATCATGTTTAACTTTACAGACTACATGTAATATAGTTTGTACAAAGTTTAACGTGTACAGATTCAGGGCACAAAGCCAAAGCTGTGGGATAATCCCACGAGGACGGTATTTGGCAGTATTCTTTACGACTCGAGTGAACCTACACAACTTGTGAAGGGAAAAAATTGTGTCAACAAATCCATCGTCGACCCCATTTTCGCTTTATGCTCAACAACGAGCTTATCTGTATTGTCAATATTATAAAAATACGTGTCGCACTTTCTGATAAAGTAAATCGGTGTCCTTTCGCATTTAGTTTAATGATTTATTTTTCATATTCTTATTCCATTAAACAATAAAAAGTGATAATATTAGTAAGATGCCCTAGTAACTTCAGGTATTCTAAAACCTTTATACATATTTATCCCGGACATAAATAGACAGAAATTATGTATTACATTTATGTTATTGTTTAAAACTTCGCGTAATCAAATGTTCTTAGATACCTATGGTTGAAGAATTAACTGGCTGTTCCAATTTCATTCATCACATGATTAAGCAAATATTTATTTTCGAATTTAAGTAAGAGTTTACTTAAATGCGCTTACAAATCCTAATCAATTATTTGTAGTGACTAAAATTTTCACAAAATTTTTAATCCGCACCGCAGGCTTCGTCACAAGGATACAAAAACATTTCGTCACATACTACAAATTAATATCCAATTCGGAATTACATTGGCTATCCAAATCCATCACTGCTAATGAAGCCGGCCCGATGGCAATTTCCGCAGAAATGTTCTCCGCAGCGCTGGCACATTATAATCCAGTTTCATAAACAAACTGTCAAACGATCAGTTGATCGCGCCGCGTTTACGTTTCGGCAGACGGTGTGTGAATCAGCCGGGATGTTTGCGGGCCTGACCGATGTACTCGTACCGCAACTACATTAATGATGGTGTTAGTAGTATAACCTACCGAGCGCTAGAGTTGAAATTTCAAAATGTGATGTTGTGAAGTTGGTGGACATGACTTTTATTTTCAGGTTAGTAACGCATAGTCTTGGTAAAAACAGTACAATTTTCATACAGGTTGTATAGGACTTGAAACCTTTTTCACTAGAATCACAGAATTCTGTTTAGTTAGCAATATTATTAAATGTCCGTAGAAAGGGTACAGCACTTGTTGCTGAATAATAAACCACTCTAAGTATCACTTGTAACTAATAAACATATTAATAAAAACGATTAATTGACATTGATCTAAAATATATTTGGCGTTAACTAGGACGTATTAAATTATTAAAATATCCTTATGTAACTTATAAATAACATAGTATAGTAATTCCGAAGTCGCCGGTTCTATTCCAGCTCCCACAACTGGAAGCTATGACCACGTATTCTTTTGTTTGGTATACATCTTAGAACTGGCCAACTACGAACGATATATCGTATAACCCAACTACCATAGGCTAGCAGATGTGGTGCGGTAATGCAATTGCCATTTGTTCAGAAGTCGATAATACAATCAAAATTCACCAAGTACTTTAATACTGGTAAAGTTTCCGGCATGCACGGTCCTTTTTAATAATTTTTCACTTTTTATTATTTTTCTAGTCACTATCATAGTTCTCGTGAATAAATCACAATTCCTCAGCTACGCCGCCTATTTTATTTCTACTTGTAACAAACGATGATTCCAGGTCCCAGTATATAATTATGACGAAAACGTGTAAAACGACGGTTCACCACAGGCAAACACTTACATATGCTCGCCAATACGAACGGAACCCAGTTAGCTACACCTACTTTGATGTTGCGTCGGTTTAATTAACAATTTGATTGGACTAAACAATGCCACGCTTACTATATTCCGACAGAATTTACATAGTTTGATTACTGATGCTGAATAGCATATGTCGTAATCGAGAATAATGGCAATCAGATCAAATTACGATGTTGGATAAATACAATATACCTGCTAGCCTAATATGGTCAAAATTGTATCATTTGTCACAATGTCTGTCACGCTCCAACAAGTATGTGAGTGTGAAAGTGACGGATAGCGCACTAGACGATAAAATGTCAACCACGGTTGCTTAGCATGGATGCTATCCGTTCTGAAATACCCCAAAATACTGATATTTTATACAGACAAACATTTAAAAAACTATACTTTTGAAAGGCAAGTGCCAAAAATATCAAAAAAAGTCATGATCATCATATATTTTCAAATTTGAGGGAAATTATTTTAAACTTGATCTGTGCAACCATTTTTAGTTATGGGTAGAAAACTACGGAATCCTATAATGAGCAGGACCCATGCTTTTGGTCAGTTCTTTAATAATCAAGTCTACCAACGGAATTATGAAGACTTACCTTTGCTCTAAAAGTAAAATAGTAAAGAAAGTCATATCCCTCAAAACTTGACTTTAAGTACTATACTCATATGAGTATAGAAATAGTTTTAAAGTTGTTTTAAATGTGTTCTCTCAAACATGAATTACAATGTTGACATTATGTTTCTTATGTATGTCATCCTTATGTATTTCATTAACTCATTATAAGTTTGGCTAGACCAGAGTGACGAGAGATCATTAAGGTTAAAATTGCAGGTCTCTTTTTTAATTACAATACACATACATTTCTGAAACAGCATCATGGCGATTGGCAAATAAAAAAATATTGATTAAATTTGCTGGATGACATTCTGCCACAACGCCTATTAAAAACAATGATAAGTTTTTTTGTAATTTTTATTTGGCAGGTTTATTTTTAATTTTGCTAAAAATAGAACTTCTTGGATTTTTTTTTAATTTGTTATTGCATGTTTGAGCATTATAAAACTTCATTGTGAGGGTTGTCGGCCTAGTAACACGTTGTCTACATATACTCGGCCGGCAACCTACTAAGATACTTTTAGATTATATGCTTTATGTCGTGCAAAGTCTCTACAGACATATAGACAGACATCGGGACAGATGAATAAATAAAAGGTAGTAAAATCTAAATAAGCTCTTGATCTAATTCTCGACCTGGCTGCCGCTGAAAGAATTTGACGAGTGGCAGAATTGCTCTGAACGTTTTATTTACTAAAGTTAGAGTATACATTATAAAAAAATGTACAGGTTGTTAACTGGTATTGGCACTCTGCAAAATTATGTATAAATTTTGTAACCGCTTACGCGGTCTACACATACTCGTATTTGCTAACAGCAAGCATATACATTTCAGCCGTAAGCAGTCCATTGCTGGACATACTCCCATAAATACGAGTATGACTTGTATCATCTTGGGGGTAGTTGCCATAGGCTCCACGCTTGGCAGGCGGGTTGGAGACCGCAGTAGCTGTAGATTGGATTTCGACTGATGCTCCTGTCTGTTTGTAGGATTTTTCGCTTTGTCGCCTCTTACGACACCCGCGGGAGGAGATGGGGTGGTGCTATTCTAGTCAGCTGGCATTACACGGCAAAATACGTGAAAATATATACGTGTACTAAATTAAAATAATTACTTTACTGAAACTAAATCATAATTTATCTCGCGTTGTCCCGGCATTTTGCCACGGCTCGGCTCATGGTAGCTTGGGGTTCTACTGTTCAATTAATCGCAGGAATTGGCGTAGGCACTAATATACTAAAGCGATTTGCTGTACCTACAGAAAAGTGACTGGTAAATATGAAATGATATTTCGTAGATAAGTTCCGAAAAACCCTTTAGTACGAGCCGGGGTATGAATCTCCAACTTCAGACCACTAGGCCACCAGTACCATTTTACTGAAACTAAATACCTTCATACCATTTTACTGAAAATAAATACATGTGATATTCAATCCATTTTTTCCGCATCACTGAGCGGATTACATATCAAGATCTGAGTTCATAATACATTTTACAAGGTCCGAGTACGGTCTGCAAAAAGTCATTATTTTCATTATTGATAGTAACAACAACATTAACACAACCTTCTTTCTGGAGGTATATACACGTTTATATTAGATACTTCTACAAAATAAGTTATTTTGTGACGGCTCATACAAAAGGTATATAACAGTTTATATTTCAGTTAACAGGTATATACCTAACAAAAAATATGGAACCTTATTTTAATATTAATTTCTAGTCTAACATAAAATTTGTATTAACTACTAAGAACAAATCAACTTATTTTTTATTACATGTTTTGATTGGCTTCGATTTTTAAGTAGTAACTATATAAATCAAAAATTGATGACAATTCCTCCAGTCCCATATATTGTTAAGTTACTATTTAACAAAATAGTAAATATGGAACATGTAATTCACTGCTCATATTTGTATTTACCATATGCTGTCTGTGCCATATTACCTTTCACCGAATTTAATAATTCTCATTTGTAAGACATCTTCAAAACTAATCTATAAAACAATTTCTTTGAATATAATATAAGCTATACGAAAACCTACATTATTATATTCAAATTGCCTTGCCTTTTTTCCTGGAAACCCAAGTCGGAGAATGAGGACAGAGCGCAAAACAAGTATACATGATTACTTTCGTCGGTATATCAGAAAATATTTACCTCAAAAAATAATGCGATTTTGATGCGACATTTTGATGAGTGGTTTTTAGGATTCCGTAGTCAACGAAGAACCCTCAAAGTTTCGCCATGTCTAGATAGACAGATAGATGTATGTCCCCGTTAATACTCAGTGACCATTAGAGCGCTGCATTTTGTTTGCAATATGCAAATCAATCACGCGGACAATGTTCTCAATAAAAAAAAATAAAAAAAATGTATACGGTACCTCTCATATGAAGTTTAAGTGTAAAATGTTGTTAGATATGTACTGGAAAAATAAGAGTGATTTACTATACATTTTCTTTTCATTAAATTCACAATTTCGGAAATAATCACTTTTTATTTATTAAATATTTTTGATCTTAATCGGTTGAACTGTTACGAATCAAAAACAACGGAAACCTACACAGAGGATGGTCCAAAATAACGACTTTTATACAACTAGGTAAGATCAAAAGCTGTAAGGAGTTTTAGAATGGTAGCCGCAGTGGGTAACCGGTACTTGAAACAATAGGTAAAATGTCAAATAGCAACGATATGATGTGGTCGAAAAACTAACACGATAAAGATACGGTTGCGCAAGAAGGTTCTTCATGCTGTATTCCAGTATACCTGATTTATAATAAATGTAAAATACTAGGCATCATCTAAGTGACAGAGACAATCGTTTGAAATTCGTTTCAATCGTTTCACTATCTCCAAAAGTAATGGAAAAAATGTATCTGATAGTGATAAGCATCACTAAATATTAGAATATACTTTTTCACCAAAACTAGGGACTACGAACAGTACAGACTATATTTCAGGATGAAAATAAAAAGCGCAAAAGTACATCAACAGCATGCAGTGCAGTGCCGTAGTGGAATGCTTTTAGCATCGGACTGCTTGCAAAAGATAATGGCTTCACCTTATCATATGATACTATAAAGCTACCAGGAAAAGTACTCACTCTTTGCTTTTCCCTGTTGGCAGAATACAGCACCCATCCGACGTAAATAAACATAATGAGTGCTGGCACAACCAGACTAGCCACGACGGGGATCTTTCGCACCCAAGCGTGGTATATCGCTAGTAGCAGCAAGCATATGCCGACTAGGATTGCGATGTACCGCCCTGTGCGTTGACGCTCCTCCTATAAAATAAAACAGTTACTAACATATCATAGAAAAATGCTTAAGTCAGTGTGTATGTATATTTTTATCTTTAACGTCGACGCTCCGACAGGATGGGACGGTACATAACTTTAAACACTTAGGTACAACTTGCAATAGAGTTTGAAGAGTGTTAAACATACCTAAGCTATTTCATGACTCCAGAATCCAATTGACTTTCTTTTTAATTACGCTTTAGCTTCATATTTTACCGAAAATATTTTATACGTACTTGAGCTAAATGTTCAAATAATAATGTTTGACATATTAATAATAAACAAATCAGCCCTTTTTTATTTTATTGTACAATTCCTCTGATATTTATATAGTAGTAATAGAATTGTAAGTGCTTTATATTATAGTTGTGTTAAAACTGGTAACCTCATCGTCTCATCGTCAGTCTTCATTGGTGAGCCAACTCGAACAGCTCATGATTAAACTTCTTATTTTATTATAGAACAAAATATTCGAGTGAGTGAATGAATGAACGAGAGTTACCAGTTTTAATGCAACAAATATATTTGAGTCTCACGATATTTCTGTGTTTCAAATTGCTTTATATTTTGTACTGAAACGGAACACAACACAGTTTAATAAAGAGGATACTTATAGAAGGAAATTTCGCTTTAATATACAGTCGAGCACAGTTAAAATCAATAAATAACAAGGGTACGATGTGCTCGTATTGAGAACTTTAATACAATTCAAATTAGATTCTGATTTGAATTGTATTTAAAGTTCTTTTTGGTCCTCGTCAGCAAGGCGAAATATTAAATACTAGCTGTGCTCCAGCCGTTTAGACGTGAAGAAGTAACAAACATACCCACTCACGCACTCACTTTCGCCTTTATAATTAGTGTAGATGTAGATAAGATTGCTAAGTATTACTATACAATTATTTTCATGCAATATCGCTGTTCTAAACTGAGCACTGAGTGTAAGTTTTTAACGTAGCTTTACGTCACGAACGCGTTTTCGTTCCCCATGTAAATAACATTATCACTTGCGCATTCATAAACCTTTTTTTTACGTCAAAAGAAACTTACACTAGAGCCTCTGAAATCTGACAGTTGTCATCGTGACACCATTTACAAGTCAAATTACCTATAACCCCAAAACGCAAAACTGTTTTTTGATTGTTACGTGCGTGGATACATGTCACAGCTCCTTTCAAGTCACATACGTGAGTCGCTAATATTTACCCGGAATAATGAAGTGCTTTATACTTATACACCCTTAGGCTTTTCTTCAACTACCGACCCCTCAATAACGTAACAGTATGTAGGTATTTCGCTCATAAAATACCACTTAGCTCATGCTGATTATTTTAGCTAAGCCCAATCAACTTGTACTTAACGCTGTTATTTCTGTGAATTTCATTAGGTTACTCAATTAGTGTCCCCAGGGTTGGCCGAACCTCGTAGTCAATCAGCCGCACTATTGAATCACGGCGTCGCAAATACGGAGAATATTCAGTGATCAGTCGGTGGTCCGCTTGTTTTGCCTAATAGTTACCGATGAGGTGCGTTGGGATTGACCGTAATTTGGTAGGCGTTTCGATTTGTTTTAACTGTTTTCTTACTGGATTAGTAGGTATAAATTGTGAGAATCTATGTCGGATATGTGTTAATCTTAGTAGCTAAATTATAACATTATGATTATGAATTATTTCAGCTCTCAAAATAGTAGAAAAAGTTTCTTCCACCTTTTTGTGTCATGTCGAGTAGGAATTTTATCAGGGTTTAAAACTGTTTTATTTACATCGGACATAGTTATAATTCAAATTAGATTCAAAATCGAAATAGATTTAGGCATACAGAAGTTTGTCATATAAATATTAGTTGTAAACCCAGAATTTAATAATTAAATCAAACATACGAAATAATAATTGATGGTTGGTTGATTTGCTATGGCTAATAATTTATCGATAATATGAAGTAAAACAGACACCTATTTACAGTTCTTATTCGCATTTTAACTACATTGCATATTAATTCATCTCATCGATAAACTATTATCCATAGCAAATCAACCAACCGTAAATTAGTATTTAATTAAGGACATTCCTGTATTTTTAAAGTTGCACTCTCCAAACATTATTTAATTATTGTTTCTGAAAGGTATAAGTAACAATGTTGAAAATAACTAAAAAATATTAGTTTTCCTTAACGCAAATTAAAAGTAACTAAGCTCGATACACAAACCTAAAGAAATAAAATTCTACACAGCAAACAATGTTATGGCTACACAAAGAGATAAGCAGGAATGATTCTTATCCTATTTGAATGGTATTCTTTTTAAAAAGGGATTAATTAGATACTTAATATAATGTACTTAAAAGTTATTTTCGAGACCAACGAAAAGTAGGGGTTTTTTTGATTTTTTTATCGTGTTAAATATCTACGAAGTTAATTATATAAGTATATGAACCATGTTAAGTAACAACGAATTAATCCTCAAAAAAAAAATTTGTCTGAGCATTTAATAATTGGTCCGCTATAATTGTGAGGCCCTAGTATAAGTTTCATAAAAGTTGTATGGAACGTGTACCATGTTTCACGAAAGCCACGGATTTATTAGGGAATAATTTTCGTTACGAAAGTTAACCGTAGTTGCCTATTTTAAGTACATATGATATAAGTTGTACGAGGCTACGCGACCCAAAACAAAAGTCATAAATTAAAGGAAAACCTACATCATTCATTATTTTTACGCGACTATCGAAAAACAGTTACTTTTTGAGAATTTATAAATATGTAAAAATTTCATATTTGTTAACGGGAGTTTTCAAAATTTGGTACACCCAATTAGCGAAAGTTGTTAAAAAAATGAAATCACTGTCAGTTTCGTGACGACAATTAAGCATGAAATCTTTATGAATGTCGACTTTTTTCCTTCAATTATGTTGTAATATCGATTGAAGTTTATAAAACGATCATCAAAACCAAGTTTTTATAGAAATTTAACTCTTAATTGTCATCACGAAACTGAACAACTTTCGCTAATTGGGTGTACCAAATTTTGAAAACTCCCTAACACGCCTTGTGGCTCGTTATTTAACATAATTACCAATATTCACTAGTTTAGTACTGGGATTACTTCAAAAGTAATAGCGGGTAACTTACAACAGCGAACAGTCTATAATATTATATTATGTATACGTAGAGGTATTTTGAGAAATATTTTCTAGAATAATTTAAACTTATTAACTTGTTTTATTTGAAGGACCTACCTTAATAGTGGCCGGGTTTTTTTTAACCTTCACTTTTGGTGCGGATCGAACGTCGTTGTTCAACTTTAAGTTCATCTTGTTTTCCCTATTCATGTTACCATCATCATTTTCAACAGACTCATTCCATGTCACGGCCAAATATATAATTTAAAAAAGTTTATAGCACTTTTTTGTTTGTAGTTTTAAGCAACTTTGTTCGACACGTTTATGAACCGGGCTATGCGTGTGCGCGTTTCCCCGCTACGCCGGCTAACTGCAGAAGGCAGACTGCAAATTCCGCGCTCGGCCGAACCCGCGTTAAATCGCGTAATGGCGCAGTCAATCTCTCAGAACTAAAGACGAGCACAATACATAATTAATCACGATCAAGTAAATATCGGCACTGGGCTGATATTTACCAGAGTACGGTTTTACGGCTGACACGAAGCAAACCGCTGGAGCGTTTTAAGTTTCTTCCTGGAATAGTTTCAGTGCTATCGTGCCCGACTTCAAAGCATTATGAGTTTAGGGTTAACTTTCAACTTCGACAGCGTCTTGGGATGAGTATTTTTAAGTACATTTTAAAAATATTTTATTTGCTCCTTATTGAATAAAACTTGTGCGAAATGCACTATATTTCGACCATCTATGGTAAATGAAAACTTCATATATTTTAACTTCCTAAATTAACTCCGCGGAGACTGCCTCTGAAAATGTTTTAAATGTATTAAGCAAAACTATGAATTAACTACAATTACAAATCCCTTGGAAACTACCAAATTTGTAAAATTACCATAAGTTCCAAGGGTACACGCGTACTACTGCGTTTCACCATGCTCTAATGAAATTCCCCAGTCGTCATTAAAGTCAATGACTTGTAAGAGAAACACGCCCGTTAAGCAGAAAAGCTCTTTAGAAAGTTTCCATTACTTATCTATTGTCCCCTGCGAGTTCGCCTGTTTCAGAGAACTGATTGTACTTCTATAATGAAGGTATAATAGGTATATAGCTTAAATATAAAATCTACCTTCCTTCTTGTCTATTTATGTTGTGACTTTTCAAATTTATGCTAGACAATCTGCGACAGAGAAAGAGAGAGAAGCAGAAAAGTATTTAAAAGCAAAAGCCATTCCACATTAAGTGCGTGAACAATTCGTACGAGGGGCACGCTAAAAAGAGGATACGTAATTCATTATCATAATCATATTAGAGGCATAAAAGTGTAGCACAACCTCACCTTCTAATAAATAGAAATTAGCTTGTGGAGACATGCATCTTGATAAAAACCTTGATAAAAACCAACAAACGTTGATCAATGACATTCAAATTTTCACGTGTTAGCTCCATTTTATTTATCGAGTTAACAATTTTATAACAATGTATATTTAGGTAATACATAATGGAGATTTTTTTGAAAATAGTACAACCAATTTTCCTTTTTGAGCTCACCGTGGCAGTCAGTTAATTTGTGTAAGAATGTCCTGTTTTGATCAAATACTACCATGAGAGCATTGATATTGACCAGTTATTGTGTTAGAAAAACATGACCCAGAAATCACCTTGTATTTAGGTTACCTTAGAACTAGCTCAATTGCCGTAAGATCTATTTATTTAACCTTTATTGCAGAAAACACAAAGTACAAAAGGTGAGCTTAACGCTATTATCCCAAAATGTTTTTATTTCGTTCAGATGGTCTTTCCGCAGCGTTTAGTACTTTAATACCTTATTTGTTAACCTCATTAATACCTCGCGTATTCTCTTCACTAAACAACAAGACATGATGGCAAGTACACAATACTCTCTTGTACCGGTATGCTCTTATTGCATTACATTTTTTGTTGTTATCAATGTCTCGATAAAGAGCTTTATTTATTGCTATTGTACCCTAGGGAGGCTTTATCGAGACAATTTTTCCTAGCTCGGGAAGCTTTTTATGTTAGTGTTCTATGTTCGTGCCTTTATGTTCTTCATTGAATAACCGTAGGTAGGCCAAGTCATAAGTGGTGTGTAGATTCTTTTGCTTCATTCAGGAAATTTGCCTAATTAGGATTGAATTTAGAAAGTACAAATACGTCGCCTTTCTATATCGATAAAGAACAATACCTTACCATCTTATCATAGCAAATAAGTAAATGTACCGTACACTAAGATTGGAAGGTATTGCGAAGGAAGTTGGGTTATGTTATGAATAGGGAAGAATAGGGATGACATAGAGGTTAGGAGGTTTTAATAATATGTTAAAATTACAAATGGAGCTATAGTAATATTCATAATCCAAAAGCGTATCCAACAATTTTCCCAGATCACCTTTGTATGAATTCACCCCGTAGTTGGGGTGATGGGGGATGTCCTACGATTTTGTGTTTATTTCGTGTCGATTCTGTGTTCACTTCAGTGTTCGTTTCCGCGGATAACTAATCAATTGTCCGCAAAATTTTCAACAGATACAAAGTAAGTAACCAACGTTTATAAGCTAACATACCTATTTGTAAATGAATAATAATTTCGGGACATAGAGATAACCTGCTTGCTACTTAACAGTGGCATATTAAATACAGCCTACCTTAGAGAGACTTGATAAAGATTTAAATAAATGTGTCATAATCATAATCATGTCCTCAAAAGTTTATATAGCAATTTACCAGAATCGTTTATTTATTATTTTACTCATAGAATATCTTTTGTTGGAGCTTTGTATTGTGTAGGTAAATATCTAGTCAAGCTTATATTTACGAATACTGGCCATAATACCACTATGAACAGCGGGGTACGCACGCAGGTCATTACGGTATATCAAATGCTACCACAGATAAAATATAACTATCTAATACGTGTCTAATGCGCACCTTTTTTCAAATACAAAATGACAGCTAACGACCAATAAACGATGTTTATTTGCAACATCCGAGGATAGATTTGTGGGAGCTGAAGGTTTAATTTCCGAATGCGGGCCATATATCAGCGGGGATGTAGGACCCGCCTGCCGAATGTACGCAATGCTGTGGCACTGTGCCCGGGATAAAGAGTGGTTCACTGGACTGTATACCTACTCGACGATTACATGCATGTACTCATATACATATATACAGCCTTGGCCTGAAGTATGAGCACCCATGCTTTTTATATGACGAGTTTTCATATAAAAAGCTAGGGTGCTATTTTAGTGTACTATTTACATCTTTTATTATGAAATATTATCGGTTAATTTAAACTGATTAGGTATTGGTCGTTGCGGAAACTGTTGATTGCATAGAAAGTTTATATATCCACATTTATCCGGCCATTAATATGTTTAAAATCCGGTTAGCCTCAATATTTATGACACATTATCATCCATTGATGATTATGTAATTTAATATCAAATAAAAAGCGTTTTATTTGACTGATTATTAGGAGGATAAAGTTCAGTCAAAATTATCAATAAATAAGTACAACTATACAGTACAAATGTACTGGATTGAGTAATTTTTGCTCAATGATATTAATAACTTAATGACAGAAGAAAATATTCCGTAAGTGACATTAACCAGTAAGCTTACCGCGAACATCCAAGTCCGAAAAATTAGATCAAGTCTTTTAGTTTTCTACAATTATGATTACGTACTAAATAATTTGACTAATATAATAAATAAAATTAAAATTCATATGATAAATAATAAAATTAATCTTTATTATATAATAAATTCATAGGTGTACCCTTGATTTGCCGACACTCTTTTCATCGATTATTATTTCATCGACCACGATTCATCGAAACTTCAGAACAAGTAATATTGTTTGGCGTAATTTTCTTTCAACTACTATTTATTTCAGTTTTTCTTACTTCTTAGAAATACTATTCAACTAATATTACTTAATCGATGATCCGTTTCAAATTATTTTACTTCACACAACTACAAAACATTGCAATTAATTTCTTCGACGTATTACTTTAATATAGAACTTTGACTCCCAAGAAAACGAACTTCTGTCAGAAGTGGGTTAGGTTAGGTTAGAACTGTGACCTCCAAGAAAAAGAACTTTTACCAAAAGGCGGTTAGGTTAGCTTAGAACTGCGACCTCCAAGAAAACGAACTTTTGCCAGAAGTGGGTTAGGTTAGGTTAAGTTCGAATTTATTTTGTTGTTGAAAAAAAAAAAATGCGGAATGAATTTTCTTGACTTGTAAAAATATGAATTAAAAAATCCCAAAATGAACAGAAATTTATGACATGAAATTTATTGAAATAAGTCAACTTCCAATCAAAAGACCTCGTTTCAAATTACCTAGTATCGAGTCCTCGACGTAATGACTTGTGGATGAAATGAAAGTACTTGAAACGTTGTCTTTGAAATAATATTCGATGAAATGTCTGTCTGCAATTCAATGGTAAACCAAATTTATATAATATACTTAGATTTAATGTAGGTAGCATAATATAATTACATATAATGTTTAGCTATCGCAACCATGTGGCAAGTAAGATCACGAAAAGACGCGCGGAATGCGAAGAGTTGTAGAGTGCCGACAGTTAAATAAAATTGTTTAAATTTGATTATTTATTTTATTATAGACCAATAAATTCAAATAGTACCTTGATTAGTAGCGTTTAACTTTCAATGGATTTTCGTGGACCTACTCAAAAGTTCTATATTCAATTGATATTTTTCTCATCAAACTACGATATCATAAAGTTTATCAATCGTATTAATAAACTATTGTTTTCCATCAAAGGATATATATATATCCTCCTAACCTATATATAGGATAGGAGGTTCACAACAAACTTGTAAAATTTTACTGAACCGTAACCAAATCTTTGCATAAAACAACAATGTTATTTTTCGAGGTTCTCGTATTAAAATTTCACGAACTTTTCACGGATAAAACACACGATTCTGCTGCATCTTACATGGAAAACGAGGCGGCCTGTATAAACTTGTTGATTATTCATACCATGGAACACAAATAAAGTTCAAACTTCTGTCAAAGTACTTCCTGCACTTACGCTCTTGTGGTTCATAACTTCGAGTTCAACACCTCGAGGGTTTAATGCGAAAAGTCGCTCTAAGTCTGTTTGTTCCACCTACATTTAATTGCGAAGGATGTGTATTGTTACTTGTATCGTTACTCGTTCACATAAAATGTACATGTAAGCTTTACTATATCCAGAATGATATATTTTAAATCCCCAGAATAATAAAATGTAACCAATCCTTTCTGATTTTTTTATTGATACATGAGTACACTTTCAGAATCAGAGTCAGAATCAGAAATATTACAGGACTTTCTTACACAGATTGATTGAGCTTCCACGGTTAGCTCAAGAAATATAAATAGAAACATTACAAATTAGAACTTTCAAACTTAAGTTACTTAATAAATACGATTATACTAGTATATTATTATTTATTATTTTTCTATTAATTTAGACCTAGTCCCTTAACCCACCTTGTTCTATGCGTCCTTGTACACAGTACCTACGAAACCACGGTACTAACTTACATATAATAGTAGACAGTTACATAGAAATACTTAAATACGCCGATAACGTCCATAACCTTGGAATAAATTCATGATAAACACACAAATACTTATACATGCCATTACTATTATTCGAACCCGAAACGTCCTGCTGCGTAGGCACTAGGCAGGGTTCCGTTCCCGGGGTTCCGGTGAGTTACGTACCCCATGAGACTACAGACCGCAATCAGTCGTGAATGTTCTCCTATCAACACTTAGGACAATCACATTTATTTTGCCCATAAACTTACAGCTTAGTTACAGTAAAATTGCTGTTAATCTTACCTATATCTTCTCCAGCGCATGAAAACTAAAAACAGATAAATTAAACACACATAAGGTAGTGGTAGCTTGGCGCCAGTGCGACGCACTGTTCTGTCCATTTGACAAAGCGCAATTCATTGCATGGCTGCAACGCGGCTTTATCGCTTATTCTTCCCAGAAATTGCACAAATACGATGTGTACGATCTCTGCCGTGTACCGTACTTCTACTTAATCTTCAAGTTTTGCTACGGGTAAAGTTAATTTAATACATAAATTTAAGTGTAGCCTCACTATAGGTACCTATAGTTCTGTGTGGTGCTGGGTGAGAATAGCAACACCCCATCTTCTCCCCCGGGTCTCGTCGACAATAGAAAAAAACCAACGGATGGGCACAGCATCCGTCGAAACCGAATCAACAGCAACGGCGGTCGCCAACCCGCCTGCTACACGTGGCTGATGATGATGGTGATAAACCTATTTATCAAAAAACTTTAGAAAGAGGTGCTTATTTATAAACCTTTGATGAAGGTACGTGTTAACGATTAATTAACGAGTATCTGTTGCATTGTAGTTCCACACAGTGTTATCGATTTGTATGCGGTTTGCGGTGTAGATAACCTGTCCTATGATAATTCTATATTCCATTCACTATATGAAACTGTTATTTTTATAGGTACCTTATTACTACCTTATATGTCTTGTAGGTACCTTATATGCTAACTTCTCATGCAATTATTTTTTAACGTATTCGCCAGTCCTGTATTTATGCCACATATGATATGGCAAGTTTCCATAGCTTTCCTGGGGCTGAGATTTGATGAGGCTGATCGACGAAGGTCGTATAATCGTATAATCTCAAAAATATAAATAGATATAACCGTACCTTAAAATATGGAATAATGAAAAAGGCTGACAATAAAAGTCAGAGGGTTAGGACGAGAGAAAGAGCCAAACCAATTGGGCCAATGGGCCAAGGGGATGACCAAAATAATGTTCCTAGAAAGTCTATATCAGTACTTACATGGTTTCTTTTTTAATAATTTTAGCCTTTGAAAGGTTAGAAAAGAAAAATATGCCGTCCCCATATTATACCAAAAAAATCACTTTAAAAACTATTTAAGGCAAACTCCAGTCCATTTTTAACAGCTATCTAACCGCTCGACACCTCGGGTTGAACCGGAAAATTAAATTACCGCCCACCACCAAACCCGTTCGTTTCTTTTTTCCATTTTTTATTTCATTACTTTGTCCACGTGATTGACTTGCATATTCGTACCAAATTACAGCTCTCTAGGACTAACGGTCACTGAGCATAGCCGGGGAAGACAGACAGATACGAGGAAACTACCAGGGTTTCTAGTTGACTGCGCAACTCTAAAAAAGAAATACGTACTCACCATTGCGAATAAAACCAACGCCAGGGTTAAATTCTATTTATAACGCCTTGAGTTTTAGGTTTCCAAATCCGATTAAAAAAGTATATTAAAGAAAGGAAATGTTCACTTTGTTCAAAATCCCGCTTTGAGTAAAACAAATCACATAGCAGTAATTTACCTTTTTATTGGTTTTATCTGTGGCTTATAAATCGTGTAGTGAAAATGAAATCAATTTGACACTTTTGGGAAAATTACATACGGGAATTATATTTCGCTTAACACTCATAAATCGGACTATCTTATGGTTTTGATGTATTTAAATACTTCGGAATGTTATGTAGTAAGCACATTTATCTACCAATTTGTACTGTGGTTCGCTCTTTTTACCAAAAGTTTGCCAAATCTCAGATCAGGGCAAAAATGTTGCATTTTTACACATTATTTACATTTTGCACGAAAAATGTTGGTCCTTCTGGCCGGATATTGCGCGCCTCTGCCGCATTATGCATGTATCTGATGCATCTGGCCACAGCGCTGAAGTGAAAAGCTCCAAAATCTGGGAAATGCATTTTAAGGAATATGCGATAAAGGAAAGAGGAATTTTAGAAGAAGAGTATAAGAAAGAAATATTTTAATGTTCATGCATGCATTTGACATTCGATTCGAGCTTGTATTATAATTTTTTTATTGTAATTTTTATCAAGGCTTTGTACACACTAGGTATCATGTCAGCCTTGTATTATTATGCACGGGTTTCCCTGCCAAGTACCTGAAGTACCTAAGTAGCACTTTATATATGTACCACTAATATTAATAATATATGTATATTCATTATTTATTATATATGTAATATTAATTGTGGTGAAGTCAGCTATAAGCGCTTAAGAATATATTTAGTCAATACAATTTTCGAACAATGGCTTAACTTGTTCCTGTCAGTGGCATCCTGTTAAAAACTGCATTTTATAATACCTCACTTTCATTAATTGGGAAGTACAGGTAATCAGTAATATTTTACAAGTAATCTATTAAAAAAAAACTTCAAAAACGCCTTCCACTAACCTACGACAGAGAAATGGCTCGGTTCTGTGGTTACCTATTAAATTAATGAGTCATAAAGATATGTAATGTTCAAAAAGATTTTATGACGACAATTAACAAAAGATTTAAAATTTACTGACCCGACGAACCTGAAATATGATGTTAAAATGTATAATAAATTACACTCATGCCAAATTTATAACGAAAGCAGTAAAGGTCCACCAGGCGGTAAAAAGGGTTCATTTACCGACCCAGGAATATAATAGTGGGATTATTTTCACAGATGTCATAAATTTAACACACAGACTATATCTACGGGGCACCTAATAGCTACTATGTATAGTTACCAACTTTTGACACATCATTTTATTTGAATACGATCGCAATAAAAGGCAATTAGATTTATGATGACTATGTTACGTCTGATGGTGTGTAATAATTATTCCATTTTAGCTTCAGAAACACAAACCTGGCCCTATTTAAAGTATTTTAAAAAAGAAACTGATTACGACATAATCGTACCAAAAGGCATATATATGACCCCGCCATATTAGTCTTACTTTTACTTGGCTGCAGACTTGACTAAACTGAATAATATTAATTGTGTGAATATCAATTCACACAATTAATACTCCCATTTTGAGAGTCTATACGAAAAACTCCGTAGTCAAATTAAAGTATTTTGTTTATGTTGGTTCCTACGTACATAATAATTAACATGCATTTTTAACGGACTGCAAACCTAACAGTTATAATTATACCATTGCCTAATATTTTTTCTGTATGTTTTTTGTAATTGCCAGTACCTATTAACACCTACCACAAATCTATTCCCTCTACCGTCATAAAAGTTAATATCTACGTATGAGAACTGCGCATTTTAAATCACCCTAATTAAATTCTTTGCCAGCAATTAACGCACCCAAGCCCGAGAAAGGGAATTTATATAAAACCGTAATTTTTCGCGGCTACGTCAGGTTTATATTATGTAATAAAGTGAATTATTTATAGCACTATTAAACTCTGACAAGATTGCGAGATACAAAGTATCAGTATGGAGGATCCTGGGCTTTGTGTACAGCTTAGATAATAAAGAGAGTTCAATAAAAACTCGTCATACGGAACAAGCAACTTAAAGTTACCTATAATATCTAAATAACTAAGTAGTAAACAATAAAGAAGTACTTAAGTTAAAAGTCAAGGCGTCATCAACCGCGAAAACTAAAGGAAACAGGATCAAATGCCGCGTCAGACACCCGTATTCTTAGACATCTTTTTCAAGTTACAAATTATATAGTGTTACCTAAAAAACAAACGCAAATAAAAAAAATACCTAGATAAATAAATGGTGTAATCTCGTTCCATCCCATCACATTGACATATGCGAGATACACTGCGACTCTTCTGAGGGTCGTAACATCATCATCATCATCATCTCAGCCATAAGACGTCCACTGCTGAACATAGGCCTCCCCCTTGGACCTCCACATAAGTTTGAAAGCGACCTGCATCCAGCGTCTTCCGACGACCTTAATGAGGTCGTCTGTCCATCTTGTGGGTGGACGTCCTACGCTACGCTTGCTAGTCCGTGGTCTCCACTCGAGCACTTTTCGACCCCATCTGCCATCTTCTCTGCGTGCAATGTGGCCTGCCCATTGCCACTTCAGCTTGTTAACCCGGTGGCCTATGTCGGTGACTTTAGTTCGCCTACGGATCTCCTCATTTCTGAGTCGATCACGTAGGGAAACTACGAGCTCTTATATATTATATAGATAGCTCTCTCCATAGCTCGTTAAGCGACTTTGAGTTTTGAGATGAGGCCGATAGTACGTAAGAAACCATTTTTAACACACATTGATTGAAGACTTTCGTCTTGAGGCACTGAGATATGTCGGACGAAAAGACATTACTTAGTTTCCCGAACGCTGCCCAACCGAGTTGGATTCGGCGGTTTACCTCTTTCTCGAAGTTGGGCCTACCTAATTGGACTACTTGTCCTAGGTAGATGTACGAGTCAACAACTTCGAGTACCGAGTTCCCAACCAAGACTGGGGTGGGCACAACATTCAATATTAGTTTCGTCTTGTCCATGTTCATTTTCAAGCCCACCCGTTGTGAAACTCGGTTGAGGTCATCGAGCATTATGCTGAGTTCCTCCATCGACTTTGCCATCGCTTTTGGGTCGTATCATAATTATTACTAATTTAAAATATTATGATATTTCAAAGTTCCTATTCTCATAAAACATGTATTAGCCACAATCCCATTTAAATA
The DNA here is from genome assembly GCA_022674325.2 of Grapholita molesta. Taxonomy (NCBI): domain Eukaryota; kingdom Metazoa; phylum Arthropoda; class Insecta; order Lepidoptera; family Tortricidae; genus Grapholita; species Grapholita molesta. The sequence goes on along the minus strand of CP053130.2, from coordinate 12,753,587 downwards.
AATTTACATACCTCATCACTGCATGGATTGATCTTTTTGTTCTACCATGATCTACGTGCCCGTTAACGTGTATGCCGTTAACACAAACGACTATTCAAGGCGCTCCGGTAACAAATCTTAGTTTACGACTTCGTCAGACACCCTTTTCTGTTTCTCAGTAAAATATCCGTGTAAAACTAGAAACTTCTGGAAACTTCGTTTAGTCTAACAGTTGTACTTGATAGTTCTATGCTGGAAATTAAAAGCGAGTTCAAATAATAAGACGGATAATTAATTGCTTTGTTCTTGTTTTTACATAATACTAGAATAGTTACATAGAAACAGTGAAAGATTCTTTCAAAGTAACTGTAATATTTCATTTTAATGTATGTAGATATTTTTGGTCAACCATACTTAGTAAAATACTTACATATTTAAAATCTATATAAACAGACTCACTCTTTATAAATCGCCTAAAACGTACACTGGTAGAAAATTGATATTACACAATAACAGAATTTATGGAGGGTGAAAATTTGTAATAACTAGTTACCCTTAACCTAACTACCTATTAGTAGTTTGCCTAGATTTATATGTATATGCTTAATACTCGTGATTAGAAATATAACCATAGGTAATAGGTTGAAAATAATACAGACTATAGTCTGGAACACCGTTTCAACCTATTGGTATGGTTGCATTATCCGCGGGTCAGAGGTGTAGGGTTAGGACCGGTGGTAGAATGTTTGACTTTTATAAGTGTATTGCAATGTGCCTAAATTTAAAAGTTAAGATCTTTTATTTTTCTTTTATTAACTACAAAAAAAAAACTATAATCTTGTGTTTGGGTTGCTAATAAATTAATGAACTTTTCCTGAATAACTTTAATATCAAACTATAACAGTTATAAAACTGTTTTACGACTGTTCCTAAAGTACCTACTCGAGAACTTCAGCAACGCGACCATTGTTTTATTAAACAAGTATTATACGTACTTATATATTTCTTTGTAATTAATAATACAAACGGTGTCGTTTAAGTGTATCCTGAAATAGAAGACAAATTTAGGATACCTTTATTTAGATATAGAATTGGCAAAAAAAATCCTAGTCCTCTCCCACTGGACCACTGTTCCAAAGTCAATTATCCACCAAATAATAGGCAGAGGTAGTTCGTTCGTTACTGGGAAACAGTAACCAGCATCCAAGCTACACCAAATTCAGACATGAATTTTCCAAGTTTTATGAACAACTTCAAAAACTTTTAAGTATAAAAGAAAACTTTAGCAATTAAAGGTATGACTTCTGTGGCATTACATTAATTCATAAAGTTTTGTACTCGTTCATTCCTAAGCTATTCCTAAGGCAAGATTAGATTCAATCTGCGATTGCTACGAACAGACTTATCTGTAAATATCTACGCATGTCGTGGCACACACGATACTAATTATACCTACCCAAATGCTAAACAGTTAAGATTTAGGTACCTTACGGATGAGAATTTCAAAATGTTGGTACACACCTAAAGCCTAATGTAATAAATACCAAAATTCTGCAATTCACTCTAAAATGTGGTTTCGACAGATAATAGGTACCTTACGAGATAAAACTTACTGTTATACAATGTACATATGGGTCATATTCATATGTACACTGACACATTTTGAAATTTATCGGTTTTGGAGCCTACTTTATAAATATAATAAATAAATATAAATATTATAAATATTTTTTCGGGAATCTTACACAAATCGACCTAGTCCTACGGTAAGCTCAGTAAGGCTTTTAACACTAGAAATAAAAATCAAATTGCTGTGCCCGGCCACCGCCTCGCCAAGGTTCGTTCATCTTTCGCTGGAAACTGTACACGCTTTTATAATAAAGTTCCTGCTGATGTAGTTAATTTGCCACGAAATAAATTCAAGTCATACGTGAAACACTATTTGTTAAGTAAGGAATACTATACTCTAAAAGATTTCATTGAAGATAAGGATGCCTTTAAGCCTGTAGCTTGATACTGTAGTACAAATTATTCCATTACTATTATGGTCTTTATCTACTAGTGTCCAGTTTGTTTGACACGAGACATGTTGTTCTCTTCTTTTTAGGGTTCCGTAGTCAACTAGGAACCCTTATAGTTTCGCCATGTCTGTCCGTCCGTCCGTCCGTCCGTCCGTCCGTCCGTCCGCGGATAATCTCAGTGGCCGTTAGAACTAGAGAGCTGAAATTTGGTAGTAATATGTATATCAATCACGCCGACAAAGTGCAAAAATAAAAAGTGGAAAAAAATGTTTTCTTAGGGTACCCCCCCTATACGTAAAGTGGGGAGTGATTTTTTTCTTCATTTTAATCCTAACGTGTGATATATTGTTGGATAGGTATTTAAAAATGAATAGAGGTTTACTAGAATTATTTTTGAATAAAGTAAATATTTTCGGAAATAATCGCTCCAGAAATAAAAAAAAGTGCGTCCCCCCCCCCTCTAACTTTTGAACCACAAGTTTCAAAAATATGAAAAAAATCTCAAAAGTAGAACTTTACATAAACTTTCTAGGAAAATTATTTTGAACTTGATAGGTTCAATAGTTTTTGAAAAAAATCTATATATACATAAATTAACCCCTATTTCACTTAGTCACGCTATAACTTGAGAACGGCTTTACCGATTTGGCTAATGTTGGTCTTGAAATATTTCTAGTAGCTCAGGGAAGGTTTAAACGGTGAGAAAGTATGAAAAAAATCGAGTAATATACTAAAAAACGAAAATATTGTTCCCCCATACAAACTTTATCAACTCGAAAAAACTGTAAGCGCCGCAGGATTTCATACATCTTACGAGTTTTTGGTAAAATGATCTCTGCTTTCACTCGAGAAAGGCGGAAACGCCGTAGGATTGCATATATCTTAGGCTTTTTTGCGAGCATAATAGGTACTTTATATTATTCCAGCACTAAAGTCGTTAAGGCGATAGTTTCTTACAAATTGTTAATAAATTAGCCCTTATTCCCTAAGATATGGCTGTCAAAATCTCTATTGAATGATAAGACACACTTCATCACTTCAGGCCCGGTACCGCGAACATCGAAGTTCGCATATGTCGAGTATTTCTCTTTTACTCTAATTAAGGCGTTAAGAGAGTGACAGAGACAATCGTCCGAAATGTACGAATATGGTTTACGACACCTTATTTGGAGTGAAAGAGAAAAGATGTTCGAAATATACGCACTTCGATGTTTGCGGTACCGCTCCGGAAAACTGCGGCGTTACCGCGTAGCGCCGCCGTTTTATGTATAATTCCGCGTTTAGATTTAATCATAAATAAGAATCTGCACTAATATTCATCGCCCAAAGCGACCGTCCTCTGCGTACTGAGTGTGAGTGAAGTAGTAAGACAAATACAAACATTTCCGAAAAAATACGATAGGAAAGTATTATTCACTACATCTGAGCCCCGAGTGTATGTTTTTAACGTAACGAAATGTCACCATCGCGTTAGAGTTACCCATATTATATCATTATCACTTAGGCATTCGAGAATTTTTTTAAGTCGAAAAAAACTTACACTAGAGCCTCTGTACTTTAAGCTCGCGCGCATAGTTTACTTTATTTGCCGAGAGATGTCGCTGTAGATGGAACGCTCATACCCTACAAGGCGGTTTTAAGATTCATTCTGATTTAATGGGGTCGGAGCATACATGCCCCTACATTAGGTTGAAACTGACTGACTGACTTCGAATGACGCTGGCTGGTTATCACTCCATGTTACAAGCCCTTCTTACTACTCGTGGTGGGACTGAAATTAACAACATTTTTTCGAATTTTCCATGTATAGTTGGGATCTATAACTCTTTCTTTAGTTGTCACCGTCCTTTGTGGGCCCGTTTTTAGGGTTCTGTACTTAATATTAATATGTCAACAATAATGTATCAAATAGCCCATTTTTAACTCTTAAGTGGGAACACTTACTATGACGGACAAAAAACTACGGAACCCTACACTGAGCGTGGCCCGACACGCTCTTGGCCGGTTTTTTATTTTATTTGTTATAATGTTTTATTTTAATCTTTAGACACTTAGGGACATTCTACATCCCTAATTATTGTATTTATATTATTATTCATGAATATTTATTTGCATAAATAAATATTTATAGCTTCTGACGCATAGAGACATTTCTCTATATGCCTTTCATAACAAAAGTGTTATTTAAGTATGTAATGGACAAGCACAGAATGTGGCTTCTCACCAGGATGTACATGTGACTAAATTTGTTAATTGATAGAGCCTGCCAGCCTGAACATGTCATGCTCACTTAAAATTCTTTGCTTATGGTGGCGTCGTTGATCGGGTCGCCACTTTCCCGAAGAAAGGTTGAGGGAGGCGATGGCTGAGATACGCGTCATACTCGCGAACGGGTGCTGTTTGTGGAGACCGGTCTGTTTTGGCTATTTGGGGCTATGTTTTAGGTAGTTTTCTTCTTGTTTATTTAGGTGATACACTTCATTCGGTGCTTGTTTATCTTTAAAAAACAAAAAGTGTTAGTGTATTGAAATCATGACACCTGGAGACCTTATACATCTCTTAGGTTTATTTAAAATAAGCATGTAATTATATTTTTGTGTATATTTTGAAAACAAAATAACTATACATATAATATTTTTACGAAACTTTTGATTACTAATTTTGTAATTTCTAAATTAGAATAAAGGACACAATTCAGATAAGAAAGCATAATATATCGAACGTTTTGTTAACTTCGTTCTTAGCAGTCAGATTTGGACTTTTAAGTAATTCATAATTATTTTTATTTTTCCTTTGGCAGAATTTTTTTGTAATTGTTGGATATGTTTTCTTAAAGAATAACGCATTTTTATGTAATATGTATAAGATATCTTTTGTAATACTGTTTTGAAAAAATAAGTCCCGCCACTCGGCGGTCTCTTGCTCGTCATAAAAGTCGAAATGCTTCTCGGGTCAGAGGTGTAGGGTTAGAACCGGTGTAGTTTTATGTTTTCATCTTTTGTATACTCGACGTGTAAAAGTGCCCTTGTGGCCTGCTACTGAATAAACGTTTGAGTTTGAGTTTGAGCTTGTGTTGTAGGTACTAGACGACGATATATACATATAATGGATAGATACATATAAATACTTAATATATAGATAACACCCATGAACCCGGAACAAATATCACACAAATAAATGCCCTGACCGGGATTTGAACCCAGGGCTATCGGTTTCATAGATAGGGTCACTAGTGTCACTACCCACAAGGCCAGACCGGTCGTCAAAAAAACTTACGGTTGCACTCATTATGAGCATAGAGGGTAAGATCTTATCTTTCTAGCGATGCAAATATAACATACGAAATTGGGTAGGTATGTACATTAACTTAATCGTAACGGTACGGTAGGGTAACTTTATTACCTATCTACTTGCTATATTATCGGTAGGTACAGTTTGGCCAGCTGCTAGCTACGGTAAGCACACATTGTTCATTTTGATTTGTGTTATTATAAAAGTGAGCCGACAATATTTCATATAACATGCCATATCGCCACCTTTTCTAATAGGTATCATAATACTCACGTAACATTTCCAGAAAGCGCTTACGTTATTCAAGAGGCTTCTAGGTAGCTTGAGTACTTACCATAGCCAGTCACTCCCTAATTAGCACGTGTAACTTATTGGTTTAGTTGCAGTCTTAAATACTACATGCCTACTTATTACAATACAATTAAAATCAGTTAAGACTTCGGCCAACCTCGGTAATTGTCGTGAATCCCTCGTCTATCACATAGAGTTATCAATTTACAGATTTGACCTTTAATTATATATGTTACTCGTTGTCTTATTGAATACAGTAGGTACAAGAACGATATCAGCAACGAAACCTCCTTTGTAGCTCAAAACTAACACAACCTTTATATTGAAATAAGAAAGATGCTAGCAAGTACTAGATAGTTTGACAGTCTGCCTTCTTAGTGTCACATAAAAGATACAGTCGTTAATGGTGCAAATTTTAGACTTTTCAACACTCGCAAAATCTACGGGGTACTTCCCTTGAATTCAGAAACTTGAAATTTGGCACGAAGCACCCAGATCAAGGAAAAATTACGAAAAGCAGACATTTCAAACAAAAAATATTTTTTTTAATTTTGAGCTTAGCTTTGTTGTTTTACTATATGAAAATGAAATATTGCCAAAATCGGCCAAGCCGTTTACGAAATATGAATAAAAAACGGTTGAAGCCGGTTTTTTTTTTAATTTGAATTTTATGATTATTTTATTATCAATGATTCGACATAATATCGTACCTACTTACACCAAACAGTAAAATATTGACTCATGTATGTATATATTCAGCTTCATTAAATAATGAATGTTCAAATTAATGTCGCTTCTGCATAACAAATTTCCTAGGTCTACCGGTTAATAATGTCATTTTGGCAGGTGCTTAACATTGCGTTTATGATACTTCAAATTAAATGCTACCTAAAAGTAATCGCGGCAATGTATATCGTGTCATTTCCGACTCCGGAATTAAACGATGATACCCGAGAAAACCGAAGTCTTAACTGATTTTAATTGTACTGTACGTACACGCTGCATTAAACTCAACTTCAGGTAGGTACCTACTTATCTATTGTGTATAGGTACTTATATAGAACTTCGCTTCATCGGTTATCTAGAGTACTACTTTGCTATACCAGAACGCTATTGGTTTTGCAAGAGGTGTAGGTGAGAGGATTTTATCGCATTAGAGCGACGAGCGGTAGCCATAAATAAAAACGAGATGCCGGGTTCCGACGTTTGTTTGCGGAATAGGTACGACTTTTTCACCAACATGGCCATTAACACCAACCTAGCTAACTAGACATTCATGGTTTAAGTTACGTACGAAGGTAGTCATATTTTATTCAACTGTTTGATAAATCCCAATTTTATGATCAAGTAGATACAGAAACAAGTCGAATACTGCACTAGTCGTGGAGATTATAAATCTCTTTAACTGCGAGTCCAGTCCCACCTTCATAATTAACGTAGGTACGTTTTGCTTAGAAATTGGGCACTTTAATGTATCTTCTTTAACATAAACCAAGCATTAACGACGTTTATTAGCCATTAAGCTAATTTTCATAATTATCTTTTTCTCGATTACCACGAATACTCGTCGACTATTTGCCTGTACCTACTGTAGATTGTACCTAACCCTCGAATTTGCAAGAGAGCGGCGACTTAGAGGCGGATCGGATAGTCGATTTTTGAATTTCAATATTCGCGGTATGGTCCATGCATACACTGTAGGTACTCGTGATGTAATGGTTAGGGTCGCGTGTTTTGAAATAAATTATTTAAGCAAGCTGCACTCTAAACACGCGAATTAGCTTTCTGCATAATAATAGCTATTGTCTGACAAATTCAATTTGTCAGTAACTTTAGAGGAAAAAATCTATTAAAATTGCAGGACCATGCGTGTTGGAGGGTCTGCCATCTTGTAGTCTAAAAGGAAAGCTTGAGCTATTTTACGCCAAACAACGCCTACAGTAGGCGCACGCACCCTTGTTTGTGTTACTTCGCAGTTTCGCACCAATGTAAGAGGTCCTGTGCTGCCCTCTAGAGTTCACGCAAACCCCCAAACCACATCCTTTATACATAGCGCTAGCGTAAGTAAAGTATGTCCGCATTCTCCCTGTATTCACGCGAAGTGAGAAACTACCTGTTGGGAATATACACTACCTATAGTTTGGCCAGGTTGTAGGTATCTCAATTAGAGCATGACAGATAATCATATTGTCTCTTTCTTACACTTATGACCCCAAGAAAGAGATGAATAGGTTTTGCTATCAACAAATTAGCTTAAGCAGATTTTAAACAATGTTTATTGAAGAAAAAGCAAAAACTGTGTCTAACGGTTGATTAAAAATAGTACTCGAATAGACTCGCTGCTATATTATGTCAGTGGCAGACTTAAACATAAACGTCACTGTCACTATTTCTAAATAACGTCACGAGTATTCAAAACACAAAATAAATACAATTCTTACTTACGTGACCAACCTCGACATTGGCGGAATCATTAAAGATTTGATGGAGCCAGATAAATAAAAAAAGAAATTGAATTAATTACAGTTTAGCAACACAAACTCATCTTTATTTTTATCGTAGGTAAAATAATTTGTTTCTCATAATTCGGGAAGCATGAGAAAGATTTGTCACGAAAGCGGTAATGAAACTCGTAGCAGAACATTTCACAGGTAAGATATATGAAATAATATGATTAATACTAACACAGGAATTTAAAATTTAAACGAAGTATTTTATAAGTAAAATTAGATAAGTCACTTGAATATTTGATACTAATTTTGAAGTCAATATCTGTTTTATTTTTGCTAACAAATAAATTTAACTGCAAGTACCATGTTGTATTATTGTAGATTTCCAGAATTAACATCTCCCATAGGGCAAAAATGGGTGGAATTTGTACGTAGTAAGCTTTTGGATCCCAACTGGACACCAAAAAGAAAACACAAGCTATGTTCTAGACACTTTACAGAAGACAGCTTTATAAGCCGTGCTGAGGAACACAATGCATTGAAGGGAAATGCCATTCCTACAAAATTAGTAAGTTCCTACAAATTAAAGTTTAAAGTAAGTGTACCAAAAGTAAAATGTTACATGTCTATGTAAAAATTAAATAATCAAATAATTATTTAAAGTAAATTGTTAGTAGCTGGCCATATTTACTCCTATATGTGCTCAGAATTAAATTTATTATAAGGTGGTCAGTTATGGGAGACAGAATTGACACATCATTTTAAAAATAAACTCTGTTTATCAGTGACCTGTATTAATTTTTAGTGTAAGGTAGCCAGTTATTGGAAAAAGCCAGTAAAAGCCTAATTCCTACAAAGACTTAAAATGAGTTAAATATTTTACATTTCCCAATGTGAGCTGTGGCTCCCATGTCTTGAAATACCTGCCAAAAACACCTGAAATGGTTCCAGTTTAATAATTGTAATACTGTTCAGAACTTTTTTAAGACACAAATCCACTTAGCAAACCTATAAAAGAGACTTGTGATTAAATTAATAATACCATATTTAAGTTATTATGTTATACTTTCAGATTTTACCACAAAACAAGGTACCTCAGGTGAATGAATGGAATAAAATGGTAATTATAGTTACTTTTAATTACTTGTTGGATTATTGTGATTTTTTTAGAGCAATGAATGTGCAACTGTATTATAATAAGATAGTAAGTTAAAATTGCTATAAATTAAATTATAATGTACAGATATTTTTAATGTAATTAGGTGTGTCATACCAAAATGCTGCACCAAACAGCCCGCACAGTGTAGATGCATCACAGCCAAACCGAGAAAGGCACAGCAATTTCTTGGCGGTAGGAGCGGCACTGCGAACATCGAAGTTCGTATATTGCGGGCATCTTTCTCTTTTACTCCAATTATGGTGTCATGAGTGTAACAGACACAATCGAAATGGACGGTTATCGTTTTTCGTGGTAACTCAAGTAGTATCTAATTCTCAAATATTATATGCCAGAAAACAACATGCAGACAAGGATTACTTTTATTGACATAATTAAAATTAGTATTTATTATCGCCACTGTATCAATGCCAATTAGCACAAGATCATAGGCATTTAATGCCCAAACCAAGCCCGCAGACAATTTAATAGTATATTGATGTTCCAATATGTATAAGAGATAAAGACTGTTAACTTTGTCATATTAACACATCTTGATTAACACGCCTGTGAATGAATGAATACTTTATTGCACACCTCAAAAAAAATTCTAAATTACCACACAGCATCAGTACCTGTATAGCAGTTTCTTAGCATTTTTTTTTCATTACAGGACTCAAAACATGCAACTACGGGGCCTGTTCTTCATAATCCTGTGTTACCTGATGATAAACGTTATCTCAAAGATAAAATTGCAAAGTTGAAGCAAAGAATAGCAAAAGTAGAAAAACAAGCAATAAATCGCTTTTTAGCGATTAATTCCCAGCAAGAGCGCTGCAGAAGACTTGAGAAAAGTCGAGATGAAATAATGTCCAAATTGATGGTTTATTTGCAGAAATAACATAAAAGACTTGTGAAGTGATTGTAATATAAGTGCAAGTCATATGAAATTAACATAGGATCAATATGTATGCAGGTATCAAGATTTTTCCGCAAAGCGTCCATTTTTGTCTTCTTGTTGTCTAATCATAAAAATCCATAGATAAATATTGAAATATCATAGATAAATACCATTATTTATCTAGTTTGTATGGATTAAAATAAAAAACGACGGAAGATGCGTTTCAGTTTTCATTTTGCATTTTTAATATAAAGTTAAATAACAGCAAACTAAAAATAAACAGGGAGTATCCCTGATACCTTGCAGTAGAATACATTGGTATATCGCTACTTTAGCGTAATATGGCAACAAGCGTGGAAAGTAGCATTCCCGTTTAGTCCTGCAGTCCCGCTTTGGATCAGTTGGGAACTGGGAACAAGTGTCATTCTCATCCGTCACCGCCTTTTATCTTGCTAGTTCATAACTCGTCGTAACTACTATTATATTTGCAAACAGCCGTATGGTCGCAATTATGTATGGTTTCATGGAATATCTGTTTCAAATGATTGAGAGGGCACAGTTCTGTCTCACAGGCTGGAAGTTTGACAATTCTTTCTTGATGTAACGTTAGAAGATGATCGCCGTTTTTGCATCTGGAGAAAAAAATAGTAAGTAAGTGGAAAGCTGTAGATAGAGATCAGATATACTTATTTAACAGTTGGCCATTCCTAATTACATGGCACTAATTAACAACTAAGTATACAAATACCAGTAAACTTTACTTATAGATCAGATGAATATTTGTAGTTGAGAAAGTCACTTGTGAGCACCACACAGACTAGCGTAGTGATTATTATGTAGCCGGATCGCTATTATTTTTGCGCTGATGTTGTGAGCCTGAGCTATTCTATTACTATTATGTAGGATGTTATTCATATGGGCTACTAAAAATAGTAGCATTTTACGATTAAATTATATCTATGTGTGATATCGTTGCGCACCTTGTTATCACTTTATAATACGGCTTGTGTAAAATTATCTAAACCAGGGCTTCCCAAACTTTTTTCTAATGGGACGATCCTCTATTTTTTTGCGACGCCTCCCTCTTGTCTAAAGCTAACTACCACAGGGGAGTAACCGAGGAGGGTTCCGGTGGTTTGCTTTCCTCTCGAAACCATGAAAGTTACGGACATTATACACCACAAACATTTTTCCGAATTTTCGTTAGAAAGAGTCAAACTCAAGACAGCCAAGCTACGCTTCGCGACGCCGCTGGGACGCACAGTTAGGGAAGTCCTGATCTAAACTATAAATCTTATACATACTCGAACAAAACGAATGCTAAGTTGGAAGCGAAGCAATCAATATTAGACAGTCTCCAAACACCATTTTGTGGGATGAAATCTCCAGTCAACGGCGACTCCGGCTTATATAAACCCATGTGCGTGAGGATCTTCAGCAAAGTCCCGGAATGCGCGAACAGGAATGTAGCATTCGGGCCAGTTTTAGATCTGGAAATAAAATATTGGTTAATCGTCTTGCTACTCTCGGAAACTAACATTTAACACGAGACTTCACCATTGAGGGTCGAGAATAGTCTTTCTGAGCGAAATCTAGGTTATACCGGGTCAAGCTGGAGCTGTCACCGGTGCATTTATGGACCAAACCTCGCTTAGAACTTATCGGATGTTCCGACTCGGGACAGCCAACTGCATCAGCATTTTGTCCAACCCAGCGTCCAACGAGAAGCAGCACATAGAAATGTTGATGACGTCAATAAATTCTTCGGGTAGAAGTAACTAAATATTGTCCACGCGAGCACATAATTCGTTTATTTGTACAGTCGCCATCACATATGTATATCGGAGCGGCCAAGTCAGACCTAACTACCTCATTTAATTCGATTTTTCCTCCACTACGAATCTTGTCATATTACTACCTGACCACTAGCTACAGTTCAAATAATCATGTGTCCAAAAACAATAATTTTAGTGAATTAAACTTTCACGGTTTGTACACATTATTAAACATGAACGGGACTTAAATTAAGTTTTAAAGTTAATATACGCGGTTAAGTCCCGTTCATGTTTAATAATAATTTTAGTGAACTGATACATTCATCATCGACATCATCATTTTAGCAGAAAGACCCACACAGACAGACAGACCTCTCCAAGGACTGCCAAATTGACCGGTCCCGTGCAGTTTGCTCCCTTGATAGGTCATTGGATCACCTTGTGGGAGGTCTACTCACATCGTCTACCGGTAGGTACGTGATCGCCAGTCAAGTACACGTTGCCTCATATTATGCTATCCGTTCTTTCGGCCAATGTGCCCATTGCCACTTACGACTAAGTTTAATATCGGTGGCTTTCTTGGGTATTGCTGTTCCTCATTGATTTGAGTATAATGTTGATACATGTATAATGCCCTTCACACGTCGCTTAATCGAAATTATCAGTCATATGAAATTAGCCAAAAGTAAAATAAAATAAACTTACGATATACTATCAAACATATTCTTTACAGACTGGCAAGCCGTCTGGCTAGTCAATTCGTTGCCATATCCGTCCATTAAATAATGTTTTAAATCATGGTAATACTCCAAGACCTGCAAAATAGGTACGATTGGTATCGACATAAAAAAAACAATAAAAGTAAGTAAAATTCCCAAAGACTGTTTTTTTAGGTGGCTTTTACGAGTTTAAAAATAAATGTGATTGTAAGGTTGTAACTCAAAAGTTCATAACAAAAATGTATCGTGTCTACGGAAACAGGATCTTACCTGTATTGTATCCTTATCAAATGCAAAACACCAAGGTGCGACATAGTTCTTCCACCACGCAGTCTCGAAGGCACAGGCTTTATACATCAAATCTGCTGCAGCTAAAGATACACAATTACAAGATAAGCAAATTAAAACTAAGAGATATTCAAATATAAACCATAAGCTAAAGGAATAAGGACCAACATGTCGCAAACAGCACAGCAAGTGTAGACTACAAACCTAAATCAATAGTGTTATCGAGACCCAATTTATGTGTAATTTTTTCCAATGTTTGGTTCATTAGCACGCTATTCCCAAATTTCGTTTGCTCTGCGTATGTTTTTGGGTTTTTCTTTACTTGCTTTTGCCACTTGTCACAGTGTTTGTAAAACTGGAAAATTGCAACTAAGTATAGGAAAGCTGTTTCGCTATTCCACTTTAATAAAATAGTTTTAATCAAATACCCAGTAGTTAATAAGTAACCCTTGCAAGGACCTGTGTGCTATAAGTAATTATAGTGTACATACATACACCCACTTTTATTGTTATTGAAATTTTTTTTTCTCGATAAATACAAAATTAGCCTTTACTATGGCTAAGAAATTGAAATTTCACTCAAACATGTTATGAATATATGATAAACCAATGATTATTTTTGCCAATCAGGCTGTTTGTTACCACATATTACAAGAGGTTTTTCAGCACCATCTACTTCCACTGTTAAATGGACCCAAATTTTTTAGATTATCAACTCCTCAACAATTAATGATGTAACTATTTTATTCAAGAGGAATAGTGATTAGTTGGGGTACAAACGGATCACACATGCAACCCATGCACTCTCACATGCAGATTATTTCATAAACATAAATATTAAAATTAACTTTCGAGCAGATAAAATTAGATCAATGTATCTTTAATGTAATTCCTATACAGATGCTGTATCATATATCCTCAATATATTTTCATGTCAAATTATCTACCGGATAATAATTAGTTATGTAGCCATTAGCCCCCAAGTGTCAAAAGCTTATCTATCACTTGTGTCAGCATCATTTAGACATTCTTAATTGGAAGAGCATAACCAATAAACACCTTTAGATACAAATAATTTGCATCACTATTAAACTTATACCCATAATAAGTCATATGACCATCATGCTTTGGAAAAAGAACAAAAACTTTTTCAATACAGAATCTGCTTCATACTCTTAACACAGGGTCTCCTTTTGTTGTCTTAGTTATAATAACTTTTGGTGCATTCTTATTAAACAGTCCGACTGCAAAACTTTTTGCACTTTCCTCTGCCCTTTCTGTTGGTGTGGCGCGAAACTGAAAAAGTTTAGAGACATTTAGCTTACTTGCACCATATGACATGACAAGATACTTGCATTAACTAAAAATATATACAATTTAACCCCCCTACACTTTTATATCAATGTCCTAATAAAGTAAACAAATAAATAAGTATTGAATATTGGTTTATGTAATGTAAAGTCACATTTATTAAAAAATGTTATTAATCAACTGGGAAAATCTAAAGTAGGTAGGCATGGAGAAATATCTAAGCAAATGTTTTTTTTGGTTGCTGGTTAATTATTTATGATTATAATTACCTCAAATGTATCAATATTGTATTTACTCTTAATAATACTGGGAAATCTCTTATGCATCCTCTTAGCCAGCTGGGTCATTTCGTCTCTGCCTTCATCTACAAGAACTTTCTCCTTAGTTTTATCTATAATGCTAGACCAATTTGCAAACTTAGATAGTTGCTCCTTGTTTAATTGACCTGAAAAAGAGTTTGCACTTTAGATTTTATAAAAATATTAATTTTAGATGCTTGTGGCTGCTATTAATATTTTATTGGCTAGTATTGTTGGATTTATTTTTTAGTCTTGTTTATTCAAACATTCATTTAACAATAGCCTCTAAGGCTGTCAGTACTGTTGATATTGAAGGGTCACTATTTATATTGGGTGTGGCCTGTAATAAAAGCAATGACTTTAGGGGTTTCTTCTACACCATAACTGTAGCAATATTTGTTATGGAACTTTAAAAAACTGTGTAATTAATTACTTACAATTCTTTTGAAGAAACTAAATTGTATTTTCAATGAACAGCATCCAATAGTCTAGTTGACGTTGACTGTCAGCCTACAATGTTCATAGTTTTTACAATACATTGCTTGCTTGAATGATCTTCTTTCATTAATATTTAGTCAACTACAATATATTTTCAAAAACTGTAGAACTAATGTTGCTACATTTGTGGTGTAGAAATGATGCCTTAAGTTATTGCTCTTATTACAGGCCACATCCGATTTATAATTTTGGTGGTGGTACAATCAGCGTCATAAAGAATTTATACAAAGTAAATTACTACAATAGACTTGCTGTTCCTAATATAATTAGTATAAGCATACTAACCTTTTCCAATTTGGTGACCTGATAAAATTTGTTGTGACAAGTCATTTAAAGTAGTACTCATGCCTATTATATCTTTCTCGCTTGGCAACCTAGAGCCATGCCGTATAACCATCCACAATTTTGTACCTTCACATCCTGCGAAAAATACGGACTTTTAGTTTTAATATGGACTTAAGTAAATTATTACCTCAAAAACAGACAGTCTTATGTCGTCTACTTACCAGGAAATTTTATTTTTGAGTCATCTTTATGGTATTTAAATCTGTATGGGGTTTTAGAACCCAAATGATTGTTAATATCATCTGAAATAGATTCAGATTCGGCGTCGTGTAAAATAAACAACAAGGCTGCAGTAATTATGTATAAATTGCAAATCATTTTATTGAATTACAATACTTTAATTTACTTAATGATCTCTAGAACAATTAAATTAGACGCATTATATGAATAATACTAGAATTTCGTTTCAAACACATTTTGTTTAGTTTATTTAATTTATTGACATAAATGACATTTCAATTTAAATTTGATTATGACAGAAGCTTGAGGTCCGATTTACGTTTTTAGCGGGCTTACGGTCGTTGTCAAGTTGACATAATAGGAATGTTGACACATTACATTTTCCAACAAAGGTAAAAATTGGTTCAAAATGTCGAATATAATAAATTTTAAAATTATAATTGAATATAAATACTTATTTTATTTAAAGATGAGTGAGAATGTGTGAGACTATGACAAAGGACGGACGAAAGTAGCGCCGTCTCTGCCATACCTATGGAAAATTACATAAGACCATCCCTTTCGATCGTGGTATTATTATTAGCACGCCTAGTCTAGTTAAATCATTATCATAACTTTTAGCCGTGGTCTCTTTCTCTTTTACGTACTCCATAATTGGAGTTGGACGCCTTAATAGGCGTCATGAGAGTGACAGAGACAATCGTCAGAAATTTACGAATATCCATGTGATATTCAAAATCCATTTTTGCGATAGCGCCCCTGAGTGAGACCTATATTGTCTTCTTCTTGTCACTTTATTTTAATTTTGATGAACATAAACTGCATTTATTTTCGCAAGTTATGAACTGTGGGTGGCTGGAAGATAAGAAACACAAACCGGCCAACCTGATGCATATACTGTATCCATAATCTACAGTAAACTACATACAACATAGGTTAAAAGGGAAATTATGTAAAACACATGTAATGGTTATATCAGTTTATTATAGGTACATAGTAATTTTAAAATCTCTGCAGATCAGTACCACATTGTCCATATTATTCAACTTGTAAAACAATTTTTGAATGTTGTAATGTAGCTTTTACAGTAAATGGTTTACATAACTTTTCAATATCAAAGGTCTCTGTAGCAAATTGTTCTTCATTTGGGTTTTCATGTAAAGTAAAGTCAATTGTCTTTACATCTTTGCCTACATCAACATTACAAACATTTTGGGCAAATGGTGGTGACCCTTCTTTGAAAAGCTTGACAGTTTGATCTAGGTATTTTAAGTAGACATCCTTGCCTAAGAATTCAACCTCCGTGTTAGGATCATTGAGTGTTATTTCGGGAAGATCCAGTAAGAGCCCTGCTTGGCGGGCACAGCCAACAGCAATCACCTCATCAGGGTTGATTCCGGATAGCAACTCAGCTTCTGGCAACAGGTTAGCAATTGCGGATTGTAATTTTGGTATTTTCATGCTACCACCGCAAAGAACAATTTTGCTAATTTTTCCATTGAATTCTTCAATTACTTTTCTTGCTGGTTCCATGTATGAAGGTATTTTAGATGAAATGGCGTTCTCAAATCTGGCTCTGGACACATTCTGGTTCCAGTCCACGCCATCTAATAAAGACTCAATATGAACATGAGCAGAGTTGAGAGTTGACAAAATATTCTTACAATTGTCAGCATGGTTTAGTAATTTTGCCATTGCTCGCCTACTTTCTTGTGGGTCAAGCTTCCACTTCTGTTTAAATTCCTGTGCAATATAATTGGCTAGATCTTTAGTCAAACATTGGCCGCCCAAGTCAGAGCGGAATATGTTCTTCTCAACACTGATGAATCCTCCGCTTATCTTGACAATTGAAGCATCGCAGGATGAACCACCTAGCCTGTAGACAAGAACATTGGTGTCTTCAACAGTATCTTCTAAGTTATAGGCCATAATGGCAGCCGCTGGTTCACAAATAACTTGCAACACATCAAATCCAGCTAACTCAGCACATTTTATGATGCGCTGCCTGCTTGCATCTGACCAATGTAATGGAGCAGCAAGCACTAACTTCAGGTCACCTTCATCACGCATTGAATGGCTGGCAATAGTGAAGAGTTTGTCATAGATCTTGGTAGCAATGTTATCAGGGTTTGAATATAGTTTTGTCTCACTTGTTTCAAACTCGTACACTAGTTTTTCATCGTTCTGAATGCGACATGACGATGAAGACTCCACGTAAGTCAAATCGTCTTCACTAAAATCACAATTCATTAATCTTTTGTTGTGCTTAATGATAGCCTTGGAAGCTGCTTGTCCAGACTTGGCGGGAAGGCCGATTTCCCATTCTGACCCATTAAGGGCAATAACAGCAGGCGTTACACGATCTCCGGCGTCGTTGGCGATCACTGAAGGCGCACCATTTGTGTAGGAGGCTAAACATGCTGAACTGTTGCCCAAATGTATCCCGTACGCTGCAGCCATTATTAAACTTAACTTTGGAAAAGATACTTCTTGTTTTCGGACGTACAGATTTTAACAGTAAGATTTAGATGGTTATTTTAATGTTTATAATTAATGATTCACATAACCGTGAGGATTGTAACCACGATTCACAACGAAATGTCATTGATAGAAAAGTTGACAACGGTTAGGTTAGCTGTCACTTTTTTGCTATTCCAACGTTGATGCAAAAGCTGACGTTCTAGTTATATATTTTTCCTGTAATTAAAGGAATCAATATTTCAAATTTTCGGATTACATTATTAAATGTAACAATGTACCTATATTTATTTTAGAAAGTGTACTCAGGTGTACTTTAACAAATGTGAGAACTTTTAATTTTCCACAATTTCATGAATGTGTATCACTATACAATGAAGCTTTATTTATATAAACAGAAGACCGTAAAACGATCCAGCGGAGCTACCGCGAAAAACCATATAAATTTCGGGCGATTGTCTCTGTCTCTCTCATGACACCTTAATTGGAGTAAAAGAGAAAGATGGTTGAAATATACGAACTTCGATGTTCGGGGTATCGGGCCAGAGGATATTATAATTATTTTAATGGTGTCTATTGCAAATTAAGATAAATCGATGACCATTTTCTTTTATTCTATAGTTGTTACTTAAGCAACAGAGGCGCTACCACCAAAAACGATATTCGTGAAGTTCGGGCATCTTTCTCTTTTATCCCAATTAAGACGTCATGGCAGTGACAGACAATCGTCCGAAATTTACGAATATCGTTTTTGGCGGTAGCGCCTTAGACTTAATCATTATTTCGACTTTGAGAGATAGTCACGGTAATCCCCCTTTTTTATAATTGAACTAAAATTATTTAAAAGTATCTCCGTTTTTAATTGTATTTCAAATAGAAAACAGCTTCAGAGCTGAAAGGCGGGAATTGTAAAAAAGGTTTACTAAGTTTTTAAGCTGTCGTAGGAAAAAAAGAAGTGGACACTTTATGGTCACTTCACTCTTCACTATTCAGTTTGTAATCGTAATTCAACTTCTCTTATCTGAATATCTTAAATATTATTTGTTTTCTTTACCATTGGATAGAAGTCGTGCTAGAATTATTTTTATATGGTGAAATTAGTTTCCACTATATCCTTCGTTCTTAATGCATGTTAAATAATGGATGTTAAAGAAACTACCATTTCATCTAATAATAGGTTACAAGAAATTTTACAGAGTTTATCGAAATGTAAAATTGTGCGTTCCATAATTAATTATTAATGTAAACTATTCAACTAGCCAAATCTGGATAAATTTTATGTTAATTTATTTTCTTGTTTCAGGAATATAAAAACGAAAAAGAAGAAATAAAAATACTACGAGAACATACCGCTAAATTGGAATTAGAACTGAGAGAGTCGCGTGAAATAGAAAAATCTCACCGATGCCATTTAGCAACTTCACGAGAAATGATAGGAAACCTTCAGGAAACAGTCTCTCAACTTGTATATCTCAAAAGGGACGTTAACAAATTAAATGATGATATTATATCTAAAGACGCAATCATATTGGGTCTTGAAAAAGTGAGTTTCATATATATAAACAACGCTTAATCCCAGTCCACAGCTGTTCACCTGGTAATCTTAGTATAAAAGCATTGAAGAAGATCATCAATCTCTTAAAAAAAGTTGTGAATTATTTTCCTCGTGGCTAGTGTATCATTATGTAGCAAGGAAGATTATTCTTTCACATTGGCAAACTTATTTATATTAGATGTGTTGCTTTCGAATCCCTCTGTAGGCTCTGTCCAGATTCTTGAAAGTATTTATAGAATTATAGAAGAATTTGATTTTTAAGTAAGTAGGTATTAAAAATTAAAACGGGTTTCTAACTTTTTTTAAAGGCTTAAAGCCTTTAAACCGTTATCAGATTATGTTTATTTGAATATTTATTTTTTCCCCCTGATTTACATTTAGTTACATATACCTTCAGGACAAAGATATAACTATACAGAAGCACAATGCCAGCATGCAGGAGTTACGTACTGCGCATGAGAAGCAAATCGAGGCAGTAACAATCGCTAATGAAAGAAAAAGTTTGTATCTTTCTAGCTTGGTTGGAAATCTAAATAAATGCTTAAATAGTTTTACAATTATTTTATGATTTATCAATCATATTACGTTTAGGTACTTATAGACAATTATTACTATGGGTAACTACTGATCAAAAACCGAGGGTGCCTTTAAACGACATAACTCACAAGAAATAAGTAACCTACATGTTATTATTGAATTTATTTGTATATGTTTCTGTGTTAGTTAAAAGTTTATTACGGGAATAGACAAGAGAATAGAGAGTATGTATAAATTCTATAAAATATAATGTATAGCGCGTGCAGTCTAACTAAACAGACGATCCGGTAGGTCTACCGAATATAAGATAATAAAACGTACCTTTTTGAGAAATTGGTTACTTGTATTTTTATTATTTTTGTTATGGCCAACATGGAAGTACCCGCTCACATATCGCACATACGAGTAGCTTACTATTACAACAGGTTACATAATTGGAACCTACTTTGTACCTAGTATTTAGTTAGCTTACACAGGTCACAATGGCATGGCATGCAATTAAGTGTTTGCAAGTACTGTAGATTTTATAATTTTAATGTCAGATATGACTAGATTATTACTAACCGGATTATGTGATTTAGTTCAACAGATCCAACAAGACTTCGATACTTCTGCCGCGCAAATGTCTTGCGCCGTTGAAGAGTTGCGAGCCAAGAACAAGGAGCAAGAAGCATCTTATAAAGACAAGGTAATGAGACTTCAAATCATCCGATTATCTAAATTACTAGATACCTAGGAGGAATAGTGACTGGAGAACGCATCCGCAAGGGACTAAGATATTTTAGCTTTTGTAGCCCAAAATGTAACAATTCACTATAGTTTTGCTTTACAGGACATTCTTCACAAAAAAAATAGCTTATTCTGTATTAATTACCGCAACTTTGGTTGAAAACCCAAGAAAACTCCAATTGTATTTTTTTGTTCCCCTCCAACTTTGACAATTCTGAAGGGTCCAGTTTGGAGGGGAACAAAAATGTGTGAGACTATGACAAGGACGGACTAAAATAGCGCTGTCTCTGCCATACCCATGGAAAGTTACATAAGATCATCCCTTTCGATGGTGGTATTATTATTAGCACGCTCCGTCTAGTTAAATGGTATGTCTATGCTAAATACATTTCCTCATTATCCTATCCATACTATCCTATATTCACTCTCCTTTTCTCCACAACGTCTACCTATTCATTAGCACGCTTCTGTTCGTCTAATTTTTTGGTTATACCAGAGCATATTTCTGATGAACATATACGTTTTTAGATGAACGAAGTGGTACTGGAATACGAAGAGAAAATTCAGCGCAGCGCTGCACTGGTCGCGCAGTTGCAGGACCAATTGTCGCGACAAGCAGCGCTGACTGACGCCAACATTGGGGCGTATCGCAGGGTAAGAGATGCGTTGACTTCCTGTTCATACCTTTTAAGCAAAATCAAGGATTATGGGCAAAGGCATGTTGTAATGCGTTGATGAGGAAATATCGCGGCATTGGTCGTACAAAATGAAAAAAAAAATCGGATAGTAAGAAACTAGGCAGGATTAGTGATTTTTGTCCTGGCGATGTAGGTACATAGGCAGATCAAAAGTATAATTATTGGATAAGTGTGAGCGCAACGCGCAGTACAGGTTTTAGTTTCTTAATGCATGATATTTTTTTATTTAAACTGGAAAAGGCGTTGACTCCGCGTACGCCTCCCAAATGTCCGTAACACCTTGTTCCGTGTACGGAAGAGACATATAAAATCATATAAATTAATTTATTTAAGACAACCACTTTGATCCGTCCGCCCAACTAGTAAATATCCTAAATATAAAATAAGTACAGACAATAACTAGCAAGTTGTACCTAGGGTGATGGCGACAGTAATGGACAAGTAACCAATCATGAACATTAGTGCTTATTTCAAACGAGTAAATTGTTGTGCATTGGTACATACCTATTCAATTTATAACGTTCTGGTTTTTGAATTAGGAACTAAGTGTCCATAATTGGTGCCTGTCAGCTTAAAGTGTCCAACATTTGGTGCCGATCACCCTACCTATCTTCTTGTGTCGTTTCTTAAACTTATTATAATTAAGAAGCCATCTTCATATTTGCCCAACTTTTGCCGTCGTTTTGCCAAGTTTTGTAATTAGTACTAATAATTTATCTGCAATTAAAATTAAGTGATTACCTTTAATGTTTTAATGCACGCATTGCAAGAATCTAGACCATGTACATCTCAGGATTTCTTGTAAATTCCAATGAATATCTGATTCCGAGCAATGTTGCTCATAGTAAATGATGTTAAATTGATTAAAATCAGTAGCGTAACGTCATGTCCAAGTCAGCATAACTCTGAGATTTCTGACTCGCACCAATTCGCCAAAAGCATGTCAATTATCTTCCTAATCTAGTTCAGTTACGTGTACAGTAAACTCAACAAACTTAAGTACCCTACTAATGCTATTGTCCATAAAAACGAGATCCAACATGAGATCGTTATCCGACACTTTCACTAAATAATTGCCACCGTTTACAGAGGCTTGAGGAATTAGAGGAGAAACTAAAACAGAGTCAATTTAAAAACTATTTAGCGCAAAGTTCGTACCCTTCAGAATCCCAAGTGGAAAGACCTTATTCTGTGGATCCATATGAACAGTGCTCAGTAGAACTTAGCTCAGTATTCGAAGCCCCAAAGAAAATGGTACCGGCGACTCAAAAAACTAAGCCGACACAAAATACATTACAAGTTACGTATTATGGGAATAATACACCGAGTGCACAACGAAATGTGAAAAAAGGACAATTTAACATTACGAAAAAGAGGAAGCTTTATAACGATAAAGAGTTTCAAGATTTTTAATTGCTTAAGTAGTTGACCAAGATCGCCTTTTTCTTAGGCAAGAATGGAATTGGCTCGTCCGTCAGTTATGTTACAGGCACAAACTGGCCCATATCTGTCAAGCAAAAGGGTTTATTTTATTTTGGTTATACCTAATGGTGTAATCATTTGTGACGTGGGTCATTAGTGAATTACAGTCCTTAATTTTTGTTACTTTCTGTATCGAATTGGAAACTTTTTAATATGTAAGTAAACTAGTTTGATAAAATGTTTTAATAAAGTTCTTTGCTACACTAGTCTAGCTTTTCTTGCCTTTTTATGGAACTCTACTAATAATACAAATGTGAAAATTGTATTTATAAACGAATACTACGTTGCTTTATCCGATAACCGGTAAAAAATTGCTTTTATAATTGCGGTTTATACAACTGCAGTCAGGATACACAGATGTGGTGAAGATGATGCCTACCTACAATACTATTTACCATATTTTTTAATCAGAGATGGATTAAAAATGCCAAGTTTAACGATCAAGACAAATGAGCATTAATATTCAAATAGCTTCAGTGTTTCCTTTAAAACATGTAGAAAACTTCAAAACTACCAATCAGAATCGCAAGAAACCGACCTTTTATAGTCAAAAATAATTACTTATTACAACTATTCGTAGGAGCATCTGCGTAATGTTCGTTATCTGGTATTATATCGAACATTGCCGTATGAATAAAAATGCGATTATGAAAATTACTTGGCTATTCATATGTTACGTCAGTGGCCTACATTTGACCAATTCAATGCTTGCATATTTGGGTGCATAGTTCTTCTGGAGCGTGAACTAATTATTATTCGTTATTGATATTAATTACTTTTACATTAACATCGTTGAGGTCACAGCACACATGGAAGTAACGAATGGTCGCTTTTGCGTTTATATTTTTACTTCGAACGTCGATGAGATCACCCTGCAAATGTATGGAGTTGTATAGGCTGACACTTGTAGTATGCAGAGTGATTTTCGCCCATCAAGCAATTGCATTGAACCCTATATAACTGATTCCATCGTACCATCCGTATAGACAGAATGGCCCATTTAGATATGCCAGTATGGGAAAATTTGAAACTATAAAAGACATACAAAGATCTGTTCTTAGGAACCATGTTATCGATTTTAGAGACAAGAACAAATTTTGCTATGTGAACAAAATGGGCGATCCTGTATAAGCGGCGTAATAATGCGATTTAAAAGTGACTTATTCAGCTTTCAATTTCGTTTATGGTCGACCTAAAACTATAACTAATAGGTAAGTACCTTACCTTAAGGTCCTCTTACTTAAGGTACTCTACTCATAGAACCTTTAAGCATTATGCTATATACATAGTTACATATCTAATTATGTGCATAATGATTTCATAGGTAGTAATAATCAAATATATGAGCAATTCACCCTCACAATCTGTTATTACTTTCCGTGGGTTCCTAAAATCAGTGTAGGTAACATATTAGGCTCTGGCGTATAAGCAAGCTTATCCACTTACACATAAGTTGATTTCTTCGTGGGTATTATCAAGAGAAACAAATGCACAACATCAATTTTCCAGACAAACGGTGAAAGCTAAGTATCGTTCAGTCTATGATTATCTCGGCTCAATCTAATGAATGAAGTATCGAAAGCTAACCACACGGACATAATAAATGGCAATTCTGCTCAATAAAGTCTGTAAGAAAGTAAAGTGCCGCGTAATCTTGGTAACTACAATGTTTGTGGCTGAGATCTTACGCGGTTTTAATTTCTTTAAAAAGGAAATCTGTGTATGGTTTAAACGGAACTGTGGGTGTTTTTTCTTCTTTGATTTTTTTTTTTACTTTAGTAAGACACTTTCACAGTGACCACACTTAGGGTTAGTGAATTTTTGTAACATACATACTTACATAAAATACATTTCAGCCGTATGTAGTCCACTGCTGGACATAGGCCTCCCACAAATATGACTTGTATCATCTTGGGGGTAGTTGCCATAGTCGCCACTCTTGGCAGGTGGGTTGGCGACCGCAGTAGCTGCAGATTGGGTTTCGACGGACGCTGCTGCCCGTCCGTAGGATTTTTCCCTTTGTCGCCTCTTACGACACCCGCGGGAGGAGATGGGGTGGTGCTATAAAGGATGATCAGGTTTCAAATAAATTATATCTATCATTTGAATTTATCCCGGCATAAGAGCATCTGCATCTTTTCGTATACCCGGTAATCTATGTATTCTCTTGTAATAAAAAAAAAAGGTTCCACTGCGAATATGAATACCTACTAAATGCGGATCAGTTTTGCTGCCTGTTGGCATTGTGCCTGCCTTGCAGCGAAATGCGATAATTTGTAAATAAACAACACTTTTAGTTAGGTAAAATGTTTATTATCTTTGGCCGTATCGGTTTTAACAACACTTTTTCTTAACAAGTATTTTTTTATTTATAAAGTACCTACAACTAATGTACTAACATTTTTACAATTTACAATCTGTATTTGGAACACTTAAACAATTACGAGTACTTAAGGGTTAGTTAGGTGTTAGGTAGATACCACTGTTGTTTCAATAGCTGAACAATATTACAAGCTACGAGAATCTTATCTGCCTCAACATTAGTTTTGCCTTGTGCAAGATATTAAAAGTAAATGATTCAAAAATAAAAGATTTTGATAAGAATAAGAAGAATAATATCTAAATGTTTTTCTTCCTACAAGCTTTGCGAAATCTGCCACTGTGAATTGAACGGGAGAACATCAAATGTCTTGAATATCTCACGGTCCTTGTTATTATTACAATAAAAAGTTATTATACGTGTCTTATATAGAGCTATGTCATGAATAACTGACGGCTCACGTTGTTGTACTCCCTGTACCTACAGGGACAGTTTCTACACAAGGGAATTCGATCTGCAGGTGCAGTTTAAGCAAAGGTGTGGTTTTGGAGTAACATTTCGTTTTCAAGGCTGTCTACTGGTTCCTAATGAGCCTGTCTAGCGAGTTCCAACTACACGAGTAGTCGATCTGCAGATGTCCATAACGAGACAGGTGGAAGTTGTCAGGTGCTGTCTTCGGGAAGGGGCGTGCCCAATCTTCGTATTCTGGAGACAACCGCTCGTTGGCGAAGTGCTCGTAGGCGTCGGTTAACCTTAAAAGAAAGTATGATTTATTACAATATATAAAACTGTTTGCTATTTGCCCCTCTATCGCTCAAACATGACAGTGGTAGAGAGGCAGACAGTCAATATTCAAATTAATTGTACTCTCAGGAATCGCGTTTTTAAAGTCGTATGTACATATGCTATTTAATTATCCTGGATTTATAATACTGCGTACGCTTTTTGCCCGCGTATTTATCTACTCACAGAACCCAGATCGTTTCCTACTGGCGTTTTATGCTAGTAGGTATATTAATTTATTGGGCCCAATTGTATTTTTAAGTCTTGTTTAGTTTTAGCGTTCATTACTAATAACAGTAGAAGATAAGTTCCTTTTTCTACTTAGTAACTAAATATGGATCAACTGGAGTAAAACTAAAAAATAACTTGAAATTTGTGTTATTTATTTAATACACATAGAATTTAGCACTAATTGCACGGCCGTTAGATGTCAAACTTTTAGTGCTTCTGTACCTTCACCATGAGTTGTGACTTTGAGGTTTTCGATAACGAGTATCGAGTTTACTATCTGTGCATCTCGTTCGCACTAAAATAGTGCACAGATAGTAAACTCGATACTCGTTATCGAAAACCTCAATGTCACAACTCATGGTACGGGGTACTGTGCTGTAAATCTGTTGCTATCGAGTTCAATAGCAAACTCAAATATGCATTAGGAGAAATCTTTAAGTTCATCGATAAAATAAAACAATAGTAACATAAAGACGTCTCGTAAATATGCTATGTGGGACTAAAAACTTTTGCATCAAAAGTAAATTGCAACGTGAGAAATTTTGTTGTAGGCAAGTATTATTCTCAGGCAGGTATTAATACGATAAATTGCTCCACCTGAAATTAAGTCAACAGTCATAATCATAAAACATTCACATCACACCTATTATTACAAATTCTCCAATACCGCATAACGAGGCCGTTCAATTAATACGTAACCGTACCGTCTTCGGTATGATTGCAATCTATGATCCGTGTCAACAGATCATAACGGTTACGTAACCCGTAACCAATGAGGTACTACGTATATCGCACCAATTCGCAAACAATATTACAGCAAATGTGCAAAGTCATGGGCTGTGAGATCGTTCAAGTATGTATGTCATCGTAGAGAAATGTGTTACGCTTGTTAAAGTTTGAAATGAGCATGTTGTATCTCAGGCTTGAACGTAGAATTGAATACGTTGATTTAGTATAGTCCTAGATATATAAGGGGATAAAACATAAGAACAAAGCTTACTATACTATCTTTATAAGTTAGTAAGAGCTTAATATTATATAGGTACCTAGATCTCGCAGTGATCACCTAGCCCAACAAAGTTATCCTCTATTCTGCCATCATTTATTAAATTTCAGAAACCCCAGTAGTTTTAGTCACAACGCGCTTATTTCTTGGGTACAATCGATATAACACAACGGGGCACATTAGTTGAACACTTTGAACGTCAAGAACACCTAAAAGTGTCATGCGTTGTCATGTCGAACCACGCCACCGACTTCTTAACTCGTTCTTCACTAGTCGCGAGGCATTCTATTGGCACTATTGGCCCTACGTCACATTTTGACGCGAGAGAAAAATTGTTCAAAAGGTTAAAAGTGTTAAAACCATTATAGATGAACCCGGCAATCTCTAAAAACTATAACTAAAGTTATTGAAAATATTGAAACTGTATCTAAAACAAGGTACTGTACCGAAAACCTATCAGTATTCTGCAGGGTCGCCATGTAAGGTTCAGAAGGTTGAGTAATGAAACGAGCATTTCATAGAATGCTTCTTAAATGTACAATTACTTAATATTTTTATTCCATGACATTCCATGACGTATACGTTTCTTTTTTATTATTATTTTCCTCTCAACTATTATGCTTCTAAATTGTCATTTTTTATTTATAGAGCATGCATTAAATATAGATTTTTAGGATTATTACATTATAATGTTTTTATGTTAAGACTATTTTAATATTCCACACAATGTATTTTTTTCTGAATCAATAAATAAACAAAAATTAACTTCATAGATTAGTTATGTATATATATATAGAGCTCAGATGGTTCATAGCACAGTCGGACTACAGAACTGAGCTACCAACAAGCTGGCTACAATCCCTTATTGTGTGCAAATTTTCATCATCATCATCATCATATCAACCGCAGTCTTTCCTTCCGGCACGGTCTTCATATTTTAACCTACGATAATCAATATAAAATATAAATCATCAAATATTGAATCTAATATTACTCAGGTACGTTTGTTTTTCCATTCTAAGAAACGTTCAAATTCGGATTTTTACTTCTAAATATTCAGTGAAACCTGAAATGACGAACGCCGACTGAATTTATCTCGGATAGCAATAATTATGTTTGAAGTACTTTGTCATTTAAATTAATTCCGTTGCGTGATTCAAGTGAACATATATATGCGTCCATCTCACGCGTTTCTGAGACAATTATAAAGCATGGTCGGTATGAGCGGCTTTCTCGCTATCCGAATTTACCTCACAATGCTGGTTCACGTAATCCGTGGCTAGAAAGTGGGTGTGCCATGTAATTGCTCTTATGTTGCTGAGGCATTATTTCCGGTGCACTTGTAGTAAAAGGACACATAAATGTGTAGTAAACGGGTTACCTAAGTTACCTCATAAACCACAAGAGAATTATAAAAACATAATTAAGTAGTGTACCTACCTAGTTATATCGTCTCTTATTTATTCAACTGTACGGCGTACACTACATACACTAGTAATAATTATATTAAATGTAACTTTATGTAGTAAAGACTGCTTATTGTGCCCTACATTACCGGTTCTGAATAACTATCTACTTCCTGGGAGATGGTATAAAAACAACTGTGTAATAGAGTTAGAATAGTTTATTTAACACGACAGTTAGGTACACAGTTATGTATTAACAATAGATACACAGAAAACTAGAAATAAGGCGAGGGACGTGGAAGGGCCGCGAAACCGTGGTCAATCAAGTCAAAGCGGCCAACGGACTGTCGGTGTCGACCGAACGGCGCGCGCGGGCGAATCGCGGGTGCGCCACCTTGCGGTGGCGCTCGACATTAGCCGAGCGCGGCGGACTATGCGCGCGAAACTTTAAACGCGACGGTTTCCCGCGTTACATCCTCCCCCTCTAACCCAGACGTTGCGTCTCGGAGACTGGGTTAGCCTTACGCGGTCTCCCCCTTTTACGTTTCTCCTGAACAGGAGGTTGAATAGGGCCAACAAACGGAGTCAGTAAAGCGACATGGTACTTCCCTATTACGGTGCCGTCACTGATGCGTTCTAAAGCGTAGGTCACACTACTGACAGCTTCTCGAACCCGATACGGCCCGTCTCGCCGAGGAATGAACTTCGGCGTTTGCCCCTTGTTCGCGTCGTTAGCCCCTTGGGTTTTTAAAAGAACTAGATCTCCTACCTTATAATCTGGTGCTGGTCGGCGGTGCTCGTCGGAAAACTTCTTCTGAGCCGTCTGCGCTTTCTCGTACACGTCTCGTGCGTCGAGTAAGGCGGTCGACAAATTCTTCAGGAACGGTGTTATCGAGACGACGACATTGTCAGACTCCAACACCGCTCGCATGTCCGACAGCACATCGACGGGCGCGCGTATTTCACGTCCGAAGCTTAAATAAGCGGGCGAATGCCCGGTGCTGGCAGTTACGGCCGAATTCATGGCAAACCGTATCGCAGAGAGGTGAGCGTCCCAAGAATCGTGATCTTTGCCCACTAGGATAGCGAGCTGCGGCTTCAGATCGCGGTTCTTGCGCTCAACGGGGTTCGCCTCCGGATGATAATACGACGTCAGCGCCTGTTTAATGCCCATGACGTGACAAGTCTGCTGCATCACTTCGCTCACAAACTGCACGCCATTATCGCTGATTAGTCTTCTAGGCACCCCGTATCGCAGATACACCTCGTTCACCAGGGTCTTGGCGCACTCCTCCGATGTGGCGGATGCTAGTGCGAATAACTCTACCCACCTGGTGCAGGTGTCTTCTACTATCAATATCCACCTGTTGCCTGTAGGTGTCTCCGGCAAAGGTCCGAACAGGTCCACCGCGAGCACCTCGAACCGGCGCGACGCGGCGGGTACCTGCAACAGACCGGCGGGTTTTCGCGTGTCAGCTTTGTACCGCTGGCACGACGCACAGTTTTTTATATACTGGGCTATATAGCTCCTCATCCCAGGCCAGTAGTATTTACCTGTCAGACGCTGTAGAGTGCGTTCGACGCCGAAGTGGCCGGCAGTAGGGGCGTCGTGATACTCGGCCAGTACGTTTTCGCGTTCGTGTTCCGGCACCACCAAGCTTGCGTCGTCACTCTCCTCATTCTCGGGTCCGTAGCGGTAAAGCACACCATCGGTCAATACATACCCTTTATCAGCCCACGATCTCCCCCTAAACGGATCGTCGGACTCCAACGCTTCGACGATCTTGAACACTTCAGGGTCTTTTAATTGGTTTTCTCGAACGTCCTTGGGGCTTCGAGAAGGAAGGTCTATCACGGTCAGGCACAGATCGCAGTCAGCGCCCGTGACACATGAGGGGCGCGATAGCGTGTCTGCGACCACGTTCGCCTTACCTGGTGTGTACTCTATCTTAAGGTTGTACTCTTGAAGAGTAAGCGCCCACCTGGCTAATCGACCACTAGGCGACTTCAGGCTCATGAGCCACCTAAGGGGTTGGTGATCTGACTGTACTACTACTTCTGCTCCGTCAATGTATCCTCGGAACTTCGACACAGCCCACACGACGGCTAAGGCCTCGCGTTCAGATGTGTTGTAGTTTCTTTCAGCGGGTGTGAGCAGACGGCTGGCGTACTCGACGGGTCGCTCGTCTGGCCCCTCCCCCTGAAGTAACACTGCACCGAGAGCGTACCCGCTGCTGTCGGTTCTGAGAACGAACGGCTTCGTCACATCGGCCTGACGAAGGACCGGTGCTGTCACAAGGAGAGACTTGATGGTTTCAAAGGCGTTTTGCTGTTCAGTGCCCCATTTCCAGGTGCTCACTTTCTTCAGCAAAGTGGTCAATGGTGTGGCAATTTCGGCGTACCTGGGTATGAAGCGTCTAAACCAGCTCGAGGTTTGCAGAAAACACTTCAGGTGTCTCACGTTCTGAGGGGGGGCCATGTTCGCTACAGCAGACGTTTTATCTGGGTCCACATGTATACCACCTGGTACGATGACATGGCCAAGGAACTTGACCGAGTCCCTGGCGAAGTGGCTCTTCTCACGATTCACCCGCAGATTGAACATCGCAAGGCGATCGAATACGGCCTCCAAATCTGCGAGATGCCTTTCAAACGACCCTCGGACAACACCAGAAGGTCGTCCAGATATGCCACCAAAGTGATACCTGGTAAGTTAGACTTGAACCGGTCGATCAGCCTCTGGAAGGTTGCGCCTGAGTTCCGAAGACCCATCGGCATACGCTTGAAGCGGAAGGTACCTAGGGGCGTCGTGAACGAGGTGAGGTCCCTATGAGCTGGATCGACACTCACCTGGAAATAACCGGACCGTAAGTCCAACGTCGTCATGAACTTGGAAGTCTTCGCGGCGTGCAGAATGTCTTCGATCCTGGGGAGTGGGTAGCGATCAGGCTCCGTGACCGCGTTGAGCTTGCGGTAGTCAACACAGAGCCTGAAGGACCCGTCCTTCTTCTTCACCAATACGACGTTCGCAGCCCACGGAGACTCGCATTCCTCGATGACATCCGCTTCGAGCAGCTTTTGCAGCTCCTTTTCCAGGGCTTGCTTCTTTATCGGCGACAACCTATAGGGTGGCGAAGCAAGAGGCTCTTGACTATCACTCACCTTAATCTTATGGGTTGCGAAGTCAGTTGGGGGGCCCTGGGCAGCAAACTGGTTCGCTCTACGACGTAAAAACGCATTGAGTGTGTTCCTGAGCTCTGGCGGTAAATCGACTCCTTCTTCGTCACGCAAGGAGATGTCAGAGATATCCGCCTGCATTAGCTCGGTGTCCTTCAGGACCCCTGACTGCTCAAACGGAAATGTCTGGTTCGGGCTGTCTAAAAAAAACCACGAGTCCTGTTCTAGGACCGGTACAATACCATTATTACGAATAAAGTCTCGTCCTAACAATGTCCGGGTATCCTCACCGGGGAACGCGACAAACTCGGTATTTATATGCCTACCTCCTAATAAAACCGGTACTGTGGCGACCAGTACTACTATAAGTTGACGTGGGCCAAGTGCAAGGCCGATGCTACGTTCCTCCTCACGGAACTGTACGCCAGCCGCTACTAAAATGGAGTATAGCAATGAGCCGGCGACACTATTCGAGGCCCCAGTGTCTAGCATCGCTACACCTACCCTGCCCGCAATAGTGACGGACACCATAGGTTGCGAACCGTCCGTCGCGTGAGTTACGTTCGAGATGACATTAAAATCGTACGATTTCGCGGTTACGTTTTTCCCGCTGCAATTGTCGCATTTCGATCGCACTACACCGGGTTGGCCGCATCCGTAACAACGTATCGGGTTAGGTTCTGTAGTAGAACTCGGGTTTTCACCGTCGGAAATCGCGCCTATAGCTTTTCGTTTATTTTCTTTACTTTGTAAATTACGACAATCAGCCACTACATGCCCATAAAACTTGCAAAACGAACAGCGAACGCGCCTATCACGTTTCAAATTGTCGTTCGAGTTTTCAGTGACTTTCGCTCCATTAGTAGCGCACGAACCGGTAGTACCGCTGCGCTCGACCGCTTCTCGAAAATCACTCGCTCGCGCACGCGACATCTTGTTATTATGACTCGATGGTACTGAATTTGAATTGGTCGAATTATTATTAGTGGTACTTGGTGTACTTACTTTTATTTCGGAGATAGAATCTTCTATGACCCTCGCCTTTTCTACAAAACATTCAATATCAGTTATGCTATCTCTAGGTAAACGTTTTCGCACACGTCGACTAATTAACCCGTAAATCATATCTATTTGCATAGTAACAGGCACTTCGTACGGTAATTTAACTATAAGAGAGCGCACTTTACATATAAACACTTCAGCTCTTTCGGAGTCTTTTTGTTCCGCCGCAAAGATTTCACGTAAAATCTTGTGTGGTGGTTGCTGTACTCCGAACATGGCGCGCAGACGCGCCACGGCGTCTGCCCAGGTGTCGGCACCGGCGCGGGCGCCGCGCCACCACACGGCGGCGTCGCCCTCCAGCAGCAGCGGCAGGCCGCGCAGCGCGTGCTCGTCGCTCACGCTCGCGCACTCCTTGTACACCTGCACGGCGTCGATGAACGCCTCGAGCACCTCCGCGTCGCGCGACTTCCCGTTGAACCTCGCGGTGCACTTGGAGAAGTTGCCTCCGGTCGCCACGGACGAGAAGCCGCTCGGCGCGCGGCCGACGATCGATGGCGTCGAGGCTGGCGGCGTCGAGGCTGGCGGCGTCCAGGGCCCGCCGTTGTAGGGCAGCGAACGCAGGGTTTCCACCAAGGTGCGGTTAGTCTCGGCTTGCATTCTGACGAACGACTCCATGATGCCGGCCAGGAACATCTCGCTGCTTATGGCGCCGGCGTTGGTAGACGTCGCAGCGGCGGCGGCGGCAGTGGCGGCGTCGGCGGCTTCGGCGGTGGGAGCGCCCTTGGCGCGTAGCTCCACCCTCTCGTCGTCTTCATCCGACCCGCTCGTTTCCTTGTCATCGTGTATGTCTAGCTTTTTACTCCGTGTATTTTTAGCCATTTTGGCGCGAGTATTTCGTAAGTAGGTACTCAAGCGCGGCACCGACACTCGCGGCGAAAACTGTAGGTTATTATTATTTGGTTCGTGGAATTCGAAGCCACTAGTTGGGCAGCCAATGTAATAGAGTTAGAATAGTTTATTTAACACGACAGTTAGGTACACAGTTATGTATTAACAATAGATACACAGAAAACTAGAAATAAGGCGAGGGACGTGGAAGGGCCGCGAAACCGTGGTCAATCAAGTCAAAGCGGCCAACGGACTGTCGGTGTCGACCGAACGGCGCGCGCGGGCGAATCGCGGGTGCGCCACCTTGCGGTGGCGCTCGACATTAGCCGAGCGCGGCGGACTATGCGCGCGAAACTTTAAACGCGACGGTTTCCCGCGTTACAACTGTTATTAGAAATTTGGTACTTACAGCTTTTTGATGCAGAATCTTTATATTAATAGTGTGGCACACATAACTATATATTATTATGGTTATTCACCTTTTTAATCTACACTATCTACACTAATATTATAAAGGCGAAAGTTTGTGAGTGTGTATGTTTGTTACTTCTTCACGTCTAAACGGCTATGAACGATTTTAATAAAATTTGGTATGGAGTTAGCTGATACCCTGGATTAACACATAGGCTACGTTTTTTCTCTAATCACACCGCGAGGCACAGCTAGTTATTTATAAATACAATTCTAGGTAAGTAACTGAATTGAACCCACCGATTATCATTGATTCCAAATGAGTGTAAAGTATTATAGAGTTATCATGGTACATGCAATGGAAACTGCGGCATCTACCCAGTGCCGTATAGGTAGCAGGTAAGAAATACCTATTTTCGAAAATCAACTGAAATCGGCTTGCAAATGTTATGTCAGTTGAATTTATACCTACAAGTCTTGGCTATTTAGTTAATATATTAAACTTTTGAACGCTTTTCCTCTTCCGTCAATATGTGACGTGTACGCCAACGTTTCGAATACCTAGTGAAAAACAGATATAAACCTAATATTGTCTTCGGTTGCCGCGATAATTACTCATGAAATAAAACAACTAAAACGGATTAAATCGCGTATACTAATTTAAACTTCATCCCGACGTTTCGAACCCTTTAGCAGCGTTCGTGGTCATCGGGTGGACTAAACCTAGATATAAACCTGTCAGCGAACACTTTAATGTTGCTTGGCGTTCAAAGGTTTAAATTAGCAACTGCAACTATTTAGCAAGAGTCAATAACCTGCTACAATTACAAAATATTAATTTGTAAAATTTATTTATTTATTTATTATTTATTTATTTATGTCTACACAGTAATAAATAAATAAAATTAATCACCTCGACGGGACTCCGTTTCGCTCGTTACATTAAAACCATAATATTGATTAGTCTAGCCGTGTAACTAGTTAATTAGCATTAGCATTAACCGGAGAAAGTGTCTTCCATTCACATTCCATGATTACAACTCAATGGAGATCACAAGAAAATGAACACAGTCATGCAAGTTTTTCTGACACTGATGTTTTCTTATTAACCGGAGTCAAATGCACCTTAAGCAATCTATATCGTATATTTAGAATTGATACAGAACAAAGGCGTTTGCAATGTCTACATAATGTCTACATTAATATTTCCTAAAAAAAATCCCGCTACCGAAGTAGGAACAGAACAGTAGTCGTAATCGATTATGTATTGAGCATTCCACATAACTAAACGTTTGGTATTACAAACATTGGGATTATTCAAACACAATTCTTAGAATAAACATTCTTACATGTATTAGGTATTGCTGCGGAAACTTAAACACGGAAATAAGACAAGGAAATAAGGACAGTACCTACTCTAACCCTTAGATTAATATCGTACCTGGGACAGCCTAAGAGCTAAATCGCTAGGACTTAAGAAACTCCCAATTAAAGCTTTCACAAGCACTTTGTCCATAGCCAAATCCGTAAACAGTAAGTAGGTAGGACATCGTAACTTTTTTGATGCGCAATGTTCTTTAAAATGTACCTGTTTACAATTTTATCGTTTCGTTACTGTTTAGTCAGCTGTTGAACCCGGTAAAAAACGAGTAAATGAGATTATCCAAACACGATCAGTAAACAGTGCAAATGACGATGTCATATGACGCAACGCAGTGGCCACGTCGGGGTCAATGTCGGTGGTTTCTCTCCAAACAAGAACCAAGCCAGATTCACATAGCAGGTGCAACTTTCATTTGTAGGAAGCAAAAACCGGCGCGCATTCACACGATGTGAGGCGTCGTTATAATGATAATAGAGCGTAGGGCTGTAATTTGTGCTGGTGCACTAACATGGAATCTGAATTAAATCACTTTTGCAATTACTGTTTTAGAAGCCATAGATTATCGAAAGGCATTGTTTTTCCGGTACGATGGCTCTACGAATAAGTTTTTTTTATAATACTTATGTAACTAGTAAAAAAGTCATACGAGTTTAAATTAATAACGTCACAAACTAATAAACTAGGAATCCTGCGTATTGGGCGCCAAGCCCAGAAAACTAATTTGAGAATGCGATTTTTCGTAAGTCGTTTTAAGCTAGGTAGCTTTATTAAATAAAAGTTACTTAATGTGGTTTTATTAAGATTTAAAATCTGTATTCGTATAATATAGACTTTCAGGCATTACACAGTTTTTTTAAGATCTACCGGATCTACCGGAAACTAACCGAAAATAGTCTTCTTCTTTAAGAGCCATTCGAATTTCATAATCTCCTCATTAGCTTAATCGTTGTAGCGATTATTTAACAATTAGGATGCCATTGCCAACCCTGTAAGGAACGTGGAGCACCGAGCAACGTACGTTTTTGTTGTTAACGCTTTCCGTGGAAGTCGTCACGCGCGCGCGCATTGGCGATGGGAACGGGAACTGACATTAAAAAAGTAAATGTATGTTTAAGTAAGTTGTTAAATTATTTTAAGGTTTATGACGGTGCTGTATACAACTTTTTAACACGTTCGCTGCGTCATTAGGTCGATCGACCCCTAAACAAGTATGGTTAATTGCGTTGTTAACTAACTGCTGCAGCGAAGGTGTTAAGGTATCGTAAAAATAAGGTCGAGGTGGGAAAGACCGTCTACTCAGGCTATTATAGTATCTATAAGTAGGTATATGATATTAAAGTTTCTGGAAAGATGGTGGAAAGAACAGACTGAACACCCCAATCAACTGTATATGAGGAGGGTCCAATACAAACATAATTATCTTATGGTCTGTGTAAACTTTGAAGCCCCAAGTCTGCAAGCATTAGAAAATGTGACAAGGAATTTAACTAAGACACAGCTATAGGACAGTGAAGGCTAGTGTTATTGGTCTGTTACCATCACCAGGAAGTGTTTGATAAAAATGATGTACTAATAGGAATTAAGTAGTACCTACCTGTAGTAATGCTCCTACATGACTTGAAAAAAAAACTTTCTACTTATATTATATCGCTATTATCCAGGAACTATCGTTCTCTTATGCGAACATATGTATGCACTTAATACCAACGCAACGATACTTGCATAAACTTTCGCTGCAGCGCAAAAACATAGCCCATCATAATGACCGGTAGCGTTAGCTGTCGAGTGTAAGAAATCCGCAGATGGTTCCCGTGAGCGTTTCTATTAATCGTCTCATTAGCGTGAAACGTCTGCGTTTTGTGGTGCTCTGAGCGTTACATCGCTTACCGAGCACAGGCTGTAGAACCAGTATAAGAACTTTCTTCGATTATGTTATCAGGAAGAGCATGCAGCTTAACTGGCTGCAGGTTGAACGTGAAGCCATTTGGGAGGTTATATATTAACTGGTACATCTATTTCTACAGGTTTATTCTATTGGAATATGAGTAAAAGTCAAGGGAAAATTGTCTGTAGAGGTCAATGCGGCCATACTAGAGTTACAAGGATTGGTTTAGGCAGGATCTGGCTCATTTTAAATCTTCCACCGAAGGATTTTGAGGTAAATAAATTGGTTGTATAAAATATCCAAACAACGATATTTAAATCGAAAGAAAAATAGAAAAATTTGACTCGGAGCGGGACTCGAACCCACAACCACTGGATCACTAGCTCAATTCATCATTCAAATCAATTTTTTTTTCTATCTTATCCTTATTTGACAAGTCTAAGCGGTACTCGGATAGCACAATTGGAAGTGCACTGGGCTAGTGATCCAGTGGTTGTGGGTTCGAGTCCCGCTCCGAGTCAATTTTTTCTATTTTTCTTTCGATTTAAATATCGAAGATATTCGCTAGCAGACGTTTCTGCATAGTATAAAAAAAAAAAAAATTATCCAAACAACGGTTTGTATTGGTTTATTCGAGAAGTTATTTCTCTCGTGCTCGCGTATTGAAGAATGCAGTCTTGCGCAGGCATTTGTGATCAGAGCGCGGAACGCCGCTTCTATGCTTATGTGCGGTTAACGCTTTGATATGCTGTTTGAACATAGCTGGTTTGACTTATTTTGGTAGTTTTTGTGCAGCCACCGGGTTAAAAAAACTGTAATAAACCACCAAGCTCTCACTCAGGAAGATTAGTTCAGGCAGGGTACCTACCTAAAACTTTTAGAAATCGTCATAACGATAAACGAAAAAAAAAAACTAAACAAAACATACTTCTCCTTCCAACATTGACTTCTTCGGGCACCTCCTTCGGGCTTCTTAGGTGGTTGTTTTAGTCAAGGCAGTTTGGACAAATTAAACTTACCAACCTAATTAAAATGCAACTTAGGTTATTTACCTATATGAGTTTTTCTAGGTAGTCATCTTCTTCCACGGCGAAGATGACTATCTTAACTTCTACACGACGTCATATGACTGACATTGATTGTGTGTGATAATGATATAAGTAGGGGGTTTCTGCTTAAGTAGGTACCATTGTTTTTTTTTTCTAAATACATTCCTAATGCAAAATTAAACAATCACCTAACGTCCGTCGCGTGTCTACGCTCATGTATAAAAGCCGACCAATACTTATGAATGACCATACCTAAGATAAAATAAAGAATTACCTGGAATATCTCCTATGTTTCGCGTGTCCGAGGTTCGCCATCATATACTCAGGGTGGTGTGGGAGAGACATCCTGGAGCGTGGCGGCGGGGGCAGGTAGCCGGGGGGCGGGGGCAGCACATGGCCATACATAGGCTCGTAGATCATAGGATGGGGCGCGTACACTGGCTCTTCGATGTACATGGATCTTCTGCGGTCTCCTGGATTGGGAATATTTAGTGAAATTTAAAGCCTTTTAAACATAATATATGCCGGCTGAATAGGCACCACCCCATCTCCTCCCGCGGGTGTCGTAAGAGGAGACAAAAGGGAAAAAATCCTGCGGACGGGCAGCAGCGTCCGTCGAAACCCAATGTACAGCTACTGCGGTCGCCATGCGAACTATGGCAACTACCCCCCAAGATGATACAAGTCATATTTGTGGGAGGCCTATGTCCAGCAGTGGACTGCATACGGCTGATACGTAAACATAAACATAAAATACATTTATTGCCACAAAACAAAAAAAAATGCTGTAAACTAGTTACAAATCTAATCTCTTTTCAGTTACAATCATGGAAAATCAGGACGGCGAAATGCTGCGTCGCAAACGTGATGAAGGCATGTACCGCTTAACAGTATCATAGGTACTTTTGGGTACTGCAATGGGTCAAAGGGTTAAAGCTACAGACGTGCAAACATGTTTACCTACTCTCGGAGTACATATTTTACATATATAATGTTAGGTAACTACTTATGTTAACGAATTTTTATTAGAATGCATAAAAAAACATCGCACGCCGAATTCTATATTCTTACTGAATTTTATAATCTATCAAAAAACTAATGATACAGTTACGTTCTTAATTGACTATTTAAACAATAATTGAAAACAATTTTAATTAATAATTAGTAATAAATACCAATGCAAAGTAACTTGACATGTAATATTTAGAATATTATAAATAAATGACTTATGAGTCGGCTTGGCTGTGTATTGAGCTTGTTCAGTGTAAATAAATAGTGAACGTGCAAAACACGTAATCTGGACAGGCAACGCGCTTGTGACTCACCTGGTGTTGCGGGTACCATCAAGCAATTCGTCTGCTTGTTTGCCACCTTTATCATAAATTATTTTGGTGAATACTGATACTGATACCTACCACGTAAAAGAAAAAAAAAACATAAAACAAAAGTACCTATGCACATACATAGTACAATCGCCTTATATACCTACCCAAATAAAATTTTTAATAGATTTTTAGGGGATAAGTAGGTAAGTAGGTACATTTCCTTCATGAATAAGTACTCTATATTTATATATTTTATATGTTTATATTTTAGCTGGTATGGTATTGTATGTATCTACTAAACCACGCTGAACACAACGAGTTACCTACTAAAAACTAAAACACCTGCCGATAATTACCCAAGTGTTATCAACCTATTACTCAAATGTGGTCTTACGTTTTAACCACTAACAATTGCTATAAGCAAATACTTACGCATCGGTCTCTCGTTGTATATCATTTCTGGTATTACTCTCGACATTTTCCTCCCATACACAGCATATTCGCTTGGAATAATCTGTTCTGGTGGCGTCACGTTCCTTCTGGGCGGTGGGGGCGCTGGGGCTTCCTCCTCAGAGTCATAGTTTTTAGTAGGCACATAGTAAAAACTAGCACTGACTGGCTCGCCAGCGAACGAATTGAAATTCTCCCCCTGACTTGCGTCTGTATCCTGTATTATTCCATAAGCCTCGTTGTCCCACGGATCTAAGTACACGCGATGGTTCAGAGATTCCTGTTGGTCCTCACCCTCGCTATCGAAGTCCACGGCGGCCCAGTACGGGCTCCCGGCGTGTCCCGGCATCGTCACACAACTGTCACTAGAACTCACTGAATCCAAGTTTGGGGACAAACATTACCGCACAACACGTCCCATCCGCTTATGGTATGTGATTATTATTGTGGGTGATTGTTATGCTCAACACGGAATGGACATTCGACAAGCGAACGTTGCAACCGGCCGGGAAATATTGGCCGTGCGCGCGTGCCGGCACCTGTCTTCGAATCGAATGCGAAGAGTGAAGCGTGAGTATCGCGCGAGTCCCACTAGATAACTAGATGATGCTAATATTTGTAAACTGCGGATCACACGCGAACTTTGAAAGCAGTTTTTGTATACTGTGCAAGTAGCACTAACTATCGAAATAATTACACAACCTGCTTCATAATTATTGCTTGTTGGCGTTGAATAGGCGCCTTACTTTATGTTAAGTAATAATTAAATCGGAACAACATACTTTTAATAACTTTGCTAGAGTTATTCGTCAGAAAAAGTTGCTTAGATAAGAGTATAATTAGTAACTTTCATCGCTGTGCAAGAAGATGTTTAACGTTTTCGGTTTCTGTTCCACTGATATAATTATTTTTTAATCAAGTTTTTTAAGCAAGTCGGGGCCAATATGGATTTGGGTTTTTATTCATGAGTCTGCTTGTATTGTATGAACGTGCAACCGCTGGCACATATTTACATTCCTCAATCAGGTCTATTACAATCGCCATCATATATATCAGAGCGGCCAAGGTACTCAAAAACATCTGAACATGCACCTTATCCCCTTGAGTGCAGTGTGGCCCCTGGGTTAGAACATTAGTGAATGTCTGAAAGATTACTACCGAGCCTAGCCCGGTACCGCGAACATCGAAGTTCGTATTTTTCGAGCATCTTTCTCTTTAACTCCAATC
Source organism: Grapholita molesta (assembly GCA_022674325.2). Classification (NCBI taxonomy): domain Eukaryota; kingdom Metazoa; phylum Arthropoda; class Insecta; order Lepidoptera; family Tortricidae; genus Grapholita; species Grapholita molesta. Next base: position 12,712,060 of record CP053130.2, on the reverse strand, counting down.
AAGGCGTCATGAGAGTGACAGAGACAATAGTCCGAATTTTACGAATATCGTGTTTCCCGGTAGTGCCGCTGATACAGGCAGTGAATCGTGGTCAGGGTGTCCCGGTAGAAAGTAGGCCATCTCAAAATAATAAATAATAAGTGCAAAAGTCATGGTCATGGCCCATGGCTGCGGATTGTCTCCGTCCGGAATAAAATAGAAAGATGCTCGAAGTATACGAACTTCGATGTTCGCGGTACCGGGCAAGCATGTGATCATAGAGAGAGTAAATCTATGGGTAATTCGCATAGACATACCTACCATTTAACTAGACGGAGCGTGCTAATAATAATACCACGATCGTAAGGGATGGTCTTACCTATGTAACTTTCCAATCTCACATATTTTTGTACCCCTCTAAACTGGGCCCTTCAGAACTGTCAAAGTTGGAGGGGAACAAACAAATACAATTGGAGTTTTCTTGGGGTACAGCATAAGCTAATATTTTTCTTATAATTATATTATAAAGAATGTCCTGTAAAGCAAAACTATAGTGAGTGTTTTGAGCTAGGAGGAATAATAACCGGAGAACGCATCCGCGAGCGCCAGTAAGGGACAAAGATATTCTGGCTTTTGTAGCCGAAAATGTAACAATTCACTATAGTTTTGCTTCACAGGACATTCTTTATAACAAAAATATTAGCTTATTCTGCATTCATATTAGCAAAACCCAAGATAACTCCAATTGTATTTGTGTGTTCCCCTCCAACTTTGACAGGTCTGATGGGTCCAGTTTGGAGGAAAACAAAAATATGTGAGACTATGAAAAGGACGGACGAAAATAGCGCCGTCTCTGCCATACCTACGGAAAGTTACATAAGACCATTCCTATCGATCGTGGTATTATTATTTGCACGCTCCGTCTATTTAAATGGTATGTCTATGGTTTTGTGCTACAAAAGCATATCTTTGTCTCTTACTAGCGCGCTCGCGGAGTAATTCGTAATACTGGCAACTATGAATAAAAAATGTGGCTATTTACAATCGCTCGAAAAAAAAATTATAAATATAATATCTATCTATCACACCGTCAGATCACCGCATTTAATATAATAAAATAACAATGTTTAATTTGTGTTTTTTGAAAATGAAATATTATATTAATTTTAAATTTTAATAATCGATTTGGAATCGAAAATTAATCGATTGTTACGAATATTTCGCGCCAGAATTGCTCGATCTGTCAAACAAACGTACCTATTAATTCCATTGCATTTGCTTTTGCTCACGATCAAATATTTTTAGCAATTTTGCAATACTGATAACATGCAATTCAGTACATATAACAGTCTCAAGTGATTTAATACTTGTTGAGGTAATGCAGTGCAACTCGTTTAACGGATACCTTTTGAGTTTTGTTGTTTGTTTTTCTTGTGGTAATCGTACAGCGATACGCCGACAATCTTCGGATCGTGTCAATTTAGGGTTATTTAGTGTTACATTTACTTCAAGTTGGCTTAATAAAGTGTAAAGACGTGTGAAAATTCTTTTAGAGATGCATTTTATACATAAGGTTTAACTATAAGGTGCCTTTATGTGATCCTACATTGTTCATATTACAGTGACAAAATGTTGGACAAGCACCTCGAAATTTTAGAGGACACTACGTTTACTCATAGTGGATCAAGAAATCAACACTTTGAGGCAATTCTACATGTCTTGGATAAAGGAAACAGCCCTAGTGTTTCAAAGCTTGAAAGAGTATTGAAAATATGTCTCCATGACCTTAAAGAAGACGCACGGCATGCAGTTTTTTGTTTGAATATAATCACTAAGATCGTGAACAAACATCAGGTATTATACTTTTTCTGGTTACGTTTATGAAATACATTTATGTACTGGTAACTACAATGTGTTTCTGTAAGTAATAATATTTATAATTAATCACCAACTTCACGCTTTATTTAGTTTGATTCTTACTTTGATAAAGACAATTAATTAATTAATTGATTCTATAGCATTCATTATTATATAAATAAATACAGGTGATATTTAACTAATCTCCAAAGTTATCTACAACTTTTATACAATTGGAATTATCGCAATTCACCTTATCCTCGTAATGCCCAGTGTGCATTAATTACATGTACACTTCCTTCCAATGGAGTTGAAATCTTTTGTAAAAGGAAATAGGGTAGAATTTATTTTGTTTCATTAGTTTTCGTACAAAATAAAATTCAACCCATTTTACTGCATAGTAAGGTTGGTTTTAATTAAAATCATTTTAATAATATATTTTTATATTATATTGGTGGGTGTTACGAGGTTAAATCTATGCTGGCTTCATTGCTTTCAAGAAATATATTTTGTAAATCTTACACTTCCAGTCTGAACTGTCCACATCAAGCTTGGCATCGTCAGCAGAGGCAGTTCTGAACTTCCTCCTGACGGCTGCAGGGTTAAGCCGGGCTGACTCATTGCAAACTATCAGTTTCAATGCACTTTTGACATACCCTGGCAATGTGCTTGCCAAGCTGGCATCGGACTGCCATGACATATATGAACTGTTCAACTTGTACTGCCAACCGAAAATGCCAATGGAAGTCAGGTTCAAGGTATGTAATACCTAATGTCTAATGTAATAAATAAATCTACATAATGGTAATAAAAATTCTTCCATTAATAGAAATCAATATGTTAATCACAAGTTATTAAATAATAATCAATCATTAACAATGTAAAGTATAATTTATTTCACATGTAATTATTTTTGCAAAGTAGTTGGATTTTTATAATTATTTTTTTATTGGTAAGGGACAACCCAAAGTTCTGAAATTATAAAAAAAATAAAAAAATAAAACCACATTAAACATAAATAAATCTAAAATAAACAACATTAAAACTTAGTTTAATTATAATTATCTAACGTGAAATAAGCCCAATATGATAATTATTTAGAAATGATGTACTTTGAGGCACTAGTCTTTAATAATGTTAAACCATAACTTAATTGATGTTGTCCACCTGAATATATTAAGTAAAAAAAAAAAAAGTAGAGATGTATAGGGTCTCTGAAATTTAATATGTTAAGAAAAAAAAAAGTGCTACTACATAGTGCAATGAATTTGATTAATTGGGCAATAATGATTTTAAACAGCCATCACAAAGAGCATCTATTCAAAAGTATTATGCTCATCTCTGACTTTAACCACAAAAAGTAAAAGAAGTTGGAAAGTTATAGAAGTTATTAAACAATGTATAATTATTGGATTTAAGATTTATAGGATTCCAGATCTTTGTTTTATTATTTCTCACTAACATTTTCTATGGCCATGAAGTTCTAATACAAATAAATTAAAACGCAATTAAATAACCTTTCAGCCTATTAATCTAGCCCACAGAATAATGACCTGTCTAGCTCCAGACAAAAAAACAACATTTGTAAAAAAGGGCCTAGCTATATGGTTTTCGAAAGTGTTGCCTACAGCCATGAACTACTTCCAAATACAAACTGTAGGGACCACAACTATGGTCTTGTCGACAATGGAACTGTTGGAATTGCTGACTGAAGAACTGGCCTCAATTGATTATGCCACAAATCCTCAGTGGCAGATGGTATTGGAAAATATCTATAGCCCAAATGCGTAAGTATCAAAATGTTAATCTTTATGAGGCTCCCAAAGACTACACACGGAAATGGATGCACTGCATAACAAATCAATGTGGATTAAACTTATATTACGTACAAAATACATACAATATGTTATATTCATTATAATACATTACTATATAACATTATGTTTATTTATATATATTTATTATGTAAAAAATAATACATAATTGTCATGTTAACTTTTGTATTAATATACTAAAGTCACATAAGACTAATAATATAATTTAATTACTAAAATATTTGCTATTCATAAGTAGGTTAGGCTGCTACCAGAAAAGTAGGTTAGGTCAGGTCAGAATTGCATACAAAACAAAAACAAGCTGCTACCAGAAAATAGGTTAGTGTTATGTATATGTATTTTTAAATTAGATTCATTGAAATTGACATGCATTAAATTTAAAATGATTTTAGTATAATATTAAATTAATATTGTTTTATCTTTATACATGTTGTTTAATGAGTAAAATTATATACTTATATATTTTTTAAAATTGATATTCATATATGACTTTTATGTAAAATAAATACTCTTAGTTGCTTAGTTTTTTCACCAAAAATCTTTTTTGTTAAGAAATAAAATATACTTAAATGCCAACACGAAAATCGTTCATTTTTATTTGTTTGATTTGGTACGATGTACTCGTACAAATAAGTATGTATGCCTGCTATAATCAAAATGTAGACATCCCAAAGTGTTTCAGCCCATTAATAAGTAAAGGCACAAAACTTGAAACTTACATATACAATCAACACTGTGCACAATAAATTTTATCATTCACTAAAGTCAGACAATAATCGTGACTTAATTTCCAGATATCCAGCTCAAATGAAAAGCCTTTTATCAAGTGGCAGCATTCTATGGCATAGGATTTGGATTATTTTTATCAAACTGCTCAAAGCTCAGATAACTATGAACAAACCTGGCATAGGCAGCCCTATCAACTCAATGTTACCTGTTGTCGAAATGGCATTCAAAATGGATATCAAAAACAGATGCAGAGCATTCCAATGTTGGAATGTCTTAATTGATAATTTCTCAGCTGAAACTAATGAACTATTTGTTAACAAGAGGATAAAATTACTAATTATACCACTCAGGTCAAACAATGCTAAAGTTGAAGAAACGGCACTTGCCAAACTTGATACTTGGTGGCACCTTATAAAGCAATATGAAACCAGAGTTGATGACAGGATGCTGTATCCGTTTCTACACTTTTGCTTCGGGAGACATATTCCTGAAAAGACAGCATTGATACCTGGGATGATTTCACCGTTAGTCAAGAAGAATTGTGTCGAAACATTTGTTGAGTTGGTTGGCCATGTTAACTGTGAAGGCTGCATTTCAAAGCCAAGATTAAAGAACAAACTTATCAGTCCCAAAGTATTGGTAGACCACTGGAGTGACTGGACACATTCATTAAAGATGGCTATAAAAGTATCTGCGGAGAATGAAGTCAGGATTGGAACACAGCCAATAACATGCGCTTGGAAGTCGTTTCTGATAACGATTGCTGATATGCCAGAAAACAATGTTAGAATAGATCTTTTTAATGATCTTTTAACTATGAGCAAGCTACTGGCACAGGTAAATATGTACACTGTTTACGATTCATACTGACCTCATATATCATCGTCATATTAACAGCCGAAGGATGTCCACTGCTGGACATAGGCCTCTCTCAGCTACCCACAGTGACCGATTTTGCGCCATCCGTGGCCAAGTCGCCGGTCCACCTTGTGGGGGGCTGCCCACGCTGCGCCTGTAGGTACCGACCTATGTGGTCGCCACTCGAAATTTTTTACGCCCCAAAGGTCATTGGTTCACGATCCGGAGGGCTATATATATCGGTTACTTTGGTTTTGCTGCGAATGAAATTATTTCTGATGCGATTGGGCAGAGACACTCCCAGCATAGCTCTAACCATTGCCATTTGGGTGAATTTAGGCTTCTTTTGAGGCCCATAGTAAGCCACCACGTTTATACTGAATACATATTTATGATGTAAATATGTGTATAGATATAAAATTTCAGGAAGCAGTTGATTTATCATCATAAAGTAAGGCAACATAATAAGAGTTAAGGTGAAACTTTTCTAAAACAAATATTATCTGTTATATCTGTGGCTCTAGTGAAAAAGGGTATAAGTAAAATTAGCGCAGGGAAAAATGGTATAAGTGCCGTACATTTTATAGGACTTGTGGTCTTTTTTACCGATCCAATTTGACTTATACCCTTTTTTAATAGGGTCACAGATGTATTCTTCACATTTATATTTGTTATGGTGCAGACTTATGATTACTAAAAGGTTTCTAATCTATAACTAAACGTTATTTTTTATTTTCAGGAGAGCACAAGTAATAATAACCTTGCAGACATTGTAAACATTGTTCTTATCCCTTCACTTTTTGAAGATACCTCATGGAAGCAGCTTCTAAAAACGAAAGACTTTCAGAGTGGACCAATACAAGTCATTATGTCTATTTTAACAGATGCCACATTTTTTGGGATCTGTAAAAAGTAAGTAAGCTTAAAAATACTCTATCCATCTCTATTTAATCACCTATTTGTCTCCCTCTGTGTTTAATGACATAACCAGTGCTCGGGCAAGTCATTGCAGAAACATACATGGACATGGAACAAGAGTCGAGACTTAAGATTATTATTATCTAAAGCTGATATCATAATTTAACATTTGACCTTTTTAGTCACATATCTGTCATGGATTTGTCAAAGAGGCATGCATGAAACAGTTTTATGGCGACAATTTAAATTAATACAATTATTTGCTTAATTATGGTTACTTCTATATATTTTAAATATGGTGCAAATAAATACAATGTGATCATCAGAATAAAAATAAAATGTAAATGAAAGTACCTTCAACACAAGTATGGTGAAGTTTAGGTTGCAGTAATAAATGTCATTGAAAAATTTAATTAAATAATACTGTACTAAGGGAATCGCATTATGATTCCCTTAGTCTTGTTCTATTGCCGTGTTTCGATTGTTTTGCGATGACTTGTCCGAGCACTGGACATGACCAGGATTCCCAAGAATGTCAGTGACGCCTTTTAACGGTCAGCAGCGGAAGCTGCTAAGCAGGCTAGGTTATCAAAATGATCTTGACAGGCTCTTATTCTCTTAACTATAAAGTCTTGTTTAGGTCTTTTTGTACACGTCGCCCGCTTAGTAGTTTGTGCTGCTGACTGAACTAAAGTTTTGTGTTACTACAGTAATCTTGTGTGGCCATAAAATTCCTTGTCTCAAGAATTTAAGTAATTTTTTTTTTCTAGGCGTACAAATCAAAATTTACTGACTAACCTGAAACTGTTGACCGAATTTCTTGTACGGGATTGTGGAAATCTACAAGAGAAGGCAATAAAGTGGCTGATCAAAGACGTGACTCCGCATGACGGCTCGCTCCAGCTGTGGACTGCACTTGCACAAGAGTTGCAGGTCTCGCAGTCCAGGCATGACTGTTTGCAACAAATGTGCAACCTGTTACTCTGGCCGTTGCAGAATTTACAAAATTTTAGTGATGTATGCACCTCTTTTTCTTAATTAGCTCATGAGCCATGATTAAGTCCAAATGCTACGCTCGACACAGTTCGGATCTTTGACTAATGGGCAGCAAGTTAAAAAATAATGCGTTACCTAGTTTTACCTACTGGAACTACATATACTTACACATGTAGAGTTGAGCGTCACAAAACTGACTGTGATTTAACTTTGCTTAACAACTCGCGCAAATTGACTACACAATTTTCTGAATACTCCCATAAATTAATAGAAATTTTGGTAGCTTTACCCTGGAGGGTCAGATGGCACCAGCGGGTAAACTAAGCCTTATTGGGATTAGTTCACGATGTTTTCCTTCACTTAAAAGCGACTTGTGAGTATCAAATACATTGGTACGAGCCGGGGTTTGAACCTGCGACCTCCGAATTTCAAATCGCACGCTCTTACTTAAATCAAAAGAAATCGAATACAAATAAATATAACAAATAACGAGAACTGGAAGATTAGAGGAGCACTGTGTGAGAACGCAGTCGGAACAGTAACCTGCAGCTCCAACTACAGGGAACTGGGCTGAATGACTGCAACAGGCGATCGACAGCCCGCCTGAGTCCGGCCGGGCGTCCCTACACTACATCTACATCTACATTTACATCTACAACGATAACTGGTGCTAAAGAAAACGAAGGCATCCATTTACCATTAAAGTTATTTTTAATATTATAATACTAATATTTTCCAGTTGGAGGCAGCAGCATTGACATGGAACACCACATACTGCGTAATGCATTTAACCACCGTGCAGACGGTCTGGTTTCATATGGAGATTGACAGGATTCTCACAGAAAATGAAAACAGAAGAGCCCCGGCTACTTTTTTCGTCCTATGTGTCCTGCTTGCTGTAATCAAGACTAAAATCACTACTAGGACATGTAAGTGTAACTATATTTAGTACGTGTGCTACCAAACACGAGTGTATGCTGATGCTGTCTCGCTCGTCTTGCGACTTTGTAGGTAGTTTGGTTTATAGTCTATCACTTATCACAATGAAATGACCCATTAAATATGGATCTTAATTCTTATAACAAAATTCACTTTTCAGTATTACATATTTAAAACTTACGTGGCATCATTATATTTAGAAGATGTATGTGTATGACAATCTAAAACTAGGAATAATATTACATTTAAATACTGTAGGTAGTGTTTTCGGGGGAATGAACAAAACACAGAAGCATCGGAAGATATGGAAAGGTTTGGTTATATGTAATTTAATTAAATGTAGACATTTTGTTACAGTAGTAGTGAGTTGTAGTAATTGGCAAAAACACTTGAAAGTGCTAATTGAATGACGGGCTTAAAAAAAACATAAGGGAGTTTCCAGAAAAAAATGTCACCAATTAACATGACTTGTAGAGAAGTTACCTAGTTTTGTGACGTTAATAAAATTAATGAAGTATTACATTTCTGTAAATACTTAGATTGGGTGCTTATAAACTTCAAGCAGTAATCCAAAAAAGGCAAACATTAATTTCCATACAGAGTTCATGCTTAGTAGTACAAAACTGACATAATTTAACCTTTTTCAAGTCACTTTAACTGTAGGCACTTATTTCTGAAAAACCCTATAAGTATATTAACACGTTGCAATAACTTTAGGCTACGTATATCTAAAGGTCTCGGTATTTTTAAAATTTTTACCCGACGTTCAAAGCGACAAGTAATAATCGCACCAACGAAGCGTTTCACTCTTGTAACTCTAGTGCGAGTTTTAATTGTCGCATTGTTAAATAAAACCGTCACTCTTTATAATACGGCAGACAGAAGATTTTAGAGACATATTATTAAATGATAATGAAATCTATTTTCTTTTCAGATGAGGGCTTAAATAAAGAAGTTAAAATGTTACAGGAAGTAATATGTACCTATAATGATTATGAAGAAATTAAATCAGTATTTCCTATACTAATTGACACAGTGGACCTCTTGTCGACAGCTGCTACAAACGAACGTTTGGTCGGCGACCATGTCCAAGAAATTTTCGTAGTGGGGAGGAAAGCATTAAATATTATGATCAAGTATTTCAAGCGTGCCGTAAGTATAACATTCTCGTATTTATTTATAGAAATGTACATGGATAATTATAACTTTACTAAAAGAAATTTCTATTTTTAGGATTCAACTATGGAGGTACTTTTAGTGAAAGTCATTGATGCGTTTGAACACCTTTTTAAAACGGAAAAAGGTAACGAATTTAGAGTCATCTTATTGAACGAGTTACTTGAGTGCCGATTTTTATTTTCTGCAACACCTGCTAATTTGGATGCCATGTTAAAATTAATTATGACAGATGAAAGTATTGAACAATCTTTAAGAGAAAAAGTTAAGTCTGCCTTAGAAAAATCTGTAGAAGATAATAAAATTGATAACAACAAAGTGCAAAAAAGTAAAGATCAGGATGTAAACAAATTTACGACTCCAGTGGCAAAAGACGCTAAAAAGGAACCCAAAAAGAAAGAAACTAGTATTATAAATACAGTTGTAGAAAATGGTGAAGAATTTGCAGTTATCAAGTCAAATTGGAAATTCAATCCACGAAAACTAACAGAAAACCAGAAAGAAAAATTTAAACGAAAACGAGAAGATATTCCAGCGTTGTATCAAGACCTCTCTCAATCACAAGATGAATTTAAACTGAAATCTTGGAAAACCGACTCCCAAGATGCATCTACTACAAATAGCAAATCAGCAAGTACACCATCCAATGACAATATTTCAACAATAAAAAATATGCCTGGTACAGATATTGTACCTAAAATAATTGACAATTTTTTCTCTGATAATCCAAAAAGTACGGAGAAAAACGAAAATTATCAAACCAACACACCGAAACAGAAAAAAGTTGACCAAACTAAGTCTTCTCCGTCAGTCAAAACACCGCGAATGGCTTTGAAAGATAGAGTATTTCGTAATGTTAGAAATCTGATTGAAAAATCAACCTTGCCAAAAGAAGGATCACAGAATGTGGATCAATTAAATCAAACAGTGAATGCAAATACATGTAGCACACCAGTTACAAAATTCAAGGAAACAAACAATGTTGTTAACTCTGCGCCGTCAAAAATAAATGCCGATCGGCCTGCTCGAGTTAAAAGAAAACCTAAAAAGTTTGACGACTCGGAAATTTATCTAGAAAAGAAAAGACGTAACTCTGCTACACAAAATGACTCCCAATCATTAGACAAGAATGATGCTTCAGAAGATTTAAGAAATGTAGTAGAAACCAATGAGGATGTTAATAGTACTATTAAAGTTGCGACTGTTTCGGTGAACAACTTGGAAGTACATCCCAGTGGCATTTGCAAATTAGATAATCCAATTGATGACCACGCAACTGTGACCGACGTAGACACAGTTGTGGTGGAAAATAATAAAACAGAGGTCTCGTATACGCCTATTGATAAACCCGGAAGTAATAAGCCTGAAGTTGATGAGGTTCCTAACGTTAATCTTGAAGACAATGTGCAATGTTCTCAAAGCGACACATCTATCGATAAGTCTATTGAAGAAACACAACAACCTGAAACAAAGATGGATACTTCCGGTGGTAATACCTCAACTCCAAAAAATATATCTAAGAAAAAAGATTCTGAGGAGGCAAAGTCTACTACTAAAAAGAAGTCGAGAATCGAAAAAGAACTGGCAATAGATATGGTCGAAGGTCATCCATTTTTAAACCAACAATCAAATAAGCGTGTGACCAGAAAAGGCTTAACAGAGTCCCCAATCGGCGGACGTAAAATGCGTTTGGTTGACAAATTAAATAAGTCAAAAACTGAACCTAAGAGTGCTTCAAAAAATAAAAAATCGACAAATAGTACAGAAGTTCCAAAGGAAAAGTCTAGAAAAAATTCAAATGATATTGAGAAATCGCCAGTTACTGTTTGTGAAACACAAGATATAAGTCCTGATGCTACACAAGATCTTTCTGAAGATGTTATCGAAAGCTCTCAAGATACTACTACAACAATATCAGTTAAATCATTCAGGAGTTGTGCTACCAAACCATCAAGTAGTTCAGAAAGCATAGATAAGACTATTTTGGAGACACAAGATTTAGTTGATAAATCTTCTCAAGAAACAAATACAACTACTGACGTCATAATGTCCCAAGACAACAAAGATGACACCGAATTACCCGCCAACAAAACAGCTGTCCAAGAGAATGTTGTAATGGATTTAACAGAGGAAATGGATACGGAGCCTGCAAGCTCTGGTGATGTAATAATTATAAATGATGATGATCCTGTCATTGATTTGAATACTGAGTGTGACCCAGGTCCGGGACCTGATACACTGGAACTAGCAAACGCTGATACACAACCTACAGATCCCTCTCAATTTATAGGTGACACAAGTGCATTAATGGAAACAAGTTCCAATGTTATTCCAAATGCAAACATTAACAATGAACAAACTGAATCTGGAGTTGATGAGAGCCAGACTAGTTCCACTGCCGACGACAGAACAGTGACCCTTGTTGACATAACTCAACATGAAGAAACTGGAGCTTCGTCTCCTTCTATCGACACTGATCAGAGAAAAAAAGATTTCTTAAACAATACCTCTGAAATTTCACCTATAAAGTCCTTAAGCCCAATAGAACCAAAGTCGCCGACTTCTGAAACTAGTAGTGACTTCTTAGTAATTAAACTATCTGGTCCAGTACAAATGAACGGCGAACCTTTGGAAATGACTAATTCGCCGGAAATATTTACCGAGGAAAAAAATTCACCCGACAAAAGAGATCAATCTCCTCCCCGACCAGACGTTACCGTTACTAACAGTAGTCCTAGTTCGTCATTGTCACTGAAGAAAAATCGGCCACAAGTACGAAGTGGTGGTCGAGCGGCTCAAATGTTAGGGTTATGTGTGCCGGACAGATTACAGACAATAAAGCACGTTGACAGACCTGACACTGACGAACCCAAAAAAAGCAGTCCTGTGAATACACCAGTCCGTAGAAACCTGAGAATGCTGTACCAAACCGCTCAATCAACTGATAGTGGCAGTTCTGATGAAAAAGAAGAAACTGACAATTTCCTGAAATTTAAGAAATCTTTGCCAAGTGCTGACTGTAGTCCGTCTGGTCCTATTCTTAAAAGAAAGCTTGCTGATATTTCTGACGAAGCTACAGTGTCACCAGCTAATAAGGTATATTTCTTTATTTTGAGGTCCTATTATATTGATAATTTAATTATTATTCATGGAGTTTAACAATGTAATTTTGTATTTACAGAGGAAACGAGTTAGTTTCCATGATCCAGTTTCGACTTCAGTGTCTGTGCAAAAGTATATAGAGACAATTGGAATACGGTCGCCCCAAAATTCTACATTAAAACGGTTAGAACGTCAGTTACGCCACCAGCCTTCAAAATCTCCAAAAAGACTTGCAAGTTCTGTTGAATTCAAACTAGATTCCGTACTTACGAAAGCGGTTGAAAGTTTCAGTGAAGATCCTACTGCTAGCAATGATACAGAATTAAGTTCTTCAGATCAAACCCCTGCCGTAGAAATAGTTAAAACTAGTGAATTAAATGATATAGATCCCATATTCCCTGATCTCGTAGATTGTAAGGATTCTATTGACAAGATTGCTTCAGAACTATCATCGCCTGGAATGAAGCAATTACTTGTTAAGGAACTTGAAGGAAAAATAGAAACTGTTGGTGATCTAGCAAAGTTGACAGAACTAGAAGTGAATAGAATCTGCATCAAAGCTCCCAAAGTACAAGTGGCAAAAAAAGTATTAACTGATTATGCAGTTTGTAAAGATAAAATAACAAAGGTAGATAAAGTTGTGAAACCTGCAGGAAATGTAGAACTTACACTCGCACCAAGTGCAAGTAGTATGGATGTGGATAAAGCACTGGAACCTTCCTTAAATATGGATCTTACAGTAACAACTAGTGTCGGAATATCAAAAAAAGAAGAAGCAATATCGGGGAATAAAGCTGGCGATCTATCAAAGGTGACTGAATCGGAAGTAACTAAAATAGATTATAAAACAATTACAGAAGTGCCTAACAACACGAAAGAGGATTATGCTTCTAGAAAAGACAAAAAAATGGAGGTGGATGATATGATCGATCTTACAAAGGCAACTGAACTAGAAATAAAGAGAATAGATGTTAAAGCTTCCAAAGTACAAGCGACTAAAAAAACATTGGCGTCTAGAAGGGACAAATTAATGGAGGCTGATAAAATAACTGAAAATACGTTGAATGTAAATCTTACAGTCGCAACAAGTGTAGGAATACAGACTAATATTTTAATGAGCGAAACTGAAACGCAAACCTCCTTGATATTGCAAAGGCTCACGTCCACACAAACTGATGAATTAATGACCGCGCAAACAGGTTCGCAGACCAACGAGTCTGGCAGCAAATCAACAGAAGAAATTATAACGTCATGTTTAAACGATGTAAGTTGCATATTCTCTTACACCGAGATCCTCGTTTTTCTAATACCATGTACAAATTTTGGCTTAATTATTTTTTATGTATCTTCTATGTGTGAGGAAAAACATTGCGGGGAAATTTTATTTGTTTTAAAACAATACTGTGATTAAGGCCGATTAATATTATTCAGTAATAATGAATTTCGTGTTATAGGGTGTTGAAATTGTAAACTTAATGATTAATACACTAGTTTTTCGGGAATTGGGTTTCTACTACCTACTACTCTGGTATTGTTAACATTTTTTTTTTTATATCAACACTTAGCACTTTTCAAGTACTAATATGTAACTTATGATTTATTTATCTTCTTTACAGAGGGAAGACTTTATTCTTAAACTAGGAGACCAATTAGAAAACACGACAATACTGAAACTCGCAGAATCTCTTCCTGTAAAAGACTGCATGGATTTACTTTTAAAGAAAATGACCAGTTCGGATGCCAAGAGTGTTTTAAACAGTGTCATCCAGAGAGGATGCGAACTACATACAAACGGACAGAATGGAAAGAAGGAATTATCGTATTTGCAAAATTATTTGTCTGAAAAATTTGATGTTAAGGACTTGATTTTGTTTTGTAGCCAGATGATGCAAAAAATGTATGACAAAAGTTGCTGATACAAATGTATGAAGTGACTGTTTCGAAAGTAGCTCATTAATTTTGTTGCTTTTATTTTGATTGTTTCAAAGCATGAAATAATAAAAGTATAGATTGGCTAAGTTCGCAAATCGATTTAATAGATTTTAAAAACACGTTATCATAGTAATTGTACCTTTAATATAGCTCGCATAGTGAAAAGTATTAATGTACATTTTACAATTGACTGAATTAGAGATATGATATAGTTTTGGCTTAAGTGACAGTGCCTTTTTGCTTTATAGTGTTGATGCCCGTTCGATATAACATTTTTTCACAAATTTATGTTTTGCCTGATACATTTAACATACCCAATATTAACTCAGTAGCTGTAGTGCAGGATAAAATTGTATTTACTGCAAAAACATTAGTTGAAACATAATGTTTTTAGAGAACATGTTATATCAAATCTACTTACGTGTTTACAAGTATGGCAATCTACGGTAATTATCTTAAGGCTCATTCACGGGGCAGTATGAAATTGAAGTTTTAAACTTGTAATTTTTCCAATAAAAATCTCAAAAACATTCATACTAACATGTGTTAGCATTTTCTATTTTACCCATAAAGCTGTGTAAATATAACGTTGGTTTAATTTTGTCATGGGTTACACTGAAAGTTTTCTTTAATCCTGCGTGCCAAGTCAATATTTGTATTAAAAATGTAGGACTTTTATTTTTAGGATCTAATATACTTGTGATTCTGAGTTAATAAGATTTACGCATTTTTTTTGGAAAATTATCAAACCTATTGCGCCTTAGTCTTTCTCACTTTTTGTTGCGATTGCAAGTACCTGTTACTTGATTACCAAAAAACTTGGTTATTTCTCCTTCGAATCAGTACTAGTAGTGATTCTATTGGCATACAAAATGTTCCAATGTTTATTAATCTACTTAGACTACTTTTTACAAGCATTTTGTAAGACCTATTTAATGTTACTAATGCTGTAGTGTAAGGCAATATTACTATACAGGTTACATTATCGACAACAAATCCTAACCAACCAAAAATAAAACACTAGAAACTTGCAACCAAAATTGAAAATGCTCCTTTCAATTTACTATTAGGCTGTATACTGTACTGTTATTTTTAGAGTAGGTATTACTTTAGTATATAGACCACACAAAATGTATTGATACATTGGATTGTCACATGAGACTGTAACGGGATAAGTTATTTAAATTACGATAGCCTAGTGATTATTTTTTTATAATTAAAAGATAAATAAAAGATCAACAGATTATCAAAACTAGTTTTATTCAATATAAAACATGTCAATAATATCTACAATATATTCAGTCAAGTTGACCGCGCGATCACCATAGGTTTACTACTGAGTAGTCGGCGAGGTGTGCTAACATTTATTACCTACTAATGGAATAAATTATCGTAAATAGTATTGAAACAGTGCGATTTATATCCAGTGCCTGTTGAATTATATTTGTAATTGTAGTAGTAATAAATTACTGCTACATAAAATGTACCTATCCATATTTTCAGATAGTAGCCACCAAAGTAGCCCAATATAAAGCGCTCATTTATTTGTATAGCAGAAAGTATGTATATATTTGGCCATTCTGACTGCTACTAATAATATGATGCTAACTACAGTGGCGCCGCCTGTCGCCTTTCGGAATATTAATAAAAGTAAACTTGATCAGTAGAAATGTAAACATACGTCACATCATCGCACGCTGTGTTCGATGTTATAATAATATGTTGACATACTAATCCTATGAGACACATAAATCGCACAAAAACAGAATAATAAATCGCACAATTGGAAAAATTAGGTAACAATTTTACTTATTACATATATATGAGCAAAAATCTGTAAATTATATAATCAAAAATGTACGCATATGACGGCAAAGTATTAGTTGTATTTAAAATTACTGGCGGCGAAATTTAAGGTGTGGCTTCTATGCAAACGGACTTCATGTAATCGTATAACGGTCGGTAACACAAAGTACGCTCGATATAAATCGATTTGTATATTAGGGTTTCCGCAATCGGTTTATAGGTGGATTTTAAAAGCTAGACCTCTCGCCATGGTGCTGCCATCTAGTGAAAAACGCGATCGTGGAAACCCTAATTGGTACCTATCGATTCGGCCCACCTTACCTCAATAGAAAACAGAAATGGCCTCAAGATACTTATAAGTAGCTCAACTAATATTTACAGCATCTGTTAGGAGTTTTAAAGCTTTCACAAAACAAGGGGACTTACACTATTTTAAATACACATATATGTACACATTTTACACCCTCCCAGTATCACACTAACATAATAATTCTTAGTTAAAACTTTTCTACAAATAATCTAAAACTTATATTTCTGACTTTTATGGTTTTTGCACCTAATCCGGAAATATATTGTCTGAATCCAGTTGCCAAATAAATGTAACACTGGAATTCTACGCACTACCTAGTCTGCTAATCTCTTATGCATTATCAGTGAACTGGTACAATCAGCTAAACATATACCCATCAGGACTAAATTGACATTGATTACTTTAGTTTTTGCATAGATATCTTAGTTGCAATAGACAATGCTGACTCTACCTGTATTTGTATGATTCTGAATGATCATTTTACTCAAAACCTATTACAAAGCGATCAATTTTTCTACAACTCATACAGTACATTCTCTAAGCCACGCACACACATTTTTGGCCTTATTTTTTGCTAATTACAAATTCAATTAATCCAGCTATCCTAGTTTTTGCAATCTACA